>JAREIS010000122.1:0-1437500 GCA_030060385.1 Muscicapa striata striata
CGCTCCCGGAGCGCAGCCCCGGCGAGCCGCAGTGAGGGCCGCGGACAGCACTGCGCGGCCACTCCACTTTATTGGGGACCAAGGGACGCCAGCAAACACACCTGGCCAACGACACAGCGGGGGACCCGTACAGCACGAGAGGGCACGCGCACAGGGCCTGCAGTTAAGTACTGCGCTTGGTGTGCATGAGCAGTTCCCGCTGCAGGCCACCCTCGATCGTAGTAGCCATCTTTCCCGAGGGCAAGTCCGTGATGAGGGTGAGCTTATTGAAGACGCCGCGACCAAAGTAGTCAGCAACGACTGAGAAGCCATCGTTTGAACACTTGAGCTGCCAAACACAAAGCAGCAGCATCAGCAAAAGCCTCCTCAGCCTCTTGCCTCTAGTCCGCTTCCTTTATTTCCCTGCACTTACAAGCCTCTGGCTTAGGAGACAGGGCAGCCCATGTCAGTCTCTGGCTCTTTGCTCATACCATGCAAGGGCTGCGTGTAGCACAAGAGCCTGCTAGATTTTCTGACACCGGCATTCCAGCTCCTGTTTCAACCCCACTTCTGAGCCATGCACAGAGCAGGTAATGAGCAACTGAGTTAAGCAGGAAGGTGAGTGCCTCATCTGCTCTAGCCTCCACATGTGTTAACTTTTTTCGACCAATGTCCCATTCTCACACTCACAACTTACTTCACCCTTGGGCAACACAAGGTAGATGCAACATTTTGGTGATGTCCCCATTCCAATTCACACTATTCTTCTCCCTTTCTCCCTAATTAGTTCTATATAACCTGTTGACCAGCTGTCACGCTGACCAATAGGTCTTGAGACCCATATGAGGGTCAGGTGAGAACAGATTCTCTCTTTCACCCTCACAGAGCCAACAATGACTTCATGCACTTTACAGAATGCAGTCGGCCTAGGGTCTAATGCCTCATTATCCTGTAGACGTAACCTTGTTTACAAAATACTTGTAAGCCTTACCTGTCTCTACCAGCCTCCATTTACAGGTCTGTAAATGAATCTAAAATCTGTTTATTTCAGCTTGGTAAGATAGGCAATGTTACCTTACCTGATGCTGAAACTGGTCATGCAGATCTCTCTTCTGCTCCTGGGCTCGGATCATATCCATCACTTTGCGATTTTCTGGCATGCAAGTGGGACATTCCGAATCACTCTCAGAGTAGCTTTCAAAGCAGTGCTGGTGAAAGGAATGACCACACAGGAAGTGGACTGAAGGGAGCTCCAATGCACTGCTGCAAATGCTACATTTGGTCTTCTGAAAAATCCTGGGACTGAATGAGATGGAGAAGCATGAGAAAGACAAACTACACTTTACCTTACTAAAAGAAAACAGCAGTTCTATCCTTGTATAGGACTAGACAAGACAGCACACAGTCCTGCACCTTGCTTTTAGCTCCTCAATTTCCAGGCGGATCCTTGTAGTTTCTTCTTGGTATTTCTGAATTCTCTGCTCATCCTGCTCTATCTGGCGACTTTGCTTCTGCAGCTTGTTGACAAGATAATCCTTGATCACAGACAGGGTGGCTGTAGAGTTATGAGCCAGCGTCTGCACAACTGAGAGCAACTGAGATGTTAGTTTAAATACAAGCACAAAAACTGCAGCTATACTTGTTTTGCTAGGGCAGACTGCTTTCCTGGGACAGGCCGCTTACAGGCAAAGACAGTTGGCATTCTCATGGAATCGGAAGAGCCCACTTAAAGATTCTCTTTCAGTTTGACCTCTTCTAGAAATGGATGCCTGGGAGCATGTCTGGATAACTCAGACCAAAAGGGACAAAGGAAGGATCTAGTAGTGGTTTGGCTCTCCACCAAGGCACAATGGGAGTTTCAGCGTGCCCTGCACTGCCCCACACTGACAGAAGAGAAATCATGTACGAGACATCTCACTGATACTGCAGATCTTTCTCCCTAACTAGGGAGCTGTGACTGACATAATTTTTCCCTATAGAGCAGGTTATTAATTCAAATGGTAGGCTCTAATTTCATTGATTCTTCTAATGCCTGATCTACAGAAAGCACTACAAACTAGTCTGAGTTGGAGTCTTTTGTGTTTTGTTTTTCTGGTTTTTGCTTGGGTTGGGGTTTTGTTGCGGGGGAGGCTGAGGGCTGAGTGTCACATGTCATTACCAAGCAGCGGAGGCATAAGATTCTTGTTCTCAATGTGTTTCAGCACTGCAGCAATATACTCCTTGCAGTTCTCCTCCTTCCGTGCAAAGTAGCCAAGAGCCTGTTCCCAGAGACAAGCCTCCTGGTCGCCATACAACTCACACACCTCAATCACCTTCTTGTACTGCTCATTCTGCATGTGGTAATGCATGATCTGTTGGAAACTATGGGAGAAAGACTCATCAGTTGCAACAATCCATCTCGCCCTTAGAGTTGTTACAGGGACCTCAGGTTTTCACCCAGTCATACAATCCTCAGACTCACGCAGAAGTCAAAGACAAGTCTTTTTTTTAGTCTACGTAACTGCCTTGCGTCAACAGTGAGGTATTTCTGCAGAGCAATCATCTACCATTCCCATCTTGAGACACTAAAGAGATCACTATTACTAATGGTACAGACAATTATGGCTCAGAAATCGCTGCAGTGGGGGCAACAGAGGAAGGACAGGATTCTAAAGACAAGAGTTGTTGGAGTCTGAAGGACAGAGGCCTCTCTGAGTTCCTCAGAGAGATCAAAATGCAGGAATCAAATTAAAGCCTTTGGATGGATTAAAGTATATTAAGCCACACAGATATAAAACAGAGGTGTAAGCTTAAGTTTTAAGTAAGTAAGTAAGAATATGTTTAAAGTGCCTTAAAAAGTAAAAGCCTTAAAATTATTGTGAAAAACAAGCTTCAGAACTCAAAAACAAAAACAAGTCTCATGGAGAGATCAAAAACATTGTTTTAGACATAATAAAAATATAGTAGGAATATATATTTAGAATTTATAGTGAAAAACAAGTTTCATGAGAGCTCAAAAACAATAACAAGTCTCAAAAACAAGTCTCACTCAGTGAGACCTCAAAAACATAGTCCCAGACATAATAAAAATATACTAGGAATACTGCTTACATTTTTCAAATAGAACAGATAGTCCACATGCGTAGATTATATGTAAACTTTCATACTAAAAAACTAGAATTCTAATAGGTTTAGAAGAAATGCTTCAGGTTTGTGTTTTTAGCTCATCGGGTAATTTTTAAGTAAAAATCCATGTACTGGAATGAGAGCTTGCTTGCTCTCTCTTCCTCCACCATCATAATCATCATCATCACTACCACCACATGAAGAAGAAAGAAGAAAAAAAGAAGAAGGGAAGGTAACAGAGCATCTGCCTCTCAAGACTCTGTACCAGGCTGCACCTCCGGCTTTCTCGGGGCCTTGCACCAGGAGTTGCTTCTACTTCTAATCGGGACTTTACTTCTATTTGGGACTCTGTGCTGGTGCTGAAAGCTTTTAACACTTGGGACTCTTTGCTTTTTGAGACTGATGTGCCTTTATATTAAAGAACTTTATAGCAACTAATGACTGCTCAGCTCTTTTGAAGATTTAAACCCAAAACAATCCCGACAAGGAGTAACACTCACAGTTTGCCCTGCTCATAGAGGTAGAGAACACCATCCTTGAAATTGTGCATCTGACATAAGACCAAGGCCTTATCAAAGACTGTTTTGAACCTCCCACTCTTCAGGAGGGTGAGGGCTTCATTGTGCAACTTCTCCTTGATCTACAAAGAAGGGGGAGAGGTCAAGAAGGGGAACACAGGCACACTTATATCCACACTATTTTGCATTAAGACCTGACAATTTGGAGCTCTTTGACAAGTTTTGGTATTTGTTCTTTAACCCTTTTAAGCAAACTGGACATTATTTTCTTTGCCCAAACCGCCACCATCCTCACAGATCTAGACAAGCAAGTAAAGATAATTTTGTGGACAAGGCATCTGTTCACAGAAGCTTTGTATTGTCTGGAATCTGTCCTTAAATGAAATACAAACAAAACAAGCTCAACCATCCTGAAGGGAATATTCTCCCAGCTACTAGGCTGCTTTCTCATTTCTGTGCTATTTGTCGAGCACAGCATATGTACTGCCTCATGTCATCAATGCCCAGCTGGAAAAGGCATTGCAGGAATGCAAGTATGACTCAGAGACACCAAATCTTTCCCTCAAAACAATGCTGGAGGAGCTCAAACCTGCTCATCTTGTTCGTGTGCCCAGTTCTGCAATCGAAGTTCCAGTAAAGTGTCATAGACACCCTGTGGAGAGTCAGCCTGCACCTCAGTCATGTGCTCCAGAAAAGCTTTCAGTTCTCGGGAGTTGTTTGCAAAGACTGGGATGAACTCCTCTGAATTAGCCTGTAAAACATTCAGAAAAAGACAAGCACGTGCATCAGTCTAAGCCACACACTAGTGCTTCCTTCCTGACACAAGGAATGTTCATTTCCAGAGTCTAAGACAGGACAGATACAGCACAATACAAGATGCCAACAACATCAAGGATTAATCCTGAGCAATAGCTTTAAGAGGTCCCCTGCCTCTACAACTACCAGTCCACCAGAATGGAGCTTGTCAAAGAATCATGGAACAGTTTGGGTGGGAAGGGAACTTTAGAGGTCATCTAGTCCAATACCACTGCAAAGAGCTGGGACATCTTCCATTTGATCAAGTTGTTCGGGTTCTCATCCAACCTGACTTGAGTGTTTCCACTCAATGGTATGAGGCCGTCTACTTCTCTTGGCAACCTGGTTCAGTGTTTCATCACCCTCATTATAATAAGTTCCTTCCTTTTATTTAGTCTAAATCTGCCCTCTTTTACTTTAAAACTATTACCTCTTGCAGCACCACAACAGGCCCTGTAAAAAAGTTTGATCTCATCTTTCCTATAAAATTCTTTTGAGTACTGAAAGGCTGCAATGAGGTCTCCCTGAAGCCTTCCCTTATGCAGACTGAGCACCAGCTCACTCAGCCTTTCTTCAGAGCAGGTGATCATTTTTATAGCCTTCCTCTGGACCCACTCCAAAAGGTCTGTGTCTCTTCTCTGCTAAGGGTTCCAGAGCTAGACACAGTATGCCAGGTGGGGGTCTCACCTCAGAAGAGTTTATTTAGGTGTAATTCTCACTATACCTAAAACATCAGGCTGGCAACACAAGGCATGCAGAAGCATTCGCTGCCAAGTTCCTACCAGAGAGCAACAACTCTCAGTCAAGACAAACCATACCTTTTTTCCTTCCAGCATCCCAGGGCCTTCATTAACTCCCGAGGGACAGTAATCAGTGCAAAGGACCTTCAGCAACTCAGTGGTCTCATTGGGGACATGGTGCATCAGAATTTTACCATATCGCTTCATGTTACTCTCTGCCTGTTCAAAGGGCAGTTTTCCAATGTAGTGCAAAGCCTCTTGGTAGTTCTGTGAAGACAGACAACAAATCAATTGCAAAATACTGGCCTCTGCTCTCCACTTTAAGGTTAGAAGAGAAAGCATTGAAGACATGCTGTGAGTATGCCACAAATACCATTTGCTCTGAATTACCACCTAGTTCAATATTCCTCCTCATTTTCCCCCCCTCAGGGACAAAGACTGGATATAGCCTGGGGGAAACATTTAGATTAATCTCCAGCTAACTACCCTACCTCCTCTTAAAGGGCACTGTAAAAAGCCACATCAGAAAGAAAACAAGACCTTTTGATTTCCACACCTAGTCTAACACACAAGCCAAAAGCAGAAAGGCATCACACCAACAGCAACAAGTATTGTTGCCGCTGCTCTCATCAGCATGCTATCCTCAGCAAAGAGGTCAGTGAAACTGTATTCTCGCTAAAGAGGAGGCTAGAGAATTGGTATTCTCCCCAATAAGAATACAGTTATGTCTCCTCACCTTGATGTCCTCTAACTGGATTTTGAGGTACCATTCATGATGCTCATGCTTCTCTGCCAGGTACACGGCGTGGGAGTAGTAACCAGCTTGGCGAAGCACCTTGATAGCCGTTTCCACATCAAAGTGGACCTCACTCTCACTTGTCTCAGAGAACAAAAGCAGAGAGATGGTCCCTCAGAAAAATTTCAACAGTCTAGAAGCAGTAATCAGTTATGTAAGAGGAGGAAAACATGAGCAGGGACAATTTGGTACCTCTCCTGCAAGGGAAAAATCACCCATGCAGAAAGGAAAGAGTGTAACCACTTCTTATTTGCTTGCCAGTTGCACTGGCAGAATCAAACACACTCCAGATCCAAATGGCAAACCAACCAAACTGAGAATGTAAGCAAGAGCTTGGAAATAAAGGAGCAAAGACCTTTACCACTCAGGGTATTAGCGGTAAATTAATTATTCTCTCTCTTAACAGTCGTATAGGATGGAAGTTACAATGTCACCACTACCCCTTTTAATTATGATGATGACATGAAAATGAAGCATGATTCCATGTCGCCCCAATACCTTAATAAACTCTTCCAGTTTGGAGCTGTCTTTGAGTTTGGTATAGCAATTCAGCAGAAGTGTAGTGTGGTCTGCATTGGCCAGGGACTGCAGGTGGAGCATCTGTAGGTAAGCAGTGAGGTTGTGGATACGCTGAGCATCCAGGAATTTCCGAATAACGTAAGATGGTTCTAGCTTCCCTATAGTTCTGTGAGGAGAAGAGTAATATTACAAGGTATTGTATGCTCACGAAGTCAAAATAAATGGAGAAATTAAAAACAGAGCACAGAGAAGCCTTAACTTTAGCAGGAACTAACCCTCTTGGGACTGCTCAGCTATGGATCAGAAGCAACAACTAGTTACGGTGTAAGACCACCCACCTGCACACACACACTGATACAAAGGCCTTGACCAGAACGACCATGACAGCATACAAGGAGTTAATCTTCCTTTAAAGGGGGCAGTGAGAAGACAGACTAAGCTCTGAGCAGAACAAACTGGGAAGCCAAAAGAAGATAGGAACAAAAGCTCCATCTTCCTTCATTTCAGTCACATAACTCAAAGTCAGCCTTAAATGCTTACACTCTAAACATGGAGCAGTTTAGCCACAGTTAATGTGATAGTTAAAGCACGTCAAGGTAAAAAGATTATGATTCTCACTAGATGTCAGGGACTCTGGAGCATCAGCTCTACAATAATGTAACACTTTGTGGCATTTAAAAAAATGAACATGAAGTTTTCAGTAAGCCCCAAAACAAGGCTGCTCTGAGTTCTAGTTTTAAAAAATCCAAGATGTTTTAAAACTGGTATTGAACTGTTCGAGTACTTTCCAAGAAGACTGCCATACATGGTCAAATTCCATAATCCATCTTGCACAGAGTGATCCCTTCTTTATAATGATGTCACCAGACCCCACTCCATCCCAATGGGCCTACTTTATTCATGTTAAAATATGATCAAAGAGAAGAACTTTATCCTAAGGTGTACAAAGCAATTTTCAAGCAACTCGTTCAAAGACTTTTAGTCCCACTGACATATTTCTCTGTACATACAGAATTTTCACCTCAAGTCATACTTTTTTTCTGTTTTGGACTGTTTTTCTTCCTAGGCTGAAACAGAAATCAAAGTCTATGTTGCTTCTACCTGTATTACAGCATCACAGCTCTGTGAGACCCTCACCTACCGGATATACTGCTGGATAGCTCCATCATGGTTTCCCTTGTTATAGAGATGATCGCCGTACTGCCGGAAAATCTCTGACAAACCATCGCTGTCCAAGTGGTGGCTCTTGGCCAGGTTAATGGCCATTTCAAATAAGTTCTTTCTGAACAGCATCTGTCATATACATGGTAAGAGCAGTATGAGAGAAATACCACACCACAAAACAAGTTCAAACACACCTGGAAAACAAGTTGTTTCTTCTTCCTAGTGCATACATGAGCTTGGGCCTTTACCAATTGTCTTACCACTCTGGTTATACCGAAAAGCTATTTGGCCACTTGTTACGTAACTCACTTACCTGGACAGTTCAATTTTTCAGTCTGCAGAGCCAGTACAATTTTACAGACATAAGGCTGAGACTAATAAGAAAACAAATTTACATGCCTCGAGTTTGGTTTGTGTATCCTTCTCCTGCAGTACATGGATCTTCCCATCTCTGGTCAGTACATAGAGAGAGCCCCACTCTGCCAAGACATCCACTATATCATCAAAGATTGAGCTGTATGCAATGAATTTGTTGCACAAGTCATAGATATTCAGGACTTGTTTGTCTGAATTCTGTGCCTCATTCCCGGAAAATTCTGACCTGGAGAGCAGAAGAAAGTTTTAGAAAACAAGATGAACATAACTTGAAATCTTGATACCTGTTCTAACTAGGGATGTATAGAAAGCAAGACAAATGGAGTTCATTTAGGCAATTAAACTAAGTGGATCCAGAGAGAAACCACCATGTATTTATATACAAATTCCATCATTCTGTTACAGAAATTCATAGGATTGGAAAAAAATCCCACTAATTCAGCAGACTTAACTGTGCTACCCTTGCAATGGAAGTTAATCAATGGATGGGTCTGGATGAACCTCAACAATATCTGACAGAGTCGCAATCTGCCCCCAGGAGCAAAGCTTCACGGAGAAGGAGAAAAAGCATGAAGGTGCATAAGCAAAAAGAACTCATCTGTTTCAAGGAGCCCTACTTTGGGGAAGTCTTTCGGTCCTTGGAGACAATGATGAGGTACCCCCGATACCAGTGAACAATCAGCTTTTGTCCCTCGAAGGCAAAGCAGGGGCCACGTTCGTCTGGTTGGTAAAGGTACACACATTCATTTCCTGCCACAATGAACTGGAGATCCTGGGAGGGGTCACTGATAGATGAACAGCGCAATCCACAACCGTGAGTGTCCAGCTCCAGGTGAGGATAGTCTTTCACTGAAAGCATATAAGACTACAGAGGAAACTCAAGAGTTTGGGGACCACTCTGAACTAGACTCTGAAGCCAACAGAATTTGAAAGTCTGGGTCACTTTTTTTTCAACTAGCTTCTCACCTGGATGTTCTCTGTGGTCACCACAAAGAGATGTGTTGTTTTGCCAGACTGTCGAAAAGCAAGGCCAGTAACTGGGTAACTGCCTTCATGTAGGATCTGGGTCTTACTGTGCCGATCCCGAGTGATGTCTCCCTTAGTAAGGACAACGCTCCCATCTGCAAAACCTGGTGCAGCGGACAGACTAAACTACTACTTATACAACACACCTGAAATTTTATCCAGCGTAAGTTAGAGGAGCTCTAGTCAGCAACAGCACTATGCTCACCAGCACGGTATAAAGGAAGGGGCACGGCTTCTCACGCCAAGTCAAACTTCACCAAATCACCCCCCACCGCTCCTGTTACAGTTCAGAGCTGTCACACAACTATCACATAGGATAGCACTATTCAGCAAGGGTTAACTTGCTTTCCACACTTCATATGCAGATTAATTTTATTTGACTGTGTCTGTATTTCGTTTTACAAATGGCCTTCCTGTACTGCAACTGTAACTATAATTTCCAGTCCCTTGCTTATTCAAAACACGCTTTTTTACAGTGTAAAAAAGACCAGAGGGAGATTTTTTAAGAAAGAGTAAAACATGCAGTTTTCATAGCTTGCCAACAGCCCCAGTCTTGTAAGTTGTTCCAGGGTTGAAGGCCACCATACACAGAGGGAAAGCTTTTTGATTTCAGTATAGGGACCAAGGCAGCTAAGAGCACTTGTAATCTCACATTACTGCTCTTATTCTGTCAGAAGAGCTAAGCAAGAAACATTAACAAGGAATGGTTAAATCCAAAAAGCGAAATTTGCTTTTTTTCTTTGAAAAAAGGTTTGTATAACATGGCTGAAGAAATATCTCTGTAACATTAGGCATCACAAAACTCTTGTTTTTTCCTGTACCAACAGAAGCTAAATTTAGTACTAAGTTCAATAAATACGTAGCCTTACCAACTGGCAGGGAAAAGAGGCTATCAACTAAAAATACGTGCTTCCAAGTATCAGTTATGAGTGCAAAATATACAGTCAGGCTAAATTTATGCATTTATCTCTTGAGGTCTGGGATAGCATGAGGTACACAATATCTCAGTGAGAATAATGTAACAACTGAGTGACAAGAAAGATCATCAGGACCTTCTATGCTGATTTTTGTGTTATCTATTCATGTTCCTTACCTCTCAGTAAGGACTGTAATATTTTCCTTAAACTATTACAGTTCAGCTTTACTTACCGATAGCCATGAAATTAAGATTCTCGTGGACAGTCAGACAGGATACAACCGTGGGCTTGTTACCTGGTATTGCGGGAAAAATTCGTGTGCAGAGAGGATTACCACCATCTCGTTTCTCCAGGTTCCAGACTTTCACCTACAATGATGATAAGCAAAACAGGCCATCACCTGGCATCAAAATGTTATAGGACCCAAAATGAACAAGCCATTTAAGGTAAGAAAGGGCAACTAGATCATCCCAATACATGTTCTAAAAGGCATGTATTACAAATGCATTTTCCTCTCTTTGTCATTTAACTTACCAAAGGATTAATACCCTCTTCATCCTCACCAATAGAAACCAGGATACTGTGCTGTTTCAGCTGGTACAGATGCGTTACCCTTAGCTTGTAAGCTTGGAAACTGCTGAGTTGAAGAGAGCGAGGCAAAAACCAAATCTGACCTTCCATATTTAGATCACAGTTAAGGCACATAAGAGGACCAAAAAAAAAAAAAAAAAAGCCCCACACCTCCAATCATACAAGAATCTTTTGCTGACTCCTGGCAGAGCAATCCCGGAGCACCTAGACATGAAGCGCCGGTTTATTTTTTTTATAACCAAAGCACAGCCGAGAGCGGAAAGCAGCCGCATTGCCAAGGCCAGATATCCCCCGGCCCGCGTCACACAGCGCCCAGGACTCGGCTCTCCCGAGCCCCGCGCAGGCCGCAGCGCCCGGCCCCGCACAGGATATCTCCGAACACGAGGCTTCCCCGGCCCGAGTCGCAGACCGCGATGCCCGGGGGCAGCGCGAAGGGCTTCGCGCCGGTCCCATCCGGCCCCGCCGGCTCCCTCACGGTCTCTCTGTCAAAGAAGACGAAGCGGCGCCACTGCAGGTAGGCGGCCATAGCGGGGCCGGCCCCGCGCGTGCCCCCCACGTGACCTGATTATCCGCCCCCACGTGACCCGATTCTCCGCCTCCCGGGGCGCGCAGCGGAACCAAAACATTTGAGTTTAAAGATTGAACTTGGAACG
The DNA here is from genome assembly GCA_030060385.1 of Muscicapa striata striata. NCBI lineage: Eukaryota > Metazoa > Chordata > Aves > Passeriformes > Muscicapidae > Muscicapa > Muscicapa striata. The sequence goes on from JAREIS010000122.1 coordinate 11,179, forward strand.
GACCTGTGGAAAAAAATATCCCAGAGGCTGCTAGGAATTTAAACCTCAGAGTGGTCTCAACAACCTTAAATTAGTCTTTTTACAGTAATATCCTTGGATTATAGAATCTTTTTAATTTGCCTCTTTCCAACAAGGCCTTAGTATATAAAAAAAGGCTTGACATTTAAATGTGGATAAGAACTAATGAAATCTGGATTATTTGCTCTGAGCTCAGCAATATGACTACTTATTTGTGTGTTATTTGTGACATTGAATTTCTTGGCTTAACAAAAACAATATAATAAATATATTAAAAATAAAGCTATACCTTTGGATACACGTGTAAGTTAGCTTCAATGCAACCCCAGCAAACCAGAATGCATTCAGTATTTATGTACTTACACAGTACTTCATTTCATTGCAACTGTACACTTTTACTGCCCCAGGCACTGCTCACAGTGGGACCTTGTGTTTACAATCCAAAGTACTTAGTTATCATTATGGTAAATTCTGTACGAATCTTTTGTTAAATTGTTTAACTTCAGCTATTAATTAAATGCTGTTAAACCTTTATAAACCACTGGTTAAGTCCAGGGCCCTGCTGAACAAGGGGTCTACTCTGAACCTTGTGACTCAACTTACGCATTCCTATTCTTCCTCTTTCTCCTCTTCTCCCTCAGCCTCGAGGTAGATAGTTTTAGGTTGATTCGGGGTTTAGGTTGAATGTAGTCTGCTTTTACATTGTGTGCTTTTACCATCTAGACCACAGCAAAGTGAACTTTGCACTGAACTTCACCCTGCTTTCACTTTTACATTAAACTTGCTTTTGCCAACTCCTTTGCTGGTGACTTTTAAAGCATCTTCAAAATAGTCATTCCAACCGCCAGACCCACAGCATGCACAAGGTCTTCGGCAGCACAAACAGCCAGCAAGGCAGAGCTCAGGATGACTCCTGATGAAAGACACAAGGACACAACCCCAGCAGGATCTGCAGTGCTCCTCCAGCCCCTTGCAGAAACTCATTGGCAAAATCGAGGCTAACTTGGCACTGCAACCAGATGCACAGAATCTTCCAGTCTAGTGGAGACAAGACTGTGGAGCATTCAACACTGGAAGAACAGCTGTCAGCAGCTGATCTGTGCAGAAAAAGGATGCCTTCCTCTTCCGGACATAGGAGAGCACTTTTCTGTTTATCACATGCCTCCTTTTCTCAAGGCATCGCTCCAAAGGTTGTTGCATCCAACGCAGACCTCGAGTTCTATAAGGACACCAGCATGCTTCGCACTCAGCACAGTTAAAAGAAGAAAAAAAAACAAAAACAAAAACAGAAAAAAACCCAAAAAACAGAACAAATGGGAGTTCCAGGGAGCTTTTATTGAGTTTAATTAACAAAATCAGGATTTTTCCATTCATCTTTTTGGCACTCGCAACTCATGAAGCTCTTCACAAGTCAGTGCTACAATACATACAAAGCCAGAGAAAACACATTCTCAACAAAATCTGAGCTCCACTGGAGAGTTTGCCAATTGCCAATTTAACAGAAAGCCAATTTTCCCCTCCCTCGACTGTTTTGAAGGACTAGACCATATTGTTTGCTGGTTAACAGTTAGAATATCAACCCCTTGTCTAGGGTCTACTGGATTATGACACTCCACTTGAATTGCAAATAATTTCTTTTCTCGAAATAAAAGTTCCAGTTTCTTTCAATAAAGGGAACAGTGACTATTTTCTTCTCCTGACACCCCTTACCCAAAATAACTGGTTAAAATACAGCAAGGCTGTATCTTAATAAACATATCCCTGCCCCCCTCCCCCCCTTACCCCTCCCTAACTTGTCTACAGCAGAATTTAACAATGCTTCCACGCAGACGCATTCTAGTAACGCAATGATGAACAGAGCAAAGCCTACAGGATAATCTGCCAAAGCCTTCCTGTGAAGTTCAGATGCATGCTCTTTGGTCCAGAGACCTGGCTGATTACAAAGATAAAGTATGATTCAAAAAAGATGGACCAGAAGTTGACAGCAAGAAGAAAATTCCCTGCAGGGACTACAGCTGCCCAATCTCTACCATGGCAGCTGTACTGCTGGAGTGTCTGGGAACAAAATTAACTTTCTTCTAAGGAAGTAATGACCAGCAGCCCTACAAAGTTCAGTATCAGGGCAAGAACCACCACAACAGCAGCTCAAGAGATGTGGCATGACAAGTCTGTAACCTCTCTAACAGAAACTGAGGCAATACAGCCATCTGCTCAGGTTTGTGTCCTATCAGTCATTTGTAAAGAAAAAAGTGTTTGAAGCATTTTTAAATCCTTGAAGCAGACACCCTCCCCCCACCCCAAATAAAAATAAACATAAGATCAGAATGAGATGATTTGATACCACCATATACACAACATGAATTCATGTTGAGCTTCCCTGTTCTTACCCACAGAAACAGTCACAGAGGACCAGGAAAGATGCTCCCATCTCATTCTGGAAATTGAAACATGTATTTGAGACCAACCCACCCCCCTCCGCTTGGGAAAAGGCCTCCACAGCCACTGCAGTGCCCACCTGACAGTGGACACCCAGAGACTGGCCTATAGGTTCTCTCAAGTGGCTGAAGATTCCATGACTTCTTCACAGCCACCTCACCCAGTTGTGAAGCTCCACTTCAGAGACTCATAGAATGACACTTTCAGACTTCCAACAAAAAAGAAATGCAGAATCTCATCAGGTTCTCATTCTCATTAACTTTGTCAGAGGAAGTATTTGACCCAGGGCTCATCTGAAGGCTGTGACTAATCTATCTGTAAAGGCTGGTGACCAGGAAAAACTGGAGCTCACAAGAAATCTCAGGAACCCAAGATTTATACACACTTCCTACTCTTGGGTAGGGAACAAAACAACCAAGAAAACCTCAAACCAAAATAATAAAAAAAACAAACAAAAGCCCCAAACAAACAAAACAAAAAACCCCAACCAAACCCACGCACACAAAAAAACAAAACAAAAAAACAAACAAAAAGAAAAAAAAAACCAAAAAAAAAAAAAAAAACAAAAAAAAAAACTAGGATTATCCTAGTCTTCTGGAGCATCTTTCCATTTGTAAGATCACATCTGTTTGAGATAGCCTACTAGCATGAAAAATAGGCTGCTTCCTTCTTGACAAGAAGCCACCTAAAAATGGTGCCCCCAATAGTTTAGGTTAAGTGCCAATCCTCAATGAGAGGCCAATTTTAAAGTAATACTTTCAAAAGTTCTGTGCTTCAAGAGGGACCATCAGTGCATGGCACCAGGCTAACCTACCACAAATCCATGCAGAGCACACACACCTGACTTGACATCGCTATCCTGTTCTTGTTACATGTGCATGCCCTCGTGAGATACAAAATTTATTTACATTTTCATGTCTTTGTTGCATTAAAATGATCCCTCTTCTATCTGGAAAATCATAAGCTGGCTGCAGTACAGGAGCAAGATTTTACTTTTGGTCGAAGTTACCACCCATAAGCTCCCACCCCCCACCCCCATAAAGCACCCCAAAATTGTTTACATTTAGTACCTGCCAGTCAGATGTAAGCTATGTGGCTCACAGAGACCAAGCTCTTGAGTTTGTACTCTAGTGCAGCATTTGCTACAATTATGGAGTCACTGACAAAAAGAAGAAAAACATCCCGAACACAAAAACCTTTCAATCTTGTAAAGTTGTTGTCAGGAGGCACCTGGCTTCCATTTATGATCATCAAGGAAAGGTATGGCTAGTCCACCTTGTGATTCCAAACTATTTTACTCCAATTCAAAAAAAAGGGTTAAAATGGAGAGAAATTAAGACAATTAAATTCTGCCTCAAAGGTAAGCAAGCGTGGTGTGAGTGCAGCATCTGTATACACAATAAATGACTGAGCAAAAGGGATTGCATTCGCCCAGGTGCCTCCTGACAGTGGCGGTGAACAGGCTAAAAGGGATTTTTAAAAGAGTAATTTTTTGATTTGTCTCACTCCTTTTGCCTGTAGATCAGGCCAAACATCAAGCATGTTGGGAGGGGCACAATTTCAAGCAACACTACTTGACCAGAAAGCACTTTTCAGCAATATACAATGCAAAATGACAGACAGCAAGTCATGGCAAACCAGAGTAGATGGCAAGCAGCTTCCTGCAGCTTCTGACATTAACAGGGGTTTGCCCTTACCTGCTCACAATTCTGCACAGAGGCCACTCTGGGCAGAAAATGCAGTGCGCTACAGGAAGTGAATCGATTCCACAAAGCTCCAGAACTGTCAGTTTATGCACGTAAATTGGTTTCTTATGGTCTCTCAAACCCAAATCCACACCTTACACGTACACTGCTCAGCAACACTCACTGGATTTCCCTCACACCATGGTGGAACACAGGTCATGGACTCCTTCAGAGCTTGTTAAGTTCCTGAAGTTGCTAAGGGAAAAATCAAAGAGCATCTCCCAAAAGGCTGAGCTATGGATTTGGAGGCCTTGGAGCACCACAAGTGATCTCTTCCATACGAGCAGTACAGTTGCTAGCACCAGAGCAAATCCACCCTGACAAGGGACACTTGCGGTGGCCTGCAGTTCACAGAGGTCAGCGCACTTCTCATTGTTTAGTGTTGCAGAAAACTGAGCCCCTCTCATCTTTAGCTGCTCCCATAATCAGTCTTATCCCTTTAACCTCAGCAACCTTCATCACAAACAAAAAAGTTATATATGAACCCAAAAAGAAAAAAAAATAATATTTACAAAGTTTGTACAATATACACATCTGATTTTCTATGGGACACACTGCACCAGAAGAAAGAGGGCCATGGCTCTGAAACAAGTCTACCTATCAAGTGCTGTAACTACTAATGAAGACTCATGGAAACCAGTCTTTAGTGTTCTGCGAGAGCACAGGGCTTTTCTTATGGCTCCTGCAAAGGATCACAGGCTACTCTTTCCTTCTGGAGCTATGATGCTGCACCTAATCAGCCCAGATTTTATGTTGGTTTCATTTTAAATACAGGTATTTACAGTTTGGGTGAACTGCAGATGCATATCAACTCCTCCAATAAAAAAAAAAATTAAAAAAAAAAAAAAAGCAAGTTGAAGAAAAAAGTAGTATTACCAATAACCAATACATTTCACCTCCCTGCCCTAGGCTTGAGTACATGGGAAGGAGGAGAAGGGGAAGAGAAGGGAACTTTGACCTGAAACCAAAAACAGATGTTGATTCCATGGGCTGTGTCGGAAAGGTGATATTCTGAATGGTCTCATAGCATAAGGCACTTTGCACGAATAAGTAACAAGCTCTTTAGCTTAAAAAACAGATGAGTAACCAGGGAGAAGTTGAAATGCACTCAGTCAATCGTTAAAGAATTTGAAATAGCAGACAAGCTCGTGTTCATCAAGATTCTTCTCTTTTCAGGGTTTCTCTTCTTCCCTTGCTGTCCCTCCCGCCCAAAGAAAACAAAATTTAAAACCAGCAGTTAGTGCAACTAATGTTCAATCAGCACACAGTGCAAACAAGTGGAAAAACAAAAAGACATTCCTCCTTTTATCTTCTTTCTTCCTTGCTTCCAAATTTAAAGAGAAAAAAAGGCCGAGCTCTTTAGTCTTCATAGTTCTGAAATGAAAAGATGAAGAAAAACCCACAAAGAGAAGGGTATCCCCAAAGAAACGATGTGTCACAGATCTGGATCATAGGGCTTCACCTTCTGGCATATGTAATCAAAGCCTAAAAAACAAAATAAATACAACAAAACTACCAAAACCTACCAAATCAAACAAATAAACCACCCCCAAAAACTAAATAAAAACACCCAACAAAAAAACCACACAAAAACCCCCAAACCCCACAAGCAAAAACAAACAAACAAACAGAAAACCAAACCACCCACCCACCCCCAAAAAAACAAAACAAACAAACAAACAAACAACATTAAAAAAAACAATAAAACAACTGAAACACCCACAGTTAAACTGGTTCTATACAAAACCAGAACACAAAGTGATGAATCACATACACTAACTATGCAACAGCTCTCAAAAGGCAAAGGGCATATCAAACAGTTCAACCCCAATTTCAGCACTGTAGAAAGAGGTGTTGCTAATGCCCTTCTGTACCTATGGAACATGACTACCTCCTGCTTTCATGGATCTTAGGAAGTGGCAAACTGCTCTCTGGCAAGGTCCCAGCATTCCCCTTAGGAAGCCACCCAAGAGCCTGTTCCACATTCAGGCTGTTTGGTATTCTATTTATTTATAAAAACGGAGAAGGGTTAACCATCAAAGCAGAAGCTTTCAAGTCAGCCTGGTATGATTATCTAGGGCTATCCTTGGATGATTTCAAAGAAGAAACCAGAGGTTCATTTTAATACTATTGAGCAGTCTGTTTCTATAGCCACTTTTTTTTATTTTTGGTCATCTGAAAAGAATTTCAGCAGCTTCACTGGTATTGTCTAATTCATTATGACCTCTGAGAAGAGTACACACAAGAATGATTTTCAGCCCAAACTGTATGGTGATGGATCTCACACAACATCATCCTGCAGCCATTTAGCCTAACTGCAGCCCAGGGCAAGTCATCTTCCTATAAAAGGACTTTAACTCAGCAGCTTTTCCTGAGACAATGATCACAAAGGGAACACTTAGATAAGTCTCCAACAGTGAAACCTTTTTTGACACTACATGGACGACCTCAAGTGGCAGCAAAGACGAATTACATATTCACTCCCTACTTGGTTCACTTCCAAGAATTCTACGAACCAAATAATACAAAAGAGGCAGCACCTTTTGCTTGAACCTGGTCCTTCTGGCTGCTGAGGTGCTTACTCTTCTGTTGATGCTCTGTTCTCACAGCTATCCATTTTATCTCCTCACCTTTTTGAGGACTACTTTCCTCTCTGCCCCTCACCAATTTCTCATTCCAGCTTAGCAATACAGAAAGAATTCATCAGGCTACTAGTACTCCATCCTGGCCACTCCCAAAACCATTCCCCACTCCCCCCTTTCTGCATTTTTGGTCTCCTTAGCATACAGTCAGCATTTCAATTAAAACAACTAAAAAATACTCATCCCTTCCCTCCCACTTTCAGCACATCCATGGAATTCCTTGTATTTTCACAGAGCTTTTTCATCACATCAGTTTCCCTCTTCCCCTGAGGTAACACTGACACACCAACAACATTCCTGTCATTCAACACATCACTATTCAGCAAGGCACTTACCTACATGTTTACTGTTTCTCATCTTCTACAGGTTCACTGTGGTATTCTGCCACATACAAGCTCTTGTCAATGTTGCTTGGTATGGGTTTAATTTCAGTTCCCAACTGCTCCTCAATACTTTTCAGGTTGAATCGATCGTCGTAAGTGATCAAGTTGATGGCCAGGCCAAGATGACCAAAGCGACCTTGGCAAAAAATGAAAACACACACCTGAACTGAACTGAGTTAACATAGAGGCTGACAGAAAAAAATTCTTCAGACTGGGCAGTTAGTATCATTCTGTCATGTTATAAACAAATCCAGCCATAGGTCTCTACACCTTTCACATCAGTTTTTGGTAAGGAGTTTTGTAGTGCTGTAGGAGTAAGAAAACTCAGGAGGTTCAAAATGCTTGACCAAAGCTCAGGGATAATTACCAGTAAAAAGTCTTCCAGAGCTCTTAACAAGCCTGAACTACAAAGTTCAACTGCACTGAGTTCCTCTGTTCATTGCCATTCCTCACAGCATATTTTGCTGACTCCCAACAAGTAGAAACATACCTCAAAAACACATGCAGAAGAAAGCATAAATCTCTAGGCTTGAGACACTCTGAAGCTGAGATTTTAGTACAGAATTTTCCCAAACTGCAAACAGGGGCAATAGTAAGTCTCCTGAGATAAAAGCAAGATATGCCTTATTTTTTTTTATTTTTAATTGTTCAGGCCAGTTTCAAGAGAACAGTCTTTTTTTCAGATAATATCCTCAGTGAGGATAGCCATCTGAAATGATACCCAAAAATAAATCTGTCAAAAAAATCAAAGCTACCTAAGGTAATTCTCAAATACAGTAATAAAAAACCAAAAGTCAATTCAAGGCTAAAAAGCATCACAGTCATCAGCAAAGTTGCGCCTAGAACAGGTTTCTCCTCTCACCTGATCTGCCAATGCGATGGAGATAAGTTTCTGCCAGCTTTGGGAAATCAAAGTTTATCACCACATTCACAGCCTGGATATCAATACCTCGGGTAAACAGATCTGAAAGACAATCCAGATCACAAAGGAACTTAATTTCAACAAGCTCAAATGCTGAGAGTATTTAGGGTGCAAAGATTAACAGTGATTAACATTGCTTTGTGCTAGTTTCCAGATACAAGCTTTTCCTGTACCAAAGCCAGTTTACATACAATCCTGTAAACAGCTTCCTCTTGCTTTGTATACATTATAAACTCAAATAATGTAAGAAGAACAACCAAAACCACCAGATCTGCAAATCTAAGCAGAAAAAAATAACCACAAAGCTAGTTTTTTCCATGTTACACTATTTTGGAGCAGTTCTTTTTAAGCATCTCTTCACACAGAACTGTGCATTGCCAGTGCCACAATAGACCTGAATTATGTTCCACCACCTCAACTAATTCTAGTCCACTTTTAGCAACTTTTCTTAAGGTGGCTCAGACACATGTAGTGACAGCAGACACTGCCAGGTACTGCCTTAATAGGCCATACAACAAAGAACTAAGACCATACACAGGCCAGTCAAAACTACAGAAGTATTTAGAAAAAGTGAGCTATAAACACTTAAAAGAATCAGCAAAACTTTGCAGGATCATAGTCACAACTCTACTGATACATCATAAAGTTTACGACCCAACAACTCAGGGAAGCTTCACGAGTGAAAATAAAGACAAAGCACTATTGCAGTAAAATGATTTGTTGGCAAGCTGCACCTTCACAAAAGATAAAACTTCACATGCCTAAAGCAGTGCTGCACCCTGCTACATGCAGGCTTGACAAAGACATCTTACCAAAACATCTTGTTTTGATTTACTGCGGCTAACTGCCCTACAATACCTGGGCTAATGCACTTTCTATCACAAACTTCAGAAACAGGAAAATGTTTAGGAACTCTCACCAGTGCAAACGAGATTGCGGCACAAGCCATTTCGGAAATCATGGAATACACGATTGCGGTGCTCCTGGAAATACACACATAGGAACAAAGAGAAACAAAAAATCAAAACCCACAAAAAACCAACCAGCTGTTACTTTCAGGTATATTCAGGGCACTAACACTCAACTTCAATCGTGTAAATTTCTCCTTCTTCTCATTACAGAACAGTTGAGTTGAAACAGGATGCCAGTACAAGTTTTTTAGCACTCCTTACCACATATTCTGAAGAACTAACTCTAGAGGGTCTTGATCCCACCTCTCAACAAAGATAATTAACCAACTGCATTTCAAAGCCTCCTATGGTGGCATCAAAACCATCTCAGAAAAGTATTATCTAAAGTTATAATTACATGAAATCACATCAAGGAAGTTGAACTGTTACTTTGACTGTCTTTCCCCAGCCCTCCCTTCCCAAATTTCACATTTTACTCATTTCCTTAAAAACTGAAGCTGGCAGTAACTTCCTATTGCAATATGAAGCATTTTTCACTACTGATTCAGAATTAGGGGTGGGATGAGTTCATTTTCTGTGAAGACTCTTCTCTCACAAACAACTCACTTTGGGCTACACAAAGATTAAGCAGTATCATTGTTAAGTGAAATTTAGAGAGGGAATGAACAAGCTGAAGCCTTCTGCAAAAACACAGCTGCACTTTGCCAAAAGATCATCTACTGACTGATCAAAAGCATAAAAAAAATCAGACATCGAGGCACCCACTTCCATATCCCTGTTCTCACTAACACCATCACTTCTGTTTCTGCCCAATTAATTACTGCTCTGCGTCTGGCCCAGCAAATATTGGCATTACCTGTCAGCTGCATGAGCAGCAAGCCAGACTAGCTTACATAAAAAAATACTCAAAGTACTCCTGTTCTACAAGCATCAACTTCAGCCTTCTGACATCTTTTGAAAGTGTGAAGCTAGAGGAAGTATGAGCTACAGTACAATTAACAGAAACCTCTGCACCAGCAAATCTGCAATGGCATTTTTCACCAGCTACACCATAGCCACAAGTGTCTGGTCACCATACACCAGCCACACCTTTCAGCAAGAGGTTTGATCCAACTCATCTCCTCAACTTCGCATATTCCCCTGCAGTCACAGTGCAAGATTATTGTTCGAAAAGCCACCCAGGGCACTCAATGGGCTATGTACTGGGGTTTTTGTCACTTAATTCAGGCCCATTTTCATCTGACTTAGTTACACTGTGTGCTCTACCCTGTGGCTCCCCATGCTGCCAAAGCAAGGCAGCAGCACTTAAGAACAGTGCCTCTGGATGCAGTTTGTGCTTACACTGGGACTAATTAACCTAACCTGAAGGAGTCAAATACCAACTGCCCACCTACACTGAACAGCCTGGAAAGAGGGCTGGCTTGGGGGAAGGTTGGCAGTGGGTATCTAAAACCAAACCAACAGCAAAGCAATACATGTTTCAGTTTATGAACAACATGCAAACTTAAAGCAAGCATGACACAATTCAGCTGTTTAGTATAGCCTGGGGTGGGATGAACAGACTTCATACTCACCTGCCTCATTTTAGCATGGATATAGAAGCAGGAATAGCCCAGCTGGGAGATCTTTTTGGCTAGCAATTCAACCCGTTGAGAGGAGTTGCAGAAAATGATCGACTGGTTAATCTGGAGCTGAACGTACAAACAGTGTTCTCAATAAATGCAGCATTTTACTAACACAGGATCCCAGACAGGTATAAATCCCTTCCAGAAAGAAAGAGCAGCAGGTATGCTGCTGGTAATTTAGATCAGACACTTTTTGTATAGGAAGGAAAACAATTAAGAAAGTTCTATAACAGATGTTGGACAAGAAGCATGCACTTTTAGCCTTAGATATACGGCACATTTTGACAAAGAAAAAGTTTCATTAGGCTGCCTTTGAAACACTCAGTCTTATATTATTGGTTCAGAGATGGAAAAAGCTTCTGGTATGTTCCTGACACAGCCCTACATCTTACCCTGGAAAAGAGCGTATTGAGGCAGTGCACTTTCTGACGCTCAGTGACATAGGCATAGTACTGAGTAACTCCCTTCAAGGTCAGCTCCTCCATCAGATTAATCTCATAGGGTTTCTGCAAATGGGAATTCTGAAAAATAAAGATATTGATAAAGCAGGCAGATCTACAAGCAAAACAATATAAGTAGTTCCCACTCTACAGTACACTTCTTCCAAGGCAAGGATGCACTACTTAGCCACTCACTCTTCATACTATGGTGGAAACAGACAGGGTGGGTAAATTTTCACCAACTATTACTTATAAATCCAGGGTGACTGAGCAGGCCAAACAGGAGCACCCTCCAGAAGCAAATCCACACAAATGACGTAACTAATACACAAAGTGGGAAACAGCATCATATAGGCAAAAACTGCACAGACCTAGCTTCCCATTAACGTAACTGTGGGTCAAAAACTGCTTTCAAACTTCTGCCCTAGACTTAGGCTGATTTAGATGAAACCTGTGAAGTTTAATGTATTTAAAAAACCAAGCACTTACAGCTACACACTGCTCATACACACCCCCCTCCTCCACAATGTCACCACCATCACCATACCTACTCAGAAACATCTCCACTCACCATGAACTTCTGCACACTCAAAGGAAAAGTGGCTGAGTAGAGCAAAATCTGCCTGTTTTTAGGTAGCGTGAGAATAATGTCTTCCATTATTTGAACAAAATCTTGAGACAGCAACTTATCTGCCTGTAACAACAGAAGTAATAAACAGCAAGTTAAAATAATGGCCTAAGATTTCAGTCTTCTGGTAGCTACACATTTGGGGGAAGGAAAAAAAAAAAAAACAGTTACCAGGGTTCTGACTAGAGTCATCCAAGAGCTTTCACACAACTATATTCTCTATCACTCAGAAGCTTGTGCGCTATTGGACATTCAATTTTATATATTACGTGGTAAGCACAGCTGACTCATTATAAACAGAAACCAAATGAAACGCATTCCTTTTTGCAGAATAGACTGTTACTCTGTTCTTCAGCATCAGCAAAGACAGGAGAGGTAAATCTTCCTAGGCTGTTTTAGTAAAAGATTTACACGCAAAAAATTCCTACTGTCAAAGTAGTTTCACAAAAATACTCAGAAACAGAGGAGACCTTACAATGTCTCTAAGCAAGTTTGAATCACTGCTGTGCACCGAAAAGACACTCACTGAGACACAGCATTCCTTTAACTTGGTGTTAACATCCCAGAACACTTAACATAAGGAACTTACCTCATCCAATACTATCATCTGGACATGCTCAACTTTTGCTACTCCTTTCTTGATGAGATCGAGAATTCTCCCAGGGGTAGCTATCACCACATGCACTGTAAGATTAGAAGAGAGTGAGAGAGAGAAAAAAAACCCCCACACATTAGGGTGATTAAAACCATGTTCCTTCCACCATTCAGGGCCACATTTCATAGGAACACTTCGGAAGAATGACAACAGTATAGGAACAGCAAACAAGACATTGTAGTCTGTTCTGTAACAGACAAACAGAAACAAGCAGACCACATTGTAAAAGCCACAAAGAAACAGCAACCTTAATGTAGCTAAAATGCTCTGACCTGTATCATCAAGTCTCATTATGTCATCTCGCAAATTGGTTCCTCCGGTTGTTGCCATCACTTTGGCACCTCCCATGTGTTTGCTGACTTGGATACAGATTTGACTGACCTGCAGGGCTAGTTCACGGGTGGGAACAATCACCATTGCTAGAAGTTAAAAACATCACTGTGAGTTACTAGTAACATCCTGTATCTTAAAACACTCATCTCAGAGGAGACGGAGACTTTATCAAGTCCAATAATGAAAAGCACAGTTTAGGAATTCCACTCTGGGTATCCTGAACAAGGATAACAAGGAACTGCTTTTGACAAGGCGAATTCCATGCAAGGGCTCTCCAGCCCTTGATGCTCCCATTGCACAAGTATCCCAGCCAGCACACTTGCTTATTGCTCCACATCCACTTTCCAGGGCAAGACAGAAAAGTTTACAAGCCTTCTTCTATTTAAACCATTTGAAAGTGACTGTGGGACTTCATAAACTTCATCACTCCCCATTAGCTTTCTCCGGAAGTACAAGTAGATAACGTACACTGCCCCATTTCATTAACCAGTTTTAAATTCAAGTCTCATATGTAGTGACTGACACCATTACCCGACTGCAGCTGAGATCCATCTCAACTGACCTTGTATATTGTCCTTCTTTAAGTCTAGCCGTTCAAGTAAAGGAATGAGGTAGGCTCCACTCTTGCCTGTTCCATTTTTTGCTCTTGCCAAGATATCCCTACCAGATAAAGCAATGGGGATGCTCTCCTCCTGAAATGCAAGGACAGAAAGTGCACAAGCAATTAATCATAAGCCATGCTTCACTGAAGAGGCTGACCAAATTTAACTCCCCTCACTAACAGTATCACATGAAATCTGACTGTTTCACCATGATTACTGTTACTATCCCGTAACTATAAGCATGACAGACTCACAACAGGAAGAAGTTAAACCCATCAGTAAAGAGCTCCCCAACATATTCCACTTAGAAGTCCTTATCTTGCCTGATTGTGAGAAAGGGCTCTGGCACGACAGGTAAACCCACACTAACACATTACGAAAAAAGTGAAAAATTCAGGAAAAAAAAAAAAAAAAAAGGTGAAGAGACAATGACAGTCACTAGCAAACTCCTATGGAAGAAGATTCCCACCTACATATGAGTATCAGAACCACCTCAGCCCATGTGATTCCAACCTCTATACTCCTGTGATATACTTCTCATAAGACCTTCAGCCATTCAAACACAGGCCCCACATATTTTTAATTTTACTACCTTTTTCAGCAACATCTAATGAAATCTCAGCCTTTTGGAAAGGTGGCAGAGCTGTATCAGTGATAAACCTTGAAAGACCAATTAAAAGAAAGTTCAACCTTCCACCCCCCGCAAAGTTTACACATGAACAGTTCTTAATAGAACTGTTTTTCAAGTAAAAGAAAGAGGCACAGAAAAACAAACTTGCTAAGATATTAATCTCTCTACCACAGTCTTCGTAACTCTTCTTCCACACGACTACAATAAAAAGAGCCAACACTGCGATAAAGCCATAATTATATTTTTAACAACTAAAGGGATATAGCCAATGATAAGTCAGTTTTGGAAAATTTATAGAACAGCCCCCTGGGACTACTTATGTGAAAGACATTACTGAACAGAGAATTAACAAATTAACACCTCCAGCATGAAAAGGGAAATCCAAGTTAACTTCTCCAAAAGTGCAGGGCAGTCCCATCACTAAGTCACTCAATGAATGACTTAGTGATTTAGTCGGGGGCTAGAAATTCTTGCTTTTTCCAAGGGACACCAAGTTCTTTTGTCCAAAGCTTCAGTTTTCCCCAATGATGGCACAAGTGTTGGACATTTAGGCGTAAGAATGTCAATACATTTACAGAAGTTAAAAGCAGTATCTAAATAGTCTGTTTGCAAACAACCTGAATAGGAGATGGTTTTTCCCAGCCCATTTCAAAAATTCCCATCAGCAACTCCCGTTTCAAACAGTAATCTTCAAACTCATTTCCTTTTGTGGAGGTCACGTCCTGAATAATCAAAAAAATAAGCACATCCATAAGATCAGGTCATACAACCTGCAGCTGTAGATTAATCTAAAATTGCCTGTACAGGAAGACCACAAATTACTATACAGGAGTTCCCACTAACTCATGCAACATTCTACAGCAGCAAAGGAAACACTGGTTTTCTCAAAGCCAAGCACAGCCCCTGACTGCATACAGCGACACCTTCCCATCTGCCTCGCACAACACAGATGCTGCCTGCGTCATGCCATAATACTAATTAAGTAAGAAATTCACAGTGAACTCCTCCATTTTTGAGCTTTCCAAGAGAAGCATCACTCACGAGCAGTTAAGAAAACAAATTAACTCTTCATTTAAAACAGCTGGAGCTGAACTATTTTTTAGCCTCTGCTTGGGAAAAGTTTTTTACCACTGCAAGTTCTCCCACAAGTTTTACTTAATATTTATTCCAACAACTCAATCATCCTTACCGAAGTTTTGATTCTCAAATCCTTTGGAGGGAGTTTTAAAGTCTTCTTCCAGTCATCACCAGGTCTACAACAAAACAAAATGCAAACAGATTTTTCATTAATTAATATTTTGATTTTACATTTTATTTTCTTAGATATAGTGATGAAAGTGTCATATTTTCACCTCTCAAAGCTAAAAGTGCCTACGAGCTCAAATCTTCTCTGAGCTAAGCAGGACGTAATAGGCAGAAAACTGTAAAGCGACAAAATCAGCCATCTGCCAAACAAATCTGTGAAATCTTTATCCAGTCATGATTCAAGTGCCATTTTTAGGGCACTGAATTAAACAGTAAAACAGATTTAAAACTTACTCACATAACAGAAACTGGCTATAATAAATCCACACAAGAATATTTCATGACTTAAAAGAAAAATTCTCTTGCTCAGGAACATCCGTTCTTAATCCCCAAGTAACATGAAAAGGTAAAAAAACACTTCTGGTGAAAAAACAAACTAAGAAATCACTCCACTTGTTGATTAAACATCTTTGCTCTCAGTGAGATTTAGATAACCATACTCTCTTGAAAGCCACTGTAGAGTGAAGACCAAGGCCTTCTCATGACCAACTCCAGGAAGTTATGCATGAATTGTGATGAATTTAATTCACAACATTAATAAGAGTAACCACATAATACATTAAAAAAAAAAGGGGGGGAGGAATGGGCAAGTTAGGCAGATTTTAAGAACCTGAGTGTTCCATCACGCTTTCTCTGAGGAGAGCTGGCATTTCCTTCGCAAATAATTAACAAAATAAAAGCCAATGCACTTTAGGGGGAAGAGGATACATGGAAGAAAAAAGAAAAGCAAGGCATTACCATACCGTCCAAGTATTTTAGACCTTCCAGAAATTCCAACCAGCACACTTCCAAAACTAGCTGGATGGGAGCAGCATATCACAGTGAGACTATATCCTCTCAGCTCAGGCTTTGATGAACTAAAGCCAGAGCACTACAATGAGGAGACTAGGTACTACTATTTCAGATCAATGACAAAAGATAATTGATTTTAAAGCATTTCTTACCATGAGAAAGAACTGCAACAAACTGAAAGGCATATACAACTAGACTGAGATCAGGTGGCATTTCCTCCTCAGTCTTGAATGTCAGTTCAGTTCCTTCCCACTCCTATACCTCCCTCTTGCACCACTTCCAACAAGCAAAAACCACAGGACTCTAAAGCTGGGCCACCTGTGACAGTGGCTCACACTCAGAAAAGCTCTGCATCAAATTGGATTTTCACAACAATCACTGTTGGAGAGATGCTCACACATGGAAATACAGCCCTTTCTCATAACGTACATTCACAGGACACTGCTAACCACCCATGTCACAAAACAACAGAAGACAATATTTTCCAAGTGGGAATCCAAGAATGCTTTCCCATACACGACTTTTAAACATTCCTTTTGTGGCAGCTGATACAAACACTTACTTAATAGCGGTGGTCATACTCTGTGCTTGCTGTTGAGTGCCATTATTGATTGTGTTGGCATTTTTCAGCTGGTTCATCTGTTGCTGAGTTTGTGTGCCTCCACCTCCTGGGCCCCCGCTGGGTTTTACAGGGCCTCTCAACTGCCCATTCTGACTGGATAGACCCATTATAACAGGGTTCTCTGTTCTGGCCGTGCTCATGCTTTTAACTTTAAAGATGTCTTTTTAGACTTCAAAACTTTGAAAGTCAGTACAGAAACTGTAATAATAGTTTATTAGACTCTCCAAAATGAAGAGATAAATAAGTCTTGCTCAATATATGAGTCCTTTATTGCAATGCAGGCAAGCACCTGTAAGTCACTCAAAAGTAAAGCGGAAACTTGCTCTGATGCACTGTGGAACAACTTTTTTTTAAAAAAAGCCCTCTACTGAAGTTGAGTTATATCAGAATTCACTTGCTTCAATCTGAAAAAGAAGCAGACAATAACAATTAGTATGTGGATTTCCTTCTACATAAATCACATTGGTTTACTTTTGTATTTTAAGAAAAATTTCTTCCCAGGCAGTGTGCAACAACAGTACTTGCTTTTTCGTTTCCTCAGTGATAATTATAAAGACATGCATCAAACTTTTTTTGCCTTTCTATAAAGTGTTGCCTAACATCTTCAGACACCAAAGAAAAGCTCCCAAACAGTTGTACTTTCAGCAACCTTCCACTACCTGCCCCCTCACATAAAGTAACCGTTAAGTGTATCAATTTCTTTGATGGCTCTTCAATTCCCCCACAAATTCTCCCACTTCCGGGTGCAGCCAATCACCCTAAAACGCGAACAATAATTTATGCATAAGTTTGTGAGAAGAAGCAAGACTATGATATCAAGTGGACATTGCAGACGAAACTGACAAAACCCTTACATTACTCGGATTGCCCTGTTCGGTTTGAATGGGAAATATAAATTACATAAACCCAAACCAACAGCTTATACTCCTCCAACCCAAAACGTTAGCTCAACCAGCTTACCCCCAGGTTTACACGGGATATTGATTTAAGGCTATTCAGAACAGTGATGGAACAACACCATTACACTGAACTGAGAGTAGCTGCCTCTTTGAGTCCAACTAAGGCAGTAAAGCTGCTGGTTATCCAGCTTCTGCCTGTGATCTTACCTTCCACTGTCAGCGACAACTTACGCAGTGTTCGGAAAATAACATTTCATACACATGACTTAATATTGACGCTGTATGTAACAGATAGGTTGCAAAACTGTGGAAAGACAATACAAGGTCTGCCCCTTCCGTAAAGCAAGTACGGACCAGAGCTAAAGACTCCTTACGATGGTACCAGGGAGATAAAACATCCCTAGTCCAAAATCTTTTGGAACAAGAAGTAGGTTTGCCTTGAGCATCTGCATCCTGGGAAAACACAAGGGAAAAACCAGCAGACTACTGCTTCCTAAGCCCGGCATTCACAACAAAATGCACGTTTTCCCCGTGAATAAAAAGGCACATTGAAGAGCATTTCAAGAGTGGAAAAGGAATTCAAAGTTCCCAGCTGCTTTCAAGTGCGTCAATTCTGGCTTCGAGCAAGATTTTAAAGTTTGCGATACTAGGATTTCCTGGTAGTTAATTTTCAAGGCATCTTCGAAGCGATATTTCCCTCGGCCATTAACTTCGTAAAAATCAGACGAGTTACGAAGGTAGCCAGAGACGACTAGCTCTCTGGCAATGAGACCCGACTACTAACGCCGAATTGTCCAATTGTGTAGGAAACCTCTCAGTCCCTTAGACCCTGACGCTCGTAACAATCCTGTGAAGAACACAGGGTAAAAATAACGCACAGCCTCACGGATCGCAACAAATCTCCCCATTCCGATAAAAGAGAGGCCACCATTACGCGAAACAACGGACTGAAAAAAAAGAGGCCTCCGTCGCCTATCTCTGCTCTCCGGACACGGGCGGGCGGCCCGGGCAGCAGCTCCGGACCTTTCCCTTCCCGTCGGCTGCGCCAGGCACAAAGAGAGCCCCAGAGGTGCTCAATGCGCCCGGTAAGCCCGGGCCGCACTGCGGAGCCCCGCGGCCGAGCGGTGGGCCCAGCGCCGCCCGCCGATCGCAGCTGCGCCACACCAACACCTCCCGCCCGCGAACAATGGAGCGGCCGCCGCTTGCTGCCCGGGTTGGCGGGGAGCGAGCGCCTCCCGGCCCCGCCCCCCGGGGTCTCCCGGTCCCGTCGCTCCCGGTGCGCCCAGGCCCGGCCCGGCCGTCCCCGCCCCGCCCGCGGCGCCGCCAGGCCCCGCTCAGGCCCGCGCTCCCGCCGCAGGCCGCGAGGTGCGGCCTGCCGGCAGCAGCCCCCTCGCCCTGCTCCCATGGAGCCGTGCCCGGCCTGGCCCATCCTCACCGCCACCAGCCGCGCTCCCCTCGCCCAGGTACAAAATCCTCTCGCTCCCCGGTGCCTTGTTATGGCGACTCGACGCTCCAAGATGGCGGCTTCCTCCTTCCTCCCGTGCGCCCTCCCCCTCCCGGCGGGCGGCACCGCCCCGGTCTACACGCACCACGCATTCACGCAAGCACGTACGTACTACGTGCGGCGTGCGCCTCGCGTCACGTCTCACCCGGCGTGCGGTGCCCACGTGACCGCGCTCGTAGGGCTGATCTCTTGTCCATCTCCCTGAGAGCCGCCCCTTCCCTGTTAACTGTTTCGCAAGAAAGCGCCTGGAAACGTGACGGGGCTTCGCTATGTAGCCATTAAAACAGAGCCAACACAAACGTAAGAATAAGGAATGAGCCTGTAGGAGTCGTAACCACCGATCGTGACAGACTGGGAATTGGCATTTGTTTTTGGACAGCTGTTACTTAGACACGGACACTGACGAACCGAGACACAATGGGAATGTATTCTAAGTAGTTAATGCTTTGCAGACAGATTTTTCTTCAAACGTTTTTCCAAAATACATGCAAAAGGACAAGGACGTTCCTGGTTTTGTCTAGTTCTCACATCTCCAGCTGTCTCTGTGGTTGTTTTTCCACCCTCAGTAGCAGAACGCACAAGCTCCACCCTGCAGTTCTGGCTGATCGAGAACATCCTTGCTGAGCTCTCAGTCTCCGGGCCCAGGGTACCCCACTCCTCGCCTCACCCCTCGGCCCTGGCAGTACAGGGATTCAGGATAGGGCTTGCTCAGTGTGTTCTCCCTGGGAGTGAGGCACTGCGAGCTCCCTGGGGCTTCTCTGGTTTTGCTGCTCTCCATCCTCTCGCTTTCAGGAGAAAGAATGCCCAGAGGCTGATGAGCACAAGCAGGTGTACACAAAGGTCCTCACGGCAGGGGAGGACAGCGACATCCTCGAGGCAGCAGGTGCCCGACAAGTCGGTATCTAAGAAGCAGGAGGAGTGGCTGTAATCCAGCAGTGCTCATGAGAATAACACCACATTCTTCACCAATCCAAAGTCCCACCAGAGTCCTTGCTGGTAGAGAGGCCTTGGTGCAGCTCTACCTAGACAAGAGGAGGACAAGAACTGTTTGTCAAACCACCTCAGCTCCTTGCACAGGAAAAGCTTTCTGCCAAAGTGCCAGCTGCAACGTCCTCTCCTACTCTGCTGACCCAGACTGGGGCATTCTCACTGTGAGCCTGCTGCTGTGACATCCCTGAACAAAACGCCCATTTCTCCAAGCAGAGAAAATCTTGATTTCCCACCTTGATTCTCCTTTGTTACTGTTACGAAGCCAAGCTGCCTAGCCCCTGCTAGTCCTGCTCTAGACTTGCGGAGTGGCTGCCAAGGCTTTGCTTTCCTGTGCAAGCCACCTCACACTCCCCGAAGCCCAGACGAGGGGTGAAGCAGCAGGAGATGGTGCAGAAGACAGCCACAAGTCAGTGGGGTTAAAGCAGCCAGGAGGACCCCAAGGCAGATGGCAGTGATCATACAGACCATACCCATACTTCAAAGTCCTGCACAGCTCCAGAGAAGTGCCTGGATCCAGGAGGTTTCTGATAAGAGTGGTCCTTAGCACAGAACTTTTCAAAGCCTTTCGGACCACCTGGAACAAGAACAGCTGTAGGCAAGAGCCCTGAAGTTTTCCAGGGAAGACCTAAGGATGTTCTGGATCTTCTGTGGTATAGGCCAAAGGAATATGTAATCTTTAAACTGTACTTTAAAAATCAATTTACAGCACTAGTAAAAAGATGATAAAGCTAGATGCTAATCTTTACATCAATCAAGTCACTCTATGCCTGGAGCTCATTTGCCTTGCAAATACTCTTTTGTTACATTCTGTGTCCCTCCCTACTCACTTAAATGATTGACTACACCCCAGAAAAGAACTTTTGTAGCAATTTCTGGAGGAGAGAGGATCCTGTCCCTCAAACCATGGGGCCTGTCAGCTACTCATCAGAGACCTATGACTTGGTGAGTTGGGCCTGGCTTTGCTTGATAACAGGGATGGGAGGTAGAGCTGGGGTGGGCTGAAAGGCCAGGTTTCTGGCCATCCGTCTTCTAACCCTCCTGTTGGCAGAGGCAGAGCTTAAGCCATTTCTTATGCCAGCATAATCAGTCCTTGCATCCCTTAAGTCCAGACCTGACCACAAACACAAGGCTGTTGTTTGCAGAGAGCTGGAGCAGTGTGGCTACAGCCACTGGGATGCAGGGGTGCTGGGTATTCCACTGGGGAAAGCTGCCCGGACCTGTACTGGCAAGCCCTGCCCCTGATTGCTGTCCTTGCATGAGGACACAGACCAGAGTGTCTGCAAAGGGCCAGGTGACTCACCTGCAGAGCAGGGCTCCAGCAGTCCCATCCTGTGCTGCCAGCCTCCCCAAGCCTCAGCTGCTTGCTGCCCTGCTGTCTGCACAGCTATTAGCACAATGTAGGTATAAAACACTTACTCTGAGCCAGGCATCTTTTGCACCAGCCTTCAGTGGTGTAAATGACTGTGCAAAGTTGTACCAAGTGTGCAAAGCCCTGTACACCTTACCTGGTCTCCTTTCACAACTGGAATACCCAAGCAAACCCAGCCTTCTCTTTGTGTGTGTGAAAACCCTTGGTGTGACCACCCTGCTTGCTTGCTCCACATACAGGCTTCCATACATGTGGCTCCACATACATTCAGGCTCCACACACACTCTGCTGAAAGGGGAGTATGCAGTGTATTTACAACAGGAGTCTTTTAAAGAGCAGAAGATAAATTGCAAGAACTTCTTCTAACAGGGAGTGATGACATTAGGTAGTCTACATCATAGTTCTCCTTCCCAGCCTTTACAAGTCAAGAAGAGCAGCTGCACCTTTTAGAGGATGTTGTGCTATCCAACGGGAAGGACACAGCAGCATTATCATTACCCTGGTTTCCAAATATTGCATCTCAGAATATTTTTTTTAACTATGGTGACTCCCTGCAGCAGACCTCAGGAGTAGTTATTCCAAAAAGATAAATGTTATATTCAGTTGTTACCAAACTTTCTTTTCCTCCTTTTTTTCCTACACACCAGGGAAGAGCAAGGAGATGTAGGAGCAAGCCCTACCCTCCTTATTTATTTTCTGATTCATCCAGTTTAAAAATCCTTTGCAAATGGTGGTCAATCCTTTAAAACTTTTTTGGAGAAGACACTTCTTTCCCTGACCTCTGTTGAAGTTCAGTGGCAATGCTGAAATAGAGAGGTTTAAACCAAACTCAAACCTTTTTCACCTCCTTTTCTTTGATTACAAAACTTTCCATAATCCTTAGCTTAGTGATTTTATCTCTGCTGTGAATTCTTTTACATCATAAAGGAGACCCCATGTGAGGGGAAGGGGGAAGGTTTGGAGGGGGAACCCAGCTGATTTTTGGACTAAACACCCACAGTCAGGTACCACAGCAAGAAGAGTTTTAGACCTTTCTTCAGATTTCTGCAGTTGGGAGTTTGGCATATGTTGTTTCCCACCTCTGTCTCCTGGCAGCTTCCCAGATTTGGCTCCCTCCCTGTTCCAGCGAGGCCACAGATGTCACATAAGCATCACTGTATTTGCTTCGGTGGTGCCATATGTTGCTTTACTTATACTCAGTGCTTGTAGAACCAACCTACCCACAGAGATTTGAAAAAAAAAAAGGCCTCCAAAGTGTCTTGTCAAAGTGGCAACACAAACCCTGCCATGTGCAGGGATTGTTTGATCAATTGAGCAATTATGAAAGGAAAAATTATGAGAATGTTTGCACCAAAAGGCCATTTATCACACAGTATCAAACAGTGAATACAGTGAGGGACTCACCTAAATTTTGATACCATATGAGACCATTTTACTCTGTAATGTTGCAGGAAAGTACCATGCCAAAAATGATAACCCTGTTTCTCCATAGCAAAAATGCTTTGCCTGCTAACCTTCCTCTTCTGCAGACTAGACAACCAAAAACACACTTGAAGAAGAAGCTCTGAGATCTACACCAGGTTTCCTGAGGTTCCTCAGGCCAGTTTTCATTGCAATGGGATCAACATGACTCAAGAGCATAAAGGCACCTACACTGCAGTAACATGGTATTTCCATAGGCCTTGGTCTTATTCCTGGATTTCCCTGGTTCAGCCCCTGGAGAAGTTATGAGCAGATGCTCCATCAGTAGATTGTGCTGATGTGGACAATTACAGTTCTAAGGCTTTGAGAGTGAAATGTGCTGCTCCCAGCCCTGGCATTGACTAGAAGGGAATGATTCACATGGAAAATCCATAACAGTACACAAGCTGCTTCACTTCTGCAGCCAAATATTTTGATCGTTGACAGTTCTGGGGAACTGAGAAAAACAGCTGACACACAGAGACCAGAATAACTCTGTGATGAAGGTTATAGGGGTAAAGGGATCTGTGAACATAAAGCACACAGGAATGCCTTTCCCAGGCATGCACTTGATTGCTATATTAGAGAGACACCACTTTTTCTCCCACCCCCAAATTTGCTGCAATTGTCATGCAGGAGACCTGTACTAAGATCCCTTTGCATGCACACTGTTGACTTATCCCATCCCAGATCAGGCAGCCACCCACTTCCAGTCCTAGAATTGCAGCAGAGTCCCCAGAAGCCGCAGCTTGTCATGTTCAGTGCATCTCCTGCAGCTCTGGTCCCTGCCCTTCCTGTCTCAGCCCAGACTCTGATTTTTCATCCTCTTATTTGTCTCCAACTCATCTCTGTCCGCTCCTACCCACATGTGCTGCTCTGCTCAGTGATGCAGGCAACGACAGATCAGACACAGCTCTGCACACACTTCCCCTACCCCCAGTGAGTGGTTTACAGTAAGAGCCTTCCCTGCCTGCTCCCCATCAGCAATCAGATGGTGTCTGATAGTGGCACTTAGCCTCTGCACTTCCGGCTCCAAATACAAGGTGATGCTGGAAACTGGGCAAAGCATCGTCCACTGCCATCGACAGGCATGGCATGGCTCCAAGGGAGAACTGACACTCCAGCCAGCAAACCCAGCCATTTTCCAGCATTTCATTTTTCCCTACAAAACTGGAATCATCCGACCTCTTCCCAGTGAAATTTTCCCATTCCAGCATATAATCTGTGTGGGGTTTTCAGCACAGTCACCTGCACAGCCTGGTTTGGTCACTACATCCAATAGCAAAGGTTTCTAGGTTGTTTTGCTTTTTTTCAGAGAGGTTCAAAGATCTGGCCTTGGCCAACACATCACAGATTTCTGTGTGTTGGTAACTCCTCTTGAAAGGTCCCGGTACAGAGTAGGCAGGAAATACTTTCAAGCTAGGGAGGAAGATAACTGGGAGGGATTTCTTAAGGCTTTTGTCTTTAGCAGCAATCTCTGATCTCCAAAATCATACCCTAAACCAGAAAAATAAGAATTCTTTGGTAATACAAAATGCTTCTCACCAAAGGCTTGCAGCCCCACAGTTACATAAGCAAGAGCTGGACAGGGCTATTCCACACTTTTCCCAAGGACTCATTCACCCTCCTACTGTCCCCTGCTTGGGGACTGCCTGCACCAGCTGTCTGCTCTAAGAGTTTGGTAATGCTCCGTAGGCTTATGCCCCATTAGCATGCCCAGGCTCCTCTTGGAACTATGCAGATGGTTTCAGCTGTACAGGAGTGTTAGATAAGCCCTGCTGCTGCCAAGTGACCTCTTTACCCCCCACAGTTATGTGCAGAGGTACCCAGTGCATTACCCAGGGAAAGCTGCCTGAGAGAGAAGAAGCATAAATCACCCTTCTCTAGCTAGGCACAATGCAAGACTCCAGGCTGGTCACAGTAATTTTGCTTAATAGCCCATTGGGTGAGTAAAAACCCCCAAAATCAGGTCTAAAACTGTGTAAAGCAGGGCTGGTATTTTTAGACTGGAACTTTGGCTGATGAGGGAAGGAGCAGCAGGTGCAAACAGCTGCAGCTGGCAGTGAAAGGTATGAAAGCATTAGCAGAGACTTCCGCTGTGGTCAACACTGAAGTCTCAGCACAGATCTCCAGAGAGGGTGTGGGTGGGGGACTGCAGGAGTGCTGTGGGTGACTGCTGCTGAGCTCTTCCCAGTTGTCACTAAATACTCAGTTTGCCATAAGCCTCCTCCACTGCTCTCTTTTTGTGCAAGGCCAGCTGAAACACTCATTCAGGGAGCTCACCCTGAGCAGAATTCAAGCTTCCCAGCACTCGAGACTTGCCCACAGCTTCAGCCCAAATACAGGCTGGTCAGGAAGATACAGCAAGCCAAGGGCGAATCACATCTGCAGCAGCTCTACTGCACTTGCCTTACTGGGTTACCCTGGCATCTGACTGGTGTTTTCCCTTCCTTTTCCCGTTCTGACTGCAAGTAATTCAGAACTGAAAGGTTTATCAACAGAACAGATCTCTTTCTCCATCATCTATTCATGTAGCTATGGCATCATAGTGCCTCAAAGGCTTTCCTCCCATTGTGTTGAACACCTTCCTCTGAGTGTGTGGAAAGCAATCTCAAAGGACAGCTCCTGCTGACCCCACCTCACCCCTGCTCTGTCATAGGCGGCTCTCAGGCCTCTGAGGAGGAGAAGGGGACAGGTTCACTGCACAGAATTTGAGGTGCAGATGTGCTGTGTGGTGAATCCTACCACCTTTACACCTGACAGCAGGCAGCGGGCAGGACAAGAGTGGTCCATATCAGAAATGGGTGGGAAAAATCAGGAAAGCTGGTAGAGGAGGGTTCCATTCTATGTGAGAAAGCACATAGAATTCACCGGCAGTTAACTTGGCAAAAACCAGAAGATGAAACTGATCATCTGATTGGACACCAAAACATCCCCAAATACTCCAGTTAAAGATTACAGACTGAGCAGCTCTCACTGTTCCAGATGGAGAAAACCATCTCCACCTGCTGCTGCACCTCCTGGCAGTGGAGGGGCCTCCAGTGTCATCACACTGCAGACAGCATCTCCTCCTGATGCAAGTGGGCTGCAGGACATGGGGTTGCTCTGCTCTAGGTCTGCCAGGTGCAGCTGAGGGATTGGGTCTTGTGTTCAGAAACTCCCCTCCACTAACAAGACTCTCTCTGTTCCCCAGAGCCAGGTGGAGCTGAGCGGTTACTACGAAGCTGAGAACACCACCCCTTCTTTGGAGGGCTACTTTTGCTTCAACCCAGCTTCATCTCTGGTTGGCAACAAGGGCGACCCCTTCAGAAAGGTCTTCATGCCCCTCATCTATCTGCTGATGTTTGTGTTAGGAACTCTGGGCAATGCCCTGGTCCTGGTCATTTTAGAGAGGTTCAAGAGGTCTCGCACTACCACAGAAAACTTCCTTTTCCACCTCACCCTGGCCAACCTGGCACTGTTGCTCACCTTCCCATTCAGTGTGGTGGAGAGCTTGGCTGGGTGGGTATTTGGGAAGTTCCTCTGCAAGATACTCAGTGCTGTCCACAAGATCAATTTCTACTGCAGCAGCATGCTGCTGGGGTGCATTGCGGTGGACCGCTACCTGGCCATTGTCTATGCAATCCACACCTACCGCAAACGCAGAGCTCGCTCCATCCACCTCACCTGCACGGCTGTCTGGCTCTGCTCGTTGCTTCTGACTTTACCCGATCTCATCTTCATGGAAGTCTGGACAGACGACAGCAACCGCAGCATTTGCTATTTCCCAGAGGTTGGCATTGATGGAAACAATGCGTGGCTGGCAACACGCTTCCTTTACCACACTGTGGGCTTCTTTGTGCCTCTGCTGGTCATGTGTTACTGCTACATGGCCATCATCCGGGCACTGTGTCAGTCCCAGCGCCTGCAGAGACAAAAAGCTGTCCGTGTGGCCATCCTGGTTACAGGCATCTTCCTGCTCTGCTGGAGCCCATACCACATTGTCATCTTCCTGAACACACTTACCAAGCTAGAAGCCTTCACCAAGAACTGCCTCCTGGAAGACCAGCTGGACACAGCCATCATGGTGACAGAGGCCATCGGCTTCACGCACTGCTGCCTCAACCCCATCCTCTACGCCTTTATTGGGGTCAAGTTCCGCAACGACTTCTTCCGGATCCTGCAGGAGCTTGGCTGCATAAGCCAGGAGACCCTGCAGGAGATCCTGGAGGTGACAAGGAAGGGTAGTGGGATAGAGTCTGACAACACCACCTCCATCTCCACTTTCTAGCTGGGAAAGGCTGCCTGCAGGACAGAACTGGTCTGGGTCTTTCCTTCCCAGTGGCACACTTGCTGTGGTCTCAGTTACAAGTTTCACAAGCCTCCCTACAACTTTGTTCACTCCTCAGGAAACAGGTCCAATAGTCACCAAACACCCAAATCCCATCAGACACCTCGCTTGGCTCTTTCTGGTTCTCATACTTGTAGAGATCACCTGGCAGCTGTTAGTGAATGCTGGATGTCTGATGGTTGCTCTTGTTGGGCTGGATGAACTCAAGTGGGTTGAACCTGACATTCCCACCTCTCCCTCGAAAAAGTGACTGCAGGCATCTTGTGCACAAAGCCAGGAACACGACTGGGGTGCCAGGGTTAAGGAAAAAAGTGCAGCCAAGTAAATGAGTCAGGTCAGTAAGCAGGTCTCCATTTCACAGGCTCACCAATGTCTGTTGGTACAGACATTGCCAAAGGAAGCCATGGGACTCAGTGGCCACAGCAACTGGAGAGATGCAGGTGGGACTGCTGGGGGCTGCGAGGCTCAATGCAACAGCACAGGCATACAGTGCTGGACACTCTGACTGCAGCATTGGCCTCCTGCTGCATGACATCCCCTCAGCCAGCCACAACACGTCATCATCCCAACACAGCTTACGCCAGGGAGTCCTCCCACAGACTGAAAGATGTGACTGTCACAGACTCCTTTCCTGACACCAGTTGTATCCTTCCCCACTCATTTGATCTGTTTTACTGCTATTATGACCTCCTGTGAGTGGCTGCTGAACTGAATGCCTGACTATGCAAAAGTTTTCCTTTAAGGAACACCATCTGAGGAGATAGCTTCTTCTTGTGACTGCCCACAGGGGAGAGAAACCACACAGCTTTGTAAGGCTGATGGTATAACTTTTTTTGGTTTTTTTGGCAGCTAGTTGTATGGCTAGCTTATGGTTCTGAGAGCAAGGAGACCACTGAGAGTAAGGGCTAATTTCTCTTTGCTTTTAGCAAGGCTAGAGGAAATGTGGCGTTTTGCTTAGCACTATGCTTTCTGATAGTTTTTCTCCACCTGCAGGCCTTTCAGAGATTAAGTGCATCCAGGTGAACATAGGACAAACCTGGGTCGTGGTCTTGACCTGAACTGCAGGTATGCAGAAACTGCTCAGAGCAGGGCAGCTTGATGATAATTTGGTTCAAAATAAGAGCAGCATCTTTTCCCATCATTAATTCTTGCACTGCAAGCTGGTGTATGGGGAAGCCCCAGCAGATACTCAAGACAACCTGCTGCTGCCTAGGAGGTCTTGTCACAGTTTAACGGGGCAGCGGGCCCATAACACTGCTCCATGACATTTCTGATCCTAAAGAGTGCTGTGGCCTGAACTGTGGGAAAGCCATACATACCAATGTCACATGAGCACAACCCTCCTCACATCTGCTCTACCCATCACCTCACATTTTAAGCAATGTCAGAACAATGTTAGTTCTCCTGCGGCAGCAGGAATTTTGTGCTAACCTCACTTCTGAAGTTCATCCCACTAGCAGAGAGTTCAGTCCCAGGTGAGCTTCAGGTACTCAAGGGCCCTGCTAAAAAGACCAGCCATTATGGAAAGGGGCCACATTACCTCAGCCTGGCTCAGGCAGCGATCTCAATAGCTTGATCTCATATTGTGACTTGAGGAGAAAACTCACCTAGTGTAAGGCAGTCCACCATTTCCTGCAGCACCGCATCTTCAAAGAGGAAACTTTCAAGTAATGGCAATTGTGGTTGTTCAGGCATGTACATGCAGCAGAGAAGGGCAAGTCTCTTAAGCCTGCACTTGTGTTCTCCATGGTTGTACCAGTGAGAAAACCCACTGCAGATGCATTGTAAACACCTACCAGCAGGTTATGATGACAACTGTGTTTGTACATGAAAATGTTATTGAAAAAAAACAATAGTCCGAGTGTAAAATTCTTACAGTGGTCACAAAGTAAAAAGAAAATCTGTACCCAAATGAGAGTGAACAGATTACACATCTATTGTTACTATAGCTTTTAGCACTGGTATGTACAAACCTTTAGGAAGTGCCTTTTGAGGTAAGCTGTAATTAACAGGTGAATAAAACACCATCTTCTCATGTATAGTGCTTGTAAGTATTTGTCTGTAACTGTGTCATTATTTAAGGGAGACACATCAGAGAGCACTAAGTGGGCAGATGGTACCTTTCTGACAAGCTCTGCTCAAATGGCTCAGAGGAACACCTTGCTCAGATTCCCCTTCACCAGTGCCACAGAAAGCTCTGCTGTGTTCAGAGTCAGTCCAGACCTCTCTGCTTTATGGAGCCTCTTCCACTAACTGCACCTCCTGCCCCAGTTTTACAGCAGCTGCTAACCTGACTGGAAAGCTGCCCTTACACCTACATTTGACTCAGCCTGGGAATGGCTTGGCTCAGAGCTGGCAGACCTTCCCCCAAGAGTTGCCCTTGTTCCTCCCACAGCTGCCTGCAGCCAGGCTGCTGAATGGTGACAAGAAGAAAGCAAGAGGAACTTTCCTTCACTGCAGAGGAAGCTCTGCTTTCCATTCAGCAAAACCCTTGCTGTGTCCTCAAAGTTTGCATGGCTGTCACATCACCTTGCCCCTTTAATGAGCTTCCCTGCTAGGTACTCACACTGCCGAAGTCACCCCCCCTTCAGCCTCCCTGGTGGAGCTCTGCCCCTACCCCATGGCTACCAAGTAAGGCAGATGCACTCTGCCCACCCAGGCCACTGGGAAGGGGGGACTGAGCCAAGGGGAGCTCCAAGGTGGCTCCTGCAGAAAGCAGGGAGATGGTGGGAAGGCAGTGTCACCACTATCCACAGCACCTGCACCCCCAGGTCCTGGACTGTGCTCTGCAAACAAGGCTCCAGCAGACAAGCCAGAGGAAGCTCTGGTCTCTGATAAAGGTGACCCCAAAGATGGGAACACAAAGACCCTCACAAACAGCACACTGCCCTGCATTTCCTGCAGGGCAGCCAAGTCTCCCAGGAGACAGAGCTGGGGCTCCAGCAGAGCACTCTGCTACACACACACAGTGATCACTGGGCTGTGGCAGGCAGTGGAGCATGCATGGGTGAGTGCAAGTGAGGGAACGCATGAATGAATATGTGCCTGGGAGTGCTGCCGAAAAGGGGCTCCCCCAGTGCCCACACAATCCTTCCAGCACCTCTCGCACTCTCTGTCTCTGCTGCAGTCCTGTGGAAAATCACATGGAAAAAGACAGGCACAGGTCAGGTCTTGAAATTTGTCTTTTTAATAAAAAGGCACCTATAAAACAGGTCAATACATTACAGGCAGCACAGATACCCAAAAACAAGCCTAAAAATTGTTTCAAATAAAAACCAATAAGATGTCTTCACATATTGTATTTATATATTTATATTTATATATATATTTATATAATGGTACAAAATGACTGGGGAAGTTTCTCCATGGGATGACAGAGAACAGGTCAGTCAACTTTACCTCAATGTGAAAGCTAATTCCAGGTGTGTGATAATCCCACGTACTGAAAGATGCAGTTTACCAGCATTCACTTTTTTGGAGCTGGAAAAACATGGCAAAGTCATGGCTAAAAGATGGGCAAACCTTCTACTGTGATTAGGTGGAGTCAGTACACAGAACTCAAGGTGAGGAGCCGAGCAATAAACTACAAGACACAAGACTAGACACAGGTCACAGCAGTGGGCAACCAGCTGACGGCAAACCTTGCCCGGGTCTAACAAGGAGTGGCTGTCACTGAGCCTCCAAAGGAACTCCTGCCACATTGCTGTTCACAGACATGGTTGGGAGCAGCGCCCAGGGCACAGGGGTGTTAGGCAGCATTTCTTCTCCCCACTGTTCAGCCATCACAGTGGTAGGGGTAGGGCTGGTTTCACAGCAGTGGGATTTTGCAGAAGAGCACCAACTGCAGCTCTGACCTAGCATCAGGATTTCCCTTTTGTATCCAAGGCTGCTGAGTCAAATGGCTTAGCTTCTGATTTGTCACTGAAGGACAGGTCTTCCTCCTGTTGCCAGGCAGAAATAGCACTGCATTGCCACGTCCCTGTGAGTGCTCAGCACCGCTCTCCTGAGCCCTGCACGGCCTGTGCCACGAGCCTGCGGGCTCCTGCTGATCCAGGTACAACGTGCTGCTGACAGACCAAGGACTGCAAGCCCCATGCAACCTCTGTGTTGGGCTGGGCAAAAGGGACAACGAGGAAAGTACAAACACATGGAGATCTCAACCAGGCTGAAACAACAGCTATCTACAGGCAAACAAAAAAACTCCCATATAGAAAATGTTATGGCTTCAAATTAGCCAAGACTTGCTGGTGGGCAATGAGGAAAGTTTGGGACTGTAACTGGTATTTGGATGTTCGCAAGAAGCTACCAGCAGCCAACACCCTGAAGAGCAGCCAAGAGAAGCTACAGCCTTTCAGGCAAGTCAAGCTTAGAAAGAGCTACATCTGTTTAAGCCACATCCTCCTGCATGAAACACACACCTTTCAGATCAAGAATCCAACCAGCTAACGTGTCAGGTCCAAAGCCTGGGCTGAAGGTAATTCTTCTGCTCCAACTGCCACGGCAGGAAGGAGAACTTCTTGTGACTGTTCCTGTTTTACCACTTCAAAAAATTTTACTTGCTCACATTGTATACAA
This sequence comes from Muscicapa striata striata, assembly GCA_030060385.1. Taxonomy (NCBI): domain Eukaryota; kingdom Metazoa; phylum Chordata; class Aves; order Passeriformes; family Muscicapidae; genus Muscicapa; species Muscicapa striata. Next base: position 42,997 of record JAREIS010000122.1, read on the forward strand.
CAACCCCTCACAAAGCAAGAGACTAGAGCAAGAACCTTTCCTCAGATCCAAACCCGTGCTTCTCACCCAGTGCTACAAAATGCCCCAAAGCTTCAATGTATTCCCAACTGGACTTTATGTTTCCATCTTCTCACAGACCGGATTGAGACAGCTGCTGGGTTGATGTTTCAGCACCCACCAGCTTTTCCAAACAGCTTGCAACCTAATAAAAAGTGTTGCTGTTCACTCACTACTTAGCAATCTCCCTTTCCAAAGCCCTCTCCTCCCTGCAACAGCAAGTTGGGAAGGGTGAGCTCTGTTACAAGAGAGGTAGTGTGTTAAGCCTGGTTCTGCAGAAATAATCCTCCAGCAATTGTGTGACCCAGGAATTGCAAGTCCCCACAGAGGTCCAGAGATACTGTGATGTGTGCAGAAATGAGCATGCATCACAACACACTCCCCTCTGTGTGAAAAAACATGGGGAAGACCATCAGGGCTGCATGCAGGAAGACCTTATGGAGTACAGGATGGAGAGGGTGGAGTGCATCCAGAAAAGCCAGAGTTGTCCAAATGGCATGTTTCTGCCAGCCTAGGAATGAGAGGTTGCAACTCAACTTTGGCCTCTTCTGTCTGAAGCACAGGATGGCCATGCTGCTGACACTGCTGAGGTAGAGTATTGCACACAGGCACAGGTCCTCTTTGAGAGCTGGACCTCTCCTGTGCTACAGGACAGGGCTGCTGCCAGTAGCTCAGGTTATGATGGAGTAAAGACTGCCTGCAAAACTCTATGAAGGACTGACAAGCTGACTATGAAGGACTGACAAGCACCAGGAAAACCTGGGAAAGCTTTCAATGGCGGGGGAGCATGACACAGTGGTGAAGGGTAATGGATGGGTAATAGGCTGGTGTAGGAAGGCTGCAGATCAGTGTTCCCAGCTAGCCTCTCCTGGAAGCACTGGAATGCATCACCTCACTCACCTCAAAGCTCACCTGCCTCTACACATCACAACACCTTGCCTACAGGGAACACAGTATGAAGGGAAGAGAAGGGAGCAGAGGTGACAGAGCTGGTCAAGACCTTCAGGTCCAGCATGTTGCCATCTGCAAAGCCCAGATTCCTGATGCTTCTCCAGCTGAAGGGCCAGCATCCTTCCCATCTCAGACAGCAGCTTCTCCAGAGAGAAGCAACAGCTGCATCCTGTAAAGCTGTGTCCTCTGCCCTGTCAGATGAGCACGGCTCCAGCAGCATTTAACTGGGGCTACAGCTCGGTGCCCCCTGCCCCCCCCACTGCTCAGCAGTTATGTTTGTGTACCTGGCAGAGTATCCATGGATCCACGGGACCTGAGATCTGCATGACACTGCAGCAATCGCTCCTCTCCCACACGTGCAAAACCATTCAGATGCGTGAACAACACAGGTCTGACAGAGTCGCTCAACAATGGGATCTCTCAACACCCTGTGCACCCTGGGGATCCTCCTGCCTCCCCCAAGGAGAGGTTTCAATCCTTGTACACTGTTGCCTTCAGCATGTTTTTTTTTCTTTCTGTTTTTTAAAACATGTTTTGAGGCTTCTATTAAAACACAGAAATACAGAACAATTAAAAACCAGCACAAATTTTGCCTTTCTCAGCGACCTATTTACAGCTAGTTCCGAAAACCCTCTTGCACATTTTGGTTGCTTAAAAAGGAAGGACAAAAAAAATAGAGGGGAAAAAATGGGCAAGAAAAACACTTGACGGAGGAAAACCATAAATGAAAACTTTGCAAACTGCCACAAGGTCTGGATGTCCCTGGTCACCACACAGGGTTCAAAGTAACAGCCCCACTCCCACAGCCTCTCCACCCTCCTCTTCCCCAAAAAAGAAAGGAAAAAGAAACCCAATTCACATCAAGTTTACTGCACATCTGGTTTGCTGTGTAGAGGCGAATCCAATATGAAAAGCATCCCACGTGGTGTCCTCCACATTGGCCCCCCAACCCGCCCCCACAGAAAGGTTTAAAAATGTTTGTAGGGGCAGCCCCATCCCCTCCCCAGCCCTGAGCGCCAGTCAGGGTTAAAAAGGCAAGTTTGCCATGTTCCCAGGCCCAGGGATGTAACTCATCTGGCTGTCCAGGGAGACACTCCTCTGCCTCATCTGGTGCGTGACCATGAGGTTCTGCTGAGGTGGGGGCCCCATGAGAGAGCCCTGAGGTGACATCATGTGTCCTGTCTGGGCATACATCTCCCCCGACACAGACATGCTTCTCTGCTTGGCCTGCATCAGCATGAAATTCTGCTGGGCCATCAGGCTCTGCTGCGGAGACATCATGCCCTGGTGCATGCTGTTGCCCATCATGCCTTGCTGGGGTGGTATGCCTGTCCTGCCCAGCATGGGCACTTGTCCAGGGTGGCACATGGGCATGCTGAGTCCCCTCTGCATGCCCTGCTGCCCGGGGAGGCTGGGAGCATTCATACCTGGCCGCACGGGGGGCTGCTCAGCCATCATGTTCTGCAGGTTCATGAGGTGGAGGTTGGAAGGCTGAGATTTGGGTGCCTGGCTGTCGTTCTTGGGGAAATACTGCAAGGTGCTGCTTGGCTTCTCTGATGGGATGATCCTGGACAGGTCAAACTCCGGGATCCCCGTGGGCGTGGGGCGGATGACCTCGCTGAGCTCGGGGTCGTTCAGCACCGACGCCACCCCAGGAAGCACAGGCGGGTAGGGGTCACCAATCCGAGGAGGGATATTCTTGCCCATCATGTGCTGCTGAGGGGGCATCTGGCCAGGCTGTTGGGAGGGAAGGTCCTCAGGTGGCAAGGGCATCCCTGGCGGGTAATGCTGCTGCATCCCAGGGCCACCTCCTGCACTGGGGGCCATGGGCATGCCTCCAGCAGGAGATGGCATGGCATTGTGGGGCTGCTGCATGCGGGGGAACACGAGCTGGTTAGAAGGAATCATCTGTGAACTGCTGGGCACAGGGCCACACTGCTGGTTCAATGAGTCCTGAGGACCCGGGGGCAGCATCATGGGGTTCTGGGGGGGCACGCCCGCCCCTGGCCCACTTGGATGCATAGGAATGTTGGAGCCCAAAGGGTTTGGGGAGGACATCATGGAGGTGGGGGGCGGTTCGTGGGAAAGGGGCTGCTGACCAGGCAGGTTCATTCCCATGGGGCTCTGAGAGGATCCAGGCCCCACAGAGTTCATGTGCAGTTGATTTGGCTGATTCCCCGTCGCGCCTAAGGACAGGAAAAAGAGAGAAGAGTTAACCCTTCCCACAGACCTTGCAGGGTTGCAAAATCCACATCCCGAAAGCCTGCCAAGCAGTCCTGCTCAGAACACCCTGAGCATGGAGCATGATACTCAGTAAGCAGCTCCAAGATGGGCTTACAAAGCACCAACATCAGGAAAAAGTGTCTCCAACTTCAGCTCCTCAAGCCCACCAACACCAGAGGGCTCCTCCAATTTCACCCAGTCCCACGCTAGATTTGTAATTTCTTACACTTCCCTGATTTTAGAGTCCTGGCTGGCTCAGTGTGTGCCCTACACCATGGTCTCATCAGGGCTCTCAGCTGCCTGAAAGACAGCAAGGAGTGACCTTTCACCACTGCCTGCCACAGAGTTTGCCACCTAGCAAGCTCCAGTGACCACAGAACCTCAGGTGCTGAGGAGGACAAAAGCAGAAGAGCCAGCAGTCCGGCACAGGTGCTGTCTGGGCAGGAAGGCCTGTGCCCATCAGAAAAGCAGAGCAGCCATCAGTGCCTGCAGAGACAGCCAATGCATTTGCATGCCTGTGGTCAACCTAAGTGAACTGCTCAGCGGTGAAAGAGTCAAAAAGTTGATTTTTCCTTTTCAAAACTGCCAAAGATATTTATCAGACAGCTTTAGACCCCTAAATCAAGCAGTAGAGCATGTTGGAATTCCCCTTTGGGCTGGTCACCATATGACAAAAAACACTCATTTGCCTAGATGTCCTCTCCAGTGCCACTAGTTAGTGGAGCGTATCAGGCCTACTGAAATCACAACTGTGCTACAACACAGCCTTCCCTGTGCAGGCACTTGGGCTCCACTCAAAACACCAGACACCCAAGCCTCATTCAGAGCACCCCTGTCCCTCTGCACAGGAACACAAGGGCTCTAAGCACCAGACCTCTACCTGCAAGTCCTGGACCTGAGAAAACTCCAGGAACCATGAAAACTCAGGCCAAATACATCTATATGGGTAAAGGTAAAAAACTTCCAGGTCTTGTGGAAGGACTCCTCAAGCCCGATCAGCTCATGTCCTTCCACCCAAGCCAGAAGCTTGGTGACAGCCTGGGCAGACAGCAGGGAAGTGCAGAGACTGTCACAAACAGGGGGAAGTTTAAGCTATGTGACATGGCAGTCATGGGGAGATCAGAGTTTCTAATACCTCTTCCACCTGCTGCCTGGGGTCCACTGGCAGCCACAAGACAGTCTGACCCCTCCCAAGCCCACCTGCAGAAGCAGATACCTGACATACTTCCAGGTGGGAGCATAGGCCTGTCTGGCAGCAGCTCATCATCAGAGGTGGCGATGGTTTTGATGGCATTGTGGTAAAGTGGTGTGGAGCTGGGCATGGCGTACTTGGACATCTGGGACATCATCAGTGAGAGGGGGTTCTGGGAAGGGGATGGGTCTGGAGAGGAAGTAAAAGGCATGTTTGGATTCATGGTGCTAGAGGTGTTGCTGGCTGGTGCGGAAGAGCTGCTCCGAGGCCCAGAAGGGAGAGAACCTGCAAGCAAGAGAGAGATCAACTTCGTATTGTAAGCCACACACTGTGGCTTGCTCCCACCAGAAAGCAACCCTGTTCCCTCCTCCTGACAGCAGCGACCAGAGGAGGCTGCAAAACACAGAGCTGGCCTAGTCCAGCACTCTGTGGACTCTGAGGAGGCTCATGTAGAGACCCTGCTCCAGAGCAATGACAGACTTCCACTTAAACCTGCCCCTGACTGCACAGGGGCAGTTTGCTGCCTATGTCACAGATCTACCTGAAGAGGCCCTGGGAAAAAATACTTGCTCTGTAAGATGTGGGGCCAGGCACAGGAACACGTGTCTTCCCACTCCAGAGAGAGCTCGTGGGCTGGAGAGAAACCCTGTCCATAAACTCACCAAAAGTACCAAAAGTAAGCACAGACATGCACTTCCATACAAGACACCCAGCATACCCTGATCCAGTGCTCCGATGGAAGCAGATGCATTCATATTGAGAGTCTGCTTGCTCTGGTTGACTCCTGGGCTGGGCATGGTGGCTTTGGGAGACGGCACCCAACCAGGGGAAGAAACAGCCATAGAAGGGGACTTCAGGCGGCTTGGTGAGCCAGTGGGAGACCGGACGTTGAGAGAGGAACTCATCACTTGGGGGGACTTGAGAGGACCAGACTGGTTTGAAGGTGGCATGCTGACCATCTGTGAGGGTGTCTGTGGGGACTTGAGATTGGCAGATGGGGAGGTAACCAGTGGTGAATGCACCTGGCTAAGGGTGGGAGACTTGAGGTGACCCATACTGGGGGAATTCATCTGGTTGATGTTGATGGTGAGGTCAGAGGGCCGGCGGCCCAGCCCCCGGGAAGGTGCCGGCTGCATGTTGGCCAGGTTTCCCCCTGCTGTGGGAGCGGGATTGGAGGCTGGAGGCAGAGGAATGTGGCTGAGTCTGGTGGTGCCACTGATGCTCCCAATGGGCATGGTGCCCTGCTCAGGGCTGAACATGTCTGAGCCACTGCCCATCTCCTGGGGCAGGCTGGGGTAAGACCCTTGCCCAGACGAGAAGCCTTGCTGTCCTTGGTTGGGAAACTGTGAGGGAATCATCATTTTCTGGGATCCTGTAAGTATTGCACTGCCATTGCCATTCTGAGCCCTAACCCTGGCCAGCTCGTCAGGGTTCATGCCCTGGTGCGTCATCATTTCAGGGCCCCTCATCTTCTGCGACATCATCATCTGCTGCTGTGGGGTCATCTGGACATTGAGGTTCATGTTCATGTTCATATTGACATTCATGTTCATGTTGAGGTTGCCAGGGCCCATGGGTGTATCCATGTCCCGAAGGCCTGACTGACTCATAGGGGGGCTCAGCATCCCCCGAGTGCCTGCAAAATCCATTCCCATTGGGGCACTGCTCAGGCTCTCACCCGTTATCTGTCCAGCAAACATAGATGGATCCATCTGCCTGTGAGCCTGCATCATCCTCTCCATTTCCATGCCCTGGCTCATGGAGTTGCTGGATATCCCCATGGGCCTCTGCATTGCCACGGGGCGTTTCTCCATGAGCTGATGCCGCAGGATCTCCTCTCTGGCACGGGGATTCATAAACCTTTCTGGGTCCCCTTGCCCTGGTGGGTAGGGCAAGCTGCCTTGTGGAAAGTTCCCAGGGCCTCCCATAGGAGACATATCATCACTCCATGCCATGCCAGGCCTGACTGGCCTCTGCACGGCATTCATGGGCCCAAGAGCATCCAAGGGCATGTTCTGCATCCCTCCAAAGCCAGAGACTCTCTGCATTTGATTCCCAGGAAACCGTGGCCCAGGGAAGGGAGGCCCGCCCCGCAGCTGCAGAGGGTCCTGCACATCCATGGGCCCTCGCAGCTGGCTGCCCATCCCTGGTGGCCACTGCTCTCCAGGCTTGCTGTGGTAGGGTGGTGGAGGCCCACGCATCATCATGCTCCCCATTGACTGCGGGATCATGATCTCCTGCATGGGCCGGCCGTGGATGCTGATCTGCTCCTCTTTCCGTCGCTTTTCCTCATAGTACTCTTCCTGCAACTTCCTCCAGGCCACTTGCTCTGGTGTCAGGCTGTCCTGGTTCAGCCGCTGCATCATCATGTTCATCTGCTGTCCCATGTCAGCGCCAGGGTGGTGGGGCACCTCGTGCTCCAGGCCGGGCCCACCAAGGCTCTGGGTCTGGGAGATCATGGACTGCAGAGGCTCTTCATACTTCTTCATGCTGGCAGGGGGCGCAGGGGGCTGGGCAGGGGCAGCCTGTGGCTGAGGGGCAGTCCCCCCCTCACCCACATTTTGGCTGGACTTCAGGAAGGGCTCGGCCTCCCCACTGCGCAGCAGCAGACGCTCAATGTCTCTCAGGGTCTGCAGAGAGCGCTCTCGGTGCTCCAGCTGCTCCTTTGAGAGCCCTTCTGAGTTCACGGTGTTCCTGGGGCCCAGGCCTGCCTGCCCACTCCCCGGCATCCCTGGGCCTGGGCCCTCTCCAAGGAGGCTGGAGCTGGGTGTGGCAGAGGAGTCCACTTGGCCAGGCTGCATGGTGCTGGCAGACGCAGTGGGCGTATTTGGATGGTTACTTCCAGGCTGGTTGTTGCTGCTATTGCTCCCCAAAGAGTTGGGAGTCAGATCTCTCCGGCCATCTTCACTTGTCCCTTCCTGAGGCAAGCTGCTGGGCACAGGCAAAGGTGTTTGATTGATGGCCTGAGGTGGTGGGGCTGGAGGCTGTGGTGGGGGAGGCTGTGGCTGTGGTTGACTTGCTTGAGGGGCCAGTGGCTGGGACTGTGGAGTGTTGGCAGCAGGAGGGTTAACTGGAAGTGGCTCAGCAACGCCCAGCACTTTAGGAGCAGGTGGTGCCTGGCAGAGAAAAGGGGAAGAAACTTGAGCAGGGAAAGATCCCAGGAAGGTATTCTTCCCTGCACCCTGCAGGAGACCTCTCTGTCCCAAAATGAAGCCTCATGGCAGCTCACCTTCATTCCTTGCAGGAACAAATGTAGGTACTACTACATGATCTAGGAATGCACAAGCAGGTACTCTGTACATGTGGCTGTGGGGGAACATGCCAGCCCACATCCCAAACCTTTCACAACTGACAACAGCAAGGACTTGTGCCAAAGAGATTTTGCAGCAAAGCAGATTCCCACACCACTGAAAGGGCATTCTGGCAACCCCTTCTTTCACAGCTGAGCCAGGGGATGGGGGAGAATGGCCACATCAGACAGGAAGGCAATAATGGGCAGCATGTGCCAACAGGAGCAGTTGGTTCACAGGTGCTATACCTGGTCTAGCTTTGCCCGCGGGACATTCTGTTGATGGTAGGCCAGAATGGAATCAGCTTGGCCCTGCAGGACAGCTTCTGCAGCTCTGGGGAGAGAGCACAAATCACTTAAGAACAGGCACTGTGCCTCATCCTACCCATTCAAAGCCCCAGTTACCACCTCCACTCTTCAGTTCTGCAGGAAGAAGGAAATCTCTGGAAGTAACCAAGAAGGGGGAATGTTCTCAGAGTCCTCCCATCTGTCCTGCAGAGCCTCCAGTGAGGATGATCACCTGCCGTTCAATTTCCCTCTTCCCAAGTCCTGTGACAGGCTTTGCTTTGTGCCTGCTGCCCTAAGGTGATTGTCATCAAGATGCACACTGAACCTGTGGTACAGCAGAGCTCTAAAACTAAACAGACTAGGCTAAACAGACTAAACTAACTGCTAAGACTCTATGGGTGAGACAATGCAGGACAGAAGAGAGGAACGGTGTGGAGAACACCATGTGTTACATTACACTCCCTGTGACACCCACCCCTCAGGTACTTTCGAATCAGACCAGCGGCCCACACTACTCTGGGTGAATCATTGTGTTGGATGCTGGGCTAAATGAGCTCTACAGTAGGTGAAACAGAGTGCGGAGCCAGGCTTCACTGTCAGGAAGTGGGCATTTAAGTCCAAGTTTGCCCATCTGCAGTGGCTGCCAGCACACCTCATGAACCCCAGGGGTTTCCCACCCTGTGCAACCAGAGGGACACAGGTTTCTCCAGCTCTCTCGTGCAGAAGGCAGGTGTGACAGGGCTGGCCGGGTGTGGCAGGGCCCGCCAATACAAGTGGGGGAGGTTTGAGGTTTACCGCTTACGTGTTAGCAAGGTGCGTTGTGAAGACATAAACGAACTGTGCAGGCTGCTTCCCTGCTCCGCCACCTCCGCCTCCTGCCGCCTCCACCCGCAGGCCAGCACCAGCTCCATGGGGCACGCCGGCAGCGCTGCTGTCGCTCAGGGCAGGCAGCGGGTTGGACCCTGGGCCGAGCTGTGGGGCCGCGGACATGGCAGGATCTGCTACATGACAGCCTGGGGAGCAGAGCACAGAGCTGCAGGCAGGATCTGCTCCATGGCACCCAGGGGAGCAGAGCAGAGAGCTGTGGGCAGGATCTGCTCCATGGCACCCAGGGGAGCAGAGCACAGAGCTGTGGGCAGGATCTGCTCCAGGGCACCCAGGGGAGCAGAGCAGAGAGCTGTGGGCAGGATCTGCTCCATGGCAGCCCGGGGAGCAGGGCAGAGAACTGCGGGCAGGATCTGCTCCAGGGCAGCCTGGGGAGCAGAGCAGAGAGCTGCAGGCAGGATCTGCTCCAGGGCAGCCTGGGGAGCAGAGCACAGTGCTGCAGGCAGGATCTGCTCCATGGCAGCCTGGGGAGCAGAGCAGAGAGCTGCAGGCAGGATCTGCTCCAGGGCACCCAGGGGAGCAGAGCAGAGAGCTGCGGGCAGGATCTGCTCCAGGGCAGCCTGGGGAGCAGAGCAGAGAGCTGCAGGCAGGATCTGCTCCAGGGCAGCCTGGGGAGCAGAGCAGAGAGCTGCAGGCAGGATCTGCTCCATGGCAGCCCGGGGAGCAGGGCAGAGAGCTGCAGGCAGGATCTGCTCCATGGCAGCCTGGGGAGCAGAGCACAGAGCTGCAGGCAGGATCTGCTCCAGGGCAGCCTGGGGAGCAGAGCACAGAGCTGCAGGCAGGATCTGCTCCAGGGCAGCCTGGGGAGCAGAGCACAGAGCTGCGGGCAGGGGGCAGCACGGGCCCACCCGGCCCACAGAGCTCACTGTCAATCCTCAGCGTCATTCAGTAAGATCCATAATTAATATCACTAAGCACTGCAATTACCAGAGGCATGCCTTGCCTTCCTCTACCCTCGCCCCTTAACTCAGTTGGCCCCCTGCACCCCTCCAGCTGCCTCTCCCCATTGCAGCAGCTCCTGCAGCTCGGCCCTGCCACCACAGGGAACCCGCTGCGGGGACACGGACACTGCCTCCCTGCCAGCCCCTGGCTCCTGGGCAGCCCCCCCGTGTCCCATTCCCGCCAGGCAGATCTGGGAGCAGATGACAAGGGATGCAGCACTATCCCTTCCTGCAAAAGTTGCACAGGCTGTGGACTGTGCTGAGAAGTGCAAGTGGATGTTCTGGAGAAGATGGCAACAATGTGCTGGCAGGCACAGAGGGCACCCTCTTCTTGCTTTTCTACACGTTCATGCTCTCCAGCAGACAACATGCACATCTTGGACCCCACAGGACCTTGCCCCATCTCTCAGATATTCTCCCTGTTAACAGTTTGAAAGCCAAGTGAATTGTAGATACATTAATGTCAAAGAATGCTGATGCTTTTGGAAAACAGAGGAGACCGACACTTCATTGTCCCAAAAAGTACACACCTTAGGCCAGCTCAGCTTTGCTGTCAAGACCCCAAGAGTCTCTTTAGGCTCAGCTGTCTTTACAACACAGCTGCAGAGAGCAAGGTGACTGGCCTGGCAAAGACTCAGCTGCTGCAACAAGAGCAACGCACATCGCACTCTGGCTGCCATTATGACCAGGGTAGTGTGGCCAGAGCAACGTACAGCAGGGACATTCAACTTCAACACCTTTCCCTCCAGCATCTCAGTAGCATCTCTGCAAAGTATGTCCCAGACCTCACTGCATGGCAAACATCCTCACAGCACAATGACCACCAACTGCAATGGGCCCCCACACACTCGGCTAAGCGAGCACACACAGGCAAAGCTAGAGGTGTAGTGTCATCCGCCCTCCGGTGCTGCAGAAGGACCTGGCTTTTTTCAGGTTCCAGAGCTGGTAAGGAGGCAGTCACTCACTGTGTGCACTGCTGATGGGTTTGTCCTCTTCCTCGCTGTCCGGCCCAGAGCACCATTCATCGCCGCTGTATGGCTGCTTCCTTTCCAGCACACACCGTCGCTTACTGCGGGGAGCCACCTCACCTGCAAAGGGACAGGGCCATCAGAGGTGCTCAAGGGGCTGAAAAGCTGGGGTTCCTGCCCAGCTGGGTGCTGCATGCTGGCAGTGCCAACCCAACCAGGACGCACTGAGCAATAAGCCTTATGCTAACACCTGCCCAGCACTTTAAGAACCTGAAGCATCTGCTCAGTTTGGGCTCCTTGTCTTAGCAGCCAGATCTAGTGAGACTTCCCTATGAGAGCCAAAGTTTTAGAATGAGATGTATTGCTTACTGCCTGAAAGGAATCTATGCACACAGGATGTCTACCTGCAGTTCCAAACTGCAGAGTTTTGGGCATTAACTCTAAATTTAAAGGGTCTGTGATTCAGAAATTAAAATCTGAATACAGAATGGGAGGGCGCATTCACATCCTTTGTAGGAACAAGAGACAGACTCTGCTCTTTGTAAGCATCAATCAAGCAGGGGTCTTCATGCTCTCTATAGTATGCTCCCTCCATGTGTCCCCCCTCTCAGATGGGATTGATGCAGCTCAGAGAGGAAGTGGCTTGCCTAAAGGCACTTAGAAACTCAGGGAGAGCAATCAGACACAGGATGAATAACTTCCAGTTGTGCGCTTTAACTAATGAAACGTTGTCTGGCCTTACTTTTTTACATTGTCTTTTTTATGTCACGACCATATTTACATGATCTATCAGTGTATTAGGAACATAGGAGATTCAGGTATTTCCGATCAAGCCATTTTAATAATCTTCCTGTGGAAGTGTGGTTACAAGACAGTTCTGGGATAAAACTGCAAACACTTATGATCAGTGGTGTATGGTTACCCCTGTAACACTGTGGGGAGAAAGCCTTCATGGTGGCAGGAAGCCCATTCAGGTACATTCTACCTGTTCCTCCATGGCACAGCTCTGGCCTAAACCTGTCAAGCAACATGGCTTTGACTGTGAAAACAAACTCTTAGGGTCACAAGCCAGAACAGCAGCTCGGTGTCTGTGGACCAGGTGTGAGTCTTGGTTGGAACCAAGGGCACAACTGGAATTTCTCCTCTTACAACCGTCTGTGAGATGCTCAAGTATTCCACACAGCCACTGAGCACAGAGCTTGATGGAATGCAAGAGGTTACAGGGAATGCCGCTGAGGACAAGGGAAGGCAAAGGGTTTAGAAGCACTGACTCAGCCCTTTTCCAGAAGCCACATGCTGTAACACAAGAGTTATCCATTGCTGATGAAACCACAGAACTGTTCAGACAGTGAGCCTTGCAGCACCTCCTTGCTAACTATGACTGAGTCGTTGGGCAGCTGCATCACCACAAAGCACCTCTCTACCAACAGCAAGGAGATAGAAAACAACTTGGTCTCAAGTTAAAAGTTTGCACATTGCACATGCAGAGGCATTCGGTGTAGTTTCAGTGAACTGTGCTGTTGCTTAGATGGCCTCAGTAGCCTGTGAAAACCAGTGCCAGATTCTGGGTGTAACAAATGGTTTAGGGAATGAAATGCAAGGCAAATGAGAATTCAGCCACTCCGGTCCAAAAACTGCAGATGTGACAAGCAGCGATGCAAAGTCACACAGCCAGGACAAGCCTGAACAGAAGACACAGCACAGAAACCAAAGATGCTCCTATCCCAAGTCCTGCCAGGATGTTTGTAGCAACTGAGAGCAGGACATGCTGAGGCAAGATCTAGGAGAGCATTACCTTTTGATTCTGTGTCCTGTGACGGGGTGCTGGCTTCTCGCTGCTCTCCAGAGTCCACCGAGATGCTTCGTTCCCGCTTCACCTTGCCCTTCAAGGAGCTGAAGTTTGGGACAGCATTCTGGCTGTTTTTCAGTCCAGAGTTGCCAGGGGAAATCTGAGTGGCCTTGCTGCCATGGCTGCCTGCTCCCACACCCTTTGAGCCCAAGTTACAGGTGGGTGCTTGGTTCACATTGTGGTGCTGGGCCAGGGCACTGCTGCTGCCTGCCTTGCCATGGCTGGGCAGTTTGTTGTCAGGGTGCATTGGCTTGGCTAAAGCTTCCCACAGTGCCAGCGGAATGAGCTCCCAGGCCCTTCAATCAGAAACCTGCAAGAGAAAAGAGCAGCAAGTCAGCATGGTGCCCCTCACACAGATGCAGCTGCTGAGGGCACAGCCCAGGACTAGTGCACTGGGGCTGTTACTCAGTCACAGGGCCAGACAAATCCATGGCAAGGCACAACCCAGAGTTGCTCATGCTGGGAATTAGCCTTGGAGCCTTTGAGCAAAAAATCCTGCTCTGCAGTTACTCACTTGCTGACAAGCTGTAAACTTTCACCCAGGCATGGCAGACTTGCCAGTATTTCAAGGAACAGCCACAGACACGTGGAGCCCTCATTTCCAAGGCCAAGATGAGAAATGGGTGCTCCATGCCAGACTGGCCCTTTGATGAGCAGAAGGATGCTCAGAGCTATTTTGCAGGTGTTCACAGAGCTTAGACAACTTTGTGACTCTAGAGAGAAATCTGGTGCCCTACTGTTTTCAGAAACCCCTTTTGCTGCTAAGTAAGTTTCCTCTGCCCTGCAAAACACACAGAAGACAACTGAGCAGACAGTCTTGACACAAGCATATAAAGAGAAAACTGGAACAGAGCAGGGGACAAAGGTTGAGGCAACTGAGAAGGAGGTAGTAGGTTGCAAGGCAAGGGCAGAGCTGGGAAGCGCAGGCTCATCAGACAAACTCTGCCTCTCCCAGGGGCCTGAGGGACAGCTCCATCTCATGCTCTAAGGCTCTGGGTTAAAGCAGGGGGTGTTCACTTTAGCAGGAACTTCCAGCGCAGCAGGATAATGAAATGTGCCACAGGCTTGCTCGGATAGCAGGATGATGCTCTCCTGCCCAAAACCCAGCTCAGCTTTCTGAATGGCCCTGAGGCAGAATCTAGCAGAGAAGAGGAGGTTAGGGCAGAACACAGAGGTTTCGGGGCTGAGGGACATGCATGCAGCTAAGTAATGCTGCAGTAGCCCTCCTTGCAGGATCTAGTTGCCTTTACAAAGTCTCCTGCTCACACTGGGAATATTCCCCTTGGAACTCTGCTCAGGCATTAGAGACCACTGGGATGCAGCTCCGTATCACATTGTGTATTCTGGAAGGCCACCACAAACCCTTGGTCCAACACACAACCCTGGAAACTACACCCTAACCCTAACCCTGTCACAGTCTTTTTTACTTCTTGGGGAAGCAGGAGGCAAGGAGAGTAAACCACATGTTCATGGAAACTGAGGTATTACTCTGTTTGCTCACATCCACTACATGCTTTGCATGACACCTCCACAATACCCGAGAAGCTTTCCTGAGCACAGGCTGAGGAATTTCCCAGCACACAAGGAGGGGATTGTTGTGGCCTGCTCCTCCCATTTGGACCACGCAGGCCAGATGCTGTGCACAGATTTCTTCTGCCACCCAGGGACAGGAAGCACCAGCTCCAGACCAAACCCCACATGTCTAAATAGCACCGCAAGAACTCAGCAGCACTACACATGCTACTCCTGGCTTGCTGAAGATGACCCTGGAGATGCCACTAGCAAAAGCCAAGTGCTCACTCTACCAGGGCAAATCACTGCACCCTTGCAAAGAAAGCAGAGTGAAGCCCATTTTGCAGACCCATTATCCCTGAAACATTGTGATCAGCACAAGGCGCAGGCTGCAGCTTGTCATGCACCATGAGCAAGTTCTGTGCCTGCAGAAAGGGTCTTCTCTGCAAAGGGGTCTTCTCAGCACCTGCCTCCCCGCAAGCTGAGCCAGGGGCAGCTGGCATGCTATGCAAACACTGCTGTGGGCACAGCCCGCCCAAGCTTGCTTCCTCAGCAAGTGGGATCCTTCGTGCACAGCTTGGCCTATCATTCACTTCTTCCTAGCTAGGAGTTGTTAGCTGCTCCCTCCACCTCCGCCCCACACACCTCAGTGAGGGCTCTGCTCTAGCCTGGAGGAAGATGGTGAGCTCCAGTGCTGATTAATTTTCACAGCACATAAGGGAGTTGCTAGCCCTTTAAGTGTCAGCCAGTCTCGCCTGCTCGCTCTTGTTCTCCAGAGACCTATTAATAGCAGCTGGAAAGATCACATCACTCTCTGGATATTTATACCCCTCATTCCACACCAGGAGAGATTTATGTCAGAGCTGCTGTCCCAGTGCCTGCCCAATTGCTCTGTCAAACCACTTGCTGGGGGAGGGGAGCTGAGCGGGGAAAGAGACACGGAGAGGGCAAGCAGGGAGGAGGAGAAGGTCCATATGGCACAAGCTGCAGCATTAAGCACACACGCTGCCTGCAGCCACAGGCTGGCCAGCCACAGGGAGCTTTCAGCCCCACTGGAAGAGGTTGCTGCCAGACAGCATTCCAGAAAGCAAGCCCTGCAGCAGCTCCTGCTGCTGGTGGCCCAAAGGCCCTCCCCCACCTCTGCTCTGCCGCAACTCACAACCCCTGCAACGCCCTGCACCACAGTCCTGAGGGTCATAAAGCCACCGAGGCCATGGTGCGGCTACACCTGCTGAGGAGGTGCTTACATCTACACAGTAGGTTGGGAGATTGAGGTCTGCCTGTGGCACATCTACACAGGCGTGATATTGTGTTTGTAACAGATCCCAAATGCTTCACTGAAAATGGGAATACTCGGCAGCACACAGCACGACCCCAGTACAGCCCAGTACAATGAACACTTCAGGGAGGGAGGGAGAAGCCCGGGGCCCTGAAGAGCCCACACCTGCAGAGTCCACAGACGCACCTCCTGTCCCTCTGGTCCTCAGATGAGACCGCATGGAACACACATGGTCCCGAAGGACCTGGCAGGTGTGACAAAACCTTCAGGCACTACCTGCAGCATAGACGGGCCTCACCAGCTGGGAGGTTCCTCCGGAATGTAACACTTGGGGGGCACCTACCTTCTTTCTTTATTTGGACTAGGCTGGTGCTCCAGAGAGGTAATTCAACACCTTGCCTGAGGCAGGACGGAAAGCTACCCTGGGCTGACAGAGGGATTTGGCTCAACTTTGGAAAGCTCTCCTCTTCTAGTGTCCACTCAGAGTGATAACACTTGCCTTACAATTCCTAATGGGACAAATGCCAGAAACAGCTGCCTGAAGATTCCTGCTATCAGGAGTAGCAACAGCTGGATTCTGTTGCAGATGGATAGCAGGTATCCGCCTCAGCCTCTCATCTGTCTGGCCTCAGCATGACAAAAGGCATCTCCACTGCTATAAGCTCCTTCCACACACCCTGAGTTTCAAACTAGATTTCAGCAGGCATGCCATACATCTGGGCCACAGAAGACAATTAACTACAAAGTAGATACACTGACACCAGGAGACAAACAATTCAAAACATATTGAAAAGAACATGACAAAAAGAAGACTGCACAGAAATCTTTCTCTGCAATTTAGCAACACACCCACTCCAGCCTGGTAGTTTTAAAGACAATAGCAAACTTAATTCCCAGTGGTTAAAGCAAGGAGATGAGATTCCTGGCTTCTGCTCCCAGCTACCACCAACTCCACTTGTGAGCCCAAGCAAGATGCCTGGGTTTTGAGTGCCTTGGTTCCACCATCATTACACACGGGGACAACCCAGCCAACCTCATGCACGGAGGGAGGCTTTCAAGGCACAGTAAGAATCTGTTGAACAAAGGCTACATCCAAACGCAGAGAGTGTTTGCACCTGATACATCTGAAGAGCCACAGCTTTAAGTCTAAAGCTGGGACCTGAGCAGATGAGAAATCTTGAAACAAAATAAAAAAAAACTGCTTTCAGTAAGCCTCCTTCAGTACAGTCTGACCAGCAGCAGAGGGAGAGAAGGAGTAAGCTCTGGGCTGGAGAGACTGGGCTGACATATTTGCAATCTGAGAACTGCTAGCCGAAAGCTGAAGAAACCTGAAACCGTGCTGCATTCCCGGAAGACTTTCTGGGAATCATGCTCCCGTTCTCTCCAAAGGACAATAACACGGATTCCCAACAGTGCTGCAAAGGATGAGGAGCCCACGCCTGCCACCAGCCTTGCTTCCACATCTGGGAGCTGGCTGGCATTGCTGCTGTGCTACGCCTCTGGGAAGAAGGCACAGGAGAGGAAGCCAGGACAACAGAGCCACGATGATTCAAAAGGGAAGGCACTTCATCACACTTTCCTCCATCAGATGCTTGTGAAACCCAGATGACTGCCAACTTGTGCAAACACAGTGGATACCAGAATCCAGCCTCCTGAGCTGTGCTGTGTGTTCCACAGCTCACCAAAACCCAACATACAAGACACCCAACACACAAAATGGGTAGTGACACAGTGATGCAACACGCAGAAAGTCATCGAACCCTTCTCTGCCAGCCTGTCCAGGTTACCACTGCATACACCCTCTAAGCACATAGCCTATGCTGATAACCACCTAATCACGCAGTACAAGATGCAATCTTGGAAAACCCAATCCAAATCTGTGAACACCACCACAAACTCATGTGAACACCTTGGCTTTGGAAATGAGAGGTCTTAAGCAAGCTGAAGAGCTTCTTGAAGAAAGACACTGGGCAGAGAACAGCAGGACAGACTCCAGAAACCCACTGTTCCCTCCTGAGGTACCGTGCACTCCAAATCTGGATGAGATGTCCAGCACATGACCCAACATCAGTCCTACATTACCAGTCCTCCCACAGTTAACAGCAAAAGGGGTTGAACACCTCCAAAAAAATTCCATACTATGTCAATAAAGTCAGTGTATTTCATGGAGGGAAAAATTACAAGAAACTTTCCAGAAGGGAGATTTCTGAGGTGTGAGACCCTTGGATCATTTCTGATTTCAGAAAAGACCAGAATCATAAAGTTGAGCTTTCCCATGCAAAAATCGTTATTTCGAAACAATCCGTTTCACATGACCATTCAACAGGTTTGAAGTCTGTTTCAGTGAGAAACAGACCCCTCAAAACCAGCAGCAAAACAGCATTGCTGCCAGTCAACCAGCTCCAGCCAAGAGTCAGGGATGGGTATGAACACCCAGATGAGCCTGAAAGCACCCTGAGTCCAACAAGCACAGCTGTGAGACAATCTGCTACACAGCAACCAGTGACTACAGGATCATCTCCCTGACCCCAGTGTAGGAACACCTGCCTGAGAGTATTCAGCTCATCACCAGTGACAACAGCTTTCACCCAGGCTGCTGCTGCTAAAGGCATTCACGTTTAAGCTTTGCTTTGACCGGATAGACTCAGAGACACTGAAAGACAGGGAATTCCACTGAGCAATTCTGCTGACGAGGGACATCTGTTTTGAATGTGTCATGAAATTATCTTGCCCTTATATCATCAGAGTGATAAACTGGAGAAGCCCCTTTGCACTTTTATTTATTTCTTGGATCCTTCTCGTGGCCTTTTAAATGGCAGAGAAGGTGGCGCCCTCGGCAAGTGTATGGGAGGGTTCTGAAAGACCTGCAGAGAGAACCTAGTGCTCTTTTGAATTCTAGCAGTTCTCCAAGTAGTTTTGGCAGGCCCTGCTGATCTCCTGTCATTTGGAGCTGTCTTGAGAATGATGAATTTCTGTGGGGCTACTTGGCCACAAGTCTCAAAGGTTTTTAGTAGAACAAAACCTCAGATTCATGTTCCCACCCACCTAGGGACACACATCCCATGCAACATGGGTGGAAGCTGAGGCTCAGAGACAGCAAGATGAATCGGGAATGCCATTTGCTTTCTGACCAGCACCCTACAATCTCTATCCTCTCACAGCTTCAGCCCAATCAGAGTTAGAAGAACACTTCTAGCCCTTACATGTCCCCCTAGTTCAACAGTTTCTCCCACTCCTCTCCTCCTTTACTGCAGCACCAGCCAGAGCCTGCTTTCGTGTCCTGCGCTGAGGGAGTTTCCAGATCTAAAACCAAATTTTCAGATCCTTCTAGCTTCCCAGTCCAACTGGTCTGCTCCCTACAGAAACCCTGCATGTGCCAGGCATTACTGTCACATGTGGATCCCTTGGCATGATAACAAGAAACTGCTTCATACAATGGCTAGTGTGACTTGCTGGGGATGCTCAGTGAGAGACCTGCAGGAAGCTGCAGGTGCCCCACACGAAGGACAGTGCAGCCACCTGTATGCTGCAGCTTGGCAGACTGCAGTTGAGTAACAGCATCTAGTAGGTCAGGAAGCAAAGCCAGAAATCTCTTCCAAAGGTACTGCTGCTGCTCAGGGAGCTTCAGTTTTCTCTGAGGCAGGATCTCATCCTGCAGTATATGAAATCTGGCCAGGAACATGGGCTGCTGTGACAGCTGGACACCCCCATGCAGCCTTTGGCTGTGCTGGGATGCACAAAGACAAGCTCATCTGTACATGAATGGAGCTGTTTCCCTGAGAAAACCCTTCTGGCAGATAACACCACAGGCTGCAATGCAAGGCCACAACACAGACCTCCCTGGACACTTGCTATATGGGATGAAGAGACCTCCTCAGACCATTTCCACTGTTTGTGCACTGGGGTTACTGGGACTGGGCAAGTAATGATAAAAAGTCTAGCTAGTGAGCCATGCCTCACACTGCCTCTGCTATACCAGCTCTCTTGAGCAGCAGGGCTCACAGCTGAGACCACCTTTCCCACAAGAACTGCAAGAGAGACAAGTCTTGCCTAGGGTCACACACATCAGATAAACAGCTCATGTAGCTGAGCCTATGAGGACAGTATTTCACCTGCATCTAGGATTCAGTAACCACTTTAGGATCCTTTGGCAATAACAAAAGAAGTCTGCAATGCCAGCTGTGTTCAGGATGGAACCCAGCAATGCTGGGACCTCAAGAGGAGCTTCCAAGCCTTAGCACAACAGTTTCTGCTCTTCTTTTTATAAGAAAGTCTCTTTGCAGGGCTCTGTGGCAGACCAGCCATTGTAAGCAGGGCCATCACACTGGCTGCGTTCCCTGTCCCGTCTCCAAGCCAGAGACACGAGGGTTCCTGAGCACTGCAGGGTCTGTTGCCTCCATGCCGGCTGCCAGGAGCATCAGATTTTCCGGGTGCCCAGCTCCGGGCCCGAGGTGCAGCCTATGGGACAAAGCCACTAGGTGTCACCGTCCCCCAGGGCCAGAGCTGAGCAGGGCTCACAGCGCAGGGTGCCTGGGCTGTGCCTCCGGAGCACAGGCTGCCTTGGCACCCTCACACCAGGGCCGCCTCCTGCAGCCTGCACAAGCTTGTGCTGGGGAGCAGAACCACGCACCATATCCCTGCAGCAGATGCTTACTACACTCGGATTAAAGCAGCATGGAGATGCCTGTTGCACACTGCAAGAGAGGGCTGGACATCCCACACCACCCTGCAGAAAATCTCCCTGAAACACTAGCTCCCCCTATGAGGAAGCTCAGGATCACTTCCCAGGCTGAAGAACGGCACAGTCTTTGCAGATAGGGTCCCAGCAGGAAACCCTTGTGGCAGGGACTCCCCTTCCACCTCTCAGTTCCGGGTACCCCAGCTGGACCCTGCTGTACGACCAGCAGTGCAACACGTTTGTTTGCCTTTGAGGAGGCTCACGGCAGAGAGCTGGGGAAGTCAGACTCTTCCTGTGCCCAATCCTGGCACTAAATGAAACATACAAAGGACACACCTGCACAAAAGGAAGAGGCTGGAATATCTGCAGGCCTGCAAACTGCCTGGATTGCAGCACTATGTTTGTGCAACTGGGCACACACATGTATGTATCCCAGCACACCTGGGGAGAAGGAGCTGACAGAGAAATGCAACAAAGAGTGGGAAGTAGGTGGCTGCCCCAACACCTTGCCCCACAGTGCCCTCTGCCAGCCCGGACTGTAGGAGAGATGCAGTGAGCTGCTGAGCAGTCCTCCGAGATTATAAATACCAGCCCCAGCAGCAGCAAACGCTGGGCTCTATAATTAAACCACAGCTGAGGTCACTTCCTTTTCCCAGCAGCTCCCTCCAGCCCCCACCCGGTAACCTCGTATTTGCATGCCATCATGACTAAGGCACATCAGGGTGTAAGGTCATAGGGGAAGCAGCTATGCAACTACCTCGCAGGAAATTCCACCCTGGGAAACCTTTCACCTTCCTCAGTGCAGAGAGGATCAGCACAGATCCTGCAGCTGAGTGGTGGCAGCTGCCTGCAGGCAGTACTGGGACTATAGTATTGGGCTGGAAAGGGAGGGAGAGAGAGACCTCGAGGAGAGGGAAGCCACTATTCCCCATCTGACTTGACCATCAGAGTCTGCACCGATCTGGAGAGAGGTTTCCTTGTACACGCCAAGACAGCAGCTGCTCTACCTCCTCACCATGCTTCACCGTTACCCCAGAAGCCTCCTCCACACGTAAAGCTGAAACTCCCCACCTTCTGCCACTTGACAGGTGCAAAAAGCAGCATGGCCTTCCCCACAGACCCAGCCCCGAGTCCCAGGGGCTACTCTGCCCTTATGCACTCACACAAACCACAGAGCTCCTCCAGAGACACAGGGATCTAACCCTGGCCAGGCCTCCAACCACCCTAAAGGAAACAGGCAAAAAGAGCTAGGAATTGCCCCATCTCACTGACTGCAGCCCTCTGGGGAGGTAATGAGCCCTCTGTAGCAGCAGATGGACAGCCACAGATGAAGAGAAAGGCCCAGAGGCAGCCTGCCCTGGGCTTCCCTCCACAGAGCCCCTTTTCCCCACCAGGAGAGACAGATCTTGTTAACTTAGGACTGGCCAAGTGGGCAAGGGCTTCTGACATTCCTCCAGCTCTGAAGTTTGCAGGAGGCTTTAGGATTTGCAGTGGTCCTTGTAGCCAGAGGCCAAACGCCCAGACTCAGCTAGACGAAGCTCTGCAGCAGCATTGTTTGCACTAGGTACATTAGCTGAGATCATCAGGTGCTCACAACTCACCCTTGGCCCTCCACAGTTAACTCTAGTTCTACCCTTAGTTAAGAAACAGAACATACTAAGAAAAGTTATTGCAACAACAAAGACCAGGGTACAAAGGAGGGGAGAAGAGTGCAAAGACTACCGAGTGGGAGGAAACAAGAGATCTTTCAGAAGCAGGACAGCTCTTTAGGTAATGATATGAACAAGTTAGCACCAGGGTTTGCAGAAGAACTAGTCGGTGACTTTCACAAGGTATCTATTAGGTTTCAAAGTCCTCAGCTGTCTGGATTACCGAGCCAATTCTCAGTCTCTGAGCTAGCATGAGATGAGATCGGGGTCAACATCTCTGAAGACAGACATCCAGAAAGTTTCCTGCACAGTTTGCTAGTCAAATGTCTCTTCCTCTCCCTCGTCCCACAGATTCTGGAGAGGAAGTTTGTGACAGAGCAGGGGTGCTGAGGCAGCCCTATAACCCCTGGAATCAGCTGATCAGGAAACACACATAGCAGAAAGCTGTGGGGAAGCCCAACTGCTATGGAAAGAGGGACAGTGCAGGGCTAGCGAGCAGAGTGGGACACGATCGTCCAGCTCCTTTGGCCAGCGCCAGGGTACTTGCTGTCCTCTTCGGCACACGGATATTGTGCTTTGGCTCCGAGCCCGCACCCGCAGCGAGGCACGCCTGTGCCCTCTAAGGCTCTTGTCTCCACAACAACAGGAACCAGAACCACAGCAGACCCCGAGCAGCTCATTGGCCCGAGATCACGTTACAGGACAGGAAGGAAGAAGGTACTTTGATCAGTCTGGAATTGCTTTAAACAGGTTCCACACTGACATCTCAGCCACTGGAATTAACCCCCCAACACCCTAAATGTCCCATTCCTAAAAACAGGTCCTGCTCTGCATGCACATCAGGGCCCAAACAACCCAGCCACAGATGGCTGCTCCCAAGGAAAGGTCATGGCTGAAAGCAGCTTAGAAGAAGGCAGAGAGCCTCCCCATACCTTGTCAGAGGAAATCAAGGCTCAACGGGGCCCTACCTCTCCGGTGTATGTCTTTAGCACAGGCATGTGCTAGCTGCCCTCAAAACAGCAGCAACAGGCGATTTTAGAGGCAGCTGGCAGACACAGGCTGGTGCTCCCCTCCCTGCACTCCAGCACAGTGGGAGCTCCTCCACCTGTCTATGGGATCTCCTGCCCCATGTATGCCGATCCTGCAGCCTGCTCCTGGCAGGCAGAGGGTTAACGATACCCAGGGAACTGCAGGAAGCCTCTTCCTTGCCCTCTCAGGAACAATGGGGCCATTGTGGGAGGCTGGGCAAGTGTGGGCAGATCCCAGGACTGGCAGTTACCCAACTGGGCACGTTGTTCCTGCCAGGTTCTCTCTCTCTGCCTGCTCAGGTAGGAGAAGAGCAAGTGGCTGCCAGCTCTTCCTGCAGGCCCTGGAAGAACTCTGGCCAGCCCAGCCACAGGAACACCATGTCAGCGTGCCCGGTGGCCCTGCCAAGCAACCTTGCTCCTACCGATATGTCTGGGTACAAAATAGTCAGACAGCCACAGACACAAAGCTGCCAGATGAAACCACCATGCAGCAAACCAGACTGTGAGCTGGCCGAGTGCTGCCAGCACTGCCAGCTTCACACCTGGGTATCCAGTAGGATCAGCTGTGCTTTGGGGATATGTGGGGGGTGCTACAGGAGCTGAAAACATTTTTCTCACCATAAAGTCACATTTCGATTGTGGGTGCAAGTGCTGACCTGGGACCAAGAGCTTCTGGGAAAACTGGGAACTCCTCCATGTGATGCACAGGCGACCGGTGAGAACACAACTGTGCGTGGGGGGACTACACTGACTGCTTTCCAAGCCTCCACAGTCTGAAAGCAGAACGAATAAGCAAGGAATCAAGCAGCTCCAACATACTCCCACTCTCTACAGATTTGCATCTCCCATGCCCAGCACATCAATGTACAGAAGACTCAGGGATGCTCTGAATTCACACCCTCAAAGCACAGAGTTGATCTCCAAGGCAAGACCAGCACTCTATGTCACAGTCCCAGACTTTACAGCAGAGCTTCATGCCCCCTTGGGCATGGAATCAGGGTATGCAACAACAAACCAGCTCAGTGAGGAACAGACTGAGCTTCTGCGCAAAGCCAAGCACTTGACTCTGGACAAACATCCTCAGGGGCTGCTGCATGCCACCTCTAACATTGTAAATGCCTCTGGTTGGTTCACAGGAGATGCAGTGCAAGGACTAGTGGAAAACAGCCCTGAGATCTCCATGATAGGCACAAGCTGGCAGGCAGAGAGCAGCTCCAAATATCTGGATTAGCTGAAGTCCCAACAGAGGAGAGGTGCAGTCCAGGTGCATGCCATGTGTGCCACTGTGCACAATCACCGCAGCTCAAACCCTACGAGATCAAATGCCTATGATCAGTTGTGAGGGAGGAATGTCCTTTTCCACTTGATGCTGCAGCTGCTTCCCCCATCATCTTCCAATTTTTAGGAGCACAAATACAGACCATCGTTCTCTGACCTGGCAACACCAACTCTGCCAGTAGCACCCACCTCTGTTTCTTTTTCATCCAGTCTCAGGGCTCTGCACTAGCTCCAGAAGTGCCACTACTCCCTAATTTTGCCAGAGGCAGGCTGAAAAGCAGCTTGAGCAGACTCACACAGCTCCCCAGGTTTGCACCCCAGTTCATGCTTTCAGAGCCAGTGTCTTCTTCCCTGCAACTCTCAGATAACTACTCTGTCAGTTTTTCATGTCCCACCTGAGGGCATGGCTTTCTTCCTTCCCCCTAGACCACTTTCTCCCATGTCTGATACTCAGCTCTGTGAAGGCCAGTTCAAGATATGCCAAACAAGTTAAATACAACACTACCTCAGACCCCAAAAGGGAGACTAGATGCTCTCCAAGAAAGGACTGCAAATAGAGCTGTCACTGCAAACCTGCCATGCGCCTCGCTTGGCAGTCAGCTCTGTTGAACAAAGCAGCACAACCCCCAGATGGGTTTTGCTCTTCCCTAAATGCTCAAGCACAAGAGTCCAAGATGAGGGCAGGTAAAAACATCTGATGGATCTGACAGGGCAGGGTTTAATCTGTATCTCTTTAGAAGATGGAATATCAGAAAGAAAACACAGTATCTTCACAGCTTCCAGCAAGGAAAAGGAAGAATCTGGGTAACCTTTTGCTAAAAGGAAAAAAAGAAAAAAAAAAAAAAAAAAAAAAAGAAGAAAAAAATTAGGGCAAGAGGGACAAAACAATCTTTGTCCTCATTTTGCTGGTCACGCAAGCACAGGGCAGCCGCAGCACCCGCTGCCCCAGCTTGGTCAGCAAATAATAACCACAACCAGCCCATTTTCACCAAGGCTTATAGAAACCAGGCTCCATGGTCTAGGGAAAGCTGCGTCCCCTCAGAAAGAGGTATAGCACAGACGGGATTTCTAGACTACACTGATAATCGGCTCACAGAAACCAGATAGGACAGCACACCCCCAGAAGTCATCACTCAGCTCTACCATGTTTGCTACAGATGCTGTCCCTTTAAACATGGCTCCAGAGACCACACAAGGGTTAAACCTGCCTATAAATATCTGTTCTCAGCAGGGCTGCTGCTCTGAACCCTCCAGCCATCTGTTCTAACTTTCCCCCATCTAAGACTCTAACATCTGAAACACGCTCACAATTCTTAGGAGTGTTCCCAAAAATAGACCAGTGCCATGGCTTAGCTCCGTTGCCAGTGTCTGTGAGCAGAGGAGCATGTATACGGGCACAAGCCCAGAGCCATGCAAATATGAACACGTCTGCCTCTGTGACAGCGAGCAGGCCTGCTCCAGCACGGCTCTGTTTGCATCCGTGCTGGCGTGGGTGTGCCTGCTTAACTGCAAATTCATGTGAATCCGCAGGAGCATGTTCATGCTGGTGGGAACCTGTATCTGTGCACGTGTGCGTGTCTGTACCAGCGCGTGGGCGTGAGAGAAGGTGGAAGCCTCTCTGCTGGGGGATGTGATGGAAGTCCTGCCTTCTTCCTCGGCAGGACGGCAGTGCTGCAGGACACAGCCAGTCACCTCTCCTCCTGCAGCCTAGCCCTGCTTGGCCTCAGCACAAGGAGTCCTGCTGTATCCAGGCCCTGGCACTCCAATCTAGACAGGGAGCCTGCCGTACAGCACAGCAGGGAACAGAGAACACCAGTTCTCTTGTTCAGTGCTTGGCTCAGCAAATTCAGCGGTCCCACCTCTGGAAACCAGAACCTCCCTGCAAAAGCAAGTGAAGCCTGATATGTGTGAGGCCCAGGACACACCACCTTACTCACATCCAGCTGCAGCTTGCAGGATTTTCTCAAACACTCCACAGAGAGAGTCCAGGCAAAACCTTGCCCACCTTGCAGCAGAGTGGGCTCCAAGTCTCTCACAGCTTTTTCCAAACATCACAGACATGAGTGGGTTCACCCTTCTGACTACCAAGCCCATTAATCTCACTACACATGGGCAAATCCAGGAGACAACAATCATCTTCATGGTCAAAAGTGAAATAGGAAATGAGCTGCCAGCTCCCACATCTGGACATACCATCCAGGAGCAGACAGACCATTCTCCTGAGCATCCTCAAGACAGTGCTGTCCACCTGCTCTGTGCCAAACAAAGCTCAGACTCAAACTCCCATTATTCACTGGAGACCATCACAAAGAAGCTCAGCCCCGGCTGCTGGCCCTGCTGACACCACATCCTAAGATGATGTGCATGCACAGCCCCAGGGAGGGGACACGCACTGTCCATCCTCCACATAGCGCCAACAGCCCGAGGATGAGATAGCAGCTACATTTTCTTCTCTAACTACTTCCACAAGAATGATTTTCCCTTCCAGACCAAGTAAAACTACAGACAAAGCTCCAAACACAAAGTGTCTGGCTGTGTAGGATGGGACTTTTTCAGTGTTCCATTTCTACCAGCTGCTAACCCCCATGATGATGTGATGGCGAACACCTGCCACACCACAGCACACATGTTGCAAAGCCTCCTTGGCCAGCACATGCACACACACAGAGCCCACTGGTGGCTAACACTGTGGGGGACTCCCTCAAAACTGTCCCTAAAAGTGTGGGCCAGCGGAAGGGACCGAGTCCATTGAAGTGTCATTTGCCTTTTTCTGGAGTGCATTCAAAAGGGCACCTGACAAG
This sequence comes from Muscicapa striata striata, assembly GCA_030060385.1. Classification (NCBI taxonomy): domain Eukaryota; kingdom Metazoa; phylum Chordata; class Aves; order Passeriformes; family Muscicapidae; genus Muscicapa; species Muscicapa striata. The sequence continues at coordinate 69,865 of JAREIS010000122.1, forward strand.
TAGGAAGGTCAGAAGGCAGAACGTACATACCAATACAGTTTTGCTCAGGGTTTGCCAAGCTGCCCATTGCCTTTCATCCCTCTGATGTAATGGAGATAGCCAGCTACTCCAAGAACTATAAGCGAGACTTTCAGTGAAGCCTAAAATGCAGGTACTCCTTCAACTCAGGTGACAACAGAAATGGAAAAGAGTTTGAAATTCCAGCTCTTCACTTCAGGCTTTGGCAGGGAGATGACCTAGGAAACAGCCTCAGTAGACTGAGTCAACACAGCTCTACTTTGAGAGGAAAAAAACCCCATTGATTCAGGTATTGATTTGCTGTAGGAGTTAATGTTTGTTTAGAAGTTTGCCCATGGGTCAGACCTTGCTGCAAGCATCTTTCCTGGTGATGAGGTTAGAAATAGACTGTGCCAAACTCCAGTCACCTGCCTTGGAAGCAGAATGCAGGTAAGCCTGGAAGTTAAGTAGCACCTCAGGGATGCTTCCCTCCCCCACTCCCACAACTTTAAAAACTATGTTGGTGGGTGAAGGAACACCACAAACAGCTGTAAGGCAGCACCACCATTTTGAGGAGTCCAGTTAGGGTGTAAACAGGGGGGCTGAAGGCCAAGCAGTTCATCAGAAATTTCAGATCATGAGATGGAAAAGATTTAAACAGCAGATCCACTTCAGCATTATTTTCCCCTATCTGTCAGAAAGAGCAATAGGATTTCGAGATTCCCACAAGTTTGCAATCCAATCAGGCAAGGACTGAAAAATGACACCAACTAGGACAAAACTGAACTGACAAGTCTTGTTTCCGTCTCTCCGACAAAACCAAAAGCACACAGGTTAAGTACCAGGAGCAAGTAGACATCCACTAACAGAGATAATTACCAAAAGCATTGTACACAAAAAGTTCCTCTACCAGGTCAGGTCCCCAGTGTGCTCAATGTTTGGTAGAAAACAATGGTATCCACTTCAGTAGCTGGCCACAAGCGTCAGCAAACTGCAGGCCACTATATTATTTTCCAAACTGTTCCTCCTTTTCTTCTTTCTTGGATGGCCACTGAGTGAATGACCATAAATAAGTTTAAGGGTGGCTCTGTCAGACACAGTGACTCCACCAGAGAAACACTGAGGTATTGCTACAGAGCTCTCCTCTCCCCACACCTCATCAAGTCTATGGGCATAAGCTCTTAAGAGATGGGCATGGAAAGAGGAGTGATGATAGGCTGAGGACTAGGCACTAGGCAGGAGATACATCCCCAGCATCCTCCTGACCTCAAAGCTCCCCTTACCACTCAGCAAGTGTGCAGCATCCATTACCCTCTACTAATTTCCAGTCCCAGAAATCTCTGCCAACGCCAGGTCCTCACCTCTTTGGAGTTGCTGCAGTAATTCCTGTATGAACCACAGATGTCTGCCCACTGCAGCACTTCCACAGCGACCTCCAGCTTCACCGTGGAGTGGACCATCAGAACAGCCACCAGCTATCAGAGAAGAGATGGGGGCACAATTACATGTGCAGAGACATATGTCTTGGGGAATAACAGAGCTATCATTCCCCTCATGTCTGCATTCCCCATGTGACCTGTGGCAAAGAAGTTCAGCTTTACCAGCAACTTGTGGGTACCTTTCTCCACTATGTTCTTAACCCTCTTTGTCCATCTTTCAGTTCCCTTCATTTCAACAGAGCAAAATATTGCGAAGGATTTATTTTGCCTTTTAATATTTCTTAGCCCATCACATCCTTTCTAAAATAAAAAACAGTAAATCAGTTTCTCCCCTTCCTGACTTTTGCTGCCCTGCAATCACGTCCCGTGATTAAGTTGTGATATACAACAGAGGAAGAGGCAAACTAGTTCATACCAACGTGGGTACCCTCAGCTACTGCATGGCTCACATCAGGCAGCCAGCCGCTCACTCTCATGCAGCCTCCTTGCTGAAGTATACAAAAGCAAGTCAGACTGAAGAATTTGCTGCATTGGATGCATTTGAAATAGCAAAAATTAATATAGAAATTAAGAAAATCTGTCTCTTAAGCCAACCGGACAATTTGCATCTGAAAACTTCTTGCTGGAGGAGCCTCCGTTATTTACAGCTAAGTTTTACTTCTGTGGTGTACCACATGCTCCAGCATCCAGTGATCCACTGCAAGCTGGGACACACATTGAGAACAGATGACTTGTCACAATCTGTCACACAGTTCAGGCTGGAACTTAAGTCTTGCCACAAGGAAGGAGAGAAGGAGCAGACTGAGTATTAGATCACACCTGCTTCAGCCCCTGCAGCATCTCCTCTGCACCCTGAGAATGGGTCACAAGGCTGCCCACAGATGGGGCTACAGAATTTGGATGCCTAGGAATTAAAGATGTTGATGGCCAAACCACAGGCCACAGCAAGAGAGCCACCCCTTATGCTCCCGTTCTCAGGATACAAGACACATTGTGAGCAACCCAACTGCACAAGGTGCTTGAAACCTGGCCAGCTGCCCCTGCAGTCTGCCACCAGAGCGGCCGAACACCCCGGCTCCCCCTTGACAAAAGAGCGTCTTGCCCCTCTACAAGATGTTGGCTATTCACACAGGAGTTGACTCCCATAATCCCAGTGGAAGAGACAACTTCAGGGCATATTTCAACCAGACCATCCCTACAGCACAGCAGCCAGGAAAACACTCAGGAACCTCACACAGCTTCCTGCCCCCTGAAAGCCAGCTCATGGCCAGCATGGCTTCTGGGTGCCACTGTCCAAAGGAGATCTAACTCTCAGTTCCACCCGCCTAGGCCTGGCCTGCATGGCCTTGGGCAAGGCAATTCACCTCTCTATCTAACTGCTTGTACAACAGCAGATGCTGCCATCAACAGCAGCCTGAACATAGCGGAGAGCCCCCTCTCCTCCCAGGCAGCATCACTGTGAGCAGAAGCAAGAAAGCAAAGCCAGGTTGCCCTCCTGCACCTTCTCTCCCTAGGTTGATTCTGAAAATAAAAACCAGCTTCCACTTGTCCCAGCCCCAAGAGAGAAGGAGGCAGAAAAAGGTTTGTTGTAAATACATGAAACTGTCGCTAAGTGAAGGAGAAAAAAATCTAGGGGGAAGGGGGGTGGAACAAGGGAGGGGACAAAATAGCATTTTTACTTCTGGTGGCCAGCCAGCTGACTGACTCAGCCAGTTTGGTCGCTTGCCATATAGATCTAAAAACAAAACCAAGCCTGAGAGAGAGAAGAGGGTTTGGATGAATGTGCTGTTTTCTTGTGTGTCAAGTAAATCCTAGCCCAGCCCAGGACATGTTTAGGAAAATGGCTTCCCTGCCTCACTGTGCCCAGGGGTGCAGTGCAGAGCAAGGCACAGCACAGGTCTGCCAGTGCAGTGTGAAACTCCTATGGCACTTTGTTCCTGGCAAACCACTGGCTCTGAAAAAGAAGTGCAGTGAAAGCCTAAGGCTCCAGAACTGCCCTCAGAGCTGATGTCCTCCAGCCACCTCAAGGGCCAGGGACTGCAGCCTGGGATCCCAGGCAGGTGTCACCTGCCTGACGGGTGGCACTAAAGTGACCTGCTTCATTCAATGTGTCCTACAGCTGCTGGGAAGAGGGCTGTGGAGTCTATGCTGCCTGCTGCTGCAGCTGCTCTTGGGCTATGGGCTCTGGCTGCGTTCTGTGGCACCTCCCCACCTTGGCCCACTCCTTGCCAGAGGAATGTACACAGGAGGTGGGAGGAGAATGGAAGAGGTTGTTTTGAAATACCAGCTCCCATTTTATTTACCTGGATCCCACAGTGCCCATGACATGGTAGTCACTTGTAAGAGTGTTCTGTTCCCAAAGTACTGTACAAACAAAAACACGTGCTCCCCACACCCTTTGCAGCAACTCACCACACCGGCATGTTCAATGCAACAGCAGACAGGCAGTGCTCACTGCTCCATGCCAACTCGGCACTTCCACACAACTGGATGGTCACGAAATCCTATGTGAATAAGCAGTTCTTGGCACTTTCCAGCTGCAGCAGTCATTACAAACACTCGCTGGTGAAGGAAGCCTCATGAGCCTCCCACGCAGTGATCTCCCATAGAAACTGGCCAGCCTCCCTGGCAATTAATCCACCACTCACCGCAGGGAGCGCAGACAGAATAAGTTACCTAAGGAGCTGATGACAGGTAAGTACAAACCCTGCTCTTATTCCCATTCCAAGACAGCAGAACTGAGGCAAAGAAAAACCAAGGCCCAGTCCATAGCTGCCCCAGCCATCAGCAAGGCCAAGAAGAAAACCTTTGCTCTTTGGTTCCCAGTCTCCAGCATGGACAACAAGACAATACTGAAATGTGGTCCATCAGCAGAGGCTCACTGGCCCCATGGGGGCCCAGAAGAGGGGTGCAGATGTGCGCCCTGCAGGTGGGGGAAGCAGGCGCAGGATTCCCCCAGGGATTGCTGCTGCCTGCACTGGCTCATGCAGGAAGCAGGCAGACGGACAGCAGCCAAGCTGGATGGGACCCACCACTGCAGGATGAGGGGCACTATTCAGGAACCAGTGGCTGGAGCTCTCCCCAGCCTTCAGCCTTCCCCAAAAAGGTATGCCTCACCTTACAGGGGTGTTTTGGGCTTGAGCAGGAGAAGCACAGTGTGGGGGTAGGGAGAGGGTAGGGGAAGGACAGACAGAGAAGTCTGCAGTGAGCTAAAAGGGGAGATTTAATAACTGTTGGAAAAAATGGCTGCTTTATTGCAGGCAGCTTGTAAACCCTGGAGCCTGAAGGTCTGGGAGTAATTTCTCCCTCCCACGTGCTGAGCTCAGTTTGTACTGGGGGTCAGAGGCCAGTGCTTTTCCAAAGCATTCTGGGACAGACGCCAACTGGAGCAGGCTTCTCAACACCACTCCTGCAACAGGGCCTGGGCTTTGAGCAGCAGGCTGGAGCTACTATTAACCCTTTGTGGGGTGATTTCTCCCTTCCCCCTCTCCTGGCTCCATCCCTTCAGTGCAAAGATGACAGCTGCTGCAGGACCACTGGGGCCACCACACACGAGTCCAGGCTAAGGGAGGCCACTAGCCTCCCAAAAGGGTCAGCTGGTGCTTTGGTGTTGCTGTATGCTGGCTCAGGCTGCTCCTGACCCACTAGCAACAAAATCCTGCTTGCAGGTCCAATCCAGGAGTTGGGAGTCCATGCAGTGGAAAACAAGAGCCCAGGAGTGACAGCCAAGCACTTGAGTAAAGTCTTGCACCAGCCTTGGCACAGAGGGAATGGTAACTCATGGGAATGCACCCACCATCACCAGAGAAGGGACAAGAGCTGGGTACCACTCTCCTTGAGCCCAGCACCAGTCCCTGCAGTCCAAACACTTGCACCTGCTGTGCCACTGTCCATGGGAAGCTTTTGGGCACAAAGTCGCAACCAGAGGCACTAACCAAAGCACTCACAGGACAGAGGGCTCCCGTGGCCAGGGTCCTGCTGGACTCTTGGCACTCCTTCCCTGCTAATCTCCTCCCCAGCAATCTCCTGGGCCCTGGTGCTCCCTCTGCCTCCAATTATGAGTGCTTTCTTCTCAGGATAACATCATGTCCAGCTGCCTTCCCCTGCACTCCCTCACTGATCTCCTGGGGGAGGCAACAATTGGCCTCCACATGGCATTTCTGCTTCTCCTCAGCATTGGGTAAACACCAGAACCCACCCATCCTTGCCTCCAGCTGCTGCTGACACCCCTATTCCCCAGTGGGGGCTTTAAAGGCTGCCTGCCAGAGCTCTCTAACCTCCTTAGCTGTCTCCTCCTAGGCTCTGGCACAGGTCTAGATGGCTTTGCTGTGTCACCCCTGAGTTGCAGCAGCTCTGGATCACCTGAGCAGGCAAGAGCACGGCTTCCTGCAGCATTTCAGCTTCCCCTCTCAGGGATGTGTATGAGTGTTTCTGGCCTGCAACCCAGCCCCTCTGCCCCCATCCCACTGAGTATTTGACAGCACAAAAAGAAGAGAGCTCAGTTCTGTTTCTCAGTGGCATCTCTCATCTCCCTGTCAAATACATGCCTCATCCTTCCCTTGCTTCATCTCCTTTGTGCTCAGTGCCACACCAACGAGGAGAAGGGCTAGCAGCTCCTGCCCTGGCTGACAGCACACCCAAGCACTCCACTTGGGTCTGGCTGCTGGATCTGCTCCCGGCTCTTTCCTTCTGTGCAGCAGCACTGGGCCCAGCTGCCACAGACCGGCACCCAGCAGTGTGCCAACAGGGGCACCTCAGCCCCGCCTGCCATGCAGCCCCTGGCCTCACTGCTCCCTGTCAGACACTCTGTCCCACTCCCATCTCTATGCCACATCTATCACAGGCATTCAAATTATTTTGCAGACTCCTCCAGCAGCATTTACGTGGCATCCACACAGCTCTCCCACTACCGCTTCTTCTGACACCAAGTGCAGTCACGGTCCACAGTCTTACTAACCAAACATGGGGGCCAGAACCTACTGCCAACTGTGTGCCAAGCAATACTTCTCCACACAACAGCAAGCCTGCTCCAAGCTGCCAGGGAATCTGGAGGCACTGGCTGTGTCTCTGCATTCCTCCACTGCAATGATGGTCACATGAAGATGATGATCCCTTCTCCCTCCAAACACAGAGTTGTGCCTTCTTGTCTAAATCAGTTCAAATTGTGCTCACATCTTTCTGATCCAGGTACAGAATGGCAAATTTCCCTACTCACTTTGTTTATCCCATCTTTCCAAGCTCCTGTTTTCTTGTCCCACCTGCAATCCCTCCAGCTCCTTCTTCGAAAACTGCCTTTACAGTCAGAGCTGCAGAATCCTCTTTCATCCTCTACCATCCCTTCTGACTAATCCACATACCTCAGCCCTCCTTCTGAGCATGCCCTGAGACCACAGACAGGCATTGCCTTCATGCTCCCAGCTACTGCTTCACTGGTTTCGAGAGGAAGGAGTTTGCTATGCTTCTCATGCCCACTTCATTAAATCCTTCTGCTCCATTCCTCCCAGCTCCTCTGCTCTCCTGAGAAGTCCCTAGGCTAGAAGCATACAAGATGCAGCCACAGCATCTTGGCAACTGTGGCTTAGGGGACTGCCGGGGCTTGGGGTAAAGATCTCTAAGGTTACTGCCACACCTTCTGGTGCCAAACGCTAGTACCCACAGACAGGAACCTGCAGCAGCAGCATCGAGAGACTGAACCCACAAAAATGCCACTTTGCCAGGTGCTTCCTACTGACAAGATGGCAGAAGACTATCAAGCCAAGAGCTTACTCTCAGGAGACAGAAACCCATAGCCCTGTGGCCCCACTACTTGGCCAGAGCAGAAAGAAACAAAAGCTCCTGTCTCCTGGAAGGGGCTGCATGAATACCTGCAATAGTGAACTTTGCCTCCCATTGCTGCACGTGACATACTCAAGCCAGACACTGGCCCAAAGCATCCAGCTCTGGCACCAGGGCTGCCGTTCACAGCTGACCTAGCCACATCTGCTCCAGTCAAACAGCTCCAAGCTTTTTGCCCCAGACTCCGTGCCTGCCTCAGGCCTCAGGCGCTGGCTGGAGCCCTGCCAAAGAGAGGGCTGCCCGTTTGAATCGTAAGCCAGAACCTGGTAAGCATCACCTTTAATAAGCCTTTCTCCTCCATCAGGCACCCTGATTTTTTTCAGTTATGGTCTCGTGAAGCAGAAGGCTGCTTGGAGCCAAGCCAGCAGCGGGGAAACCACCATTTCAAGGTCCTGCAAAGGTGTCTGTAAGAGCAGAAGGGAGCTCTGGTCGGATGTGCGGGGGGTGATGCAAAGAGCAGACTGTTTGCTGGGAAGCTGCTGCTGCTTGCCAGCAGGCAGTGGGGGAGGAGGCAGCAGATGTCTGCAGACAGCATTTGCTGAGAGCCTGCAGCGCTCCAGCCCAGTGAGGGGAGCAAGGCAGCGGCTGGTGCCACTGCTGCTGCACTGTAATGGAACAGGACACACACAACAGGGTCCCCCGAGAAAGCTTGTGTTGCTTTTCCCTCCGATAATCACTGCTTCAGCGATGGGAAGTGGGAGTCCTGGCACCTTTGCTGGGGTTAGAGAAAGACTTCAGGATGACTGCCGAGAGACCTCAAACGCAGGAGGAAAAATCCCTGTCATGAAAACTGCAGGACCCTTCTTGCCCTGGAAGCAGCGGCAGCTGCAAACCCCAGCACAGCTGTTGTGCCAGGGCCAAGTCTGTCTACGGGGCCCTGGGCGAAGGCAGTGTGCCACAGCCCACGAGCTGCCTTTACTCCTGGCATATGCAACAGCTGGACACTCACAGAGAGAGCCCAGACAAGAGCCTAAGGGTGGATGCACAGCAGAAAGAGGAAGAGACACCAGTTCTGGCTGCAGCCTCCCCTTGAGCACTGGAGCCAAAAGGGGACACCCCTTTGGCCCTCCCTCTCTTTGCAAATGGAGGACACTGAACAAGGCCACCAGCGCCGTGGCAGTCAGGCAGTGAGCCCAATCCCAGCCATGCTGCTTTTGTTGCAAGCATGAGCTGTGGGTGAAGCTCCAAGTCAGCCCACGTGGTTCTCATTTCCTGCCTCTGGGCAGGGGAGGTTGGCTTTCTCCCCATCCCACAGCAGTGGGGCTAACAAGAGGAGCTCTACAACCAGAAGCTACCTTGCAACTACCCCTCTTCCACGGGTTCTGTCCTGAACCTGAGATGTGGCCACCAAGAAGCACTGGGTCTGACAAGTCATACAATGATGGGAAGCAGCATTTTAGAAAATTGATCCCTTGGCACTGGGACTCCCAGTGGGCAGTGGCAGCTCCCAGACAAACCATCCTACTATCCAGAGGGGATCCTGACCATCACCACTGACTATGAGACTCTCACTCAATCGCTGCCCAGACTGTTCAAAGGGACCTGAAGACCCCCAGAAAAATTAGCATTTGCCCGTTTCAGACTGAGAGTAACTTACATCACCCAGAGGAGTATCTTTGGCTCATTAAGCTATATCATCCACAGGCTTGTTCAGATCAAATCAAGCAGTTCCTGGGTTCTTCCTACAGCATACTGAGATGCAGTCTGGCACTTGGGTCCACTTGAGTCCTCTTAAAATAAAAATTAATTGATATGCACATCAGATAAAGCATTAGACTGGTCTGGTGGCCAAGGGCGATGCACAGATTCCTCACTGTTTCAGTGCTACAATCCCAACTCCCCCACACCCCTCCTCCTTTCCATGCCCAGAAGCAGCCATCAGCCATGGCTCACCAGAGCAGGGAGGACCCCACAGACACACACCTGGTGTGCAAAGAGAGCCTGCCTGGCACATGTTCTGGAGCTAGGTCCCAGCTTTGCCTCATCCCCTCCCTGACCATCAGCATGTCATGTCTGGCAGAAGCACTTCTGGGCTCTCACCCCAAGCCAAGCCACTTGCACACAACCTGAGTCCAAGGACCAGCACAGCAACATCTGCACCCAGTGGGGAGGCAAGGAGGGAGCAAGAGAAGTAGAAGCCTGACTTCCCTGGGATTCTCCTATCAGTTTCCAAGAAATAAACTGATGCAAGTCTTTGCATACTCCCAGTAGCTTTTCCAAAAACACTGCAAACAGCAGTGTGCACCACAGCCCAGCCACTGGACCACCCACAGACAGAAACAGCCACAGATCAGCCACCCAATGTGCCCAGGACCAGGTCTTGGAGGAAGGACAATGCCAAAGCATGGCATTACTCTTGGATATGCCCACCTCTTCTTTCTCCCCTTCCAACTAACTAACCACCAGCTACAGCTACCCTCTTCTGCAGTATTTTTTCAACCAGAGGCTGGGCAAAGCAATTAACTTCTCCATCTGGCTGCAGTGAGACGAATACAAACGTCATCACCCAGACAGGAATCAGCAGCCTCGAGCAATGTCAACATCGTCCCTTCCCAGTGAAAGAGCTTGGAAAATGGTACTGCCAGAACTGGCCTCAGAAACAGAAATCCCAGGGTGGCCAGCTTGCTTCACGGGTGCTAAACCCACTGTGGACCTTCATGGGCCCCTCCGAGGGCCTGTAGGCTGCTACTGGGAATTCTGGGGAAAGGACTTAGCAATGGCAGCCTATTATTGCAACAGCATCAGAAAAATGCCTGGAGCCCTTAAACTACGGTGGAAAAAAAGAAAGACTAAACCCTACTAATATAAAAAATACATTTTAATCAGACTAGGATTTTGTGAAATTACTTTTGATTAAAAAGCATAATAAACTAAATGATAAACATTTGCCACCAGTAGCTGTCTCTCTAAATATTCTGAAATCACAAGGTGGGGTGAGAAGCAATTGCTTACAGGTAAGGTCCTGACCACACAAGCAGGCGGAAAAAATCACTCTTCTCACTAAAATAACATATCAGGGCTAAAATTATATCAAAATACTTGGAAATGGCTGGACACTTCTTTGCTGAAGCTCTGCTTTAGGTAAAATAACTCTTCTTTTATCAACAAGATATTTACAGTTTTAAATCATGAAATTGACTTTTAAAGAGCAAAAACAGGTTTAGGTTTTGGAAAGGCTTTTATTTGCTTTGATTGATCTTTCTTTTTTTTTTTTTTTTTTTTTTTTTTTTTTTTTTTTCCTTTTAAGAGAATGAGGAGCAAAAACTCGCATTGAATTCTCCAGTGGAGGTGGGCAGTCTAGGCCCACCTAGTCTAGATTGTTACCGAACCTCTGACCTGTGGCAATGCTTTGGAAGGAGAGGTGCCACAGATGAAGCACAGCCATGCCCCTGCACTTATCTGTGCTTCCTTTGGTTTGTACTGTTCTAACGGCAAAGAGGACAAGCAGGGCTTGGTCTTTTCCTTCCTAGTGTCAAGTTTACATGAAACAGGATTCCCCACCGGAAATCAGGAAACCAATTAAAGAGTCCAAAGCCATCCACTTCAGACATTCTAAACCATATATATGCACATGGCATCACAGAAATAAATAACAATAAAGTATTTAACTATTTTTTCAATAGTCTCCCCAGCAGCTTCCCACACATTTTGAACTCTGAGAACAAGCTGGAATAGAGAAGCTCATCACTGTGAGAAGCCAGGAGGGTCACTCTCATAATTCCCAGCAGCAGAGTGAAGGTGCTTGGCCTCTGCTGTCAAATGTAATCTCAGCTTCTGCACATCAGTCCTGAGAAAGGAAAAGGGATCTATCACTAATTTCTCAGGTGGAGGGGGGGACACAGCCATGAGGAGGTGCATTTTCTCCTGCCCAAAACAGCAGAAAGCAGGGGATGGGTAGAGCAATGAAAAAAGGGAGAGTAGGGCACAATTCCAGTGCCTGCATCCACTCTTAGGGCTACCAGGCCTGCACAGGCTGCCAAATCAAATAGCTATCCAGAGCCATGCTCCTGACAAGTGTAACAGGCAATGCCCTCAAAGCAGGATCAGTGTGAGGTTCCTTCCAACCAGAGCCATCACTGCCCATGTCTGATGCTCATCCACAATGACTGGCAGCAGCTGATGCCTATGGATCACACAGAAACCTCCATCCCTCCCACTGGAGAAGTTTCACAACTCCTGAGGCTGCTGAGTTTTTACAGCTTCAACCAAAACCCTCATCCCAGTCTTCACAGATGCATTTTTGCCATTGCAAAGGGATCTGGGACACTGGGAGGAGATGCAAGGAGGATGGCAAGGACCAGCCTGTACCCTTAGTGCCTCTCCAAACAGAAGGACTTGTTGGGAGATCCATGACATCACTGGTGGGCTCTCCTGAAGGAAATCAGACAAATGCAAGGGTAGACTTGCAGCACCTTACCAAGGGGGAGATTATCCAAAGAGAGCGTTCCTCGCTCCCTTCTCAGCGCCACCTCACAAAGGGAAAGCAGGTAAGTCACCATTTATTTTGGGTCCCAGCTTCTCTTTCTGTAACATGGTTTCTCATCCAAAGAGGGAAATTACACAAGACTATCCCTCTTGGGTCAAACATTGTGCTGGCAGCACCTGCATTCATTACCCTATGCCCACAACACCCGGCCTGGGCACCCTGCTATCCCCTGATAAGAAATTCACCAGCACAGCACCTGATGGCAATCCTTCCCCCAAGCCTTGGGGACCAACACGCAGCGTGTCCACGTGGCCTGCGGCCACAGTGGAAACAAAACCACCGCCATTCAGAAAAAGCATAATTAGCAAAGATTAAACAGCCAGTGGCTATGCTGGCAGCTGGAGGGGAAGACACAGACCACCACCTCCCTGCAGTGAAGGAGTCGTTGCTTCCTGTGCATGGTGCATCTGCCAAGTGCCCTGCAGGTCTCGCCCCCACTGTGCCCACTATAGGAAGATGCACCGAGTCCACTCAATCCTGATCACTAGAAAGTGTATATACTGCCATCTACAAAATCCTTCCTGTCTTCTTTCCCAAACTCATCTCACTCTCTCTCAACTGGGACCCCCTCATAAAAGTAAGAAGAGACAGGCCTTTCCTGGCATTTCCTTTTTCTGAAAAGGCTGTAAAATTTTCCAAGCATAGCTAAAGCCAGAGCAAAGTTTGTCAGGAGCTCAGCTCGTTAGGCAGCTGCTCAAGGAGCCCCGCGGGAGGCGCAGGCTGCGTAATTCAAAACATCTTGGGCCCTGGAAAAGAAAATAGAAACCAGGCTGTGAGAATGAGGGGGGTAGCTTCAGCTCCACTGTTACCCCTGCTCTGGGAGCACCCCAAATGCAGACTCAAGCAGAGCTACAGCCCCAGCAGAGGTGCTGCGGCCAGCCCAAGTGGAGCTGGCACCAGGCAGAGGAAATTCCAAGCTTGTTGCTTCTGGCAGCCACACCAGGCCCTGGCTAGAACCTCGGCAACCTGGAAACCAGCTACTCAGCAATTTTCTTGCCATCCAGAGGACTTGGTCTGAACCACAGTTTCACTTCCCCCTCCCTGCCCAAGAGGCAGGGAACACCAGAGGGAAAGAAACATTTGTCATGACCAAAGCCCCCCCAAAACTGCTCTGCTCTGGGAGGACAGTCTGGAGCTGCCGCCACCGCCCCCACTCCCCCATTGCATCTGGGGGCGGATAGAGCAGAGGAAACTTGCTTGGGCTAGCCCTAGGTCTCCCCAATTCCTTTTGCTCCTTGCCAGAGAAAAGTTCAAACAAGGCTGCACAGAGGCAGGACACAGGCAGCTTTCAGCCCAGCCTAACTGCCACGCTTGAGGCTCGCCTGTGGCCAGGACCTGCTCCGTTCAGGCCCTGTCTGGCCCAATCCTCTGCTACAGATCAGTGCTGGAATAAATCCTGCCGAGGAAGTGGTGAAAGCTCCAATACTGCAGGGGTTTCCGCAGCCTTGGCCAGCTTGATGTTGAGAAGAGTTGACCAGAGATGCAGCCCTTTTGCTCAGTTACTATCCTTCAGAGCTCCCCATCCAGTTCCCCCCCACCCTGATCAGGGAGACCTACAGTGGGGGTTGTTGGTACCCTTGCCTTTTATAAGCCACTTTTTTATAAGCCAGCATCCTTTCCCAGCTGCAGCCATTCCTGAGGCCTGAAGCCCAGCATGGCAACAGAACAAAGCAACAATCACTGTACCCACTGCCAGAGCCCCTGGCCTTGTGTAGGAGAGTACAGCTATTCATTGATACACAGCTATTTAGCAGGATCTTTCTTCCAAAGAGTGTATTAAGATTCTACTTTCTATTAGGAAGAATGCAATGCTTCAGAGTCCCTGCCTGCAGAACCAGGTAACTGATGCAGACCTGACCAGACAGGTACCATGCCTTGGGTAGCAAGTCAAGGAAGACCTCTCCTGAAACAGATTTCAGCAGGGGATACACTGCAAGCAAAGAGAAACGACTCCTAACATAAACCTTTAAGAGAAAGTTTGGTATGGCCCTCCAAACAAAGGCACAGCATTCTTGGAGAGCAGCATTTCTCTGCAGGTTGAACACTGGACAAGGACCATTGTGCTCCCTGGAGTACCAGAAGCTCCACTCGGTAGCCAAGGACACAGTTTGCAACTCTGCTGTAATCACACGAGTCATAACTTTCTACCTTCAGCTGGGCAAATCTTGCTGGAAAACTCAGAAGATGCACAGGGCATTGAAGATACTTCAAGAGAGGAGCTCCTGACCTCCATCTTCTCAGAGGAATAGAAAACCCTGCTTATGCCTTGAACAGGAGGCTGAGATCCAGAGAGGCAACAGAGTAGGAATGATGAGCAGGAACTGGGAATCCTGGCTTCTGTCCCTAGCTCTGCCACATATTCCCTTCCTGTCTTTGGTTAAGTCATTTCCTTTCACTTTTCCTGCCAGCCTCTACGTTGGACATAAAAAAAGTGCAAGCCCTTACTTCTGCAGAGTGCTTAAAACCTCTTCTGTCCTATGACAGGGCAGAAGATTGCTGTGGCCAGAGGCTGCAAGACACCAAGCACGCTGCTCACACAAACTCCAACAGAGCCTGGCATTTCCTGTTCTTACATTTTGAGAAGCACAGAGTCTGTAAACAGTCAGTGCCACAGAGCATCTTCTACACAAACCATATCCTGGTCCATTCCTCTTCTGGGCTACAGGAGTAGGAGCTGAAAAAGGAAAACTGCTCAGCTGACCTGTGACAGAAAGAACAGTGCAACTGAACACAGCATTGCTCTGGACAGCACATCTTGCAAGGAGGTGGCTGTTAAACCAGTAGCAGCAAGGATGGGGAAGATCCAGCAATACCACAGGCAGGGTTAAAAGGGAAAGAAGCCCACAACAAAATAAAACAGAAAAAAACTAACCCAACCAGCACCCTGAAGAGGCACAATGGTGCAGACGTGCCTGAGGAGCACAGCCCTCCTGCTCGCTAGCAGATCCACCCTGTGGCCTCCCACATACTTTGGGAAGAAAGATGACAAGTAGGCATAGGCAGGAACAAGGAGCACTCTGTGGTTTTGCTCAGTATTTCAGTCCATCTCTCACTCAGGAGGAGCTCTGCTTTGCTTTCCAAGTCTCGCCCTCTCTGGCATGGATCACAAACCTGGCTTCTGGCCCAGGACTTGTCTCCAGCAGCGCTCATCACCAAACAGGGTGACGCCCCACCTCTGGGCACAGCGCAGAGTGCAGTCCTAAAGCCATCTTGAGGCTATTACCCCAGCATCAGAAGAGGCTCCCCATTATCCCCCAGCTGGGATTCCAGGCATCCTGAGTCGCAGCTGAAAAACCCATCACCCAAACATAGCTCCAAACTCTTTGGGGAAAGAAAAACCCAGCATCAAATGCTGTTTTCTCTAGTGGCTCCAGCTGAAGCTGCCAAACAAGCTACCTGCATTGGGGAAGTCCTGTTTCCCAAAGATGCCTGGGCATAGCTTGCATGCTCCTCTGCCTAAAGCTGCCCAGAAAGATTCAGCAGGATGATGCCAGGAGAAAGCATTGCCCTCCCATCACAGGCAGTGGAAAAGGGGTTGGAAACCATAACCCAATGTACCCATCTGACAATCCAGCAAGGATACCAGGACACAGGGAAGCCACCTGTGCCCAGACACCAGCAGCTGTCAGAGAACCAGACCACCTCTTCATAAAGAGCTGAGCAAGTGGGAAGCAGGCTTCATTGCACCGACTGTGCCTAGCATGGATACACACTCAGCAAGAGCAGAACAGGTTCCCGTTTCTCTCTTCGGGGCCCTGCAGCCCATTATCCTCTCACTGGTTTCTCCAGTGCAGGATTGTAGCTGACATCAAGGCAACCCTGTTTATTTCAGAGTCATATCTGTCTTAAATGGCCTATCCCACACCTTGGAAGAGGGGCAGCAGCAGCACCAGGTCCAGGCCCAAGCAAGCAGAACTTGGAGTTCATCAGGATGCCCAACAGCAGCACACCCCTTTCCAAGGCTTGGTACAGGTTTCAGATAGCCAGGCCAAGACAACCCATGCTCCACCTTCCTGCCAAGCTATGGCCCAGGCTGCCCTGGGGACCAGCAAGCATTGATCTGCTGGCCAAGGATGCAAGGAGGGAGCAAGACTCCTGACAAACTGCCTCTCCATAGAGTGGCTTCCTCTTAAATCAGAAGCAAGTGCCAGTGACACTAACTGCTTCCCCTACACTATCTCCCGCCGAGTATAAACCCGCAACAGCTGCAAATGCCATCGTGAACTGGTCCCAATTAGAACAAAATCTGTCATCCTCTCCACCTTTGAGTTTCATAGAAGATCAGGTAGAAAGAAAACTAAACCAGTTCCCTGTTCCCAGGAAGGGTCTGGTGCTAAGCAGATGACCTACAACAGGCGCCACAGAAGAAGCAAGGGTGCCTCTCATCCATGCCATGTGGTTTGGCTGGTGCTGCCTCCCCAGGAGAGGCTGACAAAGCGCAAAATACAGCAACAGAAACCATGCCCACCAATCTCCAGTAATAGTTCCTGGGTACCTTCCACTCAGGGCTGCCAGAGGCAGTGAGTGAAGAAGCCAGACCAAAACAGCAAGGACTGGCCTACAGGAAATCAGCACACAACTTCAGAATTCGAGAAGAACTGAGGAATATCACTGTGGCCATCCTCACAATCTGCACCACACCAAGCTGCTGAAGATGCACAACTGAGAAGCAAAGCAGCCACAACATCTCCTAGGCCCCTTGCTTCAAGACAGGTGTATTTTTCCACAACTTCAGCTCTATGAGAAACCTCATAGAGTAACTAAATCTCATGGAGATCAACTACATAAAGTCAGAATCCACAGCTTCCACTACTCTCTTGAAACACAGGATCACACATGAGATCACCAGAAAATCTGGTGCAAAAATGCAAAATGCATTTGCCAGTCAACATCTTCCTGGGAGGAAAGGAGAGCCGACTGACACCAACTCCTGACCTGCATTAGATTCTGATTTTCCAGAAGAGCCATGCTGGCAATCCTCCTTGCTGATACAGCTTAAATAACACTGACAAAATATTGCTGCATCTGTACATCATATCACTATGATACCTCTACCATGCATTATATTCTATATCCATGCATCTACATACCACATTTCCTGTTAAAAACGTCAAAAGTAGTCAAACACAGCACAAGTCTCCTATGTGCCCTCTCTCCTACTCCCATGCCCCACCCCCAGCCACTGGCATAATGCTGGATCTCAGCCAAAAGAGCACCAGAATGAGGAAAATTACATTTTCAGAGCAAGCTCAGGGTTTCTGCCTGGCTAAGGCACTTGGGGGACAGCAGACATCCCTGGGAGGAGGTAGTAACAGAAGCTCAGGAGCAGGCTCACAGGCGGAACAGACTGCTGATGCATTCTCATACAGGAACAGCAAACTTGGGCTTTTCCACACGGGACTTATTCTCCCAGAAGAGACCAACTTGAGATATCTGTCAGGCATGGTATTTAAAACTGGATGGGGCCCTAAGGAATTAAGTGCTGAAAGCCAGCCTGTGCCATCTCCAGGAAATGACTAGACCTGAGCAGATTAAAACCCATTACAGTAGCACATCTGGACACCCGAGGAACACAGACACATCCTCGAGTGCTTTGACCACTAAGAACTCTCCCTCTTAGCAGCAGCAAAGCCTAATGCAATCACCTGAGACAGGGCGAAGAAGCAAGTGCTGTTCTGATGCAGTTCTGAACTGGACACTGTACTGACGAGATGGGGCTGAAAGAGACAGAAAACAATCCCAGGGCCCATCCTGGGACCCTGAAACCAGCTGAAGAGTAACAAAGAGCAACATCTCTACAGCAGTAAGAACCAGCCACTGGCTGGGACACAGCTCACGTTCCCCATAGAGGGAACCAAGAGCCTGCTCTCCAGCTGCCCCTCCTTCCCACATCTCTCCACACAGCAAGCACTGACAGAAGGGAAAGCACTCACAGCATTCAGCAGGAGCAAACAGCAGGGGAGAGAAGTTTTTTTCTCCCCAAAACAGCAGGTATGAAGGACATGATGCCAGCTGGGTTGACAACTTGATAGAAAAGTCAAAGGCTGAATTGAGCTTGGACCTCAGAAACTCCAGTATGAGCAAAGTCCACAGCTCGCGGGCTGGAGTTAGCCTGGAACTAAAGTGCAACTCCAGCACATCCTTGGCAGCTGCCCTGGAGCAGCACAGCCCAGTGAGCTTGCTATGTCCAGCTTTGTGATGGCCCAGTTGCTTCATGAAGCTGTCTGTCCCCTCTGTCACAGTGGCCGGAGGGTCACCTACTAACAGCAATACAGTGAGATGTAAAAGGACTTAAAAGTACAAAACACAACTATTTTACTTTCTTCAACTGAACAACAACTGTAGTTTCTAGTTTCTAAGTATGCTTTCCTTTAGCTGCTGCCTGTTTACTTGTTTCTGGTGGCAGGGATCTGGAAAGAGGAAATGGACTTTCATGGGGAAGGAGACACAGTAATACCTACAACACCACACAGCAGAAAATACCATGAAATGGATTTTCTAGGTAATGAAGATGCTGGTCAGGGTGGTAAGGAGCAACCAATCCCACCATCTGATCAGCTAAAATGGCAATACACACATTAAAAAACAAACCAAAAGGTTCTTCAGCACTTAAGTTATGTATGCTCTGGAAAAAGTCCCAGTGGAGCAGACAGTTGTTGTAAAGACAGCACACTTATACTCTCATCTTTCCACCAAGGAGAATCAGGCAGCAATGGACATTTTTGCAGCAGTACCAGCCTTGGGTGTGTATTACATACCCATGTGTGGTGGCAGGCATCATTATCACAGGCACCAGAGTCAAAGGAGGTCTTGATTCAGCACCAATACAGCCTTGCCAAGTGACCTTGGGGAAATCACTTCCTCGGTGACTCACTGTTCTTATCCCTTCTGCCACCAAAGTAGCAAAGCAAGGCACACAAACAACCCCTGTATGTGACTGATGGATGGAAGGAACTGCATGTCATTACTGCATGCCTGGCATGAAAATGCATTTTGGCAGGGTAATGAGTGGTAGCCACATTCTCAGAACAGATCCTGCAGGTCAAGAGTACGCAGCTAAGGCTCCTGTAGCATCACTCCGCAGCCAAAGGTGCATGGTTGTCCTCTACCACGTGTCTGCAGCCCTCTGCCGCCCTTTGCCTGGCAGAGCCAGGACACAAGTGTATGCAGCCTGACACCCTGTCAAACAGAGCTGCCCCCGAGGCGTGCAGACGCTGCCACACACAACAACACAACAGCCTGCCCTGTCATGTAGCATTACTTATGTGCTCAGATATGCATCCTTCTCACATTTCTATTCCAGCAAGTGGTTGCTAGCAAAGCAGGGCTGGAACAAGTTCACCACCTGCTAAAGGCATGTCCATAATACAATGCAGGGGAGGTTTCGTTACATCAATTCCTCTCTGTGAAAGTAAAATACATATGTACATGGGGTGTTTCTCTCATTTTTCTTCCAAGCCGACCACATACCTGATTTATCTCAACAGGGAACTGAAGTCTATCAAGTAGAGAGGGCAGAGGTCCCCCCTGAGAGTTAGGATGGGCCCTGAAAAGAGTGTTTGTTTAAACCCCATGTTAAACGAGTTCCCATCCTCCCTGGGGCTTTAACAGCACCATAACGTTAACGTCTTGCAAAATCCAGGCCAGCTCCGGTAAAACCAGACGCAACATCAGTAAGTTCTTTGCACCTAGAGAAAAGCCCCAGTCGAGGCACTTTTGTGCTCGAGGAATCGCCTGCGGCCGCAGCATCAATGAATGACAAGGACTTTGGAAGAGCGGTCCCCAGGATGTGAGAGCGTAAAACGAGAAGGGTCCCGCGGCCCAGGGACAATGTCCAAGGCAAGCGGGGGCACTGACAGCTCATCCCCAGCTCGGGGGGTAGGCCGAGCCGAGGCCGGCTCGTTATCGCCGCCCTCGGGAGCGGTGGCACGGCGGCTAGCCCAGAGTCTCGGGCCCGGACGGCGGCTCCCGGCCGCCCCTCCAGCCGGATGACAGCTTCGAGGCGGGCCCGGCTGCGCGGGGCAAGGGGTCGGTGCGGGGGCGGCGCGGAGCCCCGGCTCCCCCCCGGGGCGGAACAATGGGACGGCGGCTGCCCGGGCCTGGCGGGGCACTCACCTCGGCGGCGGCGGCGGAGCGGCTCAGGGTAGGCCGGGAGAGCCCGCCGGGGCGGCGCGGCGGGGCTCCGCGGGCTGCTGGGGCCGGCCAGCGGCGCGGGGCCGGCGGCGCGGGCCGCGCTCATGGCTCGGCCGCCCGCCGCAGGGCGCAGGGTCGGGGCCGCTGCCGGCGGCACCCCGCGCCGCCGCGCCGCTCCTTCCGCCGACCGAGCCGGCGGCTCCAGCCCGCGCCCGCCGGCGGGGGTGGACGTCCGGCCGCTGCGAGCCCCAGCTGCCCGCCCGGCCCCGAGCCGCGGACGGCTTCCCCGCGCTGCGGCGGGCGGCCGGGCGCGGGCGGCGGGGAGCGGAGCCGGCGGGCGCGGCGGCCCGGGCGCGGGCGGGGGCGCCGTGGCGAGGGCGAGGCGCTGCGGGCCGAGTGCTCCTTTCTCCGCCGGAGCCTGAATAATCATTTGGAGAAACAGGATCATTCACTTTCCTCCGAGCCGGAGCCAGGCGCTGCCCTGTCAAAATAAAAGCCCCGCGCGCCGATTAACCGCTTCCTGGTCGCGGGCGCCCCGCCGGCCGCTCAGCGGCACCGTGCGCGACCGGCACTGCCGCCAATTTCGGGCCACCCGCGGCGAGAGGCCGGCGCCCCGCGAGTGACCATCGAGGTGTCGCACACCCACGAGTCTCACAGACACGTACGCTATGGCACACGGGTCTCGCCACCGCCGGGACCGGCAGAATTGCATCACACTCCCCGCGAAAGCACGGGGGCTGCTCCTGCTGAGCATCCTTCTGCCCTTTATCATGCGAAACAATGGCACGCGAGGCACCCGTTCTGCTCAGGCCGACACCCTGCGTGTCCTGCTCTCGAGCCTCACTGTCCCAGACCTGATCCCCTCTTTGCCGCATCGTCCAGAGCCCGTGCGGAGCTGGACTTCGATCATGCTTGTGGGTCACTTCCAACTCAGGATATTTTTTAAGTCTATGCACAAGGCACAAGGACTAGCTCCAGCCCTTGAGAAGAGCAGCATGTTATTATCTCTAGCAAGAAGTTTTCCAGGCATTAACCACCCTCCTGCCCTGAACAACAGACTCCACGGACAGGAGCCGCACAGTGCACACGCAGACCAGGCTGTGGAGGCAACCCGCCCGTTCCCGAGCGATACCGCCAGCATCCTAACCAGGACGTGTCACCTTCCTGCCTGAAGCGCACCAACCGCCCAGCAGTGGGGCTGGAGGCAGGGACCACTTGGCAGCATCCCCAGAGCTGCAGAGCTCAAGGTAATGTGGGGACAAGCAGTGCAGCTCCACTGACAGGAAGCAGCGACCTCGGTTGAACGTTAACACAAGCCTCGCCCCTCCGCTCACATCCGCAGTGCCCGAAGCGGGCGGAGGAACCGGCCTGCCCCGGGAGCGAAGGCAGGAACGGCGGGGAGGGGATGGGGAACAACGGTGGGGGTGTCAGCGCCCCCTGCCGGGGCGGGGATGATCTCCCGGTGGGGCGGGGCGGCGAGCACCCGGCCCCGCCCCGCCGAGCCCCGGCACCGGCAGCAGCGGCGCTCAGCTCGCCACGGGCAGGCAGGAGGGACTGGCGGCGAAACCCCGGACATCGCCGTTCCCCAGGGGCAGATGAGGAGGATGTGGCGGAGCCCTCCCCACGGGCAGACGGTGCTGCATCGAGGCCCGGCGAAGAGCGACGGGTGCCGAAGGAGAGAGAGAGAGGGAGGGAGGGAGGGAGGGAGAAGCGCCGGCTGCTTCCAACCCCAGTTGGAAGGACGCGACATCAGTCTTTGCAGGTGCCTCTTTGGCGCTGGCACAGGGTGGCTTCACCCGTTTGCAGAAGTGCCTGGGGAAAACACCCGAGCCCGAGGCAGACAGAAAGGGTGGTAGTGGATGTTCTGGGTTTTACCTCGGGGGACCACAGTCTGCACGAGTGGGCAGGCACTGGGAACCCCTTTGCATCGAGCATCGTTTGCTTACGCTAGCCACCCAAGGAGGATGTACTCCTTCGGGGAAGTGCTGAGATCATACATCTCCCTGTCTCTTTGGTGAACTCCCAAGTGCCTCATCAGCAAGCAGTGACATTTTCACACTTTCCTCCTTCCCAGTAGCTGCACTGGGCTCATGTCCTTACAGACAGCATGCACAGGCGCAGTGGGTTATAAACGGTGCCCAGCCACCACTATTTGGCATGGCAGCTCAGTGCCAGAGGCAGACAGGCAGCTCCTTCCCTCCAGCCAGGCGTGGTGCATAGGGGACACATGGAACCATCTGTCCTCTGGGTCCTCTGGCTGCCTCTCTCTTCCTGCTCATTCCCTGCAACCTTCTGGGCTTTCTACATCACAGCCCTTCACATCTCTCCCAGCCTGCGCACGTGAAAGTGGCAAAGCAAGACTGGGAAAGGTCAGCAAGAGGACCAGCCACTGCTGTTTCAGCAGAGCCTGCTGGTTTCAGAGCCTCTACATTTAATTAATGTCTGCCAGTCTAGCTACCTTCCCTGCACTTGATGATGACTCCCAGTCTCCCCTGCCCTCCTCTATAATTATGCTTATGCTAGGAGAGACAAGATAGGGGAAAAGATGGTGAAACAGATTCCTTGGAGCTCCTCAAAGCCTCTCTCTGCCAAAGCCACCACCACAGCAGCAGCTCATCCCAGGAGCTGCCTGGTACAGCAGCACCTTAGCAAGCTTCAGCCAAGATGCCCAGACTTGGCTGTTACCTATTCTTCCCCTGCATGAGGTTTTCCATTGAACCACAAAACTTACATACAACATACAAAACAGAACAGTCTCCCAAACTAGTTAAGGATCAAGAAAGAGCCATCTGTGACAGTGACTCCAGCCTTCCCTGGGAAGAATTGGGACTGACCACCCAGAAGCTCCTGACACATCCTACCTCTGTGGGATGCAGAGAATACAGGGTCAGAAGGACTGGCCATGTCCTGTCATGTTTTGCCAATGAGGACGTGTGGAGTAGATGGAAACTGGTCTTATGCTATGTCCAAGGCTCTGGGACTTGTTAATTCCCACTGATTCTCCAGCACACGAGCCCTAAGCTCAGACCTTCACAAGACCCCTGTGGGCAAGGCCCTCATTATACTTCCAAATATGATTAATTAGGTCCAATTAGTGGTACTGGAATTAATTATGTGACTCGCATTTAGCTGGGGCTGCCTCTTTGCAAAGTATTTCCCCAGTGGATCACTCCAGCAGATCCTCAGCAGAGGCCCCAGAGATAGAAAAGTCCAGACAAATTGTGCTGAAGGAAGTCAGTCTGGGGCTGTGAAATGCCTGTTTTTGGAGCAGCTCTCTGTTTTGCTGATCCACATAGCTATGGAGTAGGGAGCTGGTGGCAGTTCAGCATTAAATCCACATACCTGGCACACAGATTCATCCAGTATTCTCCCACAGAAAGACAATGGTCCAGCAAGAAGATGAAAGAGACTATGTTGCTACTGCTGAGGTAGACTCAGGCTTAAAAACCTCTTTACATCTCTTCCCATGCTATTCTCAGTTCTGCCCATCCCCATGCAGACTCCTGGCCAAAGTGTCCTTTTTGTCTGCTCAGACACTAGCACAAATTCTATCCCATAGCTTCACAAGTCCCTGATGTGTCTCATCTCCCTTGGACTGCTTTGCAAGGTCTCAATCCCACTTCTGTCTTGGTGGTACGACAACGCCATTGTTCAGAGAAAAGGGAAAAAAGCCTAGGAGAGACCCCAGGTCTGCACCCAACTCTGCTGTCAGCTGGGGAAGAATGGGTTCCTTCATTTCATGCTCACTGGAGTTTGAGCAGGGCAGCCACCAGCAGCAGGCCACTGCAAGGAGCCTGCACTACCTTTTCCACCTCTGCAGCTGCCTAGGCAGCCTGTGCCATTATCTGGATGGACCAGACAGAATCAGAAGTGCCCAGTTTGATTTCTCCTTTTCTTATTAACTATCACATCTCAAGCAGACCAAGACTGTTTGTCCACTGCAGTCAAAAGAAACTCAGAAGCTCACAGACAGCACATGAAGCAATGCAGCCAGCCAGAGTCTCCTGCTTAGCATTCTCACACTAAAGCTGGGCACTGGCCCCCTCCATATGCTGGGATTTTCCCTTGCTGCAGTCCTAAAGGCAAAACACAGCCTGCACTGAGGTACTGAGGGAGAATTTAACTAAACTGAGACATCTTCTTTCCAAATGAAAATATGCTGCTGCAGCTACAGGATGGCAGACAGACCATCATCTAGCAAAGACAAACTCCTGATATGGTTCCAGGATCACAATGACACCAAGACTCAGCAGCCTGGATGCCTTGCTATTGCTGCGATTCCCGACGCATTCCCAATGCCTGTATGGGTGCAGGCAGGATGCAGCTCTTTGAGTCTTCTTTCCTTTTTGTTACTCCTGTACACCCTGAATGCCAGCCTTATCCTCCCAAATCCTCAGATGCTCACTGCAGCCCTAGGGAAATGATCTCAGGTCCACATAGTGCTGATGTTGCGGGAATCCTGGCATGGGGTATGAGCTTCACTCCTGCCACAACTGCCTAGCTTCAGATGGCCTTTGTTACCTGCTCTAGATGTGTTGGACTGCTCTGCGTGGGGCCCTGCTTTGCTGTCGCTGATCTTAGGACACTGCTGCCGTCCAAGGCAGGCCCTGCCATGCAGCAAACCTGAGAAAAGGCTGAGGTTTACTGGCGCCGGAACTGCGAGGGAACTTCTACCCCTGCCAGCCGATGGGGCCAGGAGAGCCGAGCCCACCGGGCAGTCTGCGGGGCCGTGCATCGCACTCGGCTGCCGGCGCCTGCGGGGGTGGCGCGAAGGGTTAAATCGTTCGCTCAAGGCCACTAGCGCGATAAATGCAGCCATCGGCGGAGCCAGCACCTCCCACCGCCCCCGGGGCCGGGCTGGAGCGGGCGGGTGGCAGCGGCGGGGACTCTTATCCTGATACGGCGCCTTCCGCAGAGCGCAGCTCTGGAAATACCGAGCGGCGGGACTGGCTCCGCGGCCGCGGCACTCGGCGACACAAAGCGCGCAGAGCCCTCGCCCAACAACCGGGCGGGAGGGAGCGGAGGCCCGGGGGTCTCGGCAGGGATCTCCGCTCCGGGGGCATCCCTGGGGCCGCGCAAGCAGCAGCAGCCTCCGCACGGGCAGCGCGGGGTCCCTGCTGGAACGGGCCGGCGGCTCCCGCACTCCGTGCACCGGGCACGGCGGGACCCCCGGGCAGCCTCGGCGTGCACGGCCCACACCGTGCTCACGTGCCCGGCAAACGCACATCGCGGGCGGCAAATCATCGCGCAGATGTGCTGTGTCGTACCAGGAGACAGTCAAGGAAGGTGCAAGAAAAGCTTTTGCTGTCACTGCTACTACAGTCTTGCACAAAAAGGCTGAACTAGAAACAGAGCAATCCCTCCCCCCTTTGATTTATTTACTCAGTGCTTTTATCTCCAGAGGACGCCTGGTCACTGCAAATGTGCAAGCCTGTGCCAACGAGTTGCAGGCAGAGCAGAGATCAGGAGAGTTTTCAGAAAGGTCAAAGGCGTGACACAAATCCGATTGTATACAATGTCTCTATTAGTATTTGGGGTCGCTTGAAATTACGACTCTGTAAACTGGGTCATAACAGGAAAAGTTAGTGAGCTGCAGCCTTGTGCCATCTGCCAGCATGACAAGGACTTATTTTGGTGGTAGGTTGCACTACCTCTTGAGAGCCCCATTATTCCCACATACAGTCTCTGTTCCTAAGACAGTCGTGTGCATCTTGTTGTGTCCAATGCCTCAACCACACAAATCTCTAGCTTGAGGAAGAACCTCTCCCGCAGCATCTCAGGGGCAGCCCTGTTTTTCAGGCAGGCACAAAGGGCTAACACAGCCCAATTCACCTGCATCAACACTCAGCTGCCTGGCTAGGCCCATGAGCCCTGCATGTTTCAGCAAGGGTGACAGTGAGCAAAGCCAGAGGCTCCGTGTGTTCAGGTTTTGTTTCCTAGGTTTTCACCCAGCCTATTTCAACTGAACCTCTGTCTTCCAAAATGTGTGCATTTACACAGGTCTGATGGTACTCCCAGACCAAAAATGCTGAGCACCTTATCCAAATGCTGTGAGGACTCTACAGAATTTGGAACAAGGTACTTCTTGTCAAGACCACCCTACCCCTGAGCAGATACTTATTACTTGCATTTCTGTTCAGTGTCCTCTCATACTCCAGGTATCTCCATCTTCTCTGACAACCTGCCGTTTGCATGCAGCCCTATATACTCAGAGGAGCTCTCAAACCCCTACCTGCCTTTACCACAGTGCCCAGCACGGTAAGCTCGGTACTGAAGACTGGCTGACTCACCCCAGGCTCTTCCTGTCCAGTGTCAGGGTTATTGAACATTCATGCTATGTTCAATACTAACTAACTACCTGCCGCCCTTACACGGAGGGGCGTCTACTCCAGCCTTGGGAGCATTCATCCATCCCTCACTGCGTGTGCACAGGGATGGAGAGAGCACAAGAAGAGACAAGAAGCCGCCCACCTCCCCTAGTGAAGGAGGCTACTCTGCGCGCACAGCCTGCCTCCCAGGACACATGGCCGGGCCGGGGGGCGGCAGGACCCTCCCGGGACACATGGTCAGGCTGGGCTGGGCCGGGCCGGGGGCGCAGAGCCGGGGCCCGGTGGCGCCACCTGGCGGGGCAGCGCGGACTCGTCCCGGCCCTTCCGCCGGTGCGGGCCCGCAGGAGCATAGGGCACAATCGCCGCAGTCTGATTGTCCCTCTGTTCTCCTGATGCCGACAGGCGGCACTACTAGAGCTGGGACTAGAAACACCAGAAAACAGGTTGCTTTACTGTGTTTCCCCCACTTCTCCCTCTGATGATGCAAAGAAGCCAACTCCGAGGCTGTGCATGACAGAAGAACAGTGTGTGCACAGCAGAAAGGGATGTTTTAACAAACAGGAAAAGGAGAAACCATGGCTCTGGTGACAAATACCAAATGGAGCTATAACACCCAGGCACAGAAGCAAGGAAATGCATTTCCACAGCACGCAATATTATCTTTGTGCTAGAATATGAAGAGCTAAACGAATCTCCATCCCCTCTAGCAGCAGTACACAGCTGGCATTTCAATCACAGAATCAACTGGGTTGGAAAAGACCTCTGAGATCACCGAGTCCAACCTAGGACCAAACACCACCATGTCAACTTTTCCCAAACACCTTCAGGGATGGTAACTCCACCACCGCCATGGGCAGTCCATTCACCCTTTGAAGTCTAATCACCTTTTCTCTGAAGAAATTCTTCCTAATATCCAACCTAAATCTCCCCTCGTGCAGCTTAAGACTACGTCCTTTATACCACTAGATCATTTTTCCCTGCATAGATGACCCTTCTTGAATACCCACGTAACAGGTACCATAACACACTTTGCAACTGCTACTGAGAACCAAGTGATGTCCCCAGTGGGAAGCAGTTCCAGAGCTGCAGGAGGGCTGTGTGTCTGGCCACAGGTAGCAAGGTCAGCATTCACCCATTTGCATCACTGCTGCCTGGATTTTGGGGGACTTTAGCCAGGATGCCTGATAGTTCCTTCCACACGAGACCACAGATAGGAATACACCTCAGTAGTAGACCCCGATCATACTGCTGCTAAATCACACTCAAGAAATTGAGGTGAGCCGAGCCCTTCTGTAGGCAGTCCTGTGTTGTGCTGTTTAGTCCATTTTCTTTCTGTTCTTTGCATGTACTCCAGACTTTCAGAGCCTCTCAGACAGGACCCACTCTACACATTGCACAATCAAAACAGAATCTCGAACCTCACTCTCCTTTGGAATGGAGGAAGTTGTGTTGAGTGCCCACAGAGCATCTATAACAGTTTCTACCAAATGAAGTCCAGGCCCCCATGAGATGTCTTTTCTAGTTCCAGTTGGATATTGTGCCTCTTTAAAAACCTGGGCTCCAGTTAAGAATGACCGTTTGGTTAGTTCTGGTATTTTGGAGCTGGTGCAGCATTCTGACAGGGTCTTAGGTACTGGGGATGCCCTGGGGACCGATAGCACCGTGCTGCTATCCCCCACCAGCCAACCTGGAGTTTTCCCTGCTGGGATATTGCTTCCAGGTAAAGAATGGCAGGTGTGTGCAGGAGCTGCTGGCACCACCTGTGGCTCATTGTACCACTAGCCTTGCAGAAAAAAAGGTAGGTGGGTCCAGGAGGTCCTTTTACCCTCGGGAGCCTTCTCTTCTCAGTGGACCTTCTGGAAGCAGGAGATGCTGACCTGGGGTCTGTTCTCCTTTGTCCTTTACAGCACAATGCAAATCCACATTTGCCTCATGCTGCTGAAGCATCCTCTCCCTGTCATGAAATATTCATGCCCACCTCCAAATGGGGTCCAGCAAACCTGTTTGTCCCTTGGCAGACAGGCAATCTGTGCTGCAGAGTGTGGCCATGGGCTTTGTTGTGAGGTCAAGCCAGATCCAGACAGCTGATCTCTGTCTTTGAAGAAATAAAACAGATGAAAAGAAGTGGCAAGACCTCAGGAGGTGCTTTTGAGAATCAACCCTTTCCAGGCTGGAAAGCACTGGCAGATAGTCTGCAGCAAGCAGTCTAAGCAGTGCAGGAGAGATGGGTCTAGAGAGCACCCCAAATACTGAAGTCCTTTCTCAGGTTGGAAAGAGCCATCAGAGATTGGCTCTGTCAGACACAGTGGAGGCTTCTAGCAGCTTCTCACAGAAGCCACCTCTGTGGTTCCCTCCCCCGCCCCAAAAAAAAAAAACCAAAAAACCAAAAAACCTCAGGCTGTGTTAACCCACTGAGAGATTTCCTACCTGTTTCTATGGGAAAACTGGTGTGGTGACTGCTGTGTGGTTGAGGCAGGCAGGAGATGCTGCTCTAGGCTCTCGACTGTCACCTTGCTATCATCTTGTTTTGTTCAGAAAATTTGTGCTTTGGACTCACAGATTAAGAGCATGCACAGAAAGTTGCAAACAATTACAATGACATATTTTAATGAATTGTCATTTGCTCACATCTTTTCCCCTTAAGTAATTGTGCCCTGGTGTTTTCCAGTAGAATACATTTACTTAAATTGAGCAAGAGGTTGCATTTGAAGGAGAAAAGGGCAGTGGCAGAGGGGAGGAGCAAGATTTCAGCAAGGGAACTTGTGGAGGACTAGTGCTCTGGAATATAATCAAGATAAAACTGCCACACTTTTTTTGGACATGAATTGGAGTGGGAGTTTGTTACTGCCAATGCAGTTTTCTTCATACTCAGTTCTTCTACACAAGGTTGAATTGTTAAGCTTTGACAGAGCATCTGTTAGGATTGGCTTTAGAAACCAAATGTTCTTGAAAATAAAAAGCATGTGCTTGCCCTTCATTTTCCCAGCCATTCAGCTCCCAGTACCATGGAGAAAAGCCACACTGAGTAGCCCACATGCACACCGATGGCCTAAGATTGCCCATGTAAAGGGCTCCTCTGTGTGAAAGGTGCAGCAGGTTGAGGATCACGAAGTTCCCTGAGGATGACATCAGTCTTTTTTACTTGAAGTCTTATATTGTCAGTAGAAGAAAGTCCTAGAGAAGATCTCCAAGAAAGAGCTCTTCCCAATATTTAACTTTCCTCTCTCAGTTTGTATTTTCTTTCTACAACTGCATTTCTGCCCTACCACCCATGGCAGCTAGCTTGCACTTCCAGCACACAGTCAGCCTGCTTCCTCAGAAAGATCCTGCACCCAGCAGATAGCACTGTGATTGCCACAGATTACAAGCACTAGGAGAGGACTTCCCAGGAAAGACAGGAATATGATCTTCCTTCAAGGTCACAAGCTCTGTTAATCAAATGAAGGAAAAAGAAATAGAAAGGCCAATGCAGCCTTTCCACTTGACTCCCTTAATTAGTAACCATCTGGTTTTCAGAGGAGCTGTCAGCCAATGTAGAGCATTGGCAAGCTTCCTCAACG
This sequence comes from Muscicapa striata striata, assembly GCA_030060385.1. NCBI lineage: Eukaryota > Metazoa > Chordata > Aves > Passeriformes > Muscicapidae > Muscicapa > Muscicapa striata. The sequence continues at coordinate 99,644 of JAREIS010000122.1, forward strand.
GCTGGTCTCCTAACGTCAATTCTTCTTGGAAATGCTTTAAGCCCCAAATTGCCAAAAGGAAATGAAAAACAAAACAGAGGGCACAAAAGTGGAAAGGAAGAACAAGGATTCAGCATAGCCCAGCTGACAGAGCGAGACATCCCCCAGTTTCACTTCTAGATCAGGGAGCAAACTACAAACATTGCTGGCCATCCGATAGCCAGGAAACATTCCACCCAGCCAGCCACCTGGAAGGAACGGCAGTACTTCAAGCACCATTCTCAAACAAGCAATTACAAATCCCTCAACATTTTCCAGGAGTCTCACTGCTCAACTCAGTGTTCTGTCCAAACTGCAACTTTAATAGTGACTTTCTATCTTCCAAATTTCCTTGCCTCACGTTAATTTCTTTGTCCCAGCTACTGTGCAATGGCACTGTGTATTTACATGTGCTGTTCCAGCAGGGTGTTTATCCACTAGGAGAGGCATGGGCAATTTTTACAAATCAAATTCATCATGCTTGGCACTTTCTCAAATTTTGCCCTGATTCTGCCTGATGCCATGCTCTGCTCAAATAGAGGTCTGCTGCTGCTTTCCACCAAGAAACCCATGGGTGCAAAAGGAGTGCTCCACCTTGCTTTGGATGGCATCAGAAAGCACTCTTGCTATTCTGCACAAGGCCTCAGGCACAATCTGACAGCACAAGACCTTTTGGTCTTTGCAGGGAAATAGCCACACTGGTAGCAAAGCTAGGCAACAGGAGCTGTGCTGCAGCATTTTTGAGATGCTCCCTCATTAAGATACAGCACATGGCTCAAGCAGCTTTTAGATTATTCCTTCCTGGCTCTAGGACATCATGTATGAGTCAGGTGCTTGCATACTTGCTGCTTCTGATCCCTGTGAGTCCCCAGGACATGGCAAACTACATTTTGAACAGCTCCCTTAAGCTCTGCATGCAGACAACCTTCTTTTCATTCTTGCAAAGAAGCAGAAGTATTCTCTTCTCTTAAATAGCATCATGCACACAGACCACTACCTTCTTTCCTCACAGATGCATTCAAATTCTGCAGTACCTTCTTGTAAGCAGGTGCATCACACCCACACCCCCTCCACTCACTCCCATCCCACTTCCCACACAGTGCTTGGACTTCCCACAAGGCATGTGTAGAAGTCAGCCCTTTTCCACAGACTGTAGTAATGGAGTTCTGGTACAGCTGAAGGAGCAGAGCATCCCCCTGTTAAATACATTAGTGCCAAGCTACAAAGAGGGAAGATACTTCCAAATGCGTTTCTGCAGATCTCTCCCATGTGGCAAAAGAGTCAAAGATGCAAACCTGCTGTACCTGCCCTGTCAGAGAAGCAGAGCTGTAATTTCATAAGTTCCTGACTGGTAAGAGAAAAGGATAAAATTCCATATTAAAGCATCTGAAACCACCAGGGATCTGCACCTGATAAGCCATCTCACATGATTTCAGAGGGGCAGATGAGTAGGTTTCAGCTGCCCTGATCTGCATGGAGCTGTGGGATATCCTCACTTGCTGTCCCAGAATCTGCACTAGATTTGTGCTAGAATGCTGTACTGCGGATGGGGCAGCAGGAGCTCAGGAAGGCTCTCACATCCACTTCTTGTCTGAGGGAGGTGCCTGGGCAGGCCAGAGAGAAACACACATGGGTGATCAGACCTGGACCACCTCTTCTTGACACTACCAGTTTACACCAAGGAACCAAATGCTAAAGGTTGTGGATACTGTTCCTCCTTTTCCCAGCCTTGGCAGGGGAAAACAAAGCTTTTCCTTGACACTCTGTTCTCCACTCAAAGCCATGGGAGCCTCTGTGCAAAACTCTCTCTCATGCCTCTCCTCCAAAGCCTTTTTTCCTTGTTGATTAGCATTACGCAGTGCCCAACTGCCAATGCAACTTCAGAAAGAAATCCATCTTTTTCTCCCCTTCAGCTCTTAATTAACATGTGGACTTTAATTACACTTCCCATTTTCATGACAAAATATGTCTCTCTCCTCCACTTGCCCCTCCCTGAGATCATTACAAGAGCTCTTAATAATAATCATCATCATCTGTCTACTGTCAGAGCAAGGTGGGGGGCACCTGCTCCATCTTCCCAAGTTCCCCTATCCCACCTAGCCCTGGGTCACTCAGTCCTTGGAGAGCCACGTGCTCTGGTCCTGTGCCAATGGGGAGGGGGGGAAGCAGTGCTAACATGTTGGCACAACATGTTGCCAGGGCTGGCTAGTGCCTGAAGCTTTGGCTGCAGTGAAAGACATTACAATGCAAAGGTGGACACAGAAAAAACAAAAAAGGCAGTGTGGGGACATATTAGGGATTCTCTTGTTTTCAGAAGAAAGAATGGGCCACCCTCCCACTGAAAGCTATCCTCCCTGCCAATACGAAGCACAACAAACGCTGCTAGGGAGCTTTGCAGTAACTCTCAGCTGGCTCACAGATCTAGGCAGTAAACAAACAGGAAAAATTTCTAATAGACCTCCCAACTCTCATTTATTCAGCCACTAGAAAAGCAATCACCTTAGTAAATCACACAGCATCCATTTTCTGGCAGAAAACTGAGGAGGAATCAGTCCTTATCCCTCTTGATGGGAGCAGGCACGAAGTGGATACAAAGCACACAAGCATGAACCTGGTGCAGCCAGGTTTTCACTAAACTCAGGCATTTGTCTGAAGGTAACTCAAACCACTACCACTCTCCTCACAAATCTGGGAACCTCATTCAGATGCAATCTATCAGAGCGTGGAGACTGAGTCCTACACTACATCAACCTTGTGTTTGCAAACTCAAAATCAGAATCAGCTCTTCAACTGACTATTTTATCTTAATGTGCAAAATTCACCAGGCTGCTGGTGGCTTTGTCCACTTACAGAGATCTGGAAAATGAGATTTTCTGTAGTTGTTACTTCATCCCTCAGGCTTTCAGTACCCCTTGATGACAATCTTTGTCCCTCCCAGAAGCAAACAGTAAGGGAATACGGAAGTGAATACCAAGCTATGCAATGTTTGCAAACAGACAAAAGACCGAGAGCTGCCCACGTCTTCCACTGCTCAGTTCTGAAGAATTAGCAATACCTCACAGAGCAGACATGATATCAGACTTTGGGGACAAAGACAGTAAGAGCAGCATCAAGGCAACCAGAACACACAGAGAAAAACTACACAAATGACTAGAAGTATGGCCCAGATACAGTCCACAAGGCAAAGACTGCATGATCCAAATGTACAGCTAAGTGCATCATGCATAACTTGAACAGAAGGAAGAGCTCCATGCAAGGGCATGGAAGCTTCAAGCATGCCATCATGCCGTGAGCACAGACAGTGTGTCTGCTGCTTGCAGAAAAGCTTATTCCTCCTCATAAGTGTGGCAGAAGGGAGACAATGTCCCTTTAAATGTGACTAAAGTGTTGTCAATGGATCTGCCATGGTAAAGGAGTTAGCCCCCCCAGCCCCTCTCAGCCACTGTGATGGGATAATTAGATGCGAGGGCTCACCACAGATGATGCTCCAGTTGCTTAGCAACTAATGGTTTCCATAGAAACAGCAAAGCACAGCCTTCGAGCAGCAAGTGAGCAGTGCAGCAGGGCAGGGAAAGATGCCTTAGACTCCTGCACTGATCCTCTCCTCTAGAATCATTCAGAGGCCTAGAAGTATTAGGGGAATGAGAAGGGGGTGCCTTAAAGATACAATATCCCTGTTTCAAGCAGCAGTGTTAAGAGAATGGTTTTTATCAGACTAAACCTTCACTGGTATGATCCTTCTAATCTCAGTGACTCTCAACTAGCAGGATGAGCAGGGCTGAATTACAGAGAGTGGTCTTACACAGAAGTTTAAGCCCTAACATGTGGGTCATCATGCTGTAAGCAGCTGAGTATGATTCCAGCATCAATTCTTGCACCTGGGGTCTGAGAGGTAAATACACGAAAACACACAAAATCGCACACACAAATATATGTGCATTTTCAACGCTGTCACAAAAGCAGCCTTATACAGTCATCCAGCCTGGCCCTAAACCAGCAGGCAAAGGAGGTTTCCTCCTGATTTTGCAGCTTCACAATACATACAAAAGTAACTATAAAGCATGGAGAGCTTCACCATAATAACAGAGGTCAGATTAATTAACCTTTACTCAAGGCTGTTACCTGGTACTTCCTTCAACATGACCAATTCCTACTGCTTTATTATCCTACTGTTCCCTGTGCTGAGTCAGCATGCCACTGTTTCTGAGCATCACAGCCACGACCTGCAGCACTTGCACTAAATACCATGCACGCACTGTGCAGCTGCACTGCTGCAAGGCATGATCCTGTCAGCATGTAAGCTGAGCAGAGACAAGCTCTGTTTGTATTTTGCTAAGAGATCTCTGGGACACTGAGATGGGGCTGTAGATTCAGTATTGCACAGTCTGCACCAGGCCAGGGGCAGGCTGCATTGCTGCCTGCTTGCAAATTACAGCTCCACGTGTTAAAACTTTGCATACTTCTCCAGTCCTGATGACACAGAAGGAAGTAAAGAAACTCACATCACAAAAACAAGTCCTGCTTTCTTCTCCTCTCCTCCAGCCTCATACTTGTGACATGATCCCTTTCAGAGAGGGCAAGCAGCCTGTGCCTTGGACACTGGCTGAGGCATCCAAACTCACTGTTTTTCTCCTCCTTGCCTGGCAGAAGACTGCAAGTATGCACTCCACTCTGCCATGTACTATCTCTTCTTGGCAAAGAAATGGAGAACAGGGCAGACCCCTCTGGTAACAGGCAGCCAAGCTGGACTCTGGAACCCCTGCGTGCATTAGTCAAAGCCACCGAATCCCAGATACCTTGGCTCCTTCCCCCTGTCACTGCAGTGTCACCTCACCCTGCCCACAAACCTGGGGATGCCAGGTGTAACACCCAGGAGGGTGGAGCATCCCATGGGCCAATTTAGCCACAAGCCAGGTCTCCTTCCTGGAGTCCTGTCCTGATCCACGCAGCGCTTCAGGAAGGTACCAGAGAAGAGACACTAAAAAACTTGTGGGCCATTTCAGACTCTGTCCCCTATGGCTTTCAAAGCGGGAAATCAAAGGGAAATGATGTGCTTTGTTCCACAGGGGAGCGGCAGGAAAGGTGAGCAGAAACAAGCCTGGCGGGACCGGTCGCTTCAGTCATCTGCTAGCTCACCTTTGAAGTGGTTTGAAAAATCAGGGAGGAGGGGTAGATATGAGTTCAGCTCTTTCACTGCAACTTCACAGAATTTGAAGACGTGGAGGGTAAGAGGCCACCTTTCCCCACGTGAAAAATAGTGTATGCATTCAGAGAGAATACAGCTAATAAAACAGGCTACAATGCTCATCAAGTACATCTGTGGTGTTCTCACATCCTGAGGAGGCTGTGAACAGCCACAATGACAGCAGCATCTACCTGTGGTACCATCAGACACATTAGTCATTCACAGGAGTAACTGGGCACCATGACACAGCCCCGGGTCGTGTGCAAATAGAGCAAGCACCTCTCGCCAGTCACAGCCCCCTCTCTGTCTCGTGTTCTGTATCATCAACCCTCCCTGTACTTTTCCTGCTGCCTCTCTTTAACAGAAAGGATTGTTTCTAACACACAAATCCTGGGAGCTCTGTATTACACAGCATCAGCTACTTACTACAGCACAAGGAACTGAAGCAATGCCACCAGAGCAGGAGTGGCCTGGTGTGATAACAAGCCAGCCATCTACTGTACATTCTCCTGGATAAACCATAAGGAACTGGCAGATTAGCAGATTTACATTCAATTTGCCCCAAATTGGCTCTATCAGTCTGGTCAAAATCTCTCTCCCTGGGAATGCAGAGGTGGCAAGGCAGCACTCAGGGGTTACATGCTTTCATGCAGAATACACAACACACAAACCAATGAGATTATGATTCAGTAACTGAATAGCCAAAGGCAAAATTAAAGCCTTTTAGCCTTTTCCTGTACTTCAGGGAAAGGTTTGCGGTTGCAAACATATATATTTCAAACATTTTTAGGCTTTAAACTGGAAAACACCATTTCTGTTTCCAGTCTTGCTAGCTTCGTTGAAGACCAGGCAGATCACAGAATTAATTTCCTTCTTTACCTGTGTGTGTTATAGCAGTACCTCCAACCTCTACCAGTAAGAAGTAAACATTACCAAATGGGGGAATTCTTTCCATTGCTGCAGCAGAGGCAGGAAATATTAACAAAGTCTTTTCACACCTTTTTTTTTGTTTGTTTGTTTGTTTTGAGAATGGTCTAAGTAGAACTATTCAGAGCTTCTCTTGGTGGAGCACTGTATCATATTACATTATATCTGATCCCTCCCCTTCCCTACTTACCACTTCCAAACACCAGTACAGCCTTCTCTGAGGACGCGGAAACCCAGGGAAATATGAGAGAAAGAAAACTAATAAGCAGCCTGTTTCTGCTACCACCCCTAAAAGTTCTTTACCTGCTTCTCACCTCCTTTATTGCTCTGTAATTAGCTTTTGCTGGAGAGTCTCCACCGAACTCTGGGGGTACTGATTTCAAACAAGCTCCAGGTGAGGTGAATTAAGCCACTCCCTGCAAAATGCCAGCTCACACGGCCTCTGGTGGCCAAGCCACAGGTCCTCGTTATTCTCCTCCAGCACTGCCAGGCTTCTCTTTTTAGGGCAGTTCCTGGGAAGTAGCACAGAGAGCCGTGTCTTCCGGTGGACAAGTCCATTATCCAAATATTCTTGTATCTTTTATTCACACGGGTGCCCCACACATTGCCTCATGTGTCTTTCAAGAGCCATGCCTGCCTGAAAAACAAGTAAGTCAAGAGACTTCATCCTCAAGCAAGGACTTACTATTGCAGGAGTTCTTCCATCCCCTCAAAACACTCACATTGTTCTGAGATTATTAACATAGCTGCATTCAGTCTAGAACTCTTGAGTGAGTTTACTTCTGAAGTACCAAAGTTACGTGTCTATGTGAAGATGCACATAGATAATCGTAAGCTTAGTGGGTTACCATGTCTCAGCTGATGCATACACCACCGTGTGAGGGTTTAGGTTGGAAAAGACCTCTGAGATCAGTAAGGCCAACCGAAGACCAAAGACTACTATGTCTTTCCTTAAACACCTCCAAGGATGGACTCCACCACCTCCCTGGGCAGCCCATTCCAGTATCTAATCACCCTCTTTCTGAAGAAATTCTTCCTAACGTCCAACCTAAACCTCCCTTGCTGCACCTTAAAATTATGTCTTCTTGTCTTATCCCTGATTGCCTGAGAGAAGAGACCGACCAGGAGGCTCCAGCCTCCTTTCAGGCAGTTGTAGAAAGTGATAAAATAAGCCCTGTGCCTCCTTTTCTCCAGGCTAAACAATGCCAGCTCCCTCAGTCCCTCTCCGTAAGGACACATGCTCCTGCCCCTGCACCAGTTTCGTAGCCGTTCTCTGGCTGTGAGCCCCATGTCAGAGACACAGCCGGCTGTAAGACCCACACTCGGCCGCGCAGCGACTCGCCCAGCCCGAGCACACCTGTTGGCGGCCGCGGGTGCCCTGGACGGCAGCGGGAGGCTCTGCCTGAGGGGCCGAGTCCGCCTGAGGGGCCGGCTCTCGCCGCCGCGCCTGCGCGCCGCGCCCCAGCCGCCATGGCCGTGCTCTACTGCCGGCTGTGCCGCCGGAGCGCCTTCACCGGCCGCCGGCACCGGTACAGCGCGGGGCATCGCCGGCGGCTGCGGGAGGTGCTGGCCCAGCTGCAGGAGGCGACGGCGGCGGCGCGGGCAGCGGCGGCCGCGACCGCGGCCGATGGGGCCTCGGCCGTGCGGCGCTACGACCCAACGGAGCACGATGGGCGCGTGTGGTGCCCGTGCTGCGGGCAAGGCGTGCGGCGGGACGGGCGGCGCGGCGGGCTGGCGCTGCTGCAAGCCGGGCTGATGCGGCACTTGGCCGGGTGCGTGGGCAGGAACGGGGCGGGCTAATGCCGCCGTAGGCCGGGCTCTCGTGTCACTCGGCCGGGTGCGGGCGGTGCTCACGGCGTCACGGTGTCCTGCAGGCCCGAGCACCACCGGGAGACTGCGCGGTTCTGGCGGGAGAACCGGGCGGAGGCGGCGCTGCGGGAGCGGTGCCTGGTGCCGGCCGAGGAGTACGAGCGCTTCGCGCAGGCTCTGGAGCGGGCGCTGGCCGAGCACCAGCAGCGGGAGGAGGAGCGCATTCTCCAGGTACCCTCGGTCGCCCCCGCAGCGGCAGCGGCCCAGCCTGCGCTGGCCCCCTCTCACCGCTGTATCCCCGCAGATGGCGGCTGACATCCGGGAGGCCGAGCGCCGGCAGCGAGAGACGGTGCAAGCGGCGCTCCAGGTCGGTGAGCCGTATCCTGGCCTGGCTGCACCCTGGCGGGGAGCGGGCACTGCCCTGGGCACCGCCAGCACCGGCACCCGGGTGCGCGCGAGAGGGGTTGGGGGCGGCTGGGTGGGGGCTGTGCTCAGTACCAGAAATATTGTTCCTTTTTCCTGAATCACACTCAGCTTCAACCAGAGCCAGAACTTTGTGCAGGACCTTCTGTCTGCAGGCTCTCCGCAGGACCTGAACGGTGAGCACCACTTTCCTTAGCAGTGGCTGATGCATCCCTGCTGAGACTCATGGGGAGTTTGGCACTGTCATTACCAAGATCTTGCAAATCTTTTGCAAACTTTTGTATACACTACAGTAAGCACAGGCCTCTTACTGCAGGGACAGCTCTTGTGCTGCAGAAGAGCCTGGCCCAAGCGGAATGCAGACAGGACCTGATTTAGCCTGGATGGAATCAGGCAAGGTTCTGACCTTCATTGGCCAGCAGGTAGGGGTGACTGGCTAGTGAATGTGATTTAACTGCAAGTCACCTACAGCACGTCAAAAGCAGAACAAGGGGTGGTCTCCCATCACAAAAAGAAACAGCTTTGTGGATTTGGGCGAGCAGTTAGCCCAGTTTCAGTTATCCAGGTTTAACTTTCATTAAGCAAACATTCCTTAATATGCTGCGGGGAAAAAACCAAATTTTCTTTTAAAGAACAGAAGAGCTTTCCTCTGCCCTTTTCTAATAGAACTTGATTCTGGAAGGGAATGAAGACAATGCTTTTCTGTTTGGAGATTCTCATAAGATTCTCATAAGCATTTTATGTTCTGTTAACAGGAAACAGAAGGGAAAGGAAATGTCCACACGGGTAAGTGCGCCTGCATCATGACTCATGGGGTTGCTACCTCATGGCTTGCAAATGTCACAGGGATAACAAAGCAGTTTTGAAGCAGTTGCAGCATAACCAGGAAGTGGTCGCTCTTTTGGCAGTATTTGACATACTAGAGGAGAAGAAAACACATCAGCATAGTAGAAACTGTGGATGCTGCTGCTCTGGGGAATGTATTATTTGGAGTGTGATCTGCCATGGCCTTAGCTGAGGAAGTCAGCTCCTTTTCCTCAGAAACTCCTCCAGAGTTCACTTTGTCACTTACTTGGTAGCATGAACACATGCTGGGGGAAGAGGGGACACTTTTCTCCAGTTACAGTTTAGGATAACTTCAGTGGCTAAGTAAGTATTCCCTGTGATTTCTAGGAGCAAAACCTCCGTGGCTAATAGAGGAAGAAGATGGAAGTCAACAACAAATTGGACCTTCCTATGAGGAATTTCTCAAACACAGTGAGCAGCTTACACACGTTTTAGTTAACCTTGCTTTACCATGCTAGACAACCAAAAGCAATTTTAAAAACTTCTATTGAACAAAGTATTTGTGCTTTTGAGCAACCTGGTCTAGGGGAAGGTGTCCCCATCCATGGTACAGGGGGTTGCAGCAACGTGATCCTTAAGTTCCCTTCCTACCCAAACCACTCTACAATTCCTTTTTTTTTTTTTTCAGAGGAGAAGCAGAAGCTGAAAAAGCTCCCAGTGGAACGCGTTGGTGCCAACTTTGACCATACCTGTCAGACAAATGACAGCTGGCTCCCTTCCTTTGGGCGCGTATGGAATCATGGCAGGAGGTGGCAGTCTCGGTGAGCAGCACAGATGCCCTGCCAGGGGGAAGTCTGGCTTCTGTCCATGCAAGCTATTCATGGAGCAGGCTCTGAGGTAGCAGCAAGCTAACTAGACATCTTGCCATATGAGTTACGCCACACAGTGCTTAATCCAGGCAGAGTATCGTTCTTGTCCTGGAGCAGTGCACACACAGCTTGCGAGGAAGCGTGCACATGCCTGTAAAGGCTGCACACATGAAGGCATCTGCCTCATTTTGCTTGGCTCACCTTCCAGACCCACATACTATTCCACTGGTGCCTTTGAATGTGCCGGAACTCTGTCACCTAGCTGGAGCTACCACTCACTGAAGTAACAAATATTGAGGGAGCTTCCATGCTAGAACACTATGCACAGCACTTGCTTACTTTTTCAGGGAGAGTGTTCATTTTTTCTGTCTAAAGGTTACTCCAGTCTAACTTCTATGCTCTCTTTTAGGCATCAGTTTAGAACTGAATCAGGGGAAAGGAAGAAAAAAAAGGTGATTAGATGAGGAACAACAGCCACCCAGCTCTGAGGAAAGGCTGACTGTAGCTGCAGTTTTGTTGCTGACTGCCCTGTAAGGACACAGTGTCCATCTGAGCATCACATCTAAAGCCACACAAAGTCAGGTCCTGCCAGCAAGGACAGGCTCCTGTGGATGCTGTTAACTTCCCTATCAGAAAGTCTACTCTGTACAGCAATTGATGCCAGTGGCCCATACCCACTAAACAAAGAATTTTCAGAGAAATAAACTTTTTTTAAAACGCCTGTGTTTGTAGACCATTTGAAACTCATTTCAAATGCAGACCCCACCCTGCAGGCAACTAACACCAGGTGTTTGATATTTTCATTCAAATTTATATTGCTTTCTTTCATGCTAACATTCATCCTTTACATTGTCTAACATCATTGGCTGCTGTAGGTGATGCAGAAGTTTCTTCCCTTTCAGCAACACATTTGTAACACTAATAAAGACAAAAACTGGCTGGAACAGACAACAGCCATGAACTCTACCAGAATCCACTATAAATAATACATCAGTAGTGAAACATACACATTCTTGAAAAAGCAAGAAAAATTATAATCAGTAATTTTATTGTATGCATCTACATATGAAGCATTGTTGATGAAGTCACTGGAGAACCTGCAAAGCAAAAAGTTCTTAATCAGAAAACCAGGTGAAAGCACGCTAGCACAAAGCAAACAGTTTGACAGTTTTATTCCAGCAGGAACACTTTGGCCATGGTGCCCTGTGAGAGCAGAGAGGACAAGTGCTCATTTGCCCTGCAGCCTGGGAAACAAATGATGCTTTCCCCATCCAATGAGCATGGGGACAAATTCAGAAATCACTCTTTAATTCTGGAGAACTTCCATTAACATTCTCCTAGGAAGTTGCTTAGGATATGAGCAAAATACTCTTGGGTGTCTGGAAGAAAAGCCCGCCACAGCCATGTGGAAGTTGCCCATTACATACGGCATAGCTGTCCATTAGCTCCTGACAGCGCAAGTCAGCTCCTCAGCACCCAGCCTCACCTCCCTACGCATCCTCCCCTGCAGCAGGCGCGTCTCCACCTTTCGTGTTTCGGGTATAGATCACTTGGGCTCGGTGCTTGGACACCAGCTTGATCAACCCTGTGACAAAAAAACTTATGTCAGTGTGCATGTATTGACAGATGCCAGGGATGCTGATGTCCCTCCTAGAGAGGCAGGGCAATGTACAAGAGATACACGAGGGCAGTAGCTTATGCAAGTCTTTTGTTCCTATATGGCTGCAATTACACCAAAATGGCAACATTTTTCTTAGTACATGGACACCTCTATGTAGCAGAACTGCTGCTCCACACTTTGGAGCACTTCTGATGCCGCAGGAAAGCTCCTGGGCAAGCAAGGAAAACCAAACACCCAATTCAGGCAGCTTTCTGTTTTTTCTGAGTGCTCACCTTTGCTGAGCAGCTCCTGGAGGGCAGCCCGAGCCAGGGAGCCTCGAATCTTCAGCCTTTCTGAGACTACTGCAGGCGTGATGAGCTTGTAGTTGGGCACTTCTTTGCACAGTTTGTCATAAGTGGCCTTGTCAAACAGGACAAGGTTGTTCAACTTGTCTCTCACTTTCCCCTTGGACCACTTCTACTTGAAAAGAGAGAAAAAACAAACCCCCCTAAGCCATCTTGTAAGCAAGAACAAAAGATGGAACTAAACGACACCCAAAGAACTGCACCATCAAATGTCTCCGTATCACTTTCCAAACTAAAGGACTAGTGAAATGCACAAAATCGCCTTTGTAAATGAGCATGTTGTAAATTATACTTGCAGCATCGAAAAATTAAAATGCTAAAGCCTTCTGTTACTCAGGCTTAAAGCTATTGTGCACAACTTGCTGGCAGATGAAGAGCCAACCCTCTAACACCAAGATGCCCGCCCCCGGGGCCCGGCCACGCCGCACACGCGCCAAGCCCGGGATCCCGCCGCGCCCCGAGCCCTCGGTCCCGCCGCTTCCCACCTTTTTCTTGGCTTTGCCGCCGGACTTGTTGACCGGGTCCTTGTCCTTCTTAGCGGACTTGCCCGCATCCTTCTTCTTCTTGTCGTCTTTGGGCGGCTGCGAGAGAGTGAGAAGGATGGGGGGTGAGCGGCGAGGCGCGGGGGCGCGGCCCCGGGCACCTCGAAGGGGTTCCCGCAGCGCTCGCGGCGCCACCAGCGCCTCTCAGGGGGCCCGGCCCGGCTCGCCGCCCACCCCCGGCCCGGTCCCGCTCACCATGATGCGGCCGCCGCTGCTGCTCCGCAAGATGTCGGCGAGAAAGGAAGAGCCAAGCGTGGGGCGGGGGCGGGCCCCGCGGGCCGTAAAGTCATATCCGGGGCGGGGCCGGAGTTTGCGAGGGGGCGTGGGTCATACATCACATCCTGGGCGGAGCCGGAGGCGGGCTTCAAGTACCTGTACGTCACATCCGGGGCGGGCCCAGAGGCGGGGCCGGGGCGGTGCTGCTGCCGGGTCATTGCGCTATGGCGATCTTCAGCGTTTACGTGGTAAACAAGGCTGGCGGCCTCATCTACCAGCTGGACCACTACGCGCCCCGCGCCGACACCGAGAAGACGTTCAGCTTTCCGCTCGATCTCGTCCTGCGCCCGCACGACGAGCGCGTCGTCGTCGCCTTCGGGCAGCGGGACGGCATCCGCGGTGGGTGGGAAGGGCCGGGCCGGGCCGGGCGCGGTCGGGCTTATTGGCTGAATGCTGCCCGACTGACGGATGCTGCCGCGCTGTCCCGCAGTGGGTCACGCCGTGCTCGCCATCAACGGCGCCGAGGTCAACGGTCGCTTGACGGCGGACGGGAAGGACGTGCTGGAGTTCCTGGGTAACCCCGCCAACTACCCCGTGTCTATCCGCTTTGGCCGCCACCGGCTCTCCTCCAACGAGAAGCTTATGCTGGCCTCCATGTTCCACTCGTGAGTCAGGGCGGGCCGTGGCGGGCCGGGGGTGGCTCGGGCAGAGGTGGCTCGGGGCGCTGAGGGGCCTGTCCCCGCAGGCTATTCGCCATCGGGTCACAGCTGTCACCCGAAGTTGGGAGCTCCGGGATCGAGATGCTGGAGACCGACACCTTCAAGCTGCACTGCTTCCAGACACTGACAGGTACCATGGGGCCCCAGACACCCGGCACAGCGCTGCTTTGTCAGGGCGGCCCCTGTGCTTGGCCTTCCTCATGCTCCTGGCATTATGGCTCCAGGGATCAAATTCATGGTTCTTGCTGACCCACGGCAGACAGGGATAGACGCTCTTCTCCGCAAAATCTATGAGATTTACTCAGACTTCGCTCTGAAGAATCCTTTCTACTCCCTGGAGATGCCAATAAGGTAAGGAAAAGCCCACTTTTAGTAACCTGGCTGCAACCCCTCATTGCTTTCTGCCTATGCAGTAGCAAATGCAGGCAGTCCTTAAGTAGCAAAAGTGGCTGAGGGAAGGGGAAGGAAGCCACAGCACACTGCTGCAGAGAGAACACAGACCTGATCTCTTTTCAGTGCCGGCTCTGCTGGGGAAGTGGGAGGTGCATGTCCTTGGCACAAACCCTGCTCTCCTACCATATATTCAGGCCTATACAGGAAGCCTTAATCTTAACTAAGGACCAAGTCAGACCTCGACAGCAGTCATGTTGCTATGTCAACTTCCTGAATCTCTCTTTGAAGGATGCAGAGCCAAAGGATGTGGAGATCCTTTGTTAGCTTTGTTAACTCACTCCTGTAGGTACATGTCATCCCTTTTGCTTTTCTGACTGTTTCAGGTGCGAGTTGTTTGATCAGAACTTGAAGCTTGCTCTGGAGGTGGCAGAGAAAGCCGGACCCTTTGGACCTGGATCATAGAGAAAGCCTCACCTGTTGTACAGATTAATTCATCTGAAGAGTGGGGCCTCTCTCTTCCCTGGCTGGCCTCTCACAAAGCTCCCCTCTCCACAGCAGAGACTGCACATCCCCAAAACATGCTTCAGTATCTCCCAAAATACTGGTTTATACCCTTTCCTGCAAAACTTACCTTAAACAGATTCCTCAGCACTGTTTACATTGGGCCACAGGGCCTTATTTTGCTGTTGCAGCTCTGCTGCACTTGGGTGAAGAAGGTGCAGGTCTGTGGCCTTACCAGAGTCAGTGTTTGTTTTTCCTGTCATAAATATACATACATATTTTTCCTGTATAGCTCTAACTTATGGTCTTGCAGAGGATTTCTGTATAAAAGTAATAAGTGTTTACTAATGAGGCAAATGGCTGTTTGTTTTCTGTTGGTGAGGACATTTGTGCCACTGGCACCTCAAGAGGATATGTGGGTTGGGGTGGTTTTGTTTGCATCACTCACCATAAGACAACCAGGGCCCTTGTGACACTGCTCCATTTTTATTTCACATATAGAAGATAATCACATCATTAAGTACAAAATGTAATTCACTTCCATTTTTTTAATTAAGGCTAGCTAACTACTCTTGCAACCAAGGTACTCAGCAAAGTACCTGCATGCAGGTTCTCTACAAGTTGAACTTGCCTCTTTCAGAACCCTAAAATATTAAATCCTTTTGGGGAAAAACAAGAATATTCCACAAATTCCTGGTTAAATACCTGAGTGTAGCTATTGCAGGGTGCTGGGCCTGTGTGCCAAGGCTGACTCACAGGCAGCCCAAGCCCCTGCCTGCCAGCCATGAGAGACGCAACTCTTGACCAAACCATCCCAGTCTTCACACCTTGTACCGAAAAAATACAAACCAATTCTAGAAATGTGGGTTATCACAAAACCCAGCTGCAGATATCGTGAGTTGGTGGTGGCTGCTGTTGCAATTCCTGCTGCTGGGATAGTTTTCCTGGCTGATTGGCAGAGCACTGGCTGCGAGCTGCCTTGGCAGCAGCTGCCTCCCTTGCAAATCATTAACACTGCACATAGACATGGCATCAGGCAGGATCAGTTCACTTAGAAGGACCTTCTCCAAATGGCCTGAATTTCCTGGAAACATGCCGATTCCTAAATGCTGTGAAGAGCCCTGCTGCAGCACGTCCCGCTGTTCCACTTGTCCGTGGCAACACTCTCCCTCACTCCTAGCGACTAAAGCCATGCTAAAGCCCTGCTGCTGTTAGAGCAGACTGGGGTGCAGTCATCACCATTCCCTGATCTGCAGTCATGTGGCTGAGCACACACAGAGCTCATGCTGAAGTGACCTGGGACAGCTGTGCTGATGGCAGTTCAATGGGATTGGATGCAGGCAGCAAAGGCTCGGTTCAGGGCCCCTGAGCAGCGAAGCGGAACTGATTAATGCCTCAGTTAATGGCTGAGACAAACAACAATGACAACACTAGAGGTAAGTTCACCTGAAGCCAGCCATTTTAGACCACTTGTAGTGGGAAAACGCGGGCTGCAGAGCCTGCTTGCTTCACTAACAGTGCTGTGAGGAAGAGGTACAGTAAAATAATTGCAAATGTAAACTAGGTGAATTATCACATCTTGAGGGAAAAAGTGATCAGTAGCAGGAACCTTGTGCCATCTGACACTGGATAAGAAGTTGAGACATTTTTATCTAGGCTGCCACAGTAGGTAAACTCATTCCTAGGCCAGTTAAACAGAAACGAGCATCATTCACGTCAGCGTGGGAACATCCTTTCCACCAAGCAGCTTATCCTCAGTCAGCCTTCTTGGAAATGCGGCCCATCTTGGTGCGGATGTTTCGCAGGAAGAAGAAAGCCACTGTGCTAGCGATGCAGGTGACTTCAGCTACCCAGAAGGCTGTGGCCCAGCTATAGTGCTTGGCAATTGTACTGAAAGGCAGTCCAGCCAGGAAACCCCCAACTGTAAGGAAAAACAAACAGCTAACAACACTTGTGCGCTCCCGTATTACCTATCAGTATCTGCTTTTGCATATGAAATAATTCCTCAGGCCTGGTTTGAACTTAAAGCACAATGCAAAACCTGTCGGGCACAGCAGGAAAGCGTCCCTGAGGCTTCCAGCTCCATTATCTCTCTCCTTAGGTGTGTCCCCATGATCAGTTTCTTGGCACCCAGGGGCTACACCATGCTTCATCAAGAAGGTGCATGGGCTTTGTTTGCTTTCTGGGGAAACGGGCATTACTTACCGTTGGCCATGAGGGCCACTATGGCATGGGAGGTGCCGCACAGGTTGGCAGGGGCACTTTCGTTGGCTATGACCCCAAACAGGGCAATTGGCCCATACGAGGAGAACCCAAACACAGCTCCCAGAGTCAGAATCCACAGCTGTCAAAGTAAGTTAAAATCAGAAACAGGATCTGTGAATCTCACCGCTTTCAGTTAGCAACTGTGGACAATTCTCAGATTCTATACACAGTACCAGGGAGTTTTGACACTTTCAGGCTGACACCAGCTCCCTGGCCTGCAGCCAGAAGAACTCAAGCCTGTAGAGACCCCACATCCATAAAACTGAGCTGCATCTCCACCACTCCATCTTGCTAGCCAGTGCAAGCTCTCCTCCCTCCCACAGTTCTGTCCTCCACACCATGCAATACATCCTGTGCTGATTTGTAAGACACAGAACATTGGAGAGAAGAGGGTAATGGGCCCATGAAATCACAGGAAAGAACTGTCAATCAGGTTGCTTTCATAAACAATCCTGGAACTACCAACTGAAAGCTTTTCTCAGTTTAGATGCATGGGACATGCATCATTTGTGAGACACCTCTTCTGATAACCTCTACGTTACTAAACTGAGAAACAAAAAAAAAAAAAAAAAAACCAAAAAACCAAACCAACAAAACCCCAACAGTCTGAACTTCAGTGTTAGCTTATGCTCTAACAAACCCTATCTGGCCCAAAATTATCAGTCTCTTGTTTGCACAACAAAGGATAAGTAACATCTCCACATTACAGCATGCTTTTAGAATTGCAAATACCATTTAAAAAAATCCCACAAGGAAGTAAGTGCCATCTTATTTTCCAGATGTGAAACAGAAAGGAATTAGGAAAATACTTGCCAGAAATGAAATAAGAATGCATCTGCCAGAGCAGAATCATTACTTTCTGATCTCACCCACAAGACCCCTTAGCTGGCTACACTTTACCTGATGAACAGAAGTCCTCAGAACCTTTGTATAAAACTTAGTTACATAGTTAGACTTTTTAAAGTCTGTTAGTGTATTCAAATTATTATAAGAAATTTTTTCTTCTACCAAACTTACAGTAATCTCTTCTCAAGGCCCTGGTTCTAAGTTCTGAGGTGCTAACCAATCTCTCAGGATAGGAGTAAGGCAGACCAGGGAAAGAAGAAACAGAGGGAGAAAAAACGCAAGCAGAAACCTCATGTTCTTTTAGGCCTGTAAGATCAGCTAGAGGTTGCAAGGCTACAGTCCAGAAGTGGTTTCCCTGAAGAAGAAGAAAAAAATGAAAGGAGAAAAGAAGTTTTTAAAATTTATTTAGCAATTGTAAGGGCAGAGGCAAGTCACATCTCATGTAAAGCCTGGAAGGCAGGCTGCCCACAACAACAGGACAGCAGGAGCACCCCAAGGCAGGCTAAGCCAGCACTTCTCCAGAAAGTGCATAAAAAAGAAACCCTTGGGAATGGTGAAGAAAACAATCATGCTTCCTGTCATCAAACCTCCCCATTCCAGGGCTATCCCTATAACTGATGGTCAGCTGCTGCATGTGAATTACCTTGGGAGAGTCACCTGTGACTGTGATCCGAAAGAGGAACATGGACACGCACATCCCAGCCATCATGGAAAGCAGCAGCGCGTGCCGAGGATTCCCATAGCTTGACAGGCCTACCTGTGACACAAGGGAGAAAAGCTAAGAGTCAGAAACTGGAGGGATTTCTTTTGATACCTTTGACACCATCCACAGCCCAGTCAGAAACACGGATGGCACATCAACAGCACATCTGTTGGCACGCCTTGTCAGTGTGGTTTAAGAGCTGCACACAGTCAAACTGTGCTAAACAAAAGCTCTTAATGATGAACAATACTTCTGTTATCAACCACTTCCACCCTGAATCTGGCTCCAGATCCCACCACTGGATTTTAATGTGGGATTTTTTTCCAGCCAGAAGACAGCTATCAGCAAAAAGTTCTACAATACAAAAAGTCTGGAGACCACAGTAAAACAACCAAATTAAACAGATTAAACACCTCAAATCTGACAGGCATATTGCAACCCCTAACATCAGCACCTATTCCCCAGCACCTTCTGGAGTGTCTGTCAGCTGTGCCCATGCACATGGCAGAGCTGAGCAGGGGCAGGTTTCTGTGCTGTGCTCACAGGGACAGCACCCTGCTGAGCACCTCACTGAAGCAGCTCCGATTGCTGCCGTGTTCCCTGCCCAGCATGCAGGAGGGTGCACATGACTTACTTTTGCTACTGCTCTATCAGAAAGGTATCCAGCAGCAATGCTTCCCACCAGGCCCCCAATCTCCAAGGCACTCATGTAGGAGCTGCCTAGAACACAGATGATGCAAAGAACAGCCCATCAGGTTTGGTCAGAAGAGAAAAGCTGCTGTGGGCTCCAGAGTGGTCCTACTGCTGGAAGCCCACAGAGCACTTGAGCAGCTCTGCTGGACACAACCATCTGGCTCATCACAGTTCAGGAATGCATCTGCCAGTCCCAGGAAAGTCCTGGCACTGGGCTGCTTGGTGCATGCAGTAACTCCATCACTGAGTTATTTCAAAACCTGTGTATGTTTAAGCAGACAACCAGGAGGTGGACAAACAAGTCCCTCAGGTGGAAGGGACTCTACCCAGGCAAACTCTGGGCAACACCTCCCAGATTGCAGCCCCAGAGTTTAATAATGCAGTTTTGCATCTTACCCACAAGCATGGACTGCCCCCTCTCCTGGATCAGGAAGAGCTGTCCCCAGTCAGTACAGCATGTTTTCACTCCAAAAACAACCAGATAGCCTGTTGAGAGCACCCAAAGGTAGGGTGAGAGCAGCAGCTCTGCCAGGGTGCTGTTGTCACTGGAGAAACCTGTAGGAAGGTCAGGAGGAGTGTTACCACAGCCCAAACCACACCAACCAGCAGCCCAGCAGACAGTTCTGCAGGCAGGACCCAAGCATGAGAACATCCCCACACAGGGAGGTATTCACAGCTGCTGAATGGTAGTGAATGGCCCTACCTCCCCCTTGTTCTGGTGATTTCAGAATCTCCTCTGATTCATCATTTTATCCCACATTCATTAAGGATTTGAAAAGAATAATCAAAACACTAGTCCCAGTAATTGTCTGTATTGCAGTTGCCAGTAAACCCTTCACAAGGGTTGTTAGAAAAATCACCTCTAGATTCTTTGGGAGGGTTTTTAAGCTGTGCCTGTGAAAGCCACTGCACAGACCCAAACAAAGATGCTTTCAGATGCTACCTTGATCTTTGCACCAGTCTTCCAGGAACACCAACAAATTTGCTCTCCCCAGAGAATGCTCTGGGGAAACAATATTCTTTTCTTATGCAAAGAAGTCAAGTCTGGCAGCACAGGCAGTATGGCACAGCACGGAACATAGGCTGAGTTTCCACCGCCCTTTAAAATCCTACTGAAAACCTGTGTTGCAATTCTCATCTACATGTTCTGCTTTCAGAGAAGCACCACACTCAGTGGTCTGAACAAACATTTATTAACTAGATGTCCTAGGTTAGGACAGAAACACTGAGCAGAGTCCATTGTGAGCCAGGGGTCAAGAGAGCCTAAGGTGGGGTGAGGGGAGAACTGCTGCCAAAGCAGAGGAGCAGAAGGTTAGGCTTAAGGAAGCATTCCCTGCTGTTGTAGTTTTTCTCTCTTCACCACCCCACCAAAACTGCATTCACAATCTGAGCACACAAGGCTCCAAGAAAACGGGGATGCTGGTAGCAGGAAGATATGACATATATGGGGAGAGCCCGTCCTGATCACTTCAATAACACACAGGTGTCTGCTGGCAGGCTAAGGAGCAAGGCTAACAGAAGGCTAACAGCAGGCTTTCTCCCTGCTCTGTCACAGTCTCAGGAATCCCTAAAGCAGTCCCTTCCCACAAGATAACAGTGGGCCTTGGTTGACACCATTTCTACTTTCAATTACCAGAATAAAGCTGCCAAAACCAACCCATTACCACACGCCTGCCAAACTGTGACTTCAGAAAATGGGGAGGATCATCTGTACCAGAATACAGACAGAAGGCACTGCATCTTTTCCTGCAGCTGCCTGCTTGCATCGAAGGCACATGCTCACCTTTCTTCCCTTTCTTGGCTCCTTGTTCAATGTTGGGCAGCCCAACATCCGACGGCTCGTTTTTAATCAGGACAAGGCAAACAAAAGAGACAACCACGCAGGTGAAGCCAGAGAAGGACAAAGTCTTGCGCCAATCATAGTTCATAGACACAAGAGCAGCGACAATGGGGCCTAAGCCTCCAGCCAAGTTCATGCTTGTAGACAGGATTGCCCACCAAGTCCCAAACTGAGAAGGCTCAAACCACTGTGCAACAAGAAAAACAGCATGAGGTGTAAAAGAGTGCCAGCACACCTGAAAACCCTCCCTTGAGGCCAGGGTAATTCAGGCACAGAACTCTAGAGGCAGGTAGAGGGAACACCCACACCTGCCTACTTTAGTCATGTAGGGAACTCCAAATGTTACTCAAGTGTCAGCCATAAGAGCTTGACAGGTGCTCACACTGTGAGCCAGCTCAAAGTTATTTCCATTTACAGACCATGAAACTGAGACATGGGGCAGGAGAGGCAAGTTTAAGAGCACATGGTTTTGCGTACTCACTTCCTAGGAACAGCGTCCTCGTGGAGAGGTCTGCTGGCTCAGGAACTTGGATGGATACGCAGAGAGTCACAGGGTAACTTTAGGACTCGCTGTTGCATTAAGTATCAGACATGATGAGCTCTGCATTGCAATGAGTGCTCAGAGCCAGAACCACTTGGGTGGTTCTTGTCAGCAGGAAAATGTCTGATCTACATTCACGAACAACTTCAGAAAACACCATGGCTGATATTTCTGTTATTTGGGCCCTCCTTTTCTGTGCGTTCAACTGTCCTGGACAGCCCCCTCACTGTCAGTTAGGGGAGGCTAGGTGCCTCACAGTAGGGCAATAAAGTTGTTTATATCTTCCCCACTCTGTCCCACAAGTACGTGCAGTACATTCATTCTTCAATTTTACATCTTCCGTGAGGGATCAGCATAAAGCTAACCAACCTCCCTTCCTTCTGTCCTAGGGAGAAATCAATCTGGTCCTTTTAGATTGTCACAAACCCCAAGTACATACAGCCTAGAGACTCATCTCACAGCGTTCCTTCATCTTACCCTGTTTTCTAACTGAACTACCTGTGATTTGGCATTCACAAGCTGCCCAAGCGTGCAGATGGAAGGATGCCCACTGCCCCCTGACCCACAGCAAACCCACCAGCAGAGACAAGCAGTTCTGTGGGTCCATGCCTAAAATACTTAATTCCAACAAAGTCTGTCTCTACAGGGCAGAACTCTGCTGCCAGGAGATGTTATTCACCAAACTGAGCTACACTCAAGGCACATAGGGGCAAGAGCTATAGACTGAATCTTTGCTAGAATAAGCAAATCCCCGTGCACAGAAACTTGTCCCCAGACAGCCGAGTGCAGATAGTGCCCCAGACCACCTTGGCTGGAAAGGGAGTGATAAAAGCTGCAAGTCCCTCTGGATTCGGAGCAAGCACGGTCAACACAGCCCTGACGCCAGGACAGTCGCGAGCGCAGCGGCAGCTCCCGCACCTTTCCCAGCACTGACCTTCCGCAGGATCTTCCCGCAGGGCGGCCAGCCCAGCCCCTGGGCCAGCCCGTTGAGGAACCAGAGCCCGGCGAAGGCCGTGACGGTGGAGCTCCAGGAGAAAACCACGTTGACCAAGCCCACCATGAGGAGACCGGAGGAGAACAGCCAGCGGGCGCTCATCTGGTCCGAAAGGACGCCGCTGACGAACTTGCTGATGGCGTAGGCTGCAGACTGGCTGCTGGTGATGAGACCTGCGGCGGGCAGAGCCCGGGGCCGCGTCAGCCCGCGGAGCGGCCACCGCGGGGCCGGAGGGCGAGGGGGACCCGGCAGCGACACTCACCCAGCTCGTCCTTCCCCAGCGGCACCTCGGCCATGACGGCGGGCATGACGAACGAGAAGGTTTTGCGGTTGAAGTAATACAGCGTGTACCCCACGAACATGGCCGCGAAGATCAGCGCCCGGTACCGCCCGTAGCCGCCGGCCGCCATGGCTGCGTTCCCCGCGGGGTCGCCGAGCTCCGGAGCGCCCCGCGCAGGCGGGCCCGACCCACCCCCGGCCCGGCCCCACCCCGGCCCAGCTCCCGCCCCTGCCCCGGCGCAGCTCCCGCCCCGGCCCCACCCAGGCCCAGGCCCCGCCCCGCCAGCCCCGCCCCGCCCCGGTCCGGCACACAGGCACCGCTCTGCACCGCCTGCCTGTCGGGAAGTGGCGTTTTTATTTTTGGTTGAAGAGGCCAGAATGGAGAACAATGTCAGATGCACATTCGCAGCCGTCGGACCCCACTCGTGTGTGTGGCAGCAGCAGGGACGGTCCAAGGAGGCGGGAGGTCACGGCCAGGGACAGGGAAGATCACACGATTAAGTCGGTCAGAGTGCACAAAATACCAAGGAAGAAAGGCAGTTGCCATTAGACTTTCCAGGTTGGGTTGTTTGATCCATATCGCTGTCCTCGTGACTGACTGCAGGATGTGCCAACGCGGCCCATCTTTCCCTCTCCTCTGCATTCAATGTTGCCTTTTCTGAACTTTTAAAACTGTAAACAGAATCTTTTTGTCAAGTCTCACTTCATGGTTTTTGGACTCTGCTACAGAGCACAGACAGTTTTAACAAACAGCCTATGGCAAACAGACATAGCCATATCTCAAAGCACGGATCATCGGCCTTCCCAGTTTTGTTCCACCTTTCCATGAATACAAGTATTTATTCACCTCCCACCAGCTGAAATCACACATTTGCTCTAAGTCAGTGCCTCATATGCAAAGACAACAGTACTTCAGATCTATATCTTTCCACAATCACCTTCACAAGAGGTGGGGCGCAGAGTTTATGTTCCAAGTAACTTCCTACATCTTAAGATGTTTTTTTACTGCTTTCTCTCCATAGGAAAGTCACTTTGGTGACTTCTGTACGGAAACAGAGACAATTCTTGGCGGGCAGTCTGCCACACAGAAGAAAAACAAAACCCAATTCACTAAGTTAGTAGAGGCAATATCCGCATAAAGAACAAAAAAAAAATTACATCTCTATCCCATTGTGTTGTCAGACTCTTGTTGTGTTCCATTTACATCATGACTAACCACGTCCATAAGAAAACAAGAAAGTAACTATGAAATAAATAGATGCTGACACTTGTGGGATTTCAGGGTGTTACAATTCATCGTTTTTCCTGCTTTCTCCTCCAGCTTCTGCTTTCTCTTTCTTGGACCCTGTGTAATGAAGCAAACTCAGTTTCACACTGCAGTGATTTTCACAGCATGCAAAGCAGCACAGAGTCTCTGACATTTGCACAATTTGTCACAACACTTGCAGTCCATGGTACAGAGGTTTTCGGGGTTGATACTCAGCTCTGTGGAGCTGAAGGCATGAACTCTCCGCCCCTGTTAACAGTGCTGCCCTGGCAGCAGGAGCAGCACAGCAGCTCTCAGGCAGAGCCCATCTCGCAGCCATGGGACTGGCTGCAAACTCCAGGGACGGGGGCACAAAGCAGCAGAGCTGCATGAGAATTCCACTCTGAACAATAGAAACGTAGGAACAGCAAGGAACCAAATTTTGTCTTCCTGTTTGTAGAATTAACAATAGATCAGCAGTCAGGGGTTCTACCATCATACTATCTCTTAGAGCTAAAAATCTGCAAAGGAGCTCCAGACACCTTGCAATTGCAGCTCCCAAGCTTCAGATAATTAGCAAAGCATTTACCCACCTGAGTCTGATCCAGGCTTATCATCTATTGCTGGTTTCTCAGCTGTGGGTGGCTCCTTGGCTGGATCAATATCCTCCAGTTTGTCTATGTTTAAAGCAGAAAGAAACAAAAGTTGAGGGAGAACACACAGGAGACAACGTGAAAAGAGATTAAGTGAGTGAAGGTGAGGTTAAACCAGCCGGCTGTGGTGCCTCAGCTCCCTCTCACAGCAGATCACTCTACAACACTCAAGAGAAGCACCAGAAAATTGCTTTGTACTCCTCTCTGAGTACCAGGCTTCATGTCCCCAGAAGCCCTGGAGAGTGACTGGTTGCACAGGCAGATGACCTTTGGAGCTGTGACTATGAGCAGACCCCTTGCACAGCCAGAGGAACCAGCAGGAATGCTGACAAACAGCATTCCAGACTTAAAAAGGACCAGAGCACTTGGGACCCGAGGATCTTAAAAAGTTCAAAAAACTCTAAGTTCTAGTGCCCTGAGAGATTTTTTTTTTTCCCTGGGGTCCATCTAGACCACAAACCTTCCTCATCAACAATTCATTCTACTCGTTGATCTAGGACAGGCTCAGTACACTGAAGTGCAGTCAATGGCTTATTTTTCCTAGAAGTCAACAAGCCAGCAAGACAGGTATCGATTATCCTGGGGTATTAATAAATAAATAATTTCTATTTCTTCACAAAAAACTCAAATAAATGGGGGGGGGGGAGGGCACTATAAAACATAGATTTTCCCAGCTGTCTTTGAAAATTAAGAGCGAACACTTAATCTCACAGTTAACTACTGTCCTCCCTTCTTTACGTCCTATCCAATCAAGAGAAACAGCATGTGTTACATGTGGTAATTATATAAGAGGGAGTTACATACATGCTCCAAGCCTTACTTACCTTCTTGTTTCCCCTCCGTGGGAGGGATAGTATTCTCAGTCTCGGGGGCTGCTGTAGTATTCTTGCCTGAATCAGTTTTCGTGGCATTCTTCTCCCTTTTGGGTTTGGGTTTTGCAAACTTGGCTTTATTCAGGAGATACTGCACTTCCCTGTCCAGGGCTGCTATTTTGAACTCTATATCTTTAGAGAGCAGCACAGGTTTCTCAGCAGGAGTAAGCTTGTTCTGTTCAGCCAGCGTCTCATTTTTCCAGATCTGTGGGACGCGAGGGAAGAGGTGCTTTTGGAATGCTTCTGGGTTCCAGGAACTGCTGTATATCACATTATCTCAAAGTCACTGCCCCGGCTATTCTGCTTTACTCAGGACAGCTCTCTTCTGTGCTGCATTTCCACCAACCTCTCACTTCCCCAAACATAGGGCAAAGTGAAACAAAACCCAGTGCCTGCCTTTAAAAAAAGAGCGCACTCAGACCCCTGGGCTCCACCCCCACCCTGGAGACAATCCCACATCAACACAGGAACCACGATTTGCCCCAGACACAATGGGGTAAGGCTGGCCATTAGGAAACATTGAAACACACAAAAGGTTTGCTGGTGGCACAAAAACAAAACGTGCACATTCTAGTCCATGACCTTGAGTGAAAGTATAGTGTATATATATACATATATATACACACTATATATATATACTATATATAGAATAGCCAACCCAAACTGCCGCCCCTCCCTCCCTCAGCATCACTTCAGTACCGTGGTTTCATTGATGGCTTTTTCCAGTGTACTCAGCTCCACTTCTGTGAATATCTGGTCAGACTCTGGAATCATTCGGGCTCCCCTTGTAGATAAGAAAGCTTATTTTTGTTAAGCCAAGCAGACTGCACTTTGGCAACTCTGTGGTTACAGATCCAGTAATACAAAAACATCACAACAACCAGGCTGGACTCTTCATGTCCCCCATTTTGGACAGAGCTCATGTGTGCCTGTTCACAGGTCCTGCAGAGCAGGACACCAGGGAGCAGAGTTCTGTTTGCCTTTTCTCAGAAAGTGCCACTGACTTTCACATACACTCTGGCCTCTTTCTGCTGGCAGCTCCTGCATGACCAGTTGCATAACATTCCTTGCCAAAGCCGGCCCTTACCTGAGAAAGATGGTGGAGTGATTGAGCAGACTTTCCAGAGCAGCCAGGCGTTCTGGCCACTTTCTCCTTTCCTCAACACGGAAGAAAAGGTTCCTACAAAGCTTTTTCAGCTCTGAAAGCTTGTCTTTTAGCTCCTGAAAATGGGGGAGAGGAGAAAGGAGACAGTTTGACCGCTGTCTAATATTGGCAACTTCAGAAGTTATAACTGCATGTGTTCTTCACTCAAAAGAGCCAACGACTAAGCTTTCAGTCAACAGGTTCCTGCTAAAACTCTTGTGGAAACATCAACAGCCGAGACAACTTCTTATTTCATTCTGTGCATAATGCACTGGGGAAGCAAGAAACTCTCAAGAACCAGATTACAAACCAGACTACCAGCCTCTGTGGTCACTTCCACAGCAATACCTTTGTTGTAGCTGCATAGCCCTCCTCCTCCATCCAACTGGAAGCTTCACTAAGCTTTTTGGAAATTTCTTCTCTCTGCTCCTCTGTTGAGACAAACTGATACTCCTCTTGGTAAAGCTTGTCCTAAAAAGACAGAGCAAGCAATCTGGTCAAACACCACTGAGCCTGGAAGCATAAAACAACCAGAGCACTCACCTGCAACTGGGCTGAGGTGCTGACTGCACCCTCCCAAACCTGAGCTATGCTCCTAGCATTGCCAGGAGCACAGTGGTAACACACCAGGTATAGATACACCCACATCCCATAATGGTAACACTGCAACAGTCATAATTTCACACACACTTAACACCAGTTGCTCCTTCTGCATACCAGTTCCTGAGAAGCTGTAGCTTCAGCATGTGTTAGACATGCTGAAGGGAAGCTTTATTTTGTATTGAGGAAACATAGGCCTGGGAAGCCTAACAGCATTAGAAAAAGTGACTGAAAGACAAAACCTGGGCCCTTCAAAACAGCTGTCCCCAGTTCAAACAACTCCCCTGCACTCAGATCAGCCAAAAGCTGTGCAAAACACTTCTACTGCTCTCCTGGAATTCTCATTTCTTGACATCCCTCTCCTACCTGGGTCTCAAAGATGAATGACTCCAAGCTGTTGGCTGATTTTTCTCTTTCCTGTTTCTCTAGATCTCTGATTGTCAAGTCTTGGAGTCTAACATGCAAAGAGAACAGAAATCAAAGGTAGCAAATGCCTTTGGTTGAGCAGCACATCACACACACTATCTTCTGAGATCAGGAGCACTCTATGTGAGCCACCACCATTCCAAAGCAATTCACTTTCTTTACCTAGAGTTCTAACTTAGCAGAGCCATTTCAAACTTACCTTTTCATCGACCTCTTCAGTTCATCTTCCTCCAGGTCAGGCACATCATTTACATCCAGCTCCATGGTGATCTCATGGACAAGCTTCTGCTTCTTGGGTGCTTTGATCTTCTCTTCCTCTGTTTTGGTAGCTGTGCTATCACTTGAACTTTTGGATGGCTCTTCCTCTTTTGAAGTTTCTCTATTTTCTTTGGGACCCTGTAACAAAATTATGTTCTCAAGCAAGGCAACAGATTTTCAGATTCTGCAACCTTTTTCAAAGGCAGGGCACTTCAGAGAGGGGAGAATTCCACTGAGTAAATGCCATTTCTTAGGTACTAAAACCAGTCCCATTGCTTCAATCTGATGCTCACCTGAGGCTCCAATTTCTCGCCTTCCTCCTTTCTCTGTGACTCTACCTTTGGAGAGGCAGTTTCTGCTTGATCTGAAGACTGCTGTTTCTCTTGTCCCTGCTCTTCACCAGCATCTACAGTATGGCTTTTCTGGTCTTGTTTTTCCCCCTGCTCTTCTTTACCTGTTTCTGCTAGGCTTTCTTCCTCTTCCTGGTCATCACAAGCAAGTAAAGGGGAAAGCAAAAGAATGTTTTAAATGTAGAAACTTCATGCAATGTTTCACAGAACAGGTAATTCTATATAATTGCCACAGCAAGATAAAAGGGATTTCTTCCAGTAGCAGTCACCCTGGGGCTCACCTGAACTGAGTCTGTCAGGTTCTCTCCAGGCTCTGGTGTAGGCCCACCACCCCCAAACAGGCTTGAGATAGTGTTTCCAAGTTCTGTTGATGTGAGACCAAAAAATTCAGAATGTTAGGTAGAGGAAGAAAGTCATCTTCAGCTTTCAGTCCTTCCCCTCACAACTTGCAGCGATCACAGAGGAGCTCCTCCCTTGGTGGTGTAGGTGAGCTTTACACACTCCAGACTCATACTTCTCCAAGCTCCCTCCATGTCCTTGTGTGCACAGACAGCCACACATACAGTCTGACTGTGTAATGTGCACACCCCAAACCCAAAGAAACACTCTTGTAGTTATCTCAGCCACTACAGGTAACAAAACAGTCAGTATGAATATCAAAGCTCTGCATTTACTTGTCAGTGTTGACTCCTCCTCCAGCTTGTCTTCCACCAAGGTTTCAAACACTGATTCCACCTTGGAAATAGAAGCTCAGGATTAGTATTAAGCAGGGACCGGAGAGAGGGACAGAACTGAAAAATCAGCTAACAACCATCCCAACAGGAGGTGCTTACCCGGTCCAGGCTCAGTACACCACTCTCATCCATGTTGAAGTGTGCTTTGATGCCTTTGGATTCATAGTCTGAGTGCTTCTTGAAACTGTCCCCAACTCCCTTTAGCCTCACAGTAGTGAGATTGAGAGAACCAAAAACTCTGATGACACAGAGACAAAAGCAGAGAGAGAAGTCAGGATAACAGTGCTGCAGAACAGCCAATCCCTGCTCTCACTCATGCTGCTGGCGATGGGAAACTGCAAAAAGCCACAGAGCTGCCAGCTCGGGAGCTGGGCTCAACTCACCGGAGGTCATCCTGGCTCAGGAATGTCAGATCTCCATAGTTAACATAGAACTCAAAGTCATCTGTGTAGCGGTTGAAAGTGATTACTTTGCGCTGGGGATAGGGCGCCATGCGCTGGAACAAAATCCTCTTGTTATGCTTTAAACTTCTGGATTTATCATCCTCCTCAACTTCACGAGTAAACTCCACCTGCATCACAAACAGAAAATAAGACTCAGCAACTGCAAACTGTGGCATCTTACATCAGCAGTGTTCAGCTGCTCTGCCTCTTGCAAAAGTCAGGGGGCAGGCAAATATTCCTCAACTGAAATTTGCATATGCCTGGCTCCTTGGATACTGCATTTCTATTATAAAGACAACTTCCTTCTGCTTTCTTTAGATTGGCAGGAAGATCTCCAGAGCTTCCATACTCAAAGGAACCTGGATTGCCTCTCCCAGCACAGCCCCATACCTTGCACAAGAGAAGGAAAACCGGAAGTTACCTGGATAGGAAACACAGCAGCATCCCGAACAATGAAGGGCTTCACTTTAAAGGCTTTGCTCAGAGCAGCTGCCTGGTAGACTGCACCCATAGCAGCAGCCTCATCAGCATTGATATTCTTGCCCAGCTCTTCTCTATGAAGCAAAAAGCAACAGACATGAAGTTTGCAGCCTCTACATAAACAGCAGCTTGTCAATGGGAGACAGACTAAAAGGGGGCCTCACATACTCACTTGCCCACAGCTTTCAGCAAAACCTCCTGCACTTTGGGGACCCGTGTGGCACCGCCAACTAGAATCACCTGGTCAATTCCATCCTAGGGATTGGAAACAGTCACCTTGTCTTAAGAAAGCAATTTTGGAATGCTGAGTCCAGGGCTTCCTTATGCTCCTTCCCCAGTCACCACGTGCTGACATGGTGCTCTAAGAACACCCACACTACACCCTGCTGTCCCCGTGCAGGCCAGCGCCCAGCAGAGCTCAGACGGACATCAGCCGTGCCAGCAAGGAGGCACCTGGAGTCAGGACTGTCCAACAGTGACAACATGACCGTGGCTTCAAGCCACCTGAAATATGGGGCTTGATTCAAAATTAGACAAACTATAGTTCCGTGCCACAAGAAACAGTGACTCCAACAGCTGGCTGGATCTGAGCAGCGAGAAATCCAGACTCTAAGAGGTAATTCAGTGTCTTGCACTGAATATCAGAGCCCAAAGCTGCTCAAGAGCTATGGCACCTTGGAAAGTGAGCATTTAACTTTCAGTGACTTCCTCCAAAGGACTGCCTCAGGTTTGGTCCAAATGCAGCCCACAACAGGGCTCCCTTTAGGGAGTGGGCTAAGGAGAAGCCTGAACACCTGTAATTCTGTTTCCAGGCTCATTCAGTTAAAACTTTGGGAGCGAGACCAGAACCAGTATCCAAGACAAAGAGGAAACATCATTATTTCAAACCTACAGCACAAGAGTAAAGTGTTTTAAGACAAAGAAGCCCCAAGTCCCTAATTTCAGGTGGATAGTGCAGGGGAAGTGTGACACACTCCTGCTTGACACTGCAGCAGGCAAACTCTTTGTAGCACCAACAACACCGTCACAATAGCAGGCATCTACCTCCTAACAGTCCTGATAACACAACCACTGATGCCTCAATCATGATGTGGCAGCAGCTCCACACACAGAAGCTTCAGGCTTGGTAATGCATTTTCTTAAACACACCATGTTCATCGCTGCGCTACTCAGAGCCTGCTGCACGGGTCCTGGGACGCGCTTGAACAAGTCAGAGCACAAATCCTCAAATTCTTGCCTTGAGACCTTGGCCTTGAAGTCTATGTCATCCAGCAGTCCCTCAATCTGTCCAGGATAGGAAAAAAAAAAAAAATTCAGAAGGAAATTAATTGTGGAGCATTTTCCATGCAAAATCTTTGCCCAGTGTGCAAAAAGTTCTGGCTTTTGTAACACACAACAGACCTGACCACACTCATCTGGACCCTACCATTGCTAAGGTGATGAGAGGATGGAACATGGGTGTAACGGACAGCTTCTCTCAGGGAAAGTTTATTTAACATACTTGACACGAACAACTCTTCTTCAATCCACTCAATCACCGGTGCTACCAAGCGGGCACAAGCTGAGAGGGAGCGATGCTCCTCAGCAGACCTGCGCTGCAGAGGGACAGCGTTCCCTTACACCAGCCCTCAGCCCACCCCACACCCAGCCCAAAAAAAGCAGGAGCCCCAGCAGAAGGTCAGACCTGTGCCATGTGGTCGGCATTCGCACTCAGCACGGTTTTCAGGCGGTTGGCCTCCTTCAGTAGCTTGGCCATGGCCCGGGGGTTCTTCCGCACGTCTTTTGAAGGGTGCTGCTCGTTAAAGAGTTTGGCCAAGTAGTCCCGGAGACGAAGCTCCATCTCTAAACCACCAAGAGTACGGTCAAACCTGTGCAAAATCATGAACAGAGGTGTAATAACCAAAATCAAATTGAAATACAAAAAAATTTCACATATTATTTCACAAATATGCAGAGCAGCAGGTTGTCAAAAGTAGCTGCAGTACTATCAGCTGTGATGATTGTGAAAGAACAAAAGTTGTCCCCAAAATAACATATTATAATGAAAGAAAGAAAGGTAGAAATAAGAGATTCACCACCACAAAAGCCTTTCAACAAGAAATTTCATTATATTTTAGGTAAATGCCCTATTGCCAAGCATGTCGAATAGCTAAGAAGCCAAAGGACAACTGTATCAGGTCCCAGGTATTTTCTTGAAAACGGCAAAGTAAATGCTTTGGAGTTAAAATTGCTGGGCTAGGTATGCACACCACCCCCCTCTTTATTTGGAAATGCATTAAGTACACTGCGTTTTCATTCCTCTCTAGAAATATGTCTCTCTTTTTCCAACTGATACACTCAATAAGATTACATGAAATGGAAAAGGCTTACATGGCTTGAGGCTATCAAAGGCAAAGCCTAAAGAAAACTAAGTACACTGGTTCCCTCCTAGCTCCTGGAAGTTCTCAGTTACCTTTTGCAAATGACAGCAACACCAAAATTATTCTTAACTGGAGCCCTCCTGCTCTAAATGTTTCCCCCTCAGCCATCAAAATTACTGTACTGAAGCCTCACTGCAAAATCTACATGATAAAGAGATTGTGAAACAAATGGTTTCCTTTCTGAGACCTGTGGGACTTGTGCAACTCATGTGGAATTCTTACCCAATGCCTTGGATCTGCAATTGAGGTTGGGTTCCTGAGTCCTTAGTTTTCACTGTCTGATACGTAACAATAGTACAAACAGTGCTTCCTGCTCCCATGTCGTAAAACATGATATTCTGAAAAGAAAAGCTGGGACTGTGAAGCAGAAACACCTGGATATCCCCCACGAATAAGGAAAGAACCCTTTCAGTGTGTTACAGGCCACAACTATCCACTCCCTGGACTGACTTTACACCCTAAGGGAGGGACTCATATTTTGACCAAACATGGGTGATGTTCAGGGTCATGTTTGACAGGAGACAAGAAAACTTCTAATATATTCCATAGTTCAAAACTCAAAGTTTACCCCTTTCTTCAGCTTCAGGAAAATCAAGTACTTTGGAGTCAGTGTTCCAATAGTTCAAGTAATCACTGCTGTTATTTTCCCCAGCTGATGGGCAAGAAACAAACACAAGTTTACAAAACAGGAACTCCCAGGACCTGCCCTCACTCCAACAGCTTTCAGGCTTCACCATACACAGGGTTTGATCTCTTTGTCACAAGATGTGTGATGAACACATGAAAACAGGGGAGACTGCTTGATCAGCAGAGTCCACTATAAGTTCTTTCAATTTTTTCTGCAGCATTTTCTCCCCTGCATGGAGACAACTTGGCAGGACCCTCCACATCTCCCAAATGCACCTACCTGTGCCGTGGCATTGATGTCTTTCCTCCTAAAAACTCCATAGTTCAATGCTACAGCCGTGTTGTCGTTGATCAGCTGCAGCACCTTGAGGTCAGCCATACGGGCAGCGTGCAGAACTGCTCTCCTCTCTGCTTGGTTGAAGTAGGCAGGAACTGTGATCACTGCATCTTTGATGGGCTGCTCTGAAACAGATGCAGGGAACTCTGCATCAGTGTAGCCACGTGCAAAGACTCACAGAATGCAGCCCTGCAGCAGCAGCCAGGATCCCTAAGGATGGATCTCTGTATCCTGCTGAAACCAAGCAGACCTGGCATATTCACACAAAGCCACAAGTCTACTGACCTCTCTTTCATGTGTCAGGATACTCTCAAATGTTCTAGGTAGCCTTCCATTTCAACAAATACTAGTTTCATGGAGCCTTACATTGTCACTGGATCATCATCACTCTCCAGTAACGGACTGACCACATGACAAAGCCACCTAGCAATTTATCCAGTTTTCATTGGTATGGTACCTCACTAGCAACACAGCATGAAATATGCACGACAGCCTCTTCTCCCTTAGCAAGTTTCACAACAAAGGGCCATTTCTGCTCTTTTAGTTCAGCTCCAACAGCAAGTTTCCATCCAAAACAGCCACAGCTTAGCCTTCACAGAGCCACTTCCACTCTCCCCTGCAGCCACCTCCCATGTGCCTCTACTCTGATCACGCATATGAGAAAGAAAACATTTTACTTTTCTCCAGAGACTACCTGTAAGGTTCCTTCATTGCAAGGCTAGTGATAAGTGGGGTGTCTGCCCCCAAGAGTAGGATTAAGATCCCAAACTCGGGTCATACTAGAAACAAATGGTAACTGGATAGCTGCTAAGTCTTCCTTACAGCCTACAGCTGGAGAGAACCAACATCCTGTTTCTAAAAACCCTGGGTTTCTGAACACTTTTGGTCTCTACTCCAATCCTACAGTGTACAAACATACACACAGACAAAAAACAGCTAAATCCTTCCAACCTGCAAATTCCTCAGCCAGACCACGTGAATAGTTCAGGACCATCCCCAGCATCTCCTCAGGAGAATACTGTATCATTCTACAATAGGAAAGAAAAGTATGGCATCAACAGTGAGCTGCAGAAGCCTGGCAGCTGAAGTCCATCCCACAAAGAACCTAAAAGCAGCCACTTACGGGGACAACTTGAAGATAACAGTCTGTCTGGTCTCATCCTTCACCAGCTCATGCTCTGGGAATCGGGACTGGTACAGAGCCACATGGGGATTATCGATCCGCTTACCCAGCAGATCCTGGAAGTATCGGAATGCCACCTTGGGTGTCCTTATGGACTGCAGAAAAAGAACCACATCATCCACTTGCATTCTTTCAGTTACGCCGTTCTCAAACCAACCCCCCCAGACTATGTGGGGAACAACTCTTGCTATGGAAGTAGGAGCACACAGCCACTACATAGAGCCAAGAAAATAATAAAACACTGGCTCAGACATTTATCACAACATGGGATACATGTATTCTGCAAACAGGAACTCTTACCATCCCCAGCGCGCTATCACCAAACAGACGCTCATTCTCCTTCAAGGAAACAGCCACAGGTGTTTTCCTTCGTGACTCCCTGAGGAGAGAGACGGAGGAATAAACCACTTGAAACACGTGAACAGTCCAGTCTCCAGTGAAGAAGGATGCTGTTCTCAATCCAGAAGGACTAAGGGAAGGTGCTTGGAGAGGGGAGCCAGCCTCTGCTCAGCTGACAGGCTACCAGAGAAGCCCCCTCCCCCCCTTCAGTGCTTTGATGAGATTATTTTTGCTTCCCTCTACTCATAAGCAAGACAAGACGGTTCCATCATTCTATCTATGACAGCCAAATTTCAGGGAGGTGGGTGAGAAATTAACCCCAGAATCCCAGAAACTGAGGACATTCCTGATCATGTCCTCTCCCATCTGTGGATTCTTCACTCAGTGGCTTGAGGACGGGCTGCAGCTGAATGCAAGAGATTTACCTGCACTACAAGTGCGGGCTTTGAACTGCAGCAAAACAAACCTGGCTCTGGGCTCCCTTGTGGGGAGCTGAGAATCAGGGGACAAGTGGGAACTGGGTGTCCTTTTGGGTTTGCACCACAACGTGTCCTTGTCCACGGGGCTTTCAGCATTCCTTCCAAAGGTTCTCAAAGGTACCCACCTTAAAGGTGAGTCAACAAACTGCCCTGCAGCTGAAGCAAGACTGAGGCACAAACGTGCGTGGGAGGAAGGGAGCCTTCCTCTGCAGCAGAGGAACAGGGATGGCGAGCCCCGCCTCCGCCCGCTGCCAGGGGCTCCAGTGGCGGTAGGACAGACCCAGCCTGGACCCTCCCACGGCAGCGCCGGGACCACCGCTCACTTGTTCAGGACGATCTCCATGGGCACCCCAGGCTTCACGATGGCGATCTTCATGGATTCGCTGCCCACATCCACCGACATTACCGCCACCGGATCTGCAAACAAACCCTCGGTGAGAACCTGCTCCCGGAGCGGGCGGCCAAGACAAGGCCGTGCCCGGACAGGCCGCTGCGGTGGCACTTAAGCACCGGCCGCTCCTCGTCGGCGTCGCGGCCCAGGCTGGGAGAGTCGCTCGGCCCGGCCCGGTTTTGGCTTGACTCGGGTTCGGCACGGCTCGGGCTTGGCACGGCTCGCGTGGACTCAGCCGGGCCCGGCGCATGCCCACGCCCCTCCCTCTTCCGGGCTCCGCCCTTTGCCCTGGCCTCTCCCCGTCCCGGTGTTCCGGTGGTTCCTGCTGGCTCCTCCCGGTCTTTTCTGCGGTGCTGATGATGACCCGTGCACGATGCCGGGCTCTTCAGCTCGCTCACAGTGAGCTCTTCGGGCCCAGCCCCAGTGCCTCCCCGTCCGTACCCCGGCCCAGGGACGGACTCCGGTCTGTCTGTAACGTGCTGCCAGTTCAGAAGCCACACAGAAGGGACAGCCTGGTTCACGAAATGCTTTATGACTGGGCAGTCCCCACCTGGCCCCGGCACAGGGGGGACGACGATTCGAAATTACAAAAGGTTTACAAAGAGGCGTCTGAGTCCAGCACAGTGGGACGGTGGCACTGCATGGCCTCAATATGGTAGCATCAGCTTCAAAACTAGCACTGTCCCAAGGCAGAGGGCTCGGGCCCCAGTAGCTCTTTGGCAGCTTTTTACATTTCAGCACTTTGTTATTGTTCCAATAAAGTTTGTTTTTAAAAAATCAACATAAAAAAACTTATTCCCTTGCCTGAACAGGCAATGCTCAGTACCACCCAGCTGGGCCCAATGTAGGTCCATGACCTTGGTGCACACAGCCCTTGGCATGAGGCGGAGCAGGGACCGTGGTCCCCTCAGGAGCTCCTCGCTGCTTGGCACGCTCACAAGTCCATCCAGCTGGCGGATCTGCGGTGCACAGCACCCCCCTCAGTTCATGAACTGGGTATAGCCCTCTGCCCCTGTGACGATGACGTCCATCCAGATGCGCATGGCCTCGGCTGACGGTGCCACCATGTAGTACAGTCGGTCGTGGGTCTTGACACAGAAAGTGAGCGGAGGGTTGGGGCTCTGCAGAGGAGGATGAAATCAGCACTCTGTTCCCCTCTGAGCAGCAGTAATCCCCCCCTTGTCCCTCCACAAAGCCCAGCACTGGGGTCCTGCCTTGGCACCCTGAAGCTGGCACCAGTGTGGGCCATGGACGACCATTCCAGGAGCATCCCTGGCATGCACTGCCCTACTCCCTGCTACCAGCGGGACAGAGAACAATGCAGGAGAATGGGGACACCCACAGGGGCTCCCACCAGAGCAGCGGCAGTGCCCAGCTCTCACCTTTGCAGCACTGCGGAGGTGATCATAGTAAACCTCTTCAATGGCTTGGAAGTAGATAACACCTTTCAGCTTTGTCTCATGTTTATCTGCCCAAGAGAGGGAACTGCTGTGGACTGTGGGTGATGGCGTGGGGAGGGGATGCGAGGGGCCACAGGACTCACCCACATAGTACGAGAGGGTGCGCTTCATGCGGTCAAAGACAAACCATCGCTTCTTCCAGGATTTGATCTTCCCGCCCATCTTGACCAGGTAGCCCTTGCACATCTTCTCTGTCAGGATGATGTGGTAGCAGGTGTCAACATTGTGGCCTGAGGACTCAATGTGCAGCCGCAGGTTGAAATCCTCCTTGCGGATGGGGAGGTACCGTGTCAGGGGACGAGCCTGAAAAAGCAACACAGCCCTGCAAAGCCTAGCGACGGCGACAGGAGCCACGTCCCCCTGCTGCGAGCTGGGACATCAGCAGCGAGCTGGGTGTGTCTCACTGTCCAGGCTGGGAGAGGGGGATGGCAGCCCCCTCACACCTGTGAGAAGTGCTTCTCCCGCAGTTTGACTTCCTTCTCCACCAGCTTCTGCCGCCGCACAGTCTCGTCCTGCAGCCGGCGTTCCAGCTGCTCCCGGCGCCAGCGCTCATCCTCCAGCGCCTGCTGGCGCAGCTCCATCTCCCGCTCCTGCCAGCAGGCACAGGCACTCAGCCCCAGCCACAGAGACCTGCTTGCCATCCAGCCACGGTGCTGGTGCCCCACTCACCCGCGACTCCATCAACCGCGACTTCTCCTCGTGTGCCTCCTTCAGCATTTTCTCCATCTCCTCAATCTTCCCCGCCTCCATCCCGCTGGCACTGCAAAACAGCGACAGCTGCTGCCCCAGCAGGAAGGACCTTGAGCCAGCAGCACACCAGCAGAGCAGGCTGTCCCCTGGCCAGAGGAGCTGGCCCCAGGGTTACCTGGAGATGTTGTCAGGTGAGCAGGCAGAGTTGTTGCCGATGGAGATGCTGGTCTCCATGCTGTCTGAGCTCTCCAGGCTGAGCGTGTCATACGCGTGGTCCAGCTCCTCGGCCCGGGGCCCGGCACCATGGGGACGGTGGTGGTGGAGGATGGAGTGGTGCACGAGCCGGGGGAAGGCAGTGGGGAAGGGGGGCTGCCCATGCAGAGCTTCCCACTGGGACTGCGCCTCAGCAGCCGCTTTCTGCTTCAGCTCTGCCAGCCGCCGCTTCTGCTCCTCAATCACCTGCCGACCTGTGCCATGAGAAGATGGCGTCAAGTTAAATGTGCCACATTCAGAACTGCATCATGGTGGGCAAGGGGGAGACACAGGCAGAATACACTACAGGCCCTGCTAGAGCCACGGAAGCATGGTAGGGGTGCTGTCACAACTCTCTGGCAAGCACCACAATCTGTCTGGGAAGGAGGACATGGGCCAGGCTGGTAGAACATGCTGGGAGAAGCATTAGTGGGTTAGGGATGCACTGGGCTGTCTCTAAGCAGATGTTGAGATGCATCTGGGGTCCTGGACTGGTCATGCCCCTCTTATGTACGGCAGAAGGTGCCAGCAAACAGCCATGCTGCTGCCTCTGGGCTGCTCGAGGCAGTCCAAGTCACCCCACATGTCTACCTGGTACATTGCCCGGCTGCAAGGGCTCTGCTGGGAGCAGCTTGGCTGGAGATGGGCCATCAGGTGGAGGGTCAGGAGGAAAGAGAGGTGGGGAAAGCAAGAGACCGTGAGAGAGGCACTGCATCCTGCTGGAGCACTGCTGCTGCTGCCACCCTTGGCCAGGCTCCCTTCTCCATTGCCCAAGTGGCAGGGGGAATAGCATCTCCTGGAGTCCCACCAGCCCACAGAACCAGGATGCAGAGCCAGAGCTCACCCTTCTGCTGCAGGGCCAGCTGGCGCTTGGTCTCGATGTCCTGCAGCGTGGCTACCAGGTTGCGAGACAGGCTGCCTGCCGGGCTTGGGGGGCCCTGGGCAGGACAGCAGATGGTCAGCTGCAAGGATGGGGAGGGAGGCTGGCACCAGCCCTGTGTGAGCCATGGCCAGGGTGCTGGGGCCCCCTGGCAGCCATACCTTGGGTGAGGGGCTGCGCTCCAGCACGGAGAGGTTGAGCTGCGAGGATGAAGGGGTCCCACTCTTCATCTGAGGGGTGACGACACCAGCACCACCCTCTGTTTTTGCACGATAGACCTGAGCACAGAGACACAGACATGAGACAGACATGGGGGAACTGCAAAA
Organism: Muscicapa striata striata; assembly: GCA_030060385.1. Classification (NCBI taxonomy): domain Eukaryota; kingdom Metazoa; phylum Chordata; class Aves; order Passeriformes; family Muscicapidae; genus Muscicapa; species Muscicapa striata. The sequence goes on from JAREIS010000122.1 coordinate 138,748, forward strand.
GTCCCCCTGGACAGATGGCTGCTCCCCCAGATCCTGCTCTGTGCTGGTGCCATCCTGGCAGGGATGCAGGCCAAGAGGAGGCAGGCATTGCCTACCCTAACCACAGGTCTGCTCTGCCTTTGCCCGCTGTGGCAGCCAGGATCCCAGCAGCACTCAGGGTACAGGGTCCACAGGAACATCCCCACATTGCCCCACTTTTGCCACAACCAGTGGCCCCAAAGCTTGAGTCTTGGCAGCAGGGAGCCAGGATTACCTGGAGAACCTTGTGAGAGGAGTGAGCTTTAGCTGGAAGTGGAGGAGGGGAAGAAGGAGGAGAGACAGAGGAAGAGGAGGTCTCAAAGCCAGCCATAACCTCCTGGTACCACTTCTCTAAATCAAGAGCTGGGAGACACACAGGGCCTCCCAACAGCTGCTGCTCCATCTGGAGAGAGAGGCTGCGTGAGAAAGGATGAAGGACAAATGCAGCAAGAGGGACAGATGCACAGAGAAGAGCTTGAAGCATCCCTGCCTATGCCTACACCATTCCCCCAGAACTTAACGTGCAGTTAACCCTGGGGATCCTGTGCACTCCCTGGCTAAGCCCCAGCAGCTACAGGAGCCGTTGGCTGCTCAAGAGAATGTGAGAACTGATGAAGCACCAAGACCCCTTGGCAGTGGAACAAAGGCAGGGGAAGGGGGGCTGCCCATGCAAGGCTTCCCACTGGGACTGCGCCTCAGCAGCCGCTTCCTGCTTCAGCTCTGCAGCCAAGGGTGAGCGGACTGTTGAGAGCCCGAGCTGCTGCTCAGCTCCATCTGCAGCTCACCCCTTCCTGTGCATCTCCATCACCTCCCAGGGAAAGTGCAAGGGGCCAAAGGAAGGGAAACAGGGCACCAACCTCTGCAGAGACGAAGGGAGAAGGGACAGATGGAGGAGGAGGAAGAGGAGGAGCACAGCCTGAGGATGAAGGAGCCAGAGGGGTACAGCCCAGCAGCGAAGCAGCAGGGGTGTGGAGGCTGCCCAGGATACCCGAGAGTTGCTCAACGGTCACATACTGGCCAGAGAGAAGCAGATTAAACCAGGATAAGAGCTAGGGCAAGCAGGCAGAGAGGAAGGAGCAGGCAGCTCCAGCCCCCATAGGAAGGTTCATTGTCCTGGGATGAAAAGCAGTTGGTGCTGCAGCCACCCTGGTGCTGGGCACTGGGTCAGGCCTGCTCTGAATCCTCCTTGCTTGAGACGAGCAGCCAGGACTGCATCCAACAAAGGGCCACCCTCCCACTGCTGGGCAGCCACTCTGCTCCCAAACCCTGCCACTACATCCAGAGCAGGCAAGAAGTGCACCCCAGCAAGGAGACTGGGCAGCTTGAGCCCCTGCTCCCCACTGAGCTGCAGCCAGACAAGTGTCCTGACCCCAGAGAGATGTGGGCTCCAAGCACCAGGGCACACAGGGAGGCTGCACTCTGCAGCCTCCTCCCTGCCTGGGGTGCAGCAGGCGACCTGAGGGAGCAAACCCGAGCATGCTCTGGGGCAGGTACCTCGTTGGCTGCGGGAGCTGCAGCAAGCAAGAAAGAGCGCTGAGCGGCAGCAGGGGCAGCAGCAGAAGCTTTAGCGTCCAGGCTGGGGCCATGTGCATTACTGCAGAACCTGAAAACGTCAGACAGCCTCATGTACTCCTAGAAATCCACGGCAAGGGAGAAGGACAAGAGTTAGACCTGTGTGCTGGCATCATGACACTGACTGCATAGTGAGGGCAAACCTCCCTGTGCATTCACGCCCCAACACTGCCTTCCCAGCCCTGCCCTGCTGCCCACGGAGTCCCCATGGTGCAGCACCTTGGGGTGCTCAAGCTGGGCTGGGTGTGCTGACACCCATCTTGCTCCAGCCTTCAGGGCAGCTTTGCTGAGTGCCTACAAGGGGCAGGGATGCCTCAGGGTCCTCCACGGTCACTGGCCACAAATTCTCCCTAGTGCAACTGCACTGGATAAAGGCACCTCAAGCTGTGCTGAGCCAGCTTGAAATCTACTTCCTCGTCCTTTCTGAACCAAACATGCCACAGCTGCTCTTATTTTGGGAAAGCCAGGCTAGCAGGACCCTACAGGATGCTGTCAGGAAGTGCCCAGCCAGATGGCAAGCAGTGAACAAGGGGGAAGCCTGTGCCCCACACCACTGCACCAGGATTAAAACAGAGGTCAGCAGCAGGAGCTGGGATGTCCAGCGGGCTCAGGAGAGCACCTGGAATCAGGGAGTGAGTGTTAATGAGCACAGCTGGCAGAGAGGTATACAATAATTGCTCCAGCCATGCTGCTGTGGGGCTGTTTTGCTGTCTGGGGGTGACATCAGTCCACAAAAGCAGTCTCAGCCAAGGAGGGGTAAGTGAGCAAGCACATGCAGCTACTCCCTCTAGTTAGTTACCTCTTGTGCCTTGGGGTAGGAGTAGGTGGCAGGAGAAGCTAAGGAGGCAGCTGCTGCTGGCAGGGAGCTCAGGGGCTTAGTTCCCTCCAACAGCTCATAAGGTTCTGAGATGTGGAGGGTCTCCTGTTGAAGGGTAAAGATCATGTAGGCAAGGTGGGCACAGACAGCAAGGTGGCAGCAGCAGGAGTCCCACTGCAGGCAGGCATGAGGGGACTCTGCCATCTTGAGCCTCTTGGCAGCAACAGGGCAGGCAGCACCACAGCCCCTGAGGGCATCATGGTTCTGGCCCCCCATTCAGAGCCACGAGCAGCGTAATGGGGCAACTCACTTCCACCTAAAAGTCCCCTGGACCAGCACCAAGACATCCCCACACTTGCTCTACAGCAACGATGGGACCCTAGGCAGTCCTGTCCCATGTGCTGCTGCTCTGTTGCATTTCCCTTCCTCCCTCCCAACCTCTGCAGCCAAAGGAGCGACTCTGAGCAGCTGGAAGCACCTGGCTCTGGTCAGAAGGTACTTGGGAATGCAGGAAATGCTGCAGAGCAAAGCTGGTGGTGCACAAGGCTCGTCTTCAGTGACAACAGCAGCTTAGGAGAGCACCTCTAAACACCACAGCCTCCTCTACCCACTTACCTCTCGGAGAGCTGAGGACATTTTAGGGAAGCTCCTGCCACCTGTGACGAGCTGGTATCGCCTCTCCAGAGACACGAGCTTCTCCTTCTCCTGCACATGGGGTGACAGGTCAGAGGCAGCTGATGGTTACTGGCACCCCATGGCCAGTCACCCACCAATCTCACCCTGCCTGCCAGCAACCTGTCAAGAGCTGGCATCACCTTGTGCCCTGCCTGGAGCACCCCAGGAGCACAGATCACGGCATTACCTTCTGCAGGAGCTGCAGGACGCTGCTGCGCTCCCTGGCCAGGCGCTCTGCCTCCTGGGCACTCTGCAGCCGGACCTGGGCAGCCTGGGCATCCAGGGCAGCCACCCGCTCCTGGGGAGCAGGCAGCAAAGGTGAGCTGGCTGCTGGTGAGCCAGGGGCGCAGCCTGGCCGTGCCAGACCCCGCTGGCCCTGCGCTCAGCCCCACCTTCCTGCGGGCGACGCTGTGCTGGCGCTCCGCCTGGCTCTGCAGCAGCTGCTGCCCCCGTGCCTCACGCTCCTCTTCCAGGTGGCTCTCTCGCTCCAGCTGCTGGAACTCCAGGTCCTCAAACAGCTTGGCCTCCGTCTCCAGCGCCTCTGCCTCCTTGGAACACGCAAGAGCACTGTGAGTGAATCAGTCCCACTGGACGGGCACCTCTGCATCCTGCAGGCAGGTCTCCCACAGCAAAACCTCCTGCCATGCCTCCACATCCTACTGGTGCTGGCCAGGAACAAGAGCTGGTGGCCAAGCCTCTCCCGTGTGCCTGGTGTGGGCAGGCAGGCAGTTTTGCCATCTGGGCACCAGAAACACAAGAAATACTGAGACACAACAGATATTGACAGGAATGTCTGCTGTCAGAAGGCGGCAATGGAGACACCCAGAACTAGCCAGGATGGAGCAGTCACCCCCATGAGGTGAACTTGCCACAGCCAGAGGCTTCACCAGCCCTCAAGAGACCAGCTGCCCCTGCTGAACCACATATGGGCTAAAGCCATGCCCTGACAGGGAGCAGAACATGTGCCAGCATAACCACCAACACACAACACTGTGTCACCAAGGCTACAGGTGGCAAAGCCCCGACAGACAAGCACCATGCTGGACAAACTCCCATATGTCCTTCCAGCCTCCATGCACTGACAGCGTGTGGCAGCACGCAGCTCCAGGCCTGCCAGTGCCACCCTGGCAGCCACTGTGCCATGCACCCCATGGGGATGTGCTCCAGCCTGCTCCACGAGACAGGCAGCCAGGGACACAGCACTGAGGCTCCCGAGGGCTCCTGCACACAGACACCGCTCCATTCACCCCCTGCCCACTGTACACCAGACCCTCATCCAGGATGTCAGTGCCTGGCCGGAGCAGGCTGTGGCAATGTGGATTTATATGGGCAGGCACTAGCCATGGGCTGGGGAAAGTCAACCACTTCCGGAAAATACCAGATAATAGGAAAAAATGCTGAGGACTAGCAGTAACATGGATCAACATCACTGCGTAAATAAACATTCTCAGGAAATAGCTGGAGGCAGCCAGATGAGGATGCAGCAGCCCCCAAGACTCCCCAGCCTGCCCTCCTTTGCAGGCAGGGTCCATGCTCGTGCCCTGCCCGGTCCCGAGGAGCTCTGCCGAGCTTACCAGGACGGCGGAGCCCGGCGCTCCCAGTGCAGCCCCGGCTGGCAGGGAAGAGCTGGCCTGAGCTGGAGCGGAGGGAGGTGGGCCATGGTCCGGGAGGGGTGGGGGAAGACACTGACCCTTCGCATCTGCTCCTGCAATTGCTCCCGCATTGACTCGGGGCACTTATCAAGGTGGCTCATCGACTCATGGTAAAGCGCCTGGAGTTGCTCTAGCTCCTTCCTTTCAGCATCAACCTTTGCCCTTTCCTGAATCAGGGGAGAACAAGACAAAACAAAAAAGAAGGAAAAGAAAAAGAAAAAAAAAAAAAGAAGAGAGAAAACACACTTCTCAAATGGGCGCCATGCAGAAGCTATGAGTTAGAGAGGAGCTCAGCTGGAGACAGAGGGGCGTCAGGAGAAGGAGTGTCCTGGCAGCTACAGGAGGATGGAGACATCAACAGACACAGAAGCCAGGACCTAGCAGTGTTAGAGGGGTTACAGCCAACCCTTGACCTCAGCTTTGTGTCTTCAAAAACAAACTTCCAAGCAGCAAAAAGATCAATGCTGACAGCATGGTTCAAGTCATCCCAATCCTGTACCCAGCTGCATCACAATAATCACAAACTGGCTTTGTTAACTGCTGCCAGCTAGGAACTGCAGCCTGAATGCAGCCTGAGGGCATGGACCACCTTCATCCATTAGAAGGAGAGGGTTGCCCATGGGGCAGCAGTGAAAACAGGAGGCTGTGGCTCAGCAGGAGATGCTCAGGCTATGATGAGTCAGGAGCAGAGCAGACACTCCTGGGCCTGGGATGAGGGGCCACAGGAGCAGTGAAGTGGGGCCAGCAACATGGGACTGGCATAGGGCAACCACCTCCCACAGGTCTGGCAGTACCATATGGGGGCTTGGCATTGAGAAATGCCTGCTGCAAGGAACCCTGTGCTCCACACAGAGATGAGACATCATGAAAAGGGCTGTGAGGGGACATGCTGGCGGGAGGCAAGGCTGGTAAATGCAGGTGCCCCAGGAGAGGAGCTGTGGATTGCCTGGGGCTCCTGGGCATGCAGAGATGTCAGAGGTGATAGCAGAGTTCAGAGCAGGCACTGTTAGTGCAGATGGGTTAGGAAAGTGGGCGGTTAGGTCAGCAGAGGGGCTGGAAGAGGGCTTTCCCTGCGCTCCTCTCCTGGCTCTGCATGAGGCTGTCCCTGGCTACAGAAGATGCCTACAAAGGGCTGGAAGACCAAAACCACAACAAAACCCCCAAACAGCCACTCTGCCAGGCCACAGGTACCCCGACAGCCCTGCCACCCACAGCCATGGGGCTGGCCAGACCCCGAGGGGTCTGATGCCACATCACTGTGGCACAGAGCTGCTGGTGGGACCTTGGCATAGGTTGCACAGGGATGATGGCCTCAGACAGCAGGGAACTGGATCCCAGCAGCCCTCCAAGGCCATGCCACACTGCCTGCAAGGCTGTGGGATAGCCAGCAACCCAGCAGCTAGGATAGCTGCTGACAGATAGCCAGCAGCTGGGACAAACATGCCACACACAGCATCATGGGTGCCTTCAGACTGTAACTGCACCACAGACAACATCAGGGGAAGGGGGCCAGGACCCCCTCCTAAAGCCACCAAGTTAAACACCTGCAGTGCTTTCCCTCCAGCAAGCTGAACACTACAGCAACAGCTGCCATCACACATGAAGGTGCAGCAGAGTGAGGTGACTTGCTGCAAAACACAGTTCCCTAGCAAGGGCAGGTAACGGGCAGTGCCAAGGCCTCTGCTCCGACACTACCCGCCGCAGGCAGCAGCCACCACAGCACAGAGCAACAGGCAGCAGCCAAAATGCTTCCTGAGCATTGGCCGTGCTCCCCTCCAGCAGGGCTGCCTGACCAAGCCCGGGCAGACATATCCCCCCACATTGCAGACCACAGGGGCTGCTCCCCAAAGCCTCTGCAGAGCCCAGGGTCTGGAGAACACCTCCGCAGGGGAACGCTGCAGCATGAGGCATTGCAGCACTGGCTGTGAGAGCTAGGGAGGGCATGGCACAGCTGGTGACAGTGGGGACCTGCGACTGGGGTCACCTTGTCCCGCTCCTTGCGGATGCTGGCGTCCAGGCTGGAGAGCTTCTCCTGCAGCTGCTGCACGGCTTCCTGCTCCTGCCGCAGCCGCAGCAGCTCCGACTCCCGCTCACCCTGCAGCAGCGCCCGCTCCATCTCTGCCTGGACAGGCAAAGCACGGTCAGGATTGCTGCTCCAGCTGGACCTAGCTCATACCTTTAGGATTCAGTGCTGACTGGTGAGGGCAGCAAGCAGCAGGGGACTCAGCAGTGTCCCCTGACCCCTCACCTCTCGCGATGTCTCCTGCAGCTGCTGCTCCAGCTCCTTGACACGGCCCTTCAGCTGGTCCAGGCGTCCAAGGACACTGGCACGCTCCTCCTCCAGCCGCTGCGCCTCCTTGGCCCGGGGGCCTGTCAGCTTCTCATGCTGTGAAGAGGGCTGATTGGCATGGCAGAGTGCAGCATGGCACGATAACAGAACGGCTCAGCTGCCCCTTACCTCGTGGTGGGTACTCTCAGTGCTGCTGCACTCCTCCTTCAGGTTCTCCTCATCCGACCTCTCCAGGCTCTCCCTCTGCTGCAGCTCTTCGACAGCATGGTCCAGGGCCATGGCACCCCTGGGCACCCACTTGCCAGCATCTGTGTCACCAGCCAGGAACCTGTGTACATCACCTGGCTCCATGCCCTCTGTCTTGGTGTACTCAGCACAGAGGTTCAGGATGGTTTCCAGGCGCTGCCGCTCCTGCGAGGAAGAATGGTCCCCATGCAGCACACGCTGTGGCAGGAGCAGACAAACCCTGTGCCAATGGTGGCCACCAGAATACGGGCCAGCACGCTGGGACGAGTGGGCAACATTACAAAGTGCAATACGGCCAGCTCGACCCCCCAGCAGAGCCAGGCACACGATGTGCTGGGAGCTTGAGACACACTAATTACAGGCAGCAGTGCCGGTGCCGAGCGCCTCTGCTATTTCCAGGCGGTGACTCAAGCTGCCTGCACCAGGCATGAGTCAGGGCTGAGCAAACACGGCCTGGCGGCTTGGCTGCAGGGCTGGCAGAGACACGGCAAACCTCATCCAGGCAGATGCCAGTTCCATTAAAACTCCATCAGCCCTAAATATAGATGCAATGTCCACAGAGCCATGGCACCACCACCAGCAGATGGGCCCTGAAGGGATGGGCAAGATGTGGAGAGTTTTGCAAAGGCAGGGGCATCACCTTTTTGCCGGCAGCCCTGGGGCTATGCCAGCTCCACCAACTTCCACAGGCTGCTGCACCTTGGGGGCTTTGTATTCCCAGAGAGCTGCTGAGCACCAGGGCTGCTCCTGGCCGTAATCCCCCTGGATAAGCCAGCAACCTGGCAGCTGTGGCAAATCCCCAAGAGGCAAAGGCCAGGTTTCAAAGCAGCAAATGACAACACGTATTTGCAGAGAGGGTGTCTCACACTCACACGTATCCCCTCCCAGTCCCAAGGCTCACCAGGCGCTCCATCTCCTGCTCCCGAACCCGCTCCTGCCGCTGCCGCCGATGGTACTCCAGCAACTCGTCCTCATTGTCACTGATCTCAGTGATGCTGTTCTTGCGCTCCCGGGACCCTGCTGGCAGCCGTGGGTCCCCCAAAGGCTTCCTGGGGGTGCGGGGGCTCTGCCGGGGCGAGGGCACAGCTGGGGAGCCCAGCCCGTATGCTGGGCTCAGGCAAGCACCTAAACTGGGACGGCGTGCGGGAGTCTCTGCCAGCGCTGGGGGTAAGGGACCCCCAGCCCCTTTCGGCTCCTCTGGGCCCTTGCGCCTGGCGCGGGGGCTGCCAGGCACTTCCCTGCCCAGCCGGGGCTGTGGGGAGGGGGCGTCCAGGGCCACCCGGGGGCTGGCGGCCCGGCGGGACAGGGAGGGACTCGGGGGAGGCAGCTCCCGCATGCTCTCCATGTTCCTCCGGGCCACCCGCGGGCTCTCGGGGGCTGCAGCCGCGCCTCGGGGCCAGCCTTGCTGCCGGGCTGCCGGCCGGGGCCGGAGCGTCCCGTGGCTCGCGGAACGGACTCGGGGGCCGCTCCTGCAGGGCTCCCCGCGGCCGCGGCACCGCCAGGGCGCCAGCCGGGGCTGCCCGCCCGGTGGTCCCCGAGCCTGTCAGCTGGCCACGGCTCACTAGAACCCCCAGCAGGCAGAGAGGGCGGCTGGACAGTGTGATTGTAGCTGGAGGAGCGAAGCGGGAGCGGAGGCGGCACGGCTGGGCCCTGCTCTTGGCTGCTGAGTGAGGGGCTGGTGTAGCTACTGCTGCTCGCTGGGGAGGAGAGGGGAGAGAAGTTCTCATAGCTGGAGCCCCCTGAGGCGGCCCCAGGGCTGGGTGGAGGGGACAGGAGGCAGCGCCCACCCCCGTTCACCACAGGAGAGAGGGGGGATCGGCCACAGGCAGGCGGCTTCTGGATGCCCGAGGATGCAGATTCCTCCAGCACCAGCGAGTCCATGATGTCCTGCAGGTCCTTCTCGATGGAGCTGACAAGGGAGCTGTGGCTGTGACACCCACGCTCCGACAGCTGGCGGCCACCATTCACCAGGGCCTCGGATTCTGCAGGGAAACAAAGGAGCAGGCATCAGTATGGTGTGACTGGGTTGCAGCCCCTGCCGGGGCAGGGTCCTGCAGGGCAGCCTGGCATCATTCTTCTGCACAGCCTTGCAGGGCAGAGCTAGGCTGCAGCCCCTCTTTGCTGCACCCCGCTGCCACCCTTTCCCACTCCAGCTGGGGAGCTGGGACGGGGAGGAGGCTGGAATCCCGCTAGCCCCATCACCCAGGAGACAGAAACCTGAGAGGAGAGGACAGCCCAGCCGCCCGCCCTTCGTCGCAGCTCCCTGCTCCACTCCCTGGGGAGCAGCTGCCCACACCACCCACCGGCACCCACCACTTGCCCCCTGCCCACTCTGGCTTCCCAGCAAGGGGTCAGAGAAGCAATAGCCAAAAGCTGCTGACCTGCAGCGCGTCTGGACCCGCCACCACGCCGCCCACAGCCTCCCCACACCCCGGCTAGGGCGCCCCTGCCTGGGCTCCCCGTCCTCCCTGTGCAGCACCGATGTGCCTGTCACTCAGGGGACCAGCGAATCACAGCAGGCACGGAGCCCAGCCAGGACAGCGTGCCACCCGGGCTGCGTCACCCCCTGGCACCCAGCAGCTCCCCCCGCTCCCAGCACTGCCTTCGTGCCTGCCAAGATGTGCTGCGGCCCTGCCAGTGTGACCCACGCAGGCCAGGGAAGAGCGAGCATGCAGGGCCCACAGGGGATGCTGCATGGCTGCATGATGCTCCTTGGCCACAGCACCTTCCCGTGTGCCTCCTCCCGTCCCCCAGTTGCAGGCATGCTGCCTTCCCAACACACACGTGGCACGGGAAGGCAGCCAAGCTCTTCTCCCCGTGCCAGGGCGTGCTGGTTGGGGCAGGGATAAGGGCTACCAGCCCAGGAGATTCGGACATCCCTGGGAACTGGGCACGGTACTGGCACCTGGCCCATTGCCCCACGGACAGGCAGACACAGCAAGATAAGCCCAGGAGATGAAGGACAGCAGCCAGAAGAACGGCCTTCACAGCCACAGCACAGCCACTCCAGCACATAAACACCCGCCTTCAGGCAGCTGGGGGGGCTCCGACGGGCGATGGCTCTGCCGTGGCCAGGCTGGGCAGAAGTCAAAGCCGTGCCTCAGTGCCCCCACAGTTAACCTCTCTGAGGCAATATTAATCATTAACAAATACCAGTGCAGCTGCCATGCCATGCTGAGGGGATGGATGGCACACCACAGCCGGGTGTGAGCCCCACTCGAGTGCAGCAGGACAGGGCTGGGAGAGCATTGGGCACTGGGAAGGCTGATGGAATGGGTCAGGGATACCTCAGCATCTGCCCTGCCCCACCTGGGACAGGAGGGGGTCACCTACTTCCTGGTAGCCCATAGAGAGCCGATGGGCTTCTGCTCCCTGCTGGGATCATGCTCTTAATCCACTTGGCCTCAGCAGGGTGGTTGAAGCGGAGGAAGGTGGCCTGGCCCAGGCAGATGGTGCACCCTTGAGAGAGAGGAGAGAGGCTTCAGCTGCTAGCCGGCAGTGTCAGAGGGATGCCGGAGAGTGCAGGGAGGCAGTCGGGCATTGCTGGCCCTCGGGAAGGGAGCGGGCTCCTGCTGTCAGCAGAGGCTTAGGGGGCGGCTGAAATCCAGGTCACTCTGCAGCAGCTGCCGGCAGCGATCGCAGGCGCAGGCACAGCTGGGGTCCCCGCGGGGCCGGGGGGAGCTGGCGGCGCTCCAGGGCTTGCGTGGCTGCCAGCTGCAGACAAGACAGCTCCTGTCCCTGCTTGCAAAGCGCCTCTTCTTGGCCCAAAGCAGCAGCCCTCCTGGGGCAAGGCTGCCGAGCAGCCCCGGAAGGCACCCCAGGAAGGGGAGCGGAGCCGTGGGCGCTCGCGGGTCCGTTCACCTGCTGCCCGCGGTGCTGGGGAGGCTGTGCTGGCAGCGGGGAGCATCAGGCGGCGGCGGGCGGGCTGCTGCCGACACACCCCGCTTTGAAGCGCCTGCCAGGGCTCTGGGGAGAGGCTCGCTCCGTACCAACAGCCGCGGCTCAAAATCCCTCCCCGGAGGGGACGCGTTTTTTGGAGCATCCGTCAGCCCAGCTCGAAGCAAGGTGAGCGAGAGACAGAACAGACTAATTGCCATCGTCGTCGCGGGGGCCCTGTCTGAGCACCAGGGCGGGACGGAGTCCTGCTAAGCCCGGCATCCTGCGTGCCGGGGGGCAGAGACGAGGCCCAGCCTGGCACCGGCTTGCCCGGAGAGAAGCATCGCTGCCCTGTGCCTTCCCCACGTGCCGGCACCGCTGTAGCCACAGGTCGCTCCGGCAAAGCGAGTAATCCCCGAACTGCACCACGAGCGTCGGCCTGACAGTCCCGCAGTTCATCCCGCTGTGGCCGTGCCCAGAAGCCGTCCCCGCTCTGCCGTGTCCCTGCCTGCCCCAGGGACAGGAGGATGGGCGGTTCGGCGGATCCCTGCCGCACCCCTCCGCCCACCACGGCCCTCGCTGCCATTGCGGGACCCGGCAGGACCCCGCGGCCGCCGTGCCGGAGCCTTCTCCGGTGGCCACGTGGCTCCCATTGTCCCCCCGGGGCAGCGCCCACGCGGGTTGGTCCCCCCTTCCCGGGAGGGACGGGGACAGGGCGGGGGGCCCGCAGCGCTCCCGCCTGCGGGGGTCGCGGTGGCCCTGTGTCCCGCGGAGGAATGGAAGGGAACCCCCGAGCGACCCCATGCGCGGTCCGCACCCCGCACCCCGCACTCACCTCCCCGCCGCCGCCGCCGCCGCCGCCGCCGCCGCCCGGGCAGCCCGCGCCGCCCCGGGGAGGGGCGGGGGCCGGACCTGGCCCGCCCCGCCCGAGGGTCCTCCCCGCGGAGCGGGACACGAGCGGTGCGGGGCGGGGATGGCGTGGGAAGGGCCTGCGGCTTTGTCCGCGCTCCCTGGGAGCGGCCACGGGGGCCCGCCGCGTCCGAGCCCTGTCGCCACGCAGGCAGGCCAGCAGTGTCCCGGCAGCCACCCGGCGGGAGGACACCCGAGGTGTTTTCATCTGTCATCTCCCTTCCCAGAGTCGGCTCAGTATCTCCGCTGTTCTTCAAAGCCCACCCGGGTCTCTCCCTTCCCACCTCACTTGATAGACGCCGCAAAGCCCGCTCTCAAACCGTGCCAGGACGTGGCCGCTCCCACCGCAGAGCACAGTGGCCAGGAGCATGCCAGCTGGGACATGCAGTTACTGCACGGCTCCTCAAACACCCCGATACTCGACGGCACAAGTCCACGGGCAAAGGCTCCAGGGCACCACAGCCTGCTCCTACCTTGGGTGAGGTGCATGGGCCGCTGGAGTGGCACACCGTCGATGGCGCAGGCGTTGCCACAGGGGTGCAGGGTGAATGTCCCTCGCACGTTCTCGATGTAGCAGTGCTGGGCCGCCAGCTCGGGGCCCTGCAGGACGATGTCTGTCCCAGCCGTGCCGATGGTGGTCCTCCCTGCCATCAGAGAGGGCGTCTCAGTGTCTCTGTCACCAGCGGGCCCATGGAGACCCCCTTGCACTTACCTTCCTCCAGGGGCAGGAGTGTGATGGCAGTGCTGAGGCGACCGCTGCCTAGGCTCACCAAATGCGGCTTCTCCGTCTGCACTTTCAGCCCCTTGCCAGTGTCGATCAGGTCCAGGGGGCTGCTCTGTAGGAGAGGGAGGGATGCTCACAGCTCCCGTAGCTGTAGCCCGCACCCCTGCACTGTCCACCTGACTGAGCTGCTCCAAAATGGCCACACAGCCAGGGTCAATGCCCAGGCACAGCCACATGCCAGCAGGACTGTCCAGCAGCAAGACACAGGAGAGGAAAGCTCTCCTGCCTGTGCTACCTATCCCGGGAAGCAGAGGTGAGCTGCCGCGGGAGCTGGAGATCCGTGGGGCTTGGGCTGCGTCTAAGAGGATCGGAGCTGCCAGCCGCTTAGCTCAATGGGCTTTGCCGAGCATCCCGTAAGAGGATTGGCTGAGCCTGAGGAGCGCCCCTGCTTGCTCACCTGGATGACAGTCTGGACTCTGTGGGCTGGGCTGATGGGGATCCTGCCCGATGCCTCCATGGTGCCTTGGAGACGTCGGATGGTCCTGGACATGGGCTGCCAGAAAAAACAGAATGGCAGTATGAGTGACCACACTGGACGTGCCCTTCATGTATTTTTCCTTCACATCCCAGACAGCAGCCTGAGCACAAACCCCAACCATTCAGAACTAGCATTTGCCACAAGGAGGATTAATGTCCTGAGCTCCTGTCTTCATCATGTCAGCAGCTGCCTGAAGCCAGTGAGCATCCCTGCCTGCCAAGGCATGCATCCTACCTAGGCACACATCTCCATCCACCCAGCGAGACCCATGTGCCAGATATTGTCAGTCACAGTCCCGGAAGGAAAACTACACATGGGCTCCGTTTTCGGGGCATGGTGTTGGAAATGCATGCTTTACATACCGAGAGCTGTGGGCAGCCAGACTCCAATGGTGTCAGTGGAAAAGCACACACAAGCACAAGTTCTGACTGTCCCCAGCAACACCTGCCTGCCACCCATGGCACACCAGGGCACCCCTGTGCATGCCAGCAGTGCCCAGCTCTGGCTCCCACACAGTCCAGCACAGTTAAGAGTGCAGAAGCCCAGCTGAGTGTTTGGTGTCCCTGCCGATGTGGCCCACAGGGCCACACAGGCCACGATGCTGCCACACATTCTCGGCGTGAGTGGGAGGCAACTCGAGGAGGAACAATTTCCGTCACCCGGCACTCACGCCATGTCGGGATGCTCTGCGGATCTAAATTTACCGTCTGCTGCTCCCCACGTCCCTCCCTTCCGCCCTGAACTAGCTGACTGGGCCTTAACCCTTCCCGGGTAGCATGGATGGGAAGCGCTCCATCGCCGTTAGGAGACGCCGGTCCCAGGGCCGCCAGGAGGAGCCCCGGGCTCGGCTCTCGCCAGCATCGCCCCCTGTCCCGCCAGCCCCGGAGGGACCCCCCCCCGCCTCGGCCAGCCCTGCGCTCAGCTGCGGGGGCGAGTGGGCGGCTATTACGCACTGTGGAAAAAATGAAACGCTGGAAAACACCAAGCGTGGGATCCAGGACTGGGATGAAAGCCCGGGTGTCTCCTGCAACACCAGGACTGGCCGCCCCACAGCAAGGGCTCCGTGGGGACCGCAGCCACACCACGTGGGATGAGGACAGCCCAGCTGGGGCGAGGGGGGCGTAGAGATAAGGTACCCCGAGAGCAGCTCACGAGTGCTCAGCTGCTGCCAAGGCAGGATCCCTGCTCTCCTTACCTGCCACCTGGTCCTGGTGCCGAGCGGGACCCTCCGCGGCAGGGTGCCCATGTTCCCCGGGCACTGGGGTGCCGCGCTTCCCAGCATCTGGAGACCCCGTAGCCCAGCCGAGCCCCTGCCCCTCACTTACACCTACTTCCCGTCACAATGTTCAGGAAGGAGGAAAAGCCAGGAGGGGCCAGGCTGCTGCATAGGAAGGGAGCGGGGCCAGGGTGGGATCTTGTGCCGGTGTTAACTCCTTCCCAGCACAGCTGTACTGGTGAGATCAGGTGAGAACCGTGGACCCCCATCCCAGCCACCTGGAGGATTATCTCCGATTCCGCCCACCTCCTGCTGCCCAAACTCCCCACCCAGGACCCCCCAGTCCCCAAGCAGCCCTGCCTGCCCATGAGCTGGAGGGTGACCCTGGCATCCCACCACTTCCCAATGCCCCCAGTCCCGTAACACTGCCCTCCAACAGAGCCCCTTACCTGTCTCGTCAACACACAGGGACCGCCTGCGCCACCCCAGCCCGTCCTGCCGGGGATGCAGCCCCTCTCCAGCCGGCCCTGCTGCAGGAATGCGGGGCGGGAGCGCGGCCGCCCCAGCCGGCGCCCCACCGCTCGCTCGGACAAGGCGGTCTTTCTTCTCCCGCCGACGCCTGCAGAACGCGCCGCTTGTTCCGCCGTGGGAAGCGGTGGAGGCAGCAAATGCCAAGGGGTCGGGCTCGCTTACCACCCAACAGCCCACGGTCCTTGTGCACCCTGCACAGGGCTGCCTGCTCAGCCCCGGCCTCCTGGAACACAAAAGCCCCTTTCTTCACCTGGCACGGCCAAAAGCCTCACCTGAGAGGCTGCAGGGGTCCTACTAATGCAGTGCAGGCTGCACACAAACACGCTGCCCCACCGAGATCCCGGGGAGCCCCTGCATCACACTGCCCACAGGCTGCAATCTGCCTGCCTGCCCCAAGCCCACAGGCAGGGCTGCTCTGGGGTCCACTCCCGCCTGACCTGCTGCTGCCCACCCAGAAGACCCAAGCTTGGCACAGCACATCCTGACTCACTCCACATCAGATCCCAGCAGACTCCAGAGCTGCACTGTGCACCACTGGCCAGGGCATGGGCATTCAGCCGGTGCTCATGGAGGAGCACAGACTGGCAGGCCATGCCATGCAGTGTCAGCCATGCTGGGATGAAGCAACAGCATGGCAGACAGGCGCATGGCATCCCCTTGCTTGGCCTCTCATCCCCACTTGTGGCTGGCTGGATGAGTCACGCAAGGAAGCCTGAGTGGCCGAGCTAACGGGTGCACACAGCGGAGCATCGCAGCCTCCAGCCAACTTGGCTGCCTGTTTGCTCCCCATCTGCTAATGCACTCAGGGTGCGCTCAGCCCTTCCCACACCCTCTGGCCTGGTAAACAGCCGGCTCTTCCGCCGGGCCGCTGGGAAGGGGGAGCCTGTCTCCTGCACAGAGCCGGAGGCGAGTGAGGAGCCTGCTCTCGGCTGCTGCCTCCCGGCCTGGGGCCGACAGCTCAGTGGGGGAGACCCAACCAGCCCTATCCCACCCAGGCGAGCGATGGTGGGGGCTGCATTGCGGTTGCTGGGACAACGCCATGATCCTGGCAATAACACCACCATAAATCAGCCACCAGCCCCTCCGGCGGGAGCCGAGGAATCCTGGCCACACCCGCTGATTTCATCGCTCAGGGGAAGTGCTCCTGCACCAGCGCAGTACAGCTGTGTTCCGGCCGAGCCCTGCCAGCAGCAGCTTCAGGGTGTCCACAGACTGCTGGATGCTCGCCATGTGCTCAGTAGGGGAGGGCGTGCAGCCCCACCTACTGCACCCAGCCTGCCTCAAACGAGCCAGCTCCAAGGGCCGCTGAGCCACGCATTGACCCAGCCACCGCTGCAGCTCAAGCACGGACACAAGCTCCAGACCCCTCACAAGGCTCCACAGTGGAGAGCTGCTCCTCAAAATGCTCTCGTATCAAAATGACAACTTCTCACCTGCAGGCCAGAGGTCTGGCTCAGCAAGCAGCATCTGCAACTCCTCCTGATGATGTCCTGGGGACCATGACACAGGATGGATTTGGTGGATCTTGATTCCAAGCCCTAGCACAAACCCATCACCCAGCCCTTTGTTTCCTGGGAGAGGGGTGGTGTGAACATCACCTCTCCCAATCAGGCATTGATCACTCTCCTCTTTCTGGCTGCCAGCAAGGATCCCTTGCTATGTTATCCCGTGGTTTCATCGCCCTGCCCCTGCTGCTCCACATGTACCAACATAGGGCAACACACAGCAAACCCAAATGTACGCGGAGTTACCACAAAGTAGCCAGCCATGCTGGCTTGCTACTGCCCGTGGTGCTCAGCCAGGGGACCTGCTCCCTGCAGCCTCTGCCTAGTGCTCAGAGAGGGCTGGGGGCTTGCAGGGTGGCTGGAGAAGTGGGAGAGACAGTGGCCCTTCAGCACAGCCGCTGGACCTTCTGGGAGTGCCAGATTCCTCTGGCTTTCTGACAGCAGCTGAAGGAGCCATGGCAGGAGTGTGGCAGGAAGCTGGAGTAAACAAGGTCCAGCCACGGAGCAGGGTCCAGCCAGGCCAGTACCGTTCCCAGGCTCCCCAAGAGGTGTCAGAGACAGCAGTGGTGGCCATGGGCCAAGCACCATCTCCTCCTGTGACTGCCAATGAGCTGCAGCAGGATTTGGGGATGGGAGAACCTTGTCTGGCTGCCTTCCAACACCAAGCTGCTCTCGGGGCTCCCACACCAGTAAACCCACCACTGACGTGGACTACGGGATCCAGAACCAGCTTCCAGGCAACCCACACATCACCAAAATATTGTGCAATGGTTGGTTTTATGGTTGATCGTGTTTTTCCTACTTCCCTGTCTGCAGCTCCTTCCTAGCACCCCTCCTAGAGCACCCCAGGGAGCACCAACTTGTCCCACACCTGGCCCCGACACAGGCTAAGGCAGCTGAGCCCCTTCCTCCTGCCTCCAGCACATCCCAAAGCTGCCCCTGAAGCACTAGGGAGTCCTTGCGTTACAGGACAGCTGACCCCAGCCCCACAGGCTCCCCAAGGGCAGGGGTCGCCTGGGGCACAGAAGAGGGGGAGGGTCCCAGCCCCAGCTCCTCACCTTCTCTGCCCGGTCCGACAGCCCTGCCCGAGCTCCGCCGCTCCGCGGTCCCGGTCCCGCCACCGCCCGCCCCGCCGTGTCCCCGCCCCAGCCGGTGTCAGCCCGTCCCGCCCCCGCCCGGGCTGACCGGCCCCGGCTCCGGAAGGACCTCACGACCCCCAGCCAGCTCCTTTAACAGTACTTTATTTGATTAAAGACTCAGAATTCTCTGTGTACACTGGAATGTGCTCTATTCCCTAGGCCAGAATCATACAGGGTTACAAAAAGTGGGGACCTCGGCTCGGTTTAAATATCACCCTCCAATGAATGTAAAAAAAAAAAAAAAAAAAAAAAAAAGCTCCTTGGATGCTTGAACTAACTTTGACTCCATTTTAAAAATCATACAGACAAGCAGCTCTGGAACAGACTGGGTTAATGGGATTCATAGCCTACTTTGCAAGGGGAGAGGGCTTTGCCCTCTCAGGACAGGACCAGGGTTGATTTCTTCTCAGGTGCTGCCAACAGAGGAGAGACCAGGAACTTCTTTGGCAGAGGACCCCAGGGGCCCGTGACAGGCTGGCTGTCTCTCACAGAGCACAGTACATGCACTTTTAGGGCTGTTGCCTTCCACCTGCACTCGGGCTGTCTGGCTCAGGTGTGCCCAGGGGCAGGTGACCCTTATGACAGGCCCCAGCCATGCAGGTGAGATGAGTTGCGAGGGGAGCACAGGTCTCCGAGATGAGGCAAATAACACTAGTGAGGCTGCAGTAGGAGAAATGGCTCGGATCAGCCCCCACATTACCTGGAAACCAGCATTTCCTTCTCCTACACCTGCCAGTGCTGAACCAATGCTGGTTTGAGACAGGTCCTGACACACAGGCCAAGTAAGTCAACCAGGCTCTTCAGCTCTTTTCACCCAGGCAGGAAAAGCCCTCAGCCTCCCCAGACACCAAAAAGGCCTTGCAAAGGATATACAGCCAGTTCTAACCAAACTAAACTTCCTCCAAAGACTGGCCTGAGAACAGCTGTGGAGACAGTGAGGACACAGTCTCCACTAGACACTCTCCCTGCTGCAGCAGGAACCAGACTTACCTGGAGCTGGGCCATTGCCACACAGCAGAGCTGGAGGAACAGCAGTAACTGTGTGAGGCAAAAGGACTGAACCCCTGGGTCCCTCTTCCCACCCCATGCCCCTGCCATGACCACCCCCACCTCTGAGGCCAAGGTCAAATTGCTCAGCTTCCACCAGATGGAAGGGTCAGGACCAGCAGGTGGCTCCACACGTGAGAATCAGAGGCCAAGGAGAAATTAAAATGGCAGCACCAACAACAGAACAGCATGTGATGCCTCAGGAGAGAAGAGAGCGGTGTCTGGTTGGTTCTGGGCTGAGCTCTGAGCATCTCGGGGGGGCATGTCAAAGTCAGGCTCTTTGCGGAGATCTTGCTTTTTTGCCAGTCGGTAAAAATCTGCCAAAGAAATTTGTGGCCATTTCCCCCCATGAGCACATCACTTCTCTGCAAAAAATGTCTGTGACCCAGGAACACTGTAGATGGCAGACAGAGCCACGTGTCTTAGCAGAGGGGGCTGTGGCATTCCCAACATTCAGAATAAACGTCGGCCTCGTTTTTTTTTAATTTAAAAATTTCTTCCATTGAGCGTCACCACGTCTGACATTACAGGATTTCGTACTTGTCCACCAGGAAGGTGGTTTCAGTGGAAAACCTTACAGGGCTGTTCCCATCTACCTGGGTCACTTTGGTAACCTGCAGAGACAACAGGCAACATTAGGTCAGCACTGAACATCACTCCTTACTGCAGCAATGCCATGCTTCCCAATGCCACTGACAGCCACGAGAGCACAACCAACCTGCTGCCTTTAAACCACAACTCAGCCCTGAAACAAGGATCTTTGTTCCCAGGAAACCTGAAAGAGGGCACTGATTTTCTGTGGTAACTGTGTCTCCACTGAAGAGCAAAGTGTCAGCCACTGGCTACACTCGACAGTTGTATGCCAAGCAGTATTTTGGCTACAAGGCTGATGGATTCTTCAACAAAGTCTGAGGGGAATTAATGATTACTCAGAGACTTGAAGACACAACTGAAACTTCAGACAACTCCATGAAGTGCCAGCTACCAGTGCTGTCTGCTGGCACTCGTGAATCCAGCTGTCTTAGTGGCAGGTTAATGCCAACCTTTTAGCCATGGCCAGTGGGACCATGGAGATGCTGTGGTATGGCCAGTATCAGCCATCTGGGGACTGAGGCAAGGGTGACATCCCACCTGTGGAGCATCAGCAGTGACCATACCTGTATGTTGCAATAGTTCTTTTTGGAGACGAAGGAGACCTGCACTGGGAAGAAGTCGTTTGGCTGCCCTGCTATGCTGAACTCCAGGCTACCACTCTTGTTTTTGGCATCTATCACTGGCAGGCACCATTCAAGGAGGTTTCTCCGGCTGTCGTGGCGATACTCACCATCAATCTCCCCAATCACTGGGGCGCCAACACCAGACCTAGAGCAGGCAATGAGAATGACAATAACTTCCCTGCACAGAGCTAAGGAAATGCCTGTAACACCCGTTGGCTTGGCCAGATGCACAAAACAGGGAGGGGAAGGAGGTGATGGAACTCATTAGTGCCATGTGGATAAGTTACTTACGGCAAGGGGATGGTGATGATCACATCATTCAGCTCTAGGCTCTCTTCTTGCAACTCATATTCAATGTTAACATCACAACTGTTCCCACTCTCTGATGGCCAGCAGTTAACTGAGGGAACAGAGAGAGTATGTGAACCATGCAGGCCATTCACATGGAATAGGCTTTCACAAAACGATGCACTTCAAAACACTCAGCAAAGCCACCTTCAAGCTGATTTTAAGAAAAGCTCTCTATTTTCCTTGAGGTGTTTAGAGAAAATACACACTGCCAAGGACAGGTACTATCCAATGGCTACACACAGTATCTCCAAGATCTCACAACATGCCAGGCCCCAGGCAGCCCACCTGCTGCAAAGTGGCTACCAGTAGCTCATGGACAATCACTGGCTTCTTCTGCCCAAGCCCCCAGACTTGCACTCACTTGTCAATGGAATGAAGGACTCTTCTGTGGTCTGCAACCTCCACTTCAGCACGCCCACATCGCTGTTAATAGGGAATGACTTCTCTGGGTTCTTCAAACCGATCTGTGACTCTGTAGTGAAGAGCTTCTTGTCCACATTTGGGTGAGTCTGAAAGACAAACACATGCCCAGACTGTAGGTTTGAACCATAGGTAATGCCAGGACAGGTCTACACATTCCAGTGTTTGCTTTGACAAAGCACACATCAGGTTTCCTCCTGGCTCAGAAGCCCATCTGGAGCACAACTGCTTATCGACCTGGGATTCCTTCCAGGAAATGCTAACCTGACAGGAAGGATCCCCACCACTGTCTTTTCTAAGTGCACCTGCACTAGAGGCGATGCAGGCTGATATCTACAGAGCTCTAAGTCAAAGATCATCCTGAATGCTTACAGCACACATTTCAAGAAAAATCTATCTAATGCTGTTGGGAAAAACAGCCTGACACCATAACACTACTGTCCCCCCTCAGCCACCTTAATGCATGTATGTGTCAGTGGCCAAACTCCATTTAAACATTCTCCTCACAACCTCAAGTGTGAACAGCTTTGTAGAAGCAGAGGATTTTTGCAAGTCACTGTTCAAGCTGCACTAGAAAGACAGGAATAAGCAAAGGGTTTTGTTTCATCTTCCACCTGAAGCACTGCCTGTGGGAGTGCTGTTAGTAACTCACTCATGGGATGCACTGGAAGGAAGTGGACTTGCAGACAGCGATGATGTACAGATGAGCCCCTGGTGAGGAGTGAGCCAGAGTGTGTCAAAGCAGCACCACCTCCAGGGATCAATAGGGTCACACAAAGAGGGAGAAAAGGAAGGACAAATCTCCCAAGAATCTTATGAGCTGCAACTGCTGACTGCCATCAAGTGCTCCAGCAATCATCCCAGGTACAGCAGTGACAGGACAAGCAACCTCAGAAAGAAACACCTTCCTAGAGAATACACTCATTTCCCATTGGCACAGGAAATCTGTTACCCCGTTTCCACTCCAGCTGCAGCTGACATCACACAAGCACACTGAGCAATACCCTAGGCTGCTGCAAAGTCCAAGTGAGGTCACCTGGCATGCCAAGGTGCACTGCTGGGCAGATAAGGCTCCGAGGGCAGGATGGCAACAGAGATTGCATTTCTCCAGTGAACTTCAATCCCTTGAGCATGACTAGCCCTGCACTTCTGCTTATACCTGCAGTGACTACTCCCATTCCCAATGCATTTGCTGAGAAGGCTTGGATGAGAACATAGGAGAGCAACATACTCAAGTACTTCCACTATTTTTCCTCTGGAAAGCAGCAAAAACATGTTCAACAGCATGGGACTCCAAACAGGCTTTACCTGTAGCTGCACTCCCCTCTTGTCTTCATTTTCTACATGCAGGCGAATCCGTGCAAACTTTTCATCAGAGATGTGCAGCATGATCATGCCGTGCAGCTCCATGTTCTGCAACCCTCCGTCACGGCCACAAGTCAAGGAGATTTTCTCCTCTATTTTCATGTGCACGCTAGACAGACAGAGGAAAAAGTTCAAGTCCTACACTCGGCATCTCCCAGACAGAAGAGAGAAGGACAGGCTGTGTGTACTGAGCAGAAGCTCCCAAACAACTACATGGTTGGTACAGTGGGGGCTAATACTGCTCTGACAGTGAACTCAGGGGCAGGAGAACCCACGCACATGGGTCTGCAAGGCATGGGAGCCCAGTTAAATGGCAACAATGCAGCACCTTGACATGCTGGTCACTGAAATCCCCTCTGACAGGCCACAGCACAGCTCAGGCACTAAAGGTTCTGAATTGCTGTGTGTAAAATGAACTGTGAATGCCTCCATCCTGAGCAGCAACTAGGCTGGGAAACAGGGAAAAGCGCACAGGAAAATTCCCAACCTCAGCTCAATAATGGATGGACAGCCCACTTTAGTTAAGTGGATGCCTAATCAAACTAGCTATCTGCTTTTTTGCTGACATGCTTTCCCAGACTTTGCCCAACTTTTAGAACTACAAGGTAAGAAAACACAGGAAAAAAACAAAGAAGAGCATGAAAGCTCTCTCCCAAGGCCACATGCAGGGAGAGCCGTGAGGAGACTGCTTCCAAAGCAAGGGCAGCACTCACCTCTCCATGTTAATGGGAGGAGCAAGAACTTTGGCTGCTTCTACAGAGCGCTTGCCTACAGAAGTCATGATATTTTCTCCTTCCAATTTCAGCTTGTCCACGAAGTTGTCCACCTCTTTCCCTTTAGCGCCGAGTTTCAAGGCTTTACTGGGACCTGAAGGCCTAAATAAAATGTGTAATAATCTCCAAGTTAGCTGACAGCAACAGGTTCCCCTTCCTGGTTATCTTCAAATGCTGTAACTTGACCATCCCAACAACACAGCATTCAACTCGGCAGCCTTTTTGGGGGAGAACACACATGGAACTGATCATCTCATGTGTAGGATGCCAAGTCATAATTTAGATTTGGATATGTTTCCATGTATTACCAGGAGGAAATACCATGTATTTCCATGTATTACCTCTTTTTCTCACACAAAATGAAACCCCGTTTTTCATCCAAGAACCCAAAGAGACTACAGGGTGCTAGTGTGGTACGTGGCACAAATGGTCCTCAATATTTACACAGACGAGGAACTCATGTTAGACCCTCAGGGCACGTGGTTTGAGCCAACACTGACTCCCAACATCTGCCACCTGCTGTCCCCCCCACCTGGCTGGAGCTGGTGCCACTTTGGGCTTCTCGGTCTCAATGATGGTCTCTGTGATCATTGCTGTCACACCCCCAGACACAGCCGAGCTGCCGAAGCCCCCGAAGCCCGGTGCCTTCTTGCCGTGTCTCTCTGCATCCCTCCTGGCCTGCTGCAGCTCCTTTGCCTTGCGGCGCATCTCAGCTTTCGCTTCGCGCTCCTGCGTCTGCAGGAGAAGAGAAGAGGCTGATGGAGCTTTGCAATCTCAGCCCTGCCCTGCACAACAACTAAGTGCAGTTGCCCAAAAACCCCCAGCCAAGAAAAAAGAAACAAGACATGGGCATTTAGCCCTCAGGAAAGCTAAATAATTGCACGGCCCTGCCAGAGTGGAGGAACACCTCTGTATAGGAAAGGTGGTGATTCCCAGACAAGGCACCTTGTGTCAGGATTGCAGGTGTCCCTGCTCACCTCTCTGACTGCCCGAAACACCTTTTCCTCATGTGAGTCCATTTCAGTGAAGGTCCGAATTTGTGCCAGGTTTACATTCTCGCGGTAGCCCAGAGCGACAATTTCATCAAAGGCAAAGATTAGGTCGAAGCAGTGTTCTGAGATCTCATTCTCTTCCAGAGCTCGACAATATTCAGGGATCTAGAAGGGGAGAATATGTTAAAAGAGTCCCCACAAACAGAACTATGTAAACACTTTTTTTCTATCATCCCAGAGGTAATAATCACACCAGACCCTCCCAAGCCCAGCACACCTTTACACTGCTCTTTGTACCATTACACTGTAAATAAACAAGATGAAGTTTTGCCATTGTTAGTTTTCTGCATTAAAAACCTTATAGAACCTCTTAGCTTCCTCATACCCTAACTCAAAGGGACCCAACTGCATGCTGGGGCCAGTGAATTTCCTCAGAATCCTTTGGTTGTGTGAAGACACAAACTTGCTGCTTCAGGATTCCTGCATAGCAGCGCTGCACTTGCAACAACCACACATTGTACAAAGAATATTTAAGGCTAAATTACAGTCAGCCCTTTGGTCTCACCAGGTGAAGTACAAGTGATGATGTTTCTTATGTAGAGTTCAAAACTATCACCAAAAGTTCAGAGCTTTCTGTCTAGTCAGGAAGTGAAGCTCTGGAACACAGACCTACCAAGTGGAGGCATGCAGTGCTCCTGTGCCAGCCCAGAAAGAGATCCCTCACAACAGCACCGTTCTGGGCTACAGACACCTCACTGAGTGACGAGTCCTTACCACTCTAGAGAAGAGTCGGAGTGTTTCCAGGTCTTCCAGGATGTTGCTGTTTTTGGTGGTAATCAGCACCATGTAGAGCTTCTCCATGGGCTGGTAGACATATCGCACGCTCTCTGTCTCCACAAACGTGTGCTGCTTGCCTGTGTTCATCAGCTTTGGGAACGCTGCCAGCAGCCCCTCGATGCGGGTGCGAGTCATTTCCACGAACTGCCGGGACACGATGGCCTTCCCTGCCTTCGTGCACACGGCAGCTGCCAACAGCACCTGGAGGAGAGCAGGTATGAGCAGGGCCTCCTGCCCTGTGCCCACAGAAAGCATCTCTTCCCCCGCACTTCACCTGCACACCCTTCCTCAAACTAGATACTAAGTCCTCCTCTGTGATGAGGGAATGAACTGTGTCAAGACATCTCTGCTTTAGCTGTCTCTCGCCATTTCACATTCTGTCCCAACATAACCCTGAGAGCTCTGCCTACTTCTGTCAGGCAAATGATCATTCCCAGTTGCACAGAGACCAAGGTGCAACAACTCCTGGGAGCGTTAGGCAGGACTCCAGATTATCGACTTTTCCATCAGGCTGCCCCAGCTTACAGTTGCACACAGGAATGCTGTGAAATGTAACATCTCTCCCCAGTGCCATATGCACAGCACAGCCAGGTTAATGAAGCCCTGGCTATCACCCACAGCCTTTGGATGTCTCCCGGGCAGCTCGAAGGCATTATCACATCGACAGGGCAGCAAGGCACTCACCAGCTGCACTTTCTCCACCTCTAAGCCTGCCCAGACTTCCTCCCTATATTTCTCTCTCATAGATGTTCATTACCTTTGTCAGAAAAATTACGTTCTGCACTTCACAGCTTTTACATCCGCAAGTTCAGCTATTGACATAAAGTATCCCAAACCCTCAAACGTGGCAGCGCTGATCCCTGCCGCGCCTCGGGCACAGTTCAGCTCTGACGGAGCCGTGCGCGAGTCTGTGCTGACAAAAACACGGCCGCGACGGACAAAAGGAGACGGACCAGCCCTGGGTTGCACGGGGGAGCAGGCGGACACCACCCGCCCGGCTACACCTGAGACCCCGAACGCCCTTTAGAGCAGGCGGGAGGCCGAGCTGAGGACCCACCGTGGCTCCGAGTGACCAGAGAGAAAGTCCCTCGTCCCCACCGCCGCCTCGGGCCCCGGCCCGACCGGGGCGGCAGCGCCGCGCTCCGTCCCACCAGGCCGCGGGCTCCAGCGCCGGCCTGCAGACAGGCCGGGCGGGCGAGGCGGGCCCGGGGGTTCCCCGGGGCTGCCCCGAGCCCCGCATTGCCCGCGGCGGACCGTTCCTTGCCTTACCATAGCAGCAGCGGCGGCGGCGGGATCCGCGCTCGAGCCCTCCGCTCTCTCCGCTTCCCGGGCGGCCCCGCAAGATGGCGGCGCCGCGCCACGTCCGCACCCGGAAGTGTCGTCACGGGGCGGGGCAAGGCCGGGCGGGGCAGGGCGGGGCTGGGCGGGGCGGGGCCGTGGCACCTCCCAGCCGCCAGGGGGCGCGCGCGCCGGGCCGCTCTGGCCGGCGGAGCCGAGCGCGGCGGGGCGGAGTCGCCATGGCGACAGCGGCGGCGGCGGCGGCGGCGCGACGGGACGGTCGGCGGGCGGAGGTGGGACACGGCGGGACAGAGCGGGACACGGGGGCGCGGGCGGAGGTGGGACACGGGACACAGCGGGCGGTGGATGTGACTCTGCCTGTCGGCGCAGCCCCGCCCGGTGGAGAATCAGCCGTACGACGAGAGCCTGGAGCTGCCCGAGGCCGAGCCCGTGGCCCGCTCGCTGCGGGCGGGGAGCGCGAGCCGCCTGCGGGACTCCCGCGGGCCCGCGGTGTCCGGCGGAGCGGCCGAGCGCGGGAGCGGTGGTCGGGGCAGCGGAGGGAAGGTACGAGCGCAGCGGGCGGGGCTTGGCACGGCGGGACCCGGTGAGATCCGTGAGACCCGGTTCTCTCGTCCAGGAGGAGGCAGCGGCACACCTGCCCGGCCCAGCCACCGTCAGCGAGGATGACGACGAGGACGATGAGGACTCGGAGGAAGATTCCTCGGAGAGCGACTCGGAGGAGGACTCGGAGGAGCACGGGGCCGCGGTGGAGGGGTGAGCGGTGTTGGTGGCCGGAGGGGCAGCGCTGAGGCTGGCTGTCGGCTCCACCGGTTTCCCCTGATCCCACGAGGGGGAGCAGAGTCGTGGGCATCGGGCCGGGCAGCTCCTGCCTCCTCATCCCTGATGCCCCAGGGTGCTGGTTCCTCCAGGTGGTGAACCAGTCCCGGGCTTGTTTGCTGTGCTCAGGAGAGGCACCTAGCTGGAATGATCCAAGGCCTAAGCCAGGCCGGGCCAGCAGGAGAAATCCAGAAAAGGGGAGCACCATCTTGAACATGTCACTCAGATCCTCGTAGTTCTCCTTTTCTCTTGTTTTCAGCTTCAAAGCTATTGCTGCCCGCCTAACTGCTGTCCTATTGCTGCCTTTGTGCAGAGCACTTAGCCCCCTTTGACAGCCCTGTGTAGGACTGAATGATCTCAGATGTCCATCACTCAGGTGCTTTTCTTGACCAGCAGGTGGAAAGTAAAATGGTGCCAAGTAATGCTTTCCCTGTGCAAGAAGTATTTTCCAGAGTGGACTTACTGCCTGGTGGTTCAGCTTCTCATGTTCGTCTGCCCCAACTGGGGCCTAGTTTCTGTTGTACAGAACTTGCCACATGTTAATCTTTTCCCTCTACTCTCTTCCTTTTTTTAGTGACTTCAATCTAGCAGATTTTGACTACCTGCAAGTGTCTTCTGAAATCAAAGATCTCTTTGAATACATCAAGAGGTGAGTGGAAAGATTTTAGCTTGCTCTTGGCTCTCTTTTGTGTCAATTATTGCAGCACAGTTCCTAGTCATCCATGCTGTGTTGTTGTTTATTTCCAGGTACACTCCCAAAACAATAGAGATTGAACACAAGCTGCAGCCTTTTATTCCAGAGTTTATTCCTGCTGTTGGAGACATCGATGCATTCCTAAAGGTACAGTTTCTTCAGGCTCCTCTCTCAGTCCTGCCCCACGAACTGGAACAGCGCAGGGTCAGAGCATGTGGCAGCCAGGTCTGGTCTGTCCCTGCTCTGTCAGACATGACAGGCAGAGACCTGGAAAACTACACTGGTGGTTTGGTCTCCTCTCAAACAGCATTTGGCTAACTTGGGGCAAAGCCTGGGTTTTTCCTTCTTCTTTTCAAGCAGCACCACACTTAGAATGCACATCGGAGAGAGCCCACAGGAAGGCTCTGTACAAACCTGCCCTGGACTCCACAGACAACAGGGCTCTCTTTTCCTGCAGGTTCCTCGTCCCGATGGCAAGCCTGACAACCTTGGCCTGCTGATCCTGGATGAGCCCTCAACCAAACAGTCAGATCCCACCGTGCTCTCCCTTTGGCTGACAGAGAACTCCAAGCAGCACAACGTCACAGTGAGTCAGGGAGAGGGAGGTCACACTTGCTGCACACTTCCTGGAGTAAAACCGTGGTATTTTACAACTGAGATGTTGACTTTAAAAGCAGCAAAACCAGACCTTTTGCTTTAATCCATTGTTTTAAACTGCAGTGGATCTGAGCCTTGCTTCAGTCAAGTCTTGACAGAAACTCTGAGTCTGTTCACTTCAGGTGATGCTTTATTTCCTTTTGGTTGTTCATACCCAGTTTTAGTCAGCATTTTGCCTGTAGAAATCCACTGGTAAAGTGCAGCTGGGAAAGAGAGAAGGCATGGTTCACCAGGAGTGAATGCAGCTTTCCCAAAAAGCCCCAAAACACCATGAAACACTTCCAGCTTTATATTTGTGTTTTTAGCAGCAGATAAAAGTGAAGAGTTTGGAGAATGCAGAAAATAACCCCAAAGCTATTGAGAGCTGGATTGAAAGTATTAGTGAACTGCATCGCTGCAAACCTCCTGCCACAGTCCATTACTCCAGGTGAGCCCTGATGCTGGCAGTGGAAGGCTGTGTGTGATCCTGAAGCTGATGCTCTTCTCTTCCCCGGCAGGCCAATGCCTGACATCGAGACCCTGATGCAGGAATGGTCACCAGAATTTGAGGAGCTCCTGGGAAAGGTATATGCTCTTAGAAACCGTGTGCCATGAAGCTGGGTGTGTTTGCTCCATCTCACAGTCCAGTCCTCTTGGGCTTGTTCCTCCTCATGACTCTGCCTTTGGCAGAAGCTGGGGAGCAGCCCAGCACTGGAACTCCCAGCTGCTGCCCCAGTGGCCTCTGTGCTGCCAGGCTCCTGCAGTCTGGGAGCAGATCTGACAGCCCTGTCTGTTCCAGGTGGGTCTTCCGAGCGCAGAGATGAGCTGTGACCTTGCTGAATACATCGACATGATCTGTGGTGAGCTGGGGAGGCTGTGCTGCTGGCACAAAGCTGTGATGCTGGCCTGGCACTCTCACTGACAGTGAGAGAGCTTTAGCTGCAGGCTCAGCCCCGAGCGGTTGGGATCATTCCCTGCTGCTTCGGTTGGAGGTGGGCTCTTGTACTACAGGGGTCTGCAGTCTTTGGTGCTTGGAGCCCCAGGTGATGGTGGGCAGTGAGGAGCTCAGCCCTTCCTGACAATGCTGTGTGTGGGGCAGTGCAGACCAGATGCCCTCATACGCTTCTCATCTCACCTGCAGCCATTCTGGACATCCCCGTGTACAAGAGCCGGATCCACCCTCTGCACGTCCTCTTCTCCCTCTTCTTGGAGTTCAAGAACTCGCAGGTATGCAGCTGCACCCAGGTGCTGCTCACGCAGCTAGCAGCACTGCTCAGCTGGTCCCTTCACATTTGGCTTTGTGGTGGCACTGGCAGTGTGCAAAGGGCTGGGCCCCAGAGAGCATGTTCTCAGCTGCTGCTCTCCCTGTGCCTCTGCCTGCACAGGGGGCTGGGCTGTGCTCTGGGCTGAGGTGCTGAATTGTTCAAGAGGCAAACAGCAGCCAGAGTGCATCTCCCAGGGCTGACTGCTGAGCACA
The DNA here is from genome assembly GCA_030060385.1 of Muscicapa striata striata. NCBI lineage: Eukaryota > Metazoa > Chordata > Aves > Passeriformes > Muscicapidae > Muscicapa > Muscicapa striata. The sequence goes on from JAREIS010000122.1 coordinate 168,380, forward strand.
AAACTCGCGCAGAGCCGATGTGGCCAGCACGTTCAGCTGCATGTGTGTGCTCTGAGCAGTGGGATCAATTCTTTGCATGAACATGTTCTTTTCCCTGCAGCATTTCAAGCCTCTGGCTGATGGGCAGAAGGGCAGGAGTCCACCATCCAACCCACCCTCACAAGCAGCAGAGGCAGAGGTGTTGAGCTTTAATTGATGCTTCACATTAAAGCCTCATCTCCTGGATCACTGTCTGCTGCTGGACACTGAGGTGTACCCAGAGCAGGTTGGGGGATATCACACAGTAATTCAGAAACCTCTCTAGTCTTAGAGACATTGCTGGGCTGTTCTGTGTTAGGGAGTAGGGCTTGACTCACCATATTTGTTGCAGAAGCTGCCTAATGGCTCAACTTTGACTTGTTCCCAAGGAGTTCAGCATTAAACCAGCCTTTCCCTGTGTCAGGCTCTCTGTGCCACAGGTGCTGCAGAGCAGAGGCTCTACAAGCTACAAGGGCTGGAGCAAACAGGAATAAATTCCACTCTCAGACACAACACTCAGATCTGCTCTGACCTGGAAACCTCTTCTGCTCCTTATTATTGAACTCCCTTTCTGTTGAGAACAGTCCCTTAGCTCCTGTCAAGTGGAAATAACCTGTGCAGCACCACATAGATGCTTGAATTCAGTTTATTGCTGTTGGGACAGCTCTCCCCAGCCCCTGCTCCGCTGATCTCCCACCCATCTGCCACAGCAGCAGGGACAGGGGCAAACAGGATCATGCAGCAAGTCACAAACCTGCTAAAGCAAAACTGGTGCTTGACTTTACCCCAGGAGGAATTGCAGTGCTAGAGCCTGGCTATAAAGAGCTTTGATGCATTTTGATTGTAACAGAATATTGGTAAAGTTCATGGACTACATAAAACTGTGCCTTGGCTGACAGCGCAGCTCCCAAGCCCTGTATCACATAGCACAGCACAGAGCTGGGCTGGTCAGCTCTTGTTCCCATCATGGCCTTCCTGGCACCCCCAGCTGCTCGGCTCCAGTAGGTACCTGGTGCCAGGCAGCCCTGGCTCACTGGCCCCACGCTGCAGCTCACAGCCAGATCTCCTCACTGCTCATGCTGGGCACTTTGTAGATGCGCCCGGACGTTGGGAGCCGGACAAAACCTGCAGGACAAAGAACTCATTGCCTGTTGGAGCAGCCAAGGAGCTCCATGTCCTACAACACATCTTTTGGGGCTGCTTGCCCACCTGCTCCCCTTACCAAGCTTGCTGAGGACCAGGGAGTTTTCCAGTCCCAGCAGGGCACTCTCTTCTCCCCTAGCACCAGCTCCTGCATCCTTGGGGGAGGCTGCAGGGAAGCAAAGGGATGAGAGCCAGGACATCTATCATTCACCCAGGCAGGACCAGGGGTCCCACGTCTCACTGCACTGGCACATCAGGGTTTTACCTCCACCTTCCTGTGCAAGGTCATCCAGGCGCAGGTTGGGTGGCAGGGACCGGGTCTGGCGGGGCAGACGTGTTCCCTGGGGCTGCCGTGGCTCAGAGCTGCTGCAATGGGAGCACTGGCTGGGTGGGCTGTTCCCTACTGCTTGCCCTGGACCTTGCAAAAGCAAGTGGCATACCAGGCAGGCAGCACAGGAGCCCAGGCTGAGCAGGGCAGCTATGGCCAGGGCTGCTCCAATGGCAACACCCAGGACAGGCAGCTCTACACGGGCATCCAGCAGACCTGCAGCGGCAGTGCAGACTCCTCAGCACCCTTCCATGGGGCCACTGCACCATGCCCACCCCTCAACAGTTACCTGTGGGCAGGAGGGAGGCAGTGGTGATGCCCACACTATTGGCTGCACTGACGGAGAGGTTTCCAGCTGTGCAGCTGAGATGGATGTGGAGCGACTGGTTGGCCAGCCCTGGGTAGCTTGTGGCACCCAAGAAGAGAAACCTGGAGGTGTTGGCCATCACATGCCCATCCTGGTCCACCCAGGTGGTGCTGGAGGGTGGGTTGGCTTGCACCAGCACAAAGAGCACCAGGAGAAGGCCAGTGCCCTCGACCTGCTGGTAGTGAGCACCTTCCCGCAGGATCTCTGGCTTATCTGGGTAAAAAACAGGCAGTGAGATGGGCAGGAGGGATGGGGGTGACACAGCTAGGAGCAGGATTTGGCTTGTCTGGGTCCAGAAGCGCTTTTTGTGCACAGGACTGACAAGATGCTGCCCTGCTATGGCTGTGATGGATTGGGTTATGGTCCTGCCCGAGCTGGACAAGAGCCCCACACACCCTCCCCACATCCCGGCCTGGAGCAGGCCAGCACCGCGGACCTTACACTGCACATTGAGAAGGATGGAGGTGTTGTAGGTCTCACTGAAGGTCGGGTTGGTCAGGGAGCAGTTGAGCTGGTGGTCGGAGTGCTGGCCAGCGAGGGTGAGGATGCTGGCAGTGTCTGCCGTCGAGAGGTCGATTTCCTGTTTCTGACCGTTGAGGTACCAGGCCAGTGTGGCACCGGGGACGGGCCAGGGAACCCAGCAGGTGAAGATGCGACTCTCCCCCTCCTGCAGGGTGCACGCTGCTGGCGGCTGCCCGTCAGTGGTGGGGTCCAGTTCTTCCAGTTCTGCCAGAGAGCCCACGACACATCAGAGCTGCGGCAGGAGTCCTGGCCCCGGAGTCATGCACCAGACCCAGCACAGCCTCACCTGCCAAGCAGAGCGCCAGGAGGCTGAGCAGCAGTAGCAGCAGGAGGGCAAGGGCAGCCGCTGGCCAGCCCCTAGGACACCTCATATCAGCCGTGCTCAGCGCTATAGGAGAGAGGCAGCTCGAGCAGGGGCGGCCAGCACGCTGGGCCCCGGTGCTCCAGCACACAGCAAGGTCGGAAGACGCGGCCCGGCTGCACCTTACCTGCAGCACTGCTGCTGCCGTGTCCAGCCCAGTCTGCAGTGCGGCTCTGCGCCCGGGCCTGGTACGCAGCAGGGCCGTGAAGCGGCGCAGGGGCGGGCCCCGCACGGCGGCGAGCGGATGCTCATCCCGCTCGCCGGGCGCCGCCGCCGCCGCCGCCTTCCTCGGGATCGCCGCGGGATCGCTGCCCGGCCGGGACCGGGCTGAGCCTCCCCGCGCCTCCACCCGCCCCTCCTCAAGGAACAGGGCGCAGACCTGCACCCACCGGGCCGCCCCTCTCAGCGGCGCTGTGCACGCTTGGGAATCGCACACAATGCCTGCAATGTCACAAGCAGAGCCCAGGCGCCGGGAACGGAGGGAGTTTTATTCGGGGTGGAGCGGAACGAGACAAACACAGCAAGGTGCTTTGGTACTTTCCCGTCCCTGGCTGTTAGCCGGGAGGAGAAGCAGGAGCTCTGGCAGCTGAGATGGACCTTTTCTGGCCGCCAGGACATGTCTGCCTGGGCCAGCTCAGGAGCACGGCTCTCCCCAGCCCACCCGCTGCCTGGCCCATCTCCTGCGCGTCTCAGTCGCTTCCAGTGCCATCGGGGTTGCGCAGCCGAGCGAGCATCTCGCAGAGCATCTGGTTGCAGAGCGCAGAGTAGGGGTTGAGGAGCACGAGCTGCTGCCGGGCGAAGGCGCTGCCCAAGCGCGCCGCGCGCTCCAGGTCCCGGCGCGCGTGCTCGTCCCGCGCCTGCAGCCGGTGGATGAGCCCGCGCTGCACGAAGCTCTGGCAGGCGGCGCGCCCGCGGCCGCGGCTCAGGCGGATGGCGGCGTCCAGGTCCCGCAGGGCGCCTGGCGACAGGGGAGGCGTTGGTGGGGGCTGGGGATACCCGGAGAGCACCCGGGCCTGTCCTGCTCACCTGCCACGTCCCCGCGCAGCCGTAGGGCCTGGGCGCGGTTGTTGTAGCCCGAGGCGCGCTCCGGCAGCAGCCGAATGGCCTCGCTGAACCGCTCCAGGGCCGTGCTCAGGTCTCCCGACTCGGCCGCAGAAACCCCCTGCAGCTCCAGCTCCCGGACTTGATCCAGCAGCTCCAGCGGAAAAGCTTCCACTGTTGCGGTGTAAATGGGAGACCTTGACTTGAAGCGGAGGCACCAGGCCGAAGCACGGGCCCCAGTCCCGCTGCCACCCTCCGCTCCCTGTCCAGGCAGGGAACGGACACGGGCAGGGTGCTGATGTCCAGCGGCAAGCAGGCACTGTCCCAGCCTGCAGAGCCTCCTTCCCTGCCCCCTGCTTGCCCCATGGAGACCCTGCCGACAGTTCCAGGGAGAACCTGGCACAGCATCACTCACCTTCGTCCTGGACGTCTTCCTCCTCCTCATCCAGCCCTGGGATATCCCCAAAAGGGCTGCTAGGATTAAAGATGGTCTGCAGGACGGCCCTGTCGTTGGCTGTGGCCATGCTGCTGTGTCACTGAGGTCTGTGACAGCCCGGTTAATGTTCACACTGGCAGCCCCACTGCACCCTGCCTGGCCCTATCACAGCCTGGGTGTGAGGCCCCACCGCCTGGCCAGTGGCCCCACAGTGCCCTGGTGACCCACAGGCACACGCTGGAGCCGAGGGCTCCTCACCGGACACCCTGTGCAGTCCCGGGTGCTGGCCAGCGGCTCCCATGCCTTGTGAGTGTCCTGGAGAAGTAGCAGCTCCTCAGTTCTCAAGAAGAAATGGAGAGAGCCCTCTGCAGCATAAACTTGACATGTTTATTAATTAAACTATCACTTAAATAAAAAAAAGTGCATAGAAAATAAACATGTTTAAAAACTCCTTTTTTTGTTTTTTTACAACTATGTACACTTTTTATTTTTACATTCAGTCTTTTGCAGAGCTTTCAGCATTTTTTTAAACTATTAAAGTATTTCCTTCTTCCCTGTGGCAGGGAGTTAACACTGATGTACTTTAGACACGTTTCCTCTTTAAAAAAAAAACAACAAAAAACCAAACAAAAAACCAAAACAAAAAAAAACCCAAAAAAACAAACAACCAGTAGATTGGAAGAACACAAGAAAAAATAAGTTTTGTTATACATGATAAGTTGTCAAGAAATGTATTTCTAGAACATAACCTTGCCTTTGCAGAGCTTTTTTTTTTTTTTTGCCTTTTTTTTATTTTTGAAACAATTATTCACCTACCTGTAGTTACTAAAGAGACTGTAAGTTCAAGAAAAGAAACACCACAAGTATAGTTCTCGGCTGATAGACGAAGCTACTGTACCTTGTTAAAAAGATACCAGGAAAGCACAGAGCACATTTTTCCCTATATGTAGGTGGTACCCCAACATTCATAACCAAAACGAGAGGAAGGAAAGGAAGAAACCAAGTTGTACAAGTACTGACTGTAACAAGAAGGGCCAGGAAAGGCAGAGCCACCCGCTCCCAGCTTCTGGCTCTAGATGCCAGTGGCGAATGAGCAGCAAGGCTTTCCTGGAGCCATGAGCAACTGTAACACAATCCTTATCTATAGTGTTAAAGAGAATTAAAAGCCATGAACTGATACTGAACTAGGCTTCATTACACGGTGCATTACTATATTAGTTCCTATATATATTGTATTTATAGTTATAAAAAAATTTGCAAGTGTTGAGAGTGGACCAGTGTATGGGTGAATGGCATGATTCTGCACAGACCGTCCTGCTGAAGAACTTGGTATTGCTTTGAAATGAAAGAAAATCAGAAAGAAAAGATACCCAGCCCTTTGCAATGACCCGCTTCTCCTTTAAAAAAAACATGTCGGTTTGTACAAAAAAAAAACCCCAAAAACGCCCTAAGGTTCCTTTTTTAGTATTTTCAGATACCATGATCTGTGTCAGTCCTTATAAAATATACATTCATACAAGGGGAGCTGGATGCTCCTGGCCAGCCTGGGCTGAGAGCGGGCAGGCTCAGCTGCCCTGGTTGCCCCAGCCCTGCTGCCACTGGCCCCACTGGCCCGGGCTGGCCACGGCGGGTGCAGCTCCCCGGGGGTACAGACAGTTTCACTGGCCACGGCGGCTCCTGCCGAGGCAGCCGCAACGGGAATAGCAGCAAAGCGGGCAGCCCGTGGCTCGGCTGGTCCCGGCAGGAGGAGGCACCTGGCACTTGGACCGTGGGGGACTCCTGAGGCACAGCGCTCCCCTCGACCCTCCTTCCCACCTCTCCCCGTGCGGGGTGGCTCTGGGCAGTGCTCTCCCATGGAACCTCCTCCTGCAGCCAGGGAATCGGGAAGTGGCAGCAGCGGGGCAGGGGGAAAGCGCAGCTGAGCTCTGGGATAAATGCAGAGGCTTTGCCATGGCAAGGGCTGTGCCCCCGCCCCGCATCACAAACGGAAGGAAAAGGGCCAAGAGCAGCTGCGCCCGGGGCCACGGGGCCCAGATCCCCTGGGTGGGCACTCTCTGGGCTCCTCAAAGTATGTGCGTTCCCAAACTGTCAGTGCATCAAATCATCTCAGTAACAAACACAGCGTCAATGTGACTTTGCTTTCAACAGTTACCAACAAATTATCCTCACACAGTGCAATAACAAAAGGAAATCGGCAGGTTCTGAACCTCTGAGTGCTGCTTTTCTTTCTCAGGGCAGAGGAAGAAGTCTCAAGAGCAGAGAGGTGTGGATGAGGGATGCTCCTCTGAGATCTGGGGAGTCAGCAGGCACTCCCAGGTCCCTTCCTCACCAGCTGCCCCTGCCGGCTCAGAGCAGCCCTCGGATACATGAGCTCCGGAGAGTGGCTCCTGTAACGACTGCAACCCAACCACCAGAAAAGCTCGGAAAAGCGAGGGTGCTTTCTGCTTTCCCTTCTGTGCAGAAAAACAGATCTGCCTTTGAGGGACAGACTGTGGCAGGAGGTGTGTGCCTCAGACTGGCCTCCCAGCAAAGAGGTATGGAGGGTCAGGTCTCATTCTATCTTGCTTTTCCTTTTTAAACCCCTGCAGGATACCAGCACGGGCAAGGCAGAATCAAACTTTCTGCCCAAGTCACACACTGTCCTCCCACAGAGCCAAACTCTTACCATGCTGGGCAGCTCTCCCTCCTGCACCCGTCCTTATGGGCAAATACAATTTAAGGTCCAGTCAACCCTCCCGGAGACAGTTACTGAAGTCAAAAAGGCAGAACAAGAGTAGAAAACAAAACTAAAGCAACCCCCCCACTGGAGAAAGGCTCAGACTGTGTCCAGCCAGGTATTTCCTAGAACCGTCCTATGAAAATAAAAAAATCATTAAAAAGAGATTCTCTTAAATTAGGATAATACCACTGTAAAAAGCCTCGTCATAAGTGCTTTCCCCTATGAAGTGCTTCTCATAGAAAAATATACAAAATATATTTACATTTATAAAACCTTAAATACTAAACTGTAAACAGAACAGAGCAGAATCCAATGTTGTCACTATCAGGCTTGGGTCTCTCATTTGTCTCTCTCTGGTTTTGCTCTGAGGCACAGGGCAGACCCCAGGGGGAGGAGGACTCACACTGCTCCAGCCAGGACAGTGGTGTGTCTCAGCCTGCTCAGACCTGGCCTGGTTCCTCACCCATGGTGCCAATGCCTCACATTTCCTATGTGGTTCGGGATGCTGCGGGACGAGCCCGGCTGGTGCTTGGCCTTGCCTCTGCAGAGAACTTTGGCTCCCTTCTGGTGCCCTTGCTGTGTCTTCTGGGGAACACAACATGGCCACAGCCAGACTGAGCACAGCAGGCACCTGGCTGCCTGCACTGGGGCACTGGCACGGCAGAGCAGTGGGTGCCTCCACACCAGCCCTTCACAGCTCCTGCTCTACAGCAGCATGCGCCCAAGGCCGGGGCTGGCTCGCACTCCCCTCCTCTCTGGAGACCTCTGCCCAGTTCCTTGAGACACTGCTGGCTGTGCCAGCCACCCGCTGGACACAGGAGGAAGCCAGCTGCTGGAGGTGGGACCCAGAGGACCACACCCCGAGAGCATTGGTGAACGGGAGCCTTTGCTGGCAAAGACCCACAGTGCCCCAACCAACTGTTGGCACAAGCCCTCTTTGCCAAAGAATGCCATGAGTTCCCCTGCTCTCAGGTAGGGACTTCAGAGCAAGATGTCAGCCAAACTCTTCTTGTGTCTAGTTGTGGGCTGCTCTGTTCTGCTCTCCTCATAAGCAGCCAAGCCAGCCCCCCATGCCACAGAGCCCTGCGCAGGCAGCACACCCACTCCCACTCACACATAGTGTTTTGCAGACTGTGCAGTCCCAGGGGCCCGCTGGTGAGGCACAGCCCTTCTTCCCAGGAGGCAAGCTCAAATACTGTGCTACCCAAGCACTGACTCAGCCCTAGCAAGGAAAGCTCTGGCCAGGAGACACAGAGGGACACGACCCATGACTGCTGCCCTGTGCCTGGGCCTGGGTGACCTCCCCTCTCCTCTCCCGCTCATTAGCCCCACGCTGAGAAACAAATATGGGGGCGGGGGGAAATGAGAATAGCAAAAACATAACCATGCTGAGAATCTTCTCCAGCCGCCCATGTCTCTCACAAGGGTGAGTGTGCACATGCGAGACATGAAGATGTGGACTCGGACAAACACAGCTGCCAGTCTCAGGTCCCTGAGCCCAGTCCATCTTCACTCCTGCTTCTGGCCTCTCTGTCCCGTCCAAGGGGCCAGGGAGGGGCTCACTTGAAGCTTTGGTTCACCCCAGGCCCTGCAGGGCTCACTTGCAGCTGATGGAAGTTCTAGTTTAAAAACTTCCTGCACTTCTTGGCACCGCAATTACAGGGCAGTTTGTTGCTGGCATCTTCAATGGGAAACTTATAGTCATAGGTGAGCTCTTCCCCTCGGTAGATTTTGCGCATGGCAAAGATGACAATGTGTTTCTGGCCGTCGATGTTGATGACCCGGGAGTAGCAGTTGGGCTCGCAGGAGTGGTTGATGAAGCGCGCCGCGTTCCCGTGCATGGTGGCGTCCACCACCTCCGAGTCGTCAATGCGGAACATGTAGCACCCGATGCCCTGCCCAGGGAGGCAGAGGGGCATTAGTGCAGGCAGGGCACCCTGCCAGACAGCCCTGCTCAGAGCAGACAGCCTCTCCACGGGGCCTCACACACTCCCTCCTGCCTGAATCATTTAATCCCCACATTCACTGAGACTAATCTGAGACCCTGCCCAGACCACAGAAGGGAATGACAAGTGCATATAAAGCTCCAGCAAGAATGAAAATAACCCAACAAGTCAGCAAACACAATTTGAGACGTTCCCAACAGAATTTTTATGTGGGCCTGTCCTACCTTCACAGTCACTTTCTAGCTCTCCCAAACTCTTTAAGAACATCTACAAAAGCCCAAAACTCACCTTACTGTCGTAGTATTTCTCTCGTTTGTCAGTGAGGATGGAGCGAATGACATTGCCTGAATATTCGATCACCATCTCACCTGCATCGATGTTCCTTTTGCAGAACAGACCCCGGCCATGGATAGGAGACCTAAAATGCAATAAAGAAAGCAAACAAGACAAGCAAAGCTCAAGAACATCAGATTGCAAAGGCTGCAGAAAACAGGCTGTTTGTGACAAGGACCACTGCGGTACTGTTAACCCTTCTCTAAGGGAACACTAACAAGAACACCACCAGGTCACTCTGCCCACATCTGAGCTACTGCCAAGGTAAAGCCAGCAAGGTGCAACTGGTCTGTGCTGAGGATTACTTTTCAAATACATAACTTGGGCAGGGAGAAGGAAGAGGGAAAAAGTCTGCTTTTCCCCCCTATTTTGTAGCTTGGCTTCACAGGTTTCCGGTTTCCACCTTCCCCCATCCTATGGGCAATGGCACCAGAGCAAATCCATACCTGTAGACACCAACTGCCTCCTTGGAGGTCTTCTTCAAGTGCCGAAAGCGCATGGGCATTGGCAGATCCATACTGGTTGCCCTCCTAGAACAAAGAGGCACTGCTAAGTGATGACCTGCATTTGAGACTCTGTGCCATGTATTATCTGGGGCACTTTCCAAGATGGAGTAATTTATAACTGTGACACTGCAGCCTACAGAGAACACAATCAAAATCAGTGCAGTGTTTTCATATATATATATGAAAAAGATCATTTCCTCCCTTTTCTTGTCAACTTCTCACCAGATTGTTTTACATTAGCAAGGAAAACGAGCATTTGAAGGCAGACTGGTCTGGCGGTCACCTTCAGCTGTCACTTCTGTTGTTATTGCAGAAGTCACCTCTATGTCTGGCAGTGCTTGGCAGCTTTCAATGTTTAAATACCCCTCAAAGCACAACCCTTAACTAAGCCAAATCTGCTCGTTTTAACACTATTTTCCCCTTTGAATCTTTAAGCCCTGCTACATACCGGGCTGATTTCAGCTGCACTTCTTCCTCTTCCTCGTCATTCGGGTTGTATTCTGGTGGCTGTCGGTGCTTAGACGCCAAGAAATTAAACATATCAAATGCAGATTTCCTGCAATTTAAAGAGACCAGAGGGAGTTTGTTTTACTGACTGAAAATAAACATGGTTGCCACAACAGTCTGACATATTTATTGCCTCACACCTCCCCTATTCTGCCCTCTCTTAAAGCCCTGCGCATCAGGGCAGACATAGCAGGTTCTGAGACCTCCAGGAACAGCCTCAGCCAGGAAAGCTTTGTTAAATCAAAGGGCCGCAAAGTAGTATAGGAAACTGCACAGAATTTGAAGATTCTGAATGGTTGATTTTCATGTGCCAGCTGTTAACTGAGAGCTGTTTTACTGAGAGCTTTAGTGCTGCTGAGATTTGTTGCTCCTGCCCTGCCACAGCATTAATTATGGAGCCAAAGGGCCGTTAACCCCAATGTTGACAAGGCTCACACTTGCCTCAGGTGGACTTCGGCCCGAGCAGAGCCATGTGGGTTCAAAGGAGGCTCATTGGCCTCCTCTGGCTTGTGAAATCTGAACTTGTAGTTGTGGCAGTGCTTCGCTCCATACAGTTGCTCTATCAGGAACACAACAGTATCATGGATAATCCCCAACATTCTCAAACCGTTCACACCTAGAATGAGAAACAGAGCACAACAAACACTAAATATCAGTGCAGACTTAGAGCAGGAAGATACAGCAGCTCTCACAAAGAGCTGGGACACCATACAGCTGTCACAGCAGCACTGTATTAGCTGTTGCATTCTATGTGAGAGTTTCTAATCCTTCCACTGGAAAGAAATTACCCTCCAGAAAGCCTGCAGCAGGTTAACTGGAACTGTTCAGACTCTAAGACCCTCACAGAAAGATCAGTTTGCTCTCCCACGTTCAGCACAGGCTGTTACCTGCAAAGGACAGCTGCTTCAGGCGGGCGTTTGAACGGGCCTCCTGCACCTTGTCAGTCAGAGACTTCCAGGCATCTGCAGCACACACACACACATGACAAATGGTGACAGGGTATCCAAGGGCTGGGACACACATATTTAAATAAACTAACTGGAGAATATGAAGTTTCCAACTTTCCACAGGACATAAATTAAGATCCTTGGATACAATTGCTTTCGTGCTTCTGGAAAATTCACACTGGCATAAGGCAAGATGTTCAGCAATTGGTCTGGAGGAAAAGTCTGGACACCCAATACTCCACTGCCTATTTCTTGACAAACTACAGTTCAACATCATTGGTCAACTGATAAAACAAAATGAGTCAGTGATATATATCATTATATATATATAATGGGTCACTGAATATATTATCTTGCAAAATGCAAAGAAAAATAATAGAATCCAGATATTATCAGGAACTAGGATTGTCTAGGACTGTAAACCAAGAGATTTCTCTTTCTATTTTTTTAATTTATAAATAAAGCAAATAAGAGGCCCTCAGAAGTAATAACTTTACTTCTACTAAGGACAGCTAAAACCAGTACAACCAACACTGCACAGTTCTCACCTTCAATGCTTTCTGCGCAGATCTGAAAACCATCATCACTAGAGATCTCAAAAACCAAACCCTTTTTTGGCTTTTTCTCACCAAGACACTCTTTCCTCTTTTGCTCTTGCTGAAGCCAAAACATAAGAGGGGAGCTGAAAGTGCTCTCTTCTTCCTCAAGAGCTTTTGAACCTAGAAAAGAAAGCAGCGTGAAGACAGGAACTGGAAAGAATGATGATTTTTACACCTGGTGTTCCACAATTGAAAATAAGTTACTGACTTGCCTTTTCACCAGCAAATCCAGCCAAGAAAAAAAAAAATCTAGAGAGTGTTACAGTGAGAGTGTGAAATCTCAAGTGCTGAAAATCTCACAAACTAAAAACAGAGACAAAACTTTGTCCAAGATTTACAAACAGCAAACAAACCTTTCCTCCCCTTATAGCAAGGATAACACAAGCTAATAGCTCTGACCCTTTTCTTGACAATATGACAAACACAAAATTCAAATCTTCAAACATCACTTTCCCAGTGATGAGAATTTCGAGACTAGGTGTTTTTGAAGAAGTGACATACCCGCATTTTCTTGCTCATTTATTGAGTTCTGTGTTGATTGAGGTTCTGGGACCACAGCCGGTTGCCTTAGGAGGGAAGGAGGAGAACATGGAGAAAAACAGCTAACAACCTGCCTCATTACCTCACCGCCCTGAGCAGTAGTCTTAGATATAACAACCTTTTTCCAGATCAAATGCTCTGACATCAATTCAGTTGGAAATGAACAAACAAAAAGATTCTGCTCAGTAGCATTTCTGTTTGCAGCCTCTATCACTCTGTGGGCAGCAGCCTAATTTCACACAGCCTGTGACCTGGTCTCCATGTCAGCCCCACCCAGGAAAAAGGTGTAGGCCAATACAGTCAGACACTGCTGAATGAGCATCTCCTCAGCAGGCACACTGAGCTTCCCAGAACTACACGCAGCTTAATGCAAAATGATTCCATATTGCATCAAATTGTGACTGTACATTCCCCACTGAAAGCTCCCCAGGCATTTTAACTAGGAATGCCAGACTTCCTGCATTCTCCATACAAATGCCCTTCAGCTCAAGCAAGCAGAATCACACAGAACGGTCTGTTCATCCCTTACCCTGCAGACTGCCCGTGTGGCTTCTGCAATGGCTGATCTACGCTGGCTGCATCCTGTGCATCTGCCTTTGCAGCGGGAGTCCTGGAAGAAAAAGATTTGGGAACATTCAAAATATCTGCCAACCCATGTGTACCATAAATGAGACTGGAAAGCAGGAATACATCTATTGGGAGTTGCCATGCCAGATTTGGCAGCTCTGCAGAATTACACAAGTGGCTCCTAAACAACAGCTCCTAAGATACAGAGAACCACACCACGCTTCCAACACTGCATCAGAATCAAAAGTTGCACCTCTCAATTTGCCTTGACTTGTACAACTTGCTGGCGAAGCTAGTGCAAGATTCTCTCATACTGTTACAAAACCTCAGGGATGAGCAAAACCAAACTCTCCTCTTACCCTGTAGCTGAGACCTGGGGTACAGCAACAGCCCCTTTTTCGGGAACGTGAGCTTCAGAAGAACCAGCCCACGCATGAGAAGTTTTGTGCTTCTTTCCAGTCCCTTTGTCTAAAAACGGCTGGATGCGTTTGACTTTTGGCTTCATTTTTGCGGTGCCCAGCGCAGAGCTGCTCGCAGACTGCTGGCCAGGGGACGGGGAGCCTCCCGGAGATGCTGAGCTGGCATGCATCACTGACGAGGAAGCCTTGCTTTGTTCGAGTCTGGTACTGTTTGGACCATCGACCAGCTGTGGAAAGCTTGACAACTGTGCTGTTGCCGAAACTGTGCTAAGGTCCAGCTGGGAGGATGCAGCCCCAGTTTTGTTGGCTAAAAGCTGTGTCATGTGCTGAAGCTGGTAGGAACCCTCTGGGTCAGCAGACGATGGAGCGACTGTCATGCCCATCGTCTGTGCTGAGGGTAGAACACAAATGCTTGATGCAGCTGTCATGGCTGCTGTAGATGGAGTTTGAGATGCTCCCAGTTGTGAAAACATCCCAGAACTTGGTGGTAAAGTCATGTGCTGCTCCTGAAGACCAAGGCTTTGCTGACTAGCTTTGATCAGGAGGTTGCTAATTGAACCAATGTCCCCCAGTAATCCAGGGCTTGTTAACGTTACTGAACTTTGTCCCAAAACGTGACCAGGAACTGACCCACCAGTACTAGGGGCTGCTGTGGCCTGCATGGATACAACATTCAGCACTGAGGAACTCGACGTTAGGCCTGATACAGGCCCTGCTGGGAGGTGACTGGCATCTGCACCAATAATGCTGGGAGATGTGCTGACTGCAGTAGTGGTCCCACCTTGTGGGAGCAAAGATGTTTGCTCAAAATACATGACCCCAGACTTTGACCTTTTGATAATATTGGGAACGGTTCTATGAGATGTTGAATTCGCGATGGTTCCCAAATCCAATGGGTGGTTAGAAATCTGGGAAGGAGCAAAATTAATTAAGGTCATGTTGGAGACCATATCAGAAGGAGCTATAGCAGAAGGGGTTCCAGAAGGAGCCAGCTTCTTGTTCTTCCGTGACTGCAGACGAGAAATGGGCCGTTTCTTGCCCAGGGCAGCAGCTGGTGTGGAAGCAGCAGTACCAAGGTCTGTCCTCTGACTAGCTTCAGACACCAAGAGCTGAGGATCAGGGGATGGCTGCACCCCGATTAGAAGACCTGGTGAAGGACTGTTGATGTTTGGTGGGAAGCCTGTTTGAGCAGGTGTGGAGAAGGGATGTATGTGCTGGTGATGGGACATGGGCAGTAGACCCTTGCTCGTGGGAGGGAACAATGGCTGAGATGGAGGCAAGCTCGGATTCAATCCTGTGGTCAGCGTGAGCCCACTCCCCATGGGCCCCAGCACTGAAGTGTTGGTTTCCATCACACTCTGGGCAGAACTAACAGAAGGTGTTAACTGTATCTTCTGGGTGACACCGTTGGGAAGAGTTTGGAGGACATAGAGAGGCTGCATGTTTTGGTTAACTACCAGAAGTTTTTCTGCAGCTGGCTTGAGGTGGGGTGGTGTTGTCTGCACTGCAGCATTGGAGATCTGTGATGGGCCAGGACTGTCAGTGGAGTTTGGCACGTACTTCTGGCTCTGGAGGGACACTGTGGGGGATACGGGCACCTGGATACCTGGAGTGGCGCTGTTCCTCGTTAGATCTTGGTTACTGCCATGCCCTTGCTCGACAGCGCCGCAGGCTGGGCTGGCTATGTGCTCTGCGTCTATGTGACCCTGGATGAAGTGATCCGGAGTCATGTGTCCTTCGGGGCTCGGGTCTACCCCTGGACTCAGGAGAGCTGCATCGCCTTCCCCTGAGGCAGACTTTTCAGTGACTGTCACTCTCTTCTCTCCTGACTCTGTGGAAGGCAAGGCAAGCATTGACCTCTCTCCTGAGGAGGAAAGTGAAGACTCTGAAATGACGGCAAGCCTGTTGTGATTTTGGCTGGGCACCGTAGGGCTGCGAGTTGTCAGAACAGAGAGATCGGAGGGAAGCTCCAGTGGCAATTCAAACTGCTCCTCTGCTGATATGGAGGAAGAGACACTGCTGTCCACTGCTTCGGTGGTCGGCAGCTGCTGGGAGAACACCTCAAACAAACCCATATCCTTGCCACGGTTGCTGTCAAGACCTAAACCTTCTCCAAGCGTCAGGAGCTCAGACGATGAGGACTCTGGACTTTCTCCCAAGGCCTGCATAGACGGTGTGTTCTTCAGCACGAAGTCCATGATGTCAGAAGGGAGTATGTTCCCACAGTCATCGCTGTTGTTATTGTCAGAGTCGGATTTCAGAAGTTCTGTGTTGAAGGTGTCCAGTAAGTTCTTGTCGGCAGGGGTGCTTGCATGAGCCCTGCGGCCCGTTTCCAACGAGCTCAGCTGTGCTTCCAGAGAGTCCTGACCCTGAGCTTTGACCCTGCTCACAGGGTGGCAGTTATCCATCTTGGGGTCGGTTTTGTGGACAGCAGAGCTCTTGGTAACTTGCACTTTCTCACCAGCTTCTTCAGTTCTATCCAGCTTTAAGTTCTCTGTCCCATTCTCCTTGCCACTCCTTTTAGTTACCTGGCTGACTTTTCTGGTTGTTGCTGTGACACTTGTATCGCTTTCAGTTCCATCATCCACACCATCTAGCTGTGAGATTTTTGGAAGGTCACACTGCTCCTCCTCCCTGAATAAGCTATGGGATGTGAGCCTCTCCTCTGTGTTAGAGGAAACCACTGTCCTTGTGAAATTGTAGTAGTATAAGTCATCTTCATCTGATGTGCTCAAGTCATCCGCTCCATCCACCTGTCCCTCTGCAGACCGCTTCCCTCGCTTCTTGCCAGTTGAGTTACTGTAGAAGGGAATGTCTTCCTCTCCATAGGACCTCACACCATACAGAGGAGTCAATCCAAAGAACATATTCGATCTGGCCCGAGCACTTCTCCTTGGATACCTCCGCTTGTATGAGCCTTCTTCTTGAGCTTTAGCACCATCCTGGAGCATCAAGCTGTTATCTTGAATGGCCAAATTTTCATACGTGTTATTCTGAGATTCCTGTGTGGGTGCTTCATTTGGACTTCCCTGAATTACAGGGTTCTCTTCCGGGCTTTCTGAAGCTGAGGAGGGCTCTGCCAAAGCAGCCAGGTCTGCCCCTGCAGACTGAGTTTCAGCATCATTTTCCTGCTGTGCATTCTTAGACTGGTTTTCACTTTCCATCTTAAGAGGAGTCAGAGTGACTTTAACGGTGCGTTTCCTGGGTGCCTGTGATTCCTTAGGGGCTGCTTCAACCTGTACTGCAGACCCTTTAGATGGCCCTTGTGAAGATGGAGACTTCTCACCAGCTTTTTCAGCAGGAATATTATTGCATAACCTCTGGCTAACTTCTTCAGTTGCCAGACCCTGATTGCCAAAGTCTGGTTTCAGTTCATGACTGCCTGCTGCTTGACTTGTCTCTGTAAGAGATTTCAGGGAATGCTTCTCTTTAAAACTGTCTTTCATTAACTTTTTGCCTTTCTGACGTTTATCTCTGGGGGCAGTAACTACCTGCTCACTTGCTGCAGGAGATCTATTGTTTACTCCAGCAGCCTTCAAGGTTTTTGCATCCATCTCATTAACCACAGTTGTTTTCTCTGGCTGTGAAGGTTCCATGTGCTGATCTCTGTCTTTCCTTAGGCCTCTCTGATGCAAAGGTGGAAAGGGTATTGCTTCTTTGGAAGAAAATGATCCTGAACACTCTTGAAAGATTCCTATTTTACTCATTTCTGTGCCGGATGAACTTGTTGGCTGAGTGGACACTTTGGAGCTTCCTCCAGAAACAAAGGCATGAGATGAATAATCTGGGTCCTTTGAGGTTTTCATTTTCTCACCCTTAGAAGGTGCACCTTTGGCTATTAAATCTGAACTGCCAGAATGTTTCCCTTCTGTAGATTGAGATTCATCCAGCTGGTAAATTTTATTTCCATTTGTAGCCACTGTTTTCTGGGAGACTGAACTGGTAGAGCAACTTTGAACTGGAGCACTTGTAGGACCTGTGCTCACTGAGCCCACAAAGCGGTCAGTACTTTTGACAGTTGGTTCGTGTTCTGAAGAGGCCCCCAAGATGGAAACTGAAGACACACTGTGCCTGGAGTAAGTGCTCCCAGCTCGTGTAGGGGAAACCATCCGGAGTTTAGACTGCTGCTGTGACAAAGAAGAGGTGCTGTGTCTCCGAGAACCAATGCTCTTAAGTCCCGAGGATAGCAAAGGATCTCCTACTGTCACTATTTCATGGGTCACTGGGGTAGGACTTCCTGAGAAAGAAAGGGAAGAAAGACTGTCAGTGATCTTAAACCTTCACAACGAATGCACATCCAATTCCTTCATACAAAACACATGAAATTAAAACCCAGCAAAACTTCTCAGCCAAACAACACGAACACATGGTGTTGATACTTTAGATAGGTGTTAAAAACCTGATAGCTTCAACCAGGATTCAGCAAGTTCGAATCTCAGGATTTGGTATCTCAACTCTAGATGTGAATTTTCGGCATCAGTTTGAAAGAAAAAATTAGCCAGAAATAGTTGCAATTACAACACCAGATTTCTGATTCTCTCTGGGAAAATACTGACTGAGATATTAAGTCTCTAACTGGTATCAGAGTGCTTTTGGCTCACACTACTACATGGCACAAATACTGCCTCTTCTTCAGCCCAAGGGAATGTTTGTTATAGTTGCACATTTCTCTGTGCATCATCTCTATTGTGTACTGTAAGAACTTTTCTCTCCTCAAACCTATTGCCATTTCACTACTTTCTCTAGAAACAGTAAACTAAACACCTCATTCTGAAAGAAGCCAAGAAGGACAGGAAGCAAACCAAAAACATTTCCAAAATAAACCTCAGTCGAAATCAAGAGCACTAGAAATACCTGCAGAGGGTAACGGCCTTGAGCCAGGAGACCTCTGCGCAGACGGGTAACTGGGTGCCCTGATCCTGGGACCCTTTGAGACCACTGGATAGTAACAGGAACCAGAGGTCTGAGAATGCATGGGACGATCTGGTGATGGTGGGTTTTCAATTTCAGGTGTATTTCGGGTGTCTTTCGGTAGAATTTCTGTTGTTGTATGAAAGAGAAACAACAGCATAAGCAATCACTGAGCCCTAAAAGCTATTATCTGATAAAGTATATACTACTACTACGTTCCACTTGGAGAATCAGGCTATTTGTTAAATAAACAAAAAGTCAAAGATCTGACATCACATAATGTCTTGTTTCTTCTTGTAAGAACATTTTCAAATACTTGTAGCAATTGTTCATCTTACACATGAAATTCAACTATATATTTATAGAGTTTAAGATCCTATGTTAACAATGACAACGACTATAAATGTTTAAAAAATCTTACACAGCTTTACCCTTGGATACAAGAAAGCAATTTGGAAATACAGAAGCACAATATAACTATTTAACATTGTATTGAACAACCACAGTATTACAGACCAACATCAACACCAACTCCAAACACAGTTCAAAGTTTTAGATCACTAGAAAACTCTGAGTGGTAGACTAGAAACCATTCCTGCAGCACTGTTTGTTTGGCTCAAGTTTTCAAAGTTAGCAGTACATCATTAAAGCTGTAAAGGAGGTTAAAGTCCTAAGATGCTGTAACATGGAAGCCTGAACTGGATTCTAGTTCAAATTTAAGAGATGCACTGTGGTGAAACCATACAGAGAATCTAGTTCTATGAAGTCCTTAAAAGGTTACCTGTAAGGGGAACTGGGCTATGGGCAATTGTTCTATTATCATCGTGTTCTACAGTGCTGTTGATGTCAGGTTCTACGACTGGAGGTCGGCACTCCATGATCTTGCAGGTATACACACAGCGCTTCCTGGCATCTGTTGTGCTCCAGTACACCCTGGAGCACCTGGAAGATAATTCAAACAAACCAATTTACTCAACAGTTGAGTGAAGCTCACTTCTGTTTTAAATTTTCTGTTTCTCAAAACTACATTGGCCAAAGCCTTTGTGGCAGAACACAATGCACACCTGGTTTAATTAGAGACTCCTCATCACTGCAGGAAAAACTACAGTCAATTTTCCTGTATGTTACTTCAGTGCTTGTTAGACATGTAATAAACTGAAAGACATCAAATCTTGAAACAGCTTATACTCACTGATAGCCGATGGGAAACAACTTATCTTCACAGTCTGAGAGGTCATTCAGAATTCCTAAGCAGTCTATCGTCATTGAACCTGAGCAGAGAGAGGAACAGCTCTGTAAGCCAGATTCCAACACCAAAGGTGGATCAAGTATCCAGAGACTAGATCATACCAATCATCATGTGGATGTTCTCTGGTTCCAAGCCACTAAGAAATTTTCTTCTCAAACTGATCCCTTCAAAGTCCACAAAAACTCTCCTAAGAACTTCAAATCCATTCTCAGGAACCACCTGGAGCAAGAACCAACAAAACTGCTTGTTAGTCAAAGGAACCACCACATGTATGCTATGCAGTTTGTCCTACTTGATACTCAGTTTGGTCTTCTAGTTTTTGAACTACCACACCTGCCAAACTTCCCCAGGCCAGTTGTATTACTGACTTATTTTTAAGAGCAATGATGTTCAGCCCTTGTTAGCAAGAAACGCATTTAACATAAACTTCTAAAACGTGCTCATAGTTACAGGCTAACTTCATCTTCAGAGAGTGATGCAGAGAGTAAAAGAAGAATCTCACCTCTCCTTTGATCAAGTCACGATGCCTCTGGCAATAAACTTTCTTATCATCCAGAAACACACAGTTCTTGACTCGTGAGCACATGAAATGATAGTTACTGGTACAGGAAGTGAGGCAGCAGCCTACTGTGGCACCTGACTTCTGGCAAAACTCACATCTCTGCAAAAGCAAAAAGAGAAAACCAAAAATTTAATCTCTTCTAAAACCAGATCACCATTGCTGTTGTCAGTTGGGTTTTTTTGGCACAGACAGAAATTTAGAGTAATGCTTGAACTCCTGCTTCATTGCTGCTCCATTTCACTACAGTGACTCACACACACAAGCGAGAGACATGGAGGAGGAGGTGAGAGGAAGAAGAATCTCTCACATGGAACAACTCTTTCATTTGTGGACTGGTTCTTCCAGGCCTTCCCCAGACTCTCCTTCTTGTGCTTCATATCCAATCCTCACATTTGCAAGCTTCACTTGGTCTCCACAATATTTCTGAACTGAGCAAGGATAAAATAACTTTCCAAATACCTTCAGTCAGTTCTACTATACATAACTTTCAAAAGTACTGCAAGGAAGGACAGAGAAGAACAAATGCACACAGGGCATCTTTCAGCTGGGCTCCTGTCTTGTGATTCTAAATCAGCATTAAGTTTAACAAAATGTCCTTTGCTGTACCCACCAGCTGCTTTCCCCGGATCACAGCCATGTGCACATTTTTCAGAGAACCATCATCGTCTTCAAACACTTCTGCTGACCACAAAGCACAGTTCACATGTGTCCATTCGTTTTGGCCAATATAGAGAAGACGTCCAGCATCCTAAAGAATAGAAGGAAATGCTCTTTTCAGATGTTCTAGAGGACACAACAATGCACAAAACCCATCCAGCCTATCCACAGTACCAAATCTGCAGCACTGCTTAAATGGGCTCCTACAGAAAGGGGAATGGGGCAGATACTCACGTTAGCACTGTCATCACCATATTTCAGGCACAACGCACACTGCCTGTTGTCTTCCACATCCGGAGGTGGGTTCAGTTCAGGACTATCCTCTCTGCTTCTGTCACAGCCTAAGTTAAAAGAGAGAAAAATATTTATCCTCAAAATTCATGGCAGCAAAAATTAATCTAGAGACATTGTCAGTAAGTGAACATGGCAGAAGAGTTTTCAACAGCAAGCTTGGAAAGCAAAGTACACATCAGCCTCTGCACAACCTTCATTCTAGGGGAAAAGAGGTGGGTGCAAAAGCATTCTGGGGTACAAGCTCGGCTTAGAAACATCTCATATGTTACTGCCTTCAGGTCACAGAATCTCCAAGACAGCTGCATTTCTGGGTTTGGGACTGGCAATCCTGACATGGGTTCTCTTACCAGAGATGGGAGGTGTGGGAGGATGTAGAGGAGTTGGTGAATCCGGCTCTCCAGGCCCTCTGAGTTTTGGAGCTGGAATGATTTTCTTCATCAGAGGGGGCTGCTCAGTGCAGTTGTTCTCTTCCCGCTCCTGCCACTGAGCGTAATTATGGTCGAGCGATGGGGGCAGCACCGCATTGGGCAACATACCACTGCTGAGAGGCACAAGGAGTCAGTGCCACAGCCAGCTGCACCAGAGGTCCTCACCCCTGTCTGCCAGGGCCTGCCTACCTGACATCCACCCCCCAGCAACAATTCCACCCATTACCTACAGCCCACACGCTCCCCACCAGACACATCTCAAGGTTTGTGACGTGGCTGTCTGCTTCTTTGAAGGGTAACAGATGCAGGAGGGCTGCCCCAGATTGGGGTGTGAGAAGAAGGACAGGGAAGGAAGGTCAGCACTGACAAACCAACACACAGTACACCTAGTTCTAATTAAGAATTTTGGTTACCCTGCTTTGGTTACTTGTCCCATGCACAAAACATGGGAATGGGATTACTGTGTAACTTCTTAGGGAAAAGAAAAAAAAAAAAAAAAAAGTTAAAGATAAAAGGAAAACCAGAAATTCCAACCCCGCAAACAGGCTCTTTCAATGCGTTTTGCTTGGCCAGCTGGCAAGCGGCAGGGTGTCGCAGTCGGACACAGAACAATTACTTACTTGCTTGTTACTTTATTTGGCTCCCAAAATCTGGACTTTTTTACACTGAACCATGGAAAAACACGCTCCATTTGCTAAAGGAAAACAACATCCCATTAGAAAGGTTAGACAACGTACCAAAAAATTAAAAGACGTTCAGCCAAAATGTACTGTAAATGCACAACTAGTAACATTTCATTAACAACTCTGACAATGTATTATTTCATTCCTGGAAAGACCCAAGGAAAGCTAAAGGTGGTGGCCCTTTGGACTCCAACATCAACAAGCAGTGGTAGGATACCAAGCAGATTTTGAGTAACTGCAGGCCAGCTCACCCGAATAAAGAAGGACTTGACCATGCTGTTGGCTTTCTTGATCTCCGGCTGCCCACCATCAGCATTAATAGCTGCCTGAATTATCTTCACGATGTCATCACTAAAATCCAGCTGTAAGAAATCCACAAAGCTTCACATTAACACGATTGTCTTTTGCACAGCTATACCACCCACTAATTTCTTAAGGCATCAAGCGAATATTCAGATGACTGTAAGATTGAACTAGAACATCAACTTAAAAGCAGAAAGGGAATTTGGCTGTGAAGAAGCAAGCAGTCCTCTACATTTTTAAACTGGCTGGCAGAGCTGCTACATCCACAACCATTCACTTCAGCTGACTGATGACTGGTTTTAAATCTGCCAAATCTGCAGTCTCACAAGGATTTGGTGAAAATCTGACGCTACAACATTTGCCAAGCACTTTGCAACACAGTGTTCCTCAAGATTACAAATTCTCTAGAAAAAAAGAGGAAAAGGCTGCTCTACATAAAGAGAACTGATTTGGTCAACACCAGCATCTTCGGTAAATGACCACTGAAGAGATCACCTCTCCACCCATGAATCCTTAGTTTCCAGCTAACCAACTGCAGCAGAGCCATTTGGCCAGACCTTCAGCCAGAATTTGGATGTTCAAGATGACCTGAACATTTATCTACATAAATGTCTGACTAAGAGCAAACGGGATCTAACCAAGTACCATTGCTGGCTACAGAGAGCCCCACAAAAGCATCAATTACTTGTGTCTGGGACAATATTAACCAGCGCCAGCCAGAACTATTTTTAGCAGCACAATAACCTGCTTCCTTGTTCCTAAAGAAAAGGCTTAAGCTGCTCAGTTATGAACACCATACGTGATAAAGCAATTCACAGTGTCTAGTAATAGAACAGAACATGACAGCTTTGACATACCACAGAAGTGTAACTTCCTTGATCCATTTTCCTTTTCACTCCTTCCAGATCCAGAGGTTGCTGCTCCTCCTGTTTGCTGACTTCTGTTAGGACAGGAGGATCGGGACCCTCAGGAGAGCTTCTGGATGGGATACTCTCTTCTGTCTCAGGATTTAAATCAGGTGGTTTTGCTGCCTGTGAACACCAGCAATGAGACAGAGGGATGTTAACTACTGAAATGCAGCTGCTCCTGATGATACACTCCCAAGCCCATTTACTGGTCCAAAGATTCTCGCTAATGTGAAGGAAAGGAGACCCGAGTTCTGAATTTCTGTCCAAAATGCAGGGGCAACAAAGCAAAGCTCTTAACTAGCTTTCTGCTGAGACCTGTAAGGTGCACAGCAGGACAGAGCCATCAGGCATAAGGATCAAACTCACTGCTCAGAATTCTTATTTCTGAGTGTGTGATTTCAAGACAAAGATCCCGTTCTTCTGTCAGAAAAGCATCTTCATCATCACAGAGCTAAATCCTCCCATTCCTTGAAGAACTTTACCCTGTTTTTCTTTCAGCTTCACAAGTTGTATCACAGATACCCACTTCTCTGCTTCCAAAGGAATCAACAAAAGAAAGAAAAAATATAAATAAATCACAGCACATGTTGCTCCAAGCACAATGCAGACACTTCTGCAGTATGAGGCACAGCAACACCTCAACAACTCAACTGAATGCCACGTACACTTCAAGCCAGAGTAACACCACCAGGCAGTCTCCAGCTTACCTGTCGATACCGCAGTAAGTGGCTGGTAGTTCTGGAATTCAACAGGGCTGTTAAAACCTGCCTCAAGGAAATCTGCAGCTCCTTTTCCAGTGCCAGACGCCATTCTGCAGGATGCTGCTCTGTACAGTTAATGCAGGTGTATGCAACGCTCTCGGGCAAGTTGGAGAGTATCTCATACATTTCATCTGGAGACAAAAGAAGACAAGATAACCATCTGAATTGTTTTACTGAGGGATACAGAGAAAAATCCCTGCCCTGCACTTACTGCCTGACACTTCTCATGTAATGAAAGCCTGTTGTCCAGCTAATTGAGGGACACCGCCTTTGAGGAAAGTCCTGTGCATTCAGCACGTCATCGGCACTAGCACTGGTTTACCTGCTGTCACTCTACAGGCACTTTTCAGGTCGGTCACAACAGATGAGTGTAATAAAATAACACTCTAGTAGAAAGGTCCAAGACTTGATTGCTTTGTCTAATCACCACCCCATGTTCTTCAGTACTGAGGGGATGAGGATTTCCTTACCAGACAGGTTTTCACATTTGGAGTGGACCCAGCGGTCACATTTCCCACACTGCATCATCTTGCTTTCATAGTCATCATCATCATAGCATTTGTCACAGAGAGGACAAAAATTTCCTGCAAACAAAATGGGATCTTATCAGAAGTCTGGATGCCAAACACACCTTAAAGACTGTGTGGTTACTTACTGGTATGCTAAGAAAGCAGCGCCAAGCACCCCTCCCAGTAAACTGCCAGCACAGTCCCCTCTACTGTTATAAGGCTACAAAAATTAACTTTGGAAGACCACCAACTATTTTAGAATTCCATGACTGGACAGCCATTTTCTGGGCATGGCGAGACTAACAAAATACTATATGAAAGAGCAAAATGAAAGGACAAAGACGGCACATAGACAAGAAATTAGGTGGAACTTTCCACACTTTCTATCCTAAGATTCTTCCTCAGAATGCCCTCTGAAGGTTCAAAGGCATCACATACAGCAACTAACACAAGGAACAATCACTTTACAATAGAAATTTTGCTTTTAAATTCAAAAGTATTTTAAAATGCCTTTTTCTCAACTGCTAATTGAAACCCTGGACCAACAGTTGTGCAATAATTCCTTTATATGGCAGAGTGTTTACATGCTGAAAGCCCCAAGCTCTGTCAATAAAGCAGTGGTGACTTTGGTGAGCCACTGCACAATGCAAGACCCTGGCTTTGAACAGTTACGTGCACTTTCAGGCTCGATCACAACCAGCCTGCACTGCTGCCTGGACCACGCCAAGCTCAGGCGCCATGCTAGCCCTCTGCCCACTCACACTGGCTGATTCAAACCCAAGCAGCTGAGGAAGCTCCTGCTGTAAAGAATCACAACTTTACATACCTTTAGCAAAGAGTTTGGCACAATCGTGACACAGGGAGAAGTCATGAGACCACTGTGCATCCCACCCTTTGCCCGGTGTTGTTGATCCACAGCTCTTGCAGCGAACACATTTGGTACATATCTGCAAAAAGAATTCATTTGGCAAGAATTACTTGCTTTTATCCAGCAGTTTCTGTGCTTTCAACACACTTCATAATTTTTACTATTTCATGAGCGCAGAGATGTTACCCAACAGAACAAGGAGTTTCAAATGCTCAAACTTTCACTAAACAGAACCAAGCTCACTTCCTTCATGCCCAAATGGTGATAATGCAACAAGAAAAAACACTACATCAAATCACAGTATAGTTATTTTGTCCTTCATATTTGCACTGAAGAAAATATCACCTCTCCCTTACATAAAACACATGTAGTTGTGGCATTTCTTCTGATCTAAAATACAGAATCCTATTTTAATAGTTTTTAAACTATACATTGTAGGAGGAAACATGTACACAAAGTCTTAGTAGCAAATATACTACAGGCACTTGTTTAGAACAAAAACTTGAAAGACACAAATTAGCAAATTAATCGAAATTGTCTCTCAATACCAGTATTAATGGGTTTGCTAACAAAGTAAAGACTTGCATTTTAAAGACCTTCTTCCATGTTATGGGACTATAACCAAAAAACTCACTAGGATCTTATACCTTACTACAACTGAAAAAAGGGTTAATATCTTTAAAAATTCTGCTTTCTCAGAACATCTTATCAACCAGCCACCTCACAATCTATTTCTAAATGTACCTTCTGATGCAATAGGCACCCTGCCTCAAAGAGATGAGGAACTGCATCAGAGCAAATCACCTGCAGAGCTCTGCCCCATGCCATTGCCATCAGGCAACAAATTAATTACCCAAAAAGGAAATTAAAATCCCTCACCCAAACTTTCTTTTTCTTGGTGGGTTTTGTTGGGTAGTTTGGGCCCAGGCACTCAGGGTGATAGCTGTTTCGGCACTTGTTACATTCCAGCAACTGCTACAGGAATAAGGGAAAAAAGCATTGGTACAGACACCCTGTAAAGGGATTCAAAATTCTGGACTTTTTAATTTTTTATTGGATCCCCCATTCAGGTCATGAGAAAGAAGCTGCAATGGAGCAACTCAAGAGGCCTCCTCCCCAGCGCACAGAGATTCTGCTCCTGGCACACGCTGGCTGGCCGGCCTCTGGAGCCAGAGGAGCCCTGGGAGCAGTGGGGGTGCTGCTGGGTCTCCCAGTGGTTTTGGGGTACCTTGGTGGCCTGGTGCTGTCTCCCACAGACGTGGCAGAACTTGCAGCGACGGCAGCACCAGTTCTCCAGCTGATCTTCCTGGGGCCGCTCGCTCTCCTCCAGGCAGAACTTGTGGAAGGGCTCACAGCAGACCTGGCAATATACAAACTGCAAGGGGGGAGAGGCAGGTTTTAGCAAAGCAGAAACTGCTCCAAGCTCCCAAACCAGCCCCCTTGTGCTCCGAACTATTTTGAATTCTGCT
The DNA here is from genome assembly GCA_030060385.1 of Muscicapa striata striata. Classification (NCBI taxonomy): domain Eukaryota; kingdom Metazoa; phylum Chordata; class Aves; order Passeriformes; family Muscicapidae; genus Muscicapa; species Muscicapa striata. Next base: position 195,281 of record JAREIS010000122.1, read on the forward strand.
TTACAACTGACAGAATAAGATTTTAGGAGGGAAACTCTTGCATTTCAGGTAACCTAAATACCAACTAGACACCTCACAGCCACTGGGAGTCTGGTACCTGTAAACTAAGTGCTCTGAGCATTGATAAAGGCCTAGAGGGCTCTTCAGGATCTCCCTCCCTCACTTCCTCCCTGTACTACAAAATAACTGCACAAGAGGACACACTTGGTGCATCAAGTAGGGACATGCGGAGTAAAGACTCTCTCCCTCCGTTCACTTCCCCATTAAAAGCTCTTCTAGTTTCCCTGTACCTTGTACAAGGATGGTTGTACCAGAAGAACAATCATCCTCAGAGCACAGACACTGCAGGCTCACAGAGGACATGGCAATTGTTTGTCCCCTGGGGGCCCCTGACTAAGAAGTGGATGGCTCCATGCCCCACAGGGCCTTCGTGGACCTCAAGTGCACTGATGTCCACATCCAGAACTTAACCCCCTTTTCCCATACACACTCATCAAAACCCAGGCCCTCCTAGAGCAATAGCACCCAGGTCAGCTGGTCTGAAGATGCTGAGAAGGCACCTATCTAAACCTGGAAACGCATTTATCTCAATCCAGCTCTTTAGGCAGCGCCAGAACCTTTCCAGTCATGTTTCTGCAACAGTTTGCAGCTCTCGGCAGGTACGGACACACCTGGAAAAGTCATGGCTGCCTGAAACCCTTCAGCAACATTGGGCAGGCTTTCATACTTCAGGTTAAAAGACAGCAAAGCTCCTGCTTTACATCAGATGTGAGTTCCCAAATTTAGAGACATGGGTGCTTTCAAATATGCTGTTCTTCACAACCCATACACCGTCAAAAAAAAGCACTGTTGAAGTTTCCAAACTGATTTTAAATACCTTGCACTTTAGTATCTTGGGACAAATTCTAGCAAGGACAGATTTACAGGTATATTTAATTCCTTCTGGATTAAGGTCATTATAATTTTTATTTATTTATTTTTGTAACAATACAGTGCTGTAATTAAGTCATCAACAGCCACACACAATCTTTACCTCCACATGTCCACTGCTGGCACAGAGAAAACACACCACCCTGGGAGTAATAGGTACCGAGGTGACGATGCCTAACCCACCCATCTCCCAAACATTCTCCACTTCACAGTCCTCCTGAAAGTACAAAAGGACACATCACCATGCAGAACAAGGCAACACAACATCAGTACAAAATGCTCACACCACTGCTCAGTTCTGGGCCTGTGATTAAGACGCCTCAAACTGAAATAATTTCAACGTGTTCCTCAGTCTACTGTACAGTGTATTCTGTGAGAGTCACACCTCAGCGCTGCTCCTGCCGAGAGCACTCAAAGGCATGCTAGAGCCTTCCTTCTAGGGAAGGCAAACCTAAGGAACAGGACAAGGCTTTTCACAATTGCACAAGTATTACTAGAAGTGAAATTTCAGAAGAATTACACTTTATTAAAGCTCCATATTTGTATAAAACACTTATGAGATCTCACTATGATCTCCAGTAGCAACACTTAATAGATGGACTGAAAAATTATTAGGAAAATATTTTATTATAATTTCAACACTGTTGTTCAAAAATGTACATGATTTATCATTTTAAAACCCCAGATATACCCCAAACGTTGTGAATTACAAGTTACTAACATTTTCCCCAAATCTTGTTGGCTCAAGTTGTGGTAAGGTTTTAAAGTTCCATCTTAATGGAATAATTCTTCATAAACCTCAATTTCTTGCTCATCCTCACACATTGACAGTTAAGGTTTTAAAGCTTTAAGTGTCTCTTCATCCAGTACTCTAATTATAAGAAAAAAAAGGCATAACAAGCTTTTAAAAATCAACCAAATGACTTGTCATGAGGCTCCTATTTTGCGGTTCCCTCTGAAAGGTCCCAGACACACAAACTCAGCAGTTACTGTCAGCACTTTCAGGGGACTCTAGTTCCAGTGTCTGAAAGCCAGGGGACATTCAAATACTTAAAACATTTTGTCCTCTACCTTGAAATCCACTCGGATTCTGTGGACTCCATCTGTAGGTGGCTTTTGCTTGGAACTGCTGCCGTTAGTCAGAGTGCTGAGCAAGTTCAGTGTGCTGCTCTCTGGCTTGCTCAGAGGAGGGGGCTTTTCCTGGTCAAGCAAAGGAGCCTGCATTAATCCCAACTCTGGATGTCAGAACTTAACCAGCAGTTACATCCAATGCTATAAATAATTCACAGACAAACCCCCAAACCAGCACAAAATTAATGAGTGTTACAAAGCTGCAGGGAAGTGACCATTCTACAAACCATTCCCTAAGAGCATTCCATATGCAAACACAGTCCTAATTCCATGTGCTCTACCATCACATTGCTCTTTCATTAAAGCATGGGTTGGTGTTTGGATGCAGTAGGGCAACTCTGGGTATAAACAGGCTCTACTCACTTCTCCCTCAGGTTTACAAAAGACAATTATTTTTGCCATGATTGAGATATTTCTGAGACAAAGACAGTTGCATTTTTTATTGAAAAGCTAAACTCCACCCTCCAACACACAAATCTTAGATACCAAAGTAACATCTGAACTGAATCTTAGGCACAGGACACGGTTTTTGCTATCCACATACTGCCACAAGGGAAAGCCTAACATCTTTAAGAACCAAATAAAAAAAATCTGCAAAGCCTTAAGCAATATGGTTCTATTTTCTAGACAGAAGTTCCAGGTGCTTGAGATTTTACTGACTGTATAAAAAACAGTATTCACCTTTTCTTTTGGTTTCTGTTTCACAGGGAAAGTTGGACGGGGAGCAATTTTTTTCTGTTTGCTTTGTTCTGTGCCTAGGAAGGGGGGGAAAAATTATGAGTATTTCAAGTAACTAACAGCCACCTGTAGAGAAGAAAAGGGAAAAAAATCAGCTGGGTAATGTGCGATGAGTTTTAGACTAGAACTTTTCCACCCTCTTCTGTGGCTGTGCCTCCCCAGCTATGAGCTGCTTTTCTGAGGCAAGACTAGAAGAGTTTGCTCTGCTCACAATCTGGAGCATTGTGGGTGCAAAGCCACAGAGATCCCAGAGCTGCCTGGCTGGTGACTGTTCACACTGCTCTGCACTACATACAATAGTGGACTATACTTTTGCAGCAAAAGATTACATCCTCCTGGATCCACATTCAGAATGGGAAGTTGACAGACTTAACAATACTGAAAATACAGTTCAAGACTGCCACAACTATACAACTCAGGAGTCCCAACCAGGACAGCCATCTTTCTCCCTGCCCTAACATACACTGTGGCTCAATAAAAAGGAAGCCAGTTCTAAGCAAAATTTCCAAAATAATCTACTGAGATTTCAACACACCATAAAACATTCATCAGATTTAAAATGCACCAGCTTTCAGCAGTATTGTTACTTAACATGACTCAAACATATTGAGGATAAATAGTCCCATTTACCTATTTCTGGCTGGGGAGTCTGCTTTTTCTTGGGCTCAGAAGTGCTAAGTTTAGGTGCTTCTTTTTTCAAAGGTCCTGAGCTTGGTGGCTGAGAAGGAGGGGGCTGGACTGGCTGGGATATCTGCTTGCCAGTCTTTCTGGTACCAGATGCAGGGACCTGTTTGGGCTCTGACACAGGAATGGAGGAATTCCCATCCTCATGCTTTTCCTCAACAGGCTTACGGGCAGGCTCACAGCTCTTCTTCCCAGCATTGTCTTCTCTTGGTACAACAGCCTGAGGAGTTTGTTTCTGTCCAGAGTCCAACTGGCTTTTTCCAGAATGGCTTTCTTTCTTCTCATTTGTCTTGGATTTCTTCTCTTTCTTTTTTGCAGCTAAGAAAAAGAAGCACAGATAAAGCAACACAAACATAATAGTGAGACTTCAAATTATTTGCTGCTCTTTTAAAATAAGGATACAGACACTTTAATTCAGAGCTTTGTCGTTCTGTCATACAAAAGAAAAAGCTCTACTCAAAAAATAAACTTGGTTTGTACTTCAATCCATGTTCTCTCACACCTTGGGCCCCTATTTTACAACAGCAATAAGCAACACCCTCCTGCAGTAACACTGCATTCAGAGCTGAGAGCAGACTTTGTGAAGAAGGAAAAGGAAGCAAAAGGAAGGACACAAACCAGTCCAGTCAGCACCAGTCCAGTGCTGAGAGACACTGGCATGTACAATGTCTATCAGTACTCACATCTCTCCTGCCCCTTGCACCTGCCACCAACAGTGCAGGCAGGTTGGCTCCCAGCAGAATAACCTTCATAAGCCCAGTGTAGCTAAAACAACAGCACAGAGAGCAAAACCTATGAAAAGAAAACTTCTGTCTTGTCCTATACTCAAGCCAAGTCTTTTAGCCTACCTTTAGCTTGCTTCTGGAGATAAGCTTTTGAAGGCATCCACTGTAGATTCTGACATTTCCTCATTCTAAAAAGAAAGAACATGTCGCAAAATCAGAACAAAGATGCAGACATTAAGATAGTCTATAAATACTCAACATAAAAACCGAAAATAACATTATCAATACATACACTGCTTTTGTTCAGAAAAAAAACAGTACTCTTGGAGTGGGACTGGATTAAGGGACCAAGCGTCCTCTTAACTTTACTCAACTTTATTCCCTATTTGTCTTATGCTCAGCATCAAATGTCTTCTGTAAACTGGGCCAGGCTTTGTTTCTAGGTCCATTCTTGTAGGAGAGCTCATGGCTCTGAAACGCAGCCCAAAGCTTGGGCAAAGCTGCTGAGTGCAAGACCTTCCAGTCTGAGTGTGTTTTCACATAGCAATTCTCACTGCAAGGCTTTAAAAATAGCTCTTATACCACAACAATCTACTGGTGCCACTTTAGCTGATGCCTTTTTAGACAGCTTATCTAGTCTGGTAAAATCAATTTAATACAGCAACTAAAAAAAGAAAAAGGTTCAGTCTAAGTGATATGTATAAAAAATTACAGATGAAATCATGGAAGAGTGGTATTTCTTAATGATACCCTGAGACACCTTTGATATACAAAGTGTATATAAGCTAAATAAACACCAGCTTGAAAACACAAGCTCCTCATGAATGCAATCTAGGAGAATAAGGTAAGCATTTATGAGCATACTGCCTTCCTTGCAAAATCCTGTATTGCCTAAAAAAAGCATCAGATCTTCCACTGAACAATCCTCAATACTCTGCCACTTCCATCAAACTGAGAATAAACTAGAAGTGAACTCCAGAGAAAGATCTCATAACTACTGCACCTTGAATTGTGGTCTTGACTCTCATACAGTCCCTTGCTTTGATCAAGCCGCAGACCAGGTCTAGCTCAGCCCAAGCCATGACATAGGACAAAAGTGCTGCTCCTGGCCCAGAGCGTGGGCATCCCACTCAGAGCAGGGATAAGCTCAACAGCTTCTCAGACACACTTACTTGCAGCACTGCTTCTTTATATTGCGCCCACCAAACTTGGGTTTGTCTAGACAGTTAGTGCAGACACCACAGTCCTCTGGAACCTGGCAGCCCGAACACTGCCCGCAGCGCCTGGAGCGCCGGCCCTTCTTCACCGGAGGTTCTTGCTGGGCCTTGTTTCTGGTGACCGGCTTAATGGGCTTGATAGGTGGAGCAAGAGGTTCAGCCTCTTCTGAGCCAGCTATCGATGACTTATCTACCAAAAGAACATTTCTAACGTCAATTTCCTGATGGCAAAGAATGTTTCAGGAGTGTCTAATTTAGCCCACAAAGCCCAAGTCCATCTGCAGGGCCACACAGATGCAGTGACTGCGTGTCTACACGTGCACACGTGCCCCTCCACAGAACACACGTTTGGTGCAGAACACACGTATTTAACACAATTCCTAATAGCTTAAAGGATTAACCCTGTTTGAGTGGCACTGTAATGGAGAGCCCAGAGCTCTTTAACATACTTTCCCTTGTTAATCACTTGAAGTCCTCATTTTAAGCAGTGAACAGAAGCTGACTTTGTATGGACCCAGAGATGAAACTCACCATCATTCCCCATGGAAGACAGTATCTTCTCCCGCTCTTCCCACGGTAAGGCACTCAGAGTGGGCATGTCATCAGGAAACACCGCTCGCTTGCGGCCCAGCGCAACAGCTGCTCTCCTGCAAACGTGTTTGATTCGTGGTCCTCGGACTGACGTCTCTGACGAATCGCTCTCTTGCCCCTAGATTTCAGAACATGAGAGCAGACAATATTCCTAAGAAAGTTATCAAAATGAGGCTGAGAAAAATGTCACAGAAGCTTCTAAGCAAATTATACCTTAGCTTGCAGTTCATAAGAATTAGGATAAAAACAGACTTGGCCTTCTAAGCCTCAGTTATCCAACAAAGGATAAATGCAAGAGAACAAGAGTTTTGACTCAACTGGAATTACAAGGTAAGTCTCCATCCACTACTGGAAAGCTAACTTGCTCATGAAGCCATATTATCAAGGCACTGACATTAAAAAAATTAAGAGTCCACTAGAATTGGAGCGGCACTTGGTGCTGACAAATCCAGCAGAAGCCTCAGTGGATGAGGCTGTTTGAGAGCTTTGTAGCTGCTGATTTTTCAGATGACGGGCTTGGGTTTATTGAGGTGCTAAACAAATGGAGCATTTTTAGTGCAATTGTCCATGTTTTGGTAAGATTCTGGAATATCTCCCACTGAAAAAACTGTCCTAAATAAGCAACTGTGAGAATCTGGACTTCTGCTACACCAGGCCAGTCACAGAGATGCATGGGCATCTTCATTTCAGAGACAAACAACTGAAGGCTTCTCTATTTGAAATATGTACTAGTGATTTTCAACACTAGTGCTGTTGTGAAAAGTTTAAATAAAAAGTATTCCCTGAAAACATATTTCACCTCCCTTTCTGGCAGGTAAAGAGGTCTGCAGAAAAGGGTGGTTTTGGGGTGGGGACGAGGGAAAAGAGGAAAGTGGTAGGAAGCAGTTCCCCAAATCAGATGCAAAATTCCAATGGATCTTTCTCCCTCCTGTAAGTCAGAGATCACTGCACAAAGTTAAAAACCAGAAAGATCAAGAAACAACTTTCTTCAGAAGCCAACTTTACACTCGAGAAGGGCCCCCAAGAAACCACAAGGCCAAGACAGACACTGCATTTTGCTGGAATCGCACTTTTCAGAGCAAGTACTACTCCAGATAAACGTTTTGCTTAGATTCATTCAGAGAAATCTAATAAGCAGCTATGCCGTGCTGGTCTCCAAAATGCATGTAGCTCCTCTCTGAGCTGACTACACAGCAGCTCCCTCTTCCCCTCAGCTTCTGCCCAGGGCTCCTTGTTTTTGGGTCCTTTGCCATCTGTTGCACTAACAGCTGCTTAGCTTGGCACATTAATTCTTCACGCTCAGTATACAAAAGCTACTTGTGACTTTCAGGACAAGTTCAAAGTACGACGCACTCTAGCAAAAAACCCAACTTGGAAAAAGGAATACCTGTGCTTTTGGCTGATCTGCTTGTTTGAGGGACTTGCTCTTCTCAATCTTGTACAGCTGGGCTTTTGCCTTTTTCAGAAGACTGGCTACCCTCTTGTCAGTCATTGGCAGCTTGTCTGCTTGAGCCAACATAGAACTGATGGAGGAAGCAGAATGTTTGACAGTGCCTGATGAAGGAGCAGAAAGACGCAGAGCTTTTTCCTTCTCCAAAGACGGCACAGTGGGGCTGAGGTCCAGGTCTGATTTGTCCAGCCCCCCCCTACCTTTCTTGGATGTTTTGGTTTTGACAGCTGTTGTATCTACGTGAGCAGCAGTGGAAACATCTGCCGTGGGATCTACTGCTGTAGACTTCTTCCGCCCAGCAGTTTTTTTGGCAGATGATGATGCTGCAGCGTCTTCGCTGACTTTCTCTTTGGGTGTTTTACCTACAGGAAATAAAGCAGCGCTACTCTGTATTTCTGACCCTTTTCTCCTTTTCTCTTTCCTTGATTCCCGTTTGTTCTCCTTTTCTCTCTCTCTGTCTTTCTCTCTGCTCTTGTCCTTCTCCAGGCCTTTGTCAGCATCTTTATCTTTGGAGAGTTCTTCTGCTGCCTTGTCCTTGTTTTTGCCTCTCTCTGTCTGGGGACTTGATGTGAACCAGGGGAAAAGAGGTGTAGGGCTACCAGATGTGAAAGGCTCTGCTGGAGCGCTTGTCTGCTTCCTTGGTCTCTGGCTTCTTTCTGCTGATTCCCCAGACTGTGATAGGGAATGGGAGGGAAAAGTAAAAGTTGAATTTAAGGCACTAGTGGCAAGAGAACTAACTGAAATACTAGTTAATGAGGAAGAGACAGAAGACTGTGGGGTGAGAGTTGTCAGGTCAGAGGTACTAAGCCTTCCGCTCCTCGTCCTCATGGAGTGCGAAGGAGATCTGGGTTCTGATCGGATGGGGCTGAAGGCTTTCCTCTTCCGCCGCCGAGAGGACGTGCCTGTGCCAGAGGCCCCTGCAGCGGAGCGACCGACTGACGAGGGCAAAGTCACAGACTCGAAGATCCGGGAGTGCGCCTCACTTGGTGTGAATCGTGGCGCTCGCAGCAGAGGACTTCTTTTGTGCATATCAAACCTGGCTCCAGAGTGAAGTGAGAAGAGACGAGTGGGAGCTGTGGCACCCGGAGTCGAGAAGCCAGATGCAAAGCCAACATCCTCCGGGGTTAGCGGCGGGGGCCTGAAGTTATCAAATATCGGTTTGCGAATAAGACCCTCTTTGGCATACTTTGCTGATGAGAAGTACTGTGGCTCTGACCGGGAATGTTTGAGGGAGGTCCACCTAAACGTTGGCTCTCGCAGAATTGACTTTCGTTTCTCTTGCATCGGTGCAGCAGAAGTAGGAAGAAAGGGTGAGGCTAACGGTATGGTTGGAGGCATTAGCCAAGGGGTGTGGTCTGAGATGCTCGAAGCAGGCTGCAGAGGTGGGGGGGGAGTGAGCAAAGGGGGAGGAGGAGAGGAGGAAGACTGCTGCTGCGGCATGCTTGGTAAGGCTGACAGCTTTTTTGCGGTCCTCTGGCCAAAACTTCTTTCTGTTATCGAAAACCTTCTGTTTCTCCTATCACCATTATCATTTTCAGGGGACTGAGAAACAGGCAGGGGAGTGTGAACTTCTGGAGTATTGCTTCGCTCCTCAGAAAGCATCTGCATCTCCTCAGAAGCCTGGGAGTCTGTAGATGTATCCACACTGGGGCTGCTGGACCGTGAGGAGTCTGAAGACATCTGAGATGAATGCTGAGAAGCGGCACTGGACTTTTCGCTGGAGCCACAAGATGTAGTGCTGAACCTGCTGTTTGGTGTGGATTCTAGTCTGGATATTTTAATAGGAGGATCGTAGTCTTCATCCTCAATAAACCGTTTGGGTGTTTTGATAATCCGTGAAGAGATTGCACTCACAACCGGCATGATGAACTGTCGAATATTTTTGAGCTGGGTTCTCCCCTTCCTGCCCTGCAGTTTGGCTGCTTCTTTCTCAATCTTTTTTTGTGCTCCCTTTTTAGCCCTCTGCAAGAGTTGCTTAGCAATCGCAGCATCCGTCCTTTTGGTGGAAGGTATAATCCTAACAGGTTTAATCCTGCGTGGACTCTGTCTGACAGCAGCCTTCTCTTCCTTTGTGAGAGGTGGTGTGCCATCCTTTTCTTTGCGAATCCTCTGGGGCTTCTCCAGCTGTGAGTTTATGACTAAAGCTGAGGAAGTCTTTAAACGTTCAGAGGATGGTGGCCTGCCTCTCCTGCGCACCATCTGAACGCTCTTCCTCCCAAGCTGAAGTTTTGCCCCAGGCTTAAATTTAGATTTCAGCGGGGAAAGCTTACTAGTTCTTAATTTCTTGATTTTAGTTGCTTGCTGAAATGTAGTGGACGGTGATCTTTTGATTTTTTTCAGACTCTCTTTTTCGTCTTTGCTGCCCTTCTGAATGTCCGATGTGTCCTTCTCCTGTGACAATTTGAACTTCACACCTGTAAGTGTTGGAGGTCTTCCTCGTCTTTTTTCCCCACTCTTTGACTCCTTCTTCTTTACTTTCTCCATGGATGTGGTTTCAGACTTGCTTGAAGGAGAACACACTGATGAAGAGTCTGACAGTACAGCTGAACTTCGGTCAGAACTGCTCCGGGGCCTCCCGCGAGGTTTCCGTGGACTAGATTTAACTGAGAGGGAAGTAGAGAATGCAGGGAACATATTAAATTTCTCCAAGTGTGGGAAAAGCATTACCCAGGTCACACAAGTATTTACTCAGTACCAGTCATGCTGCCCATACGTGGCCAAAACGTTTTAGAAAATCAACAAATAAAAACAGTTTTATCACTACATGTAGAGAGTACCTTCCCAACCAACCTCTTTTCCCACATAAAATACCACTTGTTTGAAAATGCAAGATAGTGTTTTCCCAACAATTACATATGCAATTGCTCAAGCCCAGTACCAACATAATGCTGGGAGGGAGCAATAATTCTCAAGGGCACATACTACCTTTTAAACACATGAATTTTTAATTCTTTTTTTAAAGCAGATCACAGCCAGTTGAAAGAAAAAAAAATCCTTCTTTTCAAGTGCCATCCATCTGCATTATTAAAGGAGAGGTCAAGAGAGCAAGAACAACCTACATGAGGCTGATACAAGACAATTTACTAAAAACTGGTTTTAGCTTTGGAGCACAGTTAATATTCAGCACTGACTTGGAGCCATCGAGCACAAGACTTGATTACCCACTGTGATCAATGCATTTCATTGCACCCTCACCAAGCCCAGCTATTTCAGTTCAGGATCTTCCCTTGCGCTAGTAAGGTACTCCATCACAGTTTGCTGTTGAAGCCAAGCTGAGCAGATGACTATGGTGGAAGAGCAGAGTGCTTTGGTGAGAACATTTACTGACAATACAGGCAGTAAGGAGTCTACTGAAAGATACTGAAATTGTCAAATCAGTTTTAGACCCTTACTCTTTAAACAGCTGCCTCTCCAGAACATTTACATGAGGTTTCAAATACTGGTTTCATTAGTATAACTCTTTAACTCAAAGTTTCCCTCTTCCTTTACAGATCAGACATAGAGAATCCAAAACTAACTGCACTGAATCTAAAGACTGGTGTGGCTTTTATGGCGGATGAGATTTGGTGGAACAAACAGGAGAGGCACAGCAAAGCCATCACAGAAGAAAACAGAAAGTCAACACCCAATCCTGCAACTTGGACTTACCTGTGGGGGACCTGGTGGGACTTCGTACTTTGACTTCTTCATCTGAACCAAAACCTAAAAACTGTTCATCCTGCAATGAGAAAGCAGGTGGAAGTTTGAGGACATGGATATTAATGTTGAAATTAACTCCACTGTGATCAAAGCACAGGATTCTAGAGGATTTTCCTTCCCCAAAAAAGATACTGGCATTTGTTCTCCTAACAAAGAATTGCTAAAACGGAAATACAACTTCCATATACACATGCACAGGAACTACAGCTTACAGCTATGGGACAATCAAAAAGAGTTACTGGAAAACAAAGGACAAATATATACAGAAATAAACCTTTAATGCATAAAATCTGCTGCTCATATCAAACAACAAAGCTTTCATCCTGTAAGCTACTACTCAAACCACCCTAAAGACACACTTCAGCAAAAGCAGCATTTCTTTGTGTTCTGCCTCATCCTTTTTACATGGAATTCCTACTTCATCTACTTACAGGGAAGATCAGGAAGAGCATCTCAGCTAGTGACACCACAATCTGATAGGAAAAGGAGCAAGGCTTTAGACCAAAGTATCTCCCAAAATTTTCTGCCCGGTTTGTGTTCGATGAGCCCCAGCATAAAGAACTCAAACACAGTATGCTCTGACCGGGTGGACATCCAGGCTCTCACAGCACTGCCCGCACTGCTCGCTCCCGGCGCTGCCCGCTCCCGGCAATGCCGACTCCCGGCACTGCCCGCAATGCCCGCTCCCGGCACTGCCCGCACTGCCCGCTCCCGGCGCTGCCCGCTCCCGGCGCTGCCCGCACTGCCTGCTCCCGGCGCTGCCTGCTCCCGGCGCTGCCCGCTCCCGGCGCTGCGCATCAACGCCCACACGACACGCCCGCTGTCTCCGGAGCACGTGGCTACAGCGGGATGTAAACACCGCCGTGTGCTGCAGCACCGCCTGCCTGCGCTGGGCACACAAGGGGTCCCAGCCCCGACAGAGCGAGGAGCCGTCAGCAGAACAGATGTGGGCTGAAACCCAGGAAGTACACAGAGAAATAACAGAGAAATAACCTAAGCAAAGCCAGGTTTAAAAACACTAAGGGATCAGCTGCTCACCCTGTACGATTTCCTGACTTGCACTGGCCTCCAAGTTCCTGTGGCTGCTACATATCTTTTCTTCCTTTTGTTAGTCTGGGTCCTAAAGTGGCTGCTAAATCAGTACTTGCCATATTTCTGACAATCATCTGTTAATTCACTATTACAGCATTATTTTCAAACTGTGCTTTGTTATGTTTTCCAATGGGATACATTAATACTGGCTTTGGCCCAACAGCCTGAGAAAGATCATTTTTTCCATTTCTTACCAAGCAGTCACCAGAAGCGTCTACAGCAATCTTCCACAAAACAATCACTTTTGCTTCATTTACAACACAAGCAGAATGACCAATATGTCACTTGTGTTTGGTGACATTCCTGAGTGTATTGGTGCCTTCTCAGAAAGGTCGCTATCACTACCTGAGAATTCTGGCAACCCTCTGACCTGTCAGAGGAGATGAAGAAAGCCACTACATATCACTCAGCATTTGCCAGGCTAAACCATCCAGCTGGCCATCACATGCCAAAATGCAGCTTTGAGGCAAACTAGGTAGGAAAAGCCTTCCTTCAGCTTTTCAGAAATGTAATGACAGATGGAAAGTGATTAAAAACCATTAAGATCTTGAACATGGCCTCATTTACCTGAAAAAGAATAATGCAATGCAAAAAAAGGCCACTCAGGATTATAAATTAAAGGACAAGGGAAGGTTTGCCTCATGCCAGACATGAAGACTAACCAAGCAGGCATGGGATGATCTCCCTGTGGGCAGCAGAGCTTCCACATACATTTCCCATTCAAACATTACACTATCCCAACTGGGTTCAACCTCAGAGTTGTGCACAGATGAAGAATGAAATACCCCAGCTACTAAAGAACAGAGAAGTTGTAATCAAACGTCTACCACAATGCTCTTGAGCAATATTACTTTTCAAAGAATTTCCAGTTAAAGATGTCAGGGTAAAATCCACCTTCAAAGGAGAAACTATCCTGTAGGCACTAACTGATGTTCTTACCTCTGTCTGAGGAATAACAGTATAAACCATACCACTATGGATCTGTGAAGTTGCATGGGGCTCTCACCAGCACTAAACCAGCAATGCTGCTGCTCCAATCAGCACCTGAAAGAGTTTACTTTACAAAAGAGTCATCTGACCAATGCTGTACTTCCCAATCCCCATCTTGGGTTTGGCCCCAGTTAGACAGCACCTCACTTTCTTGGAAAGGGATAAGCTATTTTTAGAAGCTCATTCAGATGCCTGCTTAGTGACTGCAGCACAACATCTACCAGACTACTCTGCATTCAGTAGAGTAAACACCCTTGGACGTTGGCAGGAAGTACCCCCGAGACAAACACCAGGTGTTGGGAGCAGAGCAGAGTCCACTGGGAGTTCAGGGAGATGCTTCCCAAGCCATCACTTGTGATGCAACTTCGATAATAAACAGCCGAGCACTTGCAGTGACTATTATGCGCCAACTTGAATGAAGGGACATTCATCCTTCCATTGTCCAATTCAACAAAAGCTTTGACCAGGAGCGAGCACAGACTTTGCTGGTGCTTCACCTGGGAGCAGCACCGACCTACAGAAAAGTCTTGAGATCACAGAACGGCTCTTGGCCTGGCCACCTCCACATGACAACCCCCAAACTGCACCACTGCAGCTGTACTCTTATGCATCACCCATGGCAATACAACAGTGATTAGGGCTGCAGCTGCCAGAGTCCAGTTTTTTTTAGAATTAGAAGGAATATATTGTTCTTTATGGGCTGAGACTCAGGGTGGGTCTGTTACAACTGTGTAACTGAGCATACAGAACTGCTTTGCCAGAGTCCTGGTTCCAACCTGGATGAGAAATTCTGACTTATGCTTTCCAATCTGAATACAGAGGAATAATTATCAGAACACCTGAAACACTCTTATTCTGGTCACAAGGAGCTTTCAATAGTACCACTTCCAAGGAAGAGGGTCAGTCAAACCACTACCTAGAAAGATCCAGACTGCAGATGGTGAGAGAAAAGCTCTAGAGTTGCTGTACGGATGCATTAAAAAAATCTTTCACTCCTAAACATATATTCCTAAAGAAACAGCACTAGAGTCAAACTACACTCTCTAGCTTAGACTGGGGGAACAGCTAACCCTGCTGGGGAAATTTTGTGGTATCCTTGAGAAGCAATGAACCACTGACTTCAGGAGTTACCTGTTTCCTCTAACAGTGCTGTGAAACCTGCAGTTCAGCACCTGGGTGCCAATACAGAAGTGTATGGTCAAGCACTGTTACAAGTATGTCCCAGGAGCTTTCCAGCTGAAGGAAGAACAATGTCCAAAAGCCCCTGGAACAAATTCATCAGTGCTCTTCTGCTGTTCTGAAATTGCCTTACCTGCCCACTGCTGGTGCCAATGGGATGAGCCACACCCCCCTTTCATCTGAAAACAGTTTCCCAAATTCCTAACAAACTTCCCAAAACTGCTCCTCTGAGGATATGGAGCACTGCAAAAAGCTGACCAAACCAGAAAAACAGAAACATCACCAAGATGATTAAAACATAGTTTTATTTTCACACATCTGACAAAACAGGACCCAAATGTTCAGGAAGGGAAAGAGCACAAAGGAGCCTCCATCTCTTGGGCCGTGATCTGCATCATCCTCACCACATGCCTCTTGTTAGACAGCAATACCTACAGCAGTGCCCTCCCCGTGCTTGTGCAGTGACCTCCTTACCTGTGACAGGAAAGGCTCTACACCTCCAACTCACACATTAAACTCAAGCAGTCTGACAGCGACCATTCAACTAACACTGCATGAGAAAATTTTGAGGCAAACAGAAGAAATTATCTGTTCTTCCAGCTCAGGCATGACCCTGGTGGCAGCATGGAAGCTAATCAAGTACCAAACATGCCAGGCATCGTTTGCCATCCACAACTCCAACATTCACCTCATAAAACATCACACCCCAGGTGTATGGTAGCACAGAAGTGCTACCAGGGACACCACCATCACCACCCCATCCAACTGCCAACCTCGAGCTTCTGCAACTTTCAGCCAATACAGATTTATGGAGGTAACTGCCAGCATTCATCCAGCATACTCACAACTTTTATGTCCAAAGCTTCAACCCCCTTCAGGGATGGGCAGGAAGCTCTAAGTTGACAGGCAGAGCAGATATTCAATAACTACATTTATGCTTCTTTTATACCAAATATTGACATAATGAGCCAAGAAAATGCAACCAAAATTTTCTTGTTCCTACAGTGCCACTCACATTAAGCTGAAAGGTCAGTACACAGTACAAACACTAGTGTTCAACCAGTTACATCTTCACTGTGCAAAAAGTGCCTCCAGCAACTCTTGTGGTGTTAAAATGAAGTATCAGAACCTGGCTCCTTTAATGTGAGCTGGTTTCGAGATAACTCAGTGCAATACTGAGCTGCAGCAGAAGACAAGGGTTTGTACAAAGTGACCTGAATCTGAAGAGAATGCCCTGACACCCCAGAATTCAGGTACCTTTTAAATGAGAAATGCAGTCTGCTATGTACTACAAAACTGCCGAGGAGATAAGGGAAAGACTGAGTCTGGACAACATTTCTCCTGCATCTAACTTGGTGGTAATACCCAATTTTAACAGGTACCTACACAAGAATGAGGTAGGAAAAAAATACGCATGTGGAGCAGAAGTTGTACATAAAAAGGTAACACAGCTTCTTCCTCTGACTGCCACTGTCTCCTGACCTCAAAGCAACTGCTCAGAGTTTATTCCTGATGAGGAAAGCCAACTCATTTGAAGACTGCAACTGGCTTGGCTCAGGAAGGACCTCAACATTGTGGGAAAGAACACCAGGACCACTGGGCAGCTCTGAGAGGACATGGTGAGCCCTAACATAAAGGGGTCCTCTGGAAGCCCCCTTCTAGAAGAACACCTTCCCCAGAGCAGCTACCCCATGGGCACCCGAAACTGCCCCGTTCCTGCACTGCACACAGCTGCCCTGTCCTCTAGAGAGATGCCAGGCAGCACCCATGCGCTTTCTATGTGTGCCAGAGCTCTTTTCACACCCTTACCCCCCCACCTCACAGAGAACTTGTACTGCAAGACAGAAAAGCAACCTCTGGGTGACCGAAATCTTCAATCAGACTGTGACAAGTGCACAAGTCACCAGCCAGGAGAATTATGTTCTTTGATGCAAAAGTGTTTTGTTTCTTGAGCATCACCAAAGGAAAGGAACCAACTGGGTGAGTTAACTCAATCTGAGTTTTTGTGAGGATCCTCTCTGAGGACTATCAGCATGCTGCAAATCCAGAGTGAGGGAAAACACCTGGGCTCTGCCCCTGCCTGCCTCATGAGGGGTTAGGTAAATCTGAACCTACAAACACCAAGCCACAAACCAATGTTTACCATTACTTTCTACTGTATGCAATGTTATTAGAGAAAAGCTTTTAACAGCTAAATAGAAAAGTGATGTAATAAGTAGAATTCTTAAAATCCAGGAGACCCTGTGTTAATCAGCTGCCACACCTACAATGCATTCAAGTTATTTTATTTTAAAGCAAAAATACCCTAAAGGCTAAACTCAAAAATATATCTCAAAGATGTTTTAGGGCTTTATTGAAATGCAAAAATATACTTGAAGACAACCGGAATTAAACAAACCACAGACCAATGTCATCTCAGAAAAAAACAGAAAGAAAAGAAACAAAGCAACTTGCCTCCCCCCACATGAAAAACCTCCTGGGTTATTAACTCTGTGGTCAGCTTGGTTAGCCAGATCTCAGTCATTTCTGTCCCTTGAGCTAGCACTGGTGAGATATTAACTGCTTCCCAGAGGACTCCATGAATTCCATTGAGCCATGTCTACTGCAAACAACAAAAAAGAGAAGCATCCCGAAGTGCAGCCCCTGAGATGTGTTAATGAGAGCAGTGCAACTCACACCCAAAGTCTGCACAGGTGAGGGAAGGAGTGTCCCCATGTTCAGCTCTGTTCCTGCAAACACAACTCCATTCCTCCAGCACCGCTGGAGCTGCCACTCTACAGGCAAGGAATTCGTCTGGCTCAGCCATGAGCCAAGAGCTCCACTTCATGGCACCCAACAGAAAATGCCAAAAATATGGCCAGAAAGACACAAGAAAACTGTTTTCATGTGTTTTAATGAACTCTCCTATGGCCAGTGATGGGAAAGGAAACTAACTGGCCTTTATACATACTAAATACAAATATACATTCACCTACCCTACAGCTGACAACCTGCCTGGAGGAGACAGAGCTAGAATAAAACCCTCCTGGCACAAAAGACCTGGGAGAATTCTCTTGCCGGCGCAAGGATGTGGCTAAGGAGTGATGCAAAACAACTGGGGAAAAGGAACGCTGCAGCTCGTAGTAACACACCCCCATCATGTCTTCCCTGTTCTGTCAATAGGTGGTTTGTTGTCGCACTCCCACTCTGGCTGCCTTAGAAAGGCAAAAAAAAAAAAAAAAAAGTGAAGGGAGGAAAAAGAGCAACTCAAAAAAAAAAAAAAAAAAATCAGGAGCGCCAGCGCTCCGAGTACCGGCGAACAGTCCCTCGTAAGGGACCCGCCGCCCCAAGCTCGGCCTGGGGCATCCACAGCGGCGAAAGGGAGGAAGAGGAGGAAGAGGAGGAGGAGAAAGGGGAGGGCCGGTGCGCGACACCCACCGCCGGGCCCGCAGGAGGGGCCGGCAGCCCAGCTCCCTCGAGCCCCCGCGCCCGGGGAAGGACGCGTCACCCCGCCGAGCATCCTCGGCACCGGGGCGCACCGGGAGCCCCCGGCCCCGTCCATCCTACCTCGCTCCCGGCGGCGCGGTGTGCGCACCGCATCCCGCCCCGCCGAGGGCGCGAGAGCGGCGGGAGGCGGATAATGGAGGCGGCGGCAGGGAGGACGCACCGGCGGCAAGTCGCGTGCGCGGGGAGGAACCGCGAAGGCGGCCGGACCGGGACCGGCACCGGGTCCCGCCCGCCGACTCCTGCCACCCCCAGCCCCCCCCGCCGGGCGCGCCCTTTGTGCGGGGCGCGGGCGCGGGAGGTGTGTCCGGCGGCGGGCGGGCTGTGCGGCTAGGGGCGGTGGGTGCGCCCGGGGTGTGTTCGGGCCGCCGCCGGGGCGTCGGGGATGCTGCGCCCGGGACCCGCCCGCCCGCCGCGCCCCCCCGCCCCCGCCCCACCGCCCCTCTCACCTCTCCGCTGCCCGCCTCGGTGCCGCAGGCCGCGCGGAAGCGCCGCAGGTTGATGCCGATGGTGGCCGAGACCTGGAGCGCCGCGTCGAAGCCGGGACCGGCCGCGGCCGCAGGGCCGCCGGGGCCCGGCGCTGCCCCGCCTCCGCCGCTTCCCGCCGCCCCGCCGGAGCACGGGCCGCCGCGCTCGCCCTCGCCCGCCGTCGCCGGCGCCGCCGCAGGTTCGGCGGGCCGCAGGCTGTGCACGGCCGGCACCCGTAGGCGGGACCCCAGGGCCCCGGCGGCCCCAGCCGCCGCTGCCGGGCCGGGCGGGGAAGCGCCACCGACCGCTGTGCGCCATCTTTACTGAGAGGCGACGAGCCAGAGAGCGGGGCCGGGCCGCACCCCGCGCCCTGCATAGCGCTTCGTCGGCCCGCGGAGGCGCTGCATAACAACGAGTGCCATGCAGGTTGTGGGGTTCTGCCGTCCCGCCGCCCCGGCCCATGAATAAGCCATTCTTGATCAGAGCGAGCTCGGCATAACGTTGGGCAATATGCAGGGCCCCAGGCCCGAGCACCAGTGCAGCCCCTTGTCCTGGATAGCGCAGCCTCGGGCCGCCGCGGCCCCTCATAGCTCGCAATGCCATACAGGCGCGGGGCTCCTCGAGAGCCAGCCCCGGAACCTGCCTGACATATAATCGGGCCGCAAGCAAGCCGCATAACCCCGATGACGATGCCGAGCGGGAGCATAAGCCGCCGGCGCCCAGGACCGCGCATACGCCATAAGCGGTGCTGCCGACCCCCTGCATAGCGCCGGGCCGTATGCGGGGCGCGGGGCGCGTCCCCGGGCCCGGCATGGCGGAGGCCGCAGTCCCCGCTAGGACCTCGCGGCGCCGCGACCCTCCGGTGCCCAGCCGGGGACGAGCCGCTCCCTGCGGCGGGACCGCGGCCCCGAGCTGTAGTACCGAGGGCGGGCGGCTTCGCCCCTGCCCTCCCGGCCGTGTTCTGCCTGGCGGCCCCACGCCCCGCCGGTGCCGCGTCCCGGTGGATGCCACCCCCGGGAGGGAGGTGGCGGCGGTAGCAACGGGCTGGCAACACCGTCGTGTACAGCACAGCGAGGACAGGGTTAACATCCAACAAGTGCCCACCGTATTCTGTGAGAACAGCACTGCGAACACACGGATAAGATGTAAATCCCTCTGCTCGGGCACATAAACACCCATTTTCCTCCGAAGCTCATCAGCTGAGGGAGGGAAGGAGGGAGGGGCGGAGGGGAGGCAGTTTGTCCGCAGCCGGACACTGCTCTGATTTTAGAGAGGAGCTGCTGGAGCCCTTTGTGGTCACAGATGCTGCTTCTGCCTGGTGTTCTGCTGGGGGGGGGGACTTCTCCAGAGGATTTCCAGGGAGAACTAAAATTAGATGGTTTCTTCCTCTCTAGGGACAGGAGCATTTTTGAGCTCTCCTTTGCTTTACTAGTGAAGCTTAATCCCATCCTCCCACCGAAGCTTTTCCCAGGCTAGTGCTGCCGTGAGCTGCAGCCCCCTGAATACCTACCAGAACCTGCTTTTGAGAGGAGCATGTGCCGAAATAAAGAATAAGTGAGAGACGAGAGGCAGATCTTGAGCCAGATAAGCCAGCCTTGCTTTCAGTGATGTTCTCTTGGGTTCAGAATCCTCCTTCCAGTCAAGCTCACACATTACCTCCCATATGTGATCTCCCTCTCCTTAAGGGACATATGCTGCAGAATCTCAAACAGGGCCTGGCCTATTCCCCTCGCTGGTCTCTCTACCTGCTGGGTGAAGGGTGCTAGCTTCAGAGAACTGCTACAAATTATTATTTCTGAACACATCAGAGCACAGGTCACTCACCAGGTTTTGTAGAAAATCCTCCAAGAGCTGGCTGACAATGAGCAAGGTGGTAGAACTGCAGACAGCTCAACCTTTAGCCAATGGGAGCTGAGGTGACACATGCAGCAAAGCTCTGCTTACACAGGCTTCCACTGCACCAGTCAGACACCAAACCAAAAGAGCTCTTTTGTAACCACGCTCCATTTCCTATGGAATAGGCCATGGAAATTGCTTTTGATAACGTAGACAGTTCTGGATTTTGGTTTTGGCTCTCACTAGCTGATGGGAAGTGCATTCAGGAACAAATGAAATGTATCCCCTTTGCAGCCTGTTTGATTTTGGGACTCTCAGACCTCCCCTGGAACTACAGTTGGGGCACAGTGAGTGTCCCAGAGCAAACACAGCTCTGGTGACCAAAGTGGTGTCAGCAAGGCAGCTCTGGCACCCTTAGAATTGGCCCTTAGACCCCTCTTGAGGAGCCGTCCCTGCCAGCATTGCCCCCAGGACAGGCTGGCACCTGTCAGAGTGCCGCACAAGCATGACAACAGCTTGATATAAGCTCCTAGTTTTATTGTGTCAGACCCGTTACAGACCCAGTACTGTGGCGCTGCTAGCAGGTGAGTGTTCACACATTGTACCCAATGAGGCCGCGCTTGCCGATGATCTCCCCGATGTAAAACCACATCAGCACCTCTGTGGCCACCAGGCCATTCCTCAGTGCGTCCTGAAAGGAAAAAGCCACTGGATAGATCCCACACTCCCACAACAGCTCCTCCCTCATTCCACTGCCACATCCTTGCCCCTCCAGCAGTTCTCAAGGCAACAACACAGAAGCAGAACAGAGTGTTTGCTGTGTTCGGTCACCCCTCAGCATGTCCCATCACAGACATGTTCTACAACATTAAGTACCCTGTCAGCTGTTGTTCGTGGCTTCTTACAGCCCTTCCAAGGATCATTTCTTAGCCCACATATGGGAAACACACTAATTTTAAGGCCAACCAATGACACAGCTGATCCAGAGGGCTGGACTCATTCAGCCACCTAGGGATACTCCCTTCCCTGGGACACAAAACGACAGGACCAGAGGGCAACAATCACAGCCTGCTCCAAGCAGACAAGAATTAAAGCAAAGCCAATAAAATAAACCACTTTAAACTCTGGGCTCCTGAATTCCATGAGCTTCTTATGTCGTTGGGAACAGTTCCCACCGCTTCCCAAGGCAGGAGCAGAGCATTTCCTGGGTGGCTAGGAGGCTCTCACTGGAGCTGTCCCTCGGCACCGCCGCATCCCGCCCGTCCGGTACCTTGACCGTGAGCTGCGCCAGGCGGCCGCTCTGGAAGGCCCTGACCAGGCCCTTCATGCTGTCGATAGCGCGGGGGATCTCGGCGGGGGTCGGCGGGGCCAGCTCCACCTTGGCGTAGTACCAGAACGTGGCCAAGCGCGGCTTCGAGTAGGTCACGGCAGCTGTGGGGAGGGGGACCGGAGCGGACGGTGTGTTTTCCCAGCGGCGGGAGCGCGCCGGGCCTCCCCAGGCCCAGCCCCGCTGCCCTTAGCACCGTTTCCCACCCCCTCCCCTCCGCTCCCCCCGGCCCGTTGTCACTCCCCTCAACTCAGCCCATCCCATTCCAGCCCCGCTGCCGTCCCTCACCCCCGATCAGCTCCGGCCCGCGCTGCACGAGCCGCTGCACGAGCCCCTGTGCGGCCTTGGCCATCGCTGCGCGCTCAATGTCACCGCCGCTCGCTGCACCGGCGTTCGTAGCGGGCAGCCCGCAGCGAGGACCCCGGGCCGCGTGCGCGGGGCGGGGCGGGGCGGGGCCGGAGCCGCGGGTTCGAGACCCGCACGGTGCTGACACCGCGCTGCTCCCTGCGCCGAGCCCAAAGAGGCTTTTCTACAGCTCCCAGCACTGCCAGACCTCCACCACCAGCTCTAAGATGATCTCTATGTTTAATTTCCAACGACAGCCATTCCCAACACTTATTGGGGAAGTAAACCTTGCTACAATCCTGGCACATACAAGTTGGAAAAACGTCCCCCTCCTGTTGATCCCCCCATCCCACTCTGGGAGCGGCTGGAGGCATTGCTTTCACCAAGTGAAAGATGGTTACAGTTTAAACACAGAACAGAGGGAGGCTTTTGGTGTTGCTGTAAAAGAACGTGGCCAACACAAGGAGCAGGTAATAGAGGGCCAGGGCACCACATCTTGAGGAGGCTGGGTTCTTCTCCCGAGGCTGAAGCTCAAAGCTGTAGTGCAGTGGAAAGTCTTAGTATTAAAGAGAGAGTCTTGAAAAGAAAAGAGAGAACAAGGGCTGGCAGGGAAGGTCTGAGGAGAGACTCCAAAGGTGGTGGCAATGCACTAAATGTCATCATTAGGGTGGCAGCTCCAACCATTATCCCTGAATGGCTGTGATCTTGCCTGGGACAGGAGGTTTCAAGATGAGACCCTATTTTTTAGTTCAGTGTGTCCTCCAGCTCCTCCTCCTTCTGCTTTTTCCTCTCTGCAAGCCATCGCTGGATCTTCTCTTTTAGCTCTGTGTTTGGTCTGATCTGGTCCATAGTGAGGGGACTCCGATTGAAAGGATCTGTCTGATCACTGAAAAATAAAACATCAAGGAGATTACTTGGATACTCCTGGTGCAAGAGATAAAAAAAACCAAAAAACAAAGAGGCCAGGAAGTCATTGGATATGTGAAATAGATCCTCAAAAGTATCAAGGTATGAGGGCTGTGCTGCACACCTGAGGAGGTGTCGGGCTATAGTTGATCGGTCCACAGTGACACGGGAGGAGGGCAGGATCACGGGGTCTGACATCAGAGTGCTCATGATTGGATCCAGGAATTCATCACAGGCATCTGCATATGTCTCCTCTTCCTGCTGCTGCCGGTCTGCAAGAGACTAGGGAGCACATGTGGCTTTGAGGGATTCGGCCTCCTTGTTCTTTAAAAACCAGGGAGCATTCACAGGTCTGTGCAGGCAGGGAACCCTCCCAGCTGCCCCACCTGGACCTTGGACAAAGCTCCAATCCCAGAAATCCAGCTCCACAGCAAAGATGCAGCAATACACAGAGGGAAAAGGACACAGGGAACCAGCTCATCTTTTTTTGTATGTTAAATTCCCTCCAGTGCTCACCTTGATCCTCTCAGCCAGGTTACTAAATGACACGATCATGTTCCCAGGCTTGTTAATCTTCTTCAGAACCCGCACGGTCTGGGCAAAGAGCGTTGGTGAGTAGGAGCGGCCATCCTTGGGGACTGTGGCACAGAAGTTTTCTTCGTCCCTGCACCACAGGTTATGTAGAGAAAGGTTTAAGAATCCCCATTTAACAGGGCTGCAAAGCAGTCCCCACAGCAGTCACATTCACATAGCAAAGAACTCAAAGCTAAAGAAAAGCTCTAGTGTAACTAAGCATTTCTCCCCCAGTATCACCAAGACTCCTCCTGCCACTGACAGGCTCACTCCCCTTGTCACCTACCCAAGGTTTAGGTAGATGGTGCAGATGTCAGACACAAGCTGCTGTGGCTTGAAGTCGAACTCACTGAAATCTTTCACCTTCAAAGCTCCCATTTTAGGCCCAACCAGGTGTTGCAGGAAGTAGTTGAGCATGGAGATGATGCGCTCAGCAAGGAAAGGATGCACAAACAGGGACTTGATTTCTGGAAAGGAAAACAACAGTTTGCAGATTCACAGCAACTCCATCCTGATCTGACCACACTGAAAGCAAGTTCCTGCCAGCTCACTCCCTGGCAGGGCTCTTCTCTAGGCCATTTTCCCTACCTGAAGTCAGGAAAGCCAGAGTGCCAATGGTTTCATTGGACATGATGTTGTGGAAACGCGCCAGCTGACCAAACATCTGCAGGCTGGACTCCTTCTCGCGCCGAGCCTCCGGGGACAGGCTGTCCCACTCGCCCCGGTCCTTCTCAATCTGCTGCACTTTGATCTTGCTGAGGTACTGCAAGACAGAACACATGGAGTGTTTGGGTGGGTGGCGCCACCAAGGAGGTCCAGAAATGCTCAAAACTAGTCAGGCAACAATCGCCCTTCTTATCTGCTGGCCTTCCAGCAATCAGTTCTCTGGCAGGTAATAGCTCCCCAAAATAGCCCTTTCTAGCAGCAAAGCAGCTCTGAAAGGAGTGGAGAGACATTCAACACACGCCAGGGACATAAGGGCACCTGGAATTCCCTTCTAATCCCAAAAGAGAACTGCCTGGAGACAAAAGGCCTTTATTAGGATGAAAAACTTGCAGAAAGGTCAAGGGGATTTGAGAATCAAAATCCACAGTGATTGTTTAAAGCCTGAGTGTATCCAGATTAGCAACAAACAGATTTCCCAGCATGCTTCCCATTGGATCTGAAAAACCCCTTTTGCTCATGGTTCTGAGCTGCCTCCCAAACCCAAAGGAAAGAAGGGTAACCCACAGACCCCCAGACCCTTCCTCCTGCCTTCACCCCTTCTCCAAGGGCATTGACCACACCACCTTGGGATTGCTTCTTGCATAGCACCTACTGCAGAGGCTCACCAAGCAGGGCCAGGCATGCTGGCCCCATTCTGGAGATCAGTATTGCACCAAGGAAGTGAAAACTTGTTTATGTGATGCTGACGGAACACCAGCTCAGCCCTACCTGTATGGCTTCATCCAACAGGAAAATGGCATCGTTCATGAGCAGGTTAAGGAAGCGCAGGAAGAGAGGGGGATTCATTGCCTCCAGGTTCTCTGAGGCATAATCAGCCAGAGCCTGCACAGAAAGGGACAACAGCGAAATCTGCAGCACAGCCCCCATGGCAGGACATGGACCCACATGACCCCCCTGTGGGCTGCACACTCACATGGCACACTCAGACATGCACCCCTTGCCTCACCTTTATACTGTCCCGGTAGGAATCAGTGTCCCACATGTACCTCAGGATGGGATACATGGGACGGCGGTAGTTGAACTTCTGTTCAAACTGGTGTGGGTCACCTGGGCACAAGCCAAAGAACCTTTCAAGTGGACAGTCCCCCACAGGTGCTACGCAGGGAACACAACTGTTCCTGCTCTGCGCTTACCCGTGAACTCGATATCCACAAAGACTTTGATGAGTGCCTCGGCCAGGTGGCCAGCGTGCTGGTAAGAGCAGAACACTCGCTTGCGATGAAACACACTTGAGACGAGGGGGCTCTGAGCCTGGTCCAAGTGAGGCATCACAGCTTCCAACACTTCAGCCAACTTGGCTCGCAGGTGAGGATTTTTCATCCTGCAAGAGAGAGAACAAAGCAAATCCAGGATGGCATGGCCATGGTGCAGATTGGAGCTGTTCAGGAATCACTCCAGGAGCTGTGCACATTCATGCTTGAATGCCTGACTGCTGCAGACCATCTGTAAAGCCAGCTCTGGGTCAGCTGGACTCCATGCCACAGTGGAATCTCAGGCAGAGGCCAGAGGGTGCGGGAACAGCCAAGCTGCTGCTATCACCCTTCCCACAGCAGCTCTCCCACTCACAGCCCAATGCCTGCTTGTCAGCTGGAGCTCCCAAGCAAACCCCACCAGCTATCCCAGCTGTTTTCCTACTGCACATGGACCTGCTTCCTTTTTACCCTGCAAATCCAAGTGCTTTGCCTGCTGCATCTGCAGTCCAGCACCAAGCACTGAGGTCAGAGTATACTTCTGCTGCACCTGTGGGGCAGAAGCCAAACCACCTGCCCCAGATGATGTTGTAGGAGACTACCAGGAAGAACTACAGCCTCCATCAGGAGGACAGCAGGAACAATGAGAGCTGCCTTCCACAGGAAATCTCCATCTGCTGCTGCTGCCAGGAGCCCACTGTCTTTACACACGAATGTAAATGCACAAACAGTAGAAATGTAGAAAGCAGGGTGATGTCTTATCAGGAAGACTGATAGTACTAAGTTCTGCTCAGTGGACATCACAGAGACACTCTCAACAGATCAATCCCAGGAGCTCCCTTTAACAAGTACAAAATGGCTGTAGCTGATGAGGTTTCTGCATCATACAACCAAACACACTTATCTAAGCACCAAATCCCATTTGAACCTTGCATGAAGCCTGTGGCCTCCCAGCAGGCCTTTATTCCCTTTGTGCCTCCTGCAGGCAGATTTCAGCTGTTCCAAGATCAACCTGTTCACAGCTGCACAGACCAAGCCTCAAGACAGCTCTGCAATTTCTACTTGCTTGGTCACCCCGGGAGTTCTGCAACAAGCAACCAGGGCTGCACCTACCTCTCCACATCACCCATGAAAACAGTAACGAAGTGAAGGATGTGCTCCAGAGAATCAGCAGAAGTCTCCAAGATGTCATCAGCAAAACGCCGCAGGAAAATGAAGAAGTCACCCAAATTATCGGCAAAGAACTCTGCAAACAGAGATTGTAGCTGAGCTCCTCCCCAGGCAGCTCACCTGGCCTTTTTCCAGCTTCACATCCACTCTTCCCTCACCACCCTGGTGCTGATTACGTATTGGTAATTACCAAGCTGCATTAGAACCTGCCATGGAGAAGGATGCCCAGCCTGATGGCATGAGTAACATCCAGGATTCACTTCCCCTCTTCCCTCCCAGAAGTCAGGTCACTTATGGGGTGAATCCACCATCTGTCTGCTGATGACACACTCTTACACAACCCTCAAGGGAAGAATCCTGAAGCAGGTCCCAGAAGAGAGTTTACACACAGAGAAAATTCTAAATCAATGTAGAATTTGCCACTTGCCAATGAGTACGACTTCTAAAAGGTCAGCAACTTCATTACCCTATGTATGGCCCCTCAAACAGCCCCAAATTTTCTAAGAGTGATCCTCTTCAGAGAGCATATTCTGCATAATGTCAGTGGTAGCACCCTGTCCTGGGCAGGACAGGGAAGCACTTGCTCAGGCAGCTCTTGCAGTGCTCCTGTACCCCACGGGAGCGTGGCCTCACCTGGCACGTAGGCCAGCGCACTGTGCGGCACCGCCGGCAGCGGGAAGCGCAGCTCCAGCGGCTCCGTCCCGCCGTTCCCCACGGCCAGCTGCACCAGCAGCACTGCCATGGACACCTGCAGGTTCAGGCAGTTCTGCAGCATCTGCGGCTCCGTCATGGCCGTCTTGGTGGAGAGATAGATGGTCATGAGGCGCTCAAACTGCTCCCTGAGGCTGTCAGCGGCAGGGCTGGAGCTCTGCTGAGCTTCTCGCCACGCCACTTGCAGGCGGTGAAGGCTTTGGTTTATCTTTACCATCTGGTCATGCAACCTGCTCAGGAAAGGAGGCAAGGAGGGGCTGAGGAGACAGACAGACAGACAGACAGACAGACATCCTGCCTCACCAATTCAGAAGCTGGTGGGAGACTCTTCGCTGGTGGATTCAGATAATTTCCTGTGGATAGCCTGTCTGGGGCTCTGGCAATGGGAAGCCCTGGGAAAAGGCTTGGCAGCACCTGGGAGGGTACGAGACCCTCTGATGGACCATGGCACCTTCAGAGTGGCCTGGGGACATGGCACAGCCCTCTGCAGCACTGAGCTCCCTTGGGTCACTGAGCTCAGGGATCCAACATGTCCCAGAGACACCTGCAAGGTAACACTTCAGTCTCCCAGCAACAAGCCACTTGCATAATAACTTTTTTGTGAATGTCTATATTTAGAGAATAAACCAGAAGGGGACTCTGCTTGGATCAGCCATGACCTCACAGTATCTAAGCAACGATTTGCAGAGGGAAGCCGTGCAAAACAGAGTGTTCTGGTGTCCAGATAAATCCTCTCCTAGAAACTGATAGCTGCCTCACATTGCTGTTTCACATACAGCCCAGCTATCAGGGTGTTTAGGTCACTCCCAGTGGGCAGGTGCTCTGCCACCTAGATGCTCTCTACGAGTGAAGGGAGGTGCCAGTGGCTCCTGCCCCAAGGAGAGGGGGGAATGGAACAACCTACAAATACCCAGCACTTGGCTATTGGTGTCTATAAATAACATGGAGCATGTAAGACTCCTTTATTAGGATAAAACACTTGCAGAAAGGCCAAGGGGATTTGAGAAAGCCTGAGTTGTATCCTGATTAGTAAAAACGTGAGTAAAATTTCTTCCTGCAGTCAGTCAGGCTGAAGTTTAAGCAGCAGCTCAGGTGGCCATACTGTGTTCAGAGTATTTACTGAAATGTCCATGGGCCGCACATGGGTGGAAAACAGCCCCAAGGGAACTGAAAGCAAGTACCTGTGAAACCCCAAGTGCAGGGTATACTGCGTGAGCACCAGGTTTTCCGTCACCAGGTTGTAGCTGTTTGCAAACTGTGGCTCTTGGTCACTCACAGCAGGGATCAAACATGTTTCTTTTTCCAAACCTGTAAGGAAAAGCATCTCTGCATCAGGTCCTACCCAGCAGCGCTGGTGAGGAGAGGGCTTGAGAGGGTCCCTCCTGAGGACACAAAAGGGTTCCTGGTGATGCTGTCAGCATTTTATTTGTATTCAGCTCTCTTTTTGCTCCTCTCTAGTCACACTTCTAATTCTCCCCTAACCCTAATGGCACTGGGTAAAGTGGGGACCTGAGGAGATCTCCCTTCCCATTCCCTTAGTCCCCAATGTTTAGGTGTACCTTTCATGTGTACGTTCTTGCTCCTCCTCTCCTCTTCATTCAGCTCCTTCAGGGCACAGTAGGTAGGGTTAAAGGTTAGCAGCTTTGGAGATCTGGGTTTGCAGAAGGGCTGGCACAGCTTCAGGAGAGCAGCCCCCAGGTTGAGGAAGAAGGCATCTGAGGCGTACATCTGGAAGAAAATCTCTGGCATCTGGTTAGCCCAAATTTTGGTGCGGCCCGCATTTGCATGGAGGCAGTTTCCCAGCCAGGAGAGAATCCTGTGCTTTGTCTCTGGTGACAACTGCAACAGGTTCTTCAGCATCTGGTAGATCTTCTCGTGGAACTGGGCCATGAACTGTTACAGGAAACAGAACACAGTTGAATGAGTCCTTGGGGGGTGCTCTTTTGCCTCTCTGATATCACACTATCAGACCCTTTCTGGCTCCAGACCATGTCCTGCTCCTCAGGACACCCCGTGAATCACCCATCACACACACATGTTACAAGCAGGTCAGATTCTGGGGCTGGCAGCAAATAACAATTAGGGATGTCCCCAAAAGCACAGCTGAGACAATTTGTTCTCATATGGAGTAAATCCAAAATTCTTTGCCTATTTTTGACAGCCTGAAAGAACCCCTGAGTGGGAAAGCCCCTCTCAGGGATGACCTCTGCACCCCAGTTCACTCCTGCATTTATATCCCGCATCCTCATGTTTCACTCCTGACCTACTGGAACATTCCTAGTGGTATTCCTCTGAGGAAGAAATTTACTTGAATAATGACAGAAAATGTAGTCTGTCACTTTCTCAACTGGGAATCAATTAGTGTTTTAATTACAGGACAGGTATTGAAAACTACTCCCTGGTGATTGCAACACCTGAAGCAGACATGTCTGTTCCACCAGTACCTCTCACCCTTTTTCCAAAAGCTCAGGCAACTTTGATAAGACAGAACTTGGGTTGTAACTTGGGTTACAACCACCCAAGGCAGCCGATAAAACTGTTGCAGCTGGCAGAAAAATTTTTCAGCTGGAGAATTCAAAGCAGTTTTGGGCCATGCCTGGTTGCAAGGCAAGCTATTCCTGAACCAGTGGTGGAACTCAAGCCTTGGTACCATGTCCTGAGCCCTCAGGCAATGAGAGGCCACTAACACTGCAGGAAACAGAACTGCTCTGCTTCTCCCACCTGATGGATGTTGGACTCCTGCACTTTAATCTCCTGTGGGCTGGATCGGGATGGATTCAGAAAGTAGCCATGGTTCTCCACCACGCCAGGGGTCTTCAACAAGCAGGAGATATTTAAAACAGCACCAAGCAAAGTCTTCTGGTACATCTGTCCATTGCTGGGATCCTTGGGCTGGATGTAGCCTGCAAAAACCTGGGGAACACATCAGGACATGCTGACTGTTGTCCAAAATCCCAGTAAAAAACTCCAACAAACTGATGGGTTTGTGGCAGGCTATGAGAAAGGAAGGAAGGGGTATGACTACAAATATCAGGTGTTGCTACACCACACTGCTGGTTTGGCCTTTGCAGACCAGGTCTTGTAAATGTGCCCCTGCAAAAAGCTCCAGCCTAAGCCAAGATACCCACCTTTGCTATGTCCTTCTGCTTTGTGAAGTAGAGGAGCACATCGAGGTATGTGTACAGCAGGATCTGGCAAAGGTCCAGGTCCTTGATTCTCCCCAACAGAATGTCAAACACGGGAACCATGACCTCCCCAAATGTCCGCACTTCCTCGTCAATCGTTAAGGCCTCTATGACATCCTCAAGGAACTCGGTCATGTCTTCAAACTCTGGCAGGAGATACAAGGCTGTTACTCACTGTGCTCCAACAGCCCAACTGACCCAAATACAAGCCCCTCTTCTGGCAGAAGGGGAGCCAAAGCTTCACCCAACTCCATGATGGCCCCTTGCAGCGCTGAGGCAGTGGCACAACCTGGCCGCACTTACGTGCCCCTCTCAGGGTCTCCAGCATCAGGTCCACCAGCTGCTCATACACGTTCTGGTTGACATAGATCTCCGGGGTGAGAAGGACAGTGCGAGTGTTCGACACCGTCAGGTTGCGGCAGCGCACGGCAAAGGGCAGAAGATTCTCCGGGACCTTGGTTATCTGAGCAAGGAGAGCAGGGCAGTGTTGGGGCCCTGGTCATTACAACTTCAGCTCGGTCACTCCAGAGCTGAGTGACAGAGCTGCCTGCCTCCTCGGTGGCCTGTGCCCACCTCTTCCCGTGCCCTGCGGAAGCAGGCGTAGAGGTAGCGCAGGATCTGCCTCTCCCCAGCGTCACGCTCAGCCGACAGGTTCTGGGTGCCAGCACACGTCATGTGGATCAAGTGGCTCCCGGGCTCCGGCAGCAGCAGGCGGGTGAACAGGGCCTGGGCACCAGCAGAGATGGGGTACAGTGACAACCTCAGCACAGAGCTGATCCCTCCAAAGGAGGGAGCTCCACACCACACAGGCGAAGTGATTCCTGCTGGGAACAGCTCTCTCTACCCCTCATTAAGGAACAGAGTGCTGGAGTGAGAATCCTCAGCTGCTTCTGGCCTAAGCAAATCCTCCAGTCCCTCATGGAATAACAGTACCCCCAACAGAAACTATTCCCACTGAAATCCTCAGCAGGAACAACTGATACAGCTGCAAATGAAGATGAGTCTGTGCTTGGACATTGTTGGCTGAGTTCTCTGCTTTTTCTTCCTTTTCCCACCCACACAGACCTGCAGGGCAGCAAACTCCCACAGCCTCTAGGAGGAAGAGCTGGATTCCCCAAATTCTGCATTTTTCTCAGTCTTGTATCCCAAAAACCCCATAGTCTTTTCCAGTAAAACAACTGGCAGATTTGTGACAGGTTTTGGAAAAGGATTTGGGATACATGATATGTATGTTCTGAGGAAAGAAACTTCAGCTGGTGGCCAAAGTCTGCAGATGGCCCCAGGCAGGCCTACCTGCTCCACATTGTCCATGTCCAGCCAGTCCTGGTCATCCAGGTCTGCGGCCATTTCCTCCAGGTACACACAGCGTGCCGGGATCCCATTCCCACTCTTCATGCTGGGGTCACCTGGGAAAGGCAGAGGAGCCTGTTCCACCCGCATGGATGGGGCCGGCCCATCCCCTAGGCCAGCCCCAGCTGCTGCACCTGGCACTGTCCCCCCCAGCGGTCCCCCCCAACGTCAGACAAACCCAACACGCAGAGCTGCCCCAGCCTGTACCGCACCCCCCGCCAAACCGGGGGTTCCCGGGCTCACTGTTGTCCAAGGTGATGAGGAAGATCCTCTGGATCATGTGGTTGATGTTGAGCTGCTCGCAGAGCTCTCGCTGCGAGCGGAATGAGCGGCTGATCTCGGCCACTGAGTAATCGCAGTCGTCCAGGCTTTCAGAGACACTGTTGTCAGAGTCATCCTGGCTGATGGACGTCTCCTCGCCTGCACGACAGAGCCTTCAGCGTCTCGGGGGACAGCCCCTGCCCAAGCGGACAGCTTCGCCCCCTCCCCAAGGGCCAGCCCCTGCCCCAGGGCCAGCCTCGACCTTCCCACCTGTCAGCTGCCGCAGCTGCTGCTGCTTCTGAATGGCGGCGAAGTGCTTGGCGGCAGCGACAGAGCCGAAAAGGGCGGCGAAGGGGTTGCTGGAGATGCTGTTGTTGTTCTCCTGGTCGGTCATTTCCCCTCAGGGCCGCGCCATACGGGTGAGCCGGGGCAAGGCTGCAGGGAGGGCCGCCGTCAGGGCCCGGGCCCGCTCCCCCGGGCGCGGCGGGCTCGTCCCGCTCGGTGCGGGGGCTCCGGTGCGAACCCGGTGCCAACCCGTTCCCGCCCCGCTCCCGGTGCTCCCACCTCGGCCACCGCCGGAGAGCTCTGCGCGTCACCGCGTCGCACAACAATTGACGCCACCGCGACGCGCCGGAAGTGGAGCGGCGGGAGGTGGAACTTTGGGAGTGAGGCTGGGAGCGGCAGCAGCGACTCCTGGCGACCGGGAGAAGGAACGACACCTGCGGCCCCGCAGGGACAGCGGCGGGGACGGGGTCGGGGAATGGGAATGGGAATGGGACAGGGACAGGAACGGGAATGGGACAGGGACAGGGATAGGAATCCGGCCCGGCTCGGTGGGACCCGAGCGTGTCCCGTGCTGTTGAAACGCGACTGTGCGATAACCGAGTTTGTGTTTGTTATTCGCCCAGTGGCCTGCATTTGAATATTAACGATATGTAAATCAACTGCTTCATAGGCAAATCACGATTTTATATCAAATCGATGCGCATATTGACCCTTATTAACTTTGCACCTACAAACACTCATTTGCAGCTTTTTGGTTGTTGTTTGTTTGGGGTTTTTTGTTTGTTTTTTTTTTAAACTTTTTCTTGTGTGGGGAGTTTTATGTTTGTAGGGGATTTGGGCTGGGGCTCTGGGGGGTGTGGTGTAGGGACACTGCTCTATATGTTTATATCACACCCCCCCCATCCTTCCCTTCTGTCCTGGGCTGCCCTCGGCCCCAGGGCCTCCCCAGCTGCTCCACCCCTCCCTTCTCACCCGTCTGGGTAGGACAGATTTCAGGTGAGGTCAGAAAATACCCTGCCCAAAACTCTATGGGGAGATACAAAGGTAGGTTGATAGAGGAAAAGCAAAGGTGGACAAAGGGAGTTCAATTGAAAAGGTTATTTTGCAACCTATGAAGCACCCCCTGAAACAAAGCTGGCTGGGGACTACAGGGAGGGTCCCCAGCCCAGCCAGACCCTGCATACACAGATTTTACAGATTTTTTTTTTTTTTCAATCCAGGCCCCTGGATCAGGCCCAGGCACTGCCCTGCCAAGTGCTGCAGGTGACTCCAGGGATGTCATTCCTGTAATGATATTAATTTAATTTTGCTACACCATATCCAGCCTCTTGCAGCACCAGCCAGGTGCAACATTTCCATGCTGGGGGAGTCCTGGGGCACCATGTCAGACAGGGATGGGGGGCAGTTTGGGGTGTTGGGGGGCGTGGAGCTGTGTCAGGGTCCATGAGGTGGTGCAGGACTGAGCCCGTGGCTCTGGGAGGCTCTGGTCTCTGCCTTTTATTTCTTTGCCCAGCTCCCCGAGGGTTCCCCCAGAACAAATGCAGCTGATGGGTGGGTGGTTTTTCATGAACAGCCTTTACTTGCCCACTAGTTATGCCTCGTTTTCCTTGTTACAAAAGAACAACTTAACAAAAATAATGCCCTGTGGCTGCAGCAGGGGAAAACACGGGGGGCACAAGGGCTCAGCCCACAGAGCAGGGCGGGCTATGGCACTGTTGGCGTGGGGCACCACGGGCACAGCCAGGCCGGGGCACATCCCACGGCCCCGGAGCAGCTCAGGCAGGGAACTCCCGCTCGGGTGGATTGTCCCGGGCGCCCTCAGCCACGCTGCCGGGGCCGCTCATCCCCAGCAGCGCGTCCTCGCCGGGCCCTGGCAGCGCGCAGGACTGCAGGAGGTGGTCCCAGTACAGGCTGAGTGTGGAGTGTTCCTGCTGCTCCAGCTCCTTCAGCTCGTGCAGCTCCTTGGCGCTGGCCGCTGGCGTCTGCACCTCAAAGGTCATCTCAAAGCGGCTGTAGTCCACCCGGAAGGCGCCTTTCTCCAGGGACATGCAGGGCTCGAAGCGGTATCCCCAGAGGATCTCGTCCTCCGTGTAGGAGGTGCGGGCTTGGCACGTCATTCCTGCAGCAAGACAATGGTTGAGCTGTCCCGGGGTGCCACAACGAGTCCCCTGCTGCCTGACGAGGGGCTCCCAGCCCTGCATCACCCATGGCCCGCTGCAGGCAGTTTTGATCCCGAACATCTTTTGCCCGGATGTCACTCCTGGGCCCAGGTTTTCCTAGCCTCTCCAGGACCCCAGAAGAGCCACCCCTCTCCACCCTGACCCCCCCAGAGCACTTGCCTGTGGCTTCCACGATGCCCTCGAGGATGATGATGATTTCAAACTGCTCCCGGCGCAGTGACTCGGCCGACATGTCCCAGAAAGGGCTGTGACGGTTGATGACGTGGCAGATGATCTGGGGCTCCACCAGGAATAGACGGTCCTCCCCTGTGTCATAGCCCAGGTTCAGCTCCGACTGCTCCAGGGGGATGAACTCCCCCTCAGCCGTCTGACGGGACTTGATCAGCTTTGCCCGGATCTTGGCATCCACCATGTGGCTTTCCCGCAGGTCCCCTACACGAAACATGAGGCAGAGCTTCTCGTCCCGGCGGGAGATGACGCAGTTCTTGCTGAAGATGAGGGTCTGGGCACGCTTCTTGGGCCGGGAGATCTTCACGAACATGCAGCCCACCATCATGGCATCGATCATGGAGCCGACGATGGACTGTGCCATCAGCAGGATGACGCCCTCGGCACAGTTGGCTGTCACCATCCGAGTGCCATAGCCAATGGTCCTCTGGCTTTCCACCGAGAGCAGCAAGGCAGACACAAAGCCATCTACGTTCTCGATGCACGCCTGCCACTTGGGATCGCCCTGGTGCCCAATGTCACCCCGCACCCAGGCGTCAAAGAAGTAGATGAAGCCAAAGACCAGCCACGTGATGATGTAGCACATCATGAAGACGAAGAGGAACCAGCGGTACTTGAGGTCTACAATGGTGGTGAAGATGTCTGAGAGGAACCTCTTCTTGTCCTGGATGTTGCCCAGATTCACCTGGCACTTGCCCACTTTTGTCACATAGCGCTGCCGCTGCCGCTTGCTGGCCTGGACCATCGGGCTGTCCTCCTCCAGCAGCTTGCAGCGCCGGCTCTGCAGCCCCTCCGGGGTGGGGATGGTGGAGCTGCGGGCGGAGGTCTTGCCGCGGGATGAGTTGGGGATGTTGGCCACGCTCAGTGCGTGCAGCGGGTACAAGCGGGGCGCACCCTCCTGCGGGGCAGGCGGTGGGCACCAGGACGGCCGGCCGCGGTGCTGCTGCGTGCTCAGGCTCCCGCGGCTCGGCGGCCCGGACGGCTCACCGGCCACAAAGCCGCTGTGGCGGGGTGCAGACGGGCAGTTTGGCATCGGGGCGCCTCTCTTGGCAGCGGTGGCGGCGGCTTGCTGCCCGCCATCCTTCACCAGAGCCCCGGGGACGGGCAGATCGGGCTGCAGGGGGGAAAAAGGAGCCCGTCGGTGAGAAATCGCCTCCGACAACACCCGCGAGCAGCCGGCGGTATCCCCCAGGATGCCCCAGAGCCCCGGCGCGAGCCATACCTTCTGGGGGAAGGTGCCGTACCGGCTGGTGTCGGTGGGCGGCCGGGGCAGGTAGGCCAGCATGTGCTTGGCCGTGGGGGTCTGCGCCGGGGGGATGGAGTTGCTGCGGCCGCGGGGTTCCTCGGGGGCCAGCCAGCTGCCAGCGCCGCCGCTGTCGCGGGCGTACGGGAGCACCATGGCGGCGCCGGGGCGGGGGCTCAGCCCCGGGCTGCGAGCGAGCTCCTGCCATGGGGAGACAAAGCGGGGAGTTATTTCGGACACGGAAAGCAGCTTGGGGCTCCGGCCCCTGTCCGCATCCCCAGGGTCAGGGGGAGCCCCCCTTGCCCAGCAGCGCAGGTCCCGGCTCCGGAGCCGTGCCCGGTGCCTGCGCTGGCTCCAGATGGCTAAGCCCATTAGGGGCCATAATTGCATTGCAAGGCCGCGGAAGGAGGCATTCGTCTCCGGTGGGAAGCAGCCCCGGCGAGCTCCGGGTCAGCGCCAAAGGCACTGTTCCACACTTGTTCCGGGCCCTGGAGGTAGCTAGCGGTTCTCTAAGAAGCTCCGAGCAGAAGTGGATGGCCCCTAGGTGCGGAGGAAGGGCAGCCTGTGAGAGAGATGCAGAGCCCATAGCTGGGCTCCTCGGGACAGGCTGAGCCCAGCCGGTGCCCATGGGGAGACGTCATGGGAGGTCATGTCCTGGAAACGCAACCCGGAGCGCAGCGACCTGAGGGGATAGGGATGGGGATGGGGATGGGGTGGGAGTGTTGGCGCTCTGCCTCCGCCGAGCGTCCCCTGCCAGTGCAGAGCAGCGGGGCCAGCGGTCTTCAGCGCGGCGATGGAGGATGCCACTCTCCGGACCAGCCTCCCGGCCCCCCAGACCCCTGGGCGCGGGAGACACCCACCTCATGGCCAGGCAGAGCGGCTGCCAGCCCGGCAGACGTCGTTCTCGGCTTGTGGCTCCCGCTGCGGCCCGGCCACCGCCGGGCATCTTCCCACCGGCTGTGGACGGGAATCCTCTGCCGGGCTGTGCCACCGGTGCCGGTGGGAGGAAAAGAAGGACTGGGAGCTCGACGGCGGCCGCCAATCCTCCTCCAGCGGCAGAAGGTCACCCGTTAATCTGTCTCAATGACAGGCACAATTACCTTGAGACGATTTAATCGGAAAGAGCAGGTGCCCCAATGCCTGGGGGAAGCAGCAGGAGGGGTTTCCCGGCCGATTTCCCTGCTCTTGCCCTTGCGATGATGCTCTCTGTCTGCTCTTAGGAACGGGATGGTCAGCAAGGGCTGGAAGACATCCCCTTTCTCCTGCCTGGTTTGTGCTTCCACGTCGAACGTGTTCTGTGCTCTCTCACCCCCTCCCTCTGGGAGCCCCCTACAAAGATCCTCCTGATGCTCACCAGGGCTGGACCCCGGGACCAGCAGGACTCAGTAATTTCCAGTCTGGCTCCCGATACAGATAAGAAAGACGGCGGATGAAGGAGAGATTAGTCGCTAATCTCCCAGGGAAGATGAATCTGCAAGCTGGACCCCGCGGAGGGAACGCACATGGGGGAGGGATGGGAGCCCAGTGCCAGCACAAACTTGGGATTTTCCTCACGCTTCTTTTCATTCTTTTAATAGAATCTCAGAATGGTTTGGGTTAGAAAGGGCCTTAAAAATCAGCCCAGCTCCAACGCCCTGCCACAGGGACACCTTCCACCGGACCAAGCTGATGGACATGTGTTTTCCCTAGCCTTGTGTTTGCATCAGGATGTCTCCTATCAGGACAACAGTTTCCTCACACACAAGCACCGTGAGTCGCGGCTGCTGGTGAAGTGCTGGGTGCAGGACAGGGTGATCAGTGCCCACCTGCGAGAAACAGGACCCATCTCATGGGGACATCCCCATTCTCAACGCAGCTCTCAAAGGCTCCTTTGCTTATTTAATTAATGACCGAATGAGGGTCTAGGCCTCCAACCGAGGCGCTGACTCCTGAGAAAAGCCTGATGCCAGCTCTCTGCTGGCTGTCTGCACCTTGTGCTGGGGTGCCAGCCGTGTCCCACGAGGCTGGAGCTGCTGCTGTCGAGAATCGCTCTCCTTGCCAAAGCTCTCGCTCCGGAGTGGCCAAGGCTCGGAGGATTTGAATGCTTTGGCTTAACCCTCCTGGGCACGGCGAGGCAGCGGCGGGATCCAGCACGGAGTTACGGCGGGGATGCACCCGGCTTTTCCTGCTGAGCCGGGCTCTGCTTTTAGCATGGAAAAACCAACAACAGCTGAAAAACGACCGTGGCCACACCCCGGCGTTGGAGGAACAGGCTCGAATCGGCCCCCCCGGGCTGCAGACGCGGCCGGGCGGACGCTGCTCACAGCGTTCATGCCCGCGGGCGCGCTCGGGGCTGATCCGCGCCCCGAGTCCGCGGGGCACCATGGCCGGGGGCTGGGGGGCCAAGGCGCAGGGCGGGGGGATGCTGCTCGCTCTCCTCGGATGGATCAGCTCCTGCGTCACCACTTTCGTGCCACTCTGGAAGAACCTCAATTTGGAGCTGAACGAGCTGGAGGTCTGGAACATGGGGCTCTGGCAGGTCTGCATCACGCAGGAGGAGGGGGTGGTTGAATGCCAAGCCCACGGCTCCTTCCTGGCGCTGCCCCCCGAGCTGCGCATCTCTCGCCTCCTGATGTGCCTCTCCAACGGGCTTGGGCTGCTGGGCTGTCTCCTCGCTGCCCTGGGGCTGGAGGGCTGGAGAACCTGCGAGGACAAACCTGGGCGAAAGCGGCACCTCCTGCTTGGCGGGGGAGTTATGCTTGGCATGGCAGGGATCACCACCCTGGTGCCAGTCTCCTGGGTTGCCTACAACACCGTCCTCGACTTCTGGGACGAGACTGTCCCCGACATCGTCCCCAGGTGGGAGTTCGGGGAGGCCACCTTCCTGGGGTGGTTTGCCGGAGCCTTCCTCGCCGCTGGCGGGCTGCTCCTCGCCTGCAGCACCCGCTCCACGAAGACGGCCACGCCGCTGGCCCCTGGCCACCGGGCCCCTGCTGCACCACCTCTAGCTGAGGGCTACCACCTGCACCCCAGAAATGCAGACTTGGTCATCTAGGGCCTCAGGGTGCTGTGCCCTGTGCACCTCGTGGCTCTTCCCCTGGCAGGGAGGGCTCCTGCTTGTTTCACAGGATGATTTGCTAATTGCTACAGCAGCTCTGCAGGTTTCTCTCCTTCCTCTGTGCCTGCTTCACTTTTTCTCTGTTAAGGAGCAGCAGATTTCCCCGCAACACTCACCAAGCAAGTGTGGGAAGGCAACAAGCAGCAGGCAGCACTTTGTACTGCTGGTGACACTGTGGTACCATCACTGATGGGTGACACTGTTGGCATCCCTGGCGAGTCCCCCGTAGCTAAGTCTGTGGTGGCTAATGCTGCAACCCAGTGCAGCAGCTCTTTCCTTGCATGTCTGTGTCGCTCTGATGTATTTGCAATAAATTATCGTGTCCATTGGCAGCGTGTCTGTGCTCTGAACATGTAGCTGTATCTTGCAGAAGAGGGATGCAGGGTGGGAGCTGCATGGGGCAGCACTGCTGCTGCAGCTATGGTTTGGTGTCTGGAAAAGAGAGAAATGGAAAACAGAGAAGGAGGAAAATGAGAGAGAAGGCAGCACTGAGTTCTACTGCTGCTGCAAAGGTGGGATGGCAGTGACTGCATGCCCTGCAGGAACCTCATCTTCTCATGGCTAAGATGATAAAGCCGATAAGTGCTGCAGAGCTTTGTGTCAAAAGTTCCTCGACTGCATCATTTACCTGTGCACAAGCGGCAAGAAAGGGTTTCTGCTGGTCTCAACTGTTCCTTCCACATTTTCCTGATTCAGCTGTAAAAATAAAGGCTGATTACACACCTCTGTGAGCAAGAGCATGGACCATCAGGCTGGATTAGCACCCGGAGTCCTGACAGGGGCCTGCCTGCTGCCACGGCACTGGTTGAACACCGAGTTCACCGCTGGTTTAATCCCTGCAGGCTCAAAGCCGCGGGCGCGTGACCCATCTCAAGGAAGGCCCAGCCGACAGCGGCATTCCTGGGGGAAGCAAAGTCCGCTCCCCCTAAGTCCCATTTTGAAACCTGCACTTTGCTCAGCTGGGAGGAGAGGAAGGAGAGGGTGGGCAAGGAGAGGGAACAGTGGTGATCCCTGAGAGTTCTGATGCTGCAGGACTGGGGACAAAGTTTGTGCTGCTGAGAGTGAAGTGGGAGAGGCAGGTGCTCAGTCCTTCTGAAAAAGAACCAGTGAGTTAGAACTGAGGGGGCAGTGTTCCTGGCCATCACCTTCCCAGCAGCTGCACCCCCTGCCAGCTGCCCTTGGGAGGTCTGACCACCACAGGGAGCACAGAGAGGCTGTTTTGGCTGTAACTCCCTTGGGAAATGGGAGGACAGGACAGTGAGCAAAGGCTTCAAGCCTGGGAACACTCCTCCAGTCCAGCCCAGTTCAAACACCATGACGTCCCTGGCACCACTCTGTGCTCCTGACACTCTTCGTTGGTTCCTTAAAGCAGGTGTTGGGCATGGCCTGGGCATTTCAGCTTCTGGCAGCAACACAAACAACAGGGCAAAGCCACTGCTTTGTGAGTCAGAACAACTGGGTTCTCCTCTTACCAAACCACATCCTACTGCTTGCAAGTGCACAAAAGCTGCCTAGCAATGCCCAGCGTTGGCTAGGAGGAGCATGCCTCCAGGTGGGTGATGGCCTGGGGGGCTCTGTTCAAGAGCCCTGTGTTTCCATTCATTGAAGGTCAAGCACCCCAGCAGTGAGCTGAAGGCCTCATCCCACTGCTTTGTCACAACGATGGGGCAAACAAGCTGAAAAAGCAGCACTCTGGCACTGCTGCACCCTGGTCCCTGAGGAGGGACAGGTCGCTGCAGGGACACTGGCAGCCAGAGTGCCTGTGGATAATGGCAGCTCTACTTCATCATAAAGTCACCTGGAGAGTGCAAGATTCTCCCACAGGAGCGGTTTATTCCTAAATACCGGGGAAACTGCCCCTGACAGGAGGGTGGAACCATCCTAAGGCAGCTCTGCTAGTGACAGCACATTTTGTATAGGAGGAACCTTCAGGCAGAACCCTAGAGTGAGAAAAAGACATGGAAGGAGCTTTTTCATTTTAACATGAATGAAGAGTAGAGGAGGAGTCAGAGCTGTGTGGAGCTGCCTGTAAGAAAAGGAGTCAGAGTTGTCAGAGAGAAATACACTGAAAGAAGATATGAAAATGTTTCTAATAAAGGACTGGTGGTGATACCAGTCCAGTCCATCTCGACAAAATTGCAACATAGAACAAATGCTTTTATTGCACTGTTAGAAAACTCTGCATAGTTCCAAAAAACAGGATCCCCCTCCACGGACTCAGAACTTTTGGCTTACAACTGCTGCAGCTCAAATGCAAGCACAGGGTGATCGCAGAAGGAAATGCCAACAGGGCACTTGGTTAACAAAGTCAACACAATGGGCTGATGCGAGCCCTCACAGTTGTTATTGACAATAATCCAGGCCTGACCCACCACCCAAGGGGAGAAGGAAGTTTGCCTTTGGGGTGCTGTGATGGCCCTGAGCCAGCCAGCTCCTGCCAGGCACAAACCCACAGCCCTGTCCTGGCTCCTCACTGTCAGGATTTGCCTGTGCCTCTCCAAGGAAGACTCCTGCGTGGTTTCTGGTGCTAGCTAGAATACAAAAGGCAAAAGCCTGCCTGCCTTGACCACAAGACACAGCTGCGTGCATGACTGCCCACTGCTCCTTGCTGCCTCCTCCTCGCTCAGCCCAGGCTCCTGTGAGCAGGAATCTTGCTGGATTGGAACATGCAGCCTCTGTCAGTGACCGTTGGGGAGCTGTGGAAGTGCCCGACAGCCCAGGCACAGTGTGCAGTGCTGAGCAGAGCTGGGCTCTGTGCCACCATGGGCCCAGGGCTGTGTCAGAAGGTTGCCAGGACAGAGGAGCCTCTGGAGCCCAGCTGGGCGCCGCGGTGCTGCCGGGACCTGCACTGGCAGCAGCCCAGGTCCCTCGTGGTACTGCCTCATGTTCTGCCTCAGAAGTGCAACGTTGCTTTTTACCCGCTCGTATTTACAAAGAACACAGCTGGAATCCAGAGGCCCCTCTCCTCCCGGGCAGGGCGAGCGGCCAGCGCCTACGTCACGGTGACGGCCGAGGCGCCGTGGATGGACTCCATGACGGCCGCAAAGCGGCTGCACAGGTCGTACGGGGAGTTGGGCCGGATCTTCGGGGGCTCTTTCAGCACAATCAC
The DNA here is from genome assembly GCA_030060385.1 of Muscicapa striata striata. Lineage (NCBI taxonomy): Eukaryota > Metazoa > Chordata > Aves > Passeriformes > Muscicapidae > Muscicapa > Muscicapa striata. The sequence continues at coordinate 237,380 of JAREIS010000122.1, forward strand.
TTCGGTGGAGCCGTCCAGGAGCCGGGGCAGTAGCTCACCCAGCTTCATCTGCAGCTTTGCTGTCAAGGGGGAAAGCAGGAACAGTGAGTGGCAGCGAATGGCAGAGGGTGCAGGCCCTGCGTGGAGGAGCTGGGATCCTTCTGCAGGCTGCTCTCGCTGTGCTGAGAGCGACCAGCCCACGGCCAGGATGAGCAGGCTGCTGATGCAGCTCAGCCTGCCCGCCCACCCCAGGCTCTGAGGGAAGCTCCAGTGCCACCTGGCTGCCTGGGGACAGGGCCAGGTGCCACTGAGACACGGTGCATCCCCAGGAAAGGCGCTGCTGTCCTGGCAGGTCAAGAATAACTGCGTGCTTCAGGGTGATGCTCAAATACTGACTGCAATTGTCTTAGGATGCAATACAAGATCACAACCAGCAGTATTCTACCACCATCTGTTGAAACCAGGTGGGGCAGTGTTCTTTATCTTTCCACAACCCGTCCTTCCTCCATTCTATTAATGGGCCACTGAGTTCCACTGCACGACTGACAAAATTACATCATCCCGTTGTGAGATGCTCCACCCAGGGGGAGGAGCCGAGCATTTCCTACCCAGATAAAAACTGAGATTTGGAAATCAGAGCAGCCTTTTCCACTGATTCCAGAGGAAAACCAGGCCCTTCTACATCATCCCTGGACCTTCAGAGGAAAACTGCACCTTCTACAGGAGCACTGCTCCAGCTGAACCACATCTGCCACTGCAGGAGGATGCAGCCACCATTTAATGGGACTGCTACCAACACCCAGAATCTGATTTTAGGTGGTCCTTTTAATTCTTTCCCAGTTCAGATCCAGACACTACCCTGCCCATGAACAGCAGCCATTTCCTACCGTCCATGTCTTCTCGTCCCAAATAGGAGCACCAGCGGTTTCTCATGACCTCGATGGCATCCAGGTCCTCCTTGGAGATCTCAAAGTTGTTCATGAGATGCATGCAGGGGATGATCAGCTCATTCAGGATGCTCACACCCTCTGAGACATGAGCTTCTTCACAGCTGACAAAAAGAGAAGCTGCCACCTCGTTCAGCTTCTGGGGGTGGAAGAAGAATTTGGGACAGACTTGTAAAGAACAAGCATGGACCATGGATAACCACCCAGGAAAGGCCCAGCTTGGCAGCCATGCAGAGAACAATGAGAATAACAACTAAGAGCACCAGGTTCTGGTGAACAGCCACTTTCAGTCATGGGAAACACCATAGAAAATAAACTTGAAAATATATATATTCATACACATACGTGCAATTTGCTGTATCTGTGTACACAGAGAGCGTACAGCTTATTTACAATTCTGGATGGAGATGACAAGATCCAGATCTGCCTTCGCCTAGATTCCCTGAAACCTATGTGGCATGTTCTTTACTTGAATTACGGTATTATTATCTTTCCATATTGCTGCTGGTACTCAGCAAGGGGCAGAATCATGTCAATAGACATAATAGAAACAGTTACACTGGTCTTGGCTACCATGGCGCTCTGGCTGCTCCCTCCCCTCCTCTCCAAAAGTGAGTGCTGAGCTCCTCAATACAAACCAGGAGACACTTCCTTCTGTATAGGGCGATCAGTGACTCGCTCACGCCTCGGCTGGTTCCCTTCAGCAGCAGTTTGGTGTTGCTTTGGTAGGCGTAGACCAGGTAGGTGAGTGACTCTTGGTACCTGGAAGAAGAGAGTGAGCTCTGCAGGCCTTGGCTCTGCCAGGGCCATGACTACAGCCATGCTCTTGGCTCAGCTCAGGAAACCTTTCCTGCTGGACCTGGCTGGAACTGCATCAGGCCTGATGAGAAAAGCTGCATTTCCTTGCCAAAGCACAAATGAGCAGATGCCCCATGTCAAGTCATTCCTGCTCCTTTCTGCCCAGAATGCCAAACAAGTGCCTGGGCAGAGCCCCTTAAAACCAAGTTCATGTGTGTCTTGGCTTGCAAGCAGGATGTAACGAAAAGTATGGATTCTATCACCATCTGTTAAAAACCAGGTGGGGCAGTGTTCTTTATCTTTTCCACAACCCTCACACATTTCAAGCTTCAGGTGAGAAAACAGAACTGCTGACAGGGATTAGGCCAATTTGGGAAAATTCTAAGCTGCTGTTGTCATGCCTCGTGTCAATCTGCCCACCTGAATTTGGTGGCTCGTCACAGCGAACCACCTCGGAATTCAGCTGTTTCCATCCAGGAATAATTTTTGAAAGCCTGCACCATTTATGGAAAATACAGGTCCTAGAACGGTAAGGAGGAAACCAAGGCCCTTTGAGTCTAGAGGACTCCAAAGTGTGTGTTTACACAAAGCATAACATCTGTTTCGAGGCAGTTTCATTTTAATACTGGAGTCCAAGACAAAAAATCCCAAAGTGATGGCAATCATTTCCTGCAAACCTGTCTCTGGAAAACAGAATATAAAACTCTACTTCCCAAAGAGAAACCTTAGGGGAAACTCTCAGTAACTGTCATGCAGCTATCCAGCAGCTCAGCCTCATATTTTTTAAACTGTTAACCAAGCTCGACTGTGGATTGAAGAAGAGCTATTAGCAGGTCAAAAAAGTGCCCGCTGGCCTCAAACACAGGCCATTGTGGTTCAGCAAGAAAAATTTTTGTCAAAGTGGACTTTACTTTTAGCTACAGCTTATCTTGTCCAAACACAATTAGAGGAACTTACTTTCTATTCTGGTAGAGTTCCAAGCCTGTCAGCAGGTAAATGGACACCTTGCGAAAAAGGCTGTAGTCTTCGTGCCATCTCTGGGAGGAGGAGGAGGGAAGCAGAGCATCAGCCTCACCTGGAACACTCACATGCATAGTTTGGGGTCCCCAGTTCTACCCTTTGAAGTATTTAAATGTCTCTCATAAGTGAATTTAGCCAACTGCAGACACCCCTCCAAGCTCAGATTTCCACTGTATTCCTTGTCCCTCCTGCTGCCTACAGGCAGGCAGTGGCCACTGTGCTGGCCACACAGCTCCATGCCTCGCTCCCCATTTCCCAGTCTGGGTGGTGTGAAGGATCAGAAGCAGCTCTCTGTCCCTTACCTTGTATTCCTCCATGTCAACATCCTCAGGACCAATTTCGCTCAGTTTTGCCCGTGCCACCTTCATGATGCTGATGGACCTGCTCCACGTCAGCAGAAAGGAGAGAAATCACAACCCTGGCCCCGGCCACATCCAGGTGGGAAAAGCCTACCCTGGAATCCTGGGCACTCACCGCTCATCATAGCTGAGGTTCTTGTCTGCAAACTGCTCGAGGAGGGTGCGTTCCACCACCTGCTGCGGGGCGTTGTTCTGCAGGAAGTAGATGAGCACGTGCTGCAGGCGGGCGTCGTTCTGGGGGGTGGGGGTCTCTTTGGAGAGCAGGTACAGCCGGGAGTACTCCTCACGGAACGCCTGCACAGGAGTGTGTGCACTGACAGAGCCGCCTGTGTGCCCTGGGAGCGCCACAGCAGCTCAACCTGTCCTGTTCCACGGGGCTCCTCTGCTGCTGATATTCCAGCAGTGAATGGAAACTCACCAACACCTCAACTGCAAACCAATGTCCCCACAGCCAGGCAAACCCCATGTGTGAAGCGTGAGCTTCCAAAAGTGCCAGGGAATGTAAATGCCTTTGAGAGAGGGGGTACAGCTGCCTTAGATGGATTTGGCAACCCTCTGACAAGTGCTCAGGCTGCCAGAATTGACTGGGACACACCTGCAGGAGGTGCAAGAATATCTTGTGATTTATATAGCCATAGATTACCAGGATGATTCTTTCCATGTGGTATTTTTAGTTAAATCTACCTGCCTGTAAAATCTAACACCAGCTTCAGCATTCAGCAGTGATTATGCTTTTAAACCCCTGTTCACGCAGACATTTCTTGAGGACATCTTTGACAAAAGAGGTCACGGTAAGCAAATATGTTCAGGACCAAAACCCCAAATTTTACAGTACTAACAGAATAAGCAGAAACAAGGAAAAGTTTCTGTTTATCTTGGGAGGAGGGTATTCTCTTACAAGCTCTAAAAATTGTTTTGAACCCACAGACATCTCATCACTGTAAGACAGCAGGAGCTGAAATGCAAGGCAAAGGCCATTAACTACAAGAAAAACTGCACAAATCGTTCCCTTTACATTCCTGATCTGTCAATATGGCACATACTCTCTATTCTGGGAAAACAGATATCCATACTATTTGATTTAGCAAACAAATCAATACCTTAACAAGCCCTGCTTCAGACCCATCACGATCAAAGGTCTGGCGGGCTTTTGCAATAGCCAGGATGACGCCTTGCATGGCTGGACTCAGCATCACCTACCACGAGAGCAGGACAACAGACACAAACAGGAACAAGGAAAACAGCAACAGACAGGGAAAGAAGAGACAGCATAGTGAAGAATGGAAGAAACTTTCAAAAGGTAAGGTTTAAAGGAAATTGTGAGTATGGGTGTGATAACTGGGGCTGTGAGTTACTTGCATGCTACTGACTCTATCCATCACATGTACTTTGCATGCAGGGTTTTTTTTTTTCAGGCATTTATAGATCTCAAGGCTGGTCACTCCAAACCTTTGGATTTTTAAATTCAACAAGTGAGAAGGTAAAGCATGCTGGCCATGTCCCCACCATGTCCCACTCAATCTTTCTAAGACATATAAAATGAATGCAGAAGCTGTGGTGCAGCAGCTCCTCGAGCCAACATCACACAAGAACTTCTCAAACCTACTCAAGGAGTGACAGCCCCACTGTTTGTGTGAAATCCAACTTGTGAAAGGGAGAGAACTTTCAAAACACTGCTTGAGCATGTATCAGAGTGGTTAAAGTCAGAACCCATAAAAACAGTGGGCAGAGTACGTAAATTATGCAGTTGGGATTAAGGCCTTTAGAAATTAACACAGGTAGGATCAATTTTGATACAGTTGTGCCAGAAAGAGGACTTATGACCAACATGCAGATTGACAAATTGAGTGCTCTTACAGAACTCCTTTTCTGATGACATTTAAAAATGGAATTACGGAATTATGTGGTCCCCCTTCCCTTCCACAGTGGGAAAACTAACTTTGTACAGGGTGTTGTTCCTATGACAGACACAATCACACCCACCCTTAGGGCAGCTCAAAGCCAGCTAACTACAAAGCTACAGGCTAAGGAGCAGCAGTAATTAACCCCTGCACTGGGATCTGTACCTCCTCATTATATCCATCTGCATCGGATCTAACAGGTATCTTCCCCACACTGGGGATTTCCACTTCAGAGACCTGTGAGCTAGTTTGGGCAGCAGCCTCTGCTTCCTGAGCGTCCTGGGGCTGCTCTGCCTGAACTGTGGGGGATGTTTCTTCTGGATGGGCCTTCAGTGGCTCTACCTCCTTGCGCTGTGGCCAAGAAGAAAAAGAAGAGAGTAAGAAAATCCAAAGCAAAATACAGGAAAGCCAAAGGGGACCCAGCTAAACGTGGCACAGCTACAGAACTTCACAGAAATGGCAAAAGCAAAGGCCTATAAAGAAGAGAAATACGGAGACAAGAAGGGGTAGGTTCCTAGGCCAGGACTCAGCTCCCACCTTGCAGAGAGCTGCCTCCACTCCGTTCTTCTCGTAGGCGTCGGCAGTGTTGGCGATGGCCTTGGCAGTCTGCTCCTTGGCCATCCTGGCGTGCTCCAAGGACAGCGAGTGCACGCTCTGCTCACAGGCTGATGGCTGCTCTGTCAGGACACACGTGTGGGACTGGTGAGCAGGAGCTGCAGCTGTTTTAGTCACTTGTTCTAAAATGTTTTGCAGCTTGTCCATGCAGTTTTACACAGCTGCTGCCTTCATCCCAGAGGTGAAGGCACTTCATGTGCTCGTACCCCCTTTCCAGTGGGAATGGCACACCAGGGACTGCCAAGTAACATTTCCCACCCCAGAGAACAGCATTTGTCCACTCTATATTAATGAGAAAAAAGCAAAAGCTGGAAATGAACTGATACTAGCCCATGATGTTAAAGTGAATGGGAAACAGCATTTCTGGGGACAGAAATGGAAGGATGCACATGCAAAACCAGCAGAATAGCCTTTTGTACTGTCAGGGCAGAGCCTCCAGCAGCTGCCTTTGCTGCCTCATTCACACCTGCTCCTGCATTCTCACACATTTGTGCAAGGCTTCAACACAGTGGTACCAGCTGGCTGTTCCTGGTTCCAACATGGCTTGCCAATTCAGAGTGAGATTACCTGGTCCTGACTCAGAGGAGAGCTGCTGCAATTCAGAAGTAGGTGAAGGCTCCATCTGAGGAATCTTGCAAGATTGCTCCTCATCCCACTCCTCTGCCTCCTGCTCTAGGCGCCAGTTGTCCTCCTGGATGTAGTGTCTCAGTTCTGGTGACAAAGCTTCCACTTCCTTCTGGAATTGTCTTGCCTCTGGGCCCTCATCCTCATCTGGAGGAAATGCAAGACCGGCGTAAGGGAACATATTCTGGCAGGGCACCACCCTTAGGGACTAAGCACACACACAGTATCATGGAGAGCCACAAGGAAATTGGCTGAGGGATAAAAGGGGAAAGAAGCCAAATTTTCTACTGGCTCTGTAATTTAAGGTGATCCAGAAGCAAAGGTGAAAAATTAAAAACAAATCTAGAGTTATTGAAAACAAGCCACCATTTTGTTCTACTACTGGACATTATTTACACTGAGAAATTCCAGAACCAGCACCTGCTGATGCAGGTCAGACACATCCTGATCCAAGGGCTCCAGTTGTACAGGGAACAGCACTGAGCTGCCAACAGCTGGAAAGTTCACAGCTCAGCCAGAGCTGACACACCTGCATGACTGTACAGCAGGCAGAGGTAAGGGCTGCATGGGTTCTATAGCACAATATGCAGATACTTCTTAGTGCTTTTTAGATCTACTTCACTATTCACTTTTAAAACAGCATAAAACCCAAGCAGCATCAGCTTTAGACAAGTTCTAAAATTTATCAAAAGGAAATGGCAACTTTCTACAGCAGATATTTTTCTGCACCCTTTGCAAAATGCTTTAAAAAACAACAAAAAATTGCATTAAATAGGAGAAAAAAAACACCCCACCATGGGTTCATTTCAGAACTGTCATAAGAAAACAAAGAACAACCTCCAGATCCTCATCAGCCACATTTAGCAATGAACAGAATGTCAGCTCTCCATTGTTTCTTTCCATTTATTAAATCAAAATGAGCCACGCGTGAAATTATTGGGTCCTTGTACAGCTGTTCGCCATGCCTAGAGCCACGTGCGCAGCAATTTCTCCACAGAACTATTTATACCCTGGCACTGCAAACACACTAAGTCTGAGCCACTCAGATGCCAATACCTCTCAGGGAAAGGCTGCACAAAAAAGAGCCCATTTAGATTCCGTGTAACAGAATCATCAAAGAACAAGCAAACGAGTCAGGAAGTGTGATAAAAACGGGAGAGATAAAGTAGGAGGTGTTTCACATGCCTTGAGGAAACAAATGCTGCCACATAAACACTACAAAAAGTCAAAATGAAGAACAGCAGCATGTTAAACGTGGCAAAAGGGCAGTGTGAGTCTGTACACACATAATTCATGCACGAGGTGCTGTTTCCAATCTCACCTGGATGCAGCCGTGCTGGGAAAGGCAGAGAACACAGTGAGCATGCAGCACACAAACCTCTGAGGACGCAGCAGGCGTGGCTCTGTACCTGCAGCAGCTGGGGACAGCTGGTCGCTGATGTACATCAGGCAGTAGGCGCTGGCGTTCCGCAGGCCCCCGAAGGACTCGCGCTCCAGCTCCTCCCACGACGACTCCGTCACCGCGATGTCGTTGTACTTGAGCCACCTCTGCCGGTGCTGGTCGTAGATGAAGGCCCAGTAGTGCCCAGCATTTGCTTGCCCCTCGTGGACCAGGACTGCATGCAAACGATAGGGAACCTGCAAAGGGACATGGCACCCTGCAGATGTGCAGTTAGGGACTGACTCTGCCTCACCTCTGTACACAACGGGGAGCATTTGTAGGTGCAGCACAGCACAAGAGCCATGCAATTTGATAAATTTCTTACTATGTGAAAACTGACTTTTAAGGAAAGAAGAAACAAGATCTTCATAAGTTAATCTTTCTCTGCTTCATCACTGGAAATTTAAAAATACAGTCAAGGAGGCAATTTAAACTAACATCTACTAACAAAAACGAGGATCAGCAATACTAGTTTAGTATCTACGTACTGAAGCTGCATTTCCTACCTGTTGGAGGAGAGGGTCACAGTACATTTGTTCAATGGACAGGTTGATTCTGGCAATAGACTCCTTCAGATCTGCCAAGAACATCAACCATGAGAGAAATGCATAAAAATTAATGGCTACTCATCAGGCCATGCTAGCTCCTTTCACTTCAAAGAGTTTGAAGCCATGCAGAGACTACCAGATAGACTCAACACAGGGACAATTATTTGTAGTTCAGGATGTACCCAGCAAAGCCAGAGAGGGGAAACCAGGTGAGCATTCAGGAGGAAAATGACTACAAATGCATCTGGGGCCAACCTTGCATGTCCTGTTCGATCTCGTTTCTCCATCGCTGCAGACACGTCTGAACCAGGGTCAGCTCTTCCTCAGACACCACGTGAGGAGCTGGACGTTCAGACAGTTCTGCTGCTGACACAGGAGCCTGGAGCTCCACACTGGAGTTTTGCTGCAGTGAAGAATTTGCCACAAAGAAAGCTTCATCCTCAGCCTTAGTATCAGTCTTTTCTTGTATGCTGTGGAGCAAAATCCAAGAGTAGTAGGCAGGCTTTTTAATCTTTCTCTAGTTTTTCTTTTTTTGGAAAAGATTATGAAATAAACCAAACAAAAATTACTCCAGAGCTGGAGCAGGATTTCCTTTATAGAGCAGTATAAAATGTAGAGAGAACCAGCACACTGAAATGTAGTTCTGCCTTCACAGAGCAAACTAAAATATAGGAAAAATACTAAGAAAAGTCGTTATAGAACTCTCTAAGCACAGATCCACAATGCTAACAATTCCTTCCATTACTACTAAGAAACATGTGTGTTTACTCAGCTTCATTTATAGTGCTAAACCACGCTGGCCAGGGTTATAATAATCCAATATTGCTGTAATTAACTGGTCAATGAAGCAAAAAAATGAGTAGCCTAACCAAAAAGAGCACATGATTTAGTTCTTAACTGCTGCTTAGGCAAGGAATATAGGGATGCCTTTGGACAAGGAGAAAGAACAGACCAAGATGCAGAGTTCTATTTACACCAACAGAACCAAACAAGCAGCAAAACAGTGACCTACTACTCTCTCAAGCATTTGCACGTTCCAGCATTGTGTTCACCGGTGCCCAGATAAATAACCCACTTGTGGAATGCCACCCAGGACCATTTAGCTGGGAGGTGAAGTGCTCTCCTGTGCATCCTTTTTATTTCTGTTTACTGACCCGTTTGGCTGTGAAAGCACGTCCAAAACATGAGGCTTGGCCTGGGAGTGCAGGAGTGTTGATTGGGAGCTCTGAGCAGAGGAAACAGCCACAGCTGGCTTTGTAGCAATGAACTCGAGCACATACTGCAGCATGTCAGGCAGTGGGAAGCGGGCTGGGCCAGAGCCATATTCCATGTACCTGTGGAAAAATGCAAGGTGGAGTATGAATGAAGGAATGAGATGGGTTTAAACCTCATGGGACAAGAGAAGAACAACTTCTGTAATGTGCTACTGGGCTTCCTCTCCTCCACTGCCAGTGCAGCTGACAGTGTTAACTCTTCTCTTTAAATAATTTATTCCTGAAACATTATCAGTAAAATTTAGAAACCATTGAAGGGACGAGTTTGTTTTTGAAAACTTCCTTCTTCCACATGTTTCAGAACAAACATGTTGCTGTATCTCCTTCCCCTACAAGTTTCTCTGCTACTGGAAAGCTCATTTAAAAGCTCATTGCACTTTTCCAGAGGGCATAAAAATAAAACCAGCTGACTCACCTTTCCAGTTTCTGCTGCAAAGTCACCATCTCTTCCTTCAATCTCTTCATTTCCTCTCTTTTCATCTGAATAAGATCTTTATTGCAGTAGAGGTATCTAAACAGAAATACAGAGCCCCATTTGCCAGGTGAGATTTGTTTACTTCTAACATCCACAATCTTCTGTAAATATTTTAGAATCTTTCCTTGTTCACCCAAGCAACCTTGTTAACTTCTGTATTTATATCAAAGCAATAGCTTTAAACATACCGTACAACAGGACAACTCACCTGTCCATATACATAGCCTGGGGAAACTCTAGCTTGGTGTGAATTTTCTCTGGCTGTCCTAGGGACTGATTGAACTCAAATCGGGAGAGTTCAAAGGTCAGAACTGGTGGGAGCTTTGTAAACCAGCGCTGCAACAAAAGCAGAAATGCCCCCAAAGGGACTCGTTTTAAGATGACTGCTAATGGCACATTTTAGACTGAACCTATATGATTTCAGACTGATTTAAATGTCTCTGTCTTTAAGCACTGAATTATGTTTTGTTTGCAGAGTGACTAGTCAGAAAGCCAAATTTTACAAGTTAGTAATTTATGGTTCCATTTTACAGTTTTACTGTGAAAAAGCCTCATAATTGCTCTCAATGTTACTTGTCACTGGCTGATGCATCCAGCTTGATGAATTATTAACAAGTCCAGCACTGAATTTCACAAATTAGCAGAGGCTACACACAATCTGCACATCATCTAAGAGCCCCCAAGAGAGTTCTTTTCTGAGGCAGATTACATGCAGTCATGAACAAACCAGAGGTCCTCCTGCAGCACCAGAATCCTTATTCTCTCTCAATCTACTTGCAAAGTACTTGATTTAAGGGATTCAGAGACCCCCAGTTACTTTCTGTAGCTTCATACACTATTTCAAAGAGCTATGCTGGAAGAAAACTTCTCAGTTGAATTTACATTCAGAAACCAGGAAAACCCAGAACAAAGATTTGAGTCCAGAGTCAGAACAGGGCTTCCCTCCTCAATACTTCATTTCTCCTTTGTCTGAAAATGGTATTTTAAACCACAGCAACACAATTCTTATAGAACTGAAATACTTTTCCCTACTCTGCCTACACCAGATACCCTTGCCAATGTTGTTTCTCAGCTTTTCTCCAAGCTAACTTTTGCTGCAGTTATACACAGAGGATGCTGAATGCAATGGTGCTTCTTCACCTTGCTGCAACTAATTTTTTTATGATTGGTTTGTGATTAGTGAGATTTAAAAAAAAAAAAGAAATAAAATCATCAGTCAGAAATAAGAGTGAAAGCAAGAAGAAAAACCCCAAACCATACACAATATAATAGGGAGAAAGAAACAAATTCTAAATGGCATACCATGGAGTTAAGCACTGTACTTTTACCCTCCGAAAATATGGAGGCAGTAGGTCTCCCCCTACTCAGGTACAGGTAGGCTTCAACAGAAAGAGAGAGACTTGATCACACTTGATTCAGCACAGACTGAAAATAAAGTCTTTGAACTGGTTACATAGGACAGCACACCTTTATAAATCAGCAAAGACTTAGTGTCTGACCACCTAACACTAACAGACATTTACACAAGATTCCAGGTATCCAGAAAACGTTTTGTATTCAATTCTCAGAGAACACTCACAGTTACCATTTAAAGCTATCAAAGTACCCCTGCACTGTGTGTGCTGCACTTTTCTGTGGCAGGCAACCAAAGGCTCGACAAAAAAGGTCAAACTAACCTCCTGTCCATACTGCACTGACTGAGATGCTGCTGCCTCATCCATCTCTCCCTCCACCATGGCTCCTTCCAAGCACTCAGCCAGGTTCCGGTAACCATTGACCCGAAGCGGATACTGACCAAAGGTCTCAATCTTGGAAAAAGTATTGCCTGGATGATGGAAACCATACAGAAACCATGAGCTAACTCAAGCGAACAAAAAATGCTGGTTAACTCCAAGACACCCAAAAGGAATTAAAAAGCTGAATCTACCAACGCCTTAACTCACCCTCATGGACACCCTCAGTCAGGAAAGTCCCATAGAAGAGCTGCACCATTGGGTTTTCAGATTTGTCCCCAGGGCTCCTGTTTCAGAGAGCAAAAGCACACTTTCATTTGCAGCTGCAGGCTGCAAAAAACCCCAAGTCATAACTTAAGCCTCTGCTTGGGGGTCTACAGGCAAAAGTACAGTTTTCTATCCAAGCACTAAATAAAGAGGAAGCTTCTCATTAATTTTCATGTTCCAAAGCACATTATAACACTTATGCTGGCAAGAGTGGAAAAAAAAAGTTAAGGTGCCAACTTCAAACTAGCAGAGCTTTTCTGTTCACCAGGGCTGCTGAGCTCTCTCAAAAGCTCAATTAGTCTGCAGGCCATATCAGCACTGAACAAAGTCCCACACTCACCAACAGGAGATGCAGACATAACACTTCAAGCTTAATAAGCCTCATCCACAGGAAACAAAGAACACTCATTTGCTCAAAATTTTCAAGTGAAGTCCTCTCATTTATTAAAACTCTCCTTAGGTCAGTCCCAAGGGCACACAGAACTCACGTGACATTCACAGTGAGCTGGAATGCATCCTCCAGCCAGTCCAGTAGTTTGTGTGTGAATTCACTCACATCTTGCTAGAAGAGAGACCAAAGTGGAGAGTCAATTGTGACACCCACCAGAAAATGCTCCCCCAGCCTGCTGGCGCCACAGACCCACTGAGCACACCCTGACTGGCACTGCTGTACCCACCCAGCTGAGCTCCAGACTGAAAGCTGCGCTGCTTTAGACTGACAATGAACCCTGCTCATCTGAACACTCCATCACAGGAGATTATGGTGATCACTGCCCCACTGTGCAGATGGCACTGGGCAGAGCCATGCTACGCTGCCTGGTTAATGAGCACGTGTATACATTCTGCCCTAATGACAGGGACATAGCCTGTTGGCTGACAAACAGGGAAAAGGCCTCTGAAAGCACCAGCAGAAGGAGGCAGAACGGGGCTGCCATGGCTGTGACTGCTGGTTTGAAGAGACAAAAGGCTTTTCAACGTGGTTTTACCTGTGGTTGTTCAGCTGATCTAAACACATCCCTCAAGAGTTCCAGTGCTGCAGAAGGGTCCACGAACTTACGCCACGTCCCCAGCATTAATGCAAACAGACACTGAAGTTCTTGCATGAATGCAATATTTCTTTTTCCCTGCATTACAAAAAGAAGAAAAGTCAAAGCCTTCCGGCAGTTCTAAAAAGCATAATCTTAAAACTTAGTGCTACTGAATACCACATACACATACCATAAAAAGTACCCAATCAGCTGCACACTGCCTCAAACACTAGTTCTTCTACCATGCATGCAAACCAATGAGTAATCTGGAGCTGCCAAATAATTTTTATGGGAAAAACATCTCCCCACACAGCAATTAAAGGCTCTAGAGGACAGGGGTACAAGAAGCAGCTCTTTTTTTTCTTATTCTGATTCTGTCTTTGAGAATTTCCTAAATTTATCTTAAATGTAACCAGATGATTTTAAAGCCACAGGTCTCAGATGGTCCCAAATTAAATCTGGTTAGAGAAAGAGCAGAGTGCTACACTACAAAAGAGGGAAACTTGACAGTGTTACTGAACCAAAACTTACAGTGTGACTACAACAACTTTCAAGCACGTTCTGTGGGAGGGAGTACCCAAGGACCAGCCTCCGGAATTCTGGCAACTGAAACAGAGACTGAAAGGAGAGGAGAGGTAAAGCTTGCTCCGCACCTGCAAGGATTGGACTCACTGCAATCTGATGCCCTGTTTTCACTCTGAGTTGACAGGTTTCTTCTGCCAACTTCACGTTCCAAATGGTCCCGTGCTACTGAACGCATGTTTACAGTGTGAGCAGCCCCTGTGCTGGACCAGCACACAATCAGAACCACAGAATTAACTGTGGAACAGACCTTTGACATCATCAGCATATTTGTACCCACCCAAGGACAAAACCTCATCCTGCCATTTCTAGGATAGATAAAAACCTTTTAGGAAAATCAATCTATTCTGCACAGGCAGGCTCAGAAAAGCTTTCCTTCACCAAGAACAAGCCATGGTGAGAAGAAACTGTTTGCAGCTTTCTTACATTCTCTCAGAGCTGAAGACAAGTGATTAACATCTCTCTGCTGATGTGAAATGATTAGGAGAGACAAATGTACTCAGTTCTCCTTACTATTGTCTCTTTTTCAGGTCATTACTAATAATATATGCTGCATAGTTTATTTGTTCAAGCATCTATGCCAGTGTATTCCATTAACTGAAATATGATACACCATGTGTTATCAAGCCAACAGTAATTGCAGTAAAATTAAATTATCAGTTCACTTTGCCAGGCAAGCTTCTATCATTTCAGTAGGCACTTGGCCATTGCTGCACAACTCCCTGCATACAGACACAAGATTCTCTGTATCTGGAGCTATTTTTAAACAAAGCCTATTTAACTGCTCTTTGGCTCTTTCTGTACAGGCCCAGAACGCATCACAGTACCATCATATAAACCCAGAAGTTTCTGTGTTTGAGCAGGGACACATTCACTGACTCCCTCACAGAACTGCTGCATGTTTACTTCTAACTGAGAAACATTCTGACTCCAAAACAACAGCAAGTCTGATATTAGAAAAAGATAAATTTTTGCAGATTACCTGTATAACAGCACTAAACCAACACGTATTTCCAATATTTTTCATTCCAACAGGCCAGTCATCTGCTCTCCTCCAGTCATTCTGTTTGAGGTTCTCTCCCCAGACCTCACAGCGTTTCCTTTTGGAGCGGTTTTTGTTTTCAGCAGAATGGGTGTCCTTTGCTCTGTCATGAGAGATAAACACTGTGCTGTAAAACACCTCCCAAAGATCCACTAGAGCTACAGGAAGCAAACTCCTCTCCAGCCAGCAGGTATCCACCTGGCAGGTGACCCATGTTAGTTCTAGCTACCAGCTTCAGAACCCACTTCTGATACCTGGGAAACCAAAGTGGGGGTCCATTTACAGCTCCACTGACCTTTCAGCTGCATCCCTCTCTGCAGCTGGAGTTTTTGGCAATTCCAGTGGTCTGACAGTGTTGGCTGTGCAGAGGTTGTCTTGGTTGTGAGGGGTAGGTGCTGCACTAACATCTACAAGTGGAGGCAGCATTCTGATCAGTTTTCCACCACCAGCAGCAAATAGTGTCTTTAAGAGGAAATTCTAGAAAACATCACACTTCACAAATACAGCTCTTCAACCAATACAAGCAAAAATTTTCTAGCTCAGGTTTTAAACAGAAATCCCTGTTCAGATCATGCCAGGCAGTCTAAGAGCCACTGAGTGAGCTCGATGAGGAGAACAGGGCAGGGCATGCAGCTGTGCACTACCCAGATTTCCTTACAGCCAAATTCAGAGCTTAAGGAAACAGTTCAGAGCTTTTCAAATGAGACAGGAACATCATCTTTTTAACTGTAATGTGCCACCTCTAAACATTATTAAAACACTACTAAGTGATCAGTACTGGCAAAAGATGCACCAGAACAGAAGCTGGAGAGATGTACTGCTGGCAGAAGCAGGAAGGATGGATACTTCCCCTTTGAGCTCCCACAAACACATGAAGCTGCAGGGGTAAGCAGAGGTAGAGCTCACCTGGGAGCTGTTTGCTCACTGTGCTCCCTTCCCAGGCCGGGCTCTGCACTGGCTCTGGAGCGGGGTCCTCTGTCAGGAAGGTGACTGCTTCCATGAGATCTCCATCAGCAGCCTGGCAGAGTCAGAGGGGAAAGCAAAGCACCAGTGAGGAGCACAACTGCAAAGGATTTATCCTCCACCTCTCATGCACCCAGGCTGATCCTGGATTGCTCTCACATGGACTAGCTCACCATCAGCTGGGAAACACACCAGCAAACACCTGTGTGCTATGCTGTGCGAGAGCCTGAACTTGCCTGACTTTTTTGACAAAATCAGAGCTCTCTTTCCCCAAATAATGGCAATATACACAAACCTTTAGAGCGGCAAGCAGGAATGCTGAATCCTGAATTCCTGTGATTTCTTTCATCTGGTTTAAGAGCACCTGGCAATCCTATGTGGAAGAAATAAAGCAAGCTCATATGAAAAGGTGACCAGGATGGACATCAAGCTGTTCCTGCAAGGCTGAGGGCCAGTGGAGCCTTTCCTTCCTTCCTTTCTGCAGACAGACTGACACACAAGCCCAGTCACACTTGCTTACTGCAAATACCAACATCAGCTTGAACAGTGCACTCAGGATTTTTCCCTGCTGAACTCCCAGACTAACATGGAACCCCTTGTATCTCAGGAGACTGCAGGCAGGCCTGGGAGCACAGACTGGGCTGTGGGATGTGCAGCACTGCGGTGGGAAGGGGCTCCCCACCCCCGAGGCAGTGGCATGTGCAGCAGGACATATAAGGCGGCCTCCTGCTCCCAGGGCACTGTCAGCAGCTATTTTCAGTGTGCTGGCACATGCCATTTGTGCATGTCATTTCTCACTGACAATAAGGTGTCAGAGCAAGGGCCCAGGAGCCTGTTATTGCTCCTCCTCCCACTCCACACAGACCACTTGAGGTCTGGTGAGACACTTGCTGCTCAAGGCCTGGTTCACAACCTCTGGCCAGTTCAGCCACTTAAAACAAATGATTACAGAAATTCTCTTTACCAGACTTATAAAATCTTTGCAGCCTAGGCATACCACAGTGTGGTCACTGCACATGGCAAGCACAAATAAGCTCAGTCAAAGACTACCAGCAGAGGCAGCTCCCACAAGGAGCCTCCTGGTGCTGGGGTCCCCCCACCCCTGTCCATGGCTGCAGTTCAGCTGCTGCTGCTGCCAAGGCTCCGCCTGGGTGACAACTGGGATGCAGCTCCATAATGCTGGCATTGCGTGTGGTGTGGGAAGGACACCACAGCAGGAGCAGCTGCTGGGTCTGTGCTGTGTATCCTGATTTACAGAGCCTGTCGAGGATCCTGCAGCCAGCACAGCCCTATCAATCCCAGTTCCTTAAGATCACACTTTTAATTACTCTTAACCAGCAAAGCTGCAGGCAAATGAACTCAAGTTTCTACCCACCCTCACCATCAAGAATAAAAAAATAAGATGCTCCCAGGCCACTGGAGCACAAGTTCCACCCAGTGAATAATGAGTCAAGTACTTTTTTGAGCCCCCCACCCATACTGGTGATGGATGAAACTCCGCACACAAAGAGAGCACGCATCCGTCTCAGCTTTTAAATAAAAAAACTCCTATTTTGGTGGCAATTCTCTTGTCCAGTTATTCATGGTAGTCCCATTTAAAATACTACTTTTGCCCAGCTTTTACAAGAAAGAGCATATATGTGTGTGCAACCCCCATCAACTCGTCCCACACACTCTTTTTATCCTGAGAAAAGCCCAGATACACTGGAACACCTCAGCAGGCCCAGGAGCAGCTGCCCGATGAGGAATCAAGGCTGAGAGGCCCGGGGCAGGCATACTCTGACAAAGGCAAACCACTTAAATCATGTTGCTAATTTTGCTGTCTTAGCGCGTGCTGTGCATGTCGGCTGACCCCACCTTATGCCGCGGGGCAGATTTTTCCAGTGGAGGAAAAAAAACACAAATACCCTTGCTAATACACTGCATTATAATAATGAAACCCAAGGCAGGACAGGGCACAATTTTCTGGGGTTTTTCTGATCCAGCAAACAGAGAACTCACAAAGGCTGCTGTCAGCATAAAAGCCAATTACTGATCCTCTGCTCGAAGTTACCATTTAATATTTCAATGATTTCTGTGTGCTTTTATTCAGCCTTTGAGGAAAGGCTTGTGCTAACATCAGAGAGCTTATCCTGTACCACTTTCAAGAGGGTTATGGCTGCCTGGCAACCCACAAAAACCACTCTCTGTGCAACCAATTTGTTAAGATTTTGGGGATTGTGCGTGGTTTTGTTGCTATAACTAGTCTGGTTAACGCTCTCGGAGGTTTTGCACTATGGGGCTACAAAACAAGCTCTTAGCTGGTAATTAACACCAGAGTGCTGCTGCTGCTAACACACCCTGCACTTGCAAACCCAAACTGAAGCAAAGCCCTACCTGCTGGAAAAATAACAACCAAAATCCAAATCCTATTAGCATTAAATTACAGCAACAAGAGATGAGTACAAAACCAAGAGGCTGGGAGGAAGTAGGGTACTAGAGATGAAATTACAAGGTCAGCCAGAATTGATGGAATAGAAAGGTTTTGCTGTTTTCCCTGCTCCAAGGTGACTCACTGCCCTCAGAAGTTTGTTTTGATGAGAAACTGAACAGGGAAAGCAGCAAATGCAGCGCAGGAGTTCAAGGAGGTTCCAGAAATAACCACATGCAAGGAGAAGGAAGATTGCAGCACAGAAGAGGCACACAAAGCCTTGGCCTTCAGCCTCTGCACCTCAGCCATGCCTTTTATCGTAGAAAATGGATGTGGAGAGGGCTGGAAACCCACAGGCGGCAGCAGGAACAAAGCCCATGCTCCTGGCCGAGGCTTTCACAAGCCAATGTCCATCACAAGAAGAAGCAGAAGGCAGCAACTAGTCCTGCATTAACACGTGTGAGATGCACACAGTGGGCACCGTCTGCTCACCATCCCAAGACATGGTTGCTGCACTAATGCCCCTGCTAAAGCACAACCAAAGGGCTGATACCCTCACCCCACCCCACCCTGCGACTCTGACCTCTCTGAAACGCATCTCTTGGGTCCTAAGCGCACAAGGATGCCAGAGAACCGTGCAGAGCCCTGTGTCAGCTCGGGACGGTCTGGGCCTCAGTGCCCCAAGCACTGACACAGCCCCGGGTCCGGCTCCGGTCCGGCTCCGCGTCGCTTCAGAGACAATTCGCGCAGAGCCCCGGAGTTCGGGAGCAGCAGTTTCCGTCCGCTCGCCCGGGCGATGCTGCTGGGGGGCGGGAGCGCACTCGCGGAGTTGCCCCCGCGGGGCGGCGGTGCCTGAGCGCCCGCCCGAGCCCGAGCCCGAGCCCGAGCCCGAGCCCGAGCCCGAGCCCGAGCCGTGCTACCGGCGCCCCGCGCGCCGCCCGTTATTCCAATGAAACACGCGCGGCCGCGGCGCCGCCCGCGAGACCGGCAGCGGCACCGGGAGCGCGCACGGCGGGGCCGCGCTGCGGGCGGCCCGAACGGCCGCGGGCCAAGGGGCGGGAGCGGCGCTGCGGCGGCAGCCCGGCCCCGGGCGGGGTCCCGCCCGCCGCGCCGCTCGCGGTTTCGCCCCGCCGGCCCCGCGGCCCCATCCGCCACCCCCGGCCCCGCGGGCTCACCTCGCCGCCGCCGCCGCCGCCCCGGGCCCCCGGCTCGGCCGTCATGGGGCCGCCGGCAGCGGCGCTGTGCCCGCGCACCGCGCACGCGCGCCTGCTCCGGTTCCGGCCGCGCCGCCCGCCGGGGCCGTGTCCGTGTGTCCGTGTGTCCGTGTGTCCGTGTGTGTCTGTGTGTCCGTGTCTGTGTGTGTGTCTGTCTGTGTGTCCGTGTCCGTGTCCGTGTGTGCGTGTGTGTCCGTCTGTCCGTGTGTCCGTGTCTGTGTGTGTGTCCGTGTGTGTGTCCGTGTGTCCGTGTGTGTGTTTGTGTGTCCGCGTCCGTCTGTGTGTCCGTGTCCGTCTGTGTGTCCGTCCGTGTGTCCGTCCGTGTGTCCGTCCGTGTGTGTGTGTGTATCCGTGTGTCCGTCCGTGTGTCCCTGTGTCCGTCCGTGTGTCCCTGTGTCCGTGCGTCCGTCCGTGTGTCCAGCCGTGCCCGTCCTTGTGTCTGTCCGTGTGTCCGGCAGTGTTCCACCCCGAGAAGCCCGCGATCATCTCCCCGGCCGCCGAGCCCGTCCCCACCCCAGCAGCCGGGATCACCGGCCCCAGCCGGCGCTCTGCCCTGGCCGCGCCTCTCTCCCCCGATAAAAGTGAATTGTTTTCTTTTAATTGCAGTAATACAATAATAAAAACAATGATAACACTCCCTCCCCTCCTTTGGTGCTGCGTGTCGGCCCGTGCTGGCCCGGCGCTGCCCGGGCGCGGCGCTGCGAGCAGGGCGGCGGATGGAGGATGCAGGAGGGGACTGGGATGCTCCAGGGATGGATGCGCCCCAGGGGAAAACCGCGAGGAAAAGGTTCAAAACAACGAGGGGCCGGCACCTGCTTTCTGCTCTGTCCAAACCCATGCTTTGTCGGGCCTGGTAAATCAGCAGGAAATAGGCATTTCTCAGATTTGCTGAGGGAATAGTGCTCTACCCAAATTCTGTTGCTCGGGTAAGGGTTCCCAGGATTTTTGTACCTTAAAAAAACTATTAACCATAAAAATTCTTAGTGTCCCTGTCACAAACATAAACTCAGACCTGTATTTTTAGCTCCAGGTTTGTCCAGGTTGTGTTTAATGTTTAGCAGCCTGATTAATGCTGTGATAATTAATTAAGGTGTAGAACAATTTGTTTGCAGCATTAAGTGCAGTCACAGCACTGTTACATCCAAGATAATTTACTGAGGGAGATTGTACACCCTCAGACAGGGCAAGCTGCAGACATGCCCTCTCATTCCACGTCCTGAGAGCTTTCCATCAGCCTTGACTTAGCAAAAGGAAGCAATAAGTGCTTTAAGAACATAAAAAAACCCCAAATTGTCTCTTGTCACTGTCCCCTCCAGGGCTGTTCCCACACACATGACCGATCTCTCCAGCACTGCCACAGTCCCCCATGGATTGGATTTCAACAGAAACAAGAGGCAGAAGACTTTTCTGCAAGACTTTTTTAGACATGAGGCTTTTACATCAAGGCAGTCATCGGGTGCACAATCCCTGCTACAAACCTGCCCTGGGGATGGGGACTCTTCCAAGGAGGCAGCACGTGGCCACAAGAGCACTGAAGCCCACTGTCCCTCTCCTGCCCAGTGAGGGTCTGGCACAGGTCTCCTTCAAAAATAAAAGGCAAAAGGAAAAGACAGTCATACAAGACAAAACAGCTGAGTTCACTCTCGCAAGGCAATCCTTGCCTGACCTTGGGTGGTGCTCAGCCTGTGATGCAGAGTCGCTGTTCCACTCAGTATCAGCCAGATCTGCTTCATTAACAGCAATGGGCTCCAAATACCTTCATGTACCTATTATTACCTGGCTTTAGTGGTAAACGAAACAGCGGCAGAATATTGCAAACACTTGAAGGGTGTCTAATGAAAGAGAGGACGTGAAAGGAAAGCACTCTCATCCCTTCTCTGGGGGATTTAAAGGCACTGGGCTCCTTCACTGCGGTGAGGATGGCCTTGGTACCTGGAATGGGCAATTTTTGGCTTCTCCAAGGGCCGTGCAGTTTGCACCCATGGGACAAAGCTACCGGCATCCCTAAATTAAATTAAATTAGCCAAGGATGCCACACTGATCAGCTGTTCACGGCATTTGGTCTGTGCTTCGGTCTCGGAGCTGCACAAGGTGAGTGCCAGATCCTGTGTGTCCCCCCGGCCCCTTGCAGTGACCCAGGGGTGCCGGCAAGCCCAGGCATCCTGCAGGACACTGCTCCAGGGTGCAGGGCCCCAGGGGAGGGGGCTCTGTGAGCTGTGCCCACGGTGCAGCCCTGCCTGCCTGCAGTGTTTGTTTCATGTCTCGCAGCATTAAATCACAGCAGACATGCAATTCGGGGAGCGTGAGCCTCCGTAATGGGCGGCCTTAGGCCGTGATGGGGCCGGGGCCGTCAGGCAGCTGTGCTGCCAGGGCTCCTTGCTGATGCTTTATTGTTTTTGACGCTCCAAACGCGCTCTGAAAGGCGAATGCTCTCAGCCTGGAGGAGAGCTGCTTCCCTCTCCTGCCCCCTCCGCACCAGCAAGTGCCACAACTGAGGCCTCCCTCCCTGTTCCCACTGTGGTCCCCAGCCTGGCTACAACACCCCATCCTGCACAAGAGCCCAGCCATGCTCCTGCCACAGCTCAACTGCCCCCAGGACTTGGGATGAGGACAGGCTGGGGCGAGGAGGGAATGCAGAGCATCACTTGTGCCATCACATGTTGGGGACCTTGTGCTTGTGCCCCTGTGCTCTCCCCAGCCTCTGAGATTGCTGCTCTGGGTAAATACCTGCTTGCCCAGCCAGGGAACTGCTTGCAGTGTAGCTGCTCCAGGAGAGAGGCCTGAGCGCTCATCCATCCAGTGCAGAGATGCTGCCATGCCTGGCTGCAGCAGAGCCTGGACAGGAAGCAGGGCTGAGCTGTGGGAAGCCCCAGGCACTGAGCACTTCGATTCCCAGAAAAGCAATTACCGTGCAGCAGATTACAGGGCTAATAAAATCCCATTATGCTATTTCGGAAAGTAAATCTGATCTGGGCGCTGCCGATTGATATCAGCCGTCCCACAAATGTC
Organism: Muscicapa striata striata; assembly: GCA_030060385.1. Taxonomy (NCBI): domain Eukaryota; kingdom Metazoa; phylum Chordata; class Aves; order Passeriformes; family Muscicapidae; genus Muscicapa; species Muscicapa striata. The sequence goes on from JAREIS010000122.1 coordinate 259,609, forward strand.
CCGCAAGAGCCCCCTGTGTGCGCACGGAACATGAGACTACAGTAGATCACGCTAATTAGGTATCCAATAACAGGAGGGCTGATAGGAACTACATTAAAATCTCTTTAAGATGAAGATGTAAAACCCAAGGGAGAAAATTCAGAGTTAATGATGCTGCAACAGAGGCTCCACTGGAGCGCTCCTCGCCCCCTTGGCCTCATCCTGCTGGCTGCAGACGCAGGAGGCTGGAGGAGAGGGGGCAGAGCGGGGCACAGTCCCCAGCACCACGGTGGTGCTGCCCGTGATTTCCATTACCCAGATTCAATAAGGGGAGAGTGCTATGAGCTGCTGGCGCTCCCTGGGAGGTGACTTGCCTGCCACTAACGGAGCCAAGAAATCAAATTAGCCCCAGCACTGCTCTCGCTCTCTCCCTGACACCGCTGTTGGCAGCCAAGGGGGAGTTCATCAGGGCCCTGCACTAATTCTTATCTCGTTTAAGTGACTCCATGCCGGCATCTGATGCAATTTGCTCTACGCCACTGCTGCAGGCTTTGGTCCCTGCCTGCCACTTCCCCAGGATTTCCAGCAGCTGGCAGCTTTGTGGGGGCACAGGCACCTGCAACACACACAAGCACCGTGTAGACATACAGGAATAGAGAAAATTACAGAGGCTTGGGGTCGAGGGGAATCTTCCCTGCCAGGCAGAGGGACACTGCCCAGCCCAAGGCTATGATGCTGTGACATGGAGGGATGGATGCACAGCATGAGCAGGGCATGGGTGGGCACCAAGGGCCTTTTGACTCCTAGTAATACCTGACCAGGCTTTCATCTAGTCTTGTTTGCCACAGGGTGTTAAATATTTTGGGAAACTGAAACCAGTTGGCACTTTGTTTGCTGAAATTTACAGCACATGCAAAATTCTGTGGTGAAAACGGCCCCCAGTGTAGGTGCAGGTTGGAGGGGTTGGGTGAAAGCTGCTGCCCCAGGCAGGGTGCCAAGGGCTGGCTGCACATGCTGCCCCCATCTGCGACTGCCAGAGCCACTGTCAGTGGGACAGACCCCCTTACCGCAGGCTGTCACGAGGAGCCCGGGACATCCAGAGCATTCCTCTCCTGTTCTGGTGGAAACCCACCCTGTATCAGTACCACATCCCTGGACACGTTCCCCTCCCCTGCCTCTCAGAGAGTCTTCCCCATCTTTCCAGCTGCTGAGGATCTCCTGGCACAGCTCTCTCCCCTCATCGTGCCCCCCACTGCACATGGGCATGATGCTCGTACCCCAAAACCTGCTTTGCCACAGGCAGTCACCTGGGCAGAGGACGGGGAAGCTCTTTGGAAGCTGGGAGGGGGTGGGAGGATAGCTGGGTGGGCCCCACTCGCATCCTTCCAGCCTGAAACTTGATGCAGCGCGAGAGGCTGATCGCGAGATTAATTGGGCGTTCTCAAAAACCCGACGGCGGGGGGAAAGCCACCGGAGTGCCGCCTGCCTCCCTGCTCCGCTCAGTCCTCCGCCCAGCCGGAGCCAGCGCACCCATGGTGCCCGCGGCTCTCGGGGCTCTCCTGGCCCTGCTGCCGCTGGCCTCGGCGCTACAGAGCCCAGGTAAGGCGAGGGACCCGGGCAGGGCTGGGGAGCTGGGGCAGCGCGGGGCGCTCCCGGCACGGAGCAGCCAGGACCTTCCCAGAACTGAGCCGGGCTGAAGGGCAGGCAAAGGCTGCTCTTCAGGGAAACCTTCGTGCTGTTGGGAAGGGACGTACCTGGGAGAAGCTGGAGCGTGGGAGAGCTCCGGTCAGAGCCTGGAGGCGCATCCTGCCTGGGGAACACTGGCAGCAAGGAAATGGAGCCTTAGAACCAGCTCTGCTCTGCAGGGTCACCACTGCGGGGTCTTGAGGTGCTCTGGAGCTGTGCCGAGAGCCAGCCCTGAGGACAGAGGCGTGGGGGTCTCCTGCCTGCACTCCACTGCCTGAGCCCCCTGCCTGATGAAGGGCTTTCTCCAATACAATGTTTAGTAGCTCATAACCTAGAGCTGGGTTTTGGGCTGTGCCTATAGCTTGTAATTGCAGCTCTGCGCAGTGCAAAATTGACGGCCAGCATACTTCCTTGTTATTCCATTATTATTTTCCCATCTAACATTCCCGGGAAATAGCACAAAAATCCTTGAGCTATTTTGCACCAGCCCAGCTGAAAATGTTCAGCAGGCTAGTGACTCAGATCTCTGGGTAGGTCGTGTAGCTCCTGTCACCCAATTCCCAAACCTTCTCCCACTGTTAGCACATCAAAGGTGGCAGAAAAGGAGCGGGAACAGTGATGCTCTCACCCTGGCAACTCTGGCCAGGAGGCAGGAAGGGCTGTGCAGACAGATCCCCATGTGTTAGAGCTGTGCCAGCATTTTGCTGAGTTGCACCAGGTGAGTTGCTGGCACAACCTTTGCACAGATTTGGTCTGGGCAGACCAGCACTGTGTCGGGAGCAGAGACAAAGAGCATCTGAGGTGAAACCAGCCCTGTCCTTCCTCTGCAAAGCCATTTCCCTGCTGTCAAAGCATCCTGATGCAGATATGGGTGGTGTGGATGTGAGGAGACGGTGCAAGGAGGAGGACAAGCACGAGCCAGCTGCCATCAGCTGCAGCAGGAAAGGCCACTTGGCCCAAGCTGTGGTGATGGCAGTGCCTGTATTTCCTCCCCTCACCCTAATTGCTGCCTCTTGCCTATCTCACTGCCTCTTGGTTCATGCCTGCCTGGGAGAGCATCATGCACCTGGCTGGCTCCCCAGTACTACCACTCACAAGCAATGTCAGAGGGGCTGAGGCTGCTGCTTTTTCTCTTTTTTTTTAGCTTAAAATACAGATGAAAATGCCCTTCCAGCAGCTTTTCCCAAGTTCCCATAGATCTATTCCGATTAGTCTCTTCCCTTACGCTGGAATTGGACTCTGGGGCTGGGTGTGCTACTGAGCACAGCCACAAGTGTAGCACTGCTGCCCTGGCCCAGCCGTGGCATTTCAGGTGCCTGGCAGTGAGAATACCATGCTGAAAACAATTTGTCCTCGGTTGATGCTGCTGGCACCAGTGAAGGGACTGTTTTCACAGGAAGCAAACACCAAGATACCCAATAAATGAATTTAGCATTGTGCTTCATCTCTAACCTTCACCGTCTCCACCTGCTGAGCAGAGAAGTGCCCTTGGAGGGAGTGAATGGTATGAAACCAACCCAGAGGCAGTGTGTCCCTGTGCCTCCCTGCTGCCACTGTCCTGGCACTTGTGCAGAGAGGTGAAGGCTGGCAGCTGTGCCTTCTGAGGCTGGGGAAGGTCACAGCGCTGATGACCTGCACAGCATGGGATATCAGTAACACATAAGCTGATGGTTCTGGTGTCCAGGCTTGCTTCCTATCAGGATGCTCCGCTGGCAGCATCTCGCAGCCCATGGCAGAGCCCAGAGTGCTGGCAGCCCTGCCCCAGTGCGAGCAGCCTCCCTTGCTCCCTCCCCAGCAGGTGCCCAGCACGAGCCTGCCCTGCGCCGCCTGGCCCAGCACCTCCTGGCCCGCTACCAGAAGGGCACCCGGCCCGTGCGGGACTGGCGAACGACCACCAACGTGGCCATCGACCTCATGGTCTACGCCATCCTCAGCGTGGTGAGTGCTCTGCTCCTGTCCGCGTGTGTCCACAGGGAGGAGAGCGGGACCTGCCCTGCAGCATCCTCCCAGCCAGCTCTGCCCAGATTCTGGGAGGGGAGGCCCCGCCCCCCGGGGCTTAGAGCTCTCAGAATTTCAGCCTGAAAATCCTGGGAATTTTAGCCCAAAACCTTGGGAATTTCGGCCTGAAGATCCTGGAATTTCATCCCCCAAATCCTTGGAATTTTATGACCCAAACCCTTGGAATTCTGGCCCCAAACCCCTGGAATTCCAAGCTCAGAACTCTCAGAATTTCAGCCTGAAAATCTTGGGAATTTTAGCTTCAAAATCCTGGGAATTTCAGCCACAAAACTCTGGGAACTTCACCCCAAAACCTGGGAATTGTGGCCCCAAAATCTGAGAATTCTGCCCCCAAAACTCTGGAACTTCCAAGCTTTGAAGTCTTAGAATTCCAACCCAAAAATTCTGGGGTGTCAGTGCTCCTGTTCTGACACCGTTCTCATCTTCCCACAGGATGAGAAGAACCAGGTGCTGACCACCTACATCTGGTACAGGCAGGTGAGTCGCCATGAAGCCTTGCCCAGTCCTTGGTGGCCCTCCTTGGGGTCAAGCATCCCCAAACCCTCAGGTTTTCCTGTGAGAGAAGCATGCAGTCCTGCAGGAGAGCAGTGAGGGATCCTGGGGCTGGTGATGTAGCATGAACCTCAAGGCTCTGCTTCCGTGCTCCCCGTTTTGCATGGTTGGGTGTTGTGTGAGCCAAAGGCTAAGGCTTCCCTTCCCTCCATGCTTGGTGCTAGACTGGTCTGTGTGCTGGCTGAGTGAAGGGGCCTCACCCACCAAGTCCCCTCTCCGTTGTCCCCAGCACTGGACAGACGAATTCCTCAAGTGGGACCCAGCTCGCTTCAACAACCTGACGCAGATCTCCCTCCCTGTAGAGAGCATCTGGGTGCCTGACATCCTCATCAATGAGTTGTGAGTGCAGCCAAAGTTCCAAGGGAGATAGAGCAGGACTGGAGCTCCCTCACCCACCATGGGCACGTACCGTCCCATGCTTTGTATTCCCGGCACAGAGCTGGCAGCCTGCCCCCACCGGGGAGCTGCAGATGGGGATTGGCTCGGCAGTTGGGCCATTTCCAATGCTGGCTAACCACAACTGTTGGTAATTACCCTCACTGTGCTGGGGGTGAGATCCAGATATCAGGAGAAAGGCTTTGTGAAGACAGTACAATGCAAGGGCAGCTGCAGAGCTGCTGGCTCTTCCCATGGAGCTATCGGGTGTCCTTCCTGCTCCATGGGGATTTAAATTGTTCCCAGTGTCTCCTGAGGACTCTGGGACAATGACACAGACACTTTTTGGGCTGGGAGAAGGCAGCAGTCTGGGCAGTGCAGAGGCAATGCGAGGCAGAAATGCCTGCAAGGGTATTACCAAAAAAGCAGAGGGGGGGGCAAATCCCTGGCTCTTGGGCAGTTGCCCCCTGAAATGCCCCTTGAACCCCTGCCCAGAGTGCTCTCCAGCCCGCATCTCTGTCCCTCATATCCCTCAGTGTGGATGTTGGGAAGTCCCCACATGTCCCCTACGTTTACGTCAGCCATCACGGGGAGGTGCAGAACCTCAAACCCATCCAGGTGATGACCGCCTGCAGCCTGGACATCTACAACTTCCCTTTCGACGTCCAGAACTGCTCTCTCACCTTCACCAGCTGGCTGCATCACAGTGAGTGCCGGTTCTCCCGAGGCTGGGGCTCGGGGAGCGAGCAGGGCCTCTGCGGGCCGGAGCTCCGTGCAGAAGGCGGCTCGTCCCTCTAGATGGCCCCAGCGGATCGGGGAAGCGCAGGGACGGCAGGCGCCAGCCCGGTGCCGAGCTGCCGGCGCTTTGGGCGGGTACCCCCGGCTCTCACCTCTCCTCCGCTCCCCCAGTCCGTGATATCAACCTCTCCCTGTGGCGGCAGCCGGACCTCGTCAAGTTCGACCGGAGCGTCTTCATGAACCAGGGCGAGTGGGAGCTGCTCTATGTCCTCAGCAGCTTCCAGGAGTTCAGTGTCAAGAGCAGTGACAGCTATGCTGAGATGAAGTTCTACGTAAGAGCCTTTGACACCGCGTTTCTCGGGGACTTGCCCCATCCCTGCCGCTGCTCTGTGCTGCAGCTCCGCCCTGCACGTGGGAGGCTCCTGATAGCGAGCCCTTCCTCTGGCTCACCTTAGTTCCTCCCACCATCCTCACCTGCCTTGGCAAAGAGCCACACCAGCTGAAGGCCTCATTTCAACCCTTCACAGCCTTTTCTGTGTCTGTCCTGCAGGTAGTCATCCGGAGACGCCCCCTCTTCTACACCGTCAGCCTGCTGCTCCCCAGCATCTTCCTGATGGTTATGGACATTGTGGGCTTCTACCTACCTCCCCACAGTGGTGAGAGGGTCTCTTTCAAGATCACTCTCCTGCTGGGCTACTCGGTTTTCCTCATCATTGTGTCCGACACGTTGCCAGCTACTGCAGTGGGCACACCACTGATAGGTACGGTGTGCACCGACCCACTGCCAGCCACGGGCAGGCACCACGGGGCCTGAGAGCTGAGCAGGGAGGATTTGCTTGGGCCCGTGCTCTGTGCACGAGCCTTTGCAGGTCACTCACCTCACTGATGCCTCTGCAGGCATCTACTTTGTGGTGTGCATGGCCCTGCTCGTCATCAGCCTGACAGAGACCATCCTGATTGTGCGCCTGGTGCACAAGCAAGACCTGCAACCCCACGTGCCTGAGTGGGTGAAACACCTGCTGCTGGAAAAAGCCACCATCCTGCTCTGTATCCGGGACAGGAAGAAATTCAGCCAAAGCAAGACTCAAAGCTTGGACACTTCCAGGCAGGTGGAGAACAATGACAGCACAGGTAAGGGTTGCACAGAGAGGTCCTGTGGGAACTGAAGGAGTCTAGATGTTCTGCAGCCATCTACACCTACACAGGCATTCTTTGTGTGGTGAAGTGGGTGCCTAGTCCACCCTCACAAATCCCAGTTCCCCGTCTAAATAGGTTTTTCACATTTGCTTCTCTTGATCCCTCAGCCAAGCTGTCCCCCTACGTCTGTGAGGACCCCCGGGAGTGTGGGGCAGCAGGGGGTCCGAGGTCGGCACTAGCCTTTGCTGGCCGGACAGAGGGCTCAGCAGCACTGCAGGAGGTGCTGCGTGAGACCACGGCTATCCGCCAGCTCCTGGAGAAACGGGAGGAATTCCGTGACGTCGCCCGTGAGTGGCTGCAAGTGGGCTACGTGTTGGATATCCTGCTGTTCCGGGTGTACCTGGCAGCCGTCCTGGCTTACAGCATCACGCTGGGCACCCTCTGGTCGGTGTGGAGGGATGCCTGAGCAGTGTCCATGTTTCAGGGTGGGAGACAGGGGATCTCACTCTGGTGGGCTCTCCCTGGCTCTGGGATTCGCCCGTGTCTGTCGACCCAGGCGGGCGCATCCCTCGCATCCCTCAGCTCCACAGCGGGAACGCGGAGCTGAGCAGGAGCCCCCAGAACCCCATGACCCTGCCCAAACCTCTCTCCATGCTTCCCCTGCCAGCCCCGGGAGCGCCCCCGGCCCGGCCCGGCAATGGCCGCGGCTTCAGCACCGCGGACAGCGGCCCCGCCGCCCGGCCCTGCCGCCTCCGGGCCCGGGGTGCCCTCTGCACCGGGGGATCCCCACCGCCCCAGGGGTCCCGCTGTCCTCTGCTCCCCTACCTCTCACCCCGGCTGCTGCCTTTACTCCCTACCCCGGGCCCCTGGCTTGCCCAGCAGATTCCCACCATGCTTGTGTCCCGCAGTTTTAGCAGAGCGGGAGAGACCCGGTGTCTCTCTCTGGCAGCGGCCAAACCGGGATGGCACCGGGACTGACTCCGTGGGCACGCGGTGCCGGGGCAGATGTGTGCGGGCAGGACTGCCATCACAGCTGCAGTCGGTCCCCAGCCCCCACTGCCCATCTGCCCCTGCCAGGACAGAGGCACAAGGCGAAGAGGAGAGGAAAGTGCTGTGGATGCCGTGAGGGCCCATCCCATGCTCTAGGAGCATCTCTGCATGGGCCTGCAGGTGATGGGAGACAGGTGGGTCAATACGCCCTCCAACCCACCAGCCTCAGAGCAAGACTCCCACTCACCCTCCCAGAGCCATCACCTGCAGGAAAACTTACCTCTGAGTGACGGGGGCTGAGTTAGGGTGGAGTGGGCTCCTGCCAGCGCTGGCCCGCACTAACGCGCTGATGGTCTGTAAGTGGCTGCCTATTGATGAGGTGTCCAGTTAAAGAGTTCGTGAGACACTAAATCAGCCCATTGATCCTGCCGAGATCGATGGTGCTACAGACCTGATCAGTGCAGCGGGCAATTAACACCCTCTGGAATGAGCTGCCTTCATGTAACATCAAACGCTCCAACAGACAAATCCAATGGGGCCATTGACCCGGGCGTGCGATGCCACCCAGCCCGTGTGTTGATGAGGGTACTGGGCAGCGAGACTCCTGAGCCAGCCTTGTCATCCCTCTCCTGCCCACCGTGACCCCGCTGTCCCCCAGGGCTGCACTGCAAGATGCTCACCTGTGCTGCTGTATCCCATGGAATGTTTTGGCCCTTGTCCTTGTCCTCCCAGTGCTAGGAAGCCATCATGCACCCAACCTAACCCCCTCAAGAAGCTCAGCAGTCCTCTTCCCTGGAAGGACAGGCTGCCCATGCTGGAGGAAAGATTTGTTTCTCCCTTCACCCTCTTGCTACTTTGGGAAGTGCTGCATGTAGGAAAAAGTTCAAGGCATCTCTCTGAGAGAAGCCCGGATTTTCCTCTTAAAAAAAAAAAAAAAAATCAATAAATCTGAATCTAATCTCCTAATAAAGGTTTAATGAGGACATAATGTTGATGGAACAGAACATTGTTGCAGCATAATCGCTCCCAGCTGCTGCGCGAGCGTGCACACAAAGGCCTGGTCCTACAGCGACTTCCCCGTGATTATAACAGTGCCTTTGTGCCAGGCTGAGCGCTGCACGGGGCCGTGCCCCCCCTTCTCCCGGGGCTGCTCACAGCATGACCACCTCTGCTTGCCCGAGCCTGGACCAAAGCTCCCCACCCCTTGCCCAAAGTCTTCCTGGGAGGCTGTGCTGGGGGACTGGGGGAGGCAGGACCAGCATTGGGACCTTGGCATGGACACACAGCCCCTCAAACCTGCTGGGAAACGCTGGGGCAGGGGTGAGCATGGCACATGCCATGCCTCCCTGGGAAAAACCAGAGGATGCTCTGCACTCAGTGGCTCCAGCTGTGCTGTACCAAATGTCCAAGAGCCCACAAGGCCTAGGATGGGTGGGCAGCACTCACGGGGTACGGGCACGGCTGGCCGGGCTGGCAGCACCCGCTGCAGCCCGCGGTGCTGTGTGGTTCACACAGCACAAAGGGAGAGCAGGCGCTGCCGTTAATGTAGTCGGTAAATAAATAAAGGAGGGCTTAAGCTTAGTGTACAGCAATCAGTCGGGAACTACAGGATAATTAACGCAGCGGGGGGCCGGACGGCTCTGCAGGCAGGTTTAAATGAACGAGTTCACTTTCATTGAGGCAAACTTGCTCTGCTCCCTGGTGAGCCACAGGGGCAGGCAGCAGCACAGGCAGCATGCTGCGGATGCTCCCTGCCCATGGGGACACTGACATTCCAGGGAGACCCCTCCCCACCCACTGGGGGTAGTTTTAGGACCTCCTCAATTTCCCCTCAGAGCAGGCACCCCAAACTCACCACTATGGATACCCCCATGGCTCACCCCAAGCTGGTGGGATGCGTTCTTCCTCCACTTCCTCCTCCTCCACCTCCTCTTGACAGGCACAGGAATGGGAGACAGCAGGCTGAGACAACAGAATTAACTTTATTGGTTGTTTTTTGTTTTCTAACTGCAGATTCAAGGTATACAACTGAACATTGCTATTTTCCTTATGAGACTTATAAATAAAAATACAAAAAATGTTCACTACAAAAAAATCTACCGTTAGTAGGATGTAAAAAATATTCTCTTTGCTATAGAAGGCACAAACTTTACTTAGTGACACATGGAGAGAAAAAAACCTGCAGCAGTATATTCTTCTTTTTTTTTTAATATTTTTTTTCCTCTGTCAGAAACACTGAAGTCTTACAAAGAAATGCATCTGAATCTACACAGGACGAAGGCAGATGCAGAGAGCTGCAACTAGGAGACACCACAACTGGGGTTTTTTTTTTTTTTTTTCTTTATTTTTCAGGGTACTTTTAGCTAACGGCATCTGTGGCTAGAGGACAGAAAGAGGACTCGCAAGCAGAACCGCAGGGGAGAGAACGGTGAGACAGGAAAAGTCGTACAAAAAATAGGAGCCGATAGATACTCTGAGAAAACCAAAGGGGAACTTGGGCACCTTCTGCGCCCGGGCTCAGAGAGGTGCTGAGGTAGACGGAACGAGGACAGCGACGGACCCGAACCACGAGCGGCAACACAGAGCAACGGGACGGGCAGGCGGGCGCTCACAACACTGACAACAAGCCAGGGGAGAGGGAGCCCGGGACCGCGGGGCCCCGCGCGGCGCTTGGTCCTCACTGCTATGATACACATATATATAGTTATATATATATATATATGGAGGGGTGGCCATAGGGGGCTGCGCCACAGCCAGCAGTGCGGGGCCACGTGCCCAGGGCACAGCAGCATTGCTCCAACACTGACCCCAACGCTGCTGCAGTGCGGGCTGTGTCTCTGAGGGAGAGGAGGGATGGCGGGATGGAAGGGGAGGTTAAAGCAAAAAAAAAAAAAAAAAAAAAGCCACATGATCTCGGCCACATGCTCCATGGCACATGGCACCTGTGTCTGGCAGCGCCAGGACACCACGTGGACCTGCCGTGCACACGCCAGAAATTGCAGCAACTTTCTGTGTGAAAGAACTATTTTCTTTTTTTTTTTTTAATTTTTTTTTCTGTTTTTTTTTCTTAGGCACAACAATTAAACAAGCCGTTCTCCACAGTCACATCCCGGATTGTACAGCGGCGGTGCCGCCCTGCATGGAGCAGCAGCGGCCCCGTGCGCAGGGGCACGCATGGACCTGGGCTGGGGCGCCAGGGAAGATGCTGCTCCCACAGCCCTATCCCTGCTCGGCACCAGGAGAGGTGGGAAGGGCACCCCAAACCCAGAGGGGCCATCAGTGTCCCTCCAGACACTGTCCCACCTTCCTCCCCCAGCTCCTTTCCCCCCTTTTCACCCAAACGCAGCAAAACGACAAAAAAAGAGCCGCGGGATGGAACCACCAAGCCCGTGGCTGCGCAGAAGAAACACAACGAAAACAAACACAAGAGGTAGCTTCAGAACCAACACCCCCAGCCCCATGGGGCCAGGCAAAAAATACCAGTTTTGGTAAGGATAATGCACAACAGGAGGCTGGCAGGGACACCACTGCCCCACCACCTCTCCACCACCAACGCTGGGCACGTGGCTGGTGCATCCCAGCCATGCCACCCCCTGTCCCTCCCAAATCAATAAAAGCTCATGAGGTCACAAAAAACCGAGGTAATTTCAAGTAAAATGTGCTAAACGTGGAAATATTCCAAAAGAAAGTTCAAAAAAACCCAAACAAAAAGCAAAAAAAAAGTGGCGAGCAAAGCCGCCTGCCACTGGGCACCCCTTACTTGTGGGCTCCTGCGGCTGAGGGCTGGGCAAAAAACCCCACACTTGGCACCTTCCTTGGTGCCCCAAATCAGCAGAAGAAAAAAGGATCCCTGCATTCCGAGTGATGCCACACGCTAACAGCTCCAATAGTGACACTGACTGCACATCACCAAACCAACTGCATCTCCCCATGGCAGGCTTCACCCTTGCCCTGGGAAGGCAGGGAAGGAGGGAGAAATGCATAGAGAGGTCTTTGGTCATGGGGAGAGCAGCAGCCTCCTGTGCCTCCTGAGTCCACCTGGACACCAGGCAACATCTCAAGGTAGCCTGGCTCACAGCCAGCTCCCTGCCCCAAACACCCTCCTCTGGCCAGGATCCCCCCAGGATGCTCTTGCAAAGCACCTGTGGCTCACAGGGCACTGTGCTCTCCTGCCTGTGATGCTGCAGCCTGGGAGCATGAGAACTTGCCAGAATTGGGGCCCAAGCCCCATATGGGAGCTCAGGTCCTCTGCAGGGCATCCAGGGCAGAGTCTACCCAGTGACAGAGGACACCAGGAATTAAAGCCTTCCCAGAGCACTAGCTGTACACACACCTCCAGGGAAGCGCCTCTTTCCTACATGGTCTTCCCAGCAGCACCAGTGGCCAATGCCAAGGGTGACAGAGGGCCTGGCTGGGGGCTGAAAAGGGTGAAATCTGCCCTGCAGCAAGGGTGAAAGGGCAGCAGGCGCACGAGCAGCTGGGACAGCAGTGTGGATGGGGCTGGGGAAGGGGCCAGTGCTTCCCTGGCTCCGGCATGAGCTTCAGGATTCTTCCAGCAAGAAGAAACAAATGAGAACTGAAAACAAACAAGGCCATGGATGCTGCGGGTTTGGTGGGATTTTTTTGCCCAGTCATCTGCCACTTGGCCCTGCTGCCCCTCTGCCTCCTCCCTTAGACGTAGCAGAGGTAGAGATAGGTCTTCTCTATCCGCCAGTCGGTGGGGATCTCCTCCGGCTTGTGGCCCTTCATGTGCTTCTGCATGGCAGAGAGGCTGGGGCAGTATTCCAGGCAGATGGTGCACTGGTACGGGGAAGCGCCATTGTGGGTCCGAAGGTGTTTGATCATGGCCGAGTAGTCCCGGGAGCGCTGGTGGCACAGCTTGCACTCGAAGGGCTTCTCACCTGTGTGATATGGGGATACAGGGGTGTCAGTGGGGCTCGAGCCTCCAGGTGTGATCAACGGCTGCTGCAGTGGGCACAGCCGACAACCGAGTAACGAACAGCAGAACTGATGGACTATCGATCCCCTATGAACAACAGTTATGTGCTGGTGCATCCCAGGGTTTGTTATCCCTGGCTGCCACCCTGGCCCACACACCAGCCTTTCTGTCAGGGGACCCGTCTGTCATTGCCAGCATCACCACAGACATCCCAGCACGTACCTGTGTGGACTCGGTAGTGGGTCTCCAGCTGGTGCTTGAGGCTGAACTTCTTGCCACAGCCGTTGCACTCGTAGGGCTTCTCCCCGGTGTGGATGCGCTTGTGGCCCTTCAGCGTGCTCTCGTCCCGGAAGCAGCTGCCGCAGAACTCGCACTCGTAGGGGTGGTCACCTGCAAGCACACGCGGGGGTCAGGGCTGCCGTGACTGCTGTGCCACACCAAAAACAGCTCCCCTGCCTTTCTACCCCAGCAGCCATCCTGGGGACAGAGCATTCCAGTCTCCCCAGTTCCATGTGCTGGTCCCTTCATGCCCGTACAGAGGGGATGCTCAGCACGGTAGAGAGACTGGAGTGTGCTGCAACCCTCCTGCCACCAGCTTCCAGGTTTTTCACCCAGTAGCACCAGCACAGACCCAGCCCTGGGCATCTCCCACACTCCAGACCAGGCGGCTGATAAATGAACTCTGGTTCGGCACCAAAGGCAGAATGATTTGAAGGAAAGGTGAGGGCTCCAGCTACTTATTTATTACAGCCGCGAAGGCAAGGACAATAAAGATAGATTGATCGTCCGAGACTTTGTTCATGAATATTTAAATATTACTGATTTGTCTTGTCACTGTAATTACAATTTCTCTGTGCCGCATATCCTACAAGCACAGTTTATGGTAAAGAATGGCGAACTGTATTTCACTTGTCCTGCTGCAGATGTGCGGAGCTGCCAAGCGTGTAATGTTCCCTGCATTTCATACATTTTCTTCAGCTGTGAAGGCTTAAGTCATCCACAATGACCTACGTTTTTTCATTATCCCCGTGTCAAACTGCACTCGTGCCTGGGCATAAATTGTCCTTCTTGTTATATACTCACATGCCTGTGCTTTCGCTTCCTCTTTAAAATGATATTTTACTCTCTCCATTTGCCGCAGCCCAGTGCTGCGGCCCCTCGCCCCCTCCCGCAGCTGCTGCCTGGGCACCTGGGGGGAGAAGGATGCTTGGGATGCAGTTCGGAGCCCCCCTCCACAGGCAGTGCCTGTGGGCTGTTGTTGACTTGCCCCTCCCCATGCCCAGTTCCAATCTGCCACTTTGGCTTTTGATCCTACAGTCAAAGACAGCAATTTTTCAGCCAGAGGCAGCCTGCATTTCCACCCGCCCACTTTTCAGGGGAGCCTGAGCCCACGGAGCACCCTGGCCCTGGGACAAGAGGGAGCATTCTGCAGCTGTGCAGGATGGCAGCACACAGCACGATTAAAAGCTCCTAAAGCGCTGATGATCCCAGTGTTTTTTCACAGTCAGGAGCTGCTAAAGCGGCAGAGGTTGGGGTGGGACACGCGCAGCCCGACCCGCAGCCCAGGTCACCGGATTACTGGCTATAAATAGCTCCAGTGCTCAGCATTAACATGCTTATCATCAACACACCATTCCCATTTCCCACATTGGGACCCCTGGCCCACGTGTGGGTCTGGCAGCTGCCAGCCACAGGCTGAGCAGAGTGACCCTCGGTGACAGCGCCCACACAACCCCCAGCAGCCGCCTTTACGGCCCTTTTGGAGACTGTGCACATACCCCTGCCTGACAAGAGAAAGAAGGGGCATCCCTGCTCAGCACAGGTTTGGTTCCCTGTCAAAAACAGCAGTGTCAAGGAGGGTGCATGAGCATCCCACTTGAGTGGGCAAAGGATGGGTGAGGAATGCTTCACCCAGGCAGCTGCAAAGATCTGTGGCACTGGCTGTGCTCCTGCACGCTCCTGCTCATCCCCCAAGCATCAGCTCTCTCAGGCATGTGTTGTGACTGGCCCCCAGTGATGGTGAGCGATGCTCTGTGGCCAGGAGCACGGAGCTGCCCAGGGATGCTGTCGGAGGAGCTGAGGACACGGCGCGGGCGCTTTGAGGACACGGCGTAAGGCGGCCAAGCCGCGCTCTCCTGCTCAACAATCCTGCAGCCGAGCCCTGCCCCAGCGGGGCCACGGCAGCACCAGCTACACGTAGCGCAGGTCGCCCTAATCCCATTAGGGCCGAGCACCAGCTGATTATGTGCATCTACCGCCGTAAGCTGATGAGGCGGATATGATCGCACACCCCCTAAGAAGGTCACGTGCCACCTCAGACCAGATCAACTTATTACATGCAGCTTCTTTTTTTTCTATTTTGTTTTTCAAATCCAAGGCACTTCAGTCACCTCCATGCTTTTAATACAAATCACCTCTCTTCCCCCCGTTTCTCTTCCCCAGACAGGGAAGGAGCGTGGCCCAGCCCCAGCCCCAGCCCCAGCCGGCGTGCCGTACCTGTGTGGGAGCGCAGGTGCCTCTTGAGCGCGGTGTGGCTGGGGAAGGTGCGGTTGCACTCGCTGCAGATGTAGCTGCGCACCCCGGCGTGCACCTCCATGTGCTGCTGCAGGGCGCTCTGCGTCTGGAAGCGCTTGCCGCACAGCAGGCAGAACACGGCCATGTCTGTACCTGTGGGACAGGAGACACCCTGCTCAGGCTCTGCCTGCCACCCCAGCCCGCTGCCCCACCACCCCACTCCCACATGGCAGCAGGGATGCTCTGGCAGCAGAAGGGACTCCAAGAGCTGCAGGGCCCTGGTGTGTCATTGGGAGTCCCAACAGCAGGACCCTGGCCACCCCGACCCTGCTGACACTGGCCCCCTGAGGGGAACAACCGAGGAGGAGAAGTTGCTCTTATTGCACTGGAGGCAGCTGGGAGCCCTGGTGATGCTGAGGGATGCCCAAAAACAAAGCAGCTGTTGGGTGATCAATGCACCTCCCCACACCTGTGAGAGCTGCTGAGCTCAGACTTGTGATGCCCAGGGCAAAGGGGACCCAAAGAAACAACCCACAAAGCTGCCCTGGGAGCAGCAGGCAGGATGTGAGAGGGTGAGGTGCCCATCCCTTTTGCTGTGTGTGACGCTGAGCCTCAGGGCAGATCCAAGCTCCATACCATTGGGTACAAACCTGGCTGCAGCAACAAACAGCGACAAAACCCCAACCCAGGTGCTTGTACCTGTCCATAAACATCTCAGGCCTCTATGCTGTTAAACAGTTTGTTTTCGCTTATGCATAGCTGATTGTTCAGAACTGTGAGTCACTGCAAATCGTATTACGCAGGGAGATTAAGCAAATAAATGCTCGCTTTTTGGAGACATTAAAATGTGAGGACTATGGAAATAAAATTAGCTAGAAAATTGTATTAGCAATTCATTAGCAGCACAAGATGTTCAAGGTAACCAACAAATCCATGCAGCCTTCAGGAACAGCAGGGGCAGAGGGCTGCTTGCCACGCTGCAAAAACCAACCCCAGGAAGAGCGCCAGGACCAGAGCACCATGGGGCAGGGACACGATGGGCAGCAGCACTGCCAGCGTCATGGTCCTGCCTGGCACACAGGCAGGTGACGGGGAAGGATGCTCCTGGGCAGATCCACACCTCCAGCTTGGGAACCACGGGACATGGGCATCCCGGAGAGCATCTTGGTTCACACCGTCACCTGCTCTGCCACTGTGCCACCACCCACCCAGCTCTGTCCTGCTGGGGATGCAGGAGTTGCCTGGGGGGATGCTCAGCCTCAGCCTTGCACTGGGCTGCCCAAAAATATTCCGAAATCTGAAGAAAACCCCAGTGAAACGGGAATAAAAGCAGCAAGAGAGGTGGCCCCGCACGGGAGCTGCCTTTCTCCCTCTGCAGGGATTTATCCCAGGGGGGCTGCGGGCTCATGTGCCCCCCACGCAGCTGCGGACAAAACGCTCCCGAGACAAAAAAAAAAAAAAAAAAAAAAAAAAAAAAGCAGGCAGCCCCGAACGGGCAGTGCGAAGCAAATCCCAAGAGGTATGTGGCCCCGCGGCCCTCGGCGGCCCCGGCAGTGACAGCAGGACGGGTCAAAGGTCCCCGGGGCTGAGCCCCCAGCGCCGCGGCCAGCTGCGGAGCGGAGGCCCCGGCCGGCGGGACGCCGGCCCCGATAAATCTGCCGCCAGCAGCCCCCGCTGGGGCCGGGGACAATGGGCTCCCGTGGGGGCGGAGGGCAGGACAATGCCGCCGGGCCGGCGCGCGGGGCCGTAACAAATCCTCCCTGGCACCGTAGGGCCCTCATTTGTGAAACTAATTGGCCCCCGCTTGAAAAAAAAAAAAAAATAGGCTGACTCCAGCAGCCGCAGTGATGGGGACGAGCTGCCTCGCGCATGCATGGGGGGACGGAGCTGTTTGCTGGAGCTGGGCATCCCTCAGGTGCTGCTTCCTGAGACCTGCAAAAGGCCGTTTCTAATTTCTCCTTTTTTTTTTTTTTTTTTTTTTAAATATTTTTTTATTTTATTTTTTTTTCCCTTCGTCAAGTAATGTATCAGTGAATAAACACCCCAGGCTGCGAGGTCAGTGTGTACCACGGCCTGGGAAGGCACACGGCTCCAGTTGTGATCTGAGAGCAACGCATCTCCGTGACACAAAGGCTGACAGCGGCCGGGCGCGGAGCTGGAGGATGCGGGAGATGGTCCCGCATCCCCGCCCGGCAGCGGGACACGGGGCCCGGCAGCGGGACACGGGGCCCGGCAGCGCTGCTCCCAGCCCCGAGGCTCTGCAGGTGACATCCTGCACCGCGCCAGCTCTGCCGGGCACCGTCCCACCGCCGCCCTTCGAGCCGCTTCGTTTTTCTTTAAGCTGCATGTCAACTATGTCACACCTTTGTAGAAAGGATGGGGAGCGGGAAAAATGGCAAAACTCTTGAGAGGGTGCCACATTGGGTGACACGGACTCAGCCCTGTGTCCTGCTGTGAGTGCATCCCTGGGCTCCAGCCACAGAAGCCCTGAGCCAGCCCTCAGCCATCGGAAGAAAAATCACCCCTGATAAAGAAATGCTGCCGCCCCAAATCAGTGAGAGACGGATTTATTCATTTCCCTGACATTTTAATGGTTTCTCCCCTTTTTGCGGGAAGATGATTACAAATTAAGCAGCATTTAAACGCTTTTTACTGTCAACAATTAAAAGGGGTGAAGGCGGGCGAGCAATTCATTCCCCGGGAAACGCGCTGGCTCTCGGCGGGCGCCGCCGGCCCTTCCCTCTACTGTACACCGCACAATGGCCCCGAGCGCGCCATTAATTTTGCAGGACGTTCAAAAGCAAATTAAAATATAAAAAACCCCCGGGCACAAAGATAGATACCGAGGGAGGGGGCGGCGTAGGTCAAGCTTGCAGAATTGAAGTCTTAGCAACTGGGGAGGTTTAAGCACAGCCCTGCACGCTGTGTTCAGCTGCCACCTTTGCCACCATCCCTGGTTTGTGTGTCCCCGCCAGAGCCAGCGCTGCGCCAGCAGCTGAAAGCCGCTAGTGGGGCAGCTGTTAGCACTGCCACAGGGCTCCGAGGCGGAAGCTGGAGTGATTTGGATGTTGGATGCTCTTTTGGTAAGCGTGTTGGCAACATCTTGGAGGGTCTTTTTAAATACGAGGTGATCCCAAAACTGAATTTTAGGGGAAGGATACTTGATGGAGGGAGGGAAAACCCTATGGCTGCAAGCCCGGAGATGCACATCCCTGTTCTGCAGCAGCTTGGTCCCAAAGCAGCGCAGTAGCTAGGGATGTGATGACGAGCGAGATGCGACGTGTGACAGCGCGCCCCGTCCGAGCCGCAGCGAGGGATGCTGCAGCACCGCCCCCCGCCCGCCGCCGCTGCCAAAGCACGAATTAAACTCCAAACCGGCGTGGCCACGGCCGAGGGAGGCACGGTGGGGTGGGTCTCCCTCGGCACTGGGCTCTGATGGTTTATGGATGCGGGAGGTGCATCGCAGGAGAAAGGCGACACGTCCCCTTTAAAAGGAAATATAATTTACAGTGTGCAGCCAGGCGGGCCATAGTTTCAATCTCGTTTACTATAGAGAAAACTCTGCTAGCTGTTCTCTATCCCACAAATCCGATTTAATCAGACAAGCCAGCCAGCGTGGCTTGAAGTAAAAACGGATAATTAGTAAACAGAGAGCTACTTCAGTGCTTCATTGGCATTCGAGCCGGGCTAGTGTGTCGCATTTAAAATGCAGTCTGATGAAGTTTACAAAATCAAACCATTTGTTACTCCTATTGAAGAGGCTTCAGGCCACTTGCAATTAAATTGGAATTAGTGCTTAGAATGAGATACAGCAAATTCATACTAAAAAGGGATCTGACTTTCAGACATTTGACTTCAAGTTTTTCCCCCATGCTAGAGCATGCGTGCGTGCGCTGGCCTGCAGCCCCCCAGCGCCCCTGGCAGCACTGCCAAGCCCAGACTGCCATGTGGCTGGACAATGGGGTGACTCGGGGTGCTGTAGCAGCAGGAGGTGATGGACAAAGGGAGCGGTGTCGCTCTGCAGGTGCAGCAATCCCCGCTGAGCCCCAGCACGGTGGCAGCACGGGGCTGGCAGTCCCAGTGTAAGGATGTGCAAACCAAACTGCCCCTCCCCAAGTCCTCCTCATAACTGCACTGCCATCCTTCCCTGCCTGTCCTCAGACCCACACTAGCAGACTTGAAACATGAGCAGATCCATCCACTGTTGAAATAATCAGGAACATGGAATGAAAGGCTGTGGAGGGGCACACTGGGAAGGCTCCAGTATGATCATGGGCACGAGCATGCTCACATCAAAGGATGCTGAGGGAGCCTGTTGCTGCCTCATGCACACACCCTAAAACTCCCAAACCCTCGGCTCAAGTCTTGATAACTCAGAGTCTTCCACAAGGCTCTCTCCTTCTCTATTTATGTTGAACATCATCTCTCACATGGTGCATGTGCCAGAGGTGACCTGATGCTGCTGCTGCCCTTACAACAAAGGTGAATGGCTCCAAAATACCCTGGCCATGCAAAGCAGGAGCCCAAAGACTGTTGGCACTCCTGAGATGAGATTTCAGCGACATTTGATGATTTTTGTCAGCATGTCAAAGGCTCTCTACCAGCCTCTACCTCCCAGCCAACACTGCTGGCTGCTGCTGCAGGGGAAGCTGCGGGCCCTAGAGAGCAGGAACAGCAGCATCAGAGAGGAAGGTGCCATTGGCAATGGTGGCCAGAGAGTGGCAGAGAACCCTTCCTTTCAGTCCTGCCTACAGGAAGGTTGGGAGAGGCAACAAGGGGCACATTGCCTGGAGCATCCCTGCCACAGTTCCAGCACCCAAGCACAGCCAGCCTGAAGGACAGCCTGAAGGTACCCAGCCTGACATGAGGGACCCAGGGAACACTGTGCACATCCTGCTGTCATGGAGCTGAAATGCAGACAGCAGAGGAAAGTGGGCACCAGCACAGGCCTGGGGACACTGGTGGTAGCACCAGCACCGAGGCTGCATTTTGCCCCAGGATGATGGTGGATGCATGTGCAGGGTAAAAAAAACAACCCAGTTTTGGTGTCTGTTTTCAAGATTATGATGAAACCCAAAGTGGTGTTTTTGGTGGCAGCACCGAAGTGCACCCACAGGTGCAAAGGAGCCCTCCCTGAATGCTGCTGTAGGGACACAACACCTGCAGATGCCTGCCTGGATGTAGGGGTGTTGTGCAGAGCTGTGTCATGTGGTGCCACCTGCTCCAGTGCTATTGAGGGGTGATGGCATTCATTATTGTGCTGACAAACAGCCCCACAACCTTCATGGTTCAATGGAGAAAGGGGGAAAAACCCCCTAAGATAAGCACAGGAAATGCGTGCACTTTGTGCCAGAGACACCAAATCATCCCAGTTTCAAAGGCTGCCTCTGGACTCCACAGCTTGGCTTCTGTGCTAATTAACATCTTTATGGAAGGCAACTTCTCCCAAGGGGGCATTTGTTTGATTATTATTATTTACTTAGAGATAGCACAGCCTTCGTCTCAACTTTAACTGACTATGGAAAATTAATTCTTAAAAAGCAGCCGACGCCGCCTGCTCTCCCGCTCCTGCTGGTTTTCCTCCTGGGCTGGACATGGACACTCTGGCTGCAACAGGAGGGCAGGGCAAGCTTCTGGCACTGCCTGCTGCCTCCATGCCAGCTCACCCTTTTACAAAGGCTGAGGAAAGCTCTGGCATTTCAGAGCAGTTGTACAACACTGACCTTGCAAGCACGGGGGATTAACAACCCCTCTAAAATAAATGCCTCATTTCTTGGTCCTGAGGTGATGCACAGGGCTGCTTCCCACCCAGCCACGCTCCTGCTCTCCCCACTGCCCAGGGCAGGATGCAGATGGTGGATGTATGGGATGCTGGTGCCCGCAGCAGCCTGGGCAATGGATGCCAGGCCCTGGGCTGCAGCTCTGGCACGGGCAGCTCATGCCTGCTGGGGGTGATTTATTCCAGGGGCCATCTGCACCTGGGGGACAATGGGGTTCTGGATCCTCATTAGTCACACCCTTGTAGCTTGACCTCTCTGTCTTCCTTTGAGCATGGTGGGACAGGAGCATCCCTTTCTCACCCTTCCTTTTGGCAGCCCGTTGCTCCCCCATGCCCAACAGGGGGCACCAACTGGTGCCTTCCCCACCACGCTCCATCTCCATCACTGCCACCACCACCATCTCCATCACTGCCACCATCACCATCACCATCACTGCCATCATCACCATCACCATCACTGCCATCATCACCATCACCATCATTGCCACCATCATCACCACCATCACCACCACATCCCCATCCCCATCCCCATCCCCATCCCCATCCCCACCCCCATCCCCATCCCCATCCCCATCCCCATCCCCATCACCTTCCCTCGCTGCGTTTCCTGCTCAAGCAAAGCCATTACGAGGGTGCGCGTGCGGGGAAGGAAGGAGCCAGGCGACGATAAGCGGCGTTGGCTTTATGGCAACAGGCACACAACTCATTTGTTTCATGTTTTGCAGAATATAAAAGCGCCGAAACATCTTAATTTTAAATTCTTATCATTGAATTTACTGCTTTTCTCTCGCAATGATTTGTGTTGCTTTTTAATTTTTACAGTCTCTACAGAAGCCAGATGCTACCGCCTAGGGCCAAAATAATAAAAACCCGCTGCAGTCGCGAGTTACAGAACAAAAAGGAAACGCGCGGCTGACAGAAGTTAATATCTCAATTTAACAGTGCTGCTCCGCTAATGATCCTTTGATATGTGTTTATTTAGAAAGGTCTGATCTTGACCTTGAAAGCAAACTAAACCGCAAAGTCTTTATGAGAGGAGAGAAAGACTTTATTTATAGACTGGCTTTGCGTCAATCACGGCGGCAGCTGGACCCGCGCTGGGTGAGGCTCTGCGGCTGCCCGTGCGCCCAAACGGGGCGTTCCATGGGAAATGCATTTCTGGGAGGGTGTGGGATCAGCTGCCATGGGGGAGCACAGCGTGTCCCCCATCTCCAGGGCAGCATGCTGAGCGCACCATGGAGATGCAGTCCAAGGGATATGAGCAGCTCCAGGCCTGTGAGGGATGCTCCTGGGGGACAGAACTGGTCCAGACACACCCTTTTGCCCAGAACAAGCCACCCCAGAGCACTGCATGCCTAACCCCTTCTTCCAGCACTGGAAATGCTGCCTCTGCTCCCCAGTCTAGTCCCTGAATGTGGCCCCCAGGC
Source organism: Muscicapa striata striata (assembly GCA_030060385.1). Classification (NCBI taxonomy): domain Eukaryota; kingdom Metazoa; phylum Chordata; class Aves; order Passeriformes; family Muscicapidae; genus Muscicapa; species Muscicapa striata. The sequence continues at coordinate 281,744 of JAREIS010000122.1, forward strand.
TTTGGAAGGAAGGGATGTGTTCAGCATCACCCCAGCCCACACTGACAAAGCCTGAGCAGCCTTTCCTCCTCTTCCTGAAGAAACTGAGTACTATGCAAACCTGGCAGAGGGAGTTTTTAAGGGCCAATCCTTTTTATTGCATTTTCACCTCCTGGTTGGGGGAGGTGGGAGGTTCCTGAGCTTTTAATGCTTCTAGCCTGGGATTGCACTGTGGACACTTCACACCTGTGGTATGCTGTGCTCTCCAGCCAAATTTCCATTTTTTCAGGCCAAACAGTTGTTTGAAGCTGTTTGCAGCCCCTAAAGCCTTCTGGCCAAATCTGGAGGCACATCATCCCTGCAAAGTGGCAACCCCAAAGCCTTTTTATTGTACTGAGTATCTATTAAAATATATCAATATATATTAAACTCATTCAGGCAGATTCATGATCATCCTTGGCAAAAACCATCACTCAGCTGTTTCATCCCTAAAGGTACCCATGGAAAACTGCCCCCTTTCCTGGCAAAACACATCACCTTTCCAAAATGCAGTAATCTGCTCTCTGAACATCTGAACATCTATGTGCAACACCTCCCTTTTGTGCTGCTTTCCCCTAATCTCACACCACTCTGGAGAATGCCAGATTCACCCCTGCCATTCCCAAGGAAACTGCATTGGGACACCTCTGCCCCTCCTGAGAACCAGTTTCTCTGGGGCAACCACCAGGAAATCATGGTAGCACTTCTGGCCACTGCATCAGATGGGAAGCTGTCACATTTACTCTTCATCACTGCACCAGATTCCCAGATTTCCTCTCGCCAGTTGTAATTTGGACTGAAATCAGCTGAAAAAACAATCTGACTTTCTGCTGAAAACCCAGAGTATTTCCTTCACTGCTTCTGAACTGCTGTTCAACTGATGTGCTAGAAACTGCTTCATCTCCCCAAAAAGAGCTTTGGTGAGGAGATGAGGGGTCTTCCCATGGGGGACCACTATCACCATCACCACTGCCATTGCCCCACCTGGCAGGGAGCACCACCTGCCCATTGTTCCACTCATGCATCTCTCCTGTTTGGGGTGGCACCATTCTGGCATCCTCCAGCCCCCTGGAGCTGTCACAAAGCCCTGCTCCACCAAACCCCAACCAACAAAATGACCTTTTTGGCACTGGGGCGGCTGCCTGGCAGAGCCTGGCCTGGAGTGACCGGCGGCCGCGAGGCACAAAGCCAGGACTCGCAGCATCTGCTTATTATTCCTGCACCCCCATCATTAAAAAAAGAGAAAAGATGAAAAGGCCCCCTTAGCAAAGCCGAGGAGATGTGGAGCGGCACCGAGCGCAGCCTGGCCCCCAGTTGTTGGGGGTTTTTGTACAGCGGGGAGACGCGAATCCTGGGGGACAAAAGTAACTGCTAAGGTAAGTTAAACCTTGTCGAGATGAACTTTCCTGCTACTTTTAATTAAAAGTTCTTTGGAATTAAAAAGGACACTATTCAGGAAAGGCTGAAAAAAAAAATTCATTGACACCAGCCCGCCCCCCTCCCCTTTTTCCCAAGGAAAAGAAAAAGCTGTTTTTGTGTGTCTGCTCACCCAGCCCGCACTGTACAAAAGGAAGCGGATTTGCAGCAAGACACATGAGATGACCCCCTGACCCCGAGCCGCTGAAAAGTCCTCAATGGCATAAATACCAGATAATCAATCACATACCAGGAGGGCCGGTCCCCCTGCCCTCGCCCCCGCCGCCGGGTTTATGAGAGATGCACTGTAAACGGACACCGGCTCCTGACGGGAGGCCCCTCTTGGCATTCCTCTGCTGGACCAGGAGACCCCGGCCGCCTCTGAGACCGTGTTTCATCCCTCTTTTATAAAGCCCAGCATGGAAATGCTGAGCATCCTCAAGCTTGCCATAGCTGATCCCTTGTGCTCCAGAGCAAAGGGGGACAGAGGCATCTCCCCATCTCCCTGTGCTCTGGAGAGATGGCCAAGCATTGTCCGTGCCACCACAGGCCAGCACATGGCCAGCGCTGAGCTGGGTATGCAGAAACCAGGGAGAGAAACCAGCCCCATTTACAGAAGGCTTTGCTTTTTGGGGGCTGGCTTTGCGAAGCCTTCATGGATTCTAGCACCGACTGCCATGTCAAGCTGCATTCCCTTATGGGGCTCTGACCAGCACCCTGAATGCCAGCAGAGGAAGGCTGCCAAGTCCCTCTGGTGCTCCAGGGCAACAATAGATGTTAAAGCTTTCAAGGGAGGAAAGGGAAAAAACTTGCAGTGATACTGCACTGGTTTGGTTAAATGGGGAGCCACTTGGCAACTAAATTTGATAATGCCTTTGTCCATGGGTCAGAGGTTAAATATGTTCACACTAATCCCCTTCATCTAGAATTAAAGGACAAGAAAGATTTCTCCGTAGCTTAGCGAGAGGGCTTTTCTCATCGCGCTTTAAATAGTATTTGCACAGGAAAATTAAAGGCAGGCCATTGGCCCCGATGCCACCGTGGCTGCACGGCTCTGCCACGCTCCCATCTCCTGCCTGTTGAGGTGAACACACCAGCTTGCATGATGCCTGGCCTCGTCACATTTCCCCATGTGCGTACCAAGGAGCACAGGGAATTCTTGCTGCCATTTGCTGTCAAGGTGGCAGAAGCAGCCGTGGTTTGGGAGGCAGGGAGATTCCCAGCTACAGGAATGCACGCCAGGACTCAGATTTCAAGTGCTGTCACAGGACATTACTGTCAGACAAAGGGGCTCTGTGCTGTGCCCCTAGGACCCACTGCCCCCAGACCCTCTGTGAGCTGGGGCCGGCACCTGAGCATCCAGAATCCACTCTTGCACCCAAGAGAAAACCTCTGAAGCATCGGCTGTCCAGCACAGCCCAACCCAGCACAGCCCAGCCCAGCACAGCCCAGCAGCGCTGGTGCTCCCTCCCCCCGCCGGGACTGTGCAGCCCAGGCGAGCATGGGAGAGATAATTACCTCTAAGCGTACTTAATATTACAGTGCATTATCTCTAGCTATGGAGAAAAGCACGATCTGGAGGTATTTCCCCCCAAAGCCTCGTTGGGCTGCTCTCAGAAAACCCTCCTGAGTCCTGTGAAACGGTAACAGAAAGTCACAGGCAGCCCAGAAGACATCAGGTTGGTTTTGGTAAGGAAGTGTGCCAGCTGCTTGTGTTGGCTGCTTGTGCCCGCATTGCTCTGATCAAACTGTGGAAGGGGATGCAGCAGGACAAGCCACAAACAGCATCTCCCAAATCTGCTGCTGGAGCAGGGACATTGCAGATGGCTGTTGGTGGCCAGTGGCACCACTGAGAGAAGCTGCAGCCACTGGCAGAGTCACGTCCATCCTAGCAGAGCACTGCCCTGACCATTAATTGCAGTGCCACACTGAGTGTGAGGCAAACAGAATTTGTGTTTCAGTGTGATTTACAGCTCACATCACCAAACTCATGTGTTATGTTCCACTTGCTCAAAATCTGTCATTTCCACACTGGAAGAAGCAGTGTGCCACACATCTGCAGCATTACTACAAGGTTTTGGGCTGGAACCATTCTAAGGGAGAGAAAGCAAAGCAAATGTGAGGAAATAAATATGTAATAAATTGGACTCGGTGTACATTTGCCAAGAACAGGGGCGGTGTGGGCCCATATGACAGTGCAGCTCCGATGCAATGCCCCCTCCACCTCCCCCAGGCTCCCACACAGTCCTTGGCAAACCCAAGCCAGCAATGGGGCTGCTGGGATGCTCTTCTGTGGAAAAACACCAAAAGCTCTGGCATATAATACAGAAATAATTTACAAATTTTTAAAAATGGCCGTGTGGTTGTTGAGCAACACTTGCCATGGGAGCCAGTGCGGGGGCATCCCGCCACCTCTGCTCCCGGGTTCCTGCTCTCACGTGCCACATCTTTCTCCCTTTGTACCTCCGCTTATACTGCACGACTGTTTTGAATCTCTAAAATAATGTGACAAGTTAATGATGGCACAATTATCTAAATGTTTAACAGACATGTTATCTAAGTGAATCGGATTGAGATTCCATCCCGCTGACAATAAACATCAATGGGAGAGCAGAAAGTGATAGGCAAATTATCGCCAACCCTGCAATTTCAATGCTATTAAATTTGGAGGAATAACAGCCCTGAGGCCTGTAAACTCTGAATAAAATAGACCCTTGTGTTTGGCCAACTATTAAATCAAAACGCTACCAACATCCCAGCAAAAGAAAAAAGCGGGGGGGAAGAAAAGGGGGGAAGATATAGAGCTTTTCAATTTTCAGTTACATGTTGGTTTTATTAATTCTTTTCTGCTACTGGTGTCCCAGGGCAGAGGATAAGAGGGAATATAAGGGATGCGAGTATGTGATGTAGGAAGGGAACATGGACAGCGGAGAGTGAAGGGTCCTGTGACATCCTTGGCGGCACGGCCGGGGCCACGCCAGCCCCACAAATCAAAGAGCCAACTACCTGCTGAAGCAAACACTGTAGTAGGTGTCGCTCGTGCCCACGTGAAACTGGGTCAGGAGTAAATCTGCGCTGTCCCGCTGGCTGACACCGGCTGCCGTGCGCTAACTGCCTTGGCACACAGGAGGAAACCCGAGACGAGTCACCTCTGATATTTATAAACGTCGGCACGGGCCCAAACCCGCGCGCACAAACACCGCGCGCGTGCACATCCCGGCTCCGAGCGGCGCTGCCGGGGGTGCTCAGGCTGCCACCTCAACGCATTCTGTTTTTTCCTCTACATTGGAGGAGAAGGGTAAGGAATTTTCCATGCTCTCCTCCCCAGCACCAAGCTTGTGCTGCTGGAAGATGAGCCAAAACAGTTGCTGCTTTTCCTATTGCAGCGGGACGGGGGCCAAGGACAGTGCACACCCGGAGAGGGCGTCTCAGCCCCGTGTCAGTGGGGCTGCACACAGCCCTGCCAGCGCTGTGCTTACAAACAGGAACTATTTTTTTGTATTTATTCTTGTTTTTTGCCTTGCCTCAGGAAGTGGGGTGTTAGTTTTCTGCTGTAGAGACGAGCAGGGCTTGATGCAGCACATGTACAACAGCCTGGCTCTGTGTTACTGTCATTCAAAGCAGCAGGGAGGGCAGTGGGGAAAAGAAATAACATAAATGGGGTCCTGGGTGCTGAGAGTCCACCTGAGAAATAGCCCCATATGCTGAAAGAAAACCCCAAGAACCCTTCATCTCTGGCACAAAGCTCCACAGCTGTAGGTCATGTGGGGAAACAGTGACTGCTGGGAAGAGGTGCCCTGTACATTGTTTTTGAGTAATGTGTGGATTTGGTCAGCCTGTACCAGACACCCTGCTCAGCTTTTGATGCCATCCCTGAGACCTCTACCTGCCTCTCTACCAAAAAGGGTTAAGCATTTCTTTTACCTGGAAAGTTGGTAGGTCTTTTGCCAGCCAGCTTGGAGCTAAGGACAAAGGAAGAACGCCCAAAACAAACCCATTCTGGAAGACACTATTATTTGGGAAGGGGGTTAATTACAGCAAGGCAGGGGAGGGACGCTTTCCATGCCAGCAGAGGAGAGGAAATAATTTATTTTGGCTGCCTTGGGCACTCAGCCCCTCTCTGCCATGTTTACAGCTGGAGGCAGTGATGACAAGCTCCCCTTGGGTCATGGTGTCCCTCGCTCTGGTTGCCCTTTGCCCTTTGAGCTTTGGCACAGCCCAGCCCCAAGGATTCACCAGCCAAAGAGGGTTTAATCCCTACAGGAGAGTCAGGGCTGTCAGCTGAACTGCTCTGCATCTGCAGGGTGTTTTTGGGGGCAGGCATCATTGAGCTCCATGGCTGGGCTCCCACTTGTCACCCCAGGATGTTCAACAGGTCTGGGAAACAGAAAGGAAGGGGATCTGGCTGCAATTTGCTTGGCCACTTTGAAACCCCTGCCTGGGCTTGGGTTGCTCAGCCCTGCAGCCAGTCCCTCACTGTGCTGGCTGCCCTTTCACAGCCCTTCTCCTCAGCCCACAGCATACAGGGCTTCCAAACAGACCTGGAATGGCAAAACCCAGCCTCCAGCTGTATGGGTATGGACAGGGAGGGCAAGTACTTCAGGATTTATGGACTGGTGCTCGGCCAGCACAGCTCCATGACTGGGTGACAGCCGGAGCCATTCCTGCCCGGTGACACAGCACTTTGCACCCCAGCATGAAGTCAGCCAGGCTCTCTGTGCCAGCCCCCAGCACAAACTCACTGCCAATGGCATTTACCAGGGCTTCCAGCACTGAAAGATGAACCTGTGCTCAGTTAAAACGCTCCCAATATAGCACAGGAGGAGCAGGCGCTCTGTCCTGCTCCAGCCTAGATTTGGAGGGTGAAGGGCTGCACCTGGGACTGCCTGGCTGTGAATTCCCCCAAGCAAATCCTTCCCAGGCACGGCAACTGTTGCAAGAGGCTTAAAGAGATCCTTCTGCTCCTGATGGTGGCATCACTGAAGGGCATGGAAGTGCCAGAGCAGAAACATGTCAGAAACCAACTTTCTGGGAGATGTTTGGACAGGGACAAGCTTTGCTTGCAAAGGGGACAAACGACCTCACTTTGTTCTGCCATTGCTTCCCATGATAATGCTGAGCAGTGGTGAAACAGCACTGCACCAACTGGTGCCTAAATCTGTGCTTTAGTGTAAGAGGAACTGGAGCTGCCTGGGCAGTGCAGAGGCAGGAACTGCAGAGGGTCTAGCTCTCTGTTGGGCAAAGGGTGACAAAGGCAGCCCAAAAGTTAAAACCTCGCCTCAGTGAAGGGTGGAAGGGAGGGCCACGTACCGGTGTGTGTCTGCCGGTGTGTCTCCAGCGCGTCTTCCTTGGAGAACTGGGCGCCACACTGATCGCAGACCAGGGCTTTGGCACCCGCTGGGGAGAGAAAAGGGACAGGAGGGTTATTGCAGGGACAGAAAGATGCACACCTGAACGTGCACATGGACACTGTAGCTGCCATTAACACTCCAGGCCCAGTGCCATGCAGGGGTCTCATGTTTAATGTCCCCTGTGCAGCCAGCAAAAGCAGTGCCTCGTTCAGCCCTGTGTTCCTGCTCCTTGCACATCACAGCAAAATACAGAGCTGCTTGCCAGGAAAAGACTGTTACTATTTTTTAAAATCATTAAATATCAATGCATTGCATTAGCACTGCAACTTATCCAATTGCAATCAGTTTCCTGTCCCTTCCCATTGTGGCTGGTGCTGCTGGTACCAAAGATGCACCTGATCAGGGATGTGGTTGGAATGGGACAACTGAGCAACAAGCTCAGAGGCATCCCTGACTATTCGAAAGAGATGTGGGATTTGGGGCAGTTCTTAGAAAATTACTATGAACATGTGCTGCTGGTTTAGATGAGGAAAAAAGCAGCAGCAGATAAGTAACTTCCAGATGAAACCAGATTAATGACACGCCATGTCCAACAGCACTGCGGGACAAAGCCACAGCCCCATTCCACGGTTTGATTCATCTGTTGTGAGGAGCTGAATGTTGCAGAGCAGCATCAAGGTGGGGGCACTGCCTCGCAGAATGCTGTGCTGCCCGTTTGCAGGGGTCCACACTGCCTCTCCCCTCTCCTGCCCACGCCCCTGAGCTCTCTGTCCCACAGCCAGGGTGAGATTTGGGAAAGGTGGGCACAGAAGGCGATAGGGAGAGAGGTATCATGAGACACATTGAAAAGTGAATTCCTTTGCCTTTAAATTGTCTCAGTAACGGCTGGCTCGCAGGCAGAAATATTTGGCAGCGGTGAAATTAAAAGTGATAAATTTTCTCGCCAAGAGCTGATCGATAATAGAGGTCTCATCTGTTAATCAATATGACAGTCTGCCTGTTTACTGTGCATATGTTGTTCCCTGCCGCCCTCGCTGCGATGTCAAGTTTGCACTCAAAACAACCCGAGTGCACCTGGGCCTCGGCTGCTCCAAAGGGGCAAACACACCCAAACTTCGGGGGGCTGCAGGGCAGCTCCCTCACACCTGCCCCGCCCAGGGGAACGCGTGCCATCAGGGATGGGACACCGGGATGCGGGCACTGCCGGAGGTGCCCTGTCCAGGCACGGCAGGGAGAGAAGAGCATGTCCAGGGAGGTGCGGGATGGGGTGGGTGCGAAGGGGCCGGATGGATGGGGCAGCAGCGCGGGCTGGCCCCTGGCTCGGCGCGGGCGGGCGATGCGCAGCCCGCAGTTGCCAAGGCAATGGCTCTCCATCGCCGCTCCGAGCTCCGCCGGCCCCGCCGCAGCCCAGCGCGATCCACGGGGATGTGGCAGCCCGGGATCCGCGAGGATGCAGCGACTGTGGCAGCAACAGGTTGTCCCTGGGCAGGGCTGCTGTGGGCCCCCTCCCCGAGCCCCGCACCGGCCCGGCGGGGCTCGCTGCACCGCAGCCTGAGACGGAGCGCTCCTGCCAAACACCGCGTTTGCTTCAACTTCCCCCATTTCCACACGGGATCAGCGGGGACGAGAGACGTGCCAGTGCCCTCTGCGAGCTGCGGCCAGAGAGGCCGCAGAGGCACGGCCAGGCGAGGCAAAGGCGGCCAGCATCTGGCTGGGGGGCGGGCGGGGGGAGGAAAAATTCTTGGCGAGGCGAAAATAAACAGGGCGAACGCAGGGAGGAGCCGGGCGCACTGGCTTACATAAGGAAGCACAGTGTGTACCAAAACAGCGGACCCAAAAAAAGCCGGAGCTGTCAGAACAATGAGTACAGACGCGGGGCATTTACAGCAGGCGCTGCCGTACAGTTTTATTTACAGTACCTCTTATCAGCGCGGGAACAGCACGCCGCCTGCCAATTTCCAAAGGCCAGGACTGCGTGTTCTTTCCCTCAAGTAGATGTGTACTCCAGGCGGGGGAGTTTTTTTTTTTTTTTTCTTTTCTTTTCTCATCAGCAAAACAAAAACTGATATGGAGCCAGAATTCCTGTAATGTACACACGCCGGCGGGGAGGGGGAGGAGGAGGAGGAGGGCGGCGATTGAATATGTAAATAGTTCAAGGTTAATTTTACTATGTGAGTCACCGGGAAAATGTCATCCAACATCTGAGCTTATTATAACAGGGCTCAGAAAAAAAAAAAAAAACCATCACGGCTTGCTGTTTGTTATGAAAGGGAGCAGGACACGTTGGAAAGCGGAGCTCATGGCAGGGCTCTCTTGCCCCCCTTGCCTTCCTCCCCGCTGTAGGCAGAAGCCATCAGCCTCTGAACGCACGCGCAGGTTTGGGCAGGGTATATTTAGCCAGCGCCTCGTATCGCCTACAACACACAGATATCTCCAGATGATCTTATCGATGGGATGGGACGGGACGCCGCGTGCTGCCAAGTATCGGCCGTGTTTCGGAGCGAGCCTTGCTGTTGGCACCAGCCCCCCCGCCGAACATTTATATCCGCCCAGGCAAATTTACAGCCCCTGCCTGATAAAGGTCCCTGGGGCACACGGGTGCGGAGCCGCTGCTCGCTCCACCCTGAGGATCACGCAGTCCCTGCCGCCCCATGTGCCCCCCGAGCAGGGCTGGAGCTGCCCAGGTCGGCAGCGCCCCCGGCAAAGCCACAAGCAGGGGCAGAACTCACCCTGCCATGGTCTTGAAGGTCTTTTGGAACCTTAATGGTTCTATGATTCCATGATTTGATTTTCTCTCCAAGAAATGCGAGGGAGCAGGCTGCCAGGCTGAGGGCATGGCACGGAGCAGGATGCCCCACGGAGCAGGACAGGGCAGCTGTGGCTCCCTCCCCGCAGCCAGGCTTAGCTGCTGGGCTGGAGGACAGAGCTCACCTTGTTTCAGCCACCACCATCCAACAGTCCCTCCCAATGCCCATCATTTAATTACTTTATTGGGGAGGAAAAACTTCCCAGTAGGGCTATGGAAGAGGCACTCAGAACTCTAGCTCAGGAAAAGAGAAGGAATAAGGAAAAAGAGGGACTGCCAGCATCCTCTGGAGGAGGAGGAAGATGGCTAAGGGAGGAGGAAGATGGGAAATTGGTGAGGAGAATGGTGGGGGAGGATCCAGCCTTCCCTGCTGCTGTTTTGGCATAATGGCCCCGTCAGTAGATTGTGACATCCCCTCCCTCAGAAGAAGGGATTAATAAAAATTTGGGATTATATATTATTAACAGGCTGTAATCAGTGAGAAGATGGAGATATGTGTGTGTGGGGGGGAATATGGATTAAAAAAAAAAATTGGCAAGAAAATTTATGCACTGCCATTGCTTTACTACCTAATTAATTCAGTAATTTCAAAAACAATTTTATTTATGTTCAGTTTACCACATCAGAAGTGCAAAGAAAAAAGCACCAAACCACAGTGATGCTAAAATAATACCTCAAGGCATCTATTTTTAATCAGTGAAAAAAAAAAAAGGGAAAAAAAAAGAAGAGCCAGCCCAGCTCTATACAATCTCTGCTGGGCAGACCACCAACTCGGGGAGCGCAGCAGCCGAGCCCTCTGCTAGTGCCTTCCTGGCTGCCGAAAACAGAGCTTGTCAAAAAAAAAAAACAAATCCATAATGGCCTGAGGCTCCTCTCCAATCTATTTTCTGCTCAGCTGGTTTTAAATGAAGTTATTATGAGTCATTAAAACACCCGCAAGCCTGTGGAAGTCAGCCAATTACAATTTTAAATTTAGCCTGTTCTCTATCCCATTCTCTTGTTTTCTTCTTTTGCCCACATCAAGCCGCTTTTGGATTTTTATTATTGCTATTATTATTATTATTATTATTATTATTATTATTATTATTATTATTATTATTTCCCTTCTCCCCTGTTTCACACAAGTGGAAGAGACAAGTCATGAAAATCTCTGTGCTAAAAAAATACAGCGGAGAAACCCAAGAAGGGCTGAAAAAAGACAGAGCTGCAGAGCAGGCCTGGAGAGTTCAGCTCCTGCTTCCTGAAGTGCCATGGAAAGGTAATAATTAATATATAATTAATATCAGAAAAAGTGAGGTGTGGGCATTACAGAGTGAGGAGGGACCTTGAGTTGGAGTGCCGGAAGCTCGTGTGAGAAGGATGCTGTGGCTGCATCTCACGGGCTGCCCTGGAGAGCCTTGGGAAAGCACGTGGAATGATGGAGCAGGGGCTTGGGAGTGGGTGAGGTGGTGGCAACACCATCACCCAGCCAGTGCCACCAACTCCTGCTCCACACAGGGACTGCTGGAGCAGGGAGTATTTTCATTAAAAAATATTAATTGAAATTATTATTTATAATAATAAACTTGGGATCCCAAACTGACAGGGTTTTACACAGCCCCCTCTCCTGATGCCCCTGCCGGTGCCACTCTCTCCAGCAGCATCCTCTCCACAGGGAAAAAACGACAGACCCCATCCCCGGCAGCCCCGCACGGCGAGCGAGCACGGCGCGTACTGCACAGCCCATAAAACTCCAAACAGCCTCCAGACACTCCTGCAATCGTCCTCCATCAAAACACTTTGTCTTGCATACAGAAATGCGGCGGGGCGCCGCGCGGAATACCAAATCAGCCCGTGACGGTGCGGGGAGGCGGCTCCTTGGCAACCGGGGGGGCTTCGCCACCGCCGCCGCTCGACAGGAAACAAAATCTGTCAAGCCTGTTGGGCAAATGATAAACATTAGCGGTATTAAAAACAACACAAAAGCTGCGTAAATGGCTGGCGAGCGTGTGGGGAGGGTGGGCAGGGATGGGGGGGCTCCTGCCCCATTTGCCCCCCAGCCCAAGTGAGGGGGGTCTCCAGCACCACAGCCCTGGGGGAAGTTTGGGAAGTTTCCCCCCTCCAGCAGAAAGCGGGTGGGCAGTGATGGCCACGGGCATTGTGGGGGAACGAGACGGATGGACGGACGGACATGGGATGCATTGGGCATGTGTGAGGGGTCCTGGCACCCCACTCTGCACCCCGCCTTCAATAACACCAATAATGTCAATAATGTCAATAACAAGGGGCGGCCAAACCAGGGGAGCGGTGAGAGAAGGTGGGTGAAAAACAAACGTATTTCATCAGGTGAGGGCGGGCAGAAGCAAGAAGCTGGCTCCAACCCAGCGGCCAGGTCCAGGAACACGGCCAAAACAGGAGCTAAAAAGCAAACCATAATTTTCTGGTCTCAGTTCAGGCTCTTGAAGCAGAGAGGATGGGGAGGGGAGGGGTGGGGGCTAAGAGAAATGTATTTTTCATCAGCCAGTGTATAATTTATAAACAGCATTAAACAGTTTTTGTTTTCTTTCTTCCTCTCCCCCGTGTGCGCGGCTTGGCCGGCAGTCAAGCCTGCATTAATTTCTGCTGTGGGTACAGTGTGTTCTTGGATGCACATCTGCGGATGATCATAAACGCGGGAACGCTGGCAGAACATCCAGACCTGCCGGCAGGCCGCTGACATCACCCGGGACCGAGCGCGGGACGCCGGCCAGCCGGGCCGGGGGGGGAGCTCCCCGGGGAGCCGCGGGTACCGGCCGGGACAGCGAACGGAGCTCAGCCCGCACATCCCACCGGTACCGGCCGGGGAATGGGGCTGGAGCTCAGCCCGCACATCCCACCGGTACCGGGGAATGGGGCTGGAGCTCAGCCCGCACATCCCACCGGTACCGGGGAATGGGACCGGAGCTCAGCCCGCACATCCCACCGGTACCGGCCGGGACAGGGACCGGAGCTCAGCCTGCACATCTCACCGGTACCGGGGAATGGGACCGGAGCTCAGCCCGCACATCCCCCCGGTACCGGCCGGGACAGGGACCGGAGCTCAGCCTGCACATCCCACCGGTACCGGCCGGGACAGGGACCGGAGCTCAGCCTGCACATCTCACCGGTACCGAGGAATGGGACCGGAGCTCAGCCCGCACATCCCACCTGCAGGGGCACGGGGACAATGCTCGCGGGGTGGATGGCCCGGGATGAGACCCCTGTTCTTCCACCAGGCATAGAGAGGCGAGGGTGGGATGTGCCATCCCCTTCTGTCTGAGGTGCCATCCCTACCAGACCCGCTCCCTCAGCAACCCCTGGTCCCTGGACAGATCGTCCATCACCCAATAGGACCTTGGGGCTTTCTTCTGCCTCTCCTGATGATGAAGGAGCATATTTGGGTGGGGAGGGAGAGTGTGAAGCAAAAGGGCAGGAGTCAGCAGGGCTGCTGCCTGTATGCTGCCCACGCTGCCCATGAGCATCCCTGCTCACGAACAGCTATTCCCACCGTTCCCAGACCACTGGAGAAGGGCAGCACAGCCATCTCCACAGCAGCCATTTCTGCTGGATAGAGAGGCAAAGCAAGTGGGGACAGGCAGAAACCCCCTTTCCTCCCTGTCCTGGGGAACAAACCCAGCTCAAGCAGCAGCTGAGTAACCAGCATCATCCCAGGCTGATAATGAGCACCCAGTGAGCATCAGCTCTGGCGAGGATGTACCTGAGGGAGCAGCAGCACTGGGATCAGCCTCCTGGTCAAACCAACAGAACTCTGAACCACACAATCAACAAGCTGGGTCTCCCACCTCGCCTTCCCTGACAATTTGCTTTTCTGGGAGAAGGACAACTCTCCACGTCAGCCTTAGAGGTCTCGGAGAGCTTGTCTGCCACAGCCGGGCAGCAGGTAGGGAAAGACTCTGCATGGCATTAAAGGCTTTACATTAACTCTTTATACTGAGAGTCAACACAGGGCTGAGCATTTACCCTGCACCTGCAAGGTGTGGCACAGCAGTGCTGTGTGCCCAGCCCATCCTGTCACCGAGCACCACAGCCCCCAGGGCTGGTCCCCAACCGGGTCCTCAATAGGAACCTTTGCCATAACCCATCAACACTGGGATGGGGGAGCTGCAGATCTTCACCCCCTTAAACACTTTGGCACTCGGGTTGGAGAAGGGTGCCCAGGGGGCACAAGCCATCCCACTGCAAACTACCAGTTAAACACATGCTGTGGAGGCAAAGCCACCTTCAGAGCTGAAAACAAGCCCTGCACCACTGCTCCAGCACAACCTCGCTGTGTCCAGGGCTGCTGGCAGGGGGGGAGGCGCGGGAAGAGGTGCAAAGGTCTCCTGCTTTAATAAATAACAGCGCTGGAATTCACAGCGGCTGTTTGCAAGCTCGAGGCAGAGCTCTCCCCGCCCTCCCCGCCGGATTCACAAAAAAAAAAAAAAAAAAAAAAATTAATCCTGTGCGATGACAAGCTTGGCTCAGTGTTCACTGTACATACTGTACCCACAAAGCTGGCTGCCTGCCAGGGACAGGCTGGGAGCCAGCGCGACCATAACAAACACAAGCCCTGCGTGCCAGCGCTGGGGGAACAGCATCCCTAACCCCAGACCTGGGGGAGACCAGCATCCCAGGGACCCCCCCAGAAACCTGCTGCTGTCTGCAGACACCTGGAGGAGATGGTGCCTGACCCAAAAAATGGTGGGATGGGGATGGGGTCAGGGTGGGATCTATTGACCCAAAAATCAGAAAGCAGCAAATGGCCAGATGAAGTGCCCCCCAACCCCAGGAAAAAGAGGGAGTGGGGGAAAAAAAACGAAAACAGCTAAAAAATAGATAAAAGTATATAAAAGCATTTAAAATAGAATACAGCTTCCCAGCCAAGCTACGTGCAAGCAGATCCGTGGCTCCAGCACCTGCCACCCCCCAAGAGATCTGTCCTCGGAGCAGGAGGACGAGGACTCCCGACTGCATCTGGGTCCAGGGGTCCCATGGCTGTCTCCAGTGCCCCACACCAGAGCCCAGATGTGCCAGGACTGCACCCCCAAGGGGAGCATCAGCTGACATGGACTTGCAGAGCACAGGTCTTCCCTCCAGCGCAGTGCTCCAGCCCTCCCCTATCTATTTAATTAAAGGCCCTGCAGCCTGTGAACCTGCTACTTGGATTCATTAGTCAGAGAACGCCTAATTCTGCAGTTTTACTAACGAACCTGCGGCGGGGGCTCGAGGTGGAAACAATGCTCACGCTACGAGCAGGGCTGACCATGACCAGCTGCGTGGCACGAAGAGTTTGTTATTCTGAGCTGCTTAGTCTGGAAAATATTTCCACAATTAAGGAACTGAAAACAAACTCCAAAAAAGAAAATTTTAATAAATCAAATTACTGGGCACTGGAGAACAAGTTTGCAATGTGCTGCCCGGGGAAGGGTGCAGCCGGCTCTGCACATGTCTGCTGGAGAGGAGACGTGTGAGCTGGGCAGCCACAGCATCTCTGGGTGGGCAGGGAGAGCAGCCCCCATCCCCAGCCCAGCGCCCTCCCAACCCACCTGAGTGTGCCAGTAAGTGCATTCGCAGCCGCAAGCTGTCCAGGAACCGCTTCCCACACAGCTCACATCCGTACGTCTTCATCCCACTGTGCAGCTTCCTGGGGGAGAACAAAGAAGGGTGAGTCCTGAGAGGGGGGGAAGTGACCCAAAACAGCACTGAGAAACTGCCTGGTGCTTCCTGCAACCCACACATTGCCCAAAGTCAGGGCTGGCTTGAGAAGAACTGCAGGGAGGGCACGGATGGGGGGTCCCATGTGACTCCCCAGGACTGAGGAGACAACCCTCTCCCCATCAGTGTTTGTCATTGTTGCTACTGTTGGAGCCTTTCAATAAACTCGATAAACCTGAAAATTGGAGTTAGAGGAAAATCTGTGTTGGCAAACTCCTTCCACATATTCTGAGTGCTTTTGAAAAAAGCACTGTACTCCAAAACAAACCCCAACCACTTTAAGAGGTTGTTTGTGTACATTTCTAACCAAATCCCTATTTCCACCCAAATTCAGCATGACACAAATCACAAGCAACAAGCACAACCACCAGTTCTTGAACAGGAAACATGCCACTCACCGTTTCCTGGCAGCCCCAGGTACACAGGGAGCATTGCACAACCCCAACTGTGCCTCCCACCCCACAGCGCCGGGGCTGAGCATCCCCCACACCCGGGGCACCAGGAGGGGCCTTTCTGCCCAGGGCACTGCCCACAGGCACTGACCACAGCAAGGGTGCCAGGCTCGGCCACAGGGGCCAGACTCTGCATTACTGCCCATCCTTTGCTGTGAAGACACTGATTCTCCACCTTGGGTAACCAAGCTCTGGACCAAGTGGAATGACAGGAGCATCAAAGGAGCACTGTCCAAGTCTAAAACTACCAAGGAACCCAACCCAATCCCATCTCCTTCCCAAGACATCGCTGCTGCTCCTGGCAGCCCCCCTGACCCATTTCCCGTGCCCTTTGGAACCAGCCATGGCTCAGCCCCACCACCCCACAGGGGAACACCCGAGGCTCGGTGCCCACAGCAGCCTCTGCCGCTGACGGTGCATGGAGGGACACAGTGCCCAGAACACGTGGAATGGGGGCTTGGGGCTCTATTCTGCCACCTCCCCTGGTGACAGCCAGACTCTCTGCAAAGCCACCTGGCTCTGTGCTGGACAGACAGGCTGACCAGTGCCCCTGAGCCCCAAATGCACGGGCTGCTGCCCGCCAGCCCTCGGTCACTCAGACCTGCGGCTGGGCAGGACTCGGGACAGCAGCACGTGCAAAGTTTCAACATCGGATGCTGTAAACAGAGAAGTATTTGTGTGTGCTGAGGAGTAACACAGCCCATAGCTGTGTGCTGACCTCTGATCACAGCCACCATTTATCATCGCGCCGCAGCAGGATGAGAGCATTTCTATTGCCTTGCTGCCAAAGACAAAACAGCAATGGTCCTGTCCAGGGCTGGATGTGGACCCTCTCGTGGGAGGGCTCAGCCCCAGCTGTGCAGGCTTGCGAGGACCATGTGCCTGAGAGCTCCTGCTGTACTTCCCTGAGGTGTAAGTTTTATTGGCCCAAAGCAGCTGCTGCTCTGACTCCAAGCAGGATCACCCCTCGCTGCTGCAGAGAGCCCAGAGCCCCAACCACCCCTGCCCCATGGGGCTCAGGGGCTTGTTCCCTGGCTGCCAGCCTTGCAGCCCACCTTGCTGGATGCTGAACAGCAGCATGGGAAGAGTTGGAGCAGGAGAAGACCCCCTGATGTTCAGCAGTGAGTGAATGCTGCAGTGCAGAAGGGAGAGGGAAGGAGCAGGAGTTGGTTTCAACTATCAACTTTGCTGTATAATGTAATTATTAATCAGGCTTGTCCTGAATTCACTGTGTCATAGCAGAGGATTAGGAGTCATGCACGAATTCAGGCCAAGAAGGTTTACAATCCAAAGGATTTATCCGCCTTGCAAAAATAAATAAAACACCAGCCTCCTGACAGGGCTCTGCTGCCAACGAGCAGCTCAATAAGTGACAACCTTCTCATTTTGCATTTTTAATTTGGGACATGCCTGTCACACTCCCTGGCTCAGGCTCTGCTTGCTCCTGCACTTAACATCGGGTTAAAACCACTTTGTTAGTGTGACTCATGTCACGCTCTGGGTCTGCACCGTCCCTTCTGAGGCCAGAACACCTTTTCCCTGAATTACAGTCTAACTGGTTAATTAGTTCAAGTAAAACATGGAGATTTGGAGCTTTTTTAAGCGAGCATCAAGAAACAGAGAAACTGAAGGCCGAGTTTCCTTCCTCTGCATCTTCCAAACCCATGGCTAGCACAACCTCTTCTCCCATCTTCCCAGTGCAGGGTGGGGAAACAAGGAAATGAGGAGACCCCCAACCCCACTGGTGTCAGGGTGCCCTGGAAATCCACCTGCTACTGCTCAGGGCGCTACCATGTCCCCAGGTCACAGCCCCTCTGCATTGTTCCAAGGGGGCACAAGGGTGCTGGAAGAGTAATTTAGTTGCAATATCTCTATCAACAAATTTCAGCGGTAACAAAAGTTTTCCGCTCAGCGCCTGCTTCGAGGACGCTCTTATCGCTCGCCATCTTGCACGGTCCCTTTCAACAAGGTCTTAAAGCGCTTTATCTGCTCCATTTCCCGGTAGCGAAATATGATTGAAACGTTCTATTTCTGCTCGCCGGATTAAGGAGATGTTGCAAAACTGCACAAAAACCTGGCAGATGTAAGCAAGGTATTAGGGCTGCTCGGGCTGTTAAGATCTGAGGGGAAAGATCAATATGTGCTTCTGAAGTTGTGCCTCCAGAAAGAGGGGGCGGGGGAGTGAAGGGCGTTAAAATACATTCCAGTGCTGCCCAAACTCTGTGTCAAAAGATAAACCATGCTTTATTATTCTGATATGAAGCTGAAACTGTGTTCCTTTCTCCTGCAAGGTCCCTATCAGCCAAGAAGGTACCCATGGGATGGAGAGCAGAGGCAAATGGGAAAAGTGCCTTTTTTGTAAAAGGGTTTTCCTCTAATTCCCACTCAATGTCCCACTCGAAGCGCAGGGAAACAAAGTCAGCCAAAGCTTCCAGGTCATGAGATACCACTCGAGGATGCTCCTGCACAGAGGGTGGCCCAGGGCAATGAGGATGCCCACGGCAACAAGGATGCCTGTGGCACAGAGTCCCTGGGTCCAACCTTCCCAAGCCAGCCCCAGCCCAGGGCTTTGGCGAGGGGCTCTCCAGGCGGAATGCAAGCCCAGATACCCCCTCTCCACCCAGCACCAGCAAACAAAAGCCGGGAGAGAGGCTGGCCCCTCGCAAGCTGCCGGTAATTAAAAAGGCCTGTAAATGCCCCACAAAAAGCACTTCAAAGGCACGGCGACTCCAGCGAGACTACGTGGTGTAAAAATTATGAGTTTTCCCCACAGGGTGCTTTGTGTGAAAAGGCCGGGCTCGGTGGCAAACACTGATGGCCACTGCTCGGGATGCAGCGCCTGGCAGAGCACCTCGGGGTGCAGGAGTCTGGTGGGGCACACGGGGCTGTGGCTACAGCTGCAGTCCTGGTGCCTAAAGACCACTGCAAGTGCCCCACTGCCACCACAAGCAAATCTCTGCTCTGCCTGCTTAAAACCCTGCCTAAAACAGCCTTTACTTGAGGAACTCTTGTATCCCAGCCCCTCCCCACCACCCCTTTTGGGAAGCAGGAGGAAACCCCCTCCCCTCCCTCCACGCTGAACGAGACACATGGCTTTTGGCCGTTTGATTACTTTTAAGTGTGTATTTTTCCCCTCAAACAGAGTGAATACAATGGTTAGGAAATTTGACAGAAAACTATTCCAAGCCATTTATTGCCTTAATGCGCACCTTTGTCCAACAGGCAGTTTTGACAGGAGCGATAAATTCCAAATTTATGTCAACAGAGCATATGTTGAACACCTCATTTCTGAGCTAAAGCGGCATGCTGCCCCATAAATCACCCTTCTGTTTGAAATGAAAGTAGATTACGGGCCCATGTTATTGAGCAGTTAGAGCCATAGTCATATAAATCAGAACTTTTAACTCCAGGCGATCCGTTCTGCAATTAACTAAAGGGCACTTTGTCATCTCCGGGCCAGGGCACAGCTTGGCAGGGTGGCTGCTACCGAGGGAAGGCAAGAAGCCCTGGCTGCTGAGGAAAGGCACCAGTGCAGCTGAGGCTCACTCGGTACCTGTTGGAGCAGCGAGCCCCAAGACAAAGCCTGGAGCAGCATGTGGCTGAACACAGCCTGGCATGGGAGATCCACAGCTGCAGGGCTTGCACACCCCTGCCCACATCCTGCCTGCTCCCTGCTTTGGACACGAAACACAGTGGGGGAATCAGAGGCTGCACGATACAAGTAAAACAGCAGAGTCCCGACAAGTCCAAAGCCAGGCAAAAACAGGCATGAGTGCAGTGCTCAGAGTCCTGCACTGACAGAAACCTGTACTTGGGGATTCCACAGCAGGTTTTGCTGCATCTCCCAATGCTCATGCATTGGGTTGAGAACCTCAACCCACTGATTTCCCCATCCATCCTGCTGCATTTCCCTGGTTTGCTCCCCTGCATCTCCCAGGAACGCCACGCCACAGGACAGGGGGTGTAGGGCTGGCAGATGCTGTGAGCAATGGGAGCAGAGGATGCTGCAGGGGCTCAGCCCCGTGAGTGCTGGCAAAGGGTGCAGGTGCGAGGGGCAACTCACACCTGTGGGAGTGCCAGAGCTATAAAAAGATTCAGACACCAAGTATTTCCTTTCCTATAAAATATTCATTGCTGCGCACGAGTGCCAGGGAGTACAAACCTCCAGTGGTTCTAACTTTGTGCCGCAGCAATAACGGAGTTTTATGGGAGCTTTCTGATTTTATTTGCACTGGGCCATCACAGCGGTGCCCTGCCAGAGGGGCAGCCACGAGCCAGCCCTGCCCCACCTGTGATGGGGCACATGTGATGCACTGAACACTGGGCAGCTAAAATGGGACCAGCGCCACTTTGCACTCCCCAAAAATCCTCCTAGCCACCCCATTTCCATCGGAGTTCCCCTTGCCTGGGTAAATTGACATGAAATTGATTCATCCCCCATCTATTTTATCACGGCAGTGGTGCCACATCTCGTTTCCAGCGGGGACAGAGCAGGAAGCCAAGGTCAGCGGACACCACAAACTCCACGCTCTCCATCCTCTGACAGCAGCATCCTACCTGAGCTGCCAAGAGGGCGATTCTTCCCCTGATGTGGCCATTCACAACCCTTGGTGACTGATACTGGAGTGAGCGGGCCATGGTCCTGGTGGCTCTGCTCCTGCAGTCACTGCTCTGCCCTCAGCTCGCAGCCCAGAGGATTAAAATAGCAGGGAGAGCTATTAAGGGCACGGGGAAGGGGGAAGGGAGCTGAGACCTTCCTTTCGCTTTAATAAATTAAGAAGAAGGAAAAAAAAAACAAACCAACCAAAAATCTGCCCTCAAACCACCACTGCTGCTAAAAATAAACAAACAAATAAATAAATCTTACAGGAGCTGGAAATAAAGATTTTACTATTTCTGAATGGTTTAATATAAAAAACCCCAAACAACCAATCAGGGGAAAGGGACAGCTATCAATAGAGAGCACTGAAATTCCCTGCCTGTACAATATTTATACTTACCATGAGCTAATTTATGAGTTCAAACCAGATGCTGCGGAGTGACATCATTCCACATGATGCCAACACTTCCCCTTTGAAAAAAGCCAAGGAAAGGATCCTGCTGTCCTGCCTTACCTGACAAGAACCAGGCCACAAACACCAAACATACAATTCCAAGCTTTTTTTAGAGCCTGCCCACAATAAATGTGAACAAATGCTGCCAAAGGTCAGTGACTCTCAAAATTCACTGCTGGCCTGGGCCAAGCACATGTGGCAGCATCGCCCATCCCAGCATCCCACTGGAATGATGCTTCCAGCTCCATGGCTTGGGAAAAGACAAACTGCCCACAGCAAAAAGGGCAGCATGCAGATTTTTTTTTACACATTACAAGACCCTGGTTTCAGATCTGTGTTCAATACAAATTATTGAATGGAATTCCCCAGGAGAGAACTTTATCCATGAGAACATTCCCTTTGTATGTCCCAGACCCCCAAGCAAGAGGGTCCAGGGGCTCGCACGAGGTGGGAAAGCACAGAATGGGAAACCATCAGCTGCATCCAAGGGGTGCAGGTGGCAGTGGGAAGATTCCCCTCTCCATCACAGCAGGACCATGGGGGCACAGACGCTGCCCCAGGTCCAGAGTTGGGCGGATCTGCAACTTTCAGAAGGGGATTCAGAATGCAGCCACCACACAATTTACTGAAAGTTCACTGGGTGACAGTCTCGGGTGTCAGCAGCTTCTGCCAGCGCAGGGATCGGCCCTGCATCTCTGCTGCAGCACCTGCACCCTGGAGACAGACACTCTAGGCAGCTCCAGGACTCCCCCTGTGCCGGCGGGGCAGCGAGGGGTTAACGCGTGGCCACGCGCACACCCCGCTCGCAATAACCGGCGCTAATGCGCCTCCAAAACCATCATCCCCATTCTTCGGGCAGCTGGTGACAGTGACGTGCTGAGCGCTGCCAGAGGAGCGTGCTGGGCAGCCTGGGCCCCGGCTGGGCCGGTGTGACACGGGTGTCACGAGCAGGGGGAGCTGCTTCTGCCGAATCCTCCGAGAGCTCCAGGGAGCGGCAAAGTGACCTTCGCGCCGAGTGCATCTGCCGCAGCAGCGCCGTGATTATGCAGATGTTTTGATTCCTAATTCAGAAATAATAAGCGGTTCACGGATTCCAAGTTTAAAAATATATTCATCATCTGGTTTCCGTAGCAGCACGTGTGCCATTGGAGCACCAGCGAAGTGCCAGCCTCGGCCACTCCTTCCTGCCGACCTTCAGCATGGCTGGGACACCTGGCTGAGCAGCCTGGGCCATGGGAGATGTCCCTGTCCATGGCAGGGGGTGGATCTGGGTGAGCTTTAAGGGCCCTGCTGACCCAAACCATCCTGAGATTCTGTGACACAGGGAAAGCATTCAGCATGATGCATCAGATGCTTTCCAGAGACAACAGTCCTGGGATGCTCCAGGCAGCATCATCCTGCTGCAACATCCAGCCCAGCATCATCCTGCTGCTCCCCAGGGGGGGGAGCCTGTAGCTCCTGAAGCCCCAAGGAAATGGCAAAAGTCCCCAGCGAGCCAAAAGCAGGGAGACAGGGGAATGTGGATATGCTACTGGGGTGCTGGTGCACAGAGAAACTTAAATGAAGGGGACAAGTTTAGGGTAGGGGGAATTTTAATTTCCACTCTCTTTGATGACCCGACCACAGGGCTAAGGCAGGACAAGCATCAGGAACAGGGTGCAGACCTGCCACAGGGATAAGCTGGGATGGCCCCAGGAGCTGCTTCCCTGCACTGAGCTGCTATTCAGGTAGCAGGAACAGCCCCCAGGTGCCAGATGGAATCAATCCACAGCCTGGCTGCTCTGTTCCATGATGGAGACGTGCTTCCCACCCCTCACCTCCCTATGGAGATGCTGACGATGCTGATGCCCCCTCCCTGGTGCATCTCTGGTTCCTGCCCTGGATCTCCCACCTGGGAAGTGCAGCCAGGAATGGGCACAAACCACAGAGAAAAGCTGCCACTCCCATAAGTGGCCTAGATCCTGAGGAGTTTTATAAGGTAATCAAATATGCAAGAGATTCAACAAACTAATTTCAAGCACACACCTGGGGTCCTCTGATAATGTCGGTTGTGCCTATACAGCACAAGGATTAAAATTTCATAGAGTCATGATTTCATCAGTCGCTAAACTACAAAGGATTAATTAACAGCCAGGGAAGAGCTCATGGCTTGGAAATACAGTCTTAAGGAAAATATCTATCTTGGCTCTCCAGATGTCAGCACACAGACGAATAAAGCTTTGATGAAAACACTTTCTTATTATTAGCAACTCCAAAATATTGTGTTTTTGTAGCTAGAATTAAGGATACCCAATTCCAACCTGCCTCTGCCTGGGTCTGTGCATTGTCACGTGCCTTTCTGGAGGGCTGCTTTGGTCTCCTGGGATGTGACTGTCTGGCACACACTGGGGTTTATGCCCATATTTTGGGGATGGGCAGAGACCCCTCCCTTGAAGAGGAGATGGGAGAACCCCAAGCATGCAGGAGCTGTGGGTTTTGCCTTTGCTCTGTGAACACTGCCTGCCCTGTGCTCACTGGCTTCCAGAGAGTCTCCCAAAGTATTCCTCATGCTGGCTGGGCTTCAGAAGTTTGGGAAGGAGAACAGGCGAGGGGTTCAGCACCGACAGTGCATCCCCCTGCCCTGAGAAGATGAATTTGGGAGCTGCCAGCGAGGGACAGGAGCAGCAGCCCTACTGCTGTACAGGGGCAGTGGAAGTGTCTTTGATTAATGAAACTGTAACGCTGGGCTGCTACACAGCCCTTCTCTGCCAGGAGAGATGCCCTCGGACAGGCTGGAGATCCACAAGGATTCCCCAGACGCCTCTCCCAGCCCCGGACCAGTCTCTGCAAGCACCGCTGCCTTTGCCCAGGTCTGTGCCACCTCCTCAGGAGCTCCCAGGGAGGACAAAGAACTAATTATTTCCAAATACAAGTTGGGAAATGAACATCATGGACCTTGTCACGGCAGCAAATTAACGTATTTGCACTGCACCAGGCTTTGGGGGAGCCCTGAGTGCCCAGGGAGAGGAGAGGAGAGGAGGTGGCAGCAAGGGAAGCACCTCGGCAGCTCAGGGACTGGGGCCACTGCTGCCCATCCAAATGCAAAATCCCCCTCAGAAAACAGGTATTCTTGGGAAACACTGTGGAAATGGGAAGTGTCAAAGGAGCCGTCATCACCACACGGTGCTGCACGAGGGACTGCATTGCATCTGTGTGCTCCCAAAACCACACAAACATCTGTGTGCAGGGAGCGAGTGGCTGCTGGCTGGAACCACGCTGGAACCATGCTGGAACCACACTGGAACCATGCTGGAACCATGGTGGAACCACGCTGGAACCACACTGGGACCATGCTGGAACCACACTGGAACCATGCTGGAACCATGGTGGAACCACGCTGGAACCATGCTCCAATCACATTGGAACCACACTGGGACCACTGGAGCCTGTCCCCTCATGGCAGAGCTGATGCTGCTGGCTGCTGCAGGGCCCTGCACAGCACTGCCAACTCTCCCCTGCAGTTTCACCCTCCTGCCCCGGTTCCAGTGCCGCTGCACCAACAGGAAGACTCTGCCTCAGCTCTCCATAATTAGCTCTGCTCAGTGTACAACATGTTTTGCTGAAAAATAAATAAATACCTTCCTGGCGAGCCAAGCTCGGAGCGGGACGCCAGCACTGACAACACGCTCCACTCCCCCTGGCCCCGGCCAAAAGTACGCGGCGTCCCGGAGCCGGGCGGTGCTGAGCCATCCTGGCACCGTGGGACCTCCCCAAGGAGCCTTGCTCACCACTAACTCATTTATGAGCAGCCTCACCCCCCTCCCCAACATGCACAACAGGTTCCATGCAAATTCGGGAGCTTTTAAATTATACCGTTAATGAAAGCAAATAAAGGCAGTTAAAAGGCAATTTGCTCAATTGGTGTTAATATTTAAGCACAGCATGTGCAAAAACGAGATCACAGAATTTGGTTTTTCCATGAGAAAACTTTTGGTCCCGACTTTCCTGAGGAAAGGATGGATCACATCAGTGAATGCTGCGCCCGGATCAGGCCTGGAGCCCCTTGGCAGCAGCTAGCCAGTCTGTTTGCTAAGGAAATGCCCCGTGTGCCCCAGCAGCTCCACAGTCTCCACAACACTGGCGATTCCTCCTGTATCAAGGGGTGCAACTGACATGCACACTGACATGCCCACAGCCCTAGTGCCCTCCTGCAAACCTTTCCTGAGGGCAAAAACACGGGGACAGGGGGAGCCCTGAGCACCCCAGTGCCTGTGGGACTTGAAGCACATGTGGCAACTGGGGCACGGGCAAGCAAAGGAGTCATGGGTGTCACTCCCAGCCTCAGTGCACCCCTGGCTCAGCACGTCATTGTCACCACATGTAAAACCTCAGCACACTGGGAATATGGTGGCTGCTGTGGCAGCACACAGCAAGCACAAACCAGCACCCAGCACGAGCTGCCTGCGACACCTGAGGCACAGCATCCCTGTCAGGCACACCGTGGTCATTGCCTCCCGTACCCAGAGCGTGATGCTGGAGCTGTAATGGCATTAAATTCTTAAATAAAACTGGAAACAGTGACCTGGCACCAAAATATCACAGAAAAGCAGCTGATGATGTTCCCCAGTGCAGCCCCACTCCTGGCAATGCTCTGGCTCAGGGGTTACGATGCTCTCGCATAAATTCGCTTTCAAAACAGGAGCTGCCAGTGAATGAGACCTCGATTTCTAATGGTTGGAAATATTTTGTACACTCTGCTGCTCCCTCTGTACCTCTTTGTCGGGGCTGAGGGCTGGCGGCTAAAGCGGGTACCAAAAGACCATCTGTAGCTCCCGTCTTTACAGAGAAGTTTAAATAGGGGGATGAATGAGCACAGGAATTAATGAATGATAAAGCCGTATGGTCCCAGTCAGCCTCCTACGCTGGGATGTGGCATTCAAACCCTCCCAGCCTTCTGCCACAAAGAGAGGTTTCTAAGCTACAAAAAAGGGTGGGGGGGAAGGGGGGTGGTGCATGCAAGTTTTTAACAACAAATGCAGTGACTTGTCTCCAGGTTCCCAGCCCATTTCCCTGCGCCAGGCTTGGGGAAAGGCACGTGGGAGGGAAAATCTGGGGTTTCCCCAGAGCCACCTGCAACTGCCCCCATAGTGAGGGAAGTGAGAGGAGTCGGCTCTGAGGCTCATCCATGCGCTGGGTGGGGGCTGCAGGAAGGGCACCCTGGGGTCTCACACCAACAAGGGTGGGCAGATTTTGGATAAGCTGCCTGGACTGACCATGCTGCATCCACCTGTCCAGCCTTTGCAGCATCCTCCCACCTTATCCATTTGGGACAACTTAAAGATGGTAAAATCCAAGCAACTTGGAAAGGCTAAAGGGTGTTTTGGGTGAGGGGTCAAAGTGAGGGTGTGCACAGAAGCACATCCATTAGAAACCAGCTCTACAAAAAAAAAAAAAAAAAAAAAAGGTAGAAAAGATAAACCCCAAGCTTAAGGAACAGAAATGAAGCCTGCTTGCCAGTGCCTGAGAAAAGATGTTCCAGCTCATGGTGACACCCAGGGAAAGACAAGGACATGGAGGGAATCGCTGCTTATGGAGGGCTCCTGACAGCCCAGGCACACTGATAAGACAAACCCAGGATCAAACACCCCAAACCAGTTCAAATCCTGTTCAAGAATTGGGGTCTGCTGGGAGGGAATGTCTGCCTCCACAACAACCCAGAAGAGGCAGAGGGGGTGTGGCGCAGTACTGGAACACTACTTGTGTTTTAAAAGCTGTCATGTGTAAAGCATTAGTGGTTTTGAAAATGCATTCTCAAGTAAATTAAATGGACAATCTTTTGTACATAAAAAGTGAAAGCACACAATCAAAGGTTAGGGAAGAGGATGTGTCTGTTTGGAGCAGGTTGCTGCCTCTCCTTGCCCACTCTCCTGATCCAGTATCCCAAAGGAGGCACTGTCCTGGCGTGCCAGCCCAGTGCCAGGGAGGCTGCTTGCTCTGCACTGAGGCATTCAGCACCCCCAAACCTGGGCACTGCACTGAGCCATCCCACGAGTCCATTTTCCCACAGGAAGCACACATGCTCCATCCAGGGATTTGTTCTGTCCAGGGACGTTTTACTGGCTGATGGCAGTGTGAGCACCCGTGGCACTTATCTCTGCTGCAGTAAAACACCGACCTTCAGTTTTAGGCAGGAGGTAATGTTCACCATCGATTGGATCCACCATAAGCTGTTGATAATTACTATTATCTCTGAGTTAATCTTGTGAGAGGTCAACAGTTTTATAAAAAACTTGCAAGCTGTATCTTTTACCTTCCAACTTCATATCTGGGTCAAAAGGTCAATTACTGCAGCTTGCTGAGTTGGGATTTCAGAAAAAAATGTCTGCTCCCACCCCAAAGGCTCCCTGGTGCATGGGGGACATGAGCACCCAGCCTTGCACAGGCAAAGCACCCAAACTGCTGGGCTGAGGAGCCCAGGGGAAGAGTTTTTTCAGGTCAGGGCTGTCCTGTTGATGGGCTGAGCTGGGGCTGCTGCTCACAGACGGAGGGGCTGGGGCACATCCCAGCACTGGGATGTGAGCTCATGTCTGAGCTCTGCTGACCCGTGGCTCGTGGCACAGCACTGCCAAGATGCCAAACCTCACCCACAGAGCGCCGTGTGTGGGAGCCTCCCTGCCCTGCCAGCACAAAGTGAGTGATTAAACTCCTGGGCACTGCTCCCACGCCTACCCACGGAGGTGGCAAATGGAACCAGAGCAGAAACCTTTGGGGAAGCTGGGAGAAGCCCCAAAAGTAGACGAAGCTGTGACCCACACTCTGATCCTACCTGCAGAGCCTCCCTGTGCTCTGCATCACCAAAGATCATCACTGCTGTTATTCCACCCCTCTGACAGGATGCTGCAATATCAACAGGGCAATACCTCGCTTGGGGAGCAAAAAAATCCTTTGGTGCTGCTGCAGCCCCTCCCGAGAGTGCAGCCAGGCCCGTGGAGCATTGCTCAACTGCTCGGCAGGCAGGTGTCATAAACAAGCAGGCACATGGCAAACATATCGATTTCCCGGGGCTTATCGCGCAGCAACCAGTGCTCAGTTACCAGGCTACTTTAATATGTAATTTACTGCCAGGAGGGAGAGTGGGGCCGAGGCTGGCTGCAGTATTTGCTGTGGGATACACGGGGAGGTGCAAGGTGTGAGCAGGAGGAAGTACAGACATCCTTAGTATTTTCTAACTGTTAAAAAACCCCAACCCCTCGCTGCTGCGATGGAGTGCTTACACAGATGCCATCAATCTTCTTCTGCAAGTGTTTACACTATGAAAATATAGTCTTAGTGCCCGGGCTCTCCATCTCCTTCATTTAAATTCAGATGCTTAATTTCTGTCAAAACAGAGCCCACCAAAATTACCTCCATCCACTTCTGGTGCTCGACTTGCCTCATCATCTGAGAACTGTCTGTCAGAGTGGGGAGGGACCCCAGGAGGGAGCCTGGAAAAGTGGCAGAGAGGTGGCATTTCAAAGGCTCCTCCTCCCCAGCCTAGATGTGAAAGCCCAGGCTGAGAAAACGCTCCCACCCTGCATCCAGTCACCCACTGGCAGGGGGGATGCCTGTCCTGACCAGCACCTTCACCTACCTGGGGAGGTGTTTGCCAACAAGCTGTCTCCCCAGCCCACCAGCAGGGTTTTGTGGGGAAGGAACCATCCTGTCTCCCTCCTGGCCCTGTCCTGCATCCCAAGGTATTTTGCAGATGTGACCCTCAGGGGAATCCTTGGATCCCCGGGAGGTTGGTGCTTTCAGGGCATGATATTTTAAAAATCCTTCTTGTACAGCGCCTCTCAGTAGAACTTCTGGAATTTACAAGATAAATACTGGTAATTTGATTCTTATCTTCTTCAAATCCAATTCTAAGGCAATTCTGTGTAAAGGACACTAATTATAGCCCAAGGGGAAAGAAAAGGTAACCCATCAGCGAGAACACACTGGAAACGTTTAAAGGGGGAACGTTTAAAGGGGTACAGGGCACTGAAAAGTTAAATAGATTTCAAATCTGCTCTTGCAAGAACAATAATCGGTTGGGTGAAAATGATGCTAGCACCATTCCTGCTCCGCAGCTGGAAGTGCTGGCAGCTGGGGCTGCATCCAGGTTCTCCTGCACATCCTTTGGGACTGCCTGGCCACTGCAGAGCTGGGCTGGGACAGGCAGCAGTGCAGGGACAGCCCCAAACCTGTGCACAGACAGTCATGATGCTTTTCACCCTCATTTCCCTGGCAGTATTTACTAAGAAAAAGGCAGAGTTTATACACACAGGGGAATGTGACCAGCAACAGACACTGAAAGCGACAAAACTACCACTTGTTAGTACAAATATTATGGATTTTGCAACAAACACCCCTGAACATGGGATATTCTGGCTGCAAAACATGTGGAGCCCCCACATGATCCAGCCACCAAATGGCTCTCTGTTCACTGCTAAGAGCATCCTGAAGAGGAGGAGGAGGAGGATGGTGGGGAGAGCGCATCGACCACACAGCACAGCCCGAATGTTACAGCTCCTATAAAATAATAAAACCCCAACACGGGGATGCAGAGCCAGGATGAGGCAGAAGATAATGCAGGAAGAATCAAAGGGATCTGGCAATCCAAATGGAGTCTTGTTTAACGAGTGCTGTTGTTCCACAGGTGTTCACATCCATCGTTACCATCCCCTGAACACGCACAGCCATTCCCTTTAACACGGTGACACTCACAGCTAACTCATGTCTGACCCGGCCAGCCAGGGCAGCTGCTGTGGGAGAAGTGACCACAGGTAATTGAAAATGCAGAAGGGCTGCCTCAGCAGCAGCCCTGGGTGCAACAGGTGACACGGTGGCACCTGGAGGCGACGGTCACAGCCCATGGTAAATTAGCACAGTGCTCTGGCACCTCGGCTGCACTGCAGGGGGAGGTGAGGGAAGGTCCCTTCCTTGGCACACAGAGGGCTGGTGGAGCTCACCCTGCACAGTCACGGTGCCAGTGGGGAGAGAGCTGCTCTCCACTGCAGCCAGAGCAGGATGTGGCACAGCTCGGTGGCGGCCGAGCCTTTGGTGCCTCACCATGCACCAACAGCACCACAGGGTAAGGCAAAAAGCATCCTGAGTGCCCTCCTAAGGAGATGCCCAGCTCTGTGACCCTCACTCAGCCCCACAGCACCATGGGCCCCTCTCCTGCCACCTTCCTCCCACCTTCTGGACAGAGCTGGGCAGGTCTGTCTGCCAAGGCAAGGTTCAGTGTAAGCTGTCCTCCCAGCAATGCATCCCCAGCACACAACCCACGAGAGGCTCCTGCTCCAGGGCAGCCTGCCACGGATCCCACCCTGCTAAATAATGCACTGGGCAGTGCTCACTGCTGCAAGGGAAGGATGGAAAACATTTCTGTGCTGCTTGAAGTTACATTTGGTTCAAGGCTGAGGGAAGAGCTGTCTCCAGCTAAAGGGTCACAGAAGGCAGAAATCAATACAAGTGCTTGCCTCTGCATCCCGAGACCCCAGAGCCCCTCCCCAGATCCGTGGGCAGGGCTGGGCTGGAGGAATCCCACAGGCAGGTCTGGGGGCATCCCCTGGCAGCCCCAGTGCTGTCCCACTCCCGGGTACTGCTGACTCAGCACCCTGCAGGCTGGGAGCTCCCAGTGGCCCAGTTCCCACCACAACACCTGCTTCCTACAGCCCTGCCCTACAGCCACCTTCCCCACAGCCCAGGAAATGCAAACCCCAAATTCCCCCGAAAAACCCCAACCAAATGCTGCCCTTCAGGCAGGGTGATGATGAACTGGAAGGCTGGGGGAGGCACAGCAAAGTCAGAAGAGCATTTCCCCATCCCTCACCCAAGGAGAAGACAGGAACCTGGGAGGCAAAACCAATTGCTTTTCACCTTTCTTCCACTGGGAAGGTTTTCATCCAAGTTAACATGTTCCTAAAATGATCTCTGCTACAGGGAAGCAGGTTTTCTGCTAGCTCCCCCCAAGGAAAGCTGTGTGCAGAAGGCAAGGGCAGTGCAGGCAGAGCTGCCCAAAGAGGCTTCAGGTGTGCCAAGCACCTCAGGTCACTGCTCTTATTCACAGTGCCCTGCCCTGTGCTTGCCCTTGGGATCTTTTCTGCGAACGGGGGAAGGAAGAAAGAGAGGAAATCACCTCGTTGCTGGTAGAAGCAGGAGGGGGGTGGGCAGATGGGGGGGTTTGGGCTCTGAGCAGGGGGCGTTTCGCAGAAAGGGGCCCCGCTGCGTGGGCTGGTGGCACCGTGCCGTGCCAGCCCCGGGCACACAGGAGCCAGGCCGGTGCCTGGGGCACGGGCACAGCGTGCCAGGGCCAGAGAGGTGTTTGTGGGTGCTGCTGCCTCCTCTCCCACACGGAGGGCTGGCGTGCTGAGCAGCCGCTGTGACCGCAGCCCTGCCGCGCTCAGATAACATCCGTACACACAGCCCAGGCTCGCACAGCCTGGCAGCTGCTGGCAGGGTCTGTGCACACAGCACCCCCCTGCACACCCCTCTGTGCACCCCCTCACAGGGAGCCCTGCTCCGCTACAAACTGCACATCCTATTCCAGACCTGTGAGAACAGAATGGCAAGAATGGGATGGACCTTAAAGCTCATCCCATTTCAACCCTTCACCACAGGCAGGGACACCTTCCACTGCCCCAGGGTGCTCCAAGCCCCGTCCAGTCTGGCCTTGGGCACTGCCAGGGGTCCACAGCTTCTCTGGGATCCTGTGCCAGGGCCTCAGCACCCTCACAGCTAAAGGTGATGCCTGAGTTCACAGCCATCTCTGTTTCTGCATGGCAGCAAAGCCCTGAGAAACCACTGGAACAGCCAAAAACATGCAGTGAAATCTGGAAGGCAATGAGGTGTCCCAAAAGCCTTGTGCTGCCATGCACATGCACTTTAAAGAAAGTCGACTGGGTTTTGGTTAAATTTTTAAAAAACACAAGTGCAAACACACACCTGTGCTGTGGTGAAACTGGATTTCTTGGAGTCATAGCCTTCCTGGGTTTACTCTGTGCACGCCAAAATTAGTACAACCTGTCCCTAAATACCATAATAAAAAACACGTAGTAAGCGCTTTGCCTTTATTTATGTCAGTGGTGGTTTCAAGCAGGATGAATCATGCTTCCTCCTTAGCACTCCTTTCTAATATGATTTACTATAAATACTGCATGGAGATGAGAATGAAGGAAGGTGACCAAGGGCAAAGCATGTGGAGTCCAGCACCATTGCTCAGTGGAAAAAGCATAAAAGCACTTTCAGTAGTTACAACAGAGCGGCAAACCACATGTGGGTTGTAACTGGTGCTGTACCTGGTGTGGAAATCAAAGAATCAGAGGACACAGTCTCAAGCTACGTCAGGGAAGGTATAGGTTGGATGCTAGGAAAAAATTTTTCACCGAAAGAATAATAAAGTACTGGAACACTCTTCCCAGAGAGGTGGTGGAATCACCATATCTGGATGTGTTTGAGAAAAGGCTGGACATGGCACTTGGAGCTGAGTTGAGGCGTTAGGACATTGGTTGGACTCGACGATCTTAGAGGTCTCTGTCAACCTCATTATTCTGTGATTCTATGTAATTCTGAATCAGAGAATATCCTGAACCCAAAAGGATCACTAACATCCAGCTACTGGCACTGCACAGGACAGTTCCAAAAATCCCACCATGAGCCTGAGAGCACTGTCCAAACGCTCCTTGAACTCTGGCAGGGTTTGGGGACCACAAAGGGAAAGAACATTGAGACCAGCCATTCCCCCACTAAAACACGTCCCCAGGAACCCCTCTACGTGTGTTTTGAACGCTAGTGCTTGGGGCTGTGGGTTTTTTGAGTTTCTCTTTGTTTTTATGCTCAGTTGATGTCTCCCTTCTTCCCAGGTCACCAGGATGAGAGGAAGCCCATTCCTCCCCAGGAGCTGCAATGGATGAAGGTGTGTTTTCCCTTGGCTGCAGGGGCCCTGGTGCTGTGCACAGCGCACGGAGCCGAGCAGGGCTACCAGCCCAGCTGAGCCACGATAACCAGCCCATCTCCCGTGCTGACACCAACAAAGCAGCTGTTTAGTGCTGATTTATGGCGGGAGGGTGGCTCTAGCCCGGCTCGGTGCTCGTGCCTGCGTGGAGAAGCCTTTCCTCAATCGCACATCGCCGGCTCGTTCGCTAAACAACGCGCCAATAAAACAGCAACAAGACAACAAGGCCGAGGGAAACCTGAACCAGCACAGCAGGGCGCGTATCCAACCATAATCTACTTAAAATCAGTTAAGAACACTACAGCGAAAATGATCCGGGCGGGCCTGGCCCCCGGCCAGCGCGTGAGCCTGGGCCACAAAGGCTCGCTCCCACAACCCCGATTTAGGGCAATGCTCCCTCCTCCAGATGCAGAGTGACTCTTGCCAAAAAGAGGAATCGACCTCTCTTGTGAATGACATGGTCCAACAGCACTTGTACTGCTGCTCTGCTGCTCTGCTGTCAGCACAGAAGTTACCAGAGCACAGCAAACGCAAACCAGAGTGTTCCAAACCAAGAGGTTCAGGCACGCCTCAGCCTGGATAGAGATTATCCAGAACAGACACACAGGTGACACTCCTGAACTCCCCACAGCGGGTCTGAGCAACTGGGCTTGAGCCTGGGAACAAAAGTAGATGTCACGACTGCACTGGAAACTCATCAGCCGACGTAAAAAGGTGTCTGGCCACATGCAGACTCCCCTGCCACGTCTGCCCTTATTCCAAAGGACACAAGAACCTTTCCCTGTTGCTCATATGATATCCTGTCTGAAATTCCCCTAGTGCCCCCCTGTTTCAGTTGGTACCTGTCACACCACCAAACTCTACCAGGGCCAGAGTGCATGCCAAGCTCTGTCCAGGTCCCTGGCTGCAGATTCCTTCCTGCAAAGGAGGGAGCAATCCCTGCAAAGGACTGATCCCACCATAAAGTGCTGAGACAGGCTGGGGAGAAGAACCCCTCACCGGCAGACTGACACAAGCCAGGACTGCCGGGTGAGGAGGAATGAATGGAATAGGCTAATTTACACAGGAAGTGAGCACTTACCAGACCCTTCATCCCAACACACAAAACCCTCTGCCATATCTGGAAGCAATTACACCCAGTTAACATGATCTGCCTGCCACTAAAATTAACTGCAAACAGAAATATTTTTCACTTTTGCAACAGGAGATGCCATGGCCCCGTGTTTGGCTGCCGGGAAATATTTAGTAATTACTCATTTAAAGCCTCTCTTGAAGCTGTCAAGGGGGGTAGGGGGAATAAAAAAAAATCTTGCTAATTGCACGCAAAAAGGAAAATGCAGATCGTTTTACTCTATCCAAGGAAAACAGATTTACAGACTGGTGTAACTGAAGAGCCAACATCTCACAGAAGCAGGAAAGGCTGCAGGAATGCTCTGTGACCAACAGCCCAGGCTGCTCTGCACCACTCACAGGGAAAGGGAGAAAAGGTGGACAGTCCCTCCAAGCCAGCACAGGCTCTCTGAGGGGCCCTCTGTAGAGCTGTAAAGGCATTTTAACCAACACCACTGTGGGAGGTGTAATGAGGACCGAGGATGCTCTGCAAATTTCGACTGCTGCAGCAACACCCAGCTCTGGGGAAAAGCCACCCAAGTGTCCTCAGAGTGGAAGTTTTTATGCATTGGGGTCCCAGCCCTGCAGCCAATGGGTCCCTGTCCCTGGGACCTGAGCAGTGCTGGGGAAGGGGCTGCACACCAGGCAGAGAGCAGGCAATGACCCCATCACACCCCTGGTTGTCCCTCTGCAAGGTGTCAGAAGCACCATGGCCAGGAGAAACCTGGAGTTTCACTGGGCAGGGGAAACAAACAAACAAACAAACAAAAAATACACAGAAATAGGTGTTTTCTGATGGGAACCTCAGAACTTCACTTTCAAATGCAGTGCATGCACAGCTAAACTGATACAGAATGATGGATGGAATAATGTAGAAGCCAAAGGAGGCTTTTCTCCCTCCACACTTGGAGCTGAGTATGGAAATGGTTAAGTCACCCACTGAATAAATCAAAAGTTCAAGGCTGCAGCACACCACGCTGTATTCCCCCTCTGCCCATGACAAGAACCAGAGAGCCCCCGAAATCCCAAGCATCCTGCGCGGGGTCTCGGCCGGCGCTCACAGGTTACACGCTCGGGGTCAGCGCTGTGGACCTTAGCTGCAACATTCATTTCCT
This sequence comes from Muscicapa striata striata, assembly GCA_030060385.1. Taxonomy (NCBI): domain Eukaryota; kingdom Metazoa; phylum Chordata; class Aves; order Passeriformes; family Muscicapidae; genus Muscicapa; species Muscicapa striata. The sequence continues at coordinate 316,734 of JAREIS010000122.1, forward strand.
GAGCAGGGCACGTCCCCCTGCCCATAAAGCTAATAAGAGCTTCCTCGCCCGGCTGCCCTGCACTGTGGCCCGGAGCCGGCAGCGCTGGTTTCCATTAGCCCCTTATGATGCCAGGTGCCGCTAATAAGGCCCATCAGCAAGAAACAAGAGCTGCCAGGTCATCCTCCAACTCTGGAAGTAATCATGGGCAAAGTTTGGGGGGCTGCTGCCTCGGCTTTTCTTTCCCTCCCCCACTTGCTTTCCATTTTTCCTCCTTTTTCCTAAAGTTTAAATTGCAGCGGAACACAAATTGACGAATGCTTAAAATAAAATAAAAAACAACTACTGTATTCGGCTACTGAAATTAACACTAATAACATCTCACAAAGCACTTGGGATCCGATTTATCATGTTTATTGCTTTAATGGTACACTGCATCTGTTTCTCACTGTGACATGACGAGCAGTGCCAACGTGCCTAATGGCATTAGCAGAACAACGCTCAGCTAATCCAGGTGGAGAGAGGGGAGGTGAGGCTGCCAGAGGAAGAGCCAAAGGCTGGATCCCCATGGGAAGCTGCAGTTTTCCCAAGCAGGAGCGTTTCAGACTGTGGGAGCATCGATGCCTGGCCCTGAACACTGGTGCTGCTGGTAGCAGACAGGCAGATCCAGTGTTTTTCTGTCTTTCAGTGGGAAAAGAGGGCACAAGTCTGGATTTTGGGGTACAGTGGCTGGTCAGTAGCCAGTGGGGCAGAGAGGGTCTCCTTACCCCTGTCCTTAAATCCTCCATTGGTGTACACACATCTTTAGCTGACAGCTCAGCCATGGAACCTCAAAATGCACAACAGACGTGACAGCTGGCATGGAAGCCTTCCCCAAGGTACATCTCCCCATGTGACAGTGCGGATAAGCACCTTCCACCCAAAATCCCCCCACAAGGAACATTCACCCACCACTGGCCTCCACCAGCCTCATGACACCATCACCACAAAAGCACTTCTGCTTTCCAGAGCAGCATCTCCACCTCGCACAGCACACGCGCTGCCGGCAGCCCCATCGCTGTGGCAGGTGAATTCCCGGGCAGCACTGCCTTGGGATCCTCCACTGTGCCATAAATGTGGGATCACATCCCCACTGGCAGCCTTCCCAGTCGCTATGACTTTATAAAAGACAGGGTTTAATTTTTTTAAAGTTTTAAGGTATTCAACTTCCTGATGACAAATTATACCAGGCTCAGTTGGCAGCTCGGCACAGCTCTTGCCCTGCAGCTTGGAGGTCTTTCTTTACAAAACAGCCCCCAAAAGGGCCACTGAACTATGGCTTTTTTGTCTGCAATTAGAAGTGACGATCAATACTAACATTAGATTAAGTTTGAACTTCGCTGAACCCAGAAGGAAATCTTTTATAAAAAAAATTAAAGACTCGACGACTCAATCTACACTCAATTAGTCAAAATCATAAGCTTGGTAAGTGAGAAAAGAAATGGATCATGCAGCAGCTGGCAGGTTCGGGGACCTGAAAACCCCGATCAGAGGCAGCGCCAAGGCGTGTGGCCAACTGGCCCCCCAAAGGTCACAGCTCAGTGCTCCTGGGCATGACATGGCACAGACAATGCTGCCACGAGGCCAAAGAGCCCTGTCACCACACTGGCTAGGGCAGGTGACTGTCCCTCGGGCACTGTCTGTCACCAAGGCCAGTGGCCCCCTGTGCTCGCCATGGCCAGGCCAATCCTCTGCTCTCCTTTTTCCTGCACGTGCTTCCCATACTAATGAACAACACTCAGAAGGCTCCAAGACTATAAACATATATGTTTACACTTCTATAGGCATGTGTGTGTGTAAACAAACAGCCCTGCCATATGCATGGGCTGCCTGTGCTCTGCAAACAGGCTCGGCATGCACTGGCTCACCGAGCGCCCTGCAGAACAAGCAGCGCTGCTGCTGGGCGCCTTCGGGCTCTGGCACCTGCTGGGGTGAAGCCAAACACCCCAGGGAACAGTGAGGTACCCCCGCCCCTGCCCTGGCCTCCAGCTCACCACAGCTGGGAACGGCTCTGATCGGGCATCTCCGCCTTGCATCAGGGTCGGAAAGCAAAACCACAGCAGCGAGCGCACGGCAGAAAGAGGTCAGCGAAAGTCAGCCAGTGACACCGTGTGCCCCTGGCACATCCTGCCCCCCTCCAGCCGCTCGGGGAGGCGGTGCCCAGACCCCAGCGCAGCGTGCAGACCCCCAGGGCCCCTCACCAGGCAGTGGAGTGAAGAGGAGCCCGCAGCCAGCGCGGTGCAGCTGCCACCAGAGCCGCTCCGGCAGAGCTGCAGATCCCAACCCGGCACAGATGCTGTTTAACAGCTCCATGAATACAATAGGATCCCACAAATCCTCCCCAAATGGTAATTCTCACAACGTATTAGAAAGCAAACACTATAAAAAAGCCACATGAGACCCTGTCTACACACAAACCGCCTGGGATTTAGACTTTGGGGGCTGTGGAGTGAGTTCATTGGACTGTTACCCAATGCCTTTCAACATGGACGGTCTTACAGATCAGTTTAAACACGGCTCAAAGGATTTGGCTAACCCTGCAAAGTTTGCCAGCGCCGGGTAATCGTTCTGAAAGAAGAACAGGCAAACAGAGTTTGGTGCTGGGTGTCAGCAACTGCGTTTAAGGCTCCGCTGGCAGGGGTCAGCGCTGAGCTCCGTGCTCCAGGCAGAGCCGAGCCCCGCGGAGCGCGGCGTGCGCCCAGCCCCACGATAAGGATCACGAATAAGTGAGAAATAAGGTACGGCTGCAGCCGCGGCTGCCAGAACAAGCCGAGCACGGGAAGGGCTGTGGAAGAGGGGCTGGGCAGCCGGGCCAGGCTCCCTCATCCCCCGAGCACGAGGGAAGGGTCTGACCGCAGCCCTCCCTCCGTCCCTCCGGACAGACGCACGGCTGAGCCTCCGGACAGCCCCAGCATCGCCCTCCGCTGCGGCCACAGCAATTGCTGCTCCGGGCTCGGAGGGCTAAAGGGAGAGCCTTGAGATCGTGGCAGGAAGGCACGTTAAAATTCTCCCTGAGCCCTCACTGCAGCTCTCCCGGTGACGTTCGGTCTGCATCACCGCACGGCCGAGGCGGCTCCGGGGACGCAACCAACGCCAGCCCCAGCTCTCCCGCTTGCCAGCAGGGAAAACAAAGCCGAGAGCGGCAGTGCACCCGCACGGGGCCGAGCACCCCCCGGGGTGAATGAAAGCTGCTCCCCGCAGGGGCCACGCGGCACAGCGAGGGGCGCAGGGCTGAGCACCCCGGAGCGTTCCAGGGCTGAGCGGGCGGGCAGCCGCGGCTCCGGCTCCGGCACCGGCACCGGCACAGCCACCCCCGCTCCGGGCACACCGGCAGCACCGACTGCCCCGCCAGAGGCGCGTGCCGGCACGGACACCGGCCCCGGAGCGCCCCGTGTGCCGCACGACTAATTAACCTGTTGATTCATTAAAAATCTGACAGGGTGCGCAGGCACGGCAGGCAGGGAGAAGCCATGGCACCATGCCGGCGATGCCTTGCCTAGGCAGGACGCTGCTGTCCTGTGGCGGGGCTGCAGCACGTTCAGAGCCATGGGATTTGACTGGCGACGCCGATTTTTGTGTGGTGATTAACGTGGCTCCCTTCCCCAGCCAAATCAGGGAACAAGCCCTGGTCCCTGAACCACGAGCAGGAGGCAGCAAACAGCGGAGCAGAACTCACGTGTCAGACACCACCAGCACCCCGCAGCAAGCCCCCAGGGTGCGGGGCTGGGAGAGAGCACACGCACCCCGCACCCCGAGCAGGGGAACCCCCAAAGCCGCATCTGCAGCCGCTGGAGGTTCAACCCTTCGCCTTCCCCGCAGGGACAGACCCGCGGCTCTGCGGCAGCCCGAGCCCCTCTGCGCTCGCCCCGGCGTCACCCAGCCTGACCCCCGTGCCACAAAGTGCGAATGTTTCATAAACTGGGAAGCTGAGCAGCACAGAACCCCCCCAGGCTGGCAAGTCACTACATGCTGCCAACACTGCCCGTGCACCCCGGCACTGGCACAGGAGGGACCAGCTCCCAGCAGAGAGGGGGTGAGTGCTGCCTGTCCCCACTGCATCTTTCCACACGCAGATCCCTAAACTCAAAGGGCAGCAGCTGAGAGCTGCTTGGCTGATGCCAGCCAGGGAAACTGGTGGGGTTTATGCTCGCAGGAAACACCGACGGCTCCAGCTCATCCGGGCTGTCCCCAACCAGCACTCACTGGAAGGAACCTTCTGGCACAGTTGCCAGACCTGGGGGAGCTACAACAGCCATCCCTCAGAATGCTACTCCACAAACTGGTTTTGGGGTTCGTGATGGAAACTTTGCACCAGCACGTACGACACTCAGCCAGCAACCAAAACCCCCTGGCGAGATCCTGGCTGCCCGGTGCAGCACGCCAAGCATGGCCTCGCACTCACCTGTGCTGCTCGAGGGTCTCGTTGTCCGGCAGCTCTGCCCCACACACGCTGCACGGCTCACCCAGGGCTCTGCTCTCTGTCTTCATGCCGGCCGCCAGCTCCCCCAGCTTGCTGAACAGCTCCCGCTGGATGAAGCCCTGGGGCAGCAGCCCGCCATAGGCGCTGAAGTCCATGGAGACAGCCAGGGCCGGCTGCACGTGCAGGGCAGCCGCCGCAGTGGGCGGCACGCCGAGCACCGGCTCAGTCTTGTGGTTCGGCAGCAGCGAGTAGATGCCCAAGGGCTTCTCTCCAGGGGCAGCGGCCGACGGCTCCGGCCCCAGCGGCAGCCCCTGGCCCGGCTCAGGGGGCGGCTCGGCGCCCTCCTCGCGGCTGTAGTGCAGTTCACGGGCACTGGTGATGACACTGCTGCGGGTCGGGGTGCCGGGTCCTTCCTTGCCCTTCTCGTCAGGCTTCTCCCCGCTGGAGGCGCTGGGCTCGGCTGTCCGGGGGCTGTCATGGCTGGAGGCCTCATCCACGTGCATTGCTTCGGTTTTGACTTCGGCGAGGCCGGAGGGGCGGCGGGTGGTGGCAGAGCGTGCATCCTCGGGGGCACTGGGTGGCAGAGAGCCCTGCAGCAGTGACTGCCCGATGGTCATCAAGCTGTCCACCGCCGCCTTGGTGGGGCTCATGGAAGAGAGGGAGCAGTAGGATGCGGAGGCAGAGGGGCTCTGCTCCACTGTGGCTGCCAGCAGACTCTGGCTGGCCATGCCAGCATAGCCACCCTCCTCACCAGCAGGCTTGGAGATGAAGAGGCCCTTGATGTACCTCGACTTCTTCTCGTCCTCCTCCTCAGTGGTGGCAGCAGCACCTCCATCAGCCATGGCGACCTCGGTGTCATTGTCCTCGGAGGCCTGTATAGTCTCCAGGATCTTCAGGCACTGCTCTTCCAGGTACTCAATTTCCAGGATCTCGGCAGCATAGAGCAGGTCATCCAGGTCTTCGACCTTGGCTTGTAGGGTGGCAGTGTAGGCGTACTCCAGGATCTGCTGGAACGTCTTTGGCGAGAGGAAGTCCAGGGTGTAGTGCTGGCTGTTGCGGTGGAAGAGGATCTCGAACATCTTGCTGGTGCAGGCCAGCACAGTCCGGTGCGCGTGGAACTCCTGGCTGTCCACCATGATGACCACGTCGCACAGCGTCCCCGCCAGGCGCATCTGGTTGGCTTTGTGCAGCAGCCCGGTGGGGTGGCAGGGGTTCTGCAGCTGGATCAGCCCCATCTTAGTCAGATCCATGGCGCGCCCCAGGCTCACACATCAGGGTGTCTCGCGTCGCTCAAATCTGGGACCAGCTTTGTGTGCCGACTATCTGCGAAAACAAAAGGCGGAGGGGGAGAGTAGCAGAGTGGAGCGGGAAAGGGGGAGCGGGGAGAGAGGAGACGAAAGAGAGCGAAAAGGGGAAAAGAGAGAATAAAGGAGGGGGACAGAGAAAAGCCGGAGGGAGAAAGGAGAGTAGAAGGGAGCAGGGAGTAGAAGGGAGTGGGGAGAAGAAGGGAGCGGGGAGGAGAGGGAAGTTAGCCCGCAGCCCAGCAGCGACTCGCCCAAAAGTTTCCGCGCTGCTCGGCGGATCCGCGGCTGCCGGAGCCGCGTCCCCGCTACCGCCGGCCGGGGAAGGCAAGGGAGACCAGGGAGAGGAAGGTGCGCATCCCCCGCCGCCGCCCGGCTCCAGCTCCGGCTCCGGCCGCCCCGTCCCGCCGGCAGCGCGGCCCCATCAGGTGCGCGGCGCTCCCGGGGCGGGGGCGCGGGGTCCCGGTGCCGCCCCCGCCCGCACTCACGGCGGCCGGCGGCTGCTCCGGCAGTTCGCACTGCCCGCTCATCGCCGCCGCCGCCGCTCGCCGCGCCGCGCAGCAAATCACGGCGGCGCCGGCCCACGGGCCGCCCCGCGCCCGCGTCAGGCCGCCCCCACCCACCCGACCCGACCCAACCCAACCCAACCCAGCCCACCCCACCCACCGCCCCCGCCCCCGCCCGCGCCCCCGCCCGCGCCCGTTGAGTGCGGGCGCCCCGCCCGGCCCCGCCCGCGCGGCCCCGCACCTTGCGGGAGCGGCGGCGGCGGCGGGAGCGGCTGGACAGCGCTGCCGACAACAAACATGGAGGAGCCGCAGGCGGCGGCGGCGAGCCCGGCACCCGGAAGCCCGGCGGTACCGGCGAGCGGCACCGGGCCCGCGGCGAGCGGGGCTGCTCGCCCCGACGGGCTGCTCGCCCCGACGGCTGCGCCAGCGCCGCGCCAGACAAAGCCGCCCCCGCGCCGCGCCTGGGCGGACCCCGGCCCCGGGGGTGGAGACGCGAAAACCAGCCCCAGAGCCCAGTTTGGGGTCCGGTGGCGGATTCCCACCGGGAGCCGCGGTGCTTGTGACGTGCTGTGACACCGAGCACGTTGTCGCCCCGACGAAGCTGTGTTTTCTTTCCCCCCCGCGATAAAATAGTGACGCCGTGACGGCAGCACTCGTGTGTAGGGATGCGGCGGGTGCCCGCAGCCCAGGGCGGGCCAGGGTCTCTGCAGCAAGGGTCGGCTTGGGGAAGGGAGCGAAACACGCGGGGAGACGCCAGCCACGCAGTGGCACCGACAGCAGCAGGAGCAGCGAGCCACGCTCCGAGGAGCGCTGTGTGCGCTCAGCATGTGCCTCAGCTCCTTGCTGTGTGCACCCAGAGACCTGTGTAATCCTCGCGGATCCTCGGGGCAGGGTGGCAGCCCCGCAGCTCTCCCTTCTCCCTCCCTCCCTGCTGCACCCGTGGCACTGCACAGCCAGCGCAGGGCCCGGTGTCGTCAGCTAAAACAACAAACACGGACGGCATTAGTACAAAGATACCCTTGGGGTAAAGCCGCGCAAATGTAATCTAAGGAGAACGTTATGGGGAAGTGTGTTTATAATTATAATGGGATTTAATGTACTTTGGGACCAGATGATAGCAGTCATTTAACGAGAACAGCCCAATAACGGAGGCCTCGCGACGCACGGCGGCGCTGCGCGGGTTATTAGACGCGTGCGATAACGCCGCGCTCGCCGTACTATAGTTAAGGGTAAGGCATCAGCTTACTCCTATTTTTTCGGGGGTTATAACTCTGCCGCTGTAATTGGCAGAGAGCAGGGACGCACCGCACAGGCAGCCAGCGTGCCTGCAGGATGGGGTTTTTAATTGTCTCAAACTGCTTGAGTTCCTCCCTCTTCCAGGCTTTAAAATCCAAACAACTGAGAGGGGGAAATAGTGAGACACTGTGATTTCAGGTGTTTGTTTACCCTTCTCTAACTTTTAAAAGGCTTGATTTCAGGACTGAAATTTTGCAGGCAGTTAGGGGTATGTTTTTAGTGTAGCTCACATGAAATTAAACTGCGTGAGTCCCATTAGCCATAATGGAAATCCCACAGCTAAATTCCCAGGCAGCATCCTGAAAATTAACCCCCCAGTCCTTCCTGTCAACTGGTGCGTTGCACTTTTTGTTGCTCCTCTAATACATATAGTAAAAGCTATTGAATTGTTTAAGACATCAACTTCCCACGGCTGCCATTTGCCAAAGGCAGCGGCCAGCTTGGTGACCCTGAGCAGGGACACCCCACACACCCTGGCAGTGGGGCTGCCCAGCACCTGCAGCCCACAGGTGAGGCCCACAGAAATGCTTGGAAAGCTCCAGCCACAGCCCTCAGGGTCATTTCCCCATGTCCTGGCGTGGGAGTCAATCTCTCGTCACTCCTCCCCGGTACCTTCCATTTCTCTCCCATCTCTCCCCATCAGTTTCCAATTTATTTACTTTTCTGATCTTAATCCCCACCTTGTAGTGTAACGTGTTTATTAGAAAGGCACCAGCAGCTAAATGAAGCCAAGCTGGGCTCCGTGTTAAGTAGCAGTCACGCCCAAGTGCCTCTCCATGTGCCATTACTCCCAGTGATTGAGGCAATTTCTTCCTCTGCCACGAGTTTCACTTGTAAATCTCTCAAGCAGATACGGTGCAATGATGTGCTGCCTCGTGCGATTATTATTAACCTCCAGCATTAAACCCCTGAGTCAGTGGCTCCTCAGGAAGGGCTTTCTGTGTGAGGACCAGGTGGAGCATGGACATCCTTCCCAGGAAAATGAGGGATCCATTCAGATCCACTTGTAGCCATCAGTTTCTGGACAGGGAAACATGAATGTTTACTTTCCCAGTGGAAATATCCTGGCCAGCAGCACCAGGCCTGTGGGAAGACAAGGGCTGGGTAATGCAGCAGTCTATATTTCGAGGGATGATGGCAAGGGCAGCCTTGGGATGCTTCTCCAAGAGGCAGCTAGTGCGTGGAGAGGAGAGTAAAACTAAGCAGTCTCCACGTTTGCAGTAAGAAAGGAAACTCCTTGTTCAGGATGCTTAGTCCACAAAAAACACCCTGGAAGACAACTTCAGCCAAAAGGTGCCCCAGCATCACCCACCCTGTGTGAATGCAAAGGGAAGAGGAGCAGCTCCTCTCCATCATGCCCAGCACAACAGCTCCTTCCCCTCTCTGCAGACAAATGCCTTTTCCCATCACACACTCCACTCCACACTCCAGTGCTGTTAGACACAATCTCCCCATTCCACCCAGAGGGGCATGCAAGGACACAGCTCCAACTTCTCCAGCTTGCTAGGCCCTGACTTCAGCTGTGCCCACTCCAGGACCTGTTCTCCCTACTCTTGCAGAGAACCAGCTCCTGACAGGGTTTTCCTAGGATTAGCTGTGTTTTGCTTTTGATGTATTTGGAGTCTTCCAGTATACTGAGCTTTCCAGCACTGCTGGTGCAGAGCTGACTTATGAAACACTGGAGCACAAAATAAGATCAGTTTGAAATTCAGTGAAACATCCATGACTTTCCAAAACTGGTTTTTGATCTCACCCCAGACCCCGAGGACAGTTCCCAGCTCCTGATCCCTGCGTGCTCCCAGGAGCAGGATTTCTCCAGGCACGTTTGCTTTGCTGGGAGTGGGGCAGAGCGCGCTGCTCTGCTTTGGCGCACGGCAAGCTGACAGCTTATGAAAAGATGATTAAATGTGTTAGACTTTATTTAAAAAAAAAAAAAAAAATGCACAAAGCTGTTTGCAAGGGGGAGGGTGGAAGCCCCGGGAAAGCTGCTCAGTGTGCAGCCACGGTGCATTAAGCCTCCTCTGAACCCCCCTGATTAGCAGCAGGCTCTGTCCGAGCTGCGGACACCGGAGCCGTGTGCCTTGTGGGGGAGTGGAGGGGCCAGGAACAGGCCCCTCATTGTGCCCCTGTGCTCAGCACAAGGGGAACCTGAGAGTCATGCCGAGGACGCAACTGGATCGGGGGCTGTGGTGTGGGGTGGTGGGATATGGGTTATCCACACTGCAGCTGATCCCAAAGCAAGTTACTGCTGGAGCTTGGAGCTGCCCGCTGGTGTGGGGAAGGAGAACACGGCCTGATGGTTGGGACAGAGCTGACTGCACACGTGTGGGCTGTCCCACTGCAGAAACCCTTGACATGCCCACCTGCCTGCCCTGCTGGGTGTGGGATGCCACTGGCCAGGCTGGGGCACGGAGCAGGGGCATGGCAGCAGCCGCCACCGTGTCACCTCCACGTGAGCGAGCAGCCAGCGTGCCACTGCACAGCTCTGAAGGAGGCTGCTGCACACGGGGTCCGGCCATGGAAATCCCTGCTGCTTCCCAGCACTGCTCCAAGCTCCAGCTTGGCCCACATGCAGCACGATGGAATTGGGGCCATCCCACGGAAGGAGTGCACCAGGATCCCTGTGGGACTGCTGAGACGTGGCTGTGACGCACGGAACACAAGAGAAACAGCTCATGGGTTTGCAGGAGCTTTGTCCCTCTATCCTCCCCCTCCCCGTGCCAGGTTATGGATGCTGCAGCCCTAAGACAATGAGGCTAATTAGTGGCTTAGGGCCCTGAGCCGGCCAGGGCTGGAGGATGAGCTGAGCAGTGACTCAGGAGGGCGGCCTTCCCACATTCCTCCCCTAAATCCCCCACACAAAGGGGAATTTAGCCACAGTGACTCAGCGAAGGAGCACAAACTTTACAGCCGGGCTTCGAGTGCTGTGTTTTTGTATTCCCCCCTAGCAAGACGCTGCTGGGCTTGTAATTAAATATAAATGTGTCTCTCTAGCAGGCTGTGACCCAACCATCAGTACAGGACTTGTTTTTACTGTTACGCTTCATATGTATTTGAGAAAGCTCAAGCCAGAGGTAGCAACTTTTGAAGTCCTAATAAGTGCAAGGGGTTGGCTTTGTTCAATTTACTGTGTAATTATTTTTCCTCTTTTTCTCTTCTCTTAACCTGACATACTTGACATCTTGCATGGGACAAGGAAAGAGATGTGCTGAGGCATTAAATGTCAGCCCCGACTTTATGGTGCTGTGGAGGCTGCTTGTGTGTTTGGTAAAGTTCATCCCAGAAAAAAGTCCTTTAAATAGAGCAGAATCTACACCAGGACCTCAGCAAAGCACTTCTGGGGGCTTGTTCTGCCATGCTTTTCTGAGCACAAGATCAACAATTAAAACTCCCTTCCTTTAACAGGATGGTTTCCAAGAGCCCCTGAATGGCTTTAGAGTTCAAATCCAAAAAGTCATCAAAAGGACAGAAGCAGCATCCTCAGTCCCACTGGAAGCAGCCAGTTTCTGTGCCTCATGATGCCCAAGTTCATTTACTGGAGGGAGGAAGCCACATCCTCAATCCCAGTCACTCAGTGAGATCCTCCAGCCCCATTCCATCTCTCCTCTCCAGCAGCAATCCATGTCCCATTTCCAGCTGCACAGTGCTCTGCTCTCCCTTTCCAGGGGAGAGGATATTTATATGTATTTATGTGCTCTGTGTGTGCACAGAGAACACGTTACTGCTTCTGACAGGGCAAACAAAAGCCCACACTCATGGAAGACTTTCCCCCCCTCCTTTTCCTGCTCTTAACGTATCTCTGCATTAAATATTCACACAAAATGCCTTCACAGCTGGGGAAACTTCTGCCAAAGGGGCTCCTCCTCCTTCCCTTTCTTGCACCAGGACAAAAAGATCGAGTGGCTGCATCACACATGGCACAGACCTCATTTCTGAGATGCTCAAGCTGCATAATGATGGTATTTTAGGTTCAGATTAAATTCCTGTTCATCTCTTCCATCATTCCTAACAGCCCTCTAAACTGTACAACTCCTGAATGTACAAGAGAGGCAGAACGAAGTCTGAGGCTAAATGTTTTGGTCTAGGTTCAAGGTTAGATATTAACTGATTTTATTTTCTTAATAATTGCCAGAAGATACAATAAAGCCCTGGTATCTTATCTGGTCACAGATTCCTCAGTGACCAAATCAGATAACATTGGTGCAGCAAGGCAGCTCACAATCTGCCCTTTCAGGGTGGATATTGATGAATCCTTCCCAAAGGTCAGGAGGAATTGGTGTGCCCCAGCTTGTGTCCATCGCCACAGGTCCCACGGACACAGGCTCCACATTCCAGCCCTGCAGAGGGGTCAGCCCTGGGAGCGAGGCGACTCCAGCCAGGGCTCCAGTGCCCTTGGACCCGCAGTGTTCCTGCTGGAGGGCGCTTGGCAGGCTCCCCCTTGGGCCAGGGCACATTCCTAGCTGGAACAGCTCGATCAGCCTCCCAGGAATGAAAGTAAACACTCCTGCAAAGTCATTTCTGGATAAGACCTATCTGCCCAGGGCCAGAGGCTCCACGTGTCCCTGCCAGCAGCCAGGGATGTGGATGGGGGGAGGCAGCAGAGTGTGTGACACGGCTGTCACCGGGGCTGCAGCTGCTGCCACCACCCCCAGCTCCTCTCCAGGTATTAACTCCCTTTGGAGCCCAGTCCATTCTTTCTCACTATGTGCCCTCCCTCCACGGCTTCTGCTGCCTCAGGTGCTACATCCTTTGGTTGGGAAATGCCAATTCCACCACAAATGGACCAGAATTCCATTTCTCTCTGCAGTTTGGAAAACAGTTCTCCATTCACAAGGAATTCCCCATGAAAGGTTCAGTGTTGGAGCAGTGGCATCACTGTGCTACGTACAAAACTGTCCATGGCATCACCAGATGGGCAAGGGTCCTTGCAGCTGTGCAGAGGGACTGACAGGGCAGGCAGGGAGCAAAACTGCTTGGGGAGATGGGCTGAGATATTCCAGCCCAGAGGCTTTTGAGGAGGCACATTATGGAATGTCTCTTCAAGGGATCTGAAGGGGAAAGAAAACTAATCCCAACTCTCTTGAAGAAGGTAGTTAGCTTAAAGGAAGACATGGAATAGTGAAAACTCAAAGGTACTGGTGGGAAAGGAGCTGGCAGACTCTGGAGAGAGGCACTGAGGCCAGCACAAAGGGGAGGGAGGTTGCAGGGACTGTCTGGGGGCCAGAGCTTCATCTTTGGCTACACTATGGAGCACTGGATTCTCAGGAGCAGGCTCTGACTCTGTTACAGTACTGTGTGCCATCCACTGCCATAAAAAACAAAACAGAGGGGCTCCCAAAGCTCCCTCAATGGCTGCAATCCCAGTGGGAAGCAGTGCTGTGTAACTGGCAGGTAGAATACTTCACCCACATCGCTTGAGAGTTCAGCCGAGGTGATGAGAAATAATCCTAGCTGGCATTAAAGCCTGGGAGTTTTGCAGCAATACAGCTTTGTTACATCCCTCCCTGAGAAGAGCAGCTCCAGCAGGACACTCCAGGCAGCTCTGGAGTGGGCACTGACAGACCAGGGCACACTGAAATTGCTGAACACAGGCTGAGCCTGAAAACAGAGCAGTTGTTCTGCACACCAAAGCATTTTGAAGCGATCATCACCACAGCAGGCATCCAAGAGCTGCTACAGCCTCACCACCAGCTACTCTGGGCAGGAGGGTACTGAGCCCTGACCCACCTGATGGCTGCCAGGAAACTGGGGAGCTGGCACTGTGCTCCTGCAGCTACCTGGGCTACCTGAGCCCATGTGCAGGAGCCCAGAACCATTCCTCAGCTCACATGCTGGAAGAATTGTCTTCCTGCAAAGCAGAAAGCTGACCCAGGAATCAACAGGAAACAGGATCCAGGAAACAACCTCACCTAGACATCAAGTGAGCATTGCCTAGGAAATATGGCAGCAGTGCTACTTGTGCCTCAAACTCATCTTTCTGACTCCTTTCTGGATATTCAGAGGTTGTCAAGGGATACTGTAACAGGATCACAGACAGGTTTAATCTGTGCTTTCAGTACTACTCTGATTTAAGTTGCACTTTGCAAAATCACCCTTTGGACACGTTTACTCCAGGAGAATCCACTCACAGACCAGGATTGGAGAAGCACTTTTTCCCTGTTGGCCACACAGTATCCAAGAGGAGACAGTCCAAGTCCCTGTGTCCTGAAATGCTGTCCCTGGCTCTCGTAATCCTAATCCTGCTGAAAATAGGAACCGAGTGTGGCGCACCCAGCGTAACGCTCACAGCCTGGGCTGTGACAGGTCCTGATCTCCTCCCAAGAGCACTACACTAACTGCAACTAGGATTTTCCCCTTTTTGGGTCAGAATGCCTAACTTCATGTTCTGTCCTTGGGGTCCCAGTGAGAGCTGTTTCTGAAGCTTCACCCCCTCACACACAGACATACCACAGTCTCTGTTCTGAGAGCAGCAGTTGATGCTGTTCACTCACTGGCACACCGTGCCTTGCTGCAGTGCCCAGTGCTGGAGTTTGGACAGGAGCAAAGGGTGGTGCTGGATAATTAATCCTGTCCCCAAGAGCTGCATACCCCAAAGAGCCAGTGCCATCAGAAGAAATAAAAGTCAAGAGGCACAAATGCAGCACGATGAGATGGAGGTGGGTCCTTGCTGTCGCTGCTCCAACACTGTCCGTGCTGGAGGGAGCGAGGGAAGGGAAGGAGATGAGTGAGCACGCTGCCTGCTGCAAATATTGACAGAACCATTATGGGCATGTATAAAACTCCCATTTGCGTGATGCAAGCGGGATAGTCTTGAATACTTCTGTCTCAAGGAATTCTTTATTTTGCCATAGAAGAAAAATGTTTTCATATTCTCTCCTGCCGTGCAGACCTGCAGCCCGGCGAGCCCTTTTGCCCTTGAGAGCCATAACATTATTTGTTAACATCTTTATGATGCCAAATGGTCTGTGCTAGAACGGGTGCCATTCTTTAGCTGGGAAACCATATGGCATGCCGAGTAATAAATAAGGTATTGTGATAGTTAATGAACCTAATTGCCAGCAAAGGCTTTAATACAGGGAATGTGCTGCTGAGAATTTAGCACCACATTAGAGATGCAGCAGAGCTCCTCTGACTTCTGAGGCTTAATTTAAGTTCTATATTGCAAACTCCAGAAAATAATTCCAAACCCTCCTGCTGGAAAAGCAACCTGCTGGTAGACTGTGATTATACTGAATTACTAAAATCGCAATCAATTTTATACACTCTGTTAACCCTTGCTGGGGAACTTGGCTCTCCAGGAGTGTAGGGGATGCCACTCTGAAGAGTACCAAAGCCAAGTGAGTTGGAGCATCATGGTCATCATCCTCACCATGACTGCTCCTCTGCCCTGGCATCTCCCTCTTCTGAGAGATCTCACCTCTTTCCCTGACCCATTTGCTTACCAGCTAAGCTGGCTGTTGGCCAAGCCGGGAAAAAAAGCCACAGTTGTGAATGGTCACCACTATTCCTCTGTGACCAACCAAATAACTGCTGTTCCCACATCATGGTGGCACAGCACGCAGAAATCCACAGAAAGACAAGGAGGATATACTGGTGCTGGAAGGGCTGTTTTCAAAAACATTGCAAACATGGGCATGCTATCCCATGGAGAAAGGATGTCTCTTGCCACAGGTCAGAGCTGTGCTGCAGCATGCCTGCGCCTTCTCTGAGGACTGCTCCAAGTACTGCAAGTGCTCATCAGCATCAGAAACCTCCGCTCAGGCTCTGCACATCATCCCCTGAAATAGCCTTTTCCTGCAGGAAAAGCTGCCCCTGGCTGGCAGCCCCCTCTTAGGGATCCATCCTCCCCCAGAGGCCGCAGAGAGACACGGGGGGTGCTTGGAAAGGGCAGCACTGCTCCTGCAGCCCCTCCACAGTGGCCAGAGGAGGTTATTGGTTTCTTCCCTGCTCTGATTGTGCTTGGCTGCCCTGCAGTCACGTCCTGAGGGCAGCCTGGCTCTGCCAGGCAGCCACATCCCAGCTGGAAGCTCCCCTGGTGGGGCTGCCCCTCTCCATGCCCTGGCTCTGGCTGCAGCTGGGTCCTTGGCCACCTGCAGGCCTCCCCTGCCCTGGGCTTGGGCAGGTGGCACAGGGAGTCAGGGCAGGGGTGGCCAGGGCCAGCACGGAACGGGCGAGATAAAGAGCGGCGCAGGGCGGATTTAATACTGTACATAAATACACTTTACAATCTGGGGAAGGCTCGGTGCTAAGAGGAAACCATTGGAATATTTTATCGTGATGCAGATCGAGTGAAAAGACTGTGAATAAATAAAAGGGAAGATAATTATTTGATGGAGTTCTCTTAGGATATGCCACAGCGGGGAATACTTACAGAGAATACATATTACTAGAGAGACTCAGCTATTCAAGCATCAAACCAACCTATAAATTGTCAGAGGAGAAAATTGGAGGAAAAGAATGGATGGGGGTTTGGGCACCGGTCTCATCAGTAACACCGGGTTGCGCTTTCCACCTTCCCCATCGCAATTCCCCTGCCCGAGGAGTCACAGCCCTGGAAAAGGGAAGGCTGCCTCCAATAAATGTCTTTCAGGAATTACAGCCAAGCCACTACAGTACGGAGATGGGGTCGTTTATCTCCTCACCATCTGCATGGGCTCATCGGGGCTGCTCCTGGGCAGCCTCATCCCTGCTGCACCTCTGCAGGGCCTGGAGGTTCCTAAGCAGATCCCAGGGCAGCTCCTGAACGGTCCAGCCTCTCCAGGCACCGTGCTGCTGTCCCCAACCCCATCCTCCAAGGCTGGCATCACCTCAGTCCCATTTTGGAGGGAGTCCCTGCACAGAAAGGGGTTCCCGGCTGCAGGACCATGGTGCATCCCCACAGGGCATTTCCCAGATCCTTCTCCCTTGAGCTGACAGAAAACTGCTGAATCCCAAGCTCAGCCATGCTGGCATCCCTCGACCTCACACTTCTCACCCACTCCCAAGCCAAGGCTCTCCAAAACAAGTACTCTGCCAAGCCTAACCATGCTCACACTCTGGCAGCTCAGCTCGGAGCAGCATTTCCCTGAGGTCAGAGTGCTTCCTAGAGGCGAGAGAGAGCCCAGCACAGCTCACACCAGCCCTGCTGCCCTCCCATCCAGCGCTGGTCACTGCTCCCAGGTCACAATTCCTCTGGAATTCTCTAGAGATGGCACAGACAAAACCGAAACCGTGCTGATACACGGTCTGTGGATGACAGCTTGTTTAATATGGTACCACTCCTGTGGTTTCTTTTTCCCCCCACTGTTCTTGGCCCTATTCCCTATGAGAGCACTTCCACACCCATCCTTTCCCTCCTGCACAGCACCAGTTCTCCTTCCTGGAGACAGCTGGGACAAAAGTGAATATAGGGAGGGAGCCCAGGAACACCCCACGTCCTGCCAGCATCTCCTCCTGGCACCAGCACCAGGTCTGGGTGGCAGCAAACAGTTTACATCCTTTCCTGATGGGGCTGATGTCACCAGCTCTGAACATCTCCCTTCTCTCTGGGTTGAAGGAAACCTTCGGCTCCTTTATAGGGATGATGTAAGCGACAGCCTGCGGTTCAAAGAGGCAGCCTCAGGTAATTAGCAGAGGTGCTCATTATTTTAAGCGAGACTTGCCACTGCTTCCAGAGCCCTGAACAGGAGCAAAGCTGGTCTCGAGCACAGGCTACCTTTAAGGCTGGCTCAGACAACACAATCAAAGGCAGCCTGACAGCAGTAGGTCTCCCTCCCTCTGCATGCAGAAGGGAATTGCTCAGTCACCTGCACCCAGAATAGGACTTTGTCCCTGTTCCCGTCATTAATTTATAGCCTGTGAATTAGCGGGGCCCCAGAGACGCACAGAGCCCACCTGTTCCCTCGCCTGGCTCTGACATTTGCAGCCTCGTTGGCAGGGACGGGCGCTGGCTCACGGTGCCATAAACCATCCTCCAGCGTGTGCCTGCCCCTGCAGCCAGGCTGAGGGAGCACCGGCCTGCCCGGGGATGGGCACCGCCACACACAGCTCCTCAAAGCAGATCTTGCTTTTCCTGGGAAAAGCAGCCCTAATGCAGTGGTGGGATGCTCAAAGGGATGAGACAAAGCAGCTCTCTTTTGGTCACGGGGCAGGATAAACATCAGCCCCCAGCCTGTGCCGCCCATTAGCAGAGGTGGTTCTTACACCAGTATCACTCCATTTACCCCAAATGCACGGTGCTGCTGTAATCACTGCTATTCTGGACTCCAAACAAATCGGCCCTAAATGCTTTTCTGTTTTGTTAAAAGGGGACGGGAGGAGGGCAGCTTTAAAGCCGCCATCGCTGTAAATGCAAGGAAATTACCATGTAGGACGCAGGGGTCTGAAAGCTGCACTTAATATCCCACACCTTTCTGAACCCTTTGTGTCATGACAGTCCCAGAACAATGGTGGCTGCTGGGGTCTGCAGCAGGAGCCCTGCTCCTCCCCTTAGCCCCACCACCAGTGCAGGGGTTCCTGTGCCCTGTGCCCTGCCCAGGGCCCTGGCAGCACCAGTGGCACACAGCCCTGCTCTGCCTCCACCTCCAGCTTCTGGCTTGGCTGCTGAAGAACAAAGGCACTGGCATTTGTGTGCACAAACCTGGCTAGCTCCGTTCATGGACACCTGAGCCTGTGTCAAACACAGCACATCTTCAAAGTGTTCCAAAAAATGGGCACTAGGGTAGAAAAGCTCCTCAATTCCCATGGAAATAAAAACTACAGGGTGGTGAGAAACAACACGTGTCAGACCTAAACACACAGGAACCTCAACATTCAACCTCTTCATTTGTCCCTCTTAGTACAGGGAGAGCAGAGAGACTCCATGCTAATCATAGGAAAATAAAGTTTTTTACAAATAACCTGTAAACAATCCATAGGAGAGGAAACTCTCCAGCTAAGACAGTCTCCAAGGCTCCACAATGGCAGTGCCCAAAGCCACCCCAGCAGAGCCCCAGCTCACACTGAGCTAGCTCTCCACACCTCCCAGAGCCACAGGGATGTGGCTGGCACTGGAATGCCTTGGCTGAGTGTCCTGCTGCTGCCAGAGCTCTGCACCTTCAGCCAGAGCAGAGACACAGGTTTGGGATGAATCACACCACGATGTGTAGGCAAAATCCCATTAATGGAAGCACTCTGAGGCACTGCAGCTCCTAGTCAAGTACTGGGAGCTGGAAGCCATATTTATGAGTGAGATATATCCACAGAGGGAGCAATAAACTGCAAAGCAAAGTATGGAGGTTTGCAGCAAACGCTGTAAAGTTTTACACTCCTGAAAACTGGGAATAAAAGATGTACCCATTTAAAGCAGAGTGGATGGAAGGGGTTTGCACAGGACTATAAAACAGCCTTATAATAGTTAATTGCTTCTTTCTTGTTGCAGTCCAGAGAAAAGAACAGCTTAAATCCCTGTTGAAGAGTGGGAGCACAGAAAGGAGAGCGAGAAGCAGGGAGAGAAGTGCAGGGAATGGGAACCTTTTGTTTGGGATCCTCTACACCACGTGGAGAAGAGATGTCTTTTGTTCCTGGCATTGGGCTGCTCCTTCTCCCCTCTGTGGGCAGAGCCTCTGGAGAGCGAGACCTGGGCCAGGGGCCCAGCAGCATGGGCAGTTGTTAATTATGTATCATTTAACAAAGATCCCATCAATGCCCAAGACACAGAGACTCAGCCAAACATCTGTCCTGGGAGGAAAGGGCACAGCAGTGCATGGATTCCTCACTCTAATAGGACCCATGAAGCACAGTATTTTTGACCACAGAAATACAGGGGAAAACTCAAAATGGTTTCTGCAACAACTGAAACAACCAGCCACCTTCAACCAACCCCCAGAGAAGCACCAGCACCCAGTAGTGCCCTCAAAGGACACCCATCCTTACCACAGCACCTTCCCAGGCCAGTGTTCCATGAGCTGGCTGCTTCCAAACCTCCTCTGGGACACCAACAGGAGCTGTGCTCATGCAGAGACCACGTAGAGCAATGCCCTGAGGTACTGCAAACACCAAAATACTGCCCCAAGCTCCCTCTGCCCTTTATAATCTCCCAGCTCCTGCACAGGTGAGTGGACGAGGCCCAGGTGTTCCCCATAGCCTGGGAGAGCTCCCTCCTCCCTCTCCAGCCTCCTGCAGGTGCTGCTGTTTTCCCTGTGATCTCCCCTCCCGGCAGTGGCAGGTTTTGTGCAGTATCCAGGAAAGCAGAGCCGTGCATTCCTCACTGTAAACATGGAGGGGCTGTTTCCACCCATCAGAGCAGCACTTAGGTGGAGATGACAATGGAGCTGGCACAGCCCTAATCACACACTTTGATTGAAATAAGAGTACAGGGGAAATGGAAATCAGTGTCTGGAGCCAGGCTCTGGTGGAGCTGGGAGCTGCAGTGTTAAAGCTGTTCTGGGGGCTGCCACGAGCTTGGGGGCTGCTCTTTGGGCTGATCTAATCATGGCCTAGTGCCCAAAGGGCACTCGTCACAGCCTGGAGTGACAGGACAAGGGAGAAAGGCTTCACACTGACAGAGTAGGTTTAGAGCAGGTATTATTGGGAAGATGTCTTTCCCTATGAGGGTGGGAAGGCCCTGGCACAGGCGCCCAGAGCAGCTGTGGCTGCCCCACCCCTGAAGTGTCCGAGGCCAGGTTGGATGGGGCTTGGAGCGAGCTGGGACAGTGGAAGGTGTCCCTGCCCATGGCAGGCCAATCCCAGGACATTCTGTGATTCTGTGGTTCCCAGGACCAGGCAGTGCCAGGCTGGCAGTGGGGGCAATAATTGCCAGCTCCGAGATGCTCTGCCACTCCTGCTCAGCGGCCCCTGGGTGCTGACAGTTTGTGCTTTTATTTCCAGATCATGTCATTCAGTGAACAAAATCAGGCTCTAAGAATTGAAAGCTAAGCTCTGCACTGCCAAATGCCCCTGGGCCAGCTTGCCTGGCCAGCAAGGTTCTGGCAGGGCCCCATGCCCCAGCACTGCAGTAGCAGGGAGCACTGATTGTGGCTTTGCTGCCAGAAGAAAACCTCTTTACCATGTTCATTTTTCTAGCTGACGTCCTTCTTACGCCTCCCATGCTCAGCAGCGCAGTGGCAGTGGCAGGTCTGGCTCAGTGAGGGGGTTTGTAAAGCAAATGCACCTTGGATCTACACTAGCACTTATTAGCTTGACAATGATGCGGCAGCTCCTCTGCTGCCACTTCTAACGATGCATCCTCAAAAAAGCAAAGGCCAATTATATAGATTTGGAGTCGGTAATGAGCCTAAAACTGTTTGATCATTTCGGCTCCAGCTGGGCCAGTGGGAGGAGGACGAGCTGCCAGTGCAAAGGGCGGGGCTCTGCTGCCTCTCTGTGGCCGTGACGGCGAAGGAGCTGTCACCACTGCATCCCCTCCGTGCTGCGCAGGAGGGGATAAATATATATAAATATGTATACATAAATACATAGAAAAGCAAACAAACCTCCCAAACAATCTCCCCGAATAAACAAACCACCAAGCCTCCTCTGTAGTTGAAACTTGCAAGTGAAATTGGCTGAAATTTCCAAGTGCCTGAGCATTGAGAGTGAAAACAGGCAGCCAAAGAATGGCCCTTTTCTCCAAAAGCAAAAGTTTCTGGTTTTCCACTTGGCTCCTTTGAAGAGCAAAAAGGGCACAAAATAGTGAAACAAACAAGCACAACAGAACTCCAAAGCCGCTCTGAAGCACCTGAAGTGGTTCCTGTTCTCTCACTGTGTGTTTTTCTAGCCTGGGCTGGGTGAGGTTATGCCTGAGCCCAGCGGCTCCCACCGTGCCCCTGGCCAGGGCTGTGGCACTCGCACGTGGAACAAGCCACGATGGCACGGGCACCACCCGCTCCCAGCTGGGCCCGAGGGACCCCGGCAGGGAGAACAGGCAGAGCAAAGTAAACGAGGCTCCAGGGAAATTAAGGCAAAGTGGAAGTCCTGGCAAAGCGAGGTAGTAATTCCCTTTCTGAACGAGTGACTGTTTGGAATTTAACCAGGCGAACGCGATTAAACCAAATGGATATAAATTCTAGGTGCGGCGGCAAGTAATGAAGTGGAGAAAATGAACAGCACCCAATTAACGAGGAAATCGGATCTGCTGCAACGTGTGGGGATCTAATGAAAAATGAAGATTCAACTGCCCCTCTCAAAATTTTTCCAGATGGAGAACACCCATTTTACTTCCAGCATCCTCTGGGATACCCAGGGGATTGCAGTGGCTGGGGAGAGCCAAGGATGCTTTGCAGAGTTCTTGGAGAAGTGAAATCGCTGGGAAGGCTGAATCCACTCCCAGGGGATCCAGCCACAGGAGCAGCCGGGCTCGGAGCCCCCGGACAACGGCGGCAGGACCTGGATCCGTGTGATCCCGGCTCGTGACATGGATGCGCTGTCGCGACAGGGGGCCGCTGCACGTGATGTATAAACGACACTCTTACAGCAAACGGGGTTTTAGAACTGATTTATTGACAGGTATTAATTACAGGTCATCAGTGAATTCCCGGGGCTCCGCCCGTCCCGTGTGCCCCAAGCCCACCCTGTCGGGGTCCAGCACCCGCAGCTGCCGCCGAGCCGGTGCTGACGAGGCCCCGGCCCTGGCCACGTTCCCTTTCCCATGCCTGGCTCCATTCCTATTCCTATTCCCGTTCCTATTCCCGTTTCCACCGCCCCGTTCCCGTTCCCCATTGCCCCCTTCCTATTCCTATTTCCACCGCCCCGTTCCCGTTCCTGGTTGCGCCGTTCCCTCCCCTGGCCCCGCCCCCGGCGGAAGGAGCGGGCCCTGCAAGCACGTCCCGCCTCCTGTGACATCACGCAAACCGCCGCGGGGGGCGCAGGCGCAGGCGCTGCGAGCGCGCTCGTTCAGATCTCGGCGCGGCCATGGGGGCAGCGGCTGCTGAGGCGAACCGGACGCTCTTCGTGGGGAACCTGGACCCCAAGGTCACCGAGGAGCTCATCTTCGAGCTCTTCCACCAGGTACCGCCCGGCGCCCGCGCTGTGTGTACCGGGGAAGGGCGCGGCGGGGGAGGCCGCGGCCGCCATGCACGGCGGAGCTACGGCGGCCGCCGCGGGACAGTGTTCAGCGGGGCGCACGTGCTCGGCGGCGGCCGCTGCCTCCCGGTGTTTGCTTAACCCTTCGTCCCCGATGCCAGGCGGGCCCCGTGATCACAGTGAAGATCCCGAAGGACCGGGATGGACGGCCCAAGCAGTTCGCCTTCGTCAACTTCAAACACGAGGAGTCGGTGCCGTACGGGCTGCGGCTGCTCAACGGGATTAAGCTGTACGGGCGGCCCATGCGCATCCAGTTCCGATCAGGTACCGGAGGGACCTTCACCAGTTTCCTAGAGGGAAAGTGAGCTGCTGTCAGCTGCCCTAGTCTGGAACAGAATCATGGTTAACTGGGTAAATGGCAGGAGCCTCTCAGCAAGGGTCCCTCATCTGCCAGCTGTGGTCCCCTCGCACCCTGCGGGACAGCCCGGTGTCCCGGTGCTTCCACTGGGGACCTTCTGTCCCTCGTGGCCGGTGTAACCTCTTGGCTGAGCCTTCTCTTTGGGGTTTTATTGCTTATTCCTGCAGCACCTCTAAGATCTCTTTTAAATTATCACATGAGCATTAAAAATCGCATCTGATAGTGGTTAAATGAGGCACATTGGCCACAATATCTCTGCCCTTTCTGGTGGGAATCAAGACAATTGCAGTGCTTTGTTTTGGTAATGGCCCCGTGCTTTTGCAGATCACTGACGAAACTTAAGAGCCAATTCAAAACGTGTTGATTTTCAGCAAGTTCACTTCACACCTGAGTTCCTTAACTGGTATTTGTGGGTCTCCTGAAATACTTGTCTCTCCCCAGGGAGCAGTCATGCAGCCCAGGATATCAATCCATCCTGTTCCCAGCTCGGAGCTGCTGGCATCAACCCTCCTGGGATGCCTCATCCAGCATCCAACTGCAGCAGGTATGAGTGTCACCAGCACAGGAGTGTGGAATGGAGAGAGACATTGCATGGTTCACTGTGTTCCTGGCCGCTTCTAAGTGCAATTTCCTGTTTCTTTCCCGTGGAGGGAATACCAGTGGCATGCAGATGCCCCTGGGACTGCAGCAGTTGTGTGTTTAGGGCTGAAACTCCTGATCTGTTTTCCCTGCAGGTATGAGAGGGTTCCAGATGGCATGGCCAGCCCGGGGTTCCAGTCGAGCCTGCAGAGACAAGCGGTGGTACGTGCACACACTCACAGGCACAGGTTGGGGGAATATACATTTGGGGTGCTGAAATGACAATTCCAGAAGATTTGAAGCTCCTAGTACGGAGGGGGCCAGCTGGGAGGGCACTGGGTATCTGCAGTGGTATCTGGTATCTGCAGTGTGAGTTAGAGGCCAGCCCAGGGTTTGGTTCAAGCACTCCAGCGAGTGTACCAAACTGAGCATCCCTTTGTCCCCTCTTTCCCTTGCAGATGAACAGTGTGGCTCGGCAGCAGCCCCAGTTCGGGGGCAAATACGAGCAGCCCGGCTTTGCCCCTCCCGGCTACCCGCACTCCTTCCACGCCCTGCCCGGCTCCCGGGCCCGCGGGCGCCCGAGGGGCCAGCGCCGCGCAAGGCCCGGCTGGGCGGCCACCCCTACGCCCCGGACAGCCGCCACCTGGGCCGCGAGCGCTGGCGACTGCGGCCCCGACTACGGCCGGGGCAAGCGCGACGAGTACGGCTTTGAGGAGAGGGGCCACGAGGCCGAGCACCACTACCGGGGCGGCCGCGAGGAGCACTACGACGACAGGCACCGCGACAGCTGGAGCTACGAGTACCGCAGGGACAGCTACAGAGAGGCCAAGTGGCACTCGGCGCGGCACTGAGGGACTCGAGGGCAAAGCAGATGGGACCTGTTTCTCACTGACTGCGTGTATAAACCCCCCCATCCCCCACAAAAAAAAACCAAGTTAAGTCACCTTTTACTGTTTGTAAAAATACCAGCAGTGCAGTCCTGCCAAACTCTGGTCTCAGTATTAAATGTGTTAATTCACACTTCAGGGCTTCACATGGGGTGAAAAAGCCATAGTGAAGTTTTGGAGAAACCACCGTTCTGTCCTTGTGTCACAGAGAAGTGCTGTTAGAATTTTTTTAGGAAAAAGGAACACCTGTGTTAGATGGAAGGGTTTAGTGTTCTGTGGGACAGATGATGCCTGGCATCTGCAACATTCCTCATGCCATTTTTTAAATAGTCCTAGAATCACACAATGGTCTGGCTTGGTAGGTACATTAAAGACCACCTCACTCCAACCCCCTGCAAGAGGCAGGGACACCTTCCACTAGACCAGGCTGCTCAGAGCCCCGTGCAACCTGGCCTTGAACGCTTCCAGTGATGGAGCATCCACAGTTTCCATGGGTAACCTGTCACAGTGCCTAAGCACCCTCACAGTAAAGGATTTTTTCCTAATATGTAATCCAAACCTACTCTCAATTCCCAGTTGTCCATTTAAAATATTACAATATTGTTTTGGAGAACATTAAAAGTCTCCCTGGGGAAAGCCCCTGGGTCAACATCCACGTTGGAGGCGGGGGCAGCGGAGCTGCTCCGTGAGACCGGTGACGGTCGGAGCGCTCCGGACTGCCGCGGACTACATCTCCCAGCAGCCCTTGCGGCGTAACCACCTCCCATGGAGCGCGGGCGGCGGCGCCGGGGGCCGCCGGGAGCTGTAGTGCGGCGGCGATGCTGGGCGGCGGCCGCGCCGGCCTGGGCCGCCTGCGGATCTGCGGCGGGCGGTTGTGGCGGGGCCGGCGGAGGGCGGCGGCCATGGCCGGTGGCGACATGGGGCAGCGCATGGTCTGGGTGGACTTGGAGGTGCGGGGCGGCGGCGCGGGGCGGCGGGGGCGCGGGGAAGGAGCGGACGGGCCGGCGGGCGCGGGGCCCCGGGCGCGCTGACGCTGCCGCTCGCCCCTGGCAGATGACGGGCCTGGACGTGGAGAAGGACCAGATCCTGGAGATGGCGTGTCTGATCACCGACTGCGACCTCAACGTGCTGGCCGAGGTGAGCGGGCCGGGCGGGACCTCGCCGCTCCAGGGCTGCTGGAACAAAGGGAGCGGCGCTCCCGGCCTTGGATCCGCTGCTCCGCACCGGGAGCGTGGCCCTGGCACCGGGCAGGGACCTGCGTCACGCTGCATCTCGTGTCCCGGCTGGAACCGCTCCGTGCTCCGCTTCTGCTTGGCACTAAACTTTTACACGCTTCTAAACTTCTTCTTCTTTTTTTTTTTTTTTTTTTTTCATTACCTTTATGTTTTGCTTTCCCCGACAGGGCCCGAACCTGATCATCAACCAGCCCGACGAGCTGCTGGAGAGCATGTCCGAATGGTGCAAGGAGCATCACGGCAAGGTACAGCCCTGTGAGCCTCAGCCGCGATGGGAGCAGTGTGTAATTAATGCTGGGTGATGAGCCTGAGCAGGGACAGCTCCTGTGCTGGGCACTCGGCGCTGCACACAGCGCTGAGAGACTCGAGACACTGCCTGGGTTTGTGCTGGGGAACCTGTCTGCAGTGTTTTGCTCTCACAGATCATCTGTGGCACAGTTCAGGGTGCACTCGCGGATCTTTAGCCTTCACCTTGCAGCTTGCCTGAAGCAGCCTGTGCTTTGCAGCCTGGTTTCTGATAATTTGGAATAGTGCTGGGAGCCTCTTCCTGCTTTGGGAGCAGCAGCACCAGCACAGCACAGCAGCAGTGAGGCTCCCCTGGGAGGCTGGAGCAGACAGGGGACCAGACCAGGCTCTGTCAGTCAGGGATGTGCCCCTGGCTCGCATCTCCCAGGCAGGGGCCCAGCCCCTTTCTCCAGTGGGAGGCTGGCCTTTGGGGTTTGGTTCCTTGGTCCTCTCACAGAGCTGCTGGCCACCTCCTGTCTCTGCAGGAGCCCTGGTGCTGGCTGGGTTGGGTTCAAATTCTGACACATCCTCCTGCTGAAGTCTTGCATAAAATAATTCAAAATAATTCCAGTGGGAAGGTGAGGCTTGGATGCCTGAGTAAGAGCAGGTGCAGGATCGGTGCAGAACAGTCCAGAGCCAGTTAAATGCAGATTTCTTCCTGTGGTGCATGTGGGATTAAACAGGCCTGTAAACACTGGGCTTTTGCCTATCCTCTCAGCACTGTGAGCCTTGTGGATTTTTTGACTGCGAGCTTCACTTTTACAACAGGAGATTATTTTTAGTTCTTTGGGCCACCAAAGAAAGGTTCCTCCTTGCCAGCAGCAAGAGAGCAAATGAATTTTCCAGTCCCTGATGATGAATTGAAATTCAAGTTAGTTTTCAATTAAGGGCTGAAGTTTTAAGACATCCATAACCCCCCCTCTTCCCCCTTCGGCATCTTGCTCTCCCTGGGAAGAATTAGCAAGAGTTTGGGAAATGAATATTAATTTACTGTGATGGGTGCTTTTCCCTGCTCCAGTCGAGGATTCCAGCTCGGCTTCAGCTCGGGAGTGAATTGGAGATGGTAGCATGCGTCCTTGCTGCTCCTGAGGAGCTACTTACTTTTAATTGACTAAGAGAAGAGAAGCAATTAGAATATAGATGAAAATGCTGCCACATAATGAATTTTTTAACCACCACTTGGATCTGTCAAGTAGATTTTTTGCTGCACAGTCGTGGAAATATATAGCGTAGCCAGATGGAAATAAATCACTGAGAACACTTGGAGAGGATTTGACATTTAGCTATTGAAAAAAAAAAAAAGAAGGGAGGAACTTTCATGATTTATAGGAATCTTGATAAACACTGAAGGCAGGATCCTGTTTATTTGTGTTCACTGGTACCTGCTGCTCCCTGCTGGGGTGGTGAGTGCCTCTCCTCAAACAGGGATATAAAGGGATGTGGCGCTCTCCTGGCTCAAGGATGTGCAGGTGGATAAACAATGCCTCACATCTTGGTAGCTGAAAGGAACTTTGGGCAAAGAAATCAAAAAAAGGAAAAGGAAAAGAAAAAGCCCCAAACCCCACATGAAGGTCAGAGCTATTTACCTGCCTTGGTTTTCCTTCCCTGGGGAGAGTAAAGGTTGGGGGTGCCCCAGAGAGCTGAGACAGAGTTCAGGGGGTACCTGGGGAACAAACAGCACTCAAAGGGTTGACCTTTCCCTGCAGAGTTAAACATTTACTTGGGAACTGGAGCATTCCTGGCAGTGTCTGTGACAGGGTGTTTCTGATTTATGACTTGGCTCTTTTTTGCAGTCTGGCCTCACTAAGGCTGTGAAGGAGAGCAAGATCTCGCTGCAGCAGGCAGAGTACGAGTTCCTGTCCTTCGTGCGGCAGCAGACGCCCCCGGGGCTCTGTCCCCTTGCAGGTGAGGCATCTTCTTCGTCTTCATCTTCCTCCTTAACTACAACATTACTACACCACCTGTCCTGCACCCCCAGTGGGATGCAGGGACTCTGGCACATGTGGCAGGACTGTGTTCCTGTTCTGTGCTGTGTCTTTTCCTCCCTGGATATCCAACTAAAGGCTGAATAAGGATCTTCCAAGTGTTCTGTTACCCAGAACTGCATTCAGAATTCCATACATGATCCTGGGACAGGTGCTGAGTGAAATTAATACCAGTGGCTGCTTTCACTTGGCGAAAAACCCAATGTTGGCATAATTCTTTGATATTTATCTGTGTGACACAAATTGTGGGAGTAGTAACTGAGGAATTACTAGAGGTATTAGTACTAAACCCCGTGTGATCCTGCAATGAAAATCTGACAAACCTTTACAATCATATTTGCTAGAAAATGGGATAAATGAGCTGCTTGTGAATGGCTTTTCTTCCCCTGTGATCTCTCCCAGCTCGCCCCGCCTGCTGCTCGTTTCCATGTTGCTCTGTAGCGTCTTTGAGGAAACATCTTGTTTGTGTCTTTGTAGGTAACTCTGTTCATGCAGATAAGAAATTCCTTGACAAATACATGCCGCAGTTCATGAGGCACCTTCATTACAGGATCATTGATGTGAGCACTGTCAAGGAGCTTTGCAGGTAAATGTTCCCCCAATTAAGTGGTTTGAAAGATATCCCCAGGATGCCCGTTTGTGTGCAGATCACAGCAGGGGGACTCGCAGGGCTGTGGCTTCTCTGGGTGTCAGTGAAACCAAGTTTCCTTCACCAAGTGTGACAAACCCACAGCAGCCACCAGACATGGTTTTGAATTCAGGTTTTCTTTTTAAGTGGCAATTTTTCTGCTCACAGGCGCTGGTATCCAGAGGAATACGAGTTTGCACCAAAGAAGGCTGCTTCTCACAGGTGAGCTCTGTGCCTCTGACAGAGCAGGGCATGTCCTGCAGGGAACTCTGCTCTTCCTGAGCAGGATATGGGGCTCCCTGTGAATCCCAGGTGGAGACTGTGTGCTTCTGCACCATGTCAGATGTTTGTATTCTCCTGTCCAAAACCTAGATAGTGTAGGGAAATGGATTATTAAAATCCAGAGAACCAGAAGTTTCCTCAGCCCTTCTGATTCACTCTGCTCTTTAAAGTGCATGTTTGTTGACCATGCAAACAGTCACTTAATGGGGGTTATCTGCCCTTCTTTTGGGCAGAGGTGGTCACAGAAACACAAAATTTGGAGAGCTGTGAATGGGGGGTGAGAGTCCTGCTCCTGCCTGTTTCCTTGGAATGTGCCAGAGGTAGTGGGAAGGAGCCAGTGAGCCTCTGTGGCTCCGCTCTGATGTGCCTGTGCTGGGCAGGAGGGAGGCTCTGGTACCCACAGAGGAGGAGGAGGAGGGCTGGCAGTCACAGAGGTCTGGCCAAAGTCGTGGCTGATGTGCTGCTGCATGGAGCTGAGCCCTGGGTGTGCCCTGGCTGGAGCTGGGCAGTTCTCTGGAGCCCTTGGCTCTTCTCTCAGAGTGAACTGTTTCTGACAGCTGATGCTGTAGACCCTCTTGGTTTTCAGCAGCTCTGTCCCAGGCTGACATAAACTAATAGGCCATGTGTTACTCCCCAGCATGGTGGCACCACTGGACTTCTATTGCTTCCCTGAGACAGTGAGGGTTATTTTCATTTTTGACAGATGCACCTTCCACGTGCAGCAGTTTGGTTTCCTTCAGCCTGGTCAGCGGCATTAGCATCTGGGCATAGCTGGAGATGTACCCCAGGCACTTTGAAACCCTCCTTAATTCTCTTTCAGAGCACTTGATGACATCAGGGAAAGCATCAAAGAACTCCAGTTCTACAGAGACCACATCTTCAAGAGGAAAACGGATGAGAAGAAAAGGAAACTGATTGAGAACGGGGAAAGTGATAAAGCTGCCAGCTGATTTCCCCTCGCGCCACACCAGCCTGTAGCACACACTAGATGCGTCTCCTAGTTCTTTTTTGTTTGCCAGTCTCTTGGGAAGCTGCCCCCTGGGTTACCTTGTTTCTTACCAGCTGTTCAATGCAGACAGAAGCCTGAGCTGCTGCTGCTTTTCAGTTTGAGTGGGGAATTAGCACGCTGGGCCCCAGCAGCACCCAGGTTCCGATGTTCTAGCTAAACCACGCTGTTTGATACTCCTTGCACCTGCTTTTGGGTGCAGCCTTTCTTTCAAACACAATAAAACAGGTCAGTTGAAAGATGGTGGTTTTGGACAGCCTTTCTTTGGTGCTGCCAGGTGAGTTGCTGTTCCTGGCCTCCCCTGGGCTGTCCTGGAGCGGGAGCTGCTGGCCCATAAACCAGAGGGTGTAATGGAGCGGGTTGTGTGGCTCCCAGGCATGTTTTTATTATGGGCATTAATAATAATGGCCATCCAGGGCTTCTCAATCCCGCTGATTGTTAGAGCACCTGCTCTGCCAACCCTGGGAATGATTGTTATTGCAGAGAGGCCGTTAAAATGGTTAATGGGGCAAATAAATGAGTCTGTGAAATGTCTCTCTCCTCTGTCACCGACTCCCAGGTAAGTTGGTGATTCCAGCGAGGTTTGTTTTCTGTGTGGGCAGGCTTGCAGCAGGGCAGAGCTGAGGCACACCACTGCACAGGGTTATCCACCACAGCCAGCACCTGCAGAGATGCCTGGATGCATCCCTGTAGAGCTGCTGGGCCCTGGCTGTGCTGGAGCTGAGCTTCACCCTTGTCACACAGTTCATCCTTGTCCCAGCAGCTCCCCAGACCCACATGCCACCAGAATCCACTTAGTCTTTCATTTCCGTGTTGTTAGATTTCCCCCCTTCCTTTGACTCCTTCTTTCTGACCTACTTCTCCTGCTTTTCATATTTTATTCCTTGTTAAGATGCTTTTGTTTTTCTTGAAACGTTTTTTAAGGAAAATATGCCACTTGTGTTTATACATTTTTAAATATTGTTTATTCTTGCTTTTGAAGTAACGGTGCTGTATGGAGGATTTTTATCTTGTTTCCCTGTATTATGCAATAGCATTCCTGGTTTTCTGTGCTAGCATCATTCGAGGTTCCAATTTAGAACAAATTTGTCACGCACTTGGCAGAGCACAGATAAACCCCACCAAAGCGGGTGTTATTTTGGGCTGGAAACAAAGCTGCCTCCTGCAGCAGGGGCTGGGGAGAGGAATGGCCAGGACCCTCTGGGTTGCACCATTCCCATTCCTAGGAGCACTTAGACCACTTCTTTCCATGCTCTGAAAGCTCCATCAGCATCACACAGGTTCCAGATACAGGGATGCAAATAACTCTCATCTGGGACAAAGAATTCCTCAAAGGCAAATATGGAGTGTGCCTGGGAGCCCTTGGCTCCATCCCTTAACGCTTGTGGATGTCTCCCGCTCGAGGTGTTTAACAGCACATTAAACCTGTAACTGCACAAGGAGTTGTGCTCCCTTCTCACCGTTCAGGAGTCCCCACAGCTCCAGTCACTGCCAGGATGGAGGGTTTCCCATGGAAACTCCTTCCAGACATGAGCCATTTGAGCCTCCCACGATGGCAAAAAGAGCAGCCAGTTATCCCTCCTTCCATCCCTCCCTCCTTCATCTTTTCTCTGCCCTCCCCTGCACCTCTCATTCTCTCCATCCACCCACACTGCACTGTTTGGGTGCAAACCACAGAAATCAGGAAAAATACCAGCTCATGCTACACTTTTGCCCAGCTTCAGTGCAGTCTGCTCCTGTTCTCTTTTTTTGGAGAAATCCTCCTGCTCCCAGGCATAGCTGCTCCACCACAATGGGCCAGAAGAACTGCCCTCTGTCAGCTGCAGCACCAACCTCACGAAGGCAGGGGATCAAACAGTGACCCTGAAGGAGCATTCCCCCGTTCATTGGGGCTGAGCTGGGTGCTGGGAGGTGCAGGGATGTGTTGGGGGCACTGCCCAGCCCACCCTGGCACTGCTGCCAGCGCTGCCCACTGGCCTTGGGAGCCTCAGGGTGCAGCTGCATCGCCTCAAGGTCAGCTGCAGAGAGCCTGGAATAGAAAACCTTCAGACACGATTTTTGTCTCTTTTTTTTCCCTCCCACTGCCGCTGATGATACCCTTTTACTGGAATAAGTCTCTCCTGCTGACAGATAAGCTTTTAGGGTAGTGAAATCTCTGTGACACTTTAAGTGCCCTAAATGACAAAACAAGGACGTGCAAGATTACCCTGTGACTACTCAGTGGAGCACAACTTGTCAGGGAGTTGCCACGGCTGCCCAGGCCCCAGGAGGACAGGGCAGCCCCATCCCTGCCAGGACTGTCCTTCAGCAGGACAGTGAGTGGAGCACGTGGGCAGGGGACAGAGAGGGAAAGGGGCAAACCAGGTGAGTGTGAGCACAGCCTGGCAGGCCGTGGGCACAGAGGGGCTCTGGGGTCAGGGACTGTCTCCCTGCCACCTCCCCGCTGATGGATGGGATCCAAATGGCCCAAAATTGCCGCGTGCTCAGCGATGTTCCATCCCCGTGCCACGGGCAGGGCACGGGCTGCCAGTCAGAGCCAGGGGAGGGACAGGTGGCAGTCAGCGAGATCCATTCCCCTGACAGCACCAGCAGCAGGGGGACAGGAGCATGAATCGTGCAATAATGGTGTGGCAGGGCCTAGCAGACGCCGTATTTTGGAAAAGAAAACAATTATCTGGTGAATCAACTGGCACCTACTGACCCCTCAGCTCTGGGCACTGAGGGCAGGTTACAGAGTGCAAATCCTTCTGCTTTTCTAAGACCAGGGTTTGCTGTTTACCTTCAAAATGCTCTTTCCTGGGAAGTCTGGGGGGAACCCTTCTGCAAAGTGACACAACCTGTGTGAGGGCACAGCTGGGAACTGCCCTGCACCTTCCCCAGCCAGAGTGCTCTCCTGCACTGCACTCGCCAGGGAATAAAATGTGTCTGCTCCCAACCCAACAGACAAGAACAGAGGGAGAATCACGCTCTCCAAACTTTGCAGAAGGGAAATGAAGCACGGAGAGATGAAGTGGCCTCCTTAAGGTCGCATGGGGAATTTGTAGCAGAGCCAAGAACTGAGCTCAGATCTCCAGAGTCCTCGTCTACTTCTTCCTCTGTAAGATATTCCTTCCGCTTTCCCTCCAGCCAAGTTAAAAATAAAACTGAGTTTTGTGTCCCCTTGGCAGCAGCGTGACTCCAGTGCAGCATCTGCTCCATGAGCTGCCAGGGCTGCAGCACCAAAGGATCTGCCTGGCTCTCTGCACTGCCCAGTCTTTTGGGGGATGGCTGCATGCACGGGTATGTATTTGTGTGCATATATTAGTTGTGTGGCACTTCCTGCCTCATAATTAAATGGAACTTCTTCATAGGCCCCTTTGAAGCAAATCTCTGTTGGTTCAGAGAAACTTTAATTGCCAGCCAGCACTCTGCAGTGTTTGTTCTCGTTGTTCCCCCCGGTCAGAATAAAACTCCTCATAAGGACAGAGAAGGTGGCCCTGGATTCCCAGAGCCATCACACACACAAAGCCCAGCCTTTCTCGGAGGGGAGATGTTTGCAGTGCTATCTGCAGGAACCCCCAGCCGTGCCCTGAGGGCTGGGGAGCAGCGTGGAGGCTCCCCCGCTGTCCTCACTGCTCGCTCTGGGTGTTTGTGTCCCCTCAATGTCCCCTCAATGTCCCCTCAATGTCCCCAACCTGCTGCATGTTTCCATCGTGAGTGCTCTGCTCACCAGCAGCCCAGGCAGGAGCTGCCCTCTGCAGCAGGATGGGCGGGATGCTCCTGCCAGGTGTGTCTGCCAGGTGTGTCTGCAACGCCCTTGCCTTGCCCTGCCCAAGTCTGGACCCTCAAAGCGCACCTCTGTGAGAGCCCGAGGCAGCCCCGGCCGTTTCGGGCTGCATTCCCCGGTGGCATCGCTGCTGTTGCTGCGGCCGGGCTCGGGGTGGCTCCAAACACCGGGAGCTGCGAGCGGAGGCAGCGGCAGCGGCAGCGGCAGGGTGGGAGCGCTGCACGGAGCCCACCGGCTGCCCTGGGGGCTGTGCATTCCGAGGCAGCTCTGGAGGGTGCATGCTCCCTTCTAGACCTAATCCCTGGTTCCCACAGGGAGGAAGAGTTTCCTGCAGGAATTAGGTTGTTTTGTTCTTTGTTCCAGGGGGGACAAGGAGGTAGAAGCCCGGGCTGAATTTCCCTGTAGGTGTCTGCGTGAGCCCAGGGCAGCACAGAAGGCAAGGGTCCCACCTCTGACACCCCTGTGACTGGTGTCACACGCCTGGTGCTGTCACCTCTGCCTTGCCCCCACCTTGGGTCTGTGCCCCAGGGCAGCAGTGCACTTTGGGGTGATGTTTTTGGACTGTGAGCTGGCACAGGACGGGCTGGCTGGGCCCCGGTGGAAGGAGCCAGCAAGCCTACAGCTCCACAGCCCCTGGAGAAAGAGATTATCCACAATAATCCTCTTCCCACCTCAGGCTCACCGGCACCCACCCAGTGCAGTGCCACAGGCAGCCTGTACAAGATCCGGGCCAGCCTGTGATCATCAGAGCACACAAATCACATCAATCAGGGCTAATCATATCCCCCCACCCAGAGCAAAGGGTGCTAAGGAAAGGAAAGGAGGGAATGCACTCCTGGCATGAACAGCTCTGAGCAGCAGTGCTGCATGCCCTGCATGCCCTGGGGCACGTGCAGAAAGGATCCTGCTCTGCCTGGCTCGGACCACACCACGTCCTGCCTCACTGCAATGGATCTGCTTTTGTGTCAGGCACAAAAATGCGAATAAGGTGTTCTGGGACAATTATTTCCCTTTCCAGAGGGACAAAGTGACTTGTCTTGGGGTCTTTTCCGTGTCCTCTGCTGTGAGCTCTAATTGCCCCAAGATGCTCTACCTGGAGAGAGCCTTAATACATAATTATATACCATTAGCAATGAGAATAACATGACAACTGCTTTGGATAATCACGGAGAGCACTGTTCCTGCCAGTCTCCTAGCTACCACAGCACAAACGTATTGGGCTCAATTTGTACAAGAGGGCATTTTGGAAGAATTATCTGAAGCTGGAAATAAGAACACCAGACACACAGTCCTGGTTCCATGGGACTCAGATGGAAACCAACGGGGAAATTCACTGCAAAAGCAAATCAACTAGTAGGATTTTTAATTTTTTAAGCCCATCCTAATTAAGAGCAGAGGTAGTGTAGTCCAAAGGAAGGCTTCAGAAGACTGCAGATGCTCTCTGCCTGGAGATGGTGTGATATCTGGTGTTGATTTAAAGACTCTGGGAAGCTGCACTGCCATCCCTAGGTAAACCATTCCCATGTTTTATGACCATGCTGCTAAGAATTTGTCCCATATTTCTTGCCTGAATTTGTCTTACTTTCATTCCTAACCACTAAGGATCATTTTGTTTTTCCCTATCCCCCTGCCCAGCCACACGCCATCAGGATTTCCCTCTTCCTGGGCAGGCATGGCACTGTCTGCGCTCCCTCAGCCAATCCCTTCAGCACACCTCCTCCCTTTGCTTCTCTTCTTTCTTATTTCCAGAGCTGTGTATCCCCACGTTCTAGAAATCATCCCTACAACTCCAGTGTGTAAACCCCCATTTAATTGCTGTGGGGATGAGTCCAAGTCTTTCTCCTATGGCTGAAATAATCTTTCTTGCCTGAAGGAGCACATCAGCTCCTGGCTCCCATCTCACTCCTGCAGGACTCCCTGCTTTGTCCTCCCCACAGCAGGACCAGGTTTGAATCCATCACAACAGCAAGAATCATGCCATGACACTGCCCTGGCACGTTTGGGGGCTGCTGGAAGGTGCTGCTGTGTGCTGCAGGATGTGCTTGGTGCTTGTTCCCTCCAAGAACTCAGAGCCCATGGCATAGAGCTGCCCCCATGTCCCCCCTGCCCAGTCCAGGGACCAGCTTGGCCCTCGTGCACTGCAGGATGTCACTCCTCATGCTCCCCCAGCTTTTCCCTTGGACGTGTTTTTCACCTGAAGGACAGCACTGTCAACCTGTCCCTGGAGAATGAAGAAAAGCAAGCAGGAACCTTGGGAGGTGCTCCGAGTGCCAAGGACAAGGCTGGCTGCTGCCAAGGTCACAGGCATGAGGATATTCATCTTCATTCCTCACCATCACCACCCAGCCTTAGCTGGAGGGAATGGAGCTGCTTCCAGCTGCACGTGTTTAAAGGATGAGGGAGCACAGGATGGTTCAAGAGGAGATTGCTTCATAGACAATGGCTGAGCTGATAATGCCAGCTAAAGTCGGGCCACCAGGGACCTCTTACAATTTTAAGATCCAATCAACTTTAAAATATTACTGTCTCAGGCAGGCGACAAGTCTTGGAGCAGAAAACAAGTGATCCTGTTTTATTTACGGAGGAAAGGATGTTCTCCCTGTCCTCACCCACGTACTGAAATATTAATGGTGTTTGTCTACGTAGCTGTGTTAACATCACATTTCCAGAGCTCAATCTATAAAAGCTCTGGTTAAAACACTTAATGCCATGATGCCTGGAAAAGTGGACAGCAGGGATGCAGAGGGCAGGGGCAGCAAGGACATAGAGAAATGTCTAGGGAGAGTCTGCAGTCAGAAGGGTCTGTATGTCTGTATCTCAATCCCCTCTCTTCCCAGAGAAACCTCTGACTCCATCACCTTCCTGGTGGCCACAAGTCACTGCTATGCAGCACCTCATCCAGCAGTGGATGCCCTGCCTTCTGAGGAGACCTTGACCTTGTGTTAGAAACTCCAAAATTTCCTGGTGCACATGACCTCCTTCCCCCCTCGTAGCTGCCGTCCAGCAATTACACAAATCCCTGCGAGTTTCACTTGCACAAGTGGAGCTTGGGAGCAGCCCAGCAGCAGCAGCCATGCTCTGGTGTGTGTGCTGCTCGTGCTGCAATCCTCTCCCCAGCTGTTGGGATGCTGACAGAGAGCTGGGAGCTGCTGGCAGCCAGTCCGTGTGCAGGGTACGGCTGCTGCTGTCTGGGAAGAGCTCGCATGACACATCATCACTCTGCCTTAGCCTGTGGTCACAGCGGGACGGCAGCAGGGAGGACTGCATTATATATTTTATCATAAACACAAAAGCAACAACCACCACAGATTCTTAATAAAAATGTGTCTCTGGCGCCCGAGCAGAGCGCGAGTTAAACATTGTACCATCAAGCAATTTGCAGCGCCTGCACATGCGATCGTGCAAACGTCCCCGAAGTGCCCCATGGAAAAGTCAATAACATCAATAAAATCAACAACAAATAAAAACAGCCTGGCTCAGCAGCAAGCTCAATTCACAGGGAACATCTCAGCGACCTTTGGAACAGGCTCAGTGTGAGAATCATCCCCACGTGCGGGAGGATGGGCGCTCTCCTCCCTGAGAGCAGCTGCTGGGACGAGTCCTACCCAAGGACAGGAGCCACAGCATCGCCCTGTGCCTCCTCTCTGGAGCACCCCAGCTTCCAGATGGCCAGCAGTGCGCTGCCTCCCACCTGGCACTGAGCACCCTGGCACCTCTGGCAGCACCCGCTCATCCCAGGCGTCTCCAGGAACTATCACGACAGAAGAAATAGGTAAGAGCTATTTTTGCAACCTACTGCCCTTTGTTGGTGTATAAAAGACCTCTCCCAAAACTCTTATTCTCTCCTGTGTTGCCTGACACTGCCCTCCTCTTCCCACCTGCCAGGACCTGTGCTCTAAGTCATGCACTTTCTTTTATTATGTGCCCATTCATCCATCCCCAAGATTCACATTCCTTTTCCTTTATGAAGAATTAACTTGTTGGAGCTGATTTATGAAGACTGGCAGGCACCTGTGCTGGAGCAGGGCTCTAATGCGTTCATCATGAAGTCCTGTAGTTATTCCTAAAAGAGCTCATGTTAATGCCTCACATTAAAATTCATATTTTATTTTTACATAAGTAGATGACTCTCTGCAATCTTTAAGATATGCCCTTCAGAACCTGGATTTTTTTTTTTTTTTTTTTTTTTTTTTTGTGAGGGATTGAAGCTGTGTGTGGTGACAGCTTCTCAGACACAGGGTGGCATTGGTGCAGGGTGGCAGGTCGTGTTGTGTGCCTCAGGTCTGCCTGACAGCGAGGACTCGCCAAGGTACATCCTCCATCAAACACAACTCGCTTCTGTTAGCGCAGCAACAGAACCATTTTCCTTAAGAGCACAACCTTTCCCAAATCTCCTTTGGCTAACAGGAGCCAGCTTGCACTGGAAAAGCAGCGGGTTGAGCTCTGCACTCTTCTGGAAGAGCCTTCAATAGGGCGAGCAGAGCTGGAGCGGGGGAGCAGCTCCCACAGAGCCTTTGGTGTGAGCTGGTGACGGGCTGGAAAGAAGAACTGCAGGGGGCAAAGGCCTGAATTGTTTGGTGGGAACACTTTTTTCCCCTTTCAATCCAGAGTGTTTCATTCCCTGGTAGCAACAAACCTACTGGAACCCACTGAATTTGGCACAAGTTCAGCTCAAAATATAATTGCCCTCAAAACTCAGGCTGGCCAAACTCAAGCCCAGCCTCACATCCCGCATTTTCCTGACATGTGTCCCTTTGGATGCCAAACACACCTGAGGGATGACCAGGGACCCTCGGGATGGTGGGGGCCAGGGGCTGCTGGCAGCTCCCCAGGGCTCTGTGTCCCCTGCCCACGCAGCTCAGAGCCAGCCCTGCGGGAAGGCGTTGGAGGGAACAAAGCGCCGCAGGCGAGCGAGCGGCTCCAGCGTTCTGCTGCCGAGCCTAATTGACCACTGAAAGCTGAGCTGCACTACTAATTTCATAGGACTGTAATCAATTGTGTTTCTTGCTCTCAGATGCAGAGAGAGAAAGAAAAGGAGTGGGAAAGTTAATCTAAAATTTTTTTTCACACCACTGCAGCAGCAAAACCTTGTTCCTTGTTATTGTTTACATTCAGAGCTGGCTGCTGTGCTGGAAACACACACGGATGATCCCTGCCCCAAAGAAGGTCTGTCTTCAGCCAGGCAGACACAGAGGCCATCTGTGGCAGAGCTGTGGCACAACTTTTGGCTTTTTCTGAGGGATGTGGGGCTTGGAGGAGCCGAGCAGCCAGGATGGCTCTGAGCAGGAGGGGCCAGGCTAAGCGTGCCACTGGCATTGGCCATTGTCCAGGCCATCAGGGACTGAGTGGATATCTTAATCCTGCTCCCACCCTGGATCTGATCCAAGACAGACTGAAGTCAGTGGAAATCTTCCCATTGCTGCCCTGGGCTTTCAGCCAGACGGGCAGTGGCGTATGGAGTTCCTGGGACACGAGACAGGAAGACAGACGGAAAGCCCGAGCAGAGCTGCTGCGTGGCTCCCGTGTGAATGCACAAGCAGGTTTTGCTGCAAAGAGGACATGAAGGCTTTAACAGGACTGCCACTGCCCAGTGGGGAGCACTGGGAAACTTTCCCTTGGGATCCTGGCACTGCTCTGCACAGCAAGCTCCTCTGAGCATCTCTGGCAGTGTGTCCCTGCCCCTGCCCAGATCCCATCTGTCCAGAGGTGTCACCCAGTTCAGCACTGTGGGACAGGGCACACCACAGCCAGCAGCACTGCGGGGACAGATCTGCTCTCACTTACTTATCTGTTTCTGAGGGCGGTACAGAAGATGACAGCTCATAAACTGGCTGCCAGCGCCCTCCCTTCCCCGTGTCCTTTGAAGCGCTGCTAGCGCTGGCTTTGAACCCGCTCTGTTTATTGTGTGCCACAACGCTCACGCCTTTGCGACTGACAGAAATTATAGAGCAGGAGGAGAGAGAAAAGCAGGGAGATAATGCAAAATGCCCTCCCAAATAACTTTGCTAATTAAACCAGCTCTGAAGCCTTCCCAAACACCCCCATATTATGACAAGATGAACAGCACATTCCAGTGAAACTATTAAATTTATATTGTGTGGATAAAGTTCAAATGAGAGCATTGTTGGTTGATAGCTGAAAATAAGCCAGCATGTGCCCAGGGGGGCAAGAAGCCCATTGGCATCTTGGCTTGTACCAGAAACATTATGGCCATCAGGACCAGAATAGTCACTGTAACTGTGTGCTCAGCCCTGGTGAGGCCATGCCTCGAGTGCTGGGGTCAGTTTTGGACCTGTCAGAAGAAAGACACTGCAGTGCTGGAGCATGTCCAGAGAAGGGAACATGGTTAGTGGGACATTGCAGCGCTGGGTTAATGGTTAGACTCAATCTTAAAGGAGGAGGGATCCCTCTGAGCCTGGGTTGTGACTCCTGCCATGCTCTCTCCAAGACACCCACAGCACAGAGCAGACACATCCCTGCTGCGTTTCTTCCTGGGTTAGAGCAACAACAGCAAGGCTTCAGGCTGTGCCAGCACAGCTTGTGAAATGGGAACTCACTATCCTAACAAGAATAATATTCCTTGCAGAGGTTCATGAGCTGCTGCAATTGAGTTATGAAACACCACGAGGATCAGGTGGACTTTGCAGGAGCTGCTCTTCTCCTAGAGCATTTTTTCATTGTCTTTAGCTAAAATAACCTTTCAGAAAGCAGGAGCAGCATCCTCCTCCCCCTCAGCCCTCCAGTCACTGTCCTCTGCTGAACATTGATTTTTGCAATGCTCCTCATTTTTCCTGCTCTGGAACCGAAGATGACTGTGTATTTCTGCAGAGATGGTAAAAAGAGACAGCAAAGGCAGAGATGTCTGCATGATCATAAGGTCAAACTGGTCCAGCTTTTGGGAGTCCTCAGAAGAGGCCTCAAGCTGCCCTATCTCAGGCACTTTGAATTCAAGACATTGACAGCTGAAAAAACCAGGCCTCTCAATGCTGAAGGAGAATGAGTCTGACCCCAAGCCAAGGAGCCCTGTCTGAGGAGCCCATGGTGGGGTGACAGAGCCTTGCCCCAGTTAACTCATCATTTGTGGGTGATTCTATTGCACTGATGGGTGGCCATCATTTGTCACTGTACGACTAATTAGCCACCAGGCCCCTGGAGCTTCCCGGCTGCTATTTTAGATCATTATTCCCTCTAAGTAAACAGCAGATATAAGCAAGTTCCATTCCCTAAATAAGGCAGAGCTTTCACTCAAAGGAGGAATCGAAGTGAGCTGGGCTGCTGCTGGCCAAGGCTCAGAGGGGTTTGGATACGGGTGTGGTGTTGGTGTGGGAGATCCACAGTGCTGACACAGCCCCGCTCAGCCTGATCAACAATTCTGGAAAGAAGAGACTCCAAAGGGAAAAAGGCAACTTTTACCTCCAGGTCTGTGTCTCGCAGTCCCTGAGCACTGTAAATTCTGCTGGGGGAAGCGTTTCCATCCAGCTGCTGCACTGACAGGCAGGAGGGCTGGAAAGGCGTTGGGTGGAGCTCTGCATGTTTACCACTATTTATCCTTTGTATTTGCCTGGTGCCGGGTGCTGAACAGGGGGAGCAAGGGGAAGCGCACACATGAGAAAGCAGATTTCTCCCAAAAACATAAAAGTGAAAAAAAAATAGAGATTACGGATACATTATCGCTGGGTGGGGGCTCACCCTAAACAGTTATCTATAACTATACAGTGATTTAATTCCAGACCCAAATGATGAACTGACAAATGGCACAGCCCAGTTTCTCTTCTGGAGCCACCCCCCTGCTTGCTGAAGCTCATTTTTCAGGGGAGGTTTTGGAGCAAAATGAGCTCTTCCCCCTCAGATCTCCCCGGGGAGCGCTCACACGATGCAATCGCTCACTCGCAGCATCCCCGACACAGAAATACAAACAGCGACATTTCCCAGTATCAAACGGGGAGCCGAGGGGAGCTGCTAAGATCAAGCTCTGCTCTGATCTAACTTGCATCTTGCCAGTTTAAAATCTTAATTGAAATGCTACTTGAAAGCCTCCTGAGCACAAGGAGGGAAGATAAACCCAGGCAGTTGGCCTGAATGCCAAAGCACGGCGAAGGAAAGCCAAAGTGCTGTTTTTTCCTGAAAATATCATTTTGGGCTGGCAGAGGTGTGACATGTTCCTCCTCCAGAGAGGGTTAGGAGGGAGAGGAAAATCAACTTCCAATCTCAGTGTAAGTAGCAAGTGCCAGCTGGGCAGCAGTGCCTCGTTTGCCTCCTGCATCCCTCAGAAGTTTGGGAAGAAGGAGGGGAAGTAGAGAAGGCAGCAGACCAGCAGGTTTGGGCAAAGCTGGGCCTGAAGGTCCCTCTCTGCCCACACCAAGCCCCGGGAGCCCTGCTGGCCAGCCAGCAGCTCCTCCACCTGGGAGAGAGGGTGGGGAGAAACCTCCAAACTGGCCAGAAACCCACGAATTGTTAATGAACACTTTGCAACATCTGCAACTTGGGACTATTTGTTTTAGTATTTCTATTTTTATACATTGGAACGCTGATTTTTTTTGTTGTCTGGAGCTGCAGAGTTGCCTTGAAAAGGCGCAGTTGCTCAGCAGCAGTGGTGGAGCAAGCGTGGCCGGAGCACTGCTCACGCTGACCAAGGCAAGGACCACTCCACTGCCTCTTTAGCGATTTGGTTATTTTGGGCACTGCAGACAAACCGTTTGTTCATTTGGGAATAGCAGAGTGTAAAAACAAACGAGGTGTTAAAAGCAGGGAGCTCAGAGCTGCGCTTTCATCTGCAGGCTGCGGCTTTGATGGAGCTGGAGAGCAGCTCTGCTCTCAGGGGATCATAATTATGGTTTGGCTTTGACAAGTCCGGTGGGCTGGATCTTCACAGGCTCCCAGTGTCCCCTCTCCGCCCCCTCGCATTTCGACTTCAAAGCAGGAGGGAAGGAGCCCCGATAGCGTCATTTGTTGATCAAAACCCGGCACTAAACCCCGGCCCAGGAACCAGGAGCTTCTCATTAGCGGCAGGTGAGAACCGCACCTCGGCTGGGCTGGGCAGCAGCTCCATCCGGACAGGATATCCCAGCGATATCCCAGCGATATCCCAGCGGTATTCCAGCAATATCCCGGCCATATCCCAGCGACATCCCAGCAATATTCCAGTGCTGATATCCCAGCGGTATTCCAGCGATATTCCAGCGACACCCGGCGATATTCCGGTGACAATGTCCCAGCGATATCCCAGCGTTATTCCAGAGGCAATATCCCAGCGATATCCCAGCAATATTCCGGCGATATTCCAGGGATATCCTGGCAATATCTCAGTGATA
Source organism: Muscicapa striata striata (assembly GCA_030060385.1). Lineage (NCBI taxonomy): Eukaryota > Metazoa > Chordata > Aves > Passeriformes > Muscicapidae > Muscicapa > Muscicapa striata. The sequence continues at coordinate 359,636 of JAREIS010000122.1, forward strand.
TCCCAGTGATATCTCGGCGATATTCCAGTGGCGATATCCCGGCGATATCCCAGCGGCTGAGGAGCTGCACACTTCCCTGCGCAGGCAGAGCACCTTGCTCCGGGCACCGGCATTTAGAAGAAAATGGTTTTCTTTCATCTGTCCAAGTAAATCTCTTTCGAACACTTGTGAGCCTGATTGCTGCCAATTTCCGCTGCTGAATGCAGCCGTTCGGAGGGAAGGCATTAGGACTAAGAGATACTCATAACATTTCAAATGAAGCATATTTTTTCCTTTCCCCCATCCCACCTCGGGCTGTGTCTCTTTCAGCATTTGGGTATTCATTCTTTCAGAACGAGACATTTCTCTGCTTGAGCTCTCTGCTATGCAGTGCCTGCCCAGACATGAAAGCACTTCTACTTGGAGGGATGAGTCCCCTTTGCAGCTGGGCGCCATTTAAATAAATATAAAAATATAAAAATATAAAAATATATTTACATATTTATATATTTATATATAAATATATAAGTATATAAATATATAAATATATAAATATATAAATATATAAATATATAAATATATAAATATATAAATATATAAATATATAAATATATAAATATAGGGGAGTTTGGGTAAGACGGATCTTAAAGCTCATCTCATTCCATCCCCTGCCATGGGCAGGGACACCTTCCACTATTCCAAGTTGCTCCAAACCCCATCCAGCCTGGCCTTGGACACTGCCAGGATGGGGCAGCCACAGCTCCTGTGGGCAATCAACTGGTGCCCTCGCTGTGGGATGAACCCAGGACATGGAGGTTTCTGGGCTGTGCACACCTCCAGCTCCTGTCCAGCCTCTCATCCAGCAGCTCACCCAAGTTTTTCTGGGCAGGACTGCTCTCCATCCCTTCATTCCTGGGCTGCATTGATACCCTGGTGCAGTATCAGCCTCGTTAAACCTCATGAGATCCCCATGGGCTACTGCTTGGCTCCAGACTGTACTTTATATCCTGTAATATATATATTGAGAGTGAGAGCACAGGACCTGGAGCATCTCCCAGTGGTGCTGTGAGAGCTGCACACTCGGGGTGTGTACCAGCGCCAGGCTACAACCATTTTCCACTCATCATTCTGTGCCTGAATATTGCCACACATATGTTATGAAAAATTACCCGCTGCTCAGAGAGCTCCGAGATACAATAAGATTCACATCAACATTAATGAACCCCTGTCTCTCTTGCGAGGGAAAGCTAATGTAATAACAGCGTTATATTCGGCAAACAAATGCTTGAGACAATTTTTTTAAACACCAGACAGTAAACAGGACTGAAAATATCCTCATGAATTACAAGAGTCTAAAATCCTCTACTGAGAAATTAATTTAATAGCAGTAAATACTAGAACAATTTCCCCCATGTGAAAAGCCACCGCCACATTCAGTTAAAAAGCTTCATTTAAACAGCACGTGGGCACCCACGAGGGCAGGGAAGCGTATTTCATCACCTAATGGTCCTTTGGAAAAGGCTTTGACCCTCCTGCTCTGGCACTTGGTGATGGATGTGCCTTCCCCCGTGAAAAGACCAGGGAAAGGAAAAAGGAGAACAAGCTGGGGAGACTCAGAAGGAGAAAAACATACAAATGACCTAACGATTCAGGAACAAACTCAGGTTCAGGGAAATTCTTAAAGTTCAACCTCCCTGACCAAAACGCAGACATTTCCAGGCAGCCCCACGTTCATCTGCTGCAGAAGAAAGGGATTGTGGCACCGGGGTTGGTAATTCCCATTGATTTTTGTACGAGGCTCCATCCCCGGGAGGGACCTGGTGTCTGAGCAGCAGCATCTGCCCAGATCAGTGCTGGGATGGGATCTGGGAGCGGCTGCAGGAACCCACGCCGGCCTTGGGGAGCAAATGGGCTCTGCACAGAGTCCTGTTAGTCACAGTAGCCTTCTCCCCCCATCTGTTCAGCTGTTATTCTGGGCAAAATTAATAGGTCCAAGGATAGATCCGATCATAATGACAATCTGGTCTGCGCAGCAGGAGATTTTATAAAGGAGCCGAACTGTAGCTCATTGAAAACACTTAAAGTAATTAGTTACAGGGCTAGTAGCTTTCTTTCCTTTTAATAGTAATAATGGTTATTAATGTTTACAAATTACAGCGCCCTGCTGCAAATGAAAGAATGGCTGGAGCGGTTGCCCAGGGAAAAGGGGAACTCTGAAATTCAACCTGTGGCTCCCTTGGAGATGGATTCTCCCTCCCCCAGCCCACGGTGCCACTGGATTCGGACTCCCTCTGCCAGGCTGTCGGCATGCCATGGCCAAGGACTCACAAACACGAGCTGGTTCCAAGCCCAAAGAGGGCTCAGGGTGTGGCCACCCCTTGCCAGCAGGCACCGTGCTCTCACGTGCCAGGCACCAGGAAAGGCACGGAGAGAATCGCTCTGATGATAAATATGTAGGAGAAGCACAAATCAACCTGAACTTTAGGAAAGAAGAAAGATAATTAAAATATAAATAGACATGTTTGTTTCAAAGATTGATGGCAAGCACTCGATTCAGCCTGAAGATTAATCAGGGAAGTATAATTATGCCTTTGCACAAAAAACCCTGTTAAGCCCCCTCCCTGCCCCAAACAGCAGAGAAGGAGGAGGGCGATGCTGCCAAACTACACACGAGGCTGAAGCTTGAAGGACAGTCCCCCAGCACAGGAACAGTGACATGCAGGGGCTGACACCTTCGCTCCACTCCACGGGTTTGACAGCAGCTTCCCTCATTTCCCCAGAAATGCTTCATTTCCACACTGTGAAACGCTAATATGGAATTTCCTTCTACCCCTGTGTCTCCTCACCCCACCAAAGTCATTTGTGGGCATGCAAGGTGTTACCCCAACAAGAAGACATTTTCTCTGTTCCTCTCCTTTCCTTGCAGCCCCTGTGGATTCTCCAAGGACGTTTCAAGTTGCAATTACGATGTGAAATGTGATTGCCCAGGCTCGTATGACCGGCTCATCACGGGGGGGAGCTGCTCAGTGAAGCTTCTCCGTAACCCCATTACACCCTGGGGCTCTGGGGACAGGGGTGGGAGGTGGATGTGGCACCAGCAGCCTCTCCCTCCTCCCCAGGCAGGGCTCACAGGGCCAGGCCACGGCGAGAGATTGATTTGTGGGGAGCTGTGCTCGCGTGTCTCAAGCCATGTGTGACGAGCACAAAGATTTGTTTGACATCTCTTCCACGCAAGGTCAAGCTGTACTCTGCTGTGCTGACTCAGGCATCACAGGGGATGCTGTGGAGCTCCAGGAGGGTGGGATGCTGTGTCAGCATGCCAAAGACACCACGTTTCCCTCTGTGCCACTTCCAGCTGTGCAACATCAGCCCAGCTGTGTACCTGCTTCCACCAGCACCCTCTCCTCCACACCATTCAGTGCTTCCCCTGGTATTCAGTCAGAACTGGGGGAGTTTTCCATCCTGAGTCCTTTGGAACAAGCATCAGAGCACTGTGTGCCAAATGGAAACACAAGAAGAGGAAATTCTGCGCAAGAGGCAAATGTCTTAGCAGCCTTCAAGTCGCTCTGTGTGAGTGGCTCTCGCTCTGAGGCTGCTCTGCTGCCCCAGGCTGTGCACCAGACACTGGCCCCATGGGTCTCTTATTTGCTGGCAGGTCCAAGGTCCCAAGGGAGCTCCCCATCACAAGGCAAAGCACGTTCTCAGCTCCTTGCATGTGCCAGCTGGGAGATGGGTCTCTGCTCTTCACATTATTTACTTTTTATAGACAAAGCTGTGACCCTGGACTCCTTTTTAAAGCTTATCTATCATGTACTTCTCTTCTCTCCCTCTCAGCATCGTGCTGAGAGGAGGATGGTGTGTGTGGAGGGATGCAAGTTTTATCCTGCAACATCAGTGCTGAGGATGGAGCTGGCACCCAGGAATCCCCCTGCTCTTCCCAGTGCTGGCAGCAGTGGGACCAAGGTCCCCACACTCCTCTCTACAGAATGCAGGAGATGAGCAAACAGAAAGCAAGGAATGGTGGGAATTTTTGCATGGGAATCAAAAAGAACAAGCTGTCATTGACTACTGAGCGAAGTCAGGGTGCCTTGAGTGCAGCACATCGAGTGCTTTATTTAGAGTATCTGCAGAGAGAACAGGTAAAATAACTGAGTTCAAGGATGAGGCCACGATTCCCCTGGCTTCGGAGAGCTGAGACTCTCCATATGAGAGGTCAGAGTGATTTTCATGAATCAGACTAGTGCTGACAGATGCTTTCCTCTCAGCTGGAAAAAGAGGACTGAAAAAGCTCCATCCCCCCTTTTTACATGGCTCTCCATCTCCCTGATGGGACCCCGTGGTCCTCAAAGGGGTCTGGATGTGATGGGGCTCCATTGTTCACACACACACATGTATATATAATATATAAATACACAGACACATATATAATATATAAATACACACACAGCTGGCAACGTGACAGCTCCTGCACCAAACAGGGGAGGCAGCTCCCCTTCCACCCACACTGAGACACCAGCTCACTGCTAATCTGTCATTGTCTTCTCTTCTTTCATCTCTGACCAAACCTCAGAGCCACTCTGTCTCTGCAAGGAATGGGATGGAAATGCTGCAGCGTCCTGAGGCAGACACTTTGGTTTCTTCTTCTCCATGCACAAGGATGTTGGAAAACAAAGTTAGAAATAAAATCCCCTAAATTATTTGATGAAGAAAATGCCTGAGTGTGTGCCAGGCAGCTTTTAGGGGAGAGGGAAGAGAAGCAGCCCAAAAGCTACTGCTGAGCATATTAAAGAATGGCATTATCAAGTGGAACAGACAAGACATGTATATAATGCATAAGTAGTGTTTGCTGCTTCTCCAAACAACTCATAGATCACCAGGACACCAGCTCCTAGGAAGAGCAGAAAGGAAAAGAGAGAGGAATGCACGATAGCATCAGAAGAGACGTGGCTGCTCCTGAGGAATGGAGAAAGCCCCAGCCAAAGCCTGGGGTCTGGACAGGGATTGGCACTGGGAAACCCTCGAGCCCCACGCCCCACTGAGTTGTCCCTGCCTGCAGGGTGTCCCCAGTGCCACCTGCAGTGCCAGCCCAGGGTGGTGAATGGGCCCTGGCAGGGCAGCATCAATCTGCAATGGAGTGACCTTCAGCCATGCAGGGATGTTTTCAACAACTCATAACTGTGAGGAAGGTTCATTTGTGTTTTCATCTAGCATATTAAAGGGGTATTATTGCTACAAACCAGAAACCTCAATGAGCCCCTGGTTGCAGCTTTGGATGAGACTTTGGACTGAAGGTGCAGGGCAGCCATTAACAGTGGCACAAAACATTTATGCTTCACAAACAAGGCCAGACAGGCTGTCCCTCATGATAAGTGATGGAAGGGCCGCAATGAATCTGCAGAGCAGAGGCAGAAGGAATTTGGGAGCACACATGGCTGTGGTGGCTCTGCACTGGGTGCCCCCATTTCCATGATCCAGCTGTTTGGACAAGCTGCTGTTTACAAATGCAATGGCTCAGTGAGTGCCCCAGGTCCTGAAGGGCCATCCTGCTCCTTCAGCCTTTACCAGGGCATTCTTACTCCTGGCAGATTTGTAAGACCCTTTTACCAATAAAAGAGTTGTGCAATTTCATCTCTTGCATCCTGCCCTGAGCCTTTCCCTCGTGCTGCTTCCATGACAGAGAAGGGGAGACAGGAGAGGTGCTGCTGCTGCAGTCTAGCAGGGAAATGAGATTGTGATTATCTGTGAGCTGAGATGCTGCTCCAGATGGGAGGTGACCGGAGGTGGCTGTCCCCAGCTCGTGCCACCCCAGAATGTGCTGGCACCTCTGGCTCCCCTCCCTGCTCCAGCACAAGGGCACAGCAGCACTGAGCCTTGGGAAGCTCCTGCCATGGAGAAATCAGTCACTTTAATTACCCCTTGCACTGCATTTATCTCCATGAAAGGTCCCTGGCTCCTTCAGCGCTGACTGGCAGGGGGAGCAGGAAGGAGCAGCAATGATCTATATGTTTGTTTATTTATTTCAGTGCTACCAGCACAGAACAGGGGCCTCCTGCACCCCAGGCTTTTCCTACAGCTCACAAGCCTCCAGACCCTGCTCGGACAGCCAGAGGGGAGGACTGCTCCAGGAGCCCAGCCAGGAGGTGGGGTGGGGTGAGCAGACCTGGCACAGGGCAAACACTCCCCTGCTTTGAGGGGAGAGAGCACAGAGAGGAGCTACGTGCCCAGACAGCAGGTGAGAGAGGCAGGGAGAGGGCAGGGAGGGCAGCGTGGCTGTGTCCTGTCCCCTGTGCACTGCTGTCTGTGTCAGCCCCAGCAGCTGAGAAGCACTTTGTGCTGTGACAGGGTTTTTTCTGTCATTGACCCCAATTACAGGAGCCAGCCCGCTGCTGTCAGCCCAGCAGCTGCTCGGTGCCTGGAAATGTGGCTGTCCAAATCTGAACAAAAGGAAGGGCAGGAGCTGGGGTTAAGGGCAGCTGGCGTGCTGGTGGGTGCTGGCAGGGGTGCAGCATCCCTGGGAGAGCCTGGCACACACACAGACCTGTGTGCACCCCATTCACCTGCTGGGGACCCTGAGCACTGCCCAGCACAGCCCTGGCCACTCTCACTCACCAGGGGCTGCCCACAGTCTGTTTGCAGCTTTTCCACCCTTTCCCTGCAGTTTCATTACTTGCACAGCAATATCACAGAAGCAGAAATCCAGCACATGTTGTGGTCCAGCTGCAATGCCCACCTGCTGTGCTCTGGGCATGGTGAGGGGGCACTGGGGGCAAGCCTGGCCTTGCTCCCCATGGTTGGGTTGCCACAGCACCCAGGGCAGGCTGGGCTGGGCTGGGCTGGGCAGGAGGTGCTGCCATGGGCTCCAGCCCCAGCACAAAGCACAGCCACCTGCTCCTCAGCTGGTGTGAGGAGCACCAGGAGGAAGAGTTGTTTTATTCAAGTTTTCTCTGGAGCGTTTGGTGGTGGTAGCTCAGCCAGCTGCTCCCTGGACAAGGGCTGGCACACAGGTGTTTGTGTTCAGACTCGCTGTTTATGTGCTAGAGGTTCCAAGCCCCCCCAAGCCACCATCTCCTGCCTGGGCAGGGGTTGTGAGGAGCAGGAACCAGCTGTTCTGACTCAGAACCTCTCACTGTGGAGCACCAGAGCCACAGCCTTTGTCTGTTTTCTCCAACAGCAAAGGACAACAACAAAGGAGTTTATAAATGTTCGAGTGTAAATACACTTCCCCCGCTTGTGTTTCATGTCAATGACCTTGCAGAGAGGCAAAGAACCTATTATAGAGTAGAGACACAAAACCTGGAATAGCACCCAAGCAACCAACTTTCACAATGCCAGAGCACCTACCCCATGTCTGGCTGGAGCAAGAGCTCCTTGTGGGCACAGCCCTCTCAGTCTGCAGCTGACACATTCCTGCCCTGTTTTTGCACACAATGTATCTCATGGACTAAGGTCCTGCACCAGGCAACCAAACCACTGACCAAAAAACCAAACCAATAACATTTCCACTGCATTAACAGAGAAATAAATGCCCAGAGACTCACCCAGGGTCCCAGCTGAAGGCTTTGGAGAAGCATCACATTGCTCCCAGCTCTGGAGAGTCTCTCCAGGACATGAAGAAGTTCACCTTGCCCCAGGAAGGAGGGCAGGCTCACCCTCAGCTCGTTACCCACCTGGCCCCAGCTGCTCCTGCCTCCCCTCCCTGTCCTGGCTGGGAATGCCCACACAGCTCCACCTGTTCTCTGGAACACAGGAATTGAGCCCTGCTCTAAGGCCTACTTCTGTTATTATTTTTTCCACTGTTATTAATACCCAATTTGATTCCATTTGTTCCATTTTACAGCTTGTCTCCTGCAATTGCCTGGCTTTAGAAACAGTTTTATCTGAGCAGGTGAGGCAGATTATAAATAAATGTTGTACCACACTTTGTATTTTAAGCAAATTTGAGACTTTCCTGATTAGGTGCTTTCACTGGAGAACCTCGTTCTGTCGGATAATTGCAACCTCGGTTCTTTATACTCTCCTTTTGTTCTCTTCTCCCCTTGGCAAAGCTGCAATCTTGCACGAGAACATCAGCAGACAAAACCCTTGAAAATAACTCTCCAGAAGAAATCTCATTTAGTTTTTAATCTGGTTCGGAAATTTGCCAGCAAAATTTTCCCCGACAAGCAGAGGCATTTTTTCCTAGTTATCATACTGGGCAGATCCTCACTCCCAGCCCAGGAAATGCAGGGGCACAGTGAGAGATGGAAACTGAAACCTTCTGGTATGTTATTTATTTGATATAAACTTCCTCCCAGTAAGATCAGCGAGCAGAGGACAGAGTGAGTGAGGACCTTATCCATTCCAGCTGCCAGTGCTGAAAGGCCACATTGGATACAGAGTCTCATTCCATGCACTTTGGTAGGTTCCCCTTTATTTATTTATCTATAGGCACACATCTATACATTTGTATTTACCATTCCAGGGGGGAAAGAGCTGATTCCTCTCGTTTCCTCCTGGACAAGGAGAGTTTCACTGCATTACCTGAGAGTCCTTTTGCCAGTGGCAGCCACGGCACAGTGCTGCTCCCTGCAGTCATTATGGTTTTGTTTGATGCTGTGGCTAACGAGTGTCTATCAGAAGGGCTGTGAATTTGCTCTGTGTGGCATCTTCAGGGGCAAAGCAGAGGGAAGGCCCACATGTTCCATGGTTCCACATGCCCTGGTTCCCAGTGAAATTATCAGACTGAAGCTGGTGAGGTCTGGAGTGATGTGGGCTCTGCTGTACCCCAAAATTATCCTTGTTCCCCTCCTTTCCCTTAAATCTAACTGCAGGGGTCAGGGGGCCCCTACCTGGTGTCTGTGCTCTCCTGCCACCCCCTGTGCCCTGCCAGGACTGTCCCTCCAGCCTGGGCATCTCGAGCCTGCAGCTCCTCTCAGCCACGCCGATTCCCCAGCCCGGCGCAGGCGCTGAAGTTTCTGCATAAAAGTTTCCGTCTCTCACTTTTCCTTCTTGGAACGATGCCTCCTGTGGGAAGTGTAAATACAGAAAGATGACAACGTGTGCATTAGCGCTCGTTAGAATGTCATCATTATATCCTGCAAAGTGTCTGCTGAAGGGATCCCTGAAGGACACTTAGAGATGGAGCAGCTGCTCCGGATTTGTTCCAGCTCACATCTCAAAGAAAATGACATTGAGATGGATACGGCACCACGAGTGGCTCTGGAGCAGAGCAGGGGGAGAGGGGATCCCAGCAGGGCCAGGGTGGGCTCAGCAGGCTCCCACTGCCCTCTGCCTTTCTGCCTCACTGCTGTGCTGGGGGTGCCCAGATGAGGGTGAGACCCAGGGATGTGCCCATTCACACACCCCTTCCAGGGATTCACCACAGCAGGGGAGGTTTGGATTCTTTGGGGGGAAAGCCCAGAGCACCATCCAGATGTCTAGAAGATAACACACACCTGACCAAATTCTCAAGCGTGTTTTAAGCTGGATTGTCATGTGCTGGAATCAAAACAACCTCACTTATCCCTTCACTGGAGTGGGGAGATTTGTACAACAAAAGCTTCACTGGCACCAGAGCCAGGAGGGCTCCAGGCTGCCTTTGATGGTGCCAGGGGACAGGGGAGAGGGGACACAGGGCTGTGTGACAGCATCCCCTCCAGGGCTGCCTGCAGAGAGGCAGTCCTGACCCGAAATGCAAACAGTCCCAAGGGAACTGCTGCAGGAATGGGAAAGGTTAAGAACTGTGATTGACCAAAGGAATATCCAGACTCTTACACTGCTGGGAGCCCTCACACACTCTCCCTGTATGTCTGCCCACAAATAAAGAAAAAAGCATTGTCTTCAATTCCCCTGTCTCCTGGGAGCTCCCATCACATCAAGCAACAAAGGCACAGGCAGAGTTCCTTCACTGGCAGCAGCAGGCAGCTCCTTCCCCAGGAGCAGCATTGGGACCCCTCCTGTGCAGGGGCTCAGGGGCCTCTCCACACCAGACACCACTCAGGGAGCTGCCAGGGACCAGCTCACATTCCCTGTTTGCATTTGGCTGTGTAGGTCCCAGCCCAATTAATACTTTTTAATCTCATCTGCCAAGAAATCAGCCTGCATTGAACACGTCCTTCCGCTCAGGAGCTGCCCAGCAGCAAACTGGGTGTGCCCTGGGACAGAGGAACATCCCCTGAGACACCTCCCTGTGCCTGGCTGGGCTGCTGGGGGCTCCTTTGTGCCCACAGCCCTGATGTCCCTGCCTGGGGTCTGCAGTGAGGGGCAGGACAGGGGACAGTGGGGCTGGGACAGTAAAACACCAGGGAACAGGCTGTGGAAGGGCTTGCTTCACCTTCTGCTGGAAGAGAGTCTCCCTGAAATGGGAAGGAATTGGCTGAGAGTGGAGTTCCAGTGCCACAGGTGGCATTTGCAGGGGCAGAGGGAGGGACAAGGGCTGCCAGAAGCTGGAGCAGAGATGGTGCCCAGCAGCTGCTGCAGTGATGAATTTACTGTGAAATTGTGTCACTCTGGCAGGAGGAAATTAGCCAGAGCCAGCTGAAATTGTTTTGGAAAACCAGAAAATTTCTATTTTATCAGTTCAGAACCTTTGGAGAAGTGAAGGAGTGTGGAGTGACTCATGTGAGTGCTGGCACAGCTGCTCCAGGGCTGTGTGCCTGGGCCAGGACCCTCAGGTGCCACCATGCCTGTGACAGCTGCAGGTGACCTGCTCTGCATGTGGCACACCACAGCTTTGCTGGCTCTCTGGGAAGGAGGGCTCAGCATTTCAGCCCTCCCTGGGACCTGCTGGCAGCTCTACAGAGCTCCATTTCTCTGGGTGACAGACTGCTCCCTTCAAACCTGGGCTGTGGTAACCCTTTTCATTGCTAAATCACCCGTGTTTGTGGGGAAAATGCTTCACACATACAGAAGCAGATGTACTGTATATTACATATGGTATTATATATCACAGAATTCATATTTGTGTGCTCTGTGCTGGGAGTCAGGTGCTTCACAATCCCTGTGAAAGAAGTTCCCCTTCCAACGGGTGCTTCCAGCCATCCAAACATTGAGTTTCCCAGCTGACATCCACCATTTAACAAATTCCAAGTGAAAAATCTATTTCAGAATGAAATATTGCCACGCTGCAGCCCTGCAGGGCTGAAACATTTCAATCCTGCTGCTGCACCTCTCCCTGCTCTCCCATTTTGTGCTGAAGGTGAGATGACCGAGGTGATGGAGGGATGCAGGTGGTGCCAGCCTGGCTCTGACCTGAGCCTGCTGAAGCCACCGTGCTGTCCCCAAGGCTGGGGTGTCCCCAGGGCTGCAGAGAGATGCAGACTGTGAGAGGAACTGCTGGGGCAGGGGTGAGTGCTAGGGCAATGCAACTCCCAGCACAACTCAGTGAAGACGCAAGAAAAGTGCCCAGATGGCTGTTTAGCTGGAAACAAGCCTCGTTTGGGGTTTTTGTAATGATTAGGAACTAGTTTAAGCTCAAAGAACTGGGATAAGAAGAGATGAAAGGCACAATCTGCCGAGGTTTATGGCATCCCCGAGCTGGGCGCCGAGCACGCCCACGGTGACTTACAGCACAGCTGACAAACAGCAACTTGTTAAGCTGCGGTGCCTGCATGAGACATCTGAGACTTAAAAGCACAAACAGAGATCCATCCCAGCCTGCCTGAACCCAACACAGCTCCCCACACGGGCAAGGCCTCCTCCTCCACCCTCCCTGCCTCTACATAGTGCTGACAGAGCGGCTCCCTCCCCACCAAAAATCCCTCCCGCATCAAACCCAGAGATTTTTATCCTGATTCTTTAAAGCATATGCCTGACTCGGCACCTGCAGCCTCCTCTCTATGCAGCAGAGTCACCACCTCCCCAAATAGCTGTAATTTCTCTTTAGTGCAATTATTGCTGCCCCGTATTGTCTGCAGCAGCTGAAGCCGATGGTGCTGCTCACATACGATGAATTCTGTCTCTGCTCCATGAAACACCAACGCTACAATGGGCTGAAGTCACAGAATCACAACACATTAATAGCTTTCTTCATTTTGGCTGTGGAACATGGCGGAATAATTATTTTTTAAAACAGATGTGTGGATTCTGATGAAGCTGGGGCTCTGGCAACTTCTGCATTAAATCTGCATTTACCTGTGCCAATACACTTGGCTGTATTGCTCTGTTTCGGGTTTATTTTCAGAAAAATATTTTCTTCTGCATTTCTCCAAAGCATTGCAATAGTCAGGTTGAGACTAAGAACAATGAGTCACATCTCCAGGTCTAACTTGCCATTCCCAAAGTGTTTGAGAGGAGCTAGAATGGGGAAGTTCCTGTGAGAGTTCTCCTCCCCACATCCCCATTACACTATTTTTTGGGACATCTATTCTGAGGCTCAGTAGATTCACACTTGCACCTTCTTTTCTTAGTAAAGAGACCTTTTTTAATGCTTTCTGGTAAATTTGCATATTCCTCCTCCTCTCCTTCCATGCTTAAGCTCCTGAAATACAATAAATATTTCACTTTCAAATCTAGATTCATTAAAGGATGCCCAGGAGGGTGAAATAATAAGATATCACTTTACAGCCCAAATAAAGCACAGAAAGACACAGCCTATAATGTATATTTCAGGCTTTAGGTTGAGATAACTCCGACATCGCTCCTGGTTAAGAAACACGGATGGTGCTGTGTCAGCACCTTGGCTGGAAAAGCTGCTTCTTGTAATATTTTATGCCTTTGGGGAACGTCTCCCCATGCTCCTCTGCTGCTGCAAGCGGGAAATGAGGCAGCCAGAGCAGCAGCCCCTCCGCTGGGGTGTTCCCATCTCATCCCTCCATCCTGCACCATGCCAAGGAAACCGGAGCTTCCAATTTGACCCTTTGGGTTTTGGGACTTTCCCTGAACATCGTCACTGCTCGGCTGCAGGTCCCGGGGAGCAGGGGGTACCCTTGGCACAGCCAGAGTCCCCTCCTGGCACAGCCAGGGTACCCTTGGCACAGCCAGGGTACCCTTGGCACAGCCTCGGGACTGACCCCCGCCCCTTCCCCACCCCGCATCCTCCCAGGTCTGCAGGACCGGGCTGGGAAGGGCCGGGGAGATCACAGGGATGCGTTGCAGGGAACGCTGCAGTGGGGTTTTCTCGCTGTGATTGTCACTCTCCCACGCACACTGCTGGCTAATCCAGTAATCTCTTATTTATGCGCAGCCTAATTAAGGCTGTGATAGCGTGATCTTTGTTTACTGAAGTGCAGGGCGGAAGATTGGCGGTAGGAAATGCCCTGAGCTCCGGGCAGGGCTGCGCTCGGGACGGCTCCGCCTTTGGCCTGGGATCAGCGGCTACTGCATCAGCCCTGCTGCTAATTCAAGCTTATCTAACCAAGATTCCGATAAACTGGACCAGGCCAAACCCAGCGAAGGCTGACAGCAGCTAATGGGATGTGATTAGTGCTCGTCACTCGCTGTGCCGGCAGGAGCTCGCATCCCCTGCTCGGGAGCGGGAACACCTGCACAGGTGAGGCAGGGAAACACCAACGTGGTTTTAAATCCCACCCCTATAAAATAAACCCATAACTGGGCCGATACCCTGCTGGAATCGCGACACAGACAGCCAGGATCTTTGAGGTCAGCTCTGCTCTCCCTCCACCACTCCCCATCCCTCCGGTCCCCAGAGCTGCGCTGGGAGCGCCCCGCAGCTCCAGGAGCTGGGTCTGGTCCGGCTGCTCCTCCCTCACCCGCGGGCCTGATCCTGCCCGGATCCATCAACTACTGCCGGGCACTCGGCGGGACGGTCCCTGTGAGCAGCTGGGCACCAACAGGAACCAGGCGCTTGCAGGCTGCCTCTCCTGATTCCCACCCACACCAGGGAAATGGATGAAATATCCACTCGTGTCGTTCCCACTTACTCTGCTACCCTGTCTGAAAGGGGAGCACGGATAATGTCGCCTCTTCGGAGCGTCACAGATGAAATATGCTCACAGCATTGCATACATTATGGTTTTTACACTTACCACAGTGGGAGCTGCTTCTCCCATCAGCTCCCGGAGCAGATCCCACAAGCTGAGCCAGCTAACGAGACTATTACATTCGCAATGTGCACTGCCACCCTACATCTTCCAAACGCTCTCCAAATGGATCTGTTTGGACCCATTTTAAATATAAATATTGCTGGGTTCTGTGCTAAATGTGTACGCAATGCGTTTTATGGAACCTTTAACAAATTCTGTGCAGAAGAATATGTTTTCCCATATGGGCTGCTTAAAGAAAGGCAGATGTGAGGCAATCCAAATCCCTCATATGCTTCTCCTCCTTCTCCCTTTCCTTTTGGCAAACTAAGTCAGCCAAAGACAAATATTGTATCAAAGAGTTATGGAAATAAACATGAATGTAGCTCAAGGGCACAAGTAAGTTTCTGGAATATTTTCTCTGTGCAATTAATAGGTAACATTGCGGGGGGAGCAGGAGTACCCAAAACATGCCCGAGGAAGCCAATTTTATTGTGCAGACGGTACTCTGGGATCCAGAGCGAGCTGCGTTAGGCAACATTAGTTCAGGATACTCGTAATAGGCTGCAGAGAAAGATGAGGAAATGTCACAAGCTGAGGGAGAGCAGGTGACACGGAGCTGCAGGGCGGTGGCTGGGCTGGGACGTGGGGACAGGGCTGCTGCACACTCGGTGTGAGGGGCTGCTCAGCCTCTGCAGGTGGCACTGCCTGTCCTGGAACGCACTCCGGGGAGGGATGCTCTGGGACAGCTGCCAGCCTTGCCAGGAATTCTGCAGACGAGGGAACTCTGTGGCCGGTGAAGCGTGTGCTGTGCTGGAACTGCTTATCCTGTGCCCAGGGCCGTGCAAAAACAGATGGCAGGGGATGCACCCCAGATAAATCAGGGGTGTTCTGCACTCTGTTCCCATGGCATGAACACACGGGGTCCTGCAGCTGAGCCTGCAAAAAACAGAGGCCAAACATCAGGCCTCATCAGATACAGCATCAAGCTGTCTCTCACTGCAAACCCCATTTCTTACAAGAAGAAAAAGAAATAAATATCTAGTTCTTCTGCCAGGTTCCTCAGTTCATTAAATAACCTGCAAACATTAAACCAGATGTTGTGTTTTATCGCTTGACTCAGATCATTATGACTTTATTTCTGACAGGCCTGGAATAAATGAAATGCAGTTATAAAGGTTATTTAACTATTAAAACAACTATTAATTAAAGTTTGCCAAGTCCTGGGGGCCCTGAGGACAAGAGGCAGCTAGGTAAATGTCAGTTATTATTTAATAAGTCCTTGTTGTTGAAATACATGGCACGTGAGCTGCATTCCCAGCAGGAGCTGGGAGCTCGCAGATCCCTGCTATAAATGTTTTGCCCGGTGTTTGCAAGGCAGAGGAAAGGTGGGAGGTGATTTAGTGCCAGGGTCGGTACTGCCAGCGACTGAGGGCTCAGTGAGCAGAGCAGAAGGAGCTGCAGGGTGAGCACCCAGCAGAGCTCAGCTCCCCGAGGGCTCCGGTGAGTGGCACAGGGACACAGATGATTTGCACTAAAGGTGACATGGTGACACAGGTGTTTTGCACAGGGGTGTGTGTGTTTCAGGCTGCCCTGTGTCACCAGCCTGGCAATGCTGTGGGATTGGGGCTCTCTTGTGCTTTCTGCCTGCAGAGCCCCGGCCCTGGGCTGGAGCCCTGGGAGGAAGAAAGGTGGCAATAAATTGTACAAGAGCAACAGCTCTGAGCTCATCCAGGATTTCCTGAAACTGCTCTAATGCCACTAATTAGCAGAAATAATGCTGAATAAGCTTCCAACGCATCAGAGCTTGAGGAGTAAAGGACTCCACTGAGCTGGAACCTAAGGGAAAGAAATATGGAGCTGCTTTTGCACATTATGCTGTAATTAGGGCTTGCTGCATCTTTGTCCCTGTTCCCTCCGTGACGAAGCACGCTTGGTGTCCCACGGGTGACATGTACCGAGAGGAACAGCCACCTCACAGTCCTGCTTTGTACGGGGAACAAAAATAAAACAATAATTCGATTCTTTTAAGCATGAGGGAGGGGAAGAGGGAGAGAGAAATGAATATGGAACAGAGAGCTTGAGCATTAAATCGGGATGAAATGCTGCCAATGTTCTTTTAAAGACAAACCAAGAAAATGAAGGGGGCTACACTCAGCTGCCACTGCGACAACGATCGCTCATCAAGTCAAAGTTTCACTCTAATCACTTCAGTTGTTAAGGGGAAAAAAAAGTAGAGCAGTGCTGGGCTTGGAGAATTACCACTCCTTGCCACCCTCTGCCCCAGGATGCCATCAGCAGGGCTGAGCCCTTGGCTTGTGAGGAACCTGCTTGGGGGCCAGATCACCCCAGATTTCTGGTGTGATCTCTGCTAACAATTTGGAATCCCCAATAAATTACTGCAGGGAGTTTTATCTTATTCAGGAAAGCATTGCTATGATTTTTATTTCTCCTGTATCTTCTCTGAGCTGTCTCAGAACTAAACACTGATGCTCTGGTGAGCATTAAGAGCTCCTGTTCCAGGGCTGGATTTTCCCTGTTGTACACTTCTGAGAAAACTGTATTTCTTGGCTTTTGGCGTGTGGGTTCAGGGTTTCCTCTGTGTATCAGCTTTCTGAGCTGACAGGGCTAATCAGGGTTCAGATATTCTTGCCAACACCCCAGGTAATTGCAGTCTCAGTTCATCATTTTGTGTTGGGCAGAGCAAACACCATCTCCAAGCCAGGCACTCGCTCACCAGCTACTGGTAGATGTCCTTAAAATTTCTCCAGCTTCTTTAAACTTGTCTGCTTGACACAGCTGTGTGTCATTGCAAATTCTGTTCCTTCACAGCTTATTGCTTCTCTAGATCATTAATGACTGCATGGCACAGTCCTGGAGCAGAGCAAATCCCAGGGGTTCGCTCCCCTTTGTCGTCTCCAGCCACAATTTATCTGCTATTCTCTTTGATGCCACGGCCAGCGAAGCACTGATGAGAGCTGGGTCCCCACAGAGCCCTTCCTCCAGAAACCCTGTGGAGAGCCATGGTCCCACACAGCCCTGCAGGGATCAGGGTGAGCAGCAGCTCTTGGAGAGCTTGGCAGAGGGGCAGGGTTTGGAACACAAGAAATGACATGAGCTGGAGCCCTGCTTGCCAGAGCAGCAGGAGAAGGATTCCCTGAAGCCACAGGCTGGTGGGAAGGAGCCCTCTTGTCCCTTCAGCAAAGGGACTTTACAAGTTTTCCTCATAAATCCTTTCTTAGAAATTCCCTATAAATGCAACTTTGCCAATTTAGTCTTTATCCCAAGGGGGAATCTTTTTGGTGAAAACAGAACTGGGAGGTGGGAAGAAGGAGGAAATGAAAGTCCTTTAACACCTCTGTTTTTGTCTTTGGCCAAACCAGCAGCCAGCAACAGGGCACAGTGACTCATTTTATTTAAACCTCACTTTTTGTCAGTGCTGAGTGCCTTGCTGTGGCTCAGATTGCTGACCTGCTGTGAGCCGGGTGATGTGGCAGTGCTGGAGGATTTGCTGCCTGGCTCTGGAGCTCTGGTGTCCCCTCTGTGCTGCTGTGACAGGGGACACAGGCTCGGTCAGCACCGTGTGTGCTGCAGGTGCCTTTGCCAGGGATTCAGTCCGGAGCTGAAAGTCACCGGAGGAAGAAGTAATTAATGCAAATCCCCAGGGCTGGATCAATGCAGATATGGAGGCTTTATCGTCTCCCTGGAAGGTAAAAGCTCTTACTGGTTGCTTATTTGAAGAGTTCATGGCACACAGAAGAGCTGGAAATGCTATAAATACCTGCCCAGGTGCTGCAGAGATGTCAGTGCCATGGGGACTGTCCAGCAGGAGTGGGACCCTGTGGCCTCTGGGGCTGGGACAGGGCTCACTGCCTTCATTTTGGTCTAGATGAACAATAACAACAGTGTTTGCTCAGGGCCTCCTGCTCTGTCACTGCCTGTCAGAGCTGGCTGTAGGCACTGGCAGCCAGGAGCACTGAGGTGGTTGGGCTAAAGGCAAGTTTTAACTACGAGATGGTTTTTGTTTCCCAAGAGTCTGTTTGTTTTTTCCCATAATTTCATCCAGTGGACAATTTTAGCTTTTCCTACATGTTCCTAAATTTGCCCATACTTCTTTCCAAGCCCATAACAGTTGCAGCAACACAGCTGCTGCTGCCCCAGAAGGAATGTGGGAGTTTGGGCTTGGCCATCCTGTGGGGCAGGGTCCCTCCTTCTGCAGGGATGCAAGAGGAGATGAGCCAGGAGCTGGGCTGTGCATGACAGCTGCCGGGCAGTGGGGCAGCTCCCCTGGCTCACCCTGTGGTCCCCTGTGGGATGGGTGGGAGGTTGTGGTGCTCTCTGTGGGACCAGCACTCGCCATCTGCTCCAGAGCAGGCTGGGCACCCTGGAGCCCTGCCAGGTGCCTGCTCTGCCAGAGCCAAGTGCAGTTAATGGAGGCAATCCAATCCAGCTGGGGCTGGTCAAGCTCTCCCCAGAGGTGCACAACGGTGTTAGCAATGTTTTCACAGGATTTAAACTTCACTACAATAGCCAGAAATAAAGCCAGCTCCGTACGTGCGTTACCGCTGCCTTTTTTGCATACAATTGAATAAATTACCCTTTGTTATGAAACATTAATCCTCTTTGCTAAATGGAGTAATTCCCACCTCGGATGCAGCGGAAGGTTGGAGTGCCCTCAGAGCAGACCTGGGGGCATCCTCTTGAGCAGAATAATGACAGATGGGGCAGGGGAGCTCCTGCACCCCATGGGGAGAGCCAGGACCTCACTGGAGGCTGAGAAGCTCCCTGGGGTGTCCTCAGCTAGGGCAACCTACAGGTATTCTATCTACATATATCTCTATATATCTATCTATCTATATATCTATCTCTATATATCTATCTCTTTAATCATACCTGTATCTATATCTATATCTATATCTATAATCATCCCTACATCTATATCTATATCTATATCCATATCCATATCCATATCCATATCTATCATATCTATCTCTATCTCTGTATCTGTATCCATATCTATATCTATCTATATATATACATATACACACATATAAAATTAATGTATATTCCAGCCTAGAGAGAACGTTGCCCGTGCCTCCCTTTCTGTGGCATTGGCAGGTTCCTGTGCCCTCACACACACACAAACACCAGGGTCTGATGCTGGCACCAGGAGGGATCCATTAGGAGGACACTCCACAAATCTCAGTGTGATGCTACAGCTCCTGACAAAATGAAGGCAAGTATCTGGTTCAGATCTGCACTTAAAACAATCCAGAGGGCCATTAGTATTCATCCTGCGTGATCCAGATGGAGTAATAGCAGCTGTATGAATAAAATTAAAATTGGAAAGCTGAGGCTGCCTCATGCTTAGGAAGAGGCTGAAGATTAGAGCTGGCACTGGCAAGGCTTCAGCAAAGTTGGTCCCTCTGTCCAGCTGTGTGCCCAGCCCCTCCCTGGGGCAGTGTCCCTGTGCTCACCTCTGCAGGGTGGGCAATGCTCTGAGCCGTGTCACAGGGATGGCATGGGACAAGGGCATGGGACAAGGGCATGGGACAAGGAGCACCTTCAGGGCAAGACACTTTCCTTGGCCTGCAGCCCCTGGCAAAGCTGGGGAGCACTGCTGAGCCTCCCCTGAGAGCAGCAGTACCAGGGAGCCTGGCTGTGCTGGGCAGAGGGGAGCAGGGAACCCCGGGGGGAGCACACGGGGGGCACAGGAATCCTCCCTGAGCAGCAAGGGGGTGAAATCCATACTGCTTCTAACCTGGCTGCGAGTTTCAGGCTGTAGCTCATTAACTCAAGGAGACAGAATTGATGTCCTCCCCTTCCTGTCGATGCAGTCCAAGGGTCTCTCCAATCTCCCAGTGCCACCATCGTATTCCAATAGCCCTGAGTGCCCCTGCAGAGCTGGATCATTGCTTCCTCCAGGACCCTTCAGAGGTGCTCATAACAAACCCACCCAAACCCTGCTGGCCCCAGGGAGGAAACTGCTGTGTGAGGATTTCAGAGAGATGCTGGCTGTCTGAGTCAAAACACCGATTTTTGCCAAGAGTCCCTAAGCACTATTATTCATGGTTGCTTATGAAACCCCTCATTAGCTGAAAAAGCTAATTGTTGTTGTTGAAAAAACGAGCAGTGAATCTCCAGGTCTGGCTTTCTGCCACCCCAGGAACCTGGGCTTGTTTATGGTGAGGCTCAGCATCCTTTGCTGTTGCAGTCAGGAAAATATCCCCCAACAAACCCCACCTTTTCCCCCCATATACTAACTGTCCTTGCATTTTCCCTGCCCAGATTCTATACACAGAAACACTCAGGGGCACTAGGGGATGCCAGCCAGTACTTTGTGACTGATTTCAGACTGATTCTGGACAGCAGCAAAGAGACCCCTAAAGTGCCCACAGTGGGGAAAACATCCTGCATGAGAGCAAGGACCCGGGGTGGAGCTCCCCCAGATCCCTGTGCCCACCTGCCCACCTGTCCCCCTGCCCACCCTGGGGTCAGGAGCAGCCCCAGGGTGACCCCCAGCTCACAAACCACCCCTCCCAGCAGCTGCTGGGAGCAGCGAGGCTTCAGTCGGGAGGAAATTGTTTTGCAGGTATTGTTTTGCTAACAATAGCTGTTTCTGCTCCCGAGAATGCTGTTTTGCTTAATACCTGCTTTCTGCAGAGTGGCAACGTGATGGAGTAATAGCCCTGGCACAGCTATGAGGGGTCTGGCTGGTGACAAGAGAACAGACAGCTGTATCCATCAGGAAAGAAAGAAAACAAGTGTAAAGGAAATAAGTGCTCCACGTAGGAATCCCCTGACAACATAAGGTTTTAATCTTCAGGATTAAATGGTGTTTTGATCCCTTACTGCACAATAAATGTATTTGCAGGGGGAAATGTGCCAATTTTCTTCCCTGCAAAGAGAAAAGAGAGCTGGACCTGAGCAGTACTCTGCTTACAGGAAATAAAATGCAGGTTTGTTTTGAAAAGTTATCTCATAGAGGTGACAAGAGACCCAAATCCTGTGGTGTGGCACAGAGCACAGCTGGCTGGAGCGTCTGTCCCAGTTACCTGTCCTGCACTACTTTCTGGGGACACACGAGATCACTCAGTGGCTGCAGAAACACCAGGAAATGAACTGCTGATAAAGTGGGAAACTGAGTCCCAGATGACAGAGGGGCTGATCCTGCCCATAGGACAGAGGGCAGAGCCAGCACTGCAGCCCCAGCCCCTGCTGCCAGCAGCTCTCAGCCCTCTGAACTGAACCCCAAAACACCCAGTGACCCAGGGTCTGGAATTACTCCTTGTCTTCCTGGGGTTGTTGCCCTCGCACACTGGGGGCCGTCACACGCCGGGCACCGAGTGTTTGTGGCAATGAATTATTCAAGTTGTGTGGAGCCAGGCATCATTATCCCCCTGTGAGATAAAGGAGCGGGTGCACATCTACATGGATGCAGATATAACACCGGCTTTAAAAAGAATTACAATTCTTCGTATTCTCCTCCCAAACAAAACCCCCAAGATGCAATGCTCTGCTTTTCCCTCCTTTGAAAGAAAAGCAGCGAACGCCAAGTCCTGCCAAGCTCCTAATGAGAGGCTGCAGTGCCTCACATCCCTGCCCAGCAGCCCCTGAGCCCTGCTCCACCCTGAACACGCCCAGTGTGTGCACACCAGTGCACACCAGTGCAGAAGTTCTGGAGGAGCTGCTGAGGTTCCCCAGCTGCTTCTGGCTCTGTCTCTGAGCTCTGCACTGCTGTGTCACCTCTGTCCATGCTCAGGAGCAGCCCACCAGCAGCATCCCCCACAACCCTGGGGGGTGCAGCTGGGGGCACCAGGAGCAGCCCCAGGGCTGACAGAGCTCAGGGCATCCCTGCAGCCCTCTGCAAACCTGCACAAACCAGCCAAAACACCTGATGTGGGGCCACTGGCAATGTGAGCCCATCAAAGCACAGTGACCCTGCTGCCCAGAGCTCCCCAGAGCAGGGGGACCACAGCCCCCCGTGTCACCCCACCACAGCCACCCTCTCCAGGATCTCTGTGAGCCAGGCTGTGTGTCAGGGGAGTAAAGCTTCTCTGCAAAAGGAAAAAAAATCCCACCAAAATCCGCTGTGAAGTGTGTGATAAACATGAGTGTAGAAGAAAGCGCTTGTTTTAACAAGGGGTAAGAAATCCTTCAGTGCTGTCCCTCTGCTCTGCAGGGGTGATGGAGGGGGCCAGTGCTGCTATTGATCTGACCCACAGCACCCCGAGCCAGCTCGTTACCAAAACACAAACACAGCGTTCAGCAGCACAGCGTCTTGTTAACTCGGGGAGCTGGGGAGCCCCCTGCTCGCCAGCAATCACTCCAGCAGTGCTGCCTGAGCAGAGCTGCTCCTAATGGGGTTATTAATAACTGCCACGGCCCACGGGGTGAAATAACGTGCTGCTTTCATCCGTAGATTAGACTAAACCTGGGGGGAATTCTGGGGGTGCCCTGCCCTGCTTTGTGCCCCAATGCTGGCAGAGCAGCAGCACTGCTGACACCCTGGCCACCAGCAGCTCCCAGCACCAAACCCTCACCAAAAACATCCCTGTTTCTGCTCCAAAACAAATGCACTCGGTGCTTTCTTGTAGTTACGCTCTAAACCTAAATATAACTAAAAGCCAGAGAGAGAAGAGTGTGTTAAGAGACTGTTCAACTGCAGGCAAGAAAAATCCCAGTCCCCACGTATTAATTTAAAGTTTGAGGTTTTTATGGGGATGCTGCTGAGACAGACACAGCTATGAGTAAATATGTCAAAATAATCTATCAAGTGGAAAGCTGGTCCCTGAGCTGTTCCATGCGAGAGGTAAATTACACAAAGCTTATCACTAGATTTCCAAAATGCCTTCCAAAAAAAGAGAAAGGGGAAGGACAAGATTTGGGTATCTTTCCTAAGGCTTAGACTGTTCCCAGCCCTTCCTTGCTTTCAGAGACCGTCATTAAATTTTGAGGTTCCCAAGCACAGGGGATCCCTGCTTGGCCTCAAAATCCTGGAATACTCAGCCCTGAACCCTGGGAATTCCAGCCCCAAAAACCCGGGAATTTCAGCCCCAAAAATGTGGGAATTCCAGCCCCAAAACTCTGGGACTTCCAAGCTTTGAAGTCTTAGAATTCCAACCCAAAAATTTTGGGAATTTCAGCCCCAAAATCCTGGGAATTTTATGGCCTGAACCCTTGAAATTTTTGCCCCAAAACCCTGAGAATTCCAAGCTTAGAACTCTCAGAATTTCAGCCCCAAGATCAAGGGAATCTCAGTCCCAAAAGCCTGGGAATATCTGCCCCAGAACTCTGGGGATTCTGGCCCCAAAGACCTCGAAATTTTGGCCTGAAAATCCTGGAATATCCAGCCCTAAACTCTGGGAATTTCAGCCCCAAAATGTGGGAATTCCAGCCCCAAAATCCTGGGAATTTCCACCCCAAAATCCTCTTCTTGCTCCCCTTCCCCTCCCTGAACACCCCCAGCCCCTCAGCTGGGCCAGCCCTGCCCTGGTGGGAGGGATGCTGCCAACCCCAGGGTCACACAGAGCTGGAAAGACTGGATAAAATTTGCCCACCCTGCCAAAGGGCTCTGAGTGGCTTGCTGGTAGAAGGGCTAAATTAATCTATTTAATAAAGAAAAGCCCTGCCTTCAGAATAAAACAAGATCCAAGATCTCTCTGAGCAGTGTTTCCCTCGAGGCTTACCAGCGCTGTGTTTTCCATCACAAAAATAATGTCCTGTAAAAGACTGATTAGTCAGCTGATAATTGAGTTCTTAAATGTCAAAAACAATATGGTATGAATATTCAACAGATCATGCCATGAAACTTACCTGTTCCATCAACAATGACTAACAGGTTCTATCCCCATTGTTCTTTTCCAGATATTATGTTAATTTGACTTTTCTGAGGTGATGAACAAGGCTCCCTTAAAACACAGTTTTGCAGGTTAATGTGTAATGGGCTGCTTAAAAGAAAACAGTTTGGGAGTCGTGCCTGACTTCCATTCCTGTGTATTAGCTGCAGCTCACAGTTCAGGGAGGGCCCAATTGAACCACAGCTGCTCAAAGAAGACAGAGTTCATATTTTGTCCTCTGAGAAGAAAGCCTGGTATGTAGATTGAAAAAAAAAGTCAAATTTTTGTGCTGCTTGAGGTTAAATGCAGCCCAAGGGTGAAGGTCACAAGACATTTCAGACATCATTTAATTCACCAGGGGAGAACACAGGCTGTGTTTCGCTCAGGGCTGCATCTCTGGTGTTTAAAGGCAAGCAGGGTGATATTGGATGTAACTCCATTCCCCACCACGCTTGGGGCCCAGCCACCCAGCCAGGTGTCTGCTGAGCCTGCAGCACACCCATCCAGCTGTGAGCAGCCAATTCCTGCAGGAGAATCCTGGGGGGAATGGTGCCACAGGCTCTGCTCTGCCCTGGGGTCACTGACAGAGCCCAGCACCCAGCACAGCCACGGCAGCACACTTTAGGGCTGAAGGATTGTATCTCTGCATCTTCCTAAGCATGTGTTTAATTAACACCTCATCCTAACTGGGAGCTCGGGAGCCTGGCTCTCAGTTACCCAAACCCAGATTTATGTGGAGTGGTTAGCAAAGACATTTAAAACCCATCAGGCCCTGGGAGAAGCAGATCCAAGCAGCCCAGGCTGCACTCATTATGCTGGAGAATACAAAAATAAAGCCATCAGGCTCACCAGACAAGGAGGTTATTTGTACTATATTTTTAGTGATTAGTTTCTTTAATAATGCCTTTTGCCTGCAGTGGGAGAAACTCTCCATGGTGCTCCTGCACGGTGCTGCTGATGGATGATGCTCCCATGTGACCAACCAAACACAATTTTAATATTTCCTGATGCCACTGAGAAGAATGAAAAGGCAATTACCATTTTCCTGCAGCCTCAGATGTTGCCAAGCACGAAGGGGTGCAGGTTCCTTGGTCGAGCAACTTTACACTCGACTTTGCTGGGGATTTTCAAACACGAGCCAGCTTCAGAACTGTCAACCTTTTAGGGGAAAAAGCAAAATGGAACTTTGGTTTTTTTTCTCCTCAGTCTCTCTATCCCTTATATCAGTCACTGGCTGAACCTTGATGCACTCAGAGCCTTGAGGAGAGGAGAATGTCCCACATTGGTTTGGGTGCTCTCCATCCCTCCCAGATGCCAGGCCTTGGCCTGCAGGGCATCTTAAACCAGAGCTTAAGAGGACAGATCTGTGCACTGACTTCTCTGTGGTGCAGACATTGCAGGAGCCATTACTGCAAATGATATATCAAGGACCTTTTTAGAAGCTTCCTCTGGTGGGACCCAGAACCAGGGAGGGCACGAGGAGGAATCTGCCTTTTAAATACCACTATTTTGTAAAAAATCCACCTGTATAAAAATGGCATTAAAAGGATCCTGTTTAAACAGCATCAATATTCCACCTGATAGAAGCCAGAGATTTGGAGGAATTTCTTTCAGTCTTTGAAGGTTTCCATCTCACACAAAACTCAGCATTGTTATGGACAATACCTTGTCACTCACATAGTTCCAGCATGTCTGCTGGGGGGGCTGGAAAAAGAGAGATTTTTTCTTTCCTGGCAGGGTGAGAGAAGGTGACCTCTGGAGTTAATCACCACCATGCCTCTCTTTGCTGCCCAGCCCAGATCCCTAATTACACTAACCTATTTTTCATGAGTACAATGGGAGAGAGTTCCAAAGGAGCAGTGCTCCTGTGGGGAGGAATTAACCTCCTTCCCTGCTCGGGGTAGAATTGCTGTTTATTCCTCCCGGTGGCACCATCACTCTCAGCAGAGCAGCTGGGGGAGCAGGGGTGGAACACAGGGCAAGGGATGATGCAGCCCTCACACAACAGGTACCAGCTGATCCCTCAGCAGCCAGGCAGCAGCACCTGCTAGGGCAGCTCCAGCCTTGAAGGTACTGCAATTACCAGAGCAATTGGAATTTTAATCAGCAGTGCCACGGAAGTGGTTCTAACTGTTGCCTAAGTAAAAACCGTGCAAATAACCCCAAAATGAAACCCTTGGGAGGACTGTGAATGGCTATCCCCGTTTAGAACAGGAGGGTTTCTTGGCAGCATTGTCTGTCCCAGTGCACCAGCACTGCCAGAGCCTGCAGGTGGGTGCAGGGGGAGAGGGGGGACTCACCCAGCCCCAGCACAGAGCACAGACAGGGGGGATGTGGATGGTCCAGACACCCCTTTAGGGCCCCCTTGGAACTTCTTCCCCTAAGATAAGAAATCCTTCCATGCTAGAGAAATGTTTACCCCCCCTGTAGACCCTCGTGTTATCCTTTAGAGTTTTTATTGGTCTTTATCTCTTCTAGGTAATTGGTCACTTTTTTCCTAAAACCTTAAAGTAATTGGATAGCTTTCAACTTATAACTCTGTTGGTCACTTTTCAATTCATCTCAACCCTAAGAAACCCCTTTGATATTCTATGTATTTGGATTTGGCTGTGGGACCCCTTTGTAGAGATAAAGTTGCCTGTGGAATCTCTGTGCAGCATTCCCAGATCTCTGCTTCTCTTGCTGGCTAAGAGAGTGCTGCAAGCAGAATAAAATCACAAAAGAGCTGATAGCCTAAGCTAGGCCTAGACTGCATTTAAGCACTCGAGCTGACTTCTGCCTTGGAGCAGCCAGGAATTCTGTTCTATTCAGAATGTTATCCAGGATTGCTGCGGCAGCCTGGGGTGGAATCCCAGAGCACAGAGAGGGGGACAGGGGCCCAGAGCCCCTGGCTGCATCCCCAGGGCAGCCCTGGGTAGCAGCCACACCCCGGGGATGCTGAGCATCCCTGCCCTGGCTTTCCCTGCTCCTGTGCCCATGCCTGCTCTGCCCCTGCTCCATCCCTTCCCCACTCACCACTGCAGGTCGGGTGCTTGGCTTTGCCTCCCCCGGGTCTGCAAGCTGCCCTGCTCCTACCACAGGAAGCAGAAAACTAGTTTAACATCTCATTTATTTCGTAGAGGAGAAAGTAATTCCCTGCTGAATGATTGTCCTGAACCAACAATTCAGAAAGCAGGAATTTACAGTGCCTGCCGGAGCTGGGAGTGCATTACTGTAGTGCTGCTCCATGATGGAGCTGAAATATGTTTTTTTCCCTCCTGTTAGCCTGAAGAGAAAAGCCATTAAATATGATTAAGGTTAAGAGATTGCTAAAATTACAAACAGCCGCCATTCAATTATTTTGGTCTATAAAATGCAACACAGATTGGAGTTATTTCTCCGAAATGTGTTTTTAGAAAATAACATAACACAACTAATGTGGTTTGATGTAGCAAATCAGGTTTCAGATACTCCTTGTAATGCAAAACTAAAAGGTTCATAATTTAGCTCAGAGTTCGTAACTTGAAGTCATCAGGTGGCTGCTCTGTTAAAAAAGTGGGGGCAAAAAAAAAAAAAAATCAATCCTGCCCCAACAAACACACCGTGGAGTTGTCTAAAGCCAGAGAGTCAATCAGTTTTAGCACCCATTAAAGCAAAGACAGAAAAATGCAACAACTTGGCATAACAGTCACACATTTTTTATGGAGAATAAATCTCCCCAACAGTTTCTGCAATTTCTAATGCGGCCTGGGGTGGGTGTGAGGGATGTGCAGGGATGGAGAGACTGTGCTGGAGTGTGGGAGGGTTGTGGGGAGGGCGGCTGGGGTGCCCCAGAGGTTGTGGGCAGAGGGGAGCACCCATTCCCCCCCATGCTTCTGGTTCACACAGCACCAGGCTCACCGTGCCCCAAAGAAACTGCACTACAATGTATTTTCTGTCAGCAAGGAGCTGAAATAATTGGAAAGTTGGAAAAAAATGCGGATGGGGATATAGCAGCAGCTAGAGACCGGTGTTATTATGGTTAATAAAATATGAGGAATTGCATTATTCTACTGAAAGCAACACAAACCTCATGGGGTCCCTGGAGGGTGGCTCCAGAGCTGTTTCCATCAGCAGAGTGGGGAAGAGCTGGGCCTGGAGCATGTGTGAGTGGAGGGCAGGGCAGGGCAGGGCGGGGCAGGAGGGATTTAATGGGCTGAGCACTCACACCCTGTTGGTGGCTGCCCTGTCCCACAGCCAAAGGAACCACCCAGCTGGCCCAGCAGTATCCAGGCCTGGCCAATTCCTGTCTGATGAGGATTTCTCACCTCCTGGGTGCTGATTACTCACCTGCCACCATCTGCCTGCCTGGGGGATTCACATTCCCACTGTGGTTAAGTGGTAAAGTGACACCCAGGAAATAATTTACTTCCACTTCTCAGAATTCATATACAAGATCCTTTTGTAGTGGGATGAAAAGGGTTAATGTGTGAGAAATAGATCATTTGATGAGTAACTGCATGATTAGGACCCAACGGATCGATAATTTCTTATAAATGTATAAATAATTCGTTCTGCTAATGTGCTTATAACAACCTCTCATGTACCCACCTGTGTCTCACAACAGCTACTCACTGTTGTCAGCCCCACATGAAACAGCCCAGGGCAGAGAAAACACAGCAGACAGTCCTGATGCAGCCAGGGCTCAGCTCAGCAGGAGGGATTTCAGCAGAAACCTTGTTAAAAGCACTGGACATCAACATCTGCCCTTGGGAAGATGCAAAGAGCAGCTGATGGATTCCTCAGCTGGTCAGCAGCTTCCTGCCACAAACCCAAAGCTTCTCCACCTTCCTGGCAAGCACTGGGTCATCAGGAGACTATTTCCTCACCTTTTCCACCTCTAGTCCCTCAGGAGAAGCCTTGTGGAAGCACAGATGGGGAATTTCCAGTATTCCAGCCCAGCATTCCCCTCCTGCCCCTTCCTGCCCTGGTGCCTGACTGCACTTCGAGCAGCCTGAGGACTCCTGCACCTCCCCTCCCTGGGGCCAAACAGCCACTGGGCACCAGCAGAGAACTCTCTCTGACAGGTAATTAGCTGCAGAAAAAAGCCAATGAAAAACAGAGCCTGCATTAATAACAAGGCGCACACACATATTTGTCTGGAGATGCACAATGAATTACTTTAATTTACCAAAAGCGCCTGGTTTATCTGCGGATGGGAGCAGATACATCTTCATTTCTGCTCATCTTTGGGAATTGCAGCAGCAGCTGGGGAGCAAGGCAAGGCCCCAGCCATTCCCACTCCCATTCCCATTCCTATTCCCATTCCCATTCCCACTCCCGTTCCCTCACTGTGCACAGACCTGGCTCTGCCTGGCTGCACCCACAGTGACACTGAAGGGACAGTCAGAAAGGACAGGGGCAGATGGATCCTGATAATTATTGCTGTTTTGAGGAGAAAAAGGAGAAGAAAGTGCCACTACTTCAAACTAAGTCTATGAACTTCCAGGGGAGTGCTGTGTGATGAAAAAGGGCAGAAAGAGATTAAAATAAAAGCCCCAGCCAGACCTGCAGAGGAGCACTGGAGGCAAAGCCATGGGCTGGGCTGTTCCTGGGGCACGTGGCTGCTCCTCGCTCGGGGGGGCAGGAACAAGGTGGGAGCGAAGGTGAGCTTTGCATTTTCCTTCAAGGCTCATTGCTTTGGAGTTTCAAGCTTAAAGCTGAATTTCAATTACATGACCAGTAATATTCACTTAATGAAAAGCACCATCCTCGCCTGGTGGGCTGCAGGGGGAAGGAAGGAGAGGAAAAAGAAGGATTGAGCATCACTCCTGTGAGACAGGGACCTCACCTGTGTCCCAGTGCCTCCCTCACTCCCAGCATGGTGGTGGAGTGCAGGGGACTCTTGTGCCAGGCAGAGCTTCCTGAATCTCAGTGGGGTGACACAGTTTGGGGAGCTGGGCATTCAGAGTGTTGGCATAACCCCCCAGCAGCAGCAGCATTGCTGTGCAGCACATGGCCCATCAGGGATTGCAGGGGCTGCCACGTACCCATCCCAGGCACAGCTCTGCTCCCAGCCCTCCTTCCACCCACCCTGGGCCTCTCTGCCTTGCAGGGAACATTACTGTAGGATTAGGCTTCCATCTGATCCCATCAAGGGCTCTGGTCACCACCTCTTTGCTTAACACCAGACCTTTCAGACACCATCAAATTTAACAGGGCTTGACAGATTTGGGATTAAACACAAAAGCCAGACAAATCCGTGTTTTCACAGGAGGCCCCAGTGGATGCAGCAGGACAGGCAGGATTAGGGGGAGCAAAAAGGGAGGAGAGGAGAGACACTCACACAGAGTGGCTGGTGCCAGGAGCATTGCCCCTGTGCCAGCAGCTCTGCCCACTCAGGATGCTGCTTGCTTGTTTTGCCCACTTTCCCCTGCTTATTCCCTCTCTGGCTGCTGAAACAAACACCTGGAAGGCAAAGGCAGGAGCAGGGCTGGAGAGCTGCTGAGCCTTGCAGCAGAGCTCAGGCACTCCAGGTACCAGGTCTGGTTTATAAACCACTCTCCTCCCTTGGCCAAACAGACGCTCAAAAGCAGCAGGTCTGATTGAATTACATGTTTAATATTTAACAAGGGGTCAGGTTAGATAATCAAATCGTCTTTTTTTTGTCTGAAAATTAGTCCTGAGGTCCGTACAGAACCTGCACAGCTTCTCCTCTGCAGCAAGGGGGGCTATTTCTCCCGGTTGCAGTAATGATCACAAAAGGCTTGGGGAAGGAGCTCAGGACAATCTGAGGAAAGTCCAAGATGTTTTTAAAATACCAGTAGAAAAGAAGCATAAAATACACTTCATCACCAAATGAAACTTTCTTGGTGTTATGGAAACAAAATTTTGGAATTAACAGGTTTGCCTCTGTCACAGCTTGTTGTCTCACCCTGCTCACATGAACCAGAAAATGAAGGATGGAGTTTGGTCTGGAAACTGCTGTAAATGGTCACCTAGGCCCCAACTTCTTTTAAATTTTAAATTAAGAGACATAAAGGAACTGATGATTTGTTCTGACAGAATGAAAGAAACTCCCCCTGGCTGCTTTGGCTCCTCCAGCCCCTAACTGGCCCAGCCTGCCCTGGCTGCCCACCCCAGAGCCCTGAGCTGGCACATGAGCACTGGTGTGTCCTGACACTGCCATTCCAGCAGGGACAGCTCTGCAGGGACAGCCCTGGCATCACTCACCTGCAGCTGTAGACAAGCACGTCCACTCTGTGAGCAGATTGGAGCGATGGCCAGTCACCGGCAGCAATTCCAGTAATTAAACGAGAATTAATTGATTAACCACGCAGTGCGCTTGCTTTATATATGGTGTTTTTATTAGCAAACCCTCGTTACTTAAGTAATTTCCAAGGGATATTTATTAGCGCTGCATAAATCTGAGTAAACAAGTCATTTTTAATAGTGGGAATAATTAAAAATGGCTATGTGTGTTTATTGAAGAGCACACCCTGCCAGAGCTGTTTGCAGAGGCTTTGTCCCTCCAGCCTGGCACCCTGGGCTGTGCCACCTCCTGCTGCAGTAGCCCACTGCCCTGGAAATCATCCCCTCTCTGTAACAAAAAGTCCCTTGGCAGATTTATTTCCACCAGGGCACACCCCAGTTGGTGCAAGGGCTGCTGTATCCCAGCCTGGCAGCAGCACAGGAACCTTCTCCTCCATCCCCCCACACTCCTCCTCACCTCCCCACCTCGCACAGAAAAACTCCAAAGGCCTTTTTTTTTGGGGGTCCTCATGATTAAAAAATTGGCTCCCCAATGCTTTATGCATGCATCTGTTATGCTAAAATAACCCTCCTTCCTAACCATGCCCACCTGCTGTCTTTTTCAATTTTAAGTATTTCTAAGTAGCAATCAAATCAGTATAATTTGTTCTTTATCTCAGAAAAACCATTGTGAAAGAAAAATGTGACCATTATGTTACATCAGGGAAAAATACCAGCCCTTTCTTTCCAGCCTTCTCTCTGTTCTATCAGATCTCAGTCGTCATTATGCCCGTCGGATTTAATATTGCTCGAACGCTCCCAGCTTTCTTTAATCACTGCCACCTTCCTGCCATCCCCGAGCTCCCCCCTCCCCGAGGTGAAGGCTTTTTTCTCTTTCTTTTTTAATTCAGACACATAAATACGCGCATTAAGGATGCGTTAAGGGTTTCCAGGAGACGGCAGCGCTGCCATCAGCTGCTATTGTGCAGGAGCAGGAGCAGGGGCAGGGGCAGGGGCTGGGCTGGCAGGGCAGGGCAGGGAGGGATGCTCCGGGCAGGGCCAGCACTCAGCCTGCTCCGGGGGGATCACACAAACAGCCCCGGCAAATATTGACGCTGTAATCAATGCTGAGATTAGCACTGAGCACACCCAGGCCGCTGTAAAAACATCCAGTGCTGCAGGCTCCAATAAAGCCTGCGGATCAGAGGGCAATGGTAAATGATTATTTATAGACTCTCTGCAGAGCAGAGCCCGTTGGAGTTTGGATCAATCCCTTCACGTGCCAAGGGCTGGCTGAGACGCTTTGGGGCAGGATTGGGAAGATCTCCTTGATTTAAAGGATGGGCTAGCAGAACCTCTCATCCATTTCCAATCACCTGGTTCCTTGCAGGCTTAGTCCCCTTTCAGTTCAGTGATTATTCAAACATCTTCCCAGATGCTCTCTGGCCACCCTGACCCCCCAAACACCTCTCTGGAGCCCAGGACTGGCACTGCTGTGGTGGAGCTGAGCCCTGATCGTCCTTCTGTCCTTTGGATGAGACCCTAGAGCAGCCTCCCCCATCTGGGGAACTGCACACACAGCAGTTCCTCTGCTGCCATCCCAGCTGTCTCCAGGGGCTCTTCCTGTGCTGGTGCCACAGGTGTGCTGTGCTGCTCTCTGCATCCCAGCATGGCAGGACACCGAGGGATTGGCCCCTGGAGAAGCTTGTCCTTCAGCCTGCACACCTCAGATCAGCTTTGCAATAATAGATGCTAAAAATAAATCCTGCCCTTTCCTTCCCTTTTGACTTCCCAAAAGCCAGGCTAAAAATAAGAGCTATTTGCAGGAAAATCCCCCACCACTGAGACTCCTTTTCCCCATCTCTCTCCCAGGACACAACACTATTGCTGTTAAGTGACCTGTGAGCACATCTTCAAGAGATGAGGAAAATGGCACACAAGGTTCAGAGCATTAAACAGGCGCCCAGGGCTGGGGTCAAGCATTTCTGGTGATGAGGGAGCTCCCCCTGGCAGCTCTTCAGTCCCCTGGGGGACCAGCACTGACCTGCTGACCACAGGCCCTGGACCCAGGGGCTGCAGGACCAGCCCTCCTGGCCAGCACCCCCAGCCTCATCCTCTGCTGCCTTCCCACCCCACACACCCTGCACATGTGCTCTCCAGCCAGCTCAGCTACACTTCACAGAGTCTAGTTTCCATAAATAAAAATTAAGCAAACACTTAACAAGCGTCATGCATATTAATAGCCTCCAGGTGAAGGTTAGCATGAGCTGTGATTGTGGCAAATCCACATTTGATTAGATTGACTCGAAAACAGGGGAGATAAACAACCCACAAAACCCTAAAAATTACTATAATTTATTCTTTTGACCTCTACGAGTTTCTCAGTTTTATACAGCTTCAGCCTCCTTCCCTACTCAGGGCACTTCAAAGGAGCAGTGGGTGGCACATGAAAAGTAACTCCACTGCCCTGGCCTCTGGAATGGCTCCCCACATGCACACACAGCCTCTGTGCAGTCACTCAGTGCTTCATTCAGCTTGGAAAAAGCTCCTTGTGGAAACGAGAGACCTGTCACAGGTCCCTGTGCTGAGCCTGGGTGGGACATGGCTGTGGGATCAGCAGGAGGGTTAGAGATGGGACATGGGGACTGTGGGATCAGCAGGAGGAGTTAGGGATGGCAGACCTGACCCAGGGATGGCTGGAGCTGCCTTCCTTCCCAAACTGAGCTGTGAAGCCAGCAGGATGAGGCTGGTTTGAGGCTCGTTCACTGTCCCGTCACTGCTCATTCCTGCCCCGTTATTGCTCGTTCCTGTCCGGTTTTTGCCCATTCCTGTCCCGCTGGCGGTGACAGTGTTAATCACAGCGGGCTCTGGCAGGGGATGCTAATGAAGATGTGACGTGGGCAGTGCTGTCTGCAGCCATTTCTCAATTCATTAGCATCCTGTCACTCCGAGGGGTGACCGCAGAGACCTGTGTTCCCACCTCTCACCAAAACATGACAGGATAATAAAGCAACACTATTTTTACTGGGGAAAAGCCAAGTACGTTCCTTAAGCTCAGTGCTTGTTGTGGTGAGTCCCTAAAACTGGGAACAAAAAAGAGGGAACAAAAAACAGGGAACCTCAGCACCCAAATGAGCAACAACAAACTGCCTTGCACCCCTGGCAGGTCCAGCAGCCCCATTCCTCAGTTCAGGGTGCTGCTATACCCACGGCAAGGAGCAGGGAATTGCATGGAGTGAGCCTGAAAATCCGTGTGGGTGTCCAAGGCAGGAGCCTCGTGTCCCTCAGTGCAAGCAGAGACCAGGCACTCACCCTCCTCTGCCAGGATCTCCTAGAGACACGGGGCTGCTGCAGCTGGGGCATGTCCCAATGGATTGGCGTGTCCCAATGGATTGGCTGTCCCAGTCCCACTTGGCCTGATGGTGTCCTGTGGAGGACACACCAAGCCTGCTGGAGTAGTGACATGGGCAAGTAGGGAGCGGCATGTCTGCAAGCTAGAGCATTCCAGCTAGGGAAATTAAATTACACTTTGGAAGGTGGAAGGATGTGCCTGTGTTTGAGTGGCAGCATCTGCTTCTAGTGAGATGCCCATGAGCAGCAAGTTTGGCAGATGCTGGTGCGACAGAGCAGCCAGGAGGTCCCTGGCCATGTGAGCCTCCTGAATCCAAGAGCAATCCCATTGCCTGCTGCATGTTACAGCTGAGCAGAGTCAGAGCTCTGAGGCAGAGCGAGGCGAGCGCGTGTTGGCAGCGCCTGGACAGCACCAAAGACTCACACTTCTCTGATTGAATTTCACTCCTCTCCTGGATCCCTGCAGGCTCCCCTGGCAGCCCCAGCTGCAGCCCAGCACAGTCTGAGCTGTGAACACACTGCCAGCACATCCTGCACTGCCCAGCCCTCCCTGGGCTGCCAGCTCTCCACAGCCACCCCTGCATGCAGGGAGCCCCAGTGCATGGCTGTGGTGAGCAGCGTGGGGATCACCACGGGGAGAGGGGACACAGGGAGATGCACAGGAGGCAAGCAGGGAGCAGGAGCACATCCAGAGCCAGCCCCTTTGGAGACATGGCCCTGCCAGGACCCACATAGGGATCCCAACTGTGTATGGAGCCAGCCAGCAAGGACAAGTCTGCAGGAAGCAACCTTGGGAAGCAGCTGACAAGGAAAACGCGTTTGCCGCCCTCCCAGATGAAAGAAAATGTTCAGTGCACACTCTGACAATACGGACCTCTCCTGATCTGATGCTCAGTCCTCTTGAAAACACTCAAAAAAAGAATAATCTTGCTCCCCCTCCTCCTCTCGCAGGCTCGCACAAAGGCACCAGCTCTTCTTCGTGTGTCTTTTTTTTTTAAATAAAGACCATGCACTTCCATTTAATTAAAAGTATCTACGTAGGAACGAGATTAATTAATTCTCCTTCTACCCAAGAGCCCTCTCATTGTGTTCACTTAAATGAGGTTTTAAATGTTGTCTCTGTGCCGTATCTGGGCCAGTTGTCTCCAGACAACACTTGGAATGTTCTTCCAGCTCGTGCTATGCCACCCTGCATCTCCTACAAGGAGATGAAGAGCACAGGGCCAGCTACTCTCTGCTTTGGAGGATGTAGAGTAGAGCTCAGGATGCAGGTGGCCATCTCCAAGGATCTGCTCATCCTCCCTGTACAGTGCAGGACACAGCAGAGCCCTGGAAATGCCAGGAGAGAGAGACAAAGCTGCACAGCACGGCTGGAGGGAAGCAGCAGCTGGGACAGGAGCCTGTGCCCCACACCAGCGGTGCTGGTGATGAGTGAGAAGCACCAAGGAAACCTCTGCACCCCCTGCCAGCAGCACCAGCCCCAGCTCCAGCCCCTGGGATGCAAATCAGTAAATCAGCAGTCTGGGAGATGCTGCTTCCCAACCCGACACTTTCCACAGCCGCCCGCCCATTTCTCTGCACAGGTCAAGCACAAAGACACTGAAGGATGACAGCTGACATGAGAACTCAGCTTTAACCACCCCAAATAAAAGGAAAGGGAACAAAGAACAAGCTCCTCAGCTTCGGAGAGGTGACCTCAAGCAGTGCAGCAAGAACGGCCTTGCCTATTGTGCCTGAGGAGCAGCACACACTCTTTGCACCCAAATTCCACCTGCTGCAGGGGAGACACCTTCCTGCTGCTTGGGGCTGCCTGTGATCATGGCAGGGAGCCCTGCTGTCCCCTTTCCAAATGGCTCCCCCAGATACACCCCTGGCAAAGCACCACGTTTGCATCCCAGAGGCAGTTCATGTTTCACCCAAATTCCCCGTGATAAATCCTTATCTGAGTGCCAATGGCAAGCCTGTGGCAACTTTGTTCACTCAAATTAGCTCCACACAGATTAGGTCCTTGTGGCACTCAGCCAGTTCATACAGATTTCTCATAAATGTTCTGACAGGTTTTTCTGACTTTGGGGGAAAAAACCCGAGAGGAATGGAGGGGAAGAAGAAAGAGAGTCTTTGCCTGCCCACACTGCAGAGAGCGCTGGAGATGTGAAATATTCATTGCCTTTCAAGCAGGCAGGGCCAACAGGCTGGCAAACACCCCAGGTAAGAGATGATCTCTGTTTCCCCGGCCCTGGCCAGCAGCAGCTCCTGGGTCTTGCTGCTTTCCTGCCCCGTCCCACGCTCCCACCCTGGAGAAGCCAGGGCTCCAGGGAGGATGCTGCTCCACCTGCTCCCTCCCCTGCACCCCGAGGGGGCTGGAGGCTGCAGGTGGATCTTTAAAGCCGATTTGGGATGCCCAGGCAGCACTCACCTCCTCCCGAGTTCTGTCTCTGCAGCAAAGTCAGTAAATTCAGTGGATCACCTGAACCTTTGGTGTTGTCTCTCGCCTGTACCTCTAATCTTTTATTAATCTCAAATATGAGCAAAGACTCTCTGGATAGTAAAGTGACAATGAGGCTGGCAGGTGTGTCACCTTTTGGTCACACATGGGGGCTGTGGATGCTCTGGGTGCCACCTGCAGCCCCCACCTGTGCAGGACTGGCCTCGGTGAGGATGAGGTGCCTGAGCTGCAGCTCCCATGACACCCAAATCTCCCAGGGGCTGGCAGAGAGGAGCACACAGCCTGCACACAAGGCTGTGATCTGCCTGGGATGGAAATTTCCACCATCCCTTTCATGCTCCCGTTTACTCTCCCCGGGTTTCTCTGCCTGCCATTAGCCTTCAGAGCTCTGATTTGTTGGCCTGTCATTTGGACAAATGTTGACGGGCAGAAACAAGCAGGGCTCTCTTTCCCCCCCTCCCCTTTTCTCTTTTTCCACCTTCCACACTCTCCACTGCCAGTGAGAACATCAAGGCAAAAGGATGAACAACTGACCCATAAAATAAATACAGGGCTTACAGTTTCTGATAGAGATTAAATATTGTAGGAGTCATGACTAGATAAAAGCCAGTGGAAGGAAAAGTCTCAGACCTCAATAGAGCATTAAATAAAAAGAAAGCAGCACATATACACACACCCAGACACAAGGAGATGTGCTGCAAGATTTATGGGGAGTTTGATAATCTGAACTGGTTTTGCTCCAAGCAAAACCTCAGGAGTGCAGCTCACACACAGCCCTGAGGAGCTGAGGAGATGAGTAGAGGCAGGAGGTGGCTCTGCTTCACCCTGGCCAGGGGCTGCAGCCTCTGTCCCATCCCAGAGTGGCCCCCAGCAGCACTCCCAGTGCTGGACACGGTGTCCAGTCCACATGGACCAAACGGGCCGGGCAGAGCATGGGGACATTGGTGGTGCTGGGTGATGGCAGCTCCTGCAGAGCTCCAGGGCTCTGCTGGGCACACTTGGCAGGATCTGCCTGGGACCCTGCCAGTCTCAACAGGAGAAGCTGGTGCTCCAAGGATCTCCACTGAACACAAAAAGGATCCAACAACCTCAGTAAACCCTGCTCCCCATTTCCCTTTGCTCACTGGAAACTCTCTGCTAAGCTCTCCAGTGACCCAGCTCCTGGACCTGGAGCTTGCCTGCCCACCACGGGTTTGATTTCCCCTCCCTGAACCTGCAGAGCTGTGAAGTTTGGGGTTTGCTCTGAAGCCAGCCTTGGCATGAGCACTGTGTGCCAGGGCACAGCTCGGGGCAGGGCTGGCACCTGGTGCTCCAGCCCAGCAATCAGACAAACACCAGGCAGCTCAAGCAGCAGCACAGCGAGAACTGGAGCCGCTCTTGGCCGCAAATTAGACATTTAAAAACTGAGGAGAGTGAGTGGTGAAGATTAAATGCGTTATAGATTTGCTGGAGGAGAGGCGAGCGAAGCAAAGGTGGATCATTGACACCCCTCAGGCAACTGGGTGAAGATTTGTTTATGTACTGGTGTGTAATCAAGTAGGAATGAATGCGAGACACGGGGCCTTAATTTTTCATTTGCAATCAAGGCCACGTACACACCTTTTCTTAGTCACAGAAAAACACTGCCACGCTCCCTGTCCCTGCTCAGCAGCATTACCCGGAGAAGGGACAATTACCAGGGATAATGGGGCTGGCTGCTAATGGGGCAGCAGCAGTGGGGGCAGGAATGCTCGGGCTGCAGGATGGGCTGCCAGGCTGGTGGGTGTGGAAGGAGACCTGGCTCCCAGCAGGTCCCAGTCACCCCTGGAGGATGAACCCAGGTACAGAGAGTGGGAAGCTGACCAAGGGCATGGTGGAGAGGAGCGGGACCAGAGAAGGGAACAAAGGTGCAGGGTGCAGAAAAGAACATGGAGAGCCACAGGCTGAAGATTACCTTCTCCATCTCATTGAGATTCCCGTGCAGGTCCCATTTTGAGGAGCTGCTGCCAACCTGTCACAGCTGTGGTGCTTGGAGGCAGCGAGGTGCTGTCCCCGAGGGAGAGCAGAGAACAGAGAGAGAGGAGGGCGTCTGATCAAATATTCCCTTTGCTCCTGGCAGCCTTCACATCTCCCGTGCTCGCTCCGTGCCTGCTCCGGTGTGCTTGGGCAGGCTGGGGTGCCAACACTGCTCACCTGGCTTGCTGCAGCCTGCAGGGAGCTGCAGGAGTCCTGCAAGGGAGCTGCAGGAGTCCCAGCAGCAGTGGAACTGGGCAGGATTGCTGAGCTCTCATCCTCCTCCTCGCTGCCACAGCTGGCCCTGAGCAGAGTTTGTTTATTTAACTCAAGCTCTTTATTGCACTAAAGTTTGCTTATTCCACAAAAGTTTATTTTTTCACATAGTGTTTGTTAGTACATCTAAAGTTTATTTTCCCTCCTAAAACCTGTTTGTTTACGCAAAGTCAGTTTATTTAACTGAAACTATCCGAGGAGCTGCTCAGTTTGCAGCCCAGCTGCAGGGTGTGCAGAGCTCTGCAGAATCAATCCCCTTTCCTGCCTTTCCTCACAGGAGCCTGCTGAGCCCCTGGTTTCCAGGAGAGCCCCCCAGGTGCTGCAGGGATCACCTCCACGCTGCCTCTGGAAACAGGACAAGCCCAGTTTAAGCCCTCAGTGGTCAGAGGACTGAAATTCTTTTCCTGCTTGCACTAATTCAGATGCAAATTTTTAAGCCAGCTGTTGGGATTTAGATGGAATTTGGGTTTTCCCTTCACTGAAATGACAGAACCAGCCAAAGCTGCTGGGACACAGCACTGGGGTGCCACACGTGCCCTGCCCGATCGATGGCACCTGGAGCAGGTGTTATCCCAGCAGCACAGCACCAGCACTGCCTAGAAAATGGGATTGGATCTCCAGAAAAAGCCATTAGCCCCTTGTCAGGAGCCTGTGATGAGAAGTGACTGGCCAGCACGGATCGATGCTGCCAGCTCACGCCTCGTCCCTGCTCCCGCGTACTCCAACCACCAGCCCAGATCCAGGCACACCTTACCTGATGGGAGCTTGAGTGTCATTTACTGCTAATTACTTAACATGGCATAAGGATTTTAGCAACTTCAGCCTGGTAGAAGTGGCTGTAATTACACAACTCAGACCTAGATTTCCAGTTAAAACAACTCCTCCCTGTATTTGGTTAAAAAGGGAAGAAAATTAAGAACTGTATTACTGACCTAATAAAATAATTTTGCAAGTAGGACCAAATGACTTCTGCAACTTGTGAAAATGTGAAATTCAGAGCAAAGACTTCATTCTTATTATGAATGATTATTTACCTCATTTTCATAAAATCCTGGCAGTGTCCTCAGCTCTGTGTAATGGACCAGGCTCAGCATCTGTGGGTCACATCTGGGGAGCATTTCTGCAGCTGGACACAGGATACAGGGGTCACTAAGGTTTGCTGCTCAATTGTTACTCTTCCCAGCTTTCCCTATCCAAGTTCTTTGTATCTCAGTATCTGAGAAGTTAATGCAAAGGGCTTCATGAGGTCCTGCATGCTTCAGGTACAGTTTCCTGCCTGAATTTTATTACATTTTACTTGTAATGCCTGTGTAGGGCCAGGAAAGCAAAGGACCAGAGTGTTTAGATTCAATGGGAAGAAAAGCACCACTAAATAACCTTAAAACCCTGAAAGTCATGGACCCCTGAGAGGATAAATTACAGACCCCACAAATGTGAGACACAATTAGTGCTGGCTTGAGGAGAAAACCATCGTGAGCTGGCACTGGGGGCCTGTGAGCCACAAACCTCTTCAGTGCTGAAATAATTGCAATAGCCATGGAAACCATCAAAGCTGCTCTGCTCGTTTCAGGTAAGAGAAGAGCGAGCTGCTTTTTTGGCTCTGCCTGAGTTTTTCCCTCAGTGTCGTGCTTTCTCTCAGAAAAATTTGTGACATTATTTATTTATTTTAAAAAATAAAATTAAAAATAGTATAAATATAAATATAAATATAAATATAAATATAAATATAAATAATAAAAATAAAATAAAATGAAGGAGGTCATGTATCTCAACACTCACCTTCCAAGGGAGGATTTAAGAACTTACTGACCTACCCCAGTTTGGGAAGGCTGGAATATCAGTGTCAGATCAATTTTCTCCTCAAAGGAATCAGTAATTATAAACAAGAAACTTACGAAATCTGCTCTGTATTATATGCAGGTTCAGTACATCAGGTTTAACTCCTTTTGTCTTGGCAGTGCTGGGTGTGACCTGCTCGGTTCCAGCTCCTCCTGCCCATGCTGCTGGTGGAACTCTAACAGTGGACTCTATAACAGCCAGGATAAAGAGTGCAAAACAAGATCTAGTTTTGTAACATTAACTTTTTTTTATTAAGAAGACAGATATTTTATAGTACTTCTTTTCCTTTGTAAAAATGGGATACATGAACCAATACAAAATGTGAATGGGAACAGATGGATATGTATTTTCTTACACTGTAACATCTTCCATGGACACCTTAAAACAGAACTGGCCTAAGGGGAAAAAATAAAAAGGCCGGGTAAATAAAGAACAAGGTTGTTTATCATCAGTTCCGCGTTCTTCATTTGTGATCCTCCTTTAAACAAGGTTGTTCTTTCTTCACGCTTCAAAGTCCTAATGATCTAAAGCTGTACAAAGTAATACTCAACAATACATTTCAACAGTGCACTGTATACTGAAGAAAAAATACATAAACCGATATACAACTAAAATTAATAATTTCCTGTTTTTTCTCCTGTTTTTTATGCGGGTTATTTTTTTTTTAATATTTTTTTTTTTCCAATGCGTGGGGCCGAAATTTTGCAATCTACCTGAGACGGAAAACACCAATCAAACACATGAACCTGAGACATGTCAACATTGTAAGTCAAAGTTACATCGGTAACACTGCACTACGGTACACTTCCAAACAAATATGGGCTGCCCAGGGCCAGGATGCCCGTCCCGTGCCACCGGGCCACGGAGCCCCGGCTCCAACCCGGCTGCTTCTCACCACGGTGGGGTTTGGCAATGGTGCTGAGGGCTCAGGAAAGAGCTGAGCTCGACAAAAAAGCCGCTCGGAAAAAGGGGTGTTCCGCGAGGTTCTGCTCGTGAAGAGGGCACAGACGGAATGCTGCTGGGGAACGCTCCCAAAGGAATCCCACTCTGTCACGGTTCTGCCCAAACACAGCGATTAAAAATCAAACGCGCGAAAATGGGCCCCCACCCCCAAAACCCCTAAAAAAAACCCCAAACCTGACACTAAGATTAATGCTTTCCTTAAATAAATCAGATACATTTGCCACGTAAACACAATAAAAAAGTATCGCTCGAAATCCATGATTACTCAAAAAAAAAAAAAAAAAAGTCAGCATATGTAACTTTATACCGTCTTCCCGCTGCGGTTTGCTACCTGTCGCTCACAATTCCAATTGAGCCAGAGTCTCCCGTGCACCTATGGCTTTAGTGGTCATCAGCACGCTCATTTCAACAGCAATTCCCACGTTTTACTCAGCAGGTAGGAAAAAAAGGCAGTTTTGTTCATCCAGCCGCTCTGCAGGTCTGGGCTTGCGTGCCAGAGGGGCTTTACTGCTGCCCCCGTGGCTGCCAAGTGGGGAGAGGATGAGGAGAAGCCCCCTCATGCAGGAGGGCTCTGCCTGCCCAGCAAGGACCCTGCTCCTGCATCCCACGGCCGAGCAGCGCCTCTGCCGAGCTCCAGCCCATCTCCCAGCCGCCACCATCGAGAGCACCTGAAACAGCCACAAAAGGG
This sequence comes from Muscicapa striata striata, assembly GCA_030060385.1. Lineage (NCBI taxonomy): Eukaryota > Metazoa > Chordata > Aves > Passeriformes > Muscicapidae > Muscicapa > Muscicapa striata. The sequence continues at coordinate 402,176 of JAREIS010000122.1, forward strand.
AGCTCGGGGGTGGGATCCGAGCCCTGACGGCAGCAGGGGAACGGGACACGGGCACACTGAACTGCAAACTACGCATCTAAAATGTGCTGGTTCTCCTCCGATGAGCTTGAGTTCTGAACGGAAACCGGTGAAGAGAAAAAAGGGGAAACACCTTCAGAGAAACGCACCTACTCCACGGGGTCCCAGCTGGCAACTCCAGAAACAGGAAAGGGGAAACGAAGAGCCACAGAAACCCGAAGGGAACTAACGCACAGAAGCCCCTCTTCTTCCCAGCCTCCCCCCGACCCGAACGAACAGAAATTAAACAAGGCACAGAATCTTCTGCAAATGACTTCACTAAACTAAATCCAAGCTGGACTTGGCCAAAAAAAGAAAACCCAAACGAACTGAGGTGTCGAACAGCAGAGTGTACTTTACGAGGAATATTTTTACACAGCAAATCCCAGACCTTCCCGGCCTCACCGCTCTCCACCCATTTGCTTTTTTTTTCCTTAAAAAAAAAAGACACAAGCTGGTTGCAACTTCCAAGATCACTGTCTTTGTAGCGTTTAAATAGGGCCAGTAGTAACCGTCCACGGTTGGACACCTCATGGGAACCAAGGCTGCTCTAGATGAAGTACTCTTTCTTTTCCTCGGAGTTGTTTTGTCCCCCCTCTGCGTTGATGATGGCTGTGTCTGCGTCGGCTGCATCATCTGCTCCTTTGGCTTCGTGAGTGAAGTATGTACCTGCAAGGCAAGTGGAGGCTCAGTGACTCTTTGGGGGTCTTGTGGGGTGCTGAGGGAGCGATCGACAAAGGAAACAAAAGTGCCACTGGCAGAGAAACGGGGGGGGGATCTGTCACATGAGACACGACAACACCGCCACTCAGGGGACACGCGTGCTGGGCCTTTCATCCTCCAGCTCTGGTCTCTGCCTTACCTTTATGTCTGGCAAAATATCGCCCTAAAATGATGAGCAGGCAAAGCATGGCAAAGACGACGACGGCCACGACGCCACCAACCACGGCATGGTCCACGCTGCGTATGGCGCCTTCCTCACCCGCGCGGGAATCTGTGGGGACCACAAGAGGAGTGAGAACTGGGCACCCACTGCTGTGCTCTCGGCAGGCTCTGGCTGCAGCTGCTCCCAGGATGGGCAGAGCTGCCCTCGGGCTCTCCAGAGGAGCAGGGGTGAAGCACGGAGCTAACTAGGCAGATGAGTTCAGGCAGAGGAGCTTTGTCCGGAGCCGAACTGATCTGGCGGCTCAACTCGCGAGGTGTTCTCCGCTAAAAGCAGCAGCACTACGACTACGCACGTGGGAGACAGCAGGAGAGGGGAGGAAGGGCACATGGAGTCGATGGTGGGGGCTCCTTTTGGGAAATTTCCCTACAATGCCTCCCAAATCTCAGCCTTCCTGGTGGCTGGGGCACGGAGCAGTACAATACGGGAATATTAATTGTTAGCTCTGAGAAACGTCATTAACGAGTGCCCAGCTGAAAACATTGCCATTCCCAAAACACTCCTTGCCACAAACCCAACTCACCCAGCATGGAAAATGTGTTTACAGCCGTCCTCTGCCCTGACTGAACTGGGTTCTGTCATGAACCCCCAGCTTTACTGTTCAGTGCAACCCACAAGGACACGGCACTCGTGACCCAAAAGCTACCGCCCAGTCCGAGGCCGGCAGTGAGCAGTAACTGCACAGTGCCTCTGAGCGCTTTCCTGCGTTTATTTAACTCCTCAGCACACAATTAGTTTCCTTTCAGAGGCGCCTCTCCCTCGGGATGCCGTCACCTGGGAGAGGGATGACTGATGTGGCGGAGGAACAGCTCCGGAATGAACCCCGGATGAGCTATGGCCATGTAAAATGAATGTATAGCAGTGTAAACAATTTTAATTTAAGAACGCAGCTACATCAACCCTCGCTGCAATCCTAATGGCAACTGAGATTTATAACGCAGTGAAAAACAATTATTCTCTCGCTGATTAATACATTAACATTTTGGAATAGAAGCTAAACCATTGTCTCTTTTTTTTAGCGAGTCAAGCGCGACACCTCTATTAAAATGATTTACTGGCCATACCTTACAATTTAAGCACAGCAGCAACAGAAACGGTAAAAATCTTTTAACTTTACATGATTTGTGAAGTCATATGTGAAGGATTTACCATTTAAATCTTTCACTACAAGAAGCACATGGCCCATAAATCTGCCCTGCCTGCGCCTGCCTGGACACCTCGGAGAAATGCGTTTTGCCAGGACGACTGAGAGAGCAAATGCAAGTCAATTTTTAAGAAAGATTTATCTCCGTCTCCCTCCAAAGAACAGAGCAAATCTCTGAAGCCTCCACCTCTAATAATATTTGAAGTTTATCGATCAAGCGTACAGATCCGTGACAGCTAAAGGTAATGGGGCTCTTTTGAGCCGAGACCTGATACAAAGCTTTCGAGCAGCAGCTGGGATTTACGCTTTCTATCGATATTTCCAATTCTGCTCCAAGATTAAGGAGTGAGGGACCCAAGTAAATAACCTGGGACCAAGAGCACCATAAAGCGCCTTTTAATTAAAACAATTTAAGAAAAAAAGCCCCTTTGAGTAACAGGAGCCTCAGTGCGGGCAGGGAGATGCTGGGATGAGCTGGGGCGTGGTGAGGGACACTGTGGAGACCTTCCAGCAGCTTGGCTGATAAGGTAAAAACTGCAGCCAGAAAAGATTATTCCCCTGCAAACCAAAAGCCTTCACTTCCACATCTCTGAGCCCCAAGCCATGGCACTGTGGTGACAGTGAGCCAAGGAATTCAGAATCACAGCAAAGGGGGACCTTCTGTCCCATCTCTGGTGTTAACAGACCATGCTGTGAGCACTTCCCAGCACCTGCCCTGTGGCGAGCAGCTGAACACCCCTGCACGCTGAGGGAAAGGCGCCCACGGACTCACGGGGTGCTGAGCTGATCCCATGCCCAGGCACAGGACCTGCTGCTTGCCCAAGGGCAGCTGGGGAAAGCCAGTAACACCAGAGCTCCCAATCTGACAGAGCCTTCCCAGTGCTGCTCCAGCTCGGCCAATCTGGCCTCCATGAACCTGCTTTCTGCAAAGCAACTAAACTGGCTCATCTGCTGGAGCAGCTGCTTTAGGCACGCTTCACTCTGTTTTTTTCTTGTTTTTTTAGGAACTTTGTGCCCAGTTCGCTCAGTTGCGCTCGGAGCAGCCAGCAGCATCCCAGCCTGGGTGGATGAGTGCCTTGCTGACATCTGGAACAGCTGAGGGGCATAAACACGCTGAGTTACGGCTCTGTAATGTGCTTCCAGCAGGATTTTGCATCAAGAGGCATTTTTTCTTCATCATCATAAATTAAGGTTCCGCAAAGACGAAGCTGTGTGTTCATGCTGGCGGCAGCCTCCACGCTGTCCCACCAACCCACTCCTGAGACAGGGCTGTGCCAGGGCCTTGTGCCTCACACACCCCTCACGGCTTCCCTTGACCAGCATCGTGCCAAGAGCAGGGACAGAGGGCTCCCCTGAGAGGGGACTTTGGCCTGAAGCCTTGCCAGGTTTGCTCAGCAGAGATTGCTAAGCGTGACTTCTGCTGCTGAGATGTGCAAGGCCATTTTTCTCAATTGTTCCTCTTAAGGAAGACCCCTGCGAGGTGCCATCCCCAAGTTCACACTGTTACACACAGCCTAAAACACCCCTCCTGCAGCATCTCCTCTCCCTGCCTCATCAAACCCCGCCTGCTCTGGCAGCACGACCCAGCAGCAAGAACTCTGCCTGCCCAAATCCACCGCCAGCAATCCCCACACTGCTCCCAGCAGACCTGTCTGTGAGCCACCAGCATGGGAACAGCCCCTCCACATCCTGTCCCTCGCTATTTCTTCAGTAATTAACATAGTGTCAGGTCTATGGAACAAGGAATAATTCCCCAGAGCCAAGGAGAGACTTGACCTTAACAACCGGAATCTGCTTTAAATGCTGTCTCCAATTCACCCGAGCTATTCCCGCCTCCTATCTCTGATTAAACCAGAAATCACAACTTTATTGCTGAAGAGGGAACAGTCGAGATGGCAGGAACTGACAAAATGCCACATTATTTGCTAATCCTAATATGTTATTCTTCCTCAAGATTTGCTTTTCTCAGCACCAATTCAATTACAGATGCTACAAATCCTTCTGACATTTAATTCCCTCTTGTCAGGGCGCAGTAAATGTATACATGCAGAGCTTTCCCATTAGGATGTTAATATATATTGTAGCAAGCTGGATCTGGCCTCTCCAACGAATCGTCGGGAATTTTCCTATTAGGGTTTTGTTTTGGGTTTGCTTGTGAGTTTTTGTGGGTGGGGCAGAAGGAGGGAGGGAAGGGCAGGGAAGGAACAGACATCACAGCATGTTGTCACCAACATGCCCCCTCAGGGCTACTCTGCCGCTACTCTGCACCTCGGCTGAACCGTTTTTGGGTCGATGCTTTGCTTGGCACCAAAGCACCTTAAAGGAAAACTGCAGCAGGAATGGTATAATCCATTTGCCAGAGCTGAACTCATGCAGGAAAAAGAAATCAATTTGTCTTTCCAAGTTCTGTGCTGCTCCCCCACGGGACTGGCATGGCTGTGCCCCACAACAGGGATGCCAGGGTTTCATGGGATGCAGCACTGGGCCTGTCTGCTCGTGCTGCAGATCCCTGCACAGCAGCAGCAGTGCTCCAGAGCCTCTTCTAGGGTGACCACGAAGAGACTTGGGTAGCTTGAAATTTATTTTTGCTGATTGTTTTTACCAGCTGCTCGTGTAATCAACAAAATAGTGATTACACTGCTAGAATGGCAACCTTGAAGTTTTCCTTTAAACAAAAAGTGTGGCTCAGCAAACAGCACACAGACAGGAAAGAAGGGGTTTGGGACTGGCTCCTACTCATCACAGAACTAAGGAACTAATTTCAAAGGTCAGGAGCAGTAGAGAGCAGATGCTGAGCTGGGGGTTGTCCATCTAAGCACTGATAATCATCATCTGCAATTCACACCTGCAGGTTCTCAGCTATGGGGGCTTTGGGGGACTCTTACAAAGTGAATGTATTAATGACCTCCAGGTTTCTAACATTTCTACCAATGTAAGTGCTAAAACCAGCTTTCTGTGGGCTGTCAAGAAAAATGTTGGTGATGGTAAGAGTAGCACTGACAGTCTGGGTCAGTGCTTACACTGAGGTTTAGCAGAGGGAAGACTTTTCTGCTCCCAACTTCTCAGTGAAAAGGCTCCACTCAATTCCAATTTAATGAGGCTTTAAATGTAGACTTATCTACGAATATGCCACTCATTTTGTCAGCAGCAGCGTCTCAAGACTAAAAGCAAGACTGGCTTGGACCAAGCTGCCTGTGATTTAACTTTCCTTTCTACCTACACTAGCAGCTCCAGACTCATGTGGCTGAAACCACTCCACGTTTACCTTCAGTGCTCCCCTGGGTGACCTGGTCACCTCTGCACTCACGAGCATCCTCTGGGCTCCTTTGGGTCTCCTTCCAGGGCCCTCCTGCAGCCTTGCTGCCTCTCCACGGCCGCTGGCACCGCTCCTGACACTGCTGCTGCTGCTGCTGCTGCAAACTGCTCCTGCGCCCTCCCCAGCCCCTTAGGGCTCTCCTGTGCCACAGGTGTGCAGCAAAGGCAGCTCTGGGAGGTGCAGCCTGTCCTGCTGTGCTGTGGGGAAACCCAGGTTTTACGGGACCCCTGCTGCTCCTGCCTTCTGTCCTTCCTCCTCACCTCCCTCCAGTTTCACATTCTGCAACGTTTTGGGGTATCTCTGGACAACCCTGACCTTCCTCCATGTGCATTCCTGCTGTAAAAGCAGAGAACAGGGGGAGATTCCTATGAAAATGTACTTTAGACATTAATTTTGGCATATTGGGATTTATTGCTGCACTTGCACAAAAATTTACCTTTCATTTCTGGGTGAAAATTAATATCAAGCTCCTGACATTGGTCAGTGTGGGCTGAACTCGTGGGCAGGAGCAAGCTTATACATATCAACCTCACTGACAGCTCCTGAGCTTCCCAGATGTGCAGTTAACATCTGCACCACAGCAGGGGAGAGGAACCTCTGCCAATGGCTTTGAAGAATTCCTGAACAAGTGATCTCTTCTAAATCTGATTACAGTTTAGTTTATTAAATGATTATCACACCAGTATGCCTGCAGATCCCACAGGTCATGGTTTGGGTGCTTAATGGCCTTAAGTCACTTGAGCAGTCCTGAAATTCTGGTGAGCCAATTATTCCTTTTCCCTGGAGGTAGGAAACATCAGGATTCCACTGACACTTCTCAACTGAATCTGGGGTCAATTCTTTTGTGGAATAAAGTCTCTGAAATGATGGAGCAGCACTAGAGGTTGGACTTGGCAGGGGGTGCAGGTGGAAGAACAGGCTGCTGTTACTCCATGAACACTTCAGACCACTTAGCCATGACATGGGAGGACAGAAATCACTGCCAGGCTATGACAGGATGAGCTATAATGTTATTCATTCCCACAGCGTGGTGTGGAGCAGGCTACCCCTCCTCCAATTTATTGAGGGGCCGTTAAAGAGCAGCGTTAACCTGCCTGTCGTATCGTAATTGAATTTGGTCTAATTTAAACCAGAGAAATTTGAGGAGTTCATCCTTCTTCAATCAATAAGCTCCCCTTCAGCGACCCATTTCAAGATCGCTTCATAAAAAATAATGCTCCTGGTTTGAATAAATGTGCTCAGCCTGGCAGAGCTCAGAGCTGCTCCCACAGACTGCTGTCAGGAGAGGGGAGCCCTGCCTGCAGCCACGCATCCACCAGCACCCCTCGGCAAAGGTGCTGATGGGCTTTGGGGCAGGGAACTGTCCCATGTTGGACAGGAGGTGTCCATGCTCTGGGGCAGAGACAGAGAGCTTGGGGCAGATCCCTGGAGTGCTGCGCCCTGTCCATGGCAGTGTCTGTAGGTGTGTGTGTGTGTGTGTATTTGTGTACCACGGCAATGTCTGTAGGTGTGTGTGTGTGTGCACCATGGCAGTGCAGTGTGTGTGTGTGTGTATTTGTGTGTCTGTGTGTATTTGTGTGTGTGTACACCATGGCAGTGTTTGTATGTGTGCACTCCCAGGTGTGCACAACACACACACACCCAGGTGTGCACCTGCACTCCCAGGTGTGCACAGCACACCCGCCCAGGTGTGCCTGGTGATTGCCGGTGCTGCAGGAACCCTGCCTGGCATCAGGAACCGAGAGGGGCCAGCGCAGCCCTCGGGGTCCCCGCGGGGCTCAGGCTGTGAGGACAGCAGGTGGCAGAGGCAGGGGCACGGGAGCTGCTCTGCACTGGCGCTACCTGGGCGGGAGGCAAGGGACGCGTTACCGAGCGGCTCAGTCGGCAGAGCCTCGGCCGAGGCTGCGGGCGGCACAGATGTACCTGGAAGGAACAGCACACTGAGCAAACAGGCAGCACCCCACGCCCCCCACGCCATGGCCCTGGGGGTGGGCAGTGCCCAGGGCTCCCAGAACTGCTCAGCTCCAGCACTCACCTGCACCCCCACCTGAGAGCCCCAAGGTGCCGAGCCCAGGCCAAAAACCTGACCTGGTTTCAGTTCCCTGGCATTCTGCACTGGGGCTATGGGGCAGAGCCCACTCTGTTGGCAGCAGAGAAGGGCCTGGGGCTCTCTCCAGTCCCTCCCCCACACCTGACCCAGTATGAGCCTGGCCACACCTGGCCAGGAATGATCATCCTTTGGGCAGGCAGGAGCAACCTGAAGAGCAACAAGCAAAATTTTGAAATTCTTAAGGGAAAAAATCAGCCAAACCAGATGCTCCAAAAAGGCTGTTTGGTAGCATGGACAGGTGCTTGCTGTAGGCAGTAGCTCTGCCTGTGCTGCAGTCTGTAATGGTGGGGGAAATTTCAGATTCCATTTCAGTCTCAGAAAAAGGGCTACACTGAGCTGTGTACTCAGAGAAAGGTGTGAGCCCCTCTGGGCAGCACAGACTGGGGAGCAAACACCCATTCTGGGCAATTCCTCTGAGGAATTTATTCAGGTTCTTCTAATTCACCAAAAGGTGTATTTTTCCTTTAAAAAAAGTAGAATTTTAAAAAGTAAAAGAACTTACTAGAGCAAAACAATTTTCCCCATCCACCCACGGATGTTCAACAGAGCCCTGGTGCATCTTACCTATGGGATCTGTCCCGGGCCTGCAATAGTAATTGTTAGCATTGCTCAGTGTTAGAACACATCTGGGATGAACCCATCACTTCTGACCTCTTGGCCAAAGCACACCTGTAGTGGCTTATGGGATGGGAGGTTCCTGATAGCATCAGGTGAGAGGGAACCATTTGATGGAGTAAGATGAGGACTGGGGTGTTTTTTGGGTATTTTTTTGCCCCATGCTGAACCCCTGAGAGGAACAACACTGGGCTCCAACCCCCTGGGCTGGGCTCTCCCCAGGGGCACAAATGGCTGCTCCTGCCCCATGGCCAGGACAGAGCCTGGCAGGCACCACGAGTCTGCAGGGATGCTCTGCAACAGGGGGGCAAAAAAAATATGGGTGCATTTCTATAAGAAAATATGAAAACCAGAGATTGAGGTTTGTACCACTGGTACAGGCTCTGCTCTGAATGCACCCAACTGCATCCACAGAAGATGCTGTTATGCTTTAATCTCAATTAGCACTAATTGGCAAGGACCAGCCATGAGGATGCATTTATGCCCCTTTCAGCTCAGTGTGGATAAGAGGCTTGAACCATTTATTTGGTTCGGCCTCACTGATGAAACAACCACCTCCTTTTTACCCCCATCTGATGTTGGTATGATGAGGAATTCCTGAGCAGCCAAGGGTTAGTGCTGGCCACCTGTTTTGAGGGGGGTTTCACAGGGCAGAGTCAAGTGTTTGACAAAGAAAGATTCAACTCGACCGGTCTCCAAATCAGCGTTCAAAAAATCCCAGCCAGGAGGGAACCACAATGGTTGGCTTTGGTGCCCTGCACCTCCTGCCCCATGTCCGAGGATGCCACACAGAAATGGGTGCCAAAACAATAAAAAAAATTTTAAAAATAAATTAAAAACAAAAAAAAAAAAAAAAAAAAGGAGGAGAACCCCAACAGAAAGGAGAGCACTTCCAAGCTGCGAGAGCGTGGGGGGAATGGCTGCGCCACAGCGACTGCACAATGCAACACGGGCAGGATGCAGGAACCAGAGTGGAACCAGTGTCTAGAGAAGGACACAGGGGTTACCTACGGACTAGCCCTTACCTGAGAGATCCCCATAGTCCAGCTCCTCGGCCGAATTGGGCAACTGAGTAAAGCCTTACAAGTAAAAACAGATCGTTTTTCTCTGCGTTTCTCAAGCGACAAAAAACAACACACTTAAGAACTGAGGAGGAGTTTCTTGGGGGGAAAAAGAGAATGTGTCAGTCACTTGCCACTGGCTGCCAGGGCTGGCAGAGCCATTGTGTGACACCAGTGGCCTTCATACAGCCAGAAATGCTCCTCACTCTACACTGTTGGCACACGAACCATGGCATTGAGACCACCCATAACAGCATGCAGAGTCCCCAGACTCTGCCTTTCACGGGGACAATTTCCCAATTTAGTCCAGGCTGATTTCAGTCCTGCATACAGAGAGCAATGGAAAACTTGCCTCCAATTTTGCACCCAGTCCAATTAGTTTTGGTGATGGTGACAAGTCCAGGCATTTCTGGATGAGGGGATGCAAATATTGCACAGTGCATGTCATGGCCTGCTTGCAGGCTGCGGGCTGTGTCCTCTGCCAAACTGGCTTTGTTTCATTTGCCCAAACGGGATGGATTTACGGGAAAAGCACCTGTCCTCAAAGCTGTAAAGCCATCAGGGAGGCACGTGGCCAGCACAGGCAGCCAGTGCTGTCCTTGAGGGCTTTAGTGCTGCCTGGTTTGGGAGTCTGAGGAAGTGCTGGGGACTGCAGGCAGAGCATCCCCAGGGCTGCACATCCCAGCACCAGTGACACTAGTCAGGGCACACCAGTGCCAGGAGGCCACCCAGACTTACTGAAACGTGGGGTGGGGCAGTGTCACCCTGTGGGCTGTGACTTCCAGGGCTCATCCTTGCTGCTGGCCACTAAAAGCAAATGCATAAGCAAAGAAAAAAAAAATCCCATGAAGAGATCCCACATCCCTGGGCTCTGGGGAACCTGGGGTTGCCAGCTACCAGAGCTGGCTGACTGTTAAATAGCCAAGCTGTGAGTGCAGTATGGTCAATGGGCAGACTTGGCCCCACTGCAGAGCAGCAGTATGTGTATTTATATATAGATGTATATATATATATATATATATATATATATACACACTGCTCTTTAAAAATGAAGCTCATTTGCAGTGACTGGTTTTTAAATACATCAAATCACCAGGAAGCTATGTTGGAATTACCTCCTGAAGTGGGAAGCCATTTAGATTAATAGCAGGAAATTTGCTTGTGTGCCACTCTTGGGTTTCAGGGAGCCCTTTTCAGATTTTCAAGAGCCTTTTTCCTGTAAGTGATCTGTAAATATAACAGTCAACTCACAGAAGCACTGGCCATACAAAGCTGCACTTGGCAGAGGAGCCCTTCAACTTTTCTCTCTCCAAAACTGCTTCTGTAGAGAGTTCCCTTTAAAGGAACCACATTTTCTCACTGATGAAAAAGGGCAACGTTGCATTTTTTATGAAGGAAAAAAAAATCCTTTTCAGAATAAAATTTGCAACAATTCCACAATTGCATTTCTCCCTGCACCTGGGACACTCACAGATGCCACCGGCCGGTGTCAAAACCTGTTGTGAGGCATTTAAATGGGCAGTAAATTACTTCTTGATTTTCCTCATTAAACTTTCATACTGGCTACTAGAGCCCCTTCTTTTCACTTCTGAGGGGATGAACTCCAAGTCTGCCACTACTCCTGTCAGAGACAAGGAAAGGAACTTTTCCCTCTGCTGCCTTTCCCTGGAAATGGTGTCCTGCAGCCCAGCCAGGTGCCCTGCAGGACCAAGCACCCTGGCTATGTTTAGGTTTCTGTGGGCTCCCAGGCTACACCCAGGTTTTAAGGAAAAGCTGGATTCTCTCCCGTGCCAGGCTCTAAGTAAGCAATTAGGGATTCTGTTTCATGCCATGCTGGCAGACAGTGCTCTGATGTTTTATTCAGCCGCCCCAAGGACGGAGCTGAAAAATACATCGAGGAACGGAGTCACCATTAGCTGCACTGTTAAGTAGGGCATTTCCAAGGGGGAAGGAGCAGCTGGACTGGCAGAGCTGCTTGGTGGTGGCACTGCAGAGAGCTCTGAGCCCTTTGCCATGGTGCACGCTGGGCTTTGGCTTCAGCCAAGCAAAACTCATTTTCAGGGACTGAGCACCCTCAGAAAAAGGAACAAGAGTGTAACACAATCGTGTTACCTATTCTTATACCAAACCTGCTAAGGCCACAATTAAAAACCCACACAGGCCTTCAGGGAAGATCTTCCAGCCTGTAAAATAATTTACCTGCTGCATTATGGGCCAAGAATTTTCTTATCACTCTTCATTTGTGATAGGAGTGTTCTCCGTATTTTAACCTTCACTCCAGGCTTCCTGCTTTGCCAGCTTCAGAGGAGGCTTTTCCAAATGGCTCCAAACCCTACCTTTCCATAAAAATGAGCAGAAATTCTGCCTGTACTGAGGCAGCATTCATTACCTCTTTCCTTGCCAGGGAAGTGGGGGCGGCCCTGAGCCCCTCATTGCTGGGCAATCACTCTGAGCATTTAAAGCTCTCTGCTTACAACACTGTAAGGGCAGAATTTGGAAAAAAACTGGACACAAGGTCAGTGTGTCCAAAGTCATGGCTGCTCAGAGATGTCCTGCTTGTGCAGGGAGCAAAGATGAGCTGAGCATCTCACGTGGGGGGCTCCAGAAAGGCCAGCAGCTCGAGAGGGCCAAGCTCCCTGGGCACTGAGGGGCAGCAAGGGCCAGGACATTAAAAACTGGCCTGTTGATTATGGTGGGGAGAGGGCAGGGAGGAAACCTGCGAGGGCATGGCAGAAGCGCCTTGTCCCCAGAATGAGTGCTGCAGACACTCCAGGCTCTTACACTCCTGGCTCCACCGAGTTCTGCCCAACCAGTGGGAGCTGTGAGCCCAGCCCAGGGGCACCCTGACCCCACGGGCACAGCGAGGGAGCAGGGCTGAGGCTGGGCAGCCCCAGCTGGGCGGGTGCAGCGGAAGCACAAGCCTTCCTGCCGGCCATGACCATGCTGTTATTGGAGCTCTGGCAATGAACAGTGCAGAGAAAGGAGAAAGTGCATCAGAAAATTCACAGTTAGGCTCTCATTTTTCAACAGAAGAGTCAACAACGTTCGTGCGTTAGGGGCCCTCATGCATCGCTGCCGCCACTCCAGCCGTGGGGACGAACGGCAGGGCTGCCTGCTGCTGGGACATGCACACACACACGACTCCTTCCCCCCAGTCCTCTAGGATACACTCCAAAACCTTCAATGGCTCAAAACCCTCTTTCCCCGATTGAAGCATTGTGCTGGCTCCACACTGGCCTTATATTCTGTTTTCTTTGCTAGGAAGCTCTTTTTTGGGTTGGTTTTTGGCTTTGTTGTTTTTTTTTTTTTTTTTTTTTTTTTTTTTTTTGGTCGGTTGGTTTATTTTCTTTTTTCTTCCCCCAATTCATTTTAAATCGTTTTTGGAGAAAATCCATTTGGCTGTATTCATGCCCATGCATTTCTAGTCATTCACAGACATGCTCACTCCCATTGGACATCGGAAAGAACAAATGGCCAACATACAGAAACACCTGGTATACTCCATACACACTCCAGCAACACAAGCTTGGAAAGAAATCCAGAGTCTTCATGGGAAAAGCACCCCACAAGGGCAAGCATGGGGGAATTGAGAACAAACTGTGTGGTTTTAAGGCAGGAAAGTTTGTGGCAGCTCGTTTGACAGGGATAGGTTGTCATTTCAGCTGGCCACATCCCTGGCAGCGATCCTCCCCACAGAGGGGAGAGTCCTCTAGTTACAAACAGGCTTTTTGTGGCTTCCTCAGAACAAAGAAAAAGAAGGAAAGACATCAGGAACTGCTTGCTTTAAAAAATGGGGCAAAGGCTCACCACTGAGCATCTGCCCAGCCTGTCCTCACTGCAGTCTAATACACGCCTGCACTGAGCCCTTCCTGATGCAGAGACACCTAGAAAGGATGCTGGGAGTTGTGCTATCACCAGGGCTACCTGATCTTTTTCAAATTTAGGGATCAACATCTAGCCACAAACATGTAGCCACAGAATCAGCAACGCTGGCTCTTGACAATTAACACACACAGAGAGATTGTCACAGACAAAAAACAAGTGTGCCTGAAGATTTCCTATCTTTATGCCAAGAGGGAAAATGCACCCAGGCAGGTAAGTTATTTGGGATAAGAAGTGCAAGCCCCTCCACTTGATATGGCACATTGCTGCTGAATGATTGCTTCACTCATCCTGCCTCTGACCTCACCCAAGCACAGCCTCGAGGGGAGCAGGCAGGAGAACAGGGTGCTCTGTGCTAGGGACTTCTGTCAGTAAAAAAATCAGCCAATTCATCAGATCTAGAAGAAACTAGAACAGCAAAGTCCAACACAGAGTAGCTGCAATTAAAAATTGTCAGAGGGGTCTCGTTCAGTTCTTCAGCTGCAAAGCAAGCTTGTGCCAAAATTGGGCTGCTCAGCTCCCAGCCTGCAGCGCGTACGTAGGCTTGCTGGGGAAGGCAGGAGCTCAGGAAGCTGTCAAGCTGTTAGCTAGACTGCCTGCAGCAGACGAGAAGGGTTACTTTGCTAGACTGCTATGCTGAGAGGAAAGTGTTGCTGTTTGTTTTCCCCATCTCCTTCTGCAGTGTAATAATGAAACTTCCCTGCCGACCTCGCAGGCGAGAGCTCCTCTGTGGAGCTGCCCAGGATCCCCAGGGCTGCCCCAGGCCAGAGCTGCTGGATGCCCTGTCTTAAAAACTAACTCAAAATGCAAGAAAAATGTTCAAAAATCTAAAAAAAAAATCTAAAAAAAACCCCAAAACAAACAAAGAAACAAACAAAAAAACCCACAAAAATATCTAAAAAAAAAAAAAAACCCCAAAAAACCCCAACTTTTTCATGTGTGAAGTGACTCTCTCTGTCAATAGTGGAGAAGCACTTCTGGCACTGCCTGCACCTGGATGCCACTTCCATGGGGCTCGTGCTCGCCTGGCACCAGGATGATCGGCTGGGGAGCTCGCAGCAGAAATGACAAGAGCAGACAGACTTTCCAGCCTTAGAACCCATGTTGTATTTATGAGATGAGTCCACCTGAAACACAGTTTTCCCTTGAAGACTCCAGCTCCCTTTTTGGCTTCCCCTTCCCAGGCTTGTCTTGCCACTCAGCAGCGCTGAGAAATAAGATAAACAGGAATGTGATACCAACCGTGAACTGCCGGTTCTGTCGTCGCCGTTGTGTCTACACACGGGAACAGAGGATTGGAGGAAGGGAAGAAACAGGAGGAACAGCATGCAAAAAAAGGGAAAATGGAAAAAATGGAACAGATAATATATGAGCAAGCTTTCAAAGAACATTGCGTGACAAGCAATAATAAATGAAAGGCAAAAAGCATTTGAAGTGAGTTGCACTGTTTAGAAGACATGCCTCCAGTTCAAAAGCTATGAGCCTGAGGAAAACAGTAAATTTTTCTCTTTTTCCAGGTCCTTGCCAGAACAATTACTGGTGGTTGCAAAGTCAGGGGAACAGGAGACAGGAGAGAACACCGACACCAACGGTTTGGTTGGCGGGGACAAAACAGAAGCTCCAGAGCAGGATGAGGAGCTGGGGCTCAGCACGTCACTGTCACACACTCAAACACTGCCTCACTGGAGCACCCATGGCCAGGGAACAGCCTGCTCCTGCCTCTCCTCCAGCTTCCCAGCCACCACCTGCATGATGAACCATTCTTTTCAGCACAAAGTATGTTCTAGAACTGGCAGCTGTGGACAAACATTACCAGTCCCTCCACTGCAGCAGGTACCTGGTTGAACAGCTATGGGTAATTAGAATATCCTGGATGTTCTTTTGCTGGTTAGTCTGAAGCTGACTCTACTCCACATGGACTAGATCCCACTGGAAATTTCTTGGGGGCACTGCCTTGCCAATGGAGAGATGCTTGGTCTTTTGTCTCTTCAGGTGTTTGCAACAGGCAGTTTTAACAGACTGACCCAAATCTGAAGGCTTTTTCTGACAGTTACTTCCATCACACCAACAGGTTGAAGCCAAATATAACTGCATTACCCAAATTTACTGGTTTATTTAGCTGCTGGAGGATGCTCACTGTCCCTGGAGGGAGGCATTCCATGGCAAGGGTCAGTGGCTGGCTCCTCAGAACGTCACTGGAATAAACCTGGAGCCAAGGGCTGGAGTCAGGCAGTGCCTGAGTGAGGAACAGTGTGAGAGAGCACAGAGCAGCCTGGAGCTTGTGTTTTGCAGCAAGGACAGACAATTGACAGTGGCGTCTCCCCTCGGTGACATGCTGGCACACAACCCTGCATGGGCAGAGGCAGCAGGGAAAAAGGAGGACCTGGTTCTTGGCAATTTAGCTGAGGACAGCCCAGGGCTGAATTCCTGAAGCAGCAGTAAAGACAAGAATCATACAAGGAATACACAATACTTACAGATACAAGGTCTACATGCTTTAATTATGGAAGCAAAACAAATAAACCCTGCACAGTTTAACAAACTGCACTGAGATTTGCATACAGATTATCAAGCCATCATTAGCGTGTTTTCACTGCCAACATAGGCTGTTGTCATCTTGGCAACCAAATCTAAGGCACCCTCAAGGAGGCCAGTCCTTGTTCTCCTGCAGAATCTCTGGGGGCTGCAGGGGAAACCTTCGAAAGCCACGAGGAGACCAAGAGCAGGGCTTTGCTTTGGTTTTGGGCAGCAATCCCCATTGGTTTTAACCAAGCAAATGGTGGAAGGGGAAATGGTGGTGGAGGTGGGGGGAAAGCCATTGTTTAGAAGGGGTTGTAAAACTGAGTATTAATTCCTGAGATAGCATCTTGGCATCTATAAATAGTCTCAATTTACTGTCTTCCTGAAATAAAAAAAAGTTATGTCAGCTTTTACACTAAATAGAGAATCTGCTGGAAGCAAACTTGTATTGATGTGCTGGAAGAGATTATTAGTGAAGAAACAGTGCAAACTGGACAGTGCATCTCGCTTCCCCGTCCAGGGACAGAGACCAACAGGTTACACAAAATAAAGTTCTCAAGCGCTTGTAAGTGCGAACAAAGATCCACGTCAAACAACATGTTGGCTGCAGCTGGAATGACAAAGTTATGATTAGCAAATGGTTTGGATGGTTGCAATAGGAAACACAGACCGGTTAAAGCTTAGAGAGCTTTTGGGGAGTCCTGTGCAGCCCCAGCTCTTTGGGAAGGACTGGACACAGCAGCGCTCCGGAGGGAATGAGCCCGTGTTAAACACGTCGTGTTTCTACACCAGCACGTGGCAGAGGAGAGAAAATGTGTGCTCTGGTACCATCTCAGTGCATTCCTGCACATCTGTGTGTGCCCCAGCCCCTCCTCACCCAGGCACACCACCTGGAACTTCAGGCTGGACTGGCTGACTCTGAAGGTGCTTTCCTGAATCCTGGGCAGTGCCACCAGCCTCTGCTTTGCTTTCAACAACAGCTACACTCGCATGTCAGAGCAGGCACACAGCACCCCAGGGATCAGCCCTCTGCCCCATGTCCTACAACAAAATACTGACCAGCAAGAACTCTTTGATCCAGTCCTGACTTAACTGATGTTGACCAAAGCCAAGGAAAGGCTCTGCTGTCACAAAAAGCACTGCTCTGGTCCCAAGCCATCAATATGCAGAGCAGCTACACCATCACCCAAGGCTGATAGCGATCAGTTCAAATGGAAAGTGGTGATGAAGAATGGGCTGCTTTACCAGGTGCAGCAAAGACAAGAGGATGCAGAAATCACATAACCAAACAGACTAAACTCAACGGGGGATTTTCTATCTCAATATCAAGGCCTCTCTTCCCAAAGCCAATCAGGAAGAGAACTAAACATGCTGTTCAGGAAAAGCAGAACAACGCCAGGGCCTTCCAAAATCTTCGTGTGCAAAAGCTGCTCAGAGGCCTGGTTTATAGTTACAGAAGGTACCCAAGGGAGTAACCACTGGCCTCCACAAAGCTGCAAATTTCACTTTATTGTGATTTCTGTGTAGCACTGGCTGTAAGAAATAAATATCTGCCAGCAAAGACAGCTCAGATGACACCCAAGCTCTAGGCACTCCCCACCTCATTAGGCAGCTACACAAGGGCACACACACATAAACACACACATATTTATAAAATTACTGCGTGGAGGCAGCTGGGCAACATTTCTCACAGTTATGAGCTCCACTGCTGAGCCTCCTCGTTTTCTCAAATGGATTCTCTCCAACTTCAAACTGTTTGCAGAGTGTGACAGACCAGCCCCTTTAAACTTGGCCGTAATTAGTCCACAGCCTCAAAGAGAACAAGCATGATGGAGGAATATTAAAACCCCAGCAGCAAAATGGCATTGCCCTGGTGGAATGCTGCAGCTGCAGTGCTGCAGCCTCACAGAGGTGCTGGGGCTGAGGAGCACACACAGAATTACAGCAGCACATCCACAAAATAACGGCAAAACACGCTGCTGCCTTTTAAATTTAAAGAGGCTTTAGCAAGTATAGATATCCATTCAATATACTGCTTTTTAAATTGCTTTCTGAACTGAAACCAAAAGCCAATCTGATCCCTGACGCGTGGAGCTCTTATTCTTCCCGATTTTCCAGACTGCTTCACAAGCACTGACCGGGGCAGTGTGAACTCCTGCAGCCCGAGGGAGCAGCAGCAGCACTGCAAACACATCCCTGCTCTGCTCCAGGGCCTTGGGGCTGGGGAAAGGGCTGCAAACCCTTCCTGCATTCCCCTGGATCCAGCTTCTGTGGGACACCAGCACAGGTGTCACATCCCACAGCAAGGTGGGAGTGGAGGGGTGATGGGGCTCAAATATCAGAGCACAGTGGCACAGCCATCCCTCTCCCTCACCACCACCTCTCCTCCTCCCAGAGGATGGATGGAGATATCCTCTGCATCCCAAAGCCCTGATCTGCTCTCTACACCACTCCAGGCTGGTGCTGAGTGCCCTGTCCAGGCATGCTGCAATGGGCCCTGGGGACAGCTTGATTAGTGGACCAGATGTTTCACAAAAATCATCAGAATCTGTATGGATATTGTGTGTGATCAGAACAAAAATAGTCTGAAATTAGCATGGTGGCTCCAGCCATGTTCCTCCATACAGATTTGGGAGGATTTGGGTTTGATTTCAAGCCCAAGCTTGCACACACCCCCAGCTTCTGCTCAGAAGGGAGATGGTTTGTGCATTGCTTATGCTGTGTCACCAAAGGTAAGGCCATGTATGACAGGTCCTGCCTGCTACTGGCTGGACATGGGACTGAAAGACTGAATTTTATTTCATTTTATTTCCTGCCCCAGGCCTGTCAGCTCTGCCTTTAGCCCCTTTAATGCGGACACATCCTGGATGAAAATGTCAGAAAGGCGCAGAATCATCTTTAAATTAACTTGACATTTTACCAGGGACAGGCAGAACCTTCAACAGAAAGCAAAAGTTAAATAATAAATAATTTGGGGGAACAAATCCCTGGGCTGCGTCCCTGCACGGTGGCACCGAGCACCTGAACGTGTCACAGCTCGGAGCAAACTGGGAGCCCTGGCTGCTCCTGCTGCTGTGCCCAGCTCCTGCTGGCAGCCTGGGCATCCCCACACCCCTGGCAAAGCCAGAGACTGTGAGAGCCCAGACAGCCAGGCTGAAGCTGCCCACTCTGAGCTGGCTGGGGAGCAAATGTGTTTTTGTGATGAAATTCCAGGTCAGCACCTGTGGCAGTCCCAGGCAGAAGTGGCTGAGCCATCCCCACGCTGCCTCCTCACCTGCCACAAACCCAGTGCAAGGAAACCTGACAGAAATCACTGGGACTGCACTCCCCCTGCCCTCCAGCATCACTGCTGGGACAAACCCTGCAGCTGCAGCTTTCCCACCACCGACTGGAACTGGAAAAGGACAAACTCCTACTGTGGATAAAGTAACTTTGGCATGTGAAATACTCTAAAAAACTGCAACACTGTTTTTGCCCACAGAGCTCACATTTCCATGTGCTATTATTTTTAAAGCTGCTGGGGTGACACAAAGGTGTGTCAGTCAGGAGACAGTGGCTGCCCCCTGGGTGACAGGAGAGCTCCAGCACCCTGTGCCCTGCTCCAGAGCTGATATTCCAACTCACTGCCTCACTGCACACCTCCAAGACAAAGAGAGCTTGCTCCTGCTTGAAATCCTGAGCCTCAGGAGGAACTCAGAGCTGTTTCCACAGGATGGGCTCAGTGCTTCCCACGTGTATTCACTGAGGGGGCTGGAGCACCTCTGGGAATTGCCAAGTGAAAACCACAGCCTGCAATGTTACATCCCCTGGAATACACACACACCCACACCTGCTGCTCCAAGGGATCAGTGGGATTGAAAATAGGCTCTAAAGGGGCATTCCAGGAGGGCACTGGGAGCCCCCAGCCTGCTGCTGATGCTGCTGCAAAGGATGGAGAGCAGGGCAAGTGCAGAGTCAGCAGCATCTGCTGCAGGGCTGGCACCACCAGCAACCTGCACGTGACACCCCCAAAACCAAGAGACCTGTGCCATTCCACCTGTGGAGAGAGTGTGGGAAATGCAAACGTGCAGCTGTGGATGCTGCTGTGGATCCTGGGAGGCTGGGACAGGCAGGAGAACCTGGGACAGGCAGGAGAACCTCTGCACCTGCCCTGAGGTGAGGGCTGGGCTGTGATTAAGGACCTTCATTTCCCTGGAAACAACAGCTGCCCAAGCCCAGCATCTCAAGGAGCAACTTCAGGGTAATTCAAATGATGCTGTTTGCTCTGCTGTATCGTATTGTACATCTTAATGAAGAAAGCCACAAGGACAATTTAACTGATAAAAAAGGGCTCGGCAGCGATAAGGGCTCAAACACCAAAGGATGGCTGGAATATCAATGCTGCTGGAGGATGCATGGAAAAGATCAAGCTGTCACACAGGAAATCTTTTCAAGCACCTACACTAAAGTGACAGAGGGAAAGCTCTAAAGGTCGTGGTGTCTGGAAACTTTACCACTGCTCAGCTTGTCCTTTGCTGGAGAAAGGATCAGGTCAGCTTTCCAAGAGCTCCCCCAGAAATGCCCCGAACCAATAAATCAAAAGGACAACTCCAAGGGCAGAATTTCCTAGGGTCACCTGCTAGAAACTGCTTCAGTGCAGCCTCTCTCCCCATGTTTTATTCAATTAAAGCAAGACAATTGTTTTTCAGAACTACTCCATGGTTCCAGGGGACATGAACTAGGTCAGAGTTATACTTAAAGTAGGGGGAGAAAAGCAAAATAAAACAGATTTCAAGCCCACCTCATCCTGAGGACTGGACTCCATTGGGCTGGCTCCAGATGCCTGGATTGCCAGCAGCTCAGAGAACCCTGCTGGCTCCCACCTCTCCTCTGCCAGGGGAAGAATGCTGGAGCATTTGGGTGAGAGAGGGAATTAAGGTATCAGGTGTTTCTCAAGACTTTGAAAAGTGTCCCAACACTGCTATGTAATTCTAGAGATTATGTTAATTTGACCTAATTTTTTTCCAGCCACAAAGTCTCTCAACTACTGAAGGGCAGAAGCTGGTGTGGCTCCATGATCCTGAGCAGGACTGGAGAGGACAGACACACATCTCTGCATGGCAGAGGGAGGAGAAGCCTCGGCTGCTCTGGGTGGGAAAAGCACACTGAACTCATGGGCACAGGATGGTAAGATACATGTCAGGAAGGCTCAGTGCCATGGAAGAAAATAATAATTCCTCTTATCAGCATTAGCAAATCTTCTTCCGACAAATCGCGAGCAGGAACTGCTGGGATCAGGGAGCAACATCACATTTCATTGTTTTTCCAGCCTCCTCAGCAGCTCAAAGCCAACACAGAAAATCATCAAGAAGGCAATGGAGACCCACTGGGTTCTGCCACCAGAGTCTGAGATCCTCCACCCCTGCAAACAAAGGTGAGAGAGCAATGCTGGGCAGCCACACACTCCTTACCCAGGGGCCTCTGCCAGGCTGATGACACTGCCATTTCCAACTGCAATCACCACCCCCCTCCCCTTCTTATTTTTCATATAAAAAAGCTGGAAAACTACATGAAGGAAAGCCCAAAGGCTGCTGAGCATCCACAGACAAGCACTCGCAGCAGAACAGCAACCAACCAAACTGCTATTTACTGGGAAGAACCAAGCACTGCTGTGGAGGTGGCACAGCAGGTGAGGACAAGCGAGGGCAGCACAGGCTTTGAAAAGCAGTGCTGGGGCAATCCCTAAAACAACAGGCTGACAACAACCCAGCTCCCAGGAAAAGGACACTCATTAAGGTTTGCAGGCACCAAGATTAACTGAAGGGGTTATCCAAGCATCAAAGACACACTGCTCCTTTCAGCCTCCCGAAATCCACTGGAAGCACGACAATTACCGTCAGAGAAAGAAACCCGTGAGCACGTCCAGGTGCAGCCCGTGGGACACAGGGCCCAGCTTCTGTGCCAACAGCTCTGAGGGAGGCTTGCAGAAAGCATCAAACCTCCTCTGAAAGGGAAGTGGGTTAGGTGCAGGAATCAAAACCAGGAGAGAGGGAGAGCGAGCACGGCAGAGCATCCCCAGCCAGGTGAGCCAGGTGAGCCCGGAGCTGGGAGCACCTGCAGGAGGAACAGAGCACGGCGAGGGCTGGCAGGGCCAGGGCTGGTGGCCACTGGCAGTGGCAAGGCACGTTGGCAGGAGGCTCCACGGCGTGGCCCTGCCAGCTGGGGGGCAAAAACCTCGAGAGGAAAAGAAGCCCCAGGCAGGGTGGTGAGAGTCAGCTGAGAGGCGTCATAAAAGCAAATAAAACGTGAAGGCATTTACACAAGGGGTGGTTTACAGCAACAGTAAATGTTGTGCCATTAGCTATTCAATGGTCCATCCTCACCTGCCGTTTGTCACCTCTGCCTCAAAAAAATAACAAACCAAAAAGAAAATAAAAAACCAAAAAACCCACAAAAAGCAGCAAGCAAAAGCAAAAGTGGCGGTTGGAATAGGGAAGGTCAGAGAAATGACAATGCGAATGGTTACAAAAAAATCAAAGGGTTTCCTGATGAGTCAGGTCTGTGAGGAGGCATGAGGATGTGTCAGAGAGGTGTCATGATCTTGCTGGTTGTTTTTATTCATCTTTTCTCACAAGACATGGAAAATCTCACAAGCTGAAGGGCAGCTCCTCAAGAAGGGGCCTGTGGATGGCATTCACTCAATAAAAACAACTGGTGGAATTCCCTTTTCTGGGAGAGTGAGGGAAAAGCTCATCACAGAGAAAGACCAACACCTGGGCATGAGAAAAGGCACCTTGAGTCACATCTGGTGAACTGAATGGCCGAAAACCAAACTTTCCATGGATTGCTGTGAAATTGTCAGTGACAGGATGGAGCTGAAAGCACTGCCCAGGGCTGCTGGCACCCTGCCCCTGAAGTACCCAGTGCTGGCCATCAGTAACTGAATGAATCACTCTTCCTGCCATGACAATTGTCACATTTCAGGAACACCCACACCCACAGCAAGGACTGTCCAACATCAGCTGCTGAACCAGGGCTCATGCTGTGGGTGGGTGTGTTCCAGGGGAAAAAAAAAAATACTGCAAGTGATTGGTTTGTTGTTTTTCCCCAGGCTTCATGCTCTGCGTATATACATAAAAGACAATAAACATACAGGACATTTCCAATGGTTATGAAGGTACCATACCTGTGATGGTGGTAGGGATGGTGGTGGTAGTGGTGGTGGTTGTTGTGGGAGGAGGGATAGTTGTGGGGGGATCTGGATAAAATATAAAAAGGAAAATAATAAAAAAGCAAATTAAGAAAAAAACAAGCAGAACACAACAGCGGTCAATCGTGATCAGAGGAAAACAAGGATGCTAAGAAGCAGTGCAGGGGTTGGGGGCCTGTCCTGGCTGAGCCCAGGGGGGAGCCCAGCAGCTGCAGGGACAGGGGCCAGATCCTCTGCCCACTGCAGCTGGAGAACCTGGCCCCAGCTCTCCCCCCTTTCTGCCTTCTACAGTGCTAAAAAAAATAAATAAAACCCAGCACAAATTAGTCAATGAGAGAGAGAAATGGAATGGAAGAGGCATAAGGAAAATAAACTGCACGCTTTCCACAACAAAAAGACCAGTTTGCACATACAAGGAGAGACACAGTGGTGCTGTGGTGGCTGGCTGGGAACACATTTGCAAACCCAGGAGGGAGGGTTGTGTGAGGGGCCCTGCTGTGCTTCACAGCCTGAGCATCAACAGCACATGGACAGATCTCACTGTCTTCCCAGGGCCCTGAACCTCACTGCTCTTCCTCTATAAACACACGGCAGCAGGATGTTAAAAAAGACTTCAAAGGTGGTGAGGAATACAGAGAAACGACAACATCAATATCAATTGCTGAATATCAATTTCCAGGTATGAGGAATTCCACCAAGATCTTTTAATTAAAAAAAAAGTCAATATTTTTCTGACAATTTCAGTTGCACACTCTTGTTTTTTGCTACTAGGGCATCGTTAATGAGAAGTTTCTCTCTGTGACCATTTCTCAGATGGACTGGACCTGTTGAGATTCAAACCCTGCTGCTCGTCACGGGATTGATGTTACACACAGGGACACATCCTTATCAAAACTATCGGGCAGGAGAAGGTAGATGTGAGAAGATGTAAAAGAAAAAATATGTATCAATGCCCAGATGATCAAACTGAATGCGCTAAGTAGTCAGCAAGACTTTGAACTACGGCTTCATTTGGCAATAATAGAGCACGAAACCTTTCATGGGCTTTTGATTTTAGGTTCCTCCGTAGCACGTCAGCTGCTCCTCACTAACACATCTGCTACTCTTTTATCTCTGAGCGAGCTCCCTTGGATCCCCTAATTAAGATATCTGAACTTTAATTACATACTGCACCTTTATTATATTCCACCCAACTTCCCAAGAGTTAAGGAACATCACCTCAGAGCTGGCTGTGCTCTGAGCAGTCACTGTCTCCCTTACATCCCAAGGATCTTAGCTCCTGTGTTCCTCTCTGGCTCCTGACCCACCCATCTCCCCAGGAGCAGTGGGGACCCTCCCAGCTGAGACACAGCAGCCCTGGGGAAGGGTCCCAGACTCACCCTAACCAGCCTGGGACTGGCTATGCCATGGGCTCTTCCTCCATAAAAGCAAAAAAAAAAACAAACCAAAAAAAGACCCCAAAAAAACCAACCAAAAAATCTGTAGTGCTAATGGAGCTGGAATTTTCTAGCAATGTATCTGCCCACACTCGTGGGGAGGAAAAGCATAAAGTGAATTTTGGAAATGAGCACGTCTGTGTGTCAATGGGATTGTACATCCCATCCCACATGGGCAGCTGGGAAGGTGCTGGGCACGGCTCAGCTGCTGGGAGCCACAGCAAACCCTGCAGAGATGTCCTTTGGAACAGGACTGCCTGCAAGCTGTCTCTGCTGGGGCTGCCCCAGCCCCTGCTCTGTGCCTGCAGCCCCCAGCCCAGCCTGGCCTGGGCAGTTGTGCACCTCCAGCAGCCACAGCTGGCCAGAGAGGACAGCGAGGCACGGCCACCCCAGCTCCTGGTGCCCACAGAGATGTGGCTGCACATCCCCACACCCCAGTGCTGCTGGGAACTGCTGCTTCTGGTGCTGAAAAAAGCCAGGGCCCAGAGGTGTGAGTACTTCACCACTGAGCAGGTGAGAGCCCCAAGCTGAACCTCCCTCTGCACCAGGATCCTGCAGCTGATGGCCACAGCCCAACCCCTCCCTGCCCACTCTGGACTCCTCCCTCTCAAATCAAGGGTTAAAAGGACTCCTTGTGCTGTCCAGAGTGGCACAGCCTGGCAGGATGCCCCCAAATGTGCAGGAACTGGAGATGATGGGTGTGTAAAACCCTTCTCTGCCCACCAGCAGCTCTCCTCTACACGGGCAACACATCTGCCAGATGCCTAAGCTGGAACCCACAGGTCTCCATCCCCTGGGAACCTCCATCTCCTTCCAAGTAATTCTGTCTGGGGTCTCATCCTGGGGATTTAATCCCAGGAGGAAGCAGCCCCAAGGAAGCCTTGTGCTGTCTGTTCTCACTCACATGAAAAATGCAGAGTAATTACAAGATTTCCCACGAGCTCTAAACCCCAGGTCAGTAATGCTGGGGATGTTCCCCAGCCCTGCCTTGGCCCAGGATGGGTACACAGCTCTACAGCTGCCCCACAGCTGCTTTATGGCAGCAGCTTTCATGGTTTCCACCCCATGGGGAACTCCTGTGTCCTGTTCCAACTGCTTTGCTCTCTGCAACACTGGCTGTTTCTTCCAACACTGATGTAAGCAACTGGGGTTTTTATACTGTGAGCATGCAAACTACCAATCATAAATGTATATCTGACTTCATTTTGTAAACTGGAGTCTTATGGAGTGAGAGGCACTAGAAAAACTACCCCTATATGATGGGGCACATGAGTTTATCATAAGCTCAAAGCCATTGTGACCTTGAATCTTTAGATGAGTTTCTAAGGCTGGGCTTAAAATCACATGCAGAGGTGGCATTTGGAGAGGTTTGGGAGGTTCTCCACTATTTGGATCAGAGCAACTACCAGAGAGCTCAGACTGCAGAGGTTCAGGCGGCTGCTGCATGGAACAAACTTCAAACCAGGGCTCTGCCCCATCTGAGTGAACCACAGCACCGCTCAGGGAGAGACCAAGACCCACCAGGAACTCAGCCCAGCCACACACAACAGCCCTTCACAGAGAAAGTTCAGATATGCAGCCCAAGGAACAGCTCATCATTAAACTGGGGGATCTCTCAGCCTCCTGAATCTCCATTCCAGGCACAGCTCACGGCAGGAGCACGAGGTTTACAGCAGAGCCAAAGGAACGCAGAGGAAAGGAAGAATTAAAGCAGGTACTTATCAGTGCTTTAAAAGATGCTGAGGCATGTTTAAGTGTCTGCCCAGCTGCACAGACAGGCTGAAGGCATCTCATGCCTCCAGTTTATTTACTGGTTTGTAATTATCTGGGGATGCTGGCTGATTAACTGGCTAGTGAAAGGCTCAGAACCCCTCGGACCATTGCTCAGGCGTTACCAGAAGCACAATAAATCACTGAGAAGTCCGAGGAGAACTCCACAGTTCTCCCCATGCCCCTGCTCTGGCTTTTCCTACAAGCAGCACGGGCTGGGAGCTCCAGGACAGGCTCTGTGCCTGACACACACACCGAGAGCCCCAGCAGCACCCCAGGGCTCTCCCAGTCCCTACCCCAGCCCAGCACAGCCTCGGGGCCTCAGGAGCTGCCTGCAAATCTGGCATTGAGCAAAGGTGAAGTTGTGTCACAGCTTTGGGAGCAGGGCATGTTGCAATGAGGTGCAAAGGAGTCTAGAAGAACGGTGGTTTTCTCACGTACCGTATACAAACAGCATGTAATCCGCATGTGATTTCCCCACCGCGTTGGAAGCCTCACAGCGGTATGTACCATTATCTGTTTTGTTTAGGTTACTAATGAGAAGGTTTGAACCAGACACTACAACGTGTTGAGGCATCTCATCATCTACTCTTAACCACCTCATGTCCGTAGGCCTACAGAGGAGGGAGAAAAAGAAACAGTCACATTACTATTTTCCTATGGTCAAGATGGCATCTTCAAAAGTTCATCCACAGACAGAAAGCCCAAACCAAGAAAAACTGTAAAGAAACAACACATACTTTTTTTTTTGTACTACTCAAGCCCAGATGCTGTCAGGCTTCCTCAATTTAAATTTATTTTAACCCAACAGGAAACTGTATCCAGAGCTTAAATTTTCTGAAAACACTAATGCAAGCAGGAAGAAAGTTCATTAGTGGTTAATCATTCGCTTACTCAGCAAACCTGAAAGCTCTGAGGCTACAGACTCAGTGTTCATCCACAGGGTGCTCTGAGGGCAGAGCTGGACAGCAGAACAAATAAGGTTTTGTCAAGTTTGAGCCCTTCCACAAGCTGCCAGGGACCTGCTGACCTCAGCAGGGGCTGTGCACTGAGGGATTTCCAGCCCTCCTCCTGTCCCCCATCCCACCTGGCAGTCCCTTCTGCAGCCCACACTGATGGAACCCACTGGGCAGGGGGTCTGCATTGTTCAGGGAATGAAATGAGCCTGGTTTGTTAGAGCAGGTAAAGACTGGAGGTGCTCAAAGGCTTTGGGGGAGTCTTTTGAGTTTGTGAGGGTGTTTAGCATCTATTATTATGATGTCTTTAAGTAGCAGTGAGGGGACAGATCAGCTCCTTCTCAGCAAGAAAATTCCAGCATCCTTCAGGCCACTCAGCTCCCCTTAAAGGGGAGTTTCTTGCAGAACAGCATTTCTCAGCCTGCCTGGCTCAAGGCTGGCAAATGGGACTTCATACTGCTGGGGGTATCCCACAGCTCAGGCTTTTCCCTGGGTCCAAACAGCACATGACAGCCATGATGCAGAATCTCCTGATGCTCCAGCATCCCAGCCATGCCACTGGATGGACCCAGCCCCAAGCAAACTCAGACTGGCTGGCTGGATTTGGACACGGGCTCAGTGTTCTGTCCCTCGCTGTGGGGCACATGAGCCATGGGGTGGGCAGCAGAGCCCAAAGGCAGTTTTACCTCAATATGGGTTTGAATGCTCCTGGCTACAGCTTTTAAAGGGCTCTTTGTGCTGTGGAGTGCCCAGGTTTCCCAGCTGGTACAGGACACAGCAGCCACTGCTCAGAGGAGTGTGTCCCTGGACGCCCCACAAGTGAACATTTCAGCATCTTCCCACTTCTGTCATACTTTTAGGGGGTTGTGTCTAATCTAACAAAATATCTGTATTAATACCAAATAGAAGTTTCTCCTCTCTGGTCTTTTTCCCCTCTGAACTTCCTTCCCCCAATATTTACGCTGCCAAATTTTGCAGAGAAATTACTTCGCTTAACTGGAGTAACCTCCCCCTTCATCAAAAACCTCTGTAAAAGATTTCAAGTAACCTCTTTGTCTTAAAAAGATGGAGCCAAAGCCAGCTCATTATTTGACTGTGTATTTTCTCAGCTTTGGGAGACCCAGGTAGAGTGACCTAGAGAAGGCAATTCCCAGCACATCACCAGCACCACACAATGTGCAGCGGCAAGCTGCCAGGGAGATGTGTCTGTCCTATTTAACATGGGAATGTCTTACTCATAGCCTGCAAGGAAAAAATGTAGAGAAGCCTGTTCATTAGATTCCCAGCTGATAGCAAATGGGAGGCACTGCAGGTACCCAGGGGAGCAGGAATGCAAAGGGGCTTGGCAGGCTCTGAGCAGGGAATAGCTCCTAAACGGAATTCAGCAGGGACGTGCCAGCCTCTGATGCACAGGGAAAGGATTGGCCTCGTGCCCAACAGAACAAACTGGCAAGTGGGAATCCAGCAAGTACTGTGGGAACCAAGGAAACACTGTGGAAGGGGATGTAGGCTACCAGGGAGGGATGAGGGCAGCCTGAGCCTCCTCAGCACTGCCCTGCCCACCACGCCGAGCTGGACGGGGCCCAGCTCCCCACGCCCCAGCTCTGGGCACACTGCCAGATCCCAGGGATGTTTGCAGAAATCTTATGGACATGATGAAAATAAAGAAGGATAGTAAATACTTGACAGCCATAAATCCAAGTGGAGGAGAACGTATTTTGAAAAAAAATATAAAGCCGACAAAACTTAAATTAGAACAGCAATGAAAGTGTGAGAAAATCTACCCTCCCTTGCCAGGATTTTCCTGATGCATAAATTTCTTCAACTGCCTAAGAAAGCCTCAAGGGCTTGGCAAGAAGAGGAGAGAGAATAAAACTAGTATTCTATAAAATCCACAGGGGGCACCAAGGGGGAGGAAGAGCATCACACAGCCAGCAGGAGCAGAAGGATGGACTGCCTTACCTGGGATCCCCCCACCTCCCAGGGCCCAGTGCTGCAGTGTGGGCTGGCACCCACACACCAGCACCTCTGGGGCCACAGCTGCAGCCCCTGAGCTTGCTTTTGCAGATTAACCAAACCCAAGGTGAGCTGCAGATTGCTGCCACCCAAGCCATTCTCTGGGGGAAGAGGTGTCCAGCTGGGAGCCCTTCCCTTCTGCACCCCAAGGCTGCTGCACGTGGCCAGGAAGAGCTCTGCCAGGAGCTCCTCCAGCAGAAATCCTTGGCCAGCAGGTGCACAGGAACAAATGCACATCAAACCAGATGTCCTCAGCAGAAGTTTGGGTGCAGGAGCCTCTGTGCCCTTCACCCTGGGACATTGTCTTGGCAGCAGAGAATGGCAGCAGCAGCAACATCCCGTCCCCCAGGCAGGGTCCAACTTACTGTGGCTTTCCAAAGGCTGTGCAGGTCAGCTCCAGCGGCTCCCCTTCCCTCGTCAGGCCTTGCAAGGGGTAATTCTGAGAAACCCGCACTTGAGGCTTATCTGCAGGACACAAAACACGGCTGGGTGAGCTCGGGGCCGTGTGCTGGCAGCAGCAGCAGCAGAGCTGGGGCTGCCCAGGGAGGGCTCTGCTGCACAGCTCAGCCCCAGCTCCAGCTGCAGGGAACTCGCTCCATGCTGAGGGGAAGCTGCAGAGACACAGGGAATGGAATGCAATGCAATGCAATGGAATGCAAGGGTTTGTGGTGTGCCAGCCATTCCTGCACCACAGCACCCGCAGCCTGCGAGTGCCAGCGCTGGGCTGGACAAGAGATGCTGCTAGAGACACAGCCAGAGGCACAGCCAGCACTGCCCCTGGGTGAGCAACAGCAGCTGCACTTCCTCCTCATGAAGCTCCTCTAATCCTACAATAAACAGAGAATTAAAGCATGGATAGTTAGGGAGCCAACTCAAAAACACTTTAGTAAGACCCTGCAGGAAAAAAAGAGCCAGACCACAAACCTAGAGTCCACAATTAAAAAATTCATTACCTCCCATGACTGAAACAGAGATTAAAAACGCAATCTGAGCTGTAGCTAAAACATTATCAGTGCAGGGAATCAATTCAAGGCTACAAGTGCCATTAAGCCATAGATATTTTTCAGGAATTTACTCAACTGTAAGGAACAAAGGAAGGAAAAAAATCAGTATGCATAAAGGTTGAAACAATTTAAATGTTTCTATTTCCTTTGAGAGTAACTGCTACCCAAAATATTGGCTGGCTGCATTTTATTAACTGTGTTTAACTCATTAACATGCCTCCTATGGAATAATAGAGATTAGGAAAAAAAAACCTGCGTGTCAGGATTTAACCAATTTAAACTCTCATAATTTTCAGTAATGGAATAAGCTACACAAGTAAATCCTCTCCCGAGATGACTCTACCACAACATTCCATCAACTAATCCCTGCTACAGATGCCTCCTGCAGCTCTGGAGCTGGGCTGTCCTTGTGGGCTGGGACAGTGGTGGCCCTGTGGGATGGCAGTGCTTTGGGGTGTCACAGGCTGAGGGGACAAGTGCCAATCCCACAGGAAATGGGGCAGCTTTGGTGATCCTGGAGTGGCAATAGCTCTGCACAAGGAGCATGGGAGGATGAGTTCACTCTGGTGTTACACAGCAAATAAAGCATCCTGGGCACTGTGCTGACCATCCCAACCACAGCTGCCACCCCACAGCCACGTGCTCCCCTTTTCTGGTGTGCCTGCAGCAGCACCAGCCTGTGCCAGGAACATGGATGATGTTTGGATCCGTGCTGTGGAAGGAGCAGGAAACCTCCCCAGCCCAGCTCACTCAGGGACTGAAACACCTCCTTGTGCTGCCTGCCTCTCCCGCTGCATCCCCTCTCCATTAGGTGAGTTTAGTATTTCTAATGAGCTGTTTACTAATGACAATTACTTATGGCAATCAGGAGAACACACCCAGGCTCGCTGTACTGAGAACAAACTGCCAACTCACGAGCTCCCACCAAGCTGGGTGAGCCCAGCACTGCTCTTTCCAGCTCCATGGGGCTCATCAAGCCAGCCATGGCAGTGAGGTGACCTGTCCCACCTGGATCCAGGCACTGCTGAGCTGGCACCTGCAGCAGGAGCCTGGGTTTATCAGCACATGTGCCAGCACTGCTGAACCCAAGAGCTTCCCAATGGAGTTAGTCCAGCAAAGGTGGGAATTGCAGAGGTCATTAGGAAAATGCACCCTGAAGGGTTCAGAGGGATGGCTGGACACTCCAGAGAACCAGCTGCCATCAGCCTCATGGCATGTAAAAAATATTCACTCAATAATTGGGCAGGGCAGTGGTGTCTTTTCCCCTCTGTTTAAGGACGTGCCTCCAGACAATTTTCCATTCCCCTGCAGTGGCCAGGCCGTGCCTCCCAGGAGGGAGAGTATTTGCTGCAGGTGATGGACTCTGAGCGCAGTGGGCTCTGCTGGCTGCGAATGCCGAGCGCTGGGGACCCCCAGCCCGCCTCTGGGGACATTCACCAGCACAAGGACACGGCAGGGCTGGCTCCAGGCGTGCCCCAGCCCTGCCACCACCCCGGTACCACCACACGTTCCAGCAGGGATGCCTGGGGCTCTGTGGTGACCACCTCGGATGGTAACACCAGGCAAGAAGTGGCACTCCTCACCACCAGCACCCCAAAATCCTCAACCCAGAACTTCCTAACATCATTGTTACATAAAAATAAACACCTGCATCTGTGCACCCTGCATGCTCCATGGCAGCCAATTAGACCCAACAACCCCGAGCTGTTTCCTACTACGCCTCTTTCTAGTGGCTTAAAAAAACAGCCTCGTAATTTAATAAGGCACCTTTATTAAGCCAAATTCATTCAAAAGCTCAGAGTGATATACAAGGTTAAATACCAGTCGTCTAAAGGTTACACTGTAGCAGCAGCCAATTTGAAAAACTTATTACAAAGCCATTCTACATTTGATGAGATTTCTCTCACAACAGGCACGGCCCATGCCGTGCACTGGGGGCTGCTGGGGGCTGCAGCACCCCAAAACTCTCACCTCCCCAAAACCCTGACTTTCCCCAAAATCCTCACTTCCTCAAAAACCCTGACCTTCCCAAAAACCCTCACCTCCCCTCAGGATGCCACAGGCCACCAAAACCTGCAGCCCATTGACTTTCACAGCTCTCAAGCTCCGTGCTTGGGAACACACCAAACCACTCCAGTTATTCTGCTGTTGTCCCAGTTCTTCCTTTTTTAGCTGCTCGCCCATTTTTGTGCCATCAGCAAAGATTATTAACAGTGACTTTTTAAGAACTTCAAATGCTTCAACTGAACAGCATCAGGCCAAGCACCCAGGCCCCTGTGTTCCCTCTAAAAATACCAGCAGTGCTGATTACTCCCTAATGACTATCCTTTGAGATCTGCCAGTTAGTGATTTCTTAATCCATTTAAACATGCACTTCATCGATAATGCTCAGATGTCATTAATCAGCTGAGATAAAACATTACACTGAGTTCAGGGCCTTACAAAAGCCTAAGCCCATTATTTCCACCCCTTTCCTTCCATCCAGGATCTCGGAGGCAGGCAAGCTCCCTGCCCCAGCCCAGGGGGCTCGGACCCTCGCTGACCAGCACAGCCCAGCCCAAAAAACTCTTCTGCTGGGAATGGCCACAGCCAAAAGGCTCCTTCCCAGCACGTGGTGATTTTGGCAGTGCCAGCAGGGAAGCTGGCACCAAGGGCTGTGCCAGTGATGCAGCCGAGCAGGCTCTGGCCTCTGCCAGCCCAAAGTCAAAAATCCATTTTCTGCTCCCTGCGCGGATGCTGACGCACCTCCTGGCAAAGCTGATGCCAGATGGCATCCCTGGGAGCAGATCTGAGGGCCAAGCCCTGCTCCTGCCCACTGCAGGTAAACCCAGCCTCAGCATTTCCCAGATAATGCCTCACACATCTCCCTTCAGGCAGGCATTGCTTCATCCAGCATCCTCATCTTCTGTGCCCGGGAGAGCTGCTCAAAAAACTGACTTGTCTCTGATCTCACTCAGGGAAGAGCAGGAAAAATGGGGTTTTCAATATTAAAAGAAGTCAGTAAAGTTACCACAGATCCTCAGGTGCAAACAACAGGCACCTTTATTCCAAAAATCCAGCGGGGCTGCTCATCAGGAATGCACTCTGCGTCAGAGCCAGCCCAGCCTGGCAATCCCCTGCCTGCTCCTCACCTCTGACAAGGACAAGAGGCTGCACTGCTGGTTTTCAGCCAAAATACAGAAATCCATTCAATAAATAGATCCCGTGCCTAAAATAAGGAATGAGCAGGACTGGCAGATCACAGCTTGTCTGGAAGAGCCTGTCAACCCCAAACACAACTCTGCAAAATTCACCCTTAGCAAAAGCAATTTAATCATTTCGCTTGTTGTGGGAAGAGGAATGCCAGAGCCCGACAGGCATTTTGGGGATAAACACTTCTCTTTTAATATTTAAGCACACTCTGCTGCTAATGCCTGCAAATGGCAGAGCCCCGGCCGCCCCACACGCTCCGTGCTCCCAACAACATTCCTCCGAGAAAAAACCTTATTAATGAGCTCACAAACGAGCACCCAACTGGGAAATGTCACAAACAAGAGTGGCTAATGCCCCAGAAAATCAAATAACTGAACACTCGGCTGATTGTGGTGCTTTTCATATTCACTAAAAGAAAAAAAATAGCTTTAAATCAAAGTTTCTGAAGGGGTCAACACCTCGCTGAACAAAACAACTCATTTATTCGCTTTTAGCGATCTCCAGATGATAAATTACATTGATGTTAATAACTTCACTGCAAACTATGCAATTAATATTTGTACTGGACGGAAATGCAAGGATTACTGGAGATGAGGCAGCAAACCTATGTGGCTGATTTTAAACATAATTGGGCACAAAACGTTCTCCTATCGCAACAGCAGAGGCTGCAACAAGACTCCACTGGGGCAGGCTTTAAAG
Organism: Muscicapa striata striata; assembly: GCA_030060385.1. Classification (NCBI taxonomy): domain Eukaryota; kingdom Metazoa; phylum Chordata; class Aves; order Passeriformes; family Muscicapidae; genus Muscicapa; species Muscicapa striata. The sequence goes on from JAREIS010000122.1 coordinate 436,086, forward strand.
GTACACGTGTAGGTATTACAAAAATGAATGCACAGGTAATTATAACTTCAGCAAAGGACAAAAAGCCAGCGCAGAGAAAAGGCCAAAATGCAGTATCAGGTAATGAGAGCAGCAGAGGGGCTCACCTCGCACGTCTCCCAGAATATCTGGTTCCATTCAGTTCCTTAATGATATTTTAATGCATTTTGTTGCTTCATTTCCTCTCTAGAATGACACCCAGGGCAGTGGTGTCCCAGGGCTCACTGATGGATCAGAGCCAGGGGAGAAGTGCCTGCAGCAGAGCTGGGGCTGTTTCCACCCCAGAGCCAGGCTGGAGGCTCCTCAGGCATGGAAGTGCTGCTGTGGCACTCCTGGTCCAGCCCTGCTCTGCTTTTGAGGATATCAGGGGAGGGTTTCACACATCACACTGCTTGTTTGCAGAGATTCCTGTTCGTAACACACCCTACAGCCACATGCAAGCATTCAGCTCAAACTTCACCACTGGCCACACTGTGCCAGGGCAGGTATGCAACAAATGGCTCACTCCATGAGCAGGGCAAGTTAACAGCCAGCATTGCTGTCTTCTGCTTTTTTTCTGGGAAAACAAACTCCACAGCTTATGAGTTGCATCTCAGAAAAAATATCTCCCTATTCTGAAATTTAGTCAGACAAAAAATACCTCATTATCCGAGCAGGCTCCATCCATCATCCTCCTGTCCTTCCCCAACACATTTCATGCTCCAGTTGGATACATTAATGCAGAGAAATACGACATCTGCTGAGAAAAACATTTTCTTGTGCCCTGCTGATGTTCTGAAGGGGTGGATCTGCTGTGCCCCTGAGGGGAGCAGGCAGGATTTGTGGGGAGAGGATGTCAGAGCAGAGAGTGGAACAGGCAGCCCAGGTAAGTGCCCTGCTGCAGGGAGAGCAGCTGTGAGGAATTCCAGGTGTCACTGAGCTGGGTGCATGCAAGGACACACCATGGACAGGGCAGGAGCTGCACAAGCATCCTCTGCTGCACATTCCACACCTAAAATCAGCTGAGAAGGGACCAGGGCAGGAATCCCAGCTCTCCAGGGCCCAGCTCCATGGCAGCAGTGATGGAGATGCCTGTGTGCAAGGACAAGAGGCTCTTCCTCCTGCCCACACCCTCCCGGCCAACAAACCATCACTGTCAGGCAGCAGAAGCTCAAGGGTAAGAGTTTGCTCTGAAACTGCCTTTTCTCTAAGCTGAAGCCCTGCTGCAGGTACGAAATGCAGGTGTCTGGCCATGCTCCAGCCAGTCCAGTCCTGGAGCCACAAGGTCACAATCCAGGACAATTCTTGGGCAGGGGCTCCTCTCTGGCCATCTGCTGCTGCCCACTCAAGGAACACGCTGGGCTAACGGGGTCAGGTCCCCACACTGGAACATAATTACTTTAACAAGCTCAGAGTTAAATTCAGAATGTAAAACCAAATCAGCTGAGCTCCCTTCTCCTGCTCATCCCCGTTCCCACTAACAGCTCTGAACAGCCCAAGGAGATGCAAAAATCAGCAATAAGGGCAGAAATGTGTGCACAGGATGCAGCAGGGCCTCCAGGGCAGGAGCTGAACAAAGAACTGTGCTTTTTTGGGGTGCTTTGTTCTCATTGCATGGGCAACCCCTAAGGCTGCCAGCCAAGGAGGGATTTACTTGAAGAAGGAGAGAAAAAAATGTTAGCTTTTTTCCCCCAAAATAATGGCCCTCTCCTATTGCACCAAATCACCAGGATTGCAGAGAGATGTCTGAAAGCAAGCCTCAAGGTTGTCCAATGCCCTCCAACCCAGCAGCTCCAACCCCCTCACACAACAGGGTGGATGGCATTTTTTGCTCTTCCCCGTTAAGTATTTGATCAAGCCTCACAAAGGTGCTAATGTATTATTAAAGCTAATGGAGCTCTACAAGAAATGTTAATGGACATTAAGTTTGCATAAATGAATTACACATTAGCACAGTCGCAAGAAATCTCGGATCTGTCAATTTAGGCAGTATCTGATCATTCCTGTTTTCCTCATTACAGGAACATTGCTTCCCGCTACTTTCGGAGATACGAGAATTGTAACCAAGATGTTCATAATGAAACTACATAATGAAGCAGATGAAATAAATTAACACAAAACTTCCTCTCCTCCTTTCAGAGTGATGTAGTTGAAGGGACCCTACAAAAACAAGGGCTTTGAATTGTCTCAGGGCCAGGTTTTCCAAGCACACGGCCTCGCTGTAGGGACCATCCCACCTTGCTTTAGGGAGATGTTTCAGAACACAGGGATGCATGTACACAGCTCCAAAATTTCCACCAGGTGCATTTGGGACCACAGATATTTCCAGGTAGCTGCTTGCTGCTGTCATGTACAGTGGAGCAGCTCCTAAGGGAAGTGAGATGCATTATTAACAATGAACATGTTGGGAGCAGCGCAGGAGACAGGCTGGCTTCCATCAGTGCTGCTACTGCAGACTGCACAGAACTCCACACTGATGTACAAATCCAGGTGATGCTGGATGTTCACAAAGGGCACAACACCGGGTTTCTCCTGCACAATACCCAGTTTTTGCCACGGTGGCCAGTTGCTTTGAAGGGGGAGTAGAGAAGCACTTTTCAGAGATAAGTAGGTTGCTAGAAGAAAAATACTGAGATTTAATCTGTTCTGACAATTAACAAGCCCAGACAGAAACCTCTGATGCAAATTCTATATACAGAGAGTTATTTCATCAGAGAACAAAGGTAAGTATTTATGGTATCACAGAGGGCTGGGAAAGGTGGCTTCACCCATGTTACCTTACATTGTGATTCCTATGTAACAGGATATAACCCCCATGGTTACTTTAACGTGCAGGGAATGGTTCCTGAGCTCCCCAGCACACATTTTCACACATGAAGAGAAGGAAAGGCTGTGCTACTCACACATGACTTCCAGGTAACGCTGTGTCTGCAGGTCCTTGACTGCAGGGTGATCCACCAGGCAGATGACGGGGACGCCGTCGTCCTCGCGCCCCACCTTGAGCAGCAGCTGGCTGGTGACCGTGTACATGTCAGACCACCGCTCCACCTCCGACTTGCCTGGCCAGGAACACGGGCAGGGCAGTGAGGGCAGGCTGGGCTGCAGCCCTGCGGCCAGCCCCCCTTCCCCCTGCTGCCCACCTTCCCCTGCTGCCCACCCCCTGCTGCCCACCTTCCCCCTGCTGCCCACCTTCCCCCTGCCGCCCACCTTCCCCAGCCCACCCATCCCCTCCTCTCCAGCCAAAGGGAGTCCACACCATGTCACTGCTGTGTGATTAACAATCCCCTCAACACCATCCCCAAATCCCCAAACTCTAAATCAAAGAGCTACAAATCCCCTCCCACTCCTGAATCAACAATTAGCTACACAAGTGGTTGAACAGAATAAATTAATTAGGAGTAGTATGGGTAGGTGGGAGCACTCAGCAGAGCTGTTTGAGGGAGGGGAGCCCAGCTCCAGACCCACTGATGGAAATGAGCAGCAAGACAAGACAAAACGAGACAAGACAAGACAGGAGAAAAAGGATTTTTCCAGGAACTCAGCAAGCACCCACTGACAGCGCAGCTCTGCTCTGATCTGTGCCTTTTTATTTAAGAATTCACAGGCAAAATACTAAGAGTAACTTCTGTAGCTGAGCTCTTCCAGACACCAAATATTGCTGTATAATATATGAGAGTGAAACAGGTGACACACGCAGACACCCCTTGATATTTGGAGGAAAAGCTTTCCCATGAGCAAAGCCACACTTCCTGTGATTCACAAACTCACAGCCAAGTGTTTAGGTCTCTACTCTGTTAAAAAAAAAAAAAAATCTGAAGACTGAGCAGGGTGAGGTGGTATTACATAAAGCTCTGCATTCTTCCCAGAGAACTCAAAGCTGGGATTTGACTGCTAGCACAATCTCCATCAAGGAGCTGGGCAGGTGAAGCAGAAAGGGGCAAACACTTTGTCTGCTGCCCACTGCTATGGGCAGGGGGTCCAGAGGGGATCATTAACTCCCTGCACACTGTGGCAGGGACCCAGCAAACACCACTTGGCCAGGAGCAGGTTTGCATCACACCTGCATCAGCATCCCCCCAGCACGGGGCCTGCTCAAATGCTCTGAAGTGTTGGCCTTAAAGAGAGGATTTTATCCTGTCCTTGCAGGGGGCTGGGTGTGAGGTAATGAGACTGGACTTCTGCAGAGTCCATCAGTGTCTCAGGCTGGGTAAAGCACAAAGGTGTTGTCAAGCAAGCTCACATCTACATGCAGACTTAAACTAACAGCGTGTCACATGCAATCAGAGTCAGTGACTCGAATGTGCAAGCACTGGGAGCCACCAGACTTCAGGGAGTCAGAGAAACCCATCTTGGATGAATATTCAACCGAACACAGGGAGAAGGCTCCACAAACAAGGGAGCCAGACGTGAAGGTGAATTGCAAATCTTCACAGCCCAAAGCGCAGAGCATCCCTGGCGTACCCAAAGCAGGGCAGAAAGCTCCACAAGCCATGCAGAAATGAATTCAGTGCACAGCTCCGGGCTCCTCAAGGTCACCTGCAGTTACAGCAGGACTCCAGAACCCGGCACTTGAGGCTGGCAGGTAGGCAGAGGACCAAATGGAGTTCAGCCCCCTGCGTTAGGGAATAATCTGTCTGCCCACACAGTCCTTTGTTCCTCAGCTGGCGCTCAGAGAAACTCGCTCTACTGTTTTTTCTTTTTTTTCCCCTTAAACTGGCAGCAGAGAACAAACACCCAGCGTTACATAAATCACTCCAGATCCCTGAACAAAGCAAGGGGCTGAGAGGACTCATCTACCGGTGAGCTCCTTGTTGCCTTTGAACCATCTGATGGTGGTGGCTGGTCTGCTGGCCATGGCAGTGCAGTTCAGCTCGATCTCCTCTCCCTCCACAGCCGTCTCCTTCTCGATATCAATTACCAGATTGCGTGGTGGGACTGCAGGGAGACACAACAACACACACCAGATGAAAAAAAACCCATCTTTTGATCGCTAACACAAGACAAAACCTGAGGAAAACCTGTAAAATCTACTGAAGGAAACGAGCAACCAGCATTCATTTGATGTTTCAATCAATCAAACCCTTTGATAGGTGGTTTTGCAGTAATTGGAGTGAGCACTTCCACTCTCCACCTAATAATCACCGCAGTCTCACAAATTATTGCTTATCAGGGCTGTAACTTTCTGTTCCCTCTCCCAGGCAGGCAGGGCTCCAGGGAGAGCTCAGCCCCCCGCGCTCCTCGGCTCTGTGCTGCTATTTAAAAATCCAGCTTGACTCCGTGCACATTTCCTGACTCCTCTGACAAGGAGAGGAAACACAAAAGCTGACACTTGGCACTGCATTACTTGCCAAGCCTCTAACCTCCACGGCAATTTTTCTCTCCTGCTGTTCAGCTCCAAGGCTCAGCCGTGAGCATGGAAGCAGGCCAGCAAACATCAACCTTGCCTAAGATGCTCGAAAAGCCACTGAGCACAAGCCTGGAGTGAAGCACCATCCCTTGGGGACAGTCCTGCCTCCCACCACACCCCCACAAACCACCCCACAACATCCCAAAGAGAGGAGGGAGCCAGCTCTGCCCCAGTCACAAGTGCCACGTCCTTTGGGGTGGAGATCTGTGCTCTGCCCAGGCACACATCCTCCTAGATCAGGAAAACACAAAGCTGGAAGGCTGTACCCAATGAAAAATCATCCAGTGATACTGAAAATCAGGCTGCAATATCAGGGGAAACAAACACTGCAGCACAGCCCAGAAATGGGAGAAATGAGGTTCAAAATTAAGACATGGAAACAAGGGAATCTCTTTCCCAAGAAAGCACCAGCAGCAAGGCAGAACCCAGGAAAAAGTGAACAGTGAGAGTCCTTATGGCAGAGTCATGGCTGCAGAAAATCCCAGAACTTCCAAAGGAAACTCAACTTTGCTCTGATCAATGTGATTAAGCAACTGCATAGTTCAGATGTGACTCACAGGTCTTCAAGCTAATGAAGAACAAATATGTATAAATACCATCCAGATGATCAAATGGACTAATTAGTCACTTGTGGCTTCTCTCTAAGAAGAGCAGAATGAGCTACATATTTGAGACTTTCACATGTTCCAATTAAGCATGAATAAATCTACATATTGTGTCACAGAAGACATGGGAGTGCTGCAGCAAATGTGCAGCTCCCTTGGATCACTGGCTGCAAAGGGGGACACCCCCTCTGCCCTCCCAGCCAGCAAAACCAGCCTCTGACACAACTTCAGGTCCATCAAAGGCTGGGTGATGGCCATGGGATGTCTGGTGGGGAACAAGTTCCTGGGAGGAGCAGTCAGTGCTAACACCTCTGCCCTGGCTCGTTAGTTCCCTTAATTAGGGAGCCAGTAATAGAAAAGACAGGCAAGAGAAGCCACCCCTGGCATCACAGTGCCCAATCTCTCTGTGTACCAAGAGCCCTCCTTCATCTTCTACCAATAACCCTCCCTGACCCCTGCCTGCTTCCTGAGCTCAGGTCCGACCCCAGTACACAAAAAGAAACCACCTCCCTCATGGATGTGGGAAGGGCAGCACACACCCTGGCCATGCCACAAAGGCTCCTCAAAAACAACTGAAGTACAAGGCAAGAAAACAGACTTTTCCCTCAGTTCTGAAGCACGGCTCGTGCCTAAAAAAAACCCAACAAAAACCTGCATTATGTCTCCCACTTGAGAAGCATGCAGTGCTGGCTTACAGGTGAATGAAATGAGTATTCTCATTTCAAACATCTTCTCAGCGCTGCCAGCAGTGAAATTAAATCCAACAAACTGTTCTTGCTTGTGCACGATTAGAGGCAGGAGCTGGAAGAGCTTCCTGTGCCTGTGAGTGCTGCAAAGTGCCTGGAAACTTTGAAGGTGTTGATAACTGTAATAGCTGGAGTAAAACTGCTTACAAACATCACTTAACAACGTATAAAAACCTAAGACCCAAATCTCATTAAGCAAAAGAAGGAAGATTTAAACTAATCAGCAAGTGAGATCTCGCATTAAGCCACCCTCCCTGATTCAGGTTCTCCCATTAATGGAGCCTTAAAAGCTGCTGCTAATCGGCAGGAGCTGCTCTGATGGAGGAGCTGCTGTCACTGGAGCTCTCCCAGCTCTCACAGAACCCCATCCCACTGCCTCTGGGTGCCCACAAGGCTCCCAGTGAGCACAGAACCCATCCCACTGCCCCTGGGTGCCCACCCCACTGCCCCTGGGTGCCCACAGGGCTCCCAATAGTGCACAGAACCCCATCCCACTGCCCCTGGGCGCCCACCCGGCTCCCTGGGCGCTCCCCTGCTCTCACCCAGCACGGTGATGGTGGTGTAGATCTCCTGGGGTGGGTCAGTGTAGAGCTGGCAGAAATACCTCCCCTCATCAGAGATGGAGACATTGGTCAGGGACACCCTGAGCTCGCTGTTGGAGAAGTTCACCAGCTGGAACCTGCTGTCCTTCAGCGCTGCAGGGCAAGCACAGCCTGGTGAGGGCACAGAGAGAGGAACATCCCCTTCCCACCCTGCACATCCCTCAGGTCCCACAGACAGCAGCACACCGAGCTGAGCACCCCTGGGCTCCTGACCAGCCTCCATCCTGCCTCCTACCTTGAAGCTGCACCTATAAAATCTCCTGGTTCTCAGATAATTTCAAATAATCAGCATGAGCCAATCACCAGCATCAAACCTGTGGATGTGGTTTTATTACCAGGCTGAGGGATGTGTAGGTAAAATGCTTATGGTGTCTACACAGCCCCAGCACCAACTGCAGGCACTCAGGGACAGCCTAAATGAGGAAGGAACTGGGAAAGGTAGAATGTAAATCTGTTTTCTGTCCTGTGGCTCCCTGGGCAGAGAGCACAGCCGTGTCCCCACTAACACAGACATTCAAAGTGTCTCACTGCACCCACCTTGGCTGGACACACTTATCCACTGGACATGCAAGTGAGGAGAGATTTCAGTGATTTCAGTTTGGGTATAAAGCAGCACAGATTGTCCTGAAATTTCCAGTCTTTGGTCTGAAGAGATTACTCCTGAGAACACTGCGCTGTCTCGGTGCCGCCCTGCTCAATTTGTTTGTGTCAGCTAAATATTTGGCACTCAATTGCAATTCACCCTGAATTACAACAATCAATTCCCATTGCAAAGTAAGATGCTCTGACTTTTAGAGGGGACTGTGAAGTTTTCCATTAAGGAGAAGATGATGATTGTCCATCTCGCCCCCCTCCACAGAACCAGCACTGCACAAACAGGAGAGATCTCAGCAAATGCTGTGTCCTGAGCACCATGAGGCACAGGAGGAGCCATGACCAACGAGGAAGGATGAACTCACGCCTGAAGTCTCTGAAGTAGATGGTCTGCCTGTTGGGGTTCAGCAGCTGGATCACCGAGTCATCGCTGTTCTTGACACGACAGCTGATGGTGGCCACCTCCCCCTCCACCACTGTCACATCCTCTGTCACCAAGTTCTGGCCATCACCTGCAGGACAGAGCAAAGGCAGGGCTCAGAAACGGCACCAGTGGGTTTCACCTGGGAATGAAAAGCTCCACTGCCACCACGGGAGGAACATGGGCCAGTGAGCCACTGACCCTGGGTGCCAGCCAGCTGGTGGAGAGAGGAGCAGTGGGAAAGGAGCTCTGTGATGGGAACAGAGGAATACAGACCACTGCCCTACAGAAACACCAAAAATCCCCTTCCTCTCCCAGCAGACACATCTTGTTAAATCACCTTGAAAGAACAACTCGCTGTAAGGAGCACTTGTCCTTTGACTGGAGCAGACAGACTTCAGGGAATCAGCCCTTACTCACTCTCTGTAATCAGCAGCTGCTATTAATGTCCAGAGGCAGGGAAAAAAAAGGATCCCATGCAATTATGCCGTGGGAGCCTTGTAATCATTTACAGGTCATCACCCCGAAAACTCTGCTAATGAATGGAAGCATCACCCACACGCTGAGACACTCGCCCAAGCACCAGGGATGGCACTGGGAACTGTGCCTTGCATCTCAATTTTTCCATAACTACTGGGAATCAAAGTGGGAGAAATATCGAGACATTTGTTCCAAATGAAGCCAGAGCACCTGGGCACAGGCTGGGTGGTCAGAGAATCCCCTACTGCTCCACAGCTGCCTTAGCCACAAGAAACCCAAAAACGCAGGATTAGGACAAAGTTTGCACACAGGAAACCTGGGGATCATATTTAAACCCCAGTTTTTCTCTCACCCTGCATTTTCTTCATTTTTCTTTCTTTCCAACTCATCTTTATTATCTGACATCCCTTGGAAACAAATGTTTGACAAAAAGGTGTGTCATTTGGAAATAGAAAGATTGATAAACCATCAGACTCCTCTCCACGCCTGATGGGCAGTGAGCTGAAGTCTGGGCACATTTTTCTGCCCTCTCAGTGTAAATTTTAGATGGATTCTCCAGATTGATGAACTTTGAGGAGCAACAAGAAGATTTCCTATCAAACAGCAACTCCCATTTGGAGCACAGACCCCCCAGCCTGCTCAAGAGGGGCAGGGCCTGTCTCAGACATCTGCCTGGTCCTGCTCCACATGCTGTGCATCAGGATGAAGCTGATCCTGCTCAAAAGATCAGATGAGCCCTGCCCTGAGCAGAAGATGAGCATTCAGCTCAGCCCTGCCCTGCCTGTGCCACCTGCTGCCCTGCACAGCCACAGCCAGGCCCCAGCATCAATGAAATCAAACATCTCCAAAGTGGTTCAAGCAAAAATATTAAACATTACTAACTGCTTCTGGGGAATAATTTTATCAAACCCATTCAAAACAAGGTTCTTGCACAAGGATCAGCTTGATATGTTCTCATAAATGCAATATTCCCTACAAATCATTAACAACGCTATTAAGATTCGATTTCCATCTAAGCAATTATTGCCAGCATATTTTTTTACATTTACTTTAAAAGACTCAATCCTATTTTCAATTCATTAAACTGTTCCTTGCATTTACTGAATTTTACATCAGCTTAGAAGACTATTTGAATTAATAAGAATTACAGTAGAAGTAATTTAGAAATAAATTATTTGAAGTTCAAGCCACTGGAGCCTCTCACACCGGGACGCTGCTGCATTAAAGCTGCCGAGGGATGGCTGCAGAGCCCAGCACCCCGGGCTGGGCTGGCACCAGATCCCTCTGAGCAAGGCTTTTATCGGGGTTAATGATGGCCAGGGAGCACACGAGGACAGGCTGAGCCTCAGCCTGCTGGGCTTTGCCTCTTTGTTCCCAACCAAAGGGCATCTGAGCGCCCTGTCTGCTCTGCTGACCCCAGCCAAGGCGTGCCCCCTCCAGACCCTGGGGCATCCATTCCCATCTGCTCCCAGGAAAGGCATTTCCATCAGCAGCAGCAGCTACAAGCTCTAAATGAAATAAAACACAGCACAAAGCAAGAGCTCCTCAGACCCGTGCTCGTTGTCAACACGTCGGGAAGTTTCCCAGTAAATATTTACTGTCAGGGTTTGTGTATTTTGAGGAGCATTAAAGCACACACACAGCACTGCAATATTTTGGAACAGAAAAGGACAGGCTGGGGAGGGGAGATTGGATTTATGGACTCAACAGGGAATCTCAGGAGCTAAGAGAAGCAAAGGAAAATGACTGTTGAGAACCAACGTTAAACCCCTGGCAATGCTTTGGAGGGGCACAGCACAAGCACATCCAATGGAAAGCCCTCAGCAGAATGATTTGGGACAGATTTTCATCTATTGCACATGATGGGACTGTGACAGCACAGTGTCCATGCATCACAGCAAAGCTTCCTGCTGGGACTCCAACAGCAGGGACAAATCCTCATCCCAGCGTGTGACGTGCTGAACAGACACCAGGATGGACAGACTCCAGACAGACTCCAGGACTGGACTTGGAGCCTTGAAAATCTTGACTTGGAGCACAAGGGATTGCTCCAGAGGGAGTGGAACAGGAGCAGAAAGAAGTGACTTTCTGGGGGGGTCTCTGGGGTGAGCTCCTGTCTAACACATGCACCGGTGTTAACGAGCAAGGGAAACACCAAAACAGGTGTCTGCAGTGCCAGGAGGAGGGAAAATACAATGTGTGCTTCCTTCATTACCCAGAGCAATTCTCCAGCCTCATTTACTGAATCTCCCCTGGCAAGGTGAGAAATGACACCTTGTTCTAAACCTCCTGGAAGGGGGGTGAGGGGGGACACAACGCTTGAGGGATGCTTTGGCTGCAACCTGCACAATTAATTTTTGCACTTGTCTTCCTGCCTTAGACCACTGCAGTCTCTCCTCTTAGGGCTGCAGACAGACACAGACGAGAAAATTGTGTTTCAAACAAGTTCCCCCCAGCTGGACACAGCCCAGGGACCTTGGCTCATATGCAGTGGTCACATTTAAAATCAATTCTTTCTCTGCTTGTAGGACACTAGGCTAGAGGGAAGCGACAGGGAGAGAAGAGGAAAGATTAAAAATACGTGCTGGGGAGCATGGTTTTTCAATTTCTATGGAATTTCTAACCACAGGTGCCCCAGTGTGCCCTGGCTCAGTCTGCAGGATCCCAACACAAATGCTTTCCAAGGAAGAGAGGTTTTCATTACACCTGAGCTGTGTAAGCCTGTAAACCTAAACAACATTCCTCATAATAGATTGAGTCAGAAGAAACAACTCACACAGATACACAAACTGTCCGTGTGCTCAAGGAAAAAGAGCAACACAATGCTCCATCCCCAGAATTAACACAATTTGAATGTCAGCATTCATCTATCAGTTTCAAGTACCTAAAAGGAACATGGTGGTTAGAGCAGAGACAAGTGGGTTTATAAACACTGAGTATCCACCTCCCCAGCAGCTTTGTCTCCTTTGTGCTCTTCTCCTCCCTGAGCTGAGCAGCTCCCCTGCTCCCTCATCCATCACTGAGAGCCTCAGCTCTTCCCTTTAACACAAATATCAGCTTTTCAGGAGGAGAACCAGAACCAGCGACTCTTGGGCATGGATGGGATACAGGAAATGGGAGGAACCCAAAGCCCACAAAGCCCAAAGCCCACCCTGCCCTGCAGATGTGCTTCCAGGGAGGAGAGCAGCCCTGGAGCTCTGAGCATCCAGCTCCCAGTCCTGAGAGACTGCCTCCAAAGGCTGCAGTTGTCACACCCGAACTTCGGAGAAGAACAGACAATGCACCCCGATTGTGCTGGCCAGGAGAGGCAGTTTTTGCTGCTGGGCTGGTTTCTCTTCCCTGCAGCAGCTGGAGAGCAGGCTGCCCACGCAGCACAGGGACACACGTGTGGCTGCAGGGCACAGCTGCACAGGAGGGTGCTGCAGGCTGGGGGCAATGCAGCACCCCTGCAGCCCCCCAGAGCCAGCCTGCAGCCCTGCAGGGTGCTCAGAGCCAGCAGCACAGAGGGGCTCTTATCTCACCCACTCACTGAAGGTCACTGCCAGAGCCTGGCTGCAGGGGCAGCTGCTGCTCCCTGCACTGTCCCTAAGGAAAACCCTCCAAGGCCCTGGAGACAGACCAGGCACCCCCAAGCAATTCTGTCAGAGTGGCCCTCACCCCAGAGGAAAATCTTGTTTTCCACCAAGATTCACAACTAACCTTTTGCAACAGCAACTTTCTCTTCTAATAACATGTAATTACCAGCTCTGTGACCCTGAGTCAAGCCTCTTTGAGATTTTCCTGCATTCAAGTAGCTCTTATTCCCTCTTCAGCATCTTCTCCATGGCCAGAAACAGACTCAGCAGCTCCAATTCCCAGCAAAGAGCTCTTCAAAAAAAAGTGATGGTGGCAAACAAATAGAATTCTAGAAAGATCTCCCTTTTGAGCCAGTTCTGTGCAGGTCTGTCAGCTGCAATTCAGCACTGTGGAAATTCTGCCCATGAAAATTCCTTGCTGAGCACCAAGAGGAACGGGGATTTTAAAGCAAGGTGCTGAGAAGGTTTCCAGCTGAGCTGAGCTGGGCAAAGCTTGCTCAGGGGTGAAGGGGATGGGGCATGGCAGAGACCACAGCACAGTGATACAGGAATGCTCACTGGCACTTGGATTCTCCCTTCCAGGTTTAATTCCTGCTATCCTCTTTATGCTGCAGCCAGGTTTCTGAGCAGAGAGCTGCTCTGAGGAAGGGCCCTGGCAGCAGCCAGCTCTGCTGTGCCAGCTCTGGGATCCCCTGGAGATGCTCAAAGCCCTGGAACCCACTCAGGAGCGAGAAAAGGAGGAGTGGGAGGAATTAGCACCACAGAAGCCATTCCCAAAATGCTGATTTCCTGGAGCCTCCCTGGCCCTGCAGGGACAGGGATCTGTGCCCTGCACAGGCTGTGCTCAGCCCAGCAGCCCCAGGACCTTTCCCCTCCTTCTCAGCACAGATTTTCACAAGCAGCACTCTCGGCGCTCCTCTCCTGCTCACACCTCCCCTGAATTCCTCTCCACGCTCCCAGAGAACGTGCAAGATGGTGCTAAAAATTCCTTCTTGTGAGGAGCGAGTTTATGCTGTGCAACAGCCACTTCAGAGGAATACACGGCAAATCCAAGCGACTGGTGCACAGATATTAAATATGTGGAGAAAAAAAATGCCATTGCCACCTTTATGGCTTTTCTGGCTTAAAGAGTAAGAATAAAAGATGACAATAGCTCTGAAATTACACTGGAGGCTGCGCTGACTTTAAACATAGTGAATATCTATGTGGTGCAACGGCATCAGGGTTTTCCACTGGCCAAAACCACAATGGCACAAGAACAAAAATCCTATGTTACACCCAGATTTAAATATTTCTGTGGATCTGAAGAACAAAATTCTTTTTTTTTCTGCCACACAAACCTCTGCAGTTTGTTTCAGATGGAGCAGCTCCTTGGCCCTCCCCTGACACTCCTGCTGCCGCCAATCGCCCCGTCCGGGCAGATTTATCATCTGTCACCTGTGCTGGGATTAGATGTCACCCTTGTCTTTCTATTACCCAGCTATTGATAGATCAAACTGCCTGGCCATACGTCGCCTGTCCCTTCAAAGGTCACTGCTGAGGATCAATATCCATCTGCTCTGGCACTGACCAGGGGGGCTCGGAGCGGCAGCAGGGCTCTGTGCTCACGTCTCTATTCCACATTTCTAACGCCTTTCTGTGAAACAGAAGCAGCTGCTCTCTTGCTTTGGTTCCAGCAGCTGATGGTGCATTGCCTGGACAGCAAAAGGTCACTCACTAAAGACTGTCCTTCTCCTGTAAGGGCAGAGGTTTATCCAAGCATGCCCCAAGGTACCGGAGTGAGCAGCTCCTGCTGCACAGGGAGAGAGAACACCAGAACATCTTCTGTGGCACAGGGAGAGAGAACACCAGAACATCTTCTGTGGCACAGGGAGACAGATCATCAGAACATCTTCTGTGGCTCTGAGAAGCGGAGGCTGCTGAGGACTGTGAGGGACAGAAGCCAGGAGCACCACAAGGGCAAAGCTGCGAGTGTCCCCCCAGCAGAAACAGCCAGGTGCCCTCCCCTCGTGTGTCCCCTGCCACTGGCAGCCAGCCCCAGCAGGGACCATCCAAGCCCCCAGTGCTGTGCCCCAGCACTGCCTGGAAGCAGCACCAGCCAGGGAGGTCTGACAGCACGAGAGGGTCCCAGCAGGCTGCAGCCTCCACTCAGAGTGTTTAAATAACACTCAGCTAGCACCAACACACGTTTGTTATTAATGGAGCCCTAATACAGAATTCCTGAGCTGCATTTATCTTCCAGCTACATCACTACCAAGGACACCCACAGCTCAGACCCAAGGAGGAGACCTTGGCTAAACCCCCATTCCAAACACAGGTGAAATTTCCTTTCCCTGCCTTGACTTGCTCCACGAGGAGCTAAACCCTGATGAGGAGCAGGTGGCTGCAGGTAAGAGGAGGGAGCACAGATCAAATATTCACTTTTCACCATCAAAGAGCACGTTCTGTGCATCTCCCTGACCAGAGCAACATCTGCTGCCTCACACTCCTTCCTGCCTCTGCCACAGGGGGAAAGCTGCAGCAGCCCCTGCCAGAACCTGAGCACAGGAGCAGAGAATTTACATGTTTGCAGGTTTGTCACCTGTTTGTCACCTCTGGTTCTGCCCTGCAGCTGCCACCTGCCTCGCACCAAGCATGGCACTGCTCACACCCTGAGCTGGCGGTGGCTCTGTGCAGGGAGCTCCCATCTGCTGTGTGTCACCTTGTCCCCAGCACATCCCTGCTCCTGCGGTGGCACTTGGGACAGGGACATGATGGGGGACTGTCCCAGCAGGGACAGGGACACAGTGGGGGAATGTCCCAGTAGGGACAGGGACACAGCAGGGGGAATGTCCCAGTGGGGACAGGGACACAAAGTGGGCAATGTCCCACTGCACTGTCCAGCAGCAGGTCCCCTCCAGGGACCCCACCATGGCAGCCCCTCAGCTGCTGTCCCCTCCAGGGGGAGGGATGATGGGATGAGGCCATTGCTATCGAGTGCTCCTCAATTTCTGGATCCTGTCACCTGCCCCAGGTGTGCCCCACAACGCTGCTTCCCATTAGTCAGAGCCACAGGGCTCCCAGCAACAAGGAATCCTGTTTCAACTCAGATGATGGGTTTCATTTTACTCTAATGAGCAGATATGTCTTATATCCATACCTGTAACCCATTTTGTGCAGACTTTTTCACATCCTTTTTATTTTTCACTGTCAGTAGTATCTGTCACAACGTGCGGCTTAATAATCTCTTTTAAACCCAAGAAATCTGTATTTCCATAAAGCACCCACAACGAATTCTGATCAACATCACTCTGGTCTCTTCCCTATAAAAAGGGCCTCCTTTCAACTGACTGCATATTTAAGTCTGAAATCTTTAGCTCACCATTGAAATAAACGACAAAACTAATAACTAATGTGCAAATCTACAGAAAATGTCCTCAAAGCAAAGGACCAACGAAGAATACACAGGAATATTGTGGTTTTTTTTGGGGTATCCTGGCCTGTTCCCACCTTTGGCTCAGCATGCAGCCAGCCTTAAATCCCAGCCCTGTCCTGGCCATGTCATATACAGGAGTGACTCAGGGAGCCCTTGACAAAACACCTGTGCAGCTCACAGGTTTCATCTCCCTGGGCAGGAGCATACATCAGAATGCCACAGCCCAAGATCACTTTTTTTTCCCCAAGTATGTCTCCCCCTTTCAATTTTTTTTAGAGATTTTTTCTCAAAAAACAACAGACTCCCACCAGGAGTCTTTTCACCCAAAACAGTTGAAATAACCTCAGCAGCAACACTACACTTAACATGAGGCCTCCTTCCAATTTCTGCTTCCCAGGAAGGATAAAAAGGTATAAGAGAAGCCTTTAGCCTAGATCCCAGATCAGACATAATGATGAATGCTCACCTAAAGGGCAACATATTTGTAAGTTTTAAGTCTCTTGCAACACCAACTGTCCTGATTCATCCCCACGATAAAGGCAGCCCCGAGAGCTATTTTACCATATTTATTATTTTACAGAGGAGGAAGAAAAAACGCAGAATCAGCCCTCAATCTGCCACCCGTCGGATTTATAAATGTTAGTGTGGGACCAGTGCTAATATCTTTAAACATTAATCTCCTCACTGCACACCCTGCATGTCCCCCTTCAGCCTCTGCCTGGTGGCTCGTCCAGGCTTGGGGAAATAAAATGCATTTTGATGTTTTTTTCCCTTCATCTATGGGATTTGTTTTGACTAAACCCATGAAAAGAAGAGAAAGGGCAGATGCTCCTGAACACATTCTTGCCTGCTGCCAGTGCTTTGCCAGCTGAGTGGAAGGCACAAAGCTCTGCTCCAGTGTTTATTTTTAAAGATGCAGCTTGCCTGATCCACACTCATTCCTCACGCCTTGTTTTCAATAGAGGCTCTGTTCTCTTTGCTGGCTGCCAGGACAAAGGCAGGGCTGGGAGGAAGGGAAGAGAAACCGTGTTGAAAATAAAAATAAACCCTTGGGTTTATAAACTGCATTAGGCCAACTCCTCTCACAGGTGCAGCGACAGGACTGCAAAGTGTATGAGCAAAAACCACAGCGATGATGAGAGAGAAAACAAGTCTGGATGTGTCCTCATCATCCCACCTCCCTCAAACCTGCACCCAAACCCCTCAGATGCCCACCTACCCCACAGCAGGCACACCCAGCACAGCACTCCCCTCTCTCAGCCAGCTCTTTGTAAATTTTATCACTTATTTCTTAAAGTTGCAATTGCCTTTTAAAATTAGATTGTATTTAGTTCTTAATTAAATCGTCATCGCTCTGCAAAACCCCACAGGCTCTGAGGTTTAGATTGTCATTTTAAACAAAAGTAAAATGGTAAATGCCTTTTCCATCCAACACCATTAGGTATAATTAAGCAATGGGTAAAGCATACATCGTGCTATAAATGTCATTTAGTTTTACAGTGAAACTCATCAACATTTATCAAAACACTGCCTCGAGAAAGAACGAGACAGCTCCAGAGAGTGACTTCCACTCGCTGCTGCCTCTGAAGCGTCTGCTCCCAGCGAGAGCTGCAGCAAGAAAAACCTTCCCACTTTGTATTTTTATCTTTTGGGCTGAAATGTTCAGTTTCTGCCAGGTTCCCATATGTGGCAGGATGGGTGGCGTGCACCAGAGAAGGAAGGGTGTCCTGGGGGCCCCAAAGGTGGGTGAGCACTCTCAGGTGGGACCAAGGCAACACCAAAGCTCATGGCCAAGGGAATCCACGGTGGGGGCAGGACGGTGCCACTGCTCCTGTCCCTGTCACAGCCCTGTACCACAGCTCCTGCAGCGTGGAGGGCTGGGATAAATGGCATTCCATCCCTGCTTCCAGGTGAGCCACCACCAAAGGGACGTGAAGTGTGAAGGAAGACAAGCACCAGCCATGCACAGCACCAGGCACTGCTGCTATTTAAAACCTCAGCATTTCCCTGCTCTCCAAGCAGCACTGAAACACCAAACTGAGCCCATTTAGAAGCAATTTTCAATGTCTCCTTGAGATCCCCGTGGCAAACATCAGCAGGGATGGGGCACCCAGCTCCCTGTGCCGAGCCTGACGCTGCAGCTCCAGGCACCAGCCACAAAAACAGATCTGAAATTGATGCTCCATCATTACCCGTCATTAAAAAATTATGCTGTTGTACAATCTCACAAGTAGCAAGGAGTGAAGGCTGAATGCCTCTGCAAGAGTTATTAACTCTCCCTCCCTGCCATGGTGCAGAGGGGTGTTTTTGGGTGCTGAGGTTCTCTCCTCCTCCCTCTCTTCCTCCTCCTCCTCTCCCAGGAGCCCTCGGCATCTCGGCTGTGCTGCAGCTCTGCTCCATCTCCATCGTGTTGGCAAGGCAACAGGAGAGCAGGGCTTGGAAGGGCTGCATCCCCCAGCAGTGCCCCAAACACAGCCTGCATCCACCCCTGGAACCAGCCCAGGGCTGCATCCCCCAGCAGTGCCCCAAACACAGCCTGGATCCACTCCTGGAGCTCCCAGAACCTGCTGCTGGGACCCTGGAATGAGACAATTTTAGACTTTCTGTGCTGACAGGCACTTACCCCCCCAAGAAAATACTGCTTTTGACCTGAGGCTGAGGAGAAAGCTTCCAAAACTGAGTGACAGAACTAGGATCACAGGGTATGGTGGTTTGAATGGAGGTGTGTGCTATCACATGGTGGAAAACTTGGGATTTGAGGTTCTGGAATACAGCAACGTATAGAGAGCAAGGTGGAGGGTTTAGGGCAGAGGTTTTGTCTTTCTTCTTCACCTTCTTCACCCAGGGACCACTGGGAGCAGCTGTGGGGACCCATCTGCAGCTCCCTCTGCAAACATCACACAGATTACCTGCAGGGCTTGGCCACAGCTCAGGCAATTCCCTTTGGCTGACACCCTCACTGCCTGCCTGCCTGCAGTGCCCCATTCCAACGGGACACCAGCTGGGGACAGCAATGCCTACAAAGCAGAGGTGACACCAGACGTGGAAAACCCCCAAAATCAGTGAAAATACACAAACTCATTCTTCCCCCATTGTTTTTGCCCTTCTTGCTCTCAAGTGTTTTCCATCTCTCGTGCTCTCTCACTCTGTGGGAAGCCCTTGCTGGCAGCTTGCACCAGGATGTCCTTAGATCAGGGCAGGCAGGGGGGACACACTTTGAGCTGCTCCTCTGCCACATCTCCAGGCTCAGACACAAATGAATTTTGGTCAGCACACACCTCACCCCCAGGAGCCCTCCTTGTGTCCACAGGCAGTGTCAGAACCACAAACAAACAAACTGCTGATCTTCAGCCCACTGCAGTGCCCTGAAGGAGAAGGGAGATGGATTTGCAGGTGGAGTGAGCAGCACAGGGATTTTGGAAATGGACACTACACCCAGCACCAATCCTCCAGGTCACCTTGTTTGAAAACCGCAAATACAGAGAGGCCACTCCACCAAAAATCCGTCTTCTTAACTGCTTGAAACTAAATTTAAAATGCATGTATGCAGTGTTCCTCTCTGCTCGCTATTCTGAGCTTCTCCTTTGGCCTCATGATAAAAGAATGCAGGAAATTATAGCCAACCTTCCCCCAGCCCGGAAAAGGGAATTAATTACTGCAAGCACAAAGTCAGCGCTCCTCCAATACAGCAATGCAATGCATGCAGCTCTGCAGAGCAAGGAAACACCCCGGGGCTGGTACCTCGCTGGCCACTCACAGCAGGGACATTGCTCAGCAGCTGGGCCCGGGACCTGCACAAACCCAGCATTATCTCTGCCATTATTAGAATTAAATAAAGCCTCTCCTCCTCCCTGTGCCCAGGATTACAAAGCACCTCAAACCCCTGCAGGCTCTCACAGCCCCACTGTGGCTTTTTCTTGCAGGATGAGAGGGACTGCGGTGGCCAGTGGCAAAGGTCCCCAAGGTGCCACCAGCCATGCACAGCAGCTCTCTGGAACCTTCTGAGGAGCCCAGGGCATGGATGTGGGGCTGGGGGGGGTCACTGCTCACATCCCAGTTCTGGCTTTTCCAGCCCTGCTCTCCCCTGTCCCCCTGGGTATAAACCTGGGCAGCATGGGGAGCCCCCAGAATAATCTGGCTCCGCTTTTTGGCTGCAATTTTGGACAAATTCCTGCTCTCTCATGCCCACCAGGAGCAGCTGGGCAGCACAGGTGAGTCCCCAGGCCAAGGTGCACCAACATCCTCCCTTCTTTCTACTGCACACACAGTGAGTGTATTTCAAATAAAAATACACTCCAACCATCAAAGGCAGGCAGGCTCCAACCCTCCTGCTGCCGTGTCACAGGAGACATGAGACCTTTTACAGATGTTGCCAACAGCAGCTGAAAATCTACCAGACATTTGCTTAGCATTTCTTGAAAGAACAGTTTCAATTAGACACATTCTTCACAGTTCTTTTCTCAAACCCCAACAGTTTGAAGAGATCTGCTTGTTTTTGCCAAGTTTTCACGAACTGTAAGCCTGGCCCCCTCGCACTCAGCACATCAAGGGTAGGATATTTAAAACAAGGCTCATTTTCAATGGAAATGCTCCACAATAAATAACTCAGCAGTGCTGTTGTGAAAATTTCAGATTTCAGCAGTTGACTTTTAATCAGGAGCTGCATTTGCACCTGAGAGCAAGAGAAATCCTCCCCTTAATCACTTGCATTTAAAACCACTTTATAAAACCTGCTCTAACACAGAGCACAGTGTGTCCAGAACACCCCTCCTCAAGCCCCAACAACCGTGACCTTCCAGTAAACACTGCTCTCCCCAAACTGGATGACACACCACATTCTGGAGCCACAAATGAAGGACAATTCCTCACGGGTATTTTTCTAGCAAGGCACTGAAATGACAGGCTGGCTCAGGCTGGCTTTTAAAACTGGTTTATAAACGTTAAAAGGGTTTTTTTGCTGAGGAGCCACTTGGGCAAATCGTGTAGTGAAGGTGCTTTTGGGTTGGGGATTATTTTTTTTTGCTAAAGCTGCCAGGGCTGTGTGCTACTGAGAGGTTTGAAGGCAGGCAGGTTCTCTGGGTGTCATCAATTTTGGGAGTCAGGCACTCGCTGGGTTCCTGCACCAACACCCTGAGCCCCAGCATCCTCCCTGGAGCAGCACCACTCCCTCAGCCTGAACCTGGAACCACCAGCCTGGGATAACCACCCTGTGAATGGAATGCATTAAGCTCAGCCGATGAGATAAAACACTCAAGTTTTGTGGAAAAATGCTTTGACACAGACACCATATGCTCAACGCCCACAACGAGGCAGGTGACTTTAACCAGCAAAATTTCCCTTTTCCTACTGCCTGCACTCAATTTGGGAGCAGCTCATCCTGCTCTCACAGGGGTCCAAGCATGGGAGGGATGGATGGATGGTGGAGCACAACAGGTTCTTCCCCAGCAGGGCTGAATCCTCCTGTGGATGATGAACAGCTCTGCAGGTCGGGCTGCTCACCAGAACCAAACGAGCCATCTTGGATCTGAAGGCTTTATGGGTGTGCTGTTTCATGTAATTTCCCAAAAAGTGAATTGCACTCTGCTCATCAGCAAACGGCAGCGCACAAAGCAGAGGGCTCTGCGAGCAGGGACAGCGGATAGCGACTCAGTCAAATTCTATTTTAATGTGCCCACAGAAACAATAGCGCAATCAAACGGGGGGAGGGAATCAGAAAAGGAGGAAATTCATCTGCCATACTCTTCCTTTCCACCCGAAATGCAATACAAGGAATTAAACTTGTCGCTGTGAACTGCAAACCGCACGGCAGAGCGGAACCACGCGAGCCCATCAGCGAGCCCAGGAATCCATCCCTGCACTGCCAACAGGATGTCTGGGAGTGCTGCCTTGCAGGAGGGGCAGCACTGGGTCCCTGCACCCTGCACCAACTGCTTTCCCTTGGGAAACTGCAGGTTTGCAATCGCTCACCCCGAGCTGGCAGAGCCTTGCGGAGACACGAGCACACACAGCGTTATTGTGGGCACTGCACTCAGACTGAGTCACCACCCACACTGTGCCTCACCCCAAATCCCAAGGACAAGTGTTTCACTCAGGCTCAGAGGGCTTTTGTTTGTCTTCTAAACAAACACCAGCAAATGTTCTCTGATAGTTACCCACACAGACACGACCAGCCTTGGCAATAACTCACTGCAGAAGCCAAAGTGCTTCTTACTCAAACTTCACTTCTTATTTGGAACCTACCACGCTCCGGAAGAACCATTCAGAATAAGGGAGCTTTGAAACACTCCAATACAAATCTCAGGTTTGTAAGTAAATGGGAGCTTGGCCACAAGGATGGCCACCTGCCTACCTGTGAGCATCACCAGCCTGCTCCCACCATCCCACTGCTGCTTCCCAGGGACTCACCGGGTGGGCACCTTTGGGAACGAGCTCAGGCAGAGCAGCCCCTCCATCCCACAGCTACCGAGGATGGTGCTGGTGGCCAGAGAACCAAAACCCTGAGAAAGCAGCAGGCAAGCTGAGACTAGCCCAGCTGAGAACAGCCCTTGCAGCAACTTCTGGCCCAAAAAAGGCTCAATTGCGCCTCATCCCCATCACCAGGGATCATTAATGGTGAAACCCCAAAGAGCTGCAGCTCCTCAGCCCCGTTCCCTCGCTGCCACCCCTGCTCCTGGCCGGAGCCTGGTCACCCTGCCAGAGCCGGAGGGAGCAGGGAACGTTCCCAATGGTGATCCCAATTAACAAGCCCACAGCTATTCACGTTCAAAGGCTGCACAGCTTCCATTGAGCGTTTCCCTTTTGTCTCCCTGTCCCTTCCCAAAGCCAGGGCTCATTACTGCTGCAGCCCCGGCTGTAATTGCTTGGGAATGCAGCTCCCGGCACAATACCCCAGAGAAGCTGCTTTATAAGGCTCCTCATGCTACTGAAGAATGCCATGAAAACCCCAATCCCAGATGTCTGGCTCTGAACCAGGGAACTTGGCCGGCCTGACGAGATTTCCATCGTGCTGCTGAGGCATCGTGCTTATGTAAGGGCACTCACAAAGGGACCCTGTAGAACAGGGACTGCCCTGGGCCAGATCCCCTCAAGGGAACAAACTTCCAGTCCTGGCAGCACCTTCCACCCTTCGTGCCCTGCACACGACCTGGAAAGGAATTCAGCACCTGCACTTTGGTTCTGCCCAAGTGAAACCACAAAGGCACCTTCTGCCCATGGGGAATGAGCAGCCAGAGCATCCTAAAGCAGGGCAGGGTCAAAAAACATCCCACTGCCCACCACAGTAAAGGCCAGATGTGCCCAACTCGGGCAATTTGGGCAGTGGGGATGGTCAGCTGCTCCTCACAGGAGAGCAGCACGTTACAGAAAGGAAAAACACCTTATGGGTGAGCTCTTCAGCATCACAGGGGCAAAGGGACAACAATCTTCTTGGAGCAGAGAAACAGGTCAGGAACAGCCTCACAACTGCAGCAGGAGAATTACCTGTGCACAAACACCCCTCCAGTAATGGGCAACCAAATGACACGGTGGAATTATCCACATTAACAGCTCTCACATGGCTCAGAGCATTCAGAGCAGGGTCTGGACCAAAGCCACGTTCCAGTTTCTGCCTGAACTGAAGGGATGACCAAGGGCAGTATCACCAGAGAAGCACTGATTTCTCTGCAGCTGGTGAGAATGCTGGTGCTGCCAGGACAGCCCCAGGCTGGCTGTGCCATGCACCCAGCAGAGCTGCCACAGGAACTGCAGCACCCAGGGCAGCTGCCAGCAGCACTCCAGGAACAGAAAATCAACAGCAAACCTCTCAGAGATACTGCCAGGCTCAGCCACCCAGAGCAGTACAGGGAGCTTCCTCTGCATCCCCAGCACACTTTGGCACACCTGAACACACAGACCTGCTGGCCACCACTAAGAACAGCATTTTTCTGAGTTCAGCCCACCTTCTGCTGCCATTATTTTTGTCACCAACACAACCCACATAAGACGTGCTGATGTGTCACAGGTACTCCGTGCCACCTGCAATGCACAAGGGGCTCTCCAAACCATCACTTCCCAGCCCCAAAATGCACCTCCTCAGCAGCCCAGGAGGGAAAGCAGCTCTGGGGCAAAGCCAACTTCCCCAAACCACCTCCCACTGTCCCACCAGGCAGCAGCACTGCAACTCTGCCAAGGACAGGGGGAAAGGAGAAAGTAGACTTGACTGGGAAAAGGATGCAGGGAAAGTCCTTAGCCAGAGGCTCCAGACCACAGGAAACGCAGGTCTTTACTCATTGAAGACAACACTGAATTTTCCCTGTTTGTCAGCTCGGGTCCTGCTGCCACATCCCTCCTTCCCCAGGGGTTCCAGGGAAGGTTTTCTGCGAGTGACACCCATGGCGTTTGACAGATTGTCCTCCTGCGACAGGGAAATGGAGGATCGGGCTGCTAAAAGCATCAGCGTGCTTATCAATCTACCAGCAGCATCTTTAAAGGTCACAAGTGGGGAAAAAAATAAAAAATCAGCTACTCATTCTAATTCCTCGCAAACAGGAGCTCGTTTTTCACAAATCCACCCTGCCGTGCTCGGTAACGTGACCTTTCACTTACAAAGAGAACAGCCAATTTCTGACTCTCATGCATTACTCTCCCTTCTTTTCCATAAATTAAACACAGCCTTTGTACCTCCTAACAGGCTTTTCCAGCAGTCCCCTAAAGCTGCCACAGCTGTTCTGGTTTTGGTCCTGCTGAGGGTGTGGAGCCTACTCAATGGGCAAATAGGAGAAAACAAAACTTCACTGAAAAATGGGTTCTGTCACCACAGGAGTGCTGGATGCCAGTCCAACCCCAGCTCTGCCAACACTATCAGTGTGACACTGGCCTCCTCAATGGGAATTTTTAATGGTACCTGATATATATGAAGACAATACAAAACTTGACTATAAGAATATGACCTTTCCATTTCTCAACAGCTGCAAAAAAACCAGATCAAAACTGGAGTCAAGTTGGAAGACATGTGGAAGTGGAGCCAAGTACAACCTGGAGGACTTGTGAAGCCCTCAGGGGAGATCACAGCATGCCTTTTTTTCAATCCTTAACTACTGCAGACTGCCAAACCCAAACCAGAAGCAGCCCAAAAAGCCACTTTAGAGCTGGGGTTGCTGCCTTGGGCTCCCACCCAAGGAGGCAAAGGAACAGCGTCACCACCTCCTACAACACAGTACACACCACAAAGAGATTTAACAGGATTTGCTTGAAAAGCCAGGTATTTAACACAATTGTTACATTCTGGCAGCTGCTGGCAATGGGAGGAGAGGTTGATCTTCAACTCCTGTACTTACTCAAGAACCTT
Source organism: Muscicapa striata striata (assembly GCA_030060385.1). Taxonomy (NCBI): domain Eukaryota; kingdom Metazoa; phylum Chordata; class Aves; order Passeriformes; family Muscicapidae; genus Muscicapa; species Muscicapa striata. The sequence goes on from JAREIS010000122.1 coordinate 461,253, forward strand.
CATTGCTTGTGCACTCTTTGCCCACTTTCCTGCACAGCTTCAGCTCCTACAGGAGCAGAACACAGGACATTTACCATGACTGCTCTGCAATTATCTCTGATTTCAATTATCTCAGCATTCTGATGCTGAAGGTATCTGAAATGTCCACCCACCCATCACTGCCCAACTTCCTTTTGGCCAGAAATGTTCCTGCATCTCCAGCCTGGCAGATCAGCTTGGGAAGGGGCTCACACTGTCCTAGAAACCATCCTTCAGCTGGAGATGACCACCAGCATCCCCTGGAAAAATGTGTGCTGCCAGTGATGCCAGCAGGAGGCACCTGGGGTGAAGCTGCAGCTCTCACCTTGCACAGGTGTGGGGCAGAGCAAAGGGAACACCCAGGCTGTGCCAAGGGGCACATTCTGCACAGACAGCCCGTGTTCCTGCCATCCCAGGAGTGGGCAGGCAGCAGCCCTCCCTGGGCTCTGCTGAGCCACCAGGACCAACAGCAGGGCAGGGCTGATGGGGATCCATGGTGGGGATCCAGCCCAGAACGTGTCAGGAGACGTGGGAGGGGAACAGCCACGCTGGCACCAAGCTGTGGCAGCTCCTGGAGGGGATCTGGCAGATGGCTGTGGCTCTCTCCACCCAGGAGAGTCAAGGATGAGTCAAGGTGAGCGGGCACAGGTGAGCACGGCACCACCACACTGGGCTGGGGCTGACCAGCAGCACCAGCACCTTCCAGCCTCATCCCCAGAGCTCATGCTGCTGCACACAGCCCTGATTCTTCATCCCAGCTGCTCTACCCATTGCAGGAGGCAGAGCAGATCACATGCAATGCACCCTGTGCGAAAGCAACGCTGCAAAACTCAGTACAAAAGAAAAAGCCTCATTTTACACATTTCAGTTTAGTTGTGTGTTGCCAGCAACTCCCTTCATCCATATCGTTATCGCTGGTATTTTATAGCGGCTCTGTGCTTTTAATCCTAACTTTGTGTGGAAAATATTTCTGAGAACAGCCTTTGTTTGCCACCCACCACTGCAAGGCTGCTGCCAGCTCCCGTAGCGGCACCGCCGACAGCATGTGCCAGATGAAGAGAATGGCACGTACCTGTCAGTCTTTGTCAGAGCAGCTATTTCTGGCTTAGGTTTACATGCACAGCCTCCTGCAAGCTGCTTGAAATCTCCATTTTACAGAGGGATCTGATGCTACCTGAACGCTGGCAGGTATGGGCACGCTGACAGCGAGCGGCCAGCGCCATGGGGTCCAGGCTCAGGTTGGAAAGGGCTGACTACAATGCTCAGCTCACAGCTCATTTCTTCATAGATTTAATTAACTCAAAAGCCTTTTGCCTCCACACTTGCAAAAAAAAAAAAAAAAAAAAAAAAAAAGGTATTTTACATCTTAAACTAGGGATAACAAGGGCAGTAGGGCTAAATCTCCAATCGATGTACAGACACTGCGACGCTCACGAAGGACTGATGAGAAACCAAATAAAAATGCTCCTTTGTGTTCATCAGCCTCGTTACACTCCAACGTTTCATCCTCTGTTGTGCTTCAGAGCCCCAGCACAGTGGTCTGTCCTGGGGAAGCCTTTTGGACTAGATCTTTTGATGCACCTTCCTGAAACGTGGCCTTGAATGACTAAATACTGTATGGAGAAACACAACCACACCCCAGTGCCTGCCCAGGCAAAGACCAAGGATGAACTCCTTCCCCAGACACTGCCCAGCTGAGGCTCAGCCTGCTCTGGCTACCAAAACAAAAACGGGAAACACTAAAGATTTGGGAACCAGCCTTTTTTTATGAAGGTGATGTCCAGTACCATAATATGCTCACCACCACACTCCCAGAATGATTCTCTTCTGAAGACAGAAACAGATCCCTGTCTGCAATTGGAAACACCTTAAAACAGGCTGAGGGAAAACTCGTTTTTGTGTTTAAGTATGTGCAAAGTGCACAGAAAGATTCAAACCTAGCTGAGACATCTGTGTTAGCAAACCAGGAAAAACTCTCAGGACAAAGCTCCCGACTTTACAGAGCCACCATGACTTGTGTGCACCCAAGGGGGACACGCACAGGGATGCCTCTTGCTTTCCAAAGCCCATTCCCAGCTGTGGCACTGCCCAAAGCAGGATGTGGGGACACAGAGCATGGCAGCCCTGGAGAGCTCAGCTGAGCTCCAGGGACGCTGCCTTGGAGGGACAACAGCCACAGAGCAAACACAGTGCCATGAACCACAGAGATGCTCCTGAGCCCATCCCCTCGTGTGCACGAGGACAGGGGTCATGGGTAACACAGGCACTGCCAGCAGAACTCGGGGCTGCTGCAATTCCCACTTAGCCAAGTGCTTTCACAAAGTTCCCACCCCAGGAAAAGCAACGGGCTCTGGTTTTCCCAGTACAGGGATAATGCTCTGCTCCATCTGCACAAAAGCTACCTCTCCTCTCTTCAGTGATGGCTACAAACTCTGATCCTTCCCACAATCTGCCAGCTCGCCCGCACCAGCATCATTTCAGGATGAAAGCTGCAGAGGTGAAAGAGTTTCCCAACTGAAATGGTGAGAGCAGCCTCGAAAATAGCATCACACTAAATCCTGCAGCCAGTGAACAGCCTCAAAAGGCATTTGCTGCACGTGGATTCTTTGAATCCAGTGACTTCCCTTTTCATCCCCTCGAGTACACTGAGCAGCCAGAGAAAAGTCTTCCAAATGCAGTAAAACAAAGTTCAGAGGGAGGTGCTGAGTGATTTTCAGTGCTCAAGTCAGACATTCTGATACTGGAGCTGGAACATCCTTTAAGTAATTGTAAGAATTCTTTCTCCCACCTTCCCTCAAAGGCCACAGACTGCTGCTGAGGGGCACAGCTGATCCCTCAGAGTACACACACCACTGCTCAGCACATATGTATTTTTTAAATTAGATGACGCTAGGAATGTATGAAACCATTATAAGCATGTAGAGAACCCATCAGTACAGCAGGTGCTGCAGGAAGGCAGGAACCCCCTGGTTTCCATCTGGAGAGAGGCTGTCAGAGAACCATTGCAGCTTCCTGCAGCACTGGGTACCTGGGACAGCTGTGCCACTGCCACAGCCCCAGTGCCCAACTCCTGGAGCTGCTCCCTGCAGCCACACACGGATATTCCATCCTGCTCCATCCCAACTGGGGCTGCTCCTGCGGCCCTCGAGAACACAAAATGGTTATGGGCTGGAAGAAGATTCATCTGTTGCTCTGAAACTGGAGGGCAGCAACAGGGAAGAAGAGAAGATGAAGCCAAGCTGCTGTGGCTGAGGTGGGAGCGATGCTGAGAGCACCAGTAAAGCACCAGTGGAACACAGAGGCTCCCTGATCCCTCCTGCAGGCAGGGAAGAGCCCACCAGGCACACAAATAATCAGCTTTGAGCATTCCCTCCCCGGTGGAAGCCAAACATGGGATTCCAGGGTAAGAAAACAGGGATCAGGGCACGCCTGGGGTGGGGAACCATCCTGAGCACGGCATCCCCCGCTGGGAGCATCCCCCTGCACTGAGCAGCGTCAGGCAGCCTTTTATCAGGGATGTGCTGGATAAAAGCTCTGCTCCTGCACGGGACTGACCGAATCTACAGGGATATTCCCTGCAAATTGTCTGGTTAGAATAATAAATAGTGGCTTCGCCTGGTAATGTCGGCCGCGCACAACGCGCTCGTTTGTGATCCCAGGCTCCGATTTAAGGGAGGAAGAAAGGATCCTCGCCTGCCTGGAGATAAACTTAAGTAAATAATGTTTGCCATCAACTCCAAATGAAGAATGACAGTTAAATTTTATAATCATCTTCACAGCTCCAGGACTTACTTTATATTTTCTCAGGCTCATGACCCAGGGGTTGTCATAGCAACTAGGAAATCCTACCTTATCAGCCTCTTACATTTACATTCCTTACGGCTGCTTCCCTTTATGAATTAAATCCATCACGGTCTTCTATTCTCCAAATAAGAAGTTCTTAGGATTATCTCACAGAAACAAGGATCAAATGCTTTGATTGAAACACTATGCAAAAGCTAATTCACTGGTGGTTTTCTTTAAGGGAAGATTGACTGTGCTACAAATAAATGGCTCCCATCCAAGCATGCAGTTGGCAGCAGCTCGAAAAAGAAAAAAAGTTTAGAGAGCAAACACGATTTCTGCAGCGTGCTCATGTCGCTGGAGAACGTTTCTACATCTGGACACTAAGAAGGGCACCTGCTCAGCCAGGCATCTCTTGTTTACAGAATGCAACAAAGATTCAGAGCTCCACAGGAAGAAATCTGAATATTAACAAATACCTATGGCCATCCAGCATGGGACAGATCCCAGGCACTGCTGAGAGCCTGGGTACTCCATGCACACACCAAGAAACACAAAGGTGGCTGGTTACAGGCACTGAGCCCATCAGCCTGGGTGTCTGTTCAGAGACAAGATGTCACCAACAAACAGCATAAAGTCCCATTATACGTAGTTATATATATACACATATATATTTATATATATTTGGGTGGGGGGGGTGAGACCATTTAACTGCTAAAATTCAATTTTTCCACATTCAGTGGGCCCAGGTTCAGAGCCCTGCTCAGTATTCAGAGAGACCTGCAGCAACATCACTTGTCTCTGTCCTAAACAACACAGAAATAAAATAAACTTTAATTCCCAGAATGTTTTCTGCAGGAGTCTCTTGATTAACAGAACTCCTATAAACTGTAATGAATTTCAGAAAGGCAACTCTGCAGTTACAGACCTACAGGCATCAAGAGTTTAATTTACTTAATGTACTTTTTATTCATTACTGGTCCTCCACGAGAAGCTGATCACCAACTTGCAGAGTGCATTGCTTAATTATCCATGCTGCACTTCTTCAGATGAGAACTATCGGAGCTGCCTGTCAATACGGCGGGCGGGGATCGATTGATGCAGGCAGGGCCATGCTGCTGGAATGCCAAAGACTGGCAGCCTGCAGGAGCAAAGCAATCAGGAGCTCATCTCACAGCCTGAAAGCCTGTCTGCTCCCAGGGATGCTATCTGCTGTTTCACAGATGCTGAGCAGAGCCCAGCACTGCTCTCCACGCGCCCGCGCCCCACCCAGCACAAACAGCTCTAACACCTTGTCGGGGCAGCCTGCAGCCAGCACCACCCGTGTTCTGGCTTTATCTCTGCCCTCCACACAGCCAGGACAATGCAAGTGTGTGATCCAGGCTCTGCATCCCTCAGGGCCCCAGGGAACAGGTGCTGAATGCAGAAGTGGTGCCTCGAGAGCTCTGCTCACCTGCAGAGACCTGGCGAGGCTGAGATTGAGAACAGCACACAGTGTCAGCACCAAGTGCCACCTCAACACCAGCAGCTCAATAAACACCAGCCAGGGCTTCTCTGGCATCAGCAAACAGACAACATCTGCATTTCCAAGGAGCAGAGGCCCTAGGAAGCTCCAGGGCTGTCCTAGGGTGCCATTCTGCAGGGATCTCCCCATCCCCACCAACACTTTCACCAGTGCAGTGTTGGACATCTCACCTCTCCCCTCCCAGCAGCTGCAGCAATGCTGATTTCAGGGGGAGCTGTGACAGCCTGAAGGGTGGCTGAGGATCTGTGCCCTTGGAGCCATGCTCCAAGGACGCTGCCCATGAGCTGTGCTTGGTCTGAGACGTGGCAGTGTGAGCCTGGGACAGGAGAGCCTGCTCGACTGAGGGCTGACCTGCCTTCCCCAGAATATTCACAATCAGTGGATCAATAATTCATTATATAATGTGATAAAAGGTAATCCACTGTTTGCAGTCAAAGCTTAAACAAACTGCACTCAGCTACAGCACAGCGAGGTCTCACTGAGCTCGATACCCAGCCAAAGGGACACATACAGCCCTGCTCCAAAACTGCCCCACTCTGCTCAACAGAAACTAGTCACAGCTCCAAGTCAAGCCAGAAGCCCTTTGCAAAGGGATGCTAATTCAATATGAAGTAACATAAGTCAATATTCTTGTTTCCCCTTTCATCCTCTCAGCCAATATAAACTAATACAAATGATAATGACATGGCACCCATGACCCCTTCAATAGGCTGCTCCTGTTGGCAGCTGGGTGTTGATTCTCCCCTTAAGCAGACAACTCAATTTGAGTGAAAATTAACTCTGGGCAAAGGAATACCTAAATTGTGTCAGTGCAGAGCTGCTGACGCCCCAAACAGCAGCACCACGTGTAATGCCCCTTTTTGAGACTAGACACTGGATTTTCAAAGCCAACCAGATGCTTTGCTTGAGCAGCCAAGGCTGGAACTCAAGCACATAAAGCAGGGACACAAAGCTGATTCCAAGGGGATCGGATCAGCCTTGCTGTCATTTCTGGACCATTTGCCAAAGGTGTCAGAACTGGGAATATGAAAGGTGCTGGAGCAAACAGACCCTGAAGTCCCAGATTGTCAGAGGCAAACGCAGCCTGCGCTTCCCCTCAGGCTCCTCATATGCCTCAAGTGATCAGGAAAACCTTAAAAGGGTAAGTATCTATACCAAAAAGGGTCTCTACATTGCCAACCCCTCATGGGCACAGTAAGAGCTGACTGAGAGATACACGTGAAAGGGAAAAGGAAGCCTCCCACCTTTGCTGGCATCCTCCGAGCATCACTAATGCTTTAGCAAAGCTGGTGGCCACAATAGGGGCTTGTTCTTTGCATAAAAGGCCACAACAGCGCACAAGAAACCCTGCTGATAGTTAAAAGGCATAGATCCAAGGTCAGCCAGGCTGGGAGCCAAGGCTCTGGCAATAAACCATCAGATCTGCTCTGAAGTGGGGAAAGCAAAAGACCTTTTAATTGTAGAGCTCTAGAAGTCTTCCATATTAATTTAACGTTCACCTTGGAAGGTGACCTCTCTGCAGACCCTCCACAGAGCATGGAGGATGGGGGAGACCACAGCAGCAAGGAGGAATGCTTCTCCCCAGTGCTTAATCACGTGATAATTAAGATTATAAGAGAAAGGCCACCAAACTGATGTCCCAAAGCCAGCCATGATGGAGAGAGCACGCCCAAAGCTCCTGCAAGCCTGCTCACACTTTCACTCCCTGCCCCAGCCACTCCCAACACGAGCATCAATCCTGCACCTGAGGATCTGTATGTTCTACAGAAATAGTTACCGTGGGAGAGGCTTTGTTCGTAAACTGAGCGAGAAAGTTCATTACACGATAAAAATTCCAACCGTGCCACCGGGATGTAAATTGCCTTCGTACCCAGAGCTGACATCTTAAACAGTTTAATTTAGGTACCGCTCTCAGCAGCTTTGGGTGTCTGCAACAGAAACAGATGCCTTGAATCATTTCAAAGTATGCTCCTGTCAGAAATGTCCTTTCTGACACCAAAATCAATTTCCTTCTCCTTTACTAACTACTTTTCCAAAAATAGAAGGGGAAGAGTTGCCTCATTTTATCCATTGTGAGCGGCACACGAGGCGCCGGGCTCCAAGGAGGAAGATGGCAGCGCGCGCACGTGCGCCCGCGGTAATTAGCGCTATTTTGATAGAGCAACTGGCAACGGGAATGAACCTGATCCATCTTCATTATGGAGATCTATAAAACCCCTGACAAGCCTCGTGTGAAGGCAGGCGAGGCTCCTTCCTCGCAGCCACAGCGGCGCTCCAGCACCAGCACAGGGGATGGGGCAGGGACGGGACAGAGATGGGACAGGACAGGGACGGGGACACTGCCCTCTGTGCTCCCCCTCTCCCCCCACACTTCCCAGAGCTCAGCCCGAGCAAACCGAGTGTGTGGAGCCCAGATGATTTTGTGCTGATGGTCAGATGAACACCTCAGCAGTCCCCCAGACCTCGCTGAGTGTTTGAGCAGCTGTTGTAAATCACAGCTCTTCAGCAGGCTGCAGATCCAATTAGAACAAGAGGCGCCGCTACCCAGCGATGTGCTGGGCACAAAAACATCCTTCCACCTCTAACAAGCTGCAGCAATGAAAGCCTCTCCTTGCTCTGCAGAAGGCTGGCTGCTGCCCTGGCAGCCCTGTGGCTGTGGAGCAGAGGGATAGGGACAAGTGACTTTGCTCCTCCTGCACAGCTGCAGCCCAAACCCAAACATCCCCTGCCAGGCAGCACCAGCCTCCCTGTTCTTCAGCACATCTGAAATCTGCCCCATTCCCATCTTCCCACATGTGCCCTCACCTCTGCTCCCACCTGGTCTAAGTCAATGCCTCCCAGGGAAAGCCCTCCAGCAGCTGGAACTGAAATTCTCCAGGAATTTGTCTTGCTCAGTGCCAATCTGGCACCTGGATATCAGCAGGGTGACTTGGCACCTTGGCAAAGCCACCTTCCTCTTAGAGGCAAGGAAAGGCCAAATCCCACCCCAGCTCCCATGCTGGAAATCTGCTCATGAACCTACAAAGAGCCAAGAACAACCAGCACCGAGGGTTTGGGTCACACAGCAAACAAGGGAAGCTCCTGAAAATGGCATTCCCTGAGAATGCCAGCACTGCCACCACTACACAGGTCACTGCTGGACTGGGCAGTGCTGGGGAAATGGCTGGAGTCAATAATGCTACAGGTCCAACCTAAACAATTCCACACTATCCTGTGATACTGGCTTCAGGAAACCCTCATGGATTCTCAGCCCACGGACAGTGTGTCCATTACCAGATGCCTCCTCCTGCAATTTAAAATGCTCCATTAGTTTGACTCCTGCCCAAACACACCAAAGTACTTCCCAAACTGCAAACACATTGTGCCAGGGGCTGCAGCCAGCGTTCCCTCTATACTCAGACATGCAAACAGGGCAACACTTCCCAACAGCAATTTTTCTTAAGCTGTACGAAGGAAAAAAATCAGTGAGGATTTGTGTTCTAAAAGGAAACACGGGGTGGAAAAACAAGCTCAAAACAAGCCAAGTGACAAAAATGCAGCCCAAGTTGATAGTGCTGACAAATGGCTCCGGAGGTGCAGAATTGCAGGATGGATCAGCTGGGAAGGGCATCTGCATATCCCATTAACGGGGCGGGAGAAGGGGCCTTGGGCTGTCATATTTTAGGTTTATTTTTCCTTGTGTGACCAGCTCCCGCAGGGCAGGGGGTAATGACAGCACTTCATCAGCAGCGGTGGCGGGGTTTGCATCCATCCTGCGAGCGACAGCTGCGTCCCCAGCCCGCCCGGGATGGAGCGCCCCGCAGCCATCACTCACCAGCGCCTTCATTAACAAACTGCCCTTAATTACAGCGCTAATTGCGGAATTATTTCATAGCGGCAATTATTCTCCTCAGCCCAATCCAGCCTGTTCAGGCAGGGCATTGTCTGTGGGAATGGCAGTGAGCCAGCTCAGCTCCAGCCCAGGGCTCTCAGTGCTGTCAGCCCCGAAATGCAGCACCCCAGGGTGGCAGCTCCGGGCTGGGGGAGCACCCGGGGGCTCCAGCCCCACGGTGGGACCCTGAGTGTCGGGCACAGAGCGTCCCACCACGGCCACCACCCTGTGGCCAGCAGGAACCAGGAGCTGGCTCACAAAAACAGAGGAAAGTATCTCGGGTTGCAATCCAAGATGTGGCCAGAAATGTGTATTCTATCCCACCTGTTGGAGCCGGGTTGGGCAGTTACCCTGATCTCCTGGCACACATTATCTGCTCATGGGCCAGCTTTAAACCAGCTGGGGCAATCATCTTTATCTTTCCCATGCCCCACCCTCCCTCCAGGAGAGATCTCCTGTTAATGGGCCATTGTTAAAAACTGGGCGTGGCAGTCATCTTTACCTTTCCCATGCCCCACCCTCCCTCCAGGAGATCTCACCTGTTAATGGGCCATTGTTAAAAACTGGGTGTGGCAGCGATTCTTATCTCTGTGGGGATATCTTCTGTTAATGGGCCAGCTTTAAACCAGCTGGGGCAATCATCTTTATCTTTCCACAGCCATCCTCCCTCCAGGAGAGATCTCCTGTTCATGGCCATGGAGTCCCAGGGCATGGCTGATAAAATTCCATCATCCCATGGGAGATGCTCCAGCCAGGGGAGGAGCCAAGCCCTTCCTACCCAGAGAAAAACTGGGATTTGGAACACCAGAGCAGCCTTTTCCACTGGATTCCAGAGGAAAGCCAGACCTTTCCACATCATCCCTGCACCTTCAGAGGAAACTGCCCCTTCTCCAGGAGCACTGCTCCAGCTGAGCCACATCTGCCACTGCAGGAGGATGCAGCCACCATGGAATGGGACTGTGCCAACACCCTGACTGACTGACGGGTGTCAGCTTGGATTCTGACTCTGGCAGGGTTTGGGGATTGTTCTTTGTAATACTGCATTTCTATTTTAATTTTCCTAGTAAAGAACTGTTATTCCTATTTCCCATCTCTTTGCCTGAGAGCCCCTTAATTCCAAAATTATAATAATAATTTGGGGGAAGGAGGTTTACATTCTCCATTTCCAAGAGAAGCTTCTGCCTTTATTGGCAGACACCTGTCCTCCAAACCAGGACAGAAAGGAAGGTCAAGAAGGGGCGAGGCCCTTTGAAACCACAACTGGGAGCTTTCCTGTGTAACCACTGGTTTTCAAAGTTCACCACTTAAAGAGTGATCCCAGATCATCTCGTAACAGCACAAGATCAAGACAAATGGGAGGTTTTCTCCAAAGAAGAGTACAGCTTTGTTAGAAACTTCCCATAGATCATCCTTGTAACAACTTTACAGCCAGGAAGTGAATCTATTTCATTTTGATCATTTCAAATACTCCATTAATGAGAAAAATTGAGGCATATTAGTCAGAGATCTGAAATACTGAGGAAGCACGAGCTCAGGGTGAGGCTGTGAGCAATTCCTATGTCAGGCAAGTGGGGGGAAAGAAAAGGGGATTATGATGATGCACCAATGGGAGAAACTGCCAGAGGGCAGGGTTAGATGGGATATTGGGAAGAAATTCTTCCCTGGGAGGGTGCTGAGGGCCTGGCACAGGATGCCCCAAGCCTGGCAGTGCCCAAGGCCAGGTTAGACAGGGCTTGGAGCAGCCTGGAATAGGGGTGGGCAGGGGTTGGAATGAGATGATGTCTCAAGGCCCTTCCAACCCAGCCCATTCTGTGATCCACTGCCTGAACCCTGCTGCAAAACCTCGGACTGGTCAGATCTGCTCAATTAATTCCACACTCTCCCTTGCTTCTGCTGCTTTCTAACTATGGCAGCTGCCAGCGGGCAGAGGAACACCCAGCACAGACAAATTCATGCAAAGTTTTCATGTAATAAAGGGGGGGAATCAAACAGCAAATCAACCTGCCATGACCTCAGCTCCTCCCAGCTCCCGAGTCCCACACAGCAGCCGTGCTCCAATGCATCTTTAATGCCTGACCTGGTTATGTATATGCAAATATTGGAACAGCACCATCTCCAGCGCTCTGGGTGTACCTGGTGTGCAGACACAGGAGCTGGCTGCTGCTCTGGGTTTCCAGCCCCTCCTCGCTGTGCTGCTGCCAGTGCCATCTCATCAGTGGCAACTCCTACAGAGAGATGCTCCTGCAGACTGAACGCTGGGCTTTGGGGGCTCTCTAAATCCGTGTAATTTTGGAAATTCTAGGGTAATTTTGGAAATTCCAGGGTAATTTGTTTGTCAATTTTATTAGAAGAACGCAGCACAGAGCTGCCTCTACTCAGGGCAGTTGGTACAACAGAACATTTCCCTGCAGGATCTCATACCTGGAAACTGGGAGCAGGTGACTGCTCTCACAGCCAGGCAGCCCAGCACAAGAGCTGGCCAGTGCCACCCAGGCACCTTGGCCAAAGAGGATGGAAAATATCAGCACCCACAGGGTGGAGGGGCAGTGCAGACACTGCTGCCAACACGTGCTCTTCAAGAGCTCAGGTACTGCAAATCACAATCCATTTGTGATCACTGCACTTCTGCACTTCTCAGTCAAAGCAGAGACATTCAATAATCACCCAGAAAAGCACCATCTGTTATGCCTCATAGCTTAATTAAACTAAAATACAGAACTCTTTAATTCTCCCAGCTCATAAAGATAAAGGTCATCCCACAGCTTTACTGTCAGGTATCCTGCACAGAAAATGCAGAGGTTGGAATTTCTCACCCACACATCACTGAGATGTGGCACCATCTCCCCAGCACACACAATTCCACAGTGTGACAATGGATTGCTGGACTGACAGCCAGGATGGACAGACAGTCCTGCAGTACAAGGGAGCTGCCAGGCTGGACCAGGCCAGGGTGGGCACCCCCTCCCTGCCACCCAAACCCTCCTCATGCTGGCCCCAGCCCCTGCAGATCCCTGCTCCACAGGCTGGGACACCAAGGGCTGTGCCTACCCACCAGATCCTGCTAAAGGCTTCTGCCCAGGCTGCCCTGCTGGCCCATGGCAGTGCCCACAGCAGCAACACTGATATTGCACAGTGCCCAGCACTCCATCCCACAAACACCAGCATGCCCCAGACAGAGGCCCCTCATACTGGAAAACCACCCAAATATTCAAATGGGAACCAAACACACACCCAGCAGTGGGATGGGAGGAAGTGACAGAGGCACCCATCATTCTGGGAGTGAAACAGGAACTGAAAGTTCCCTGTGAAGAGAACCTGGAGAAGCCACTCAAGCGCTGGTTGTTTTCTCTTCTGCATTCACATGCAGGGAGAAGGTGAACAAAATGAACTCAGAACAGGACTGTACAGGTAACCCAGCTCCATGCCAATGGAAGCTCCAGCCCTTCCCTGCCTGCCTGGTGTGCCAGCGTGGGTATCAGGCCTGTCCTGCTCTCCTGTGCTGCAAGGTGGCCAGTGACTCCACAGCCAAAGCTCCACTCTCTCCAAAGCTTCCTGCACCTCCACTGCTCTCCCTGCAAAGATCTGCTTTGTCTTCCAGCACAAACCCAGCAGAAGAATCGCTAAGGCAACCAAAATTCAATTATTGGCTTGTCAGCTTTCACAGCATTTCCTTGTCGAGATCTGGGTAGGGGGAACAGGGAATTTCAACCTGTCTGGAGCCTTTGTGGTGCCAGAGCAGCTCCAGGAGCAGGGCATGTGCTGCACACAGGGATGAGCTGCCCCTCTGGAACACTAACAGAGTATTCTGGGACCATGGGGCTTTTCTTGCTTTCTGCTTCCTGTAGGTGGAGGCAAACTCCTTGCTGAACAGCAGACAGACAGAAAACAGCCCGGAGCTACCTGCAGCAGCTGCCAGGAACAGCCCATACACCCTCCCTCCTGCAGAGGGGCATCCTCAGCATCCCCCCTGCCCCGAATCCAGCCCCCAGCCCGGGCTCTGTGCAGCCCCACCCAGGGTGGAACAGCCCCAGCAGCCCCAGGACTGTGCCCCTGGCTGTCCCACAGCACTCTCTGCACAACACCCTGGCTGCTGGTTCTGCCAGCCCATGGATCACCATGGCACCCGGGCAGGGGGCACTGCTTGCCCGTAGTTCACATCCAAGAGGTTTCCAAGCTGCCCAGTCTGTCTGGGGGTGTCGTGTCCTCCCTCCCTGGCACAGACAGGTTTTCAGCAGCACAGTCATCCCACCCCATGCCCAGCACAGCAGGCTCAGCCCCAGGGATGTTGCCAAACCCCTGGCTGGAGGCTCCTTCCCCCCAGAGCCATGCAGCTGCCTGCCAGCACCACCACAGCCTCTAACGAGCTGCCCAACCTTGCCCCTCTTCTCCACCCAGGCTTTAAAATTTAAAGCTCCAGCCAGCTCAACACGAATAGATGAGCAGGAACATCACACTGCTCTCAGTGTAGGTGCAGTGCTTTATATCTTCATTAATATTTCAGCCTCTCCCATCTCCTCCTCCTCCTGCAACTGGCCTCATTTTATTTTGTATCTGCAAGACACCACTCTTAACTCTGCCAAGTTCTTGTTTGCTTGGAGCAAGGCTCCCTGCCAAGGGACTGCACCTTCCTGGCACTGCCTCTGTTCTGAACCCCAGTCCCGAGCCCAGGGACAACGTGGTGCCTCTGCCACCATATGGACCCTCCCATTACTGCCCAGTAAGTGACATTTGGGGTGGCAGAAGCGGGGTGAGGGTCAGCCCCAAGCCAAGGGCAGAGCCAGGTGTCCAAGGTCTCACTCCACACAAGGAGACCCACCAGATGGATGGCACAATGCAGCCCTCTGAGCCCTGTGGTCAGTTGATACTTTTCTGACTTGATTATGAAGAAATTAAATTATACAAATATTTCATTAAATATCTTTTTAAGCCTATTAATATTAATATCAATTCTGCCTCTTATGTGCCTGGCATTTAAAAACCCATTTTAAAAATCTCAAACTAATTTAAGATTTACATCTAGAATACAAATCAGCGAGCCAGACTCCCCACTCCCTATTTTGCCTGGCACCCATATCTGCCCAGTTACTGTTAGCTGTCACTGGGTGCCACTCACACAGGATGAATATTCAAAGCCTGCAAGTGTTTCACAGCTCTCCGGCCACTGCATTTGTTTAAAGCCACAATTACAGTGAGCAGGCAGCCCCTGGAAGACCAGAGTGTTCTGTTTGTCTGCACACCACCACAGCACTGGCACACTGATAGGGCTCCAAATTAACAATCAGGATTCTGTGCTGAATGTGAGTTTGCTTTGCTGTCAGCTGGAGCTGCAGGGAGGCAGCAGGGACAGCAGCACCTGCCTCCCGTGCCAGCCTCGCCTCCCCTCCCTCCCCACTCACACAGCTACCCTTCATTTATTCCAAGGGCCACTCTTTCTGCAACCATCTTGCACAACACACAGCTTCTTTTTAACCACCCAGAAGCCTGGGGAAAATGAAAAAAATTATCTTTTCTTAGCAGCCATCCAACAAATGAAAGGCAAACGGGAAATGAGCATCGTTTAAACACTGGTACATCAATTGGGAGAGGCTTCTCATGCTGGCCAAGCTCTCCAGTGCCTGAGCCCCTGCCCAGGCTCTCTCTGAGGTCAATACTCCCCTGATGGCATTTTAAAAAAAGCTTTTGGTGGCCCAGGCACTTCCCCTGACCCTCTCTGTCTCACAGGCACTCCAGTGAGGAGCGTTCCCAGGGGAGCACAGACACTGCAGAGTGTGGAACCCCACAGATTTATCTGAGCCTGTGTCCTTTGGTGGCAGCCCACCCATGGCAATGCCTGTTCAGGTCACAGGGTGACAAATGATGATGGAAGAACCCCACAGGTCATGGTTTGTGAAGAGCACACCTGTACAGCCCAGGGTGGTCACTCATCTTTGGGGAGAGCACGTGGTCACTGCACAGGGAGGGATGACAGGAGATGCTCAGCATGGATCACAGGGCTCAGGGCTGGTCCTCAGCTGATGCTGCAGCCCCAGTCACTGGGAGGACACTGGGGACCCCCAAATCTGTCCTTTTTGGGGGCTCCAGCACCACAGAGTGACCCAGCTGCTCCTCAGACCACAGCCCTGCCTTTCAGACTTGGCTGCCTGGGAAGCCACAGGCAGCTCCAGTGCTCAGACTTCCTTCCTTGTTACCTCCAATGATTCATGAGCTTGTATCAAAATATTTGCATTATAGCTGGCGAAATCTGAAGCCAAATTTCCCTTGCCTCTCACAAGTGTAAGCTGCAGATGCAGCCAGGGAGCTGCTCCTCTCCCATCCAGCTCCAAACCTAAAGGATCACACGAAGGACAGCACCCAATTAACATCATGCTAAATAAAACCTCCTTCCATGCAGAAGAAACAGCTCATCAGCAAAGCCATGGAGCTCACACCAGCTCTGCCTGGCTCGCAGTGAGGGCAGAGCAGGAACACAGAGAGGCTGGAGCTGCACCCTGAGCTCTGTGCTGAGCACAGCTCCTGGCACTCTGGCTAAGAGGAGAGCACAGGGCCAGCCCAGGGCTGAGGGAAGGAGCTCATCCCCACCAGCACTGCTGGCAATCCTTGAGACATGGCTCTGCAGCTCCGTGCCAAGTCACTC
This sequence comes from Muscicapa striata striata, assembly GCA_030060385.1. NCBI lineage: Eukaryota > Metazoa > Chordata > Aves > Passeriformes > Muscicapidae > Muscicapa > Muscicapa striata. The sequence continues at coordinate 477,084 of JAREIS010000122.1, forward strand.
TGGCTTCTGCATGTCCTTTCTGCAGCTCCTGCCTGTGCCATTCAGCCAAGAGACAGCAAAGGAAGGCCCTTCTCTGCATGATCTGTACCTTAAACCAAACATCACCATCCTTTTGAACCAGACACACAGCTAGAAGAGACATTGCTGGAGAGGAGACCCAAACAGCTCTCTGCTATTTGATTGATGTAAAAGGGCTCCCCCTGCCCCAGAACCACCCTGAGCTCCACCAACACCCAAAACACAGGGGTGAGAGGCAGCATCCCTGTGGGGCTGGCCACTGCCCTCCTGCCCCAGGCACCCCTCAGGGTCACCCTGGGACACACACACACCTGCTGGACCCCACAGCTCCATGCTCAAGGCAGGAAAGGCAGAACAGACCCCACTCATCTCTATCTCATGCATTATTTCTCCTCACAGCAACAAGAAGCTGCTGACAGAGTTCACCAGCCAAGTTCCACTTTATGGCACCAACAAGACCAGAAAACAATTCTCTGTCTTCTTGTCACATTAAGTGTTTCAATATCCAACTCAGTGTTTCCAGTCTAAAAATTTATGAATTCAGTGAGCAGCCTGTGCAATATCTTTCCTTTCTATCCATCTGCTAAGGAAAGAAATTACACTGGCCATTTGTCACGATCGTCATTCCAAAGATAAGTAACAACTGAAATAACTTTAACTTACCTTAAGACCTGCAGCTACCATAAAAAACAGCTGCATGTGCAGGTTCTGCCATGCTGTAATAAGAGATTAATTTGATTACTCAGAACAAAGCTAGTAGAGGACCTAAAAACCAGGGCAAATTTATCATACTGTTATGTTTGGCTCACAGACGTTATCAGTGTGTAGCTACAAAACACATCAGCTGTGCAGGAGAATTTACAGAACTTGTAATTTTCATCTAAACAACAGCACTGAGGAAATGTGGTCTGGGTTGGGGAAACTCGAGTTTCATTCCCAACTGGAAGCAGCACACACATCCCTTCGGTTTCAAAAGTAAAGGGCACAGACTTTCACAAGTAAAAAGCAGAAGGGAATGTGCAAAGTGTGTTATTTAAGAAGAAAACTGCTGGGAGCATTTTTGCTCACCCCAAGAACCTGCTGGCACCTGGCACAGCCCAGCCCACGGCACAAGGGCCACATTTCCCCCATGGGCAGCTCAGCTGGGCTGTGCCCACGCTCTGCACCAGTGAAACTCATGGGTGGCATCAGCTCAGATGAGTCTGGGTCCAAGCACACACAGGGGCAAATCCAGGTGGCCACAGGAGGAGGAAACAGGACAGCCAGTCCCTTCTTCAGCTGCATGCTCAATCTAGCACCAGAAATGCTCAGCCAGCAGCATCCCAACACCCAGCAGGGCTCAGTGTTTTGTGGCTCTGCTCTCAGTGACCAGAGCACAACAATCCTCTCCAGACACTCAGCTCCCTTCTCAGCTGGACAAGGGGGGGTTTGAGTGCCCCACCTCACACATCCCAGCGTTTATCTGCACAGGCACAGTGGAAGCAGCTGGGATTTGCTCATTTGGAGCACAGCCCATACCTATCAAGGGTCAATTAATCTGCTTGTCCAAATGCAGAGACAGGAGTTCAAATTAAATCTTGAGGCTCAACTGCCTTAAAAAATTCCTTCCCCCGAGGGCTCGGCTTCGAACAGCCATCACAACACAGCAAAATAATTAATCTCTGCTCAAACAGGGACTAAATGAGACTGAAGGAGCTGGGGAATGTCTGAGCAGGGTTCTTGGAGGAGCAGTGAGGACCAGCACGCACAGTCTGTCAACACTGCTGCTCACCAGTACCAGCCAGGAAACTTCTCCACATCAGGGGCTCCATCCTGCACCAAGGGATACAGAAAATCCACCCCTCTGAAGCACAAATAAAGCAGGAGTGCCGAGACAGGAAGGAAGAGAGCAGGGGAAACACAGTCTCCAAACTCACTTCTGCAAAGGACTGAAGACATGCCATGCCAAGGGCTCACTTCATAAAAAACCCAGGCTCCTCTTCAGCATCACTTTGCAAAACTCCACATCTGAAGCAGAAACCAAGGGCAAAACTAATCAAAAGGATACGGATGCTGCGCGTGGAATGGTTGGGTGGGGGGAAGGAGGGATGGGGGCTCTGCTCCCTGCTAAATTTAGTCTGATTTTCATCTGCCTTGAAAGTGCCAGCACTAGGCAAGGAATAAAACAAGGTTAAAGAAAGTGAAGTTGAAAGCCGATGTCTTCGTGTTTATCTACAAAAGCAGCACAACTTTCAAGAGCATCATCCCAGGCGAGCTGTCAATTTGCATAGCAAACCAGCTCGGAGAGAGGCTCTGCCAGCCTGCCCACAGCCCCCCAGACACCCCAGAACCCTCCTCCTCCTCACTGAAATCCTCCTGACACCCCCAGTGCAGCACAGTTTAACCAAAGCAGCTCCCCATCCCAGTAGGGTTTGCTCTGTGACCTCCCAGCACGGTGCCAAGGCACTAAAATAAACAGCAGGAAAAACAAACTGCTCCTCAAGTTGTCTTGGGACTTTTAGGAAATTCAAGGGACTTTTAAGTCCCTGTCACTGACGCAGTGCAGAGCCAAGGAAACTCCAAGACTTGGAGGAGTTTCACTCCACAGCTTCTCCAACTTTTGACAAGACTAGACTACATATGGCCACTATTTTCTCCGCAGCGTGTCTCATACCACTGCTTGAGAGAAGCCCAAGAATCCCACATAAAATCTGTGGACAGGCTCTAAGTCGTGGTTAACCACTGAGGATCATCTCAAAAAGAAATCCTGGGGGATTTGGCAAAGCAGGCAGAGAACCACCAGGAATCAAAACAGGCTTGTGACTCATCTGTGGCATAGAGCTGGCACGAGGCACCACGCACAAGTGGAACAGCCCTGCAGCCTTAATGAGCTTGGCTCAAGATAGGAACACCAGCTCTTCTTTCCTGGAAAAAATGACACCAGCTACAATAAAGGTGCCCAAAATACAGAGGCTTCCAGCGTTATTGATAAGTTCTACAAGTTTGTTAATAAAGGCTGCAAATTACCAGGCTGAAACCTGTCATTTACTAATCAAATTTAAGAATAATTTTCCTCCTACAGAGACAAGATGAATTATTAATTCCTTCAGAGCTGGTTGAGGAGCAGCCTCCAACACTGCACAAGATGAGATCTTGGAATCTTCCCACCAGCAGCACCCGGGGGTGGTCACTGCAGGCACTTTGGTGAGCCTGGAGTGTGACATGGTGGCACTGAGGGGACCATGGCACCAAAATTTTCACTGGATGGAAATTCCACTTGGATCTATAGACAAAATCCAATGCAAACACGAAGTGCCAAGAAGGAATTCCCCCACCTGTGTAGTCAACACTGCCAAGGATTTGGGAACCATTAAAGGAGGCTGTTTAATTCCAGCCTCTAACGAGCATCCTGACATTAACACCAGGATTAATGACCCTGAGCACTTCTGAGGAAAAGGGAAGGCAGCTACTACCCAAGGGTTTCCTACAGAATTGCCCATGGAAGCACAGCTTTAACCAAGACCCTGCTGTAGCACAGCCGTGCAGGGAAACCCAAACCTCAGCACCAGAGTTTGTCCTCAGCGGGCTGGACAGAAAAGTTCCATGCTAATGTGACATTTTCCTACCGTGAAGAGAGCCCAACACTAAAATTAGAACATAAATCAGGCACAAATATTCCTCCAGACACGGAATCAGCTCAGCTTTCCCCCATCTCCTGTATGCACCAGGGGGGTCACGGTGAATTCTGCTCCATACCCGAGCCCAGGCAGGCACAGAACGCTGCAAACCACAGCAGTTGGCTGCAGATAACGCCAGTGATTAGAGCCTGGAAATATCCCTTTAAAAAGGGAGATTGGAAGATAAATCCTGCAGAGCCTGGGATATTTATCCCAGTGCGCTCCAAGCGCAAGGCACGCCGGGGAAGGAGCGACTTTAAACGCAGCATCAGCTCATAAAAACAACAGTGCTGGCCCCAGGGAGGCCAGGGGCTGCCTGGGGAGCAGGGGCAGCCTGCAGGACAGGCTGCACACACAGAAATGCATCTCTGAATGACCCCAGCCCACACCAAGCCCTCTCCATCTGTGTCCAAACCCGCACAGCCAAGCCCAGGTCTGACCGCGCTGTCCAGGGGAAAAGCTCATCAATCCAGCTGCAATTCCCTGGCTCCCAGGGAAACCCACCACACCACACACAAACACTCACTTTCAATCAATATGCAATGGAATATAAGCAGGACACCACAGGCCCTGCAAATTAAACAGCACGTTCACAGCGCATCACAACTCGGCACATTAATAATTAGCATGTTCTTTGTTTCGGATTCAATGAATTTATATCATCCTTCAACACTGTTTAGCCAAAGCAAATAAAAAACAAGAAAATCACATTACTTTTTCCTATCCATACAGAATGATCTGGATATTCACATTCAAATTTGCCATCCTGGATTAGCTGAAGGCAATTACTCGACTTGCTGAATTCTTTTACAATAATTTAAAAAGAGAACTCCAGTCTGTTCTAATAAGAAAAATGAAATCCCATTAGCTGCGTCTCCCATGTATATTAACATTTCTTTTGTTTAGAAAGGTTAATATCCCCCAAATAAAGGAGCACAGACTGCCTGTTAAAATAATTACATCATGACATTTCCAAAGGGTTGGCAGATAGACATGGTTTCCAGCAAAGACACAAACAAAATAAGAAGACTTTTATAAAATTATCTAGACTTAAAATATGGGAGGAAGGAGTGTGTCTGGATGCTCCAACAGCTTTTGAGTGGTTGGACTTAGCTAAAGGAAACACCTTCCTATCCCAGCTCCCATCATACACAATCAGGGTACCTAGTTATGTGGTTTGGGGAGGTTGGACCTTCAGCAGAACACTGAAAAGCCCCAGATCCACTGGTTTTCTATAGAACTGCTCAAGACAAGAGCAGAGAGGGCCAGGCTGAGCTTCCACTCACTGGGGAAGGAGTCTGGGACCCCATCAACGCAGCAGAACACATGAGCAGCACAAGCCAAACACTCCACAGCCAGAAACCAGCAATGCTTCAAACACTGTGATCCCAGGCATTCCCAGATGTGAGCCTGTAAATGCTGCAGCAGGCAGTGCCAGCCCCTCCTGGCTGATGCACAGAGCACAGAGAGAAGCACAGCCCTGAGAAATCCCCTGCACACCCCTCACCTGGAACTGGGAACAGCTCCTGGGCACCTTCCCACCACTTCAGCAAATCCCAGACCAAGAGAGCAAACAAACCCTGCACCTGCTCAGTTCTCACCTGTGATTACACCCTGGCACCAGGCACAGAGCCCTCCCCATCCTCCTCCTCCCCGCTCCTTTCAGGGGACCCAGTGGATTTGCTTTGGGCCACCTCTAGAATCACATTTGGCTGCCACACATTTGTGGCTTCTTGCAAAAATCAGCTCTCTTCATTGCATGAAATATTTGCATATTTTAAAGCGCTTGAAAAGCAACAAATGTTACAGTTTCCAAATGATTTTGGAACAAGCACATGTAATTAGCCCTGTCTAACAAATCTGCTCCCGACTGCGGTAGTAAACAACTGAATTGAAGCCAAAACCTGGTTCATAGACATCAAATGTCAAGGTCTGACTCCAGTTCTAAGGAGCCTGGCAGGTAACACCTCCTTGGGGCTCCTGGCTGGGACTGAGCCCTGGCAGAGGATGAGATGCCCTGGGCCCCTGGTGCAGTAAAAATGCACCACTGGGACCCTGCAGCCTCCCCTGGCAATTCCACTGCAGCTGGCACGGCACAGATGTGACTCCTGGGCTACAAAAAACACCCCAAACCTTCCCAAAGCACCTCCTCTCTGGGCTCTGGCACCAGGGCAGCAGCGAGCCACGAGTGCAGTGCAGGGAATTAACTCATGGGTGAATTTTGGGAGCTGCTGAAACAAATCTGCTGATGGTGACAGCAGCCAGTGACGGATTTGAAGGCAGTGAGCCCTGCAGCCAGGCTCCCACTCACACACACAGCACGGCAGGGTGGCACAGGGGGGTGGCACAGGGGGGTGGCACGGGGGGGGGGGTGGCCAGTCCCACTCAGAGCTCGCCAGGGCAACCACGAGCCACGGTGTGTGTGCCCAGCAGGACACAGGCAGAGCTGCAGCTCCCCAGCCCAGCCCCAGCCATGCAGCTCTGGCAGTCAAGGCACCAAGGGGAGAGATGCTCACCATGCACAGGAACACCAAACTGCTCGCAGGGGACTGTCCCTGGTGTGGCACTCGTGACACAGGCAGGGAACCAAACCCTTTATCTGATTTAACCAGGGGGCTCCAGGCTGGGCAGAAACACTCTGCTCCCAGGGCAGGATGCTCTGCAGAAGGTCAGACCCACGTCCAGGCGAGAAAAGCTCCTCAAGGCAGTGCCAAACCCAAGCCCTGGGACAGATGGCAGGACCAGAATCAGGACACCATCACTGGCTCCCTCCCACTTCTGCTCTCAAACAAGCAGAGAAAACTGTTGTTTTTTTGCAGAACGCTCTGCAACACAATTTCTGTGAGAGCATTAGACCACAATACTGCACTGTAAAGAGGCTTAATACTGATGATGAAAATCCATCTTTTCTTATTGCCTCTTCCATGGGTTGGGAATAAAGACTGCCTTCATCCCAAAAAGGTCATGTTTGCATTTCTGGTAAACACAACACTTTGTTTTTTCCTCTCCACCCAATATGCTCAAGTGAGTCACATCTGGCTGACTTGTCAAAAGATAGTGAAAGTTTGAGGAAATGGTGTTCCACAGATGTTACTGCCTAAAAATAGCCTTGCCACAACTGATAACAATTTTCCAGCTCAGTGGCCAAATATTCTGCTCCAAGGCATGTATTGCCAATTGAGATTATTGCAGATGCCAAGTTCAGCAACTTGTTTCTTGTCCTGGAAAAACTTTTCTCTCCTACCATCTCCTGTCAGCACAGCCACATGAAATCCTTCCAGGATTTCAACACTGCTACTGTTCTACCACAGAGCTGAGACCTATCCATCACAAACAAATTCAACGCTGCTTAATCTTCATCTTCCAAAGGAATAATTTTCAAATCAGGTACCTGTAATAAACAGTTGTTCTCTCACAAATTCCTATGAAGAAAAGTGCAGATTTGGCATCTCAGGGTAGCATCTTTCCAAGCTGTGTCTTTAGCAGGGACACAGAAATAATCACATTAGAGTGTCAGCCAATAAATACTGGAGGAGCAAAGCACAGACAAAGCAATTTCTGCAAACTCTGCTCAGATTGCTTCTACAGTTATTGATAACGGAAGAACTGAATGCAAACGACGTCAGGCTGGCAAAAATAAGGAAAATATCTTCCGGAAAAAATTCTATAAAATGAATCCTGATATCCCATTGCCATCTAAGTTAAAACTCTGCAGAGGATAAAGGAACTTCAAAAGCCGGTGCATTTACTGTTGAAAATGCTTTACATTCCATGACTAAATCAGCCAGGCACGGAGGTATTTCCATCTCGATTGTGCTGATGTTCACAGGCTGAGCTGCCAGCAGAGCCCCCTGACTGAACACCGTGTCATTCCCAGATAAAGTGTCCAGGAGGCAATTCACCAGCTCTTCAGCAGGAGAGAGCGATGACCTCAATCCCCTCAGGAAGAATCTCTCCCTAAAATGCCTTCAAAAAGTGAGAAAAAAGGGATTCTGCAGGAATCCATCATCTCTTCCTTAAGTAGCCCGCTGCACTCCTGGCCTTTGTTCAGCATTTGAAAGGATCCCTGTTCTCTGTGACACAGCACACACTGCCAGGTTTGGGCACTGGTGCCAGCAGGGTGTCCCTGCTCTGCCAGCAGCACTGGGGCTCAGGGGCTGCAGGGAACACAGACACAACTGCTGCTAACAACAGCCCCCAAAAAATCAACTTTGCTCCATCCGAGTTTCTTCTCGGGAGAGAAAATGTTCTGGATGGCACCAAGACGACTGAAACCTAACCAGGAGGGACTTTATACTTTAAAAACTCTTTCTGTTTGGTTTCCTGATTACTGCCTCAATTCAGAAACCTAGTAACAGATGGAAAGAACGTTTTTTGCTAAGTCTTTCACAAGCAGCAATTTAACTGATAGAACCAAGATGATCTTTTCCCTCAGCACTGCTGAAAGAAAACATAAAAGAATTTGAAAATCCCACAGCAGCTCCTTCCCTCCAGGGGAGATGGATGTTTGATATTTTAAGCATCCCTACAGCAGAACTGTAGGGAGAGAAGCAGGCAATGCTCTCAGGGGTGCTGAGTGTGCTGTGGGGCAAACACCCTGCAGCCCCATTATCCCTGGGGTCATCCTCATCCCTGGGGTGCAGCCCCATTATCCCTGGGGTCATCCTCATCCCTGGGGGTGCAGCCCCATCCCAGTGATGGGACAGGCAGGACCTGCAGCAAGTCCTCAGGGGACACTGTTGCAACCCTGATGGGATGCTCTGTCACCCCACCAGCCTCATGGGATGCTCTGTAACCCCACCCCACAATCCTTGCATCCCACCCCACGGCTCGGATGAAAGCTCAGCACCGTTGCTAAGACGTGGTAAAAACTCAGAGGGTTTCTGGGGGGTTGTCTGCAAGTTAAAGAGGGTTTAGGAGCCAAGGAAGCAGCAGTCCCAGCTGCTGGTGACACCTCAGCATCCCAGCCAGGTCCCTGCAGGAGGCACAGGCACAACACGAGCAGAACAAACCAGAAATAAACATCTCCCCGAGAAAGTTTTGTAACATCTCCTATGCCTGTCACATCCAAATGCTCTCTGCAGAGACAGATGGTCCAGGCTTCTATTAGCAGTGAATAATGAGATGTGAAGTGGAAGGTGTGAGATGCTGCTTAACCTTGCTTCCCCCCAGCACCCTCAGTCCTGAACCGTGCAGCATTTGGTATTTTTGTATTGTAAACCACCAAGAAACACCACAATATTCACAGGTTTGCCATGCACCGCTTCTTCTGCTGTCCTTAAAAACAAACCTGTTCCTATCTCAGCCTTCTTCAAGGCTGGCAAAGCTGAACCATCTGCCACGAAACCACAGCAGATCCAGCCACAAATCAGAGTGAGCACCCAGTGAGCTGCCAGGCACAGCAGCCAGCTCCTCACCCCACCCAACCTTTCCTACCAGATATAAACTGACATTTTGGACACCAAGGCACCTTCTTTCCACTGGATCCCAGAGGAAAGCCAGACCTTTCCACATCATCCCTGCACCTTCAGAGGAAACTGCCCCTTCTCCAGGAGCACTGCTCCAGCTGAGCCACATCTGCCACTGCAGGAGGATGCAGCCACCATGGAATGGGACTGTGCCAACACCCTGACTGACTGACGGGTGTCAGCTTGGATTCTGACTCTGGCAGGGTTTGGGATTGTTCTTTGTAATACTGCATTTCTATTTTAATTTTCCTAGTAAAGAACTGTTATTCCTAATTTCTTATTCCTAATTATTATTCCTATTTCTATTCCTAATATCTTTGCCTGAGAGCCCCTTAATTTCAACATTATAATAATTTGGGGGAAGGGGGTTTACATTGTCCATTTCAAAGAGAAGCTTCTGCCTTTATTGGCAGACACCTGTCCTTCAAACCAGAACAAGGTCTGAGAGGTGAAACCCCAAAGCCCAAGCTGGAGCAGCCCTGGCTGCCCCAAGGCCACTGCTGGCCACTCAGTGCCCCTCCCAAGCCCATCCCCATCAGCAGCACATCTCTCCATCCAGCATTCCTCATGCTAGAGCAACAGAGCTTTTAGAAGGAATCATTGAAAACTATTTAAAACATTTTGTTCAAATTAATGGGGCTATTTCACACAAAAGTGCTTTCCCCAGAGCTGTGTGCATTTGCAAACGTGCCTGCCTAACCGGTTTTAGCAATTTGTAGACAAAAGTTTGGCAACACAGTACACCCAGCTGGGGAATACACATTATGTCTTACTTAGATAAACAGACATAATAGCTGTTCTCCTCCCAGCACCTCTGCTAGCACCTGAACTGAGCAGTACCACACAGCATCACTGCCTGCACAGGGAGAAGGTCAGAGCAGCCACCAGGGACCTGGTGTTCCACCCTGGAAGCACAGAGAGCCTCCAGCAGCATTTCTGGGATCACCAGACACACAGACAAGGCTGTAAATAATCTAAGCTGCCTTCAAAATCCACTTGTAATGATGCTGCCCACAGCACCCCACTGCCCTTTCAATGACACTAATCCTCAGGGTCTGTTCTGTTTTGTCTTTATCAAGAAGTGGTGGAGCTCAGGAACAAGTGGAATTTCTACAGGAAACCAAGGGATTGCCTGGATTCCATCAGGACACTCACAGGGAGTGCCCTTCATCCAAGGAACTTTTTCTGCTGGACAATGACAGTGAAATCAAAGGGGAAATGAATGAGGAGTCTGCCTTGGGTTATAACTACACCATTAACATCAGCATCTCTTGTTATCTCCCAGGTGAGATGAGAGATGGATCTGATACCAACCAGTGACCAACAGGACCTGTGCACTACAGGAAACCAGGAGACACTGAGATTAGGGACTGCTCCTGTTTGACCAACCTGCATCCCAAATTCTGACCAAACTGGGACATCAGAGCAAGCAGATCTTGTGTTAGCCTGCTCTGTGCACACACACAAACACAAGATGTGTGTGTTTATGTACACAGTGATCAGAGGGAGGGCCCCAACAACTACAGCAAATCCTTTCTTCAGGGCACATAAAACCCTCTCACAGGAGCAAGTGCTTTAAATCCAATTTGCCACAACAAACAAAGGCATGAAATGCTGTGTAACCCTCACACAGGCATTTACATTCCCTGTTGTTAATTTGAGAAGGAAGCCACGTTTCTGCCCATCAGAAGGAGCCCAGGTCCCATGCTCACAGCTGGGATGTTCTGCCAGGACAGAACTCCCTGAATGCTGCAGCCAGTGTTAATGGAAGCCTCACAGGATCAGAAGCAAAAATTAATCCAGTTTAACAAAGTCTGAGGGCACAGAGTGCTGCTATAAACTCCTGGAAGTTCATCTGAGGCAATCAATAACCAAACAAGGCACTTCCTACCTGCTCCATATCAGACACCACAAAGACACCAAACAAAATGTTGTGTTTTTTTTCCCCCTGCAGTGTCTTCACTGGCACACTGCTGCAAAGACTTATCTCTGAGCAGCCTGGCATTCACCACTGAGACATCCAGATGTGACTGACCCTTCTCACAGCAATGTCCTTGCCAAGGCACCTCCCTGTGCCCAGCCCTTCCACAAAGCTGCTCAGGATTCAAGCAGAAAATTTCTTCTTTAATCAGAACCCCTGGAAACTGAATTAACCCCAGAGAACTTGTACCTGAGAGTTAAAAAAACAGATTTACTGCTACTTCATGGTAAGGTTTTTACAGAAGGATTTAATGCTCCCATCCTGATGGATGCAGGGACAAATCCCCACGGGAAGGGAGGGCTGGGAGCAGGCAGAGACTTTCCCAGCTGGAAGGAGAAGTGGCAGCCTGGTCAGGACCAGCAGTGGCCACAGTCCCACCCAGCCCAGGCCTCTGCCCATCCTGCCTTTCCAAGGGCCTTGCAGAAGACTGTGGTTTTACATCTGATAAACCAAATTCTAAGCCACAAGTTGAAGTCAAACGTGAAGGCTGAACTGATGAGAGTTTGAGCTCTGTGCAGAGGCTGAGGGCAGCCCCCAGGGAGCCCAGCAGTGCCACAGCCCAGCTCTGAGATGTCCAGGGACTGCAAACAGCCCTTGGGACAGCAGGAGGGCTCAGCACTCCCACCCCTCACTGGCCAAAGAGAAACCCCCAGGCCACAGCACCCCAGGCTCCTCCTGACACCCAGCTGCTGTTTTGACAATAGCTTTTTTTTTTTTATCAGACATTTGTCATTAACAAACTTTAGACAAGGTTAATGAAAGTTCTGTCACTTTAATGTCTCGCCTGCTTTAAATTACAGATGTCATCTGCCATGACTAAAGAAAGGGCACTGAGCAATAATACCATAAACTATCATCTCCAGGGACACACAGGTAATTGCATAGCTCATTAAAAAACTGTTTTAATTATTAATTGACCGTGTCAGAGTTGTCCTTTGAAGTCAGTTTTAATTTTTTTCCTTGCGAGCATGATGATTCCAAGCTGACCTACACAACTTTCTGTGCCACCTCCAGGAACTGGAGGGAAGGTTTGGGACCTGGCTCACAGTGTGGTGACTGTGGCTCACACTCAAACATTCCCAAATCACACGGGTAGTGGTGGGAAATGAAAAGGCTTGAGCAATGAAGTGAAAAAACATCCTAAATGTTGGCTGGCCACCAAACCTGAAAGAAGAAAAAAAAAAATCTGAATGGCAGACAGGCCATAGACACAATAAATAAAGAAGGAAGAGTTTTGGTAGCTCCTACAGCCACAAAATCCCCCAGGTCACCTTCTCCTGAGTGGCTCCAGCTCTGTCCCAGGTTTGGGGCTGCACTGTGAGGTCCCTCCCACCCCAGAGCCTCTGTGACATGCACAGCAACAGGGACCAAAAATGGGCTGGGAAATTACACTGGAAATCCACACGGCTGAATTTAGAGTTTCAGCCAAGAGAGTTCTCCTGATGTTGGCACCTTGGGGAACTTTCCCCTGTGACCCCAGGGAAGGTGCTGGAAACTCAAACACACAGAGGCAGCTCTGCTAGCAGGAAATTAAACACAAACCACCACCTCCATGAACAAACCACCTGCACAAACCCTGCCTAAAACACAGCAAGAGACAGAAGCCAGTTATCCTGCAGAGTCTGTGCATCCAGGCACGCTCCAGGAGGGGAGAAATCAGAAATCCCAGGTGAGCCTGTGTGTGGGCTGGGGTTTTTCAGCTTCTGTGCTGTTTTCTGTTAAACAGCCAAGTGAAAAAGCCCCAGAGAGAGCAGAACAAGCTCACAAGTCTCAGCAGCCCACGGGGGCCTCTTGTCCTACAGCCCAGAGCTGGTAGGAGATGTTTGCACTGCAGGGAGGGCTGGGGCACAGAGCCATGCACTGCTGACCCCAGGGATGGATCACAACACTCCCCCCCTGCATCCCAACCCCATCCTGAGCTCACCCAGAGCCCAACCCTGGCAGCCACTGCATCCCCACACCTGCCCAAGCAAGGGAAAATCACCTGGGCAAAGAACAGCAGCAAGAACTGGGGAAGAAAAACCAAATATTTTCACTGAAAAGAACCCCAGTGGAGAACACAAACACATTAACTCTTCCCTGCACTGTAATTCCCCACTAGAGGAGCATTAGCAGGGAATTGAGGAATTTTGAGCATGGGAGTTTCACCCCAGCAGGTTTTGGGGGTTTGTTTTTCACAGAAGGAGCACAGTGAAACACTGACAGCAAAATGCCACACGAGCCATTGGCCACAGCAATGGCCAACACAAATTCCCCTTCCCTGATTCTCTGAACCACAGCAGCACCAGGGACTGCAGAAGCAGGTAAAGATCAAAGCACTGCCATTTCAGTTCCTTAATTGCCAAGTGCCAGACTGGGAGGAAAAAAACAAAGTTTCAACTCAAGATAAGAAAACACTGTGCCCACAAGCACCAGGTAATTGCACACCTGTGTAGGAAAAGGGATTTACAATGAACCTCACCTGAACCTCATCCTGAGGCAGAATACACAGCTCAGATCTGTCTGGGGCACCATTAATTGTCTCTGTGACACAGCCACCTTGATGCCTTGGCCTTTTCAAGCCCATCCTTTCCATGCCAAGAACACAACTCATTCCTTTCTGGCCATGAGTAGCAGACTCACCCTTCCCACCCTGAGTGCAAGGAAGGAGCTGTGAGCTCACCCTGTGAGCCAACATGAGATTCCCCAGGGCTGGGGCAGCTCCTCCTCTCCCAATTCCGTGTGCCTAAGGCAGGGAAAGCCAACATCCCCTGCCAGGCACCAGCACAGAAACCTTCCCCAGCACCAGCACAGCCAGCCCCAACTCCCCAGCTGGAAGGAGCCCAAATTTGGGATGTACACAAACCATCCACACACAGCAGCTGCACAGAGCCCCCCCCCAGGTGTCTGTGAACAGCAGGGTTTAACAAAAGCCACGTTTTTATCACACAACTCCATAAATCCACATCCCACTGCCCCACGAGCTCCCTTCCTAGCCAGCTCCTGCTCCAGCTATTTGCCAGTGTAATTGAATCCTTCTCTTTATATTCCACTCTGGTTTGGGGACAATGCTGCTGAAATACGTTTACCATCCATCTTTCTTAACGTGTTTAATCTAAATAGAAGACTCAAATCCAAGATTGTGCAGTTGATGGATAGCTCACCTTCTTCCACCAGCATGCCTTAAATGCCTCCTGTATATTGCTCCCAGAAAACCTGCATTCACAGGGATTCCAGCCTCTCCTGCCCAGTCAGTGATCATATATTCTTATTACAGCAGAGCACCATTAAAAATTGATAAGGTTCAAGGAGCTGCCACGTGTAAGACAGAGATATGTGAACACACTTCACAGACCCCCAGTGCCATGGGAGACTCTCACCAGTTCCAGAACTGAACCCATCACTCCCTCGAGCACCCCCTCAGTGCTGGCAGTGTTCAGCAGACTGAGGCACCTTCAGCAGCTCCCAGGTGTGCTGGGCTGGCTGAAAAGGGGACAAAAACAAGGCAAAATTCATCCTCTGCTGGCTCCTCAAACCAGGCAAACACTCCCACACTTCCCCCATACCAAACCACCAAGCAATTCCTGATGAGGCTCCAAGCATGGAATCAGCAGAGGCAATAACCCTGCTACTCCTCTGGATGTCCTGACACAACTGTGAGGGCAGTGAGGCCAGCACAGGCTGCCCCAGCCCTGGCAGTGTCCAGCTGGGACAGGGGAAGGTGTCCCTGCCCATGGCAGGGGCTGTGGAAGGAGATGAGCTTTCAAGTCCAGTCCAGCCTGAACCATTGTGGGATTCTGTGTTTTAGATGCACAGCTGGGATATTTAAAGGTATTACACTGGAACCAACAGAGCCCCTCACTGATGCCACACAGTGTGAGCAATGCACTCCCATGTACCCAATAAAATTCTGTAGTAGAAGACTAATTCAGGCATTCTGGATAAAATGCCTGTGCTTCCCTGTCTCCAAGGGGCTTGGAGCTCTGCATTATGGCAGCCCTCACAATGAGGGCAATGCAACCCTGCAGTTCTCATTGTGCAGGGCTCTAAGGAGCCCTGTGTTGCCACATTTTGCAAAAGCACATTACCCTGTGCTGCACAGAAACCTGCCTGCTCTCCTAACCACACCAACCATCCCCTGGAGCAAACAGCTGGCAGCACTCCACAGCCCATGGATTTTCTACATAATCCCTGCTTAATCCCAGCCACACCCCATGCCCAGAACCCAGATATTACAGCCCAGGGAACAGGGGGGTCAGCCAGGGTCAGTGCTGCCCTGCTCCCACCATCTGCTCCAGAGCTGGAGCACACTCAGCAGAGCTCTGCTCTGTGCCATGAACCCCCCTCTCTCTCTCTCTCCATCTCTCAGGGCACTGCTCCTCCAGCCCTGAGCCCTGCCCAGGGCCCCTGCCCAGCCATTCCCCACCTGGGAGCTCCCACATTGACACACACCCAGCTCCAGGGCTGAGACTGGCACCACCCCCAGCCCTTCATTAAAAACTTCTCCTGCCTTCTGTCAGTGGACTTCTCTCAGGCAGCTCCACACAGCACTGACTCCTTCTCTCTGCAAGCTTCCCTCTCTCTTCTGCATGACTGGCCAACCCCAGCCTGTCCCTTACCTGCTCACAGCACAGCAGCACACCATCCCAGCCAGCAACAGCCTCTGCTTCTGCAGCTCCATCTGGCCCTAGAGCAGCTAGCCACTCTTTTATAACCCCCATCCCCACGGGGCAGGCAAGGCTGGCTCCAATCCTCAGCAATCAGGACAGCTGAAACTCATTGAGGAAAATTGCCTTCTGCACCATCCTTACAAACCACCTTCCCACACTGCAGAAGGAGCAGCAGCTGTGCCATGGGAGCATCTCCCTGTCACCCTCAGCACACCTGGCAGCAGATGGCTGTGGGATGGTGCCCAGCAGAGCCAGGACACTGCCAGCACCCAGGGACTGACACCCAGGGGTGCCCAGCAGAGCCAGGACACTGCCAGCAGGACAGGGACTGACACCCAGGGGTGCCCAGCAGAGCCAGGACACTGCCAGCACCCAGGGACTGACACCCAGGGGTGCCCAGCAGAGCCAGGACACTGCCAGCAGTACAGGGATAACAAGAAGCCCCAGGGTGATGGGATTCCTAAATCCTGGCAGAGTAAGGCAGAAGCAGGTCCCTCCCAGGGGAAGGGGAGATAAAGCACAAAAGGTGCAATAAATGAACTGAAACCATTTGTGTTTCTGGGAACAAAGCTGACCCACCACTCTCATTCCTAAGAGCTCACCCTCACTTTCACAGCACAGAAAAATCTATGAGGTCAATGTCTCACATCAATTTTGCTGCTCCTCCTCAGTCAATGAAATAGTTAATTATAGTTTTTCTTCTGGTTTAATACAGGGAGAAGAGTCGACCACTTCATTTAATAATTTAGCTTAAATGTGTCCACACAAGAACACGTTCATTTCTCATTCAGTTTTCAAACTAAATCAATGTAAAGCTGCCAAAACAGAGGCAGAAATGCAACCCCCCCACACTGAGAGCAGAGCAAAGTTCCTCGTCCTTTATGAATGACTTTTGTCTCCAGGCCTGCAGAAGAAATCAATGTACAGCCCTGCCTGGGAACTGTGACCCCACCTGTGCCAGGCAGGAGTAACTGAGAGCAATTAGACACCCAGGGCAGAGAATTCATCAGCAGGAACAGAAATAGAGACATCTCCCACTGCATCCCCCAGCTCCCTCCCAGGAGCCCTGGGCTCCACTGACCTGTGCTGCAGCAGCTGGGATGGCAAAGAGCAGGGTGAGCCTGGAGTGGGGCTGCACTGGGATCCCAGTGGAGCACTGGGATTCCAGCTGAGCACAGATCCCTGCTGAGCACTGGGATCCAGCTGAGCACTGGGATTCCAGCTAAACACAGATCCCAGGTGAACACTGAGAGGTGGAAATCTGAGTTACCCTTATGGCTTCACATCCTCACCTTCCCCAACACCACACCTGCCCCAAACAGGGCCAGGGTAAGATGGAACTGAGCAAAGAAGGAAAGACAAAGGGCACTTGTGATGCCAGCACTCCTCCTCCCATAAATCTCCTTCCTTTTATATTAAAGGAACCCATTGACAGCAAATGCATTTTTCAATATTTCAGCCAAATATAGACTTGCAGTGAACTCAGCCATAAATTCCCCAGGAGGCAGAGGGGCTGGCTGGGGAGGGGAGGGAGCTGCTCTTACACAACGTGCCCTACTTCTACATCCAGCATCTCGTGCTGCCAGCTCCTGTTCCTACTCTTGTTCCTGCTCCTGTCCCTTCTCCTGCTCCTGCTCCTGCTCCTCTCCTGCTCCTGCCCTGCTCCTACTCTTGTTCCTGCTCCTACTCTTGTTCCTGCTCCTGCTCCTACTCCTATACTCCTGCTCCATCTCCTGCCCTTCTCCTTCTTCTCCTTCTCCTTCTCCTTCTCCTTCTCCTTCTCCTTCTCCTTCTCCTTCTCCTTCTCCTTCTCCTTCTCCTTCTCCTTCTCCTTCTCCTCCCCCTGCCCCAGCAGCAGACCCTCCCCAGCAGTGTGCAGGAGCTGTCAGTACCCTCTCCTAGGACAGAGCTGTCCCTAAGGCACTGCAGCTGCAGCCCAAATCAAACCCAGCAGGAGCAAAGAGCCTGCACTGAGCTGCTGCTGCTCCTCTCTGAACTCACACACCTCTCCAGGCAGAGAAGATGCCCTGAGAACAATACTGCTCCTTACAGCCTCTTTTTAAGTCTATCTCCAGAGGGAAAACTCGTGTTTGTTAAACCCCAGCACATGTGAGAAGCCACGACAAAGCAAATAAAGCCTCAGAGGTTTAAGTTGCAGCAGGACTTTACGGTTTATGGGTCGCAGAGATCTGTACTTACTCATCTCCTCCTGTAGTACCAACTGCAAGAGGAAAATGATCCTTAAGCTCTTAAGAAGCCAGAGGACAGGGAAATTGCTTAAGAGAGAAAGGAAGTGCTGAAGCACACGCTCTACAAATCAGTCCAGCCCTCTCTTTATTCCCTGCAGGAAACCCAAGGATAAACAGCCAGGAGATGCTGCTGCTCTGACTCTGCCCAGCACACCATGTGAAATCCCCTCCAAGGCAGTTTTCCAAGCCCACCCTGCCCTTGTTGGGCTGGCTGGCTCCAAGTCAGGCTCCTGTCCCCTGTGAGCCCTGGGGAGGGGGAGCCCAGGCAGCCCCTGCCCAGAGCTGTGCAGGACACACACACACACACCACTCAGCAAAGCCCAGGCTGCACAGAGATCTTACTAGTGCTCCAGAGGATTGGATTAAAAATCCATGAAACATGCAGAGAATGGCACTTGTGGATGCAGCTGCAGTGCCTGGGGCACCTGCCCAGGGAGGTGACACTGGAGCAGCAGCAGCTCCTGTACCAGCCTCGCTGTTTGTGTCACCTTGGTCTGATGTCCAGGAGGTGGCTGAGCTCCAGGTGGTGCCACACCAGCAGTGAGGAGTCCTGGGGCAGCCCCCACCAGGGGAAACCCTGTGCTTTGGGAAGTGCATTCAGCAGCCTGGGGTCAGCACAAATGAGCAAAAAGCCCCAGAAGCTGCCACAGCCACTGATCAATACCCCAGAGGTGAGCAGAATCTCCTGTTCCATCTCACTGCCACGACACATTACCCAGCCAGTATCTCTGTGACAGACAATCAGATCTCTTGTCTACCTTTCCCTTAATAATCCTTGCTTAATCCTCTCTCACATTTTAGCTGCAGCTTTCATTAGGGAAAGTCTGATTTCTGAAAGGCATCAAAAAGCATCACCTTGACACGTGTCACCCCACACACACCTTCCCCAGTGCAGCAGTGCTGCAGCAAGCCCTTGTCCCCATCTGACACAGGGCTGAAATCCCAAAAAGACAAACCCCTGGCACTGACACAGAGGTGGAGCTGCCCAGCTGCCAGCCCTGCTGTTGGAAGCACAGATGAAGGGAAGGGGCTGCTCCTCCTCTGCCATGGACACCTGGCAGTGCTGGGACCAGCAAAGCTGGAGCTTTAACTGGCTCTGGAGCACAGTTCCTGCCCTCCAGGCTGGGGTGGGATGGCACCCAGTGCTGACCAGGTCAGTGCCCCCAGCCCTGGCTCCTTCTCTGTGTTTAATTTCTTTGCATCTCCCAAGGCCTGGGGCTGTTTTTCCCCTGCTGCTGATCGTTCCTAATGCCACCTCCCAGCCCACATTCTCCTCCTTTGCCATCCCGCCGTGAGGTCACCGTGCATTTGTGACAAAGCTGCCATGGCAACAGACTGATGACACAAACACGAGCTGAGGATTTCTCTGCAAAGCAGGAGGAGCAGGAGATGGGCTGGAGGCTGCTCCTCCAACAGCTCTCTCCAGCGAGAGCTCTGGGAATACAGAACATTACTGGCAAAGTAAATTGCTTTTTGTGAAAGTGTTCTCTTTTTTTGAAGTTTTTCCCCCATGCAAAAGTCTCCAAGTCAGAACCTGCCCATTATTTTAATGTGCTGCTCGGTATTTAATAATCTTCTGCCTCAGACACCAGTCTGTTGCCATGGGAATGACAGCAGCACAAATACAGGATTAGGGCTATCAGGCAGGAGAAGAGAAATTATGAATAAGCAGTTATGCTCAATAATTAGCAACTCCATGAAAAAACCCCAAACCATGAATTTAGATGGGTGCATTTATCTCTGTGTTTGAACACAAGCAGGAGCTGCTGCTCCAGAACAGGATTCCCACAGCACAGAAGGGTCTGGGGCTAAGTGGGTCCTGCCTGGGAACAGATTTTATCTTGCTCCTGTTCCTGTTTTCCCTTCTCCCCCTGTACAGACCCCACAGGTCTGGATTCTCCCATCCCCATTCCTCTGGGAATTCCAGCTGGGAGATGCTGGGTGCCCGAGCTCAGGAGGGCATTGCTGGAGCAAGGAACATCTCCTGCACATCCAGACCACGAGCTGCAGCTCACTGCAGCAAATTAAAGCTTTTAAGTCGTTCTTTCTTTTCTAAAAAAAAAAAAAAAAGGGAAAAGCTTTCTGCTTTAATTGGAATTAGTTACAGCACTGCCGAAAAACCGACCTCGAATGGCACCTGCAGCAAAGCCCTGTGTTATTTAACCAGAATCTAACCAGAATTCAGCCAGAATTTAACCAGATCCACAGGCAAAGACACACTGGGATCATCTGTGCCCACTGTGAGATGCTTCTGTTGTCTGCAGTGGAACAGGGGATGTTCCCCTCTGCACTCAGCTGGTGGTGGCACATCTGGTGACACTCCAGCAGGGAGCTGAGGCTGTCCCTTAGGCGTCCCACAGAACACTCCCCAAGGTCAAACCCTTCCTTTGGCCAAAGCAGTTGGGTACCTGAACACAGACAAACCAACTCAGGGAGCCCTGGGGATGAGGATGCTTTTCCCTCCTGCTCATCCCTGCTGGACCCCCCCCACAAAAGCAGCAGAAACCCAAAGGGAGCTGGTTCCCCTCTGTGGCTTTGCTGGGGAGTCCCAGGTTTGTGTCTGTGCCACAGAAACTCGTGCTCTTGGGGCTGGGAGAGGATCTCCACTCACCAGCCTGCACTTCCCATCCACCTGAGACACCTCCCTTTTTGCATATCTGTTGCTATTAAAATTCCTCTTCCAGCACGTAATTCCCTCTACCAGCTTCTCTTGCTTATTAGAGAAGACAAAAAGTATTCTGAGCATCTGATCAGAGAGATCTCATTTTCTCCAGGCACTCCACTGAATTTAATTCTAGATTAAGCATTATTTAAAAAAACAACAAACCACCCCTGCTGCCTCCTACCTCCTCACGCTCCCTTTCAACACAAGGCTGGAGAACACTCCCAAGCCCAGGAATCCAGCTGTATTTAAAAATTACTCCTTCAACAGTTACACTCCTAAATATACTACAGAAAATCAGAAGCAGAAATCACAAGGCAGAAAGGGCTGTTTGGGATTTCCCTGCAGTGTTGTGAGAGGAAAGGTTCTGAGCCCTCCCTTCCTCACCCAAACACGAGAATCCCAGAAAATCTCCAAAAGCTGCTGAAGCATTATTTTATATCCCATCATTTCCAGACTTACTAATGGAGCATCTCCTGGCTGACCAGTGCCTGATCCTCTGTCCGAGCCCGAGCCTGGCCCGTGCCAAACACCAGCCTCCAAATCCCACCTCCAACT
Source organism: Muscicapa striata striata (assembly GCA_030060385.1). Classification (NCBI taxonomy): domain Eukaryota; kingdom Metazoa; phylum Chordata; class Aves; order Passeriformes; family Muscicapidae; genus Muscicapa; species Muscicapa striata. Next base: position 498,325 of record JAREIS010000122.1, read on the forward strand.
GAGCTCACTTACCCCAAAAAAACAGGAAAACACAACTAGCACAAATGCAGCAACTTGGATAGAAAACCCTGGACAAAGACAAGTTGCAATGCAGGGAGGTGTTGACAGCTGCTCCTCCAGTTCCACAAAATCAGAAAAAAACACACAACCAGATGAAGCCTTGGCCAAGTAAAGCCCCTGAAGAGGAGGAGAGGTTAATAAATGCTGAAACAACCTTTGAGGCCTTTTTATTTATACCTACATACACATGAGCACAGGGATTTGAGGAATAATACTTCTCAAATCACTCCTACCATGTCAACACTCCCGAGTATTAACTTGCCCGTGCCTGAAGGAAATGGGTCAATTTTAATTCTTCAAACAATTCTTGGTGGCACAATAACTCATTCTTCAGGCTGCAGATAGTGAGCTGTGCTCTGCTGTGCACAAGGAAAGGGGGCTGCACCCCCCAAAAAGGGGCCACCAGAGGAGCCTCGCTGCCTTATCAGAAGAAAACAACAGAAAGATCCACTCAAAGCCTAAAATAAAGGAATTAAGAGTTGTGGGAAGACTTGATTGCAACAAAAAAGAAAGAGAAAAAGAAAAAGAGAAAGAGAAAGAGAAAGAGAAAGAGAAAGAGAAAGAGAAAGAGAAAGAGAAAGAGAAAGAGAAAGAGAAAGAGAAAGAGAAAGAGAAAAGAGAAAGGAAAAGGAAAAAAAAAAAAGAAAAGAAAAAGAAAAGAAAAAGAAAAAGAAAAAGAAAAAGAAAAAGAAAAAGAAAAAGAAAAAGAAAAAGAAAAAGAAAAAGAAAAAGAAAAAGAAAAAGAAAAAGGAAAAAGAAACGAAGAAAAAGACCAAAACCACCTGCCTTTGCTTGGGGACTCCAAGCAGGGACAGAGCCTTGGGGATGCTCCCAGGGCAGCACTTGGGGACAGCACGGGGACACTCAGTGCCACCCCCATTACAGAGGCACATCTGACTGCTTGCCAAAAGGACAATTCTGGCAGGTACCCACAAGTCAGTATTTCTCCTTTTGGGTTTTTCTTTTTGTGTTTTTTTTTTTTGTATTTCCTGTGCAGCACCCACTGCAAACGCAGCCAAGTGTCCCAGGGAGGGACAGCACCCTGCCAAGGAGCCCTGTGCACACAGAGATTAACTAACAGCAATTCCAGCAGCCACAAGCCTGGGAAAGAAGTTTCCTCAAATCCAAGCCTGCAAAGACCCCACGTGCTCAGGTGGGCCAAGGGAGGAGTGCAGGTGGGACACGTGGAAATCCAGCTTTATCCTGGCACAGCAGGATGCTGTGAGCACATCCCAGTGAGGTTAACACTCCCTCCCTTCACCTGTGTTGGACTCTGGGCACTCAGAGCAGCCCAGGACAGGAGCCCAGGCCAGAGCCCCAGCCCTGCACAGTGCCCAGGCTGCCCAAACCCAGCCCTCACCCCACAATTACACACACTAATTACGGAGTTAATTGTGGCGCATTAATATCACCCCAGCCTGCAATTACAGCTTATTCGTGTAAACCTAATCAAGGAAAACCAGCATATTTGCATAAAAGTTGTAATGAAAAGTATAATGATTTCACTAACAAGACGTGGATAGGAACGCGTATCTGTGACAAACACTTTGTGTCAAGGAGAATAGAAAACGATTTTCTTTCCTGAAGATTATTTCAGGCCCATTTAACACAATCTGTACCACTCTGGTGATGTGCAGTATCTTACACACATCAAGTCATATCTCGATAATGTTCCTGACTTCAAATAAAATTTCATTACTATATTTAGTTCTAGGATGGTTGGGAACGGTTGCATTGTTAAACTTAATAAAAACTGGAATTTGTGGAGTATTAGGCAATCCTCAGTGCCAGTTTTCCTCCTCGTGGTTGGAGCGTGGCAGCAGCTCTGCCCCAGCCCCCCCGTGCTGTCGTTTACATCCCAGCTTCATTCTCACCCATAAAACAAGCAATTAAGAGTAAGTACAACTGCTCTGGAGTTCCCGAGGCCAGAGATAAAAATAAATTGGCTTTTATAAATTCACTTTTTGCAATGGTAAAACGAAAAACAAGCCCTAATTATCAGTAATTTGTTACCCCTAATTTCAGCAGCCAGACTGGCGGGTGTGTGCATCTGGATCCTCCCGAGCCCTGATGGGGACAGGCACAGGGAGGCACCAGTGGGTGATCAACCTGCAGCACAGGGGCCAGTTTGGGGTGTTTATTGATCATCCTCTGCTCAGAGATGTGGCAACACCCACCCCATCCCCAGGCTCACCTGCTCTAACAGCCTGGTTAGAGCCTGGACTCAACACCCTCACTTCAATTTTCTATGGAAACTTCACAGAGATCACTTAGACCTGTTCAGCACCAGGCAAGCACCTTCAATTTCCCACTTCTTAAATGTTATTTCCTCTCCAATTACAACTTCTTGCATCTCATCTCATCTCCTCTGGTCATTATCAAGGTGGCTCCTTAGAAAATCACATTACCAAGGTAAGCAGAGAATTTCCAGAGCACAGATAAGAGACAGGGGAATGAGTTTGCTTTTTCGTACACAATTTTGAAATCTATACTGTACAGGCAGCAGCTGTACACAACATCTGGAAGGCTGCAGTGCCTCAGAGTGCTTCTAGAACAAGGAGGAACCATGCCAGTCTCTCCAGAACAACCCCTGTGAGTTCAACTGGCTTTATTTGTCTCCCTGACAACGCACAGCATGACTCAGGCAGCGGATCCCTGGTAATTAAGAATTTCATTTTGAGCAAGAGGTCAAGACAAGGGAGCACCACGGCTGTCTGAGACGGGTGGGAAGGGAAGGGAAGGGAAGGGAAGGGAAGGGAAGGGAAGGGAAGGGAAGGGAAGGGAAGGGAAGGGAAGGGAAGGGAAGAGAAGAGAAGAGAAGAGAAGAGAAGAGAAGAGAAGAGAAGAGAAGAGAAGAGAAGAGAAGAGAAGAGAAGAGAAGAGAAGAGAAGAGAAGAGAAGAGAAGAGAAGAGAAGAGAAGAGAAGAGAAGAGAAGAGAAGAGAAGAGAAGAGAAGAGAAGAGAAGAGAAGAGAAGAGAAGAGAAGAGAAGAGAAGAGAAGAGAAGAGGAGAGGTGGGAGTGCATCTCTCTACAGTTCAATGCTATCTATTGCTCCACCTGCCACTCTGTTTAACACCATGGCTCAGCCTGAGCACAACCAGCATGAACAATGTGGGATCAGGGACAGGAATGCCATAAGCAACAGCAGAGAGAGAAACCACCCTCCCAAAATCTGCATCTTTGGCCAATCCTCTGCCCCTGTGATTTTATATGAAACTGGCCATGGGTATTGTGAAAAACCAATGCAGCACAGCAAGAGCCCAGTGCCAGCGCTGCTGCTGCAGGAACCTGAAGGAATGCTGGCCATGGCCAGGCCAGCACTGCTTGCCCCTTCTGGCACACCAACACTGGGCCAGATCCCTGCCCTCAGCCCAGGCACGAGTGGCTGTGATGCCCCAGTCCCCCCAGTCCCCCCAGCACACCTCACCCTGCTGTGGATTAAGTGCTTTGCACCATCTGGGCTCCCCTCCTGTGTCTGCATTTTGCCCGTTACCTGTGATGAAACCGTGCGTATAATCTCCCATCAGTTCATCAAGGGAGAATTTAAACATGACACACCAGTAATTGAACTGCAGGAGGACCTGGCTAATTCGTGGTGCTGATTAAGAGCCACTGCAGACTAGCGAATTTTACAAGCGAGTGAACATGCAATAAAAATCTCGCTCATTTGTTTTGACAAGTGTCACTTCACATTAAAGGTACACTCCACCATGAACTCCAGTCTGGGAGCACAACTCTATTCCCAACATGGCCCCTCATTAAGTGCCAGCCTCAGCAGAATGTTCTGTGCTCAGCTCTAACTGGGAGAGCTGCAGGGACAGGGAGAGACCCCAGCACCAAGGGGAGCCTGCCAAGCCCCATCTGCAAACAACACACCTTCTTTTCCATTGCCCATTTCATTTTCCTGCTCTCTTGTCCTTCTGCTGTATTAGGTCAAAACCAGAGTCAAGACTAGCAAAAAATCCTTTGGTGCATGTTACCACTTCCCAGAGAATGAGATCAAGACCGAAACACAACTTTTCAGGGATTTATGAAACATGCCAGGAGCATTCTGTTGTGCTTCTTAGCTCCAAGTTATTCACACTGAAGCGGTGTAACACTGATGTCCCAGCCCTGCCTCAACAGCAGAGTCAGACTCAGAGGAACAAAGCCACCAAAGTCACCTCCAGCACCCAGGAAACACCACAGGAGGTTTGCAAGGACACCTCAAAGCTGCAGCTCTGCCATCGTGGGGAGTGATTTGGTTTTTATTTACATTTTTATTGACATTTTCATTTACATTTTTATTTACATTTATTTGCACTGGAAGTTCCCGTTACTGAGATCCTGGGTTTTCATTTCCCAGTGTGTGTGTGCAGGAAATGCCAGTGGAAGCATTTGTGGCTCAGCTGCAGCCTGGGACAGGGCTGTGTCCCCCAGGGATGCTCCTGCCCAGCCAAAACCCCAGGAACCAGGAGAGATGGCAGATGGGACACAGACAGAACACTGCAGCTGACATGGAAACAGCTCCAACCAGGCCCACACCCCTGCATTTCTATTTTTTTTATTATTCTAGGAAACTTTCCAGCTCCCAGAAACCAGGCTGCCCCAAATTGTACCTGTCAGTGCACACCCCCGAGGGTACAGGGCTGTTCACAGGCTCACTGGGAAGAGCCACAAAGCAGCAGTTGAGCCCTCACATAGAAAATCTCTTCTCAAACAGAGAGAGGAGCTTCAAAAAGCCAACTCAGTTTCCACTGAAAAGAAACTCATTCTATGCTCCTGCCTGAACAAATTGTACAGCTTTCCATCAGGCACTTTCATACCCGTGTACTCAACAACTTCAGAGATCGTTTAAAAAGAAATATGTTACAGGAGCCCTGCCAACCACAAAAAGGTCTTGTGACTCAAAAAGATCAAATCTGAGAGGAAAAAAATACTTAAACATTTTTACACAAACCATTTGAAGTCAAAAGTTCAAAAATTAGTATTTTTACATGCCTGCTCACAGGCAGATGCCCTGAGGTTATTTTCTCAGCCTCTCTATCTCCAGCTATCTCCTTGTAACACTCCGCCTTCCGTGCTGTCTGCATCCAGGCAATTAACTCAGAATTCTGCCACAGGCACGAGGTGCTTTGAAAATAAACAGGGAGATCTCTCAGCAGCAGCCACAGCTGAGCTGGGGGGGAAGGAGCTGAGCTCCCAAATTGCTCTGAGGTGGAACATCCTCCCTGCACAGCCCTGGGCAGCTGGCACACAACAGCATCCCTGGACTCTGCATCCCTCACCCGCTGGCCCTGCACCCACAACCCTGGGGATGTCAGGCACTGGGAAATGAGCCTGGCTTTGGTCAGGGCTCATGGAAGCTCCCAGGATGAGCTGCAGTGCTGCTATACACAGAGAGAGGCGAATAATAGCAATAACGACCTCTTAGGCAAAAGGAGCAAAAGAAGCATTTTATTGAAAGTTAATATTTATATTTATATTCTATCTTTTTATATATATAATATTTATATTTTATTTATATTTATATTTATATTTATATTTATATTTATATTTATATTTATATTTATATTTATTTATATTTATATTTATATTTATATTGTGATTCGCAAACTTTAAACAGGACAGTAGTTCACTGGAAAATAGGAGAAAACATCTCTTGTCAATACATTACCAACTGTCTCTTAGCCAACACTAGGTGCTCATTTTTGTTTATTAATTCTTTTCTATTTACAAGAAAGCTATCGCCCTAGGAAAGGCTCAGACCAGAGCTCAGAAACTGTCTCAGCCTGGGAAACATCCTCCCAGCCTGAGAAAAAGAACCTGAGAAAAGGCCTGGCTAAAATCTGCCTGGGCCTCCAGCAGTGTGCACAGTGCAGGAAAGCTCTGTGTCCATCAGTGTGGGGAGGGACAGGCTGAGCCCAGCCCAGCTGCCCCAGGACAGACAGAGAAAATGCTGACACAGACAGCTCAGAGCACACCCAGGACACATCCCAGAGAGCTCCAGCTGAGGCTGGAAGCTCCCACAGGGAGCTTTTCCCAAAACCAGGTAATTTCCCTGCAGCAGGAATGATGGACACGGCACACCAGCTGCTCTGGCCACAGCAAGGCACTGAGCAGCTCCCACCACCAATTCCTGCAGGACCACTTGTCCACCCTAAAGCTCACGTGCAAGGTTTAGTGCTGCTGTAATTTTTATGGTGCAGGCTCAGCAAGGGCTGCACAGCCCAGTCTGAAATGGGATTAAAGCTCCTGGTCACAGAGCAGTGCTGCTGCTGGGGTTCCAGGGTCTGCATTCCACAAGTTCCCTGTGCCACAGCTTCACCTTGCTGCCTCCCACCCACCTGAGCTTGCTCTAACTCACCCCAGCAGCCAGCAAACTCCTCCACAGCTGTTTTCTGATGCACTAAGCTCTGGGACACCACCAGTCCTTCTGGGTTTCTCTTTCCAAAGAGAATCCCTCCCCACGAAAGGCCCCAGGAGCACAAGCTCAGCCCAGCAGGGAAGGTGAGTGGTAAAAGGCTGCTGTAAGGAGGGATGAGGCTGAAAATCCTGCATGCTCCTCACAACAAGTTCCATGGTCACACTTCAGAGCTAGAGCTGATACCCTTTCAATCCCAAATCCCACACTGCCCTGTTTTGCATCTTATGTTTATATGGGGCATGGCAACGCTAAGTCTTGCAAAATATCCCAAATTGCTTACATAGGGGTGGAATGAAAAGAGAGGCGGCCACCAACAGGCTTAAGCCTGAGATCTGCCAGAAAAAATCATTAAAAAAAAAAAAGGTTTAACCTTCTTTACTGGTAATTTAAGAATATCAGTAATTGAAAAAAACAAAATCTCATTTTCAGCCTCTAAACCAGGAAGAATAAAAATGTGCTGCTTTTACAGCGTTTTTGTTGCTTGGTCCAGCAAGTGCAGCCTCTCAGGCAGAGTCTGTGATGGGGATCAACAGCTGGTTCTGAATGAACTTGCAGAGAGCTTCAGCTCCCTCCAGCAGGAGTTTCTGGGAGGTGTCCATCTGTCCATGTCTTGGGGTTGATGTGGCCAGAAATGTGTATTCTGTCCCCATCTGTTGGAGCTGGGTGGGGCAGTGCCCCTGATCTCCTGGCACACATTATCTGCTCATGGGCCAGCTTTAAACCAGCTGGGGCAATCATCTTTATCTTTCCCACAGCCCACCCTCCCTCCAGGAGAGATCTCCTGTTAATGGGCCATTGTTAAAAACTGGGTGTGGCAGCGATTCTTATCTCTGTGGGGATATCTCCTGTTCATGGGCCAGCTTTAAACCAGCTGGGGCAATCATCTTTATCTTTCCCACAGCCCATCCTCCCTCCAGGAGAGATCTCCTGTTCATGGCCATTGAGTCCCAGGGCATGGCTGATAAAATTCCATCATCCCATGGGAGATGCTCCAGCCAGGGCAGGAGCCAAGCCTTTCCTACCCAGAGAAAAACTGGGATTTGGAACACCAGAGCAGCCTTTGCCACTGGATTCCAGAGGAAAGCCAGACCTTTCCACATCATCCCTGCACCTTCAGAGGAAACTGCCCCTTCTCCAGGAGCACTGCTCCAGCTGAGCCACATCTGCCACTGCAGGAGGATGCAGCCACCATGGAATGGGACTGTGCCAACACCCTGACTGACTGACGGGTGTCAGCTTGGATTCTGACTCTGGCAGGGTTGGGATTGTTCTTTGTAATACTGCATTTCTATTTTAATTTTCCTAGTAAAGAACTGTTATTCCTAATTCCCATATCTTTGCCTGAGAGCCCCTTAATTTCAAAATTATAATAATTTGGGGGAAGGGGTTTACATTCTCCATTTCAAAGAGAAGCTTCTGCCTTTATTGGCAGATAACTGTCCTTCAAACCAGGACAGTCTGTGGGGATGCCACCAGCCCAGCCTGCAAAGTTCCATCTCACGCCAGGCTCCCCATGAACTGCAAACCCCCCAGGCTGCCACAGAAGCTCTCAGGGTGTCACACAGACATTGGGCAGCACCCTGGCCATCTCTCCCATCTCGTTTGCCCTGCAGCAGAGCGCCCCGAGCTCCCCTGGCCGCGATCCCTGCGCAGCGTCCGAGCCGCAGTGATTAATCACCGCTGCTCCCCGCCTGACACATCGGGGTGGGGAAACGACATCCTAAATGAGCACAGCTGATTACCTGGGAAAGCAATTCTTCAAGATAGCACAGCTAACTAATAGCTCCATCTGCTACAAAAACACATTCCTGAGCCCCGGAGTGGCAGCAGGGTACAGCCAACGATTCCGTCGCAGCTGCCAGGTTTGCAATTGTTTGTCACCGAGCTGCCGCAAAAACGTGGGCAGCTCCTCGTCCTTCCTCTCCCTGTCTCCTCCAAGAGCAGGGAATCTCAATCAGAAGGTCCATGGGGACTTGTGACAGGGATGCTGAAGGTGAGATCTGGACTGAAAAAACAACCTGATATTGTGCATTAAACGCTTTGCCAGAACCATCCCTTTTTTCTCTTTCTGATTCCAAGCAGGAAATCAGTGAACCCCCATCCCCAGGGGTGCACAAGAGGGGCTCCAGCCACAGCTGAAGGGTGGGAATTTATCGAGGTTCACCAGTCCCTACCACTTACAGGTAACCCCACATTTGAACAGAAAACATTGGTTAACCCACATTTGAACAGGAAAACTTCCCAAACCCCAGGTGATTCCTGTGCCCAGCACTGCCAGCAAACAGCAGATCTTGGTGCCACTGAAGCTCTTTGAAATGCAAATTCCTGCCAGGAATGCAACACTCGTCAATTTTATTTATATTTTTAAGGATGTGGCCACTTCACTTTGCACCATTGCTGCAAAGCAGGCAACTCAGAGTGATGTCCATTCTCAGTGGCACTTTCAGTGTCACTCTCACAATCGGCTACTCAGGACTTGCTCAAACCTTTCTGCAGATTCTTCTCTAAGATCCCAATACTGGGGTTCCCCCTCTCGCTGTTCTCAGGCCCCCCTGAAATCACAGCTTTAGGAACATTCAAATGAAGCTGGAGCTCTAACAAAAAGAGTTATTGGGAAACTCCACTGCCTGTAATATCCATCCATCCATCCATCCATCCATCCATCCATCCATCCATCCATCCATCCATCCATCCATCTTCCTTCCCTCCTCAAAGCTCTCCAGAAAAGCTTTGCCATGAATGAAGTTACACTTGGAGGTGTGCTGATCCAGGCAGGCACAGTAAACCTGGATTTTATATTTACAGAATTATTTTTTTTTATTTACTGGATTTTTTCTTTACAGACCAAACCCCCAGGAGAGGCAGCTTCCCCTGCTGGGTGGGTTTTGATGACTTCTGACATTTTAACTCCAAACCTTGCTCTCCTTGGCTCCTCAGCACATCCATTTCCCTGAGAGCCCTGCCACACTCCCATCATGTGTCAGCAAAAGCCAGGAGCTCTAAATTAGGACCATCTGAGTGATTTGCTGGCTGTGGTTTATTTATCACATTTGTGAAATAAGTAAATTACCAAGGTATCCAGTGGAATGATAGAAGTTCAATCACTTAAGAAATTAGCCCATCAAACAGAGAACCACACCACACTGATCTCAGATTTGCAACCTCAGTTAATAACCTGGTTGTGCTGGTTGCTCCCATTCAAATCAGAACTGAAGGGTTATACACTTCTGTAATTAATACAAGAAAACAGTGAAGGCAAAAGCATTCTCCTAAAAATTACTTAGCTTTTACCTAAACATATCTGTTGTGTTTCCCTCTGCCTTGGAAGGAGGGAGAAAAATGCCTCAGGAGAAGAGATTTCATAATTTCATTCAAAAGTCACCACTCATGTGTTGTGCTGTTGACAGCTAATTAAGTTCTCCCAAGGTAAAATAAATGTAATGTTTTAAAGCTGCTTCCTTGCTTTAAAAAAATCTTGACTGATATTTCACTCACTTATTATTAATCAAGGAAACACAATGAAATAGGGAATTTGAATTTGCTTCATCCAGAATCCCAGCACCTTCTCCATCCTGTAAGTAGGTCACTAATCAGGTCTGGGTTTAATTTTGCTCAGTTCTGTTTCTTGGCACTGACAAGGATCATGCTGGACACAAGTCCTGACTCGGCAGCTTTGGTGATTAGACAGAAACTCCATCCTGCTTTGTAAGGGCAAAAGATGGGGGAAGCTGAGCAAAGGAGATGAAAACACTGAGATACAGCACCCACAGCTGCAGGGCTGCTCAGGCCTTCCCTGGGTGCCTTTGGGAGAGAGCCTTGGGTTTGTGATGCTGCTGGGTTTGTTCTGCCCTAGGGTTTGGGTTTGTACTGCCCTTTGGCTTTGTGCTGCTCCTTGGGTTTGTCCTGTCCTTGGATTTGTGCTCCCCTTGGGTTTAGATTTCTCCTTGGGTTTGTGCTGCTCCAAGGGACAAGGCAAACCCTTCCTGCAAAGGCAGCACCCACAGCAGTGGGGCAGCCCCTTGGAGCTGCCCCCAGCACACTGCAGCTCCCTGAGAGCCACAGCAAAGCAAATCCTGCTCCAAGGATGCTGCAGCAGAGACTGCCCCATTCTCTGCCCCACCCTGTCCCAGAGCAGCCCTGCTGTCCCTGGCCAGCCCCAGCACTCTGAACTGAACCCATGATTCCAGCACATAATCCACCCCAGCAAAAAGCACTGCACACCTCAAAGCATCATTTCCAGCTGTGCCCACTGGGCTGGTTTTAAAAGCAGTGAGGAGAGAACTCTGGAGCCACATCCTGCTGTGAGAGCTCAGGTGTCACCCCCACGCCCTGGCTGCAGCAGGGAGCCTCTGCTCATCCCCTGGAGATGATGTTCCAGCAGAAATGGCTCATCCCACCCATGGCAGCAGGGCCAGCAGCCTCCCAGGGCTCTGGGGGTCATGGCTCTGCAGCCACCAGCAGCCCCTAAATCACCCCAAGGACAAGCCCAGTGAGTTGTGGGGTCACTGCTGCTCCTGCCTTGCCCACAGGGACCAGTGGGACCCAAGGTAGCCACACCTGGGGTGAAATGGAGATGCCCTACAGAAAAAACAACATGTGGCACCTCAGGGCCACCAGGGCTCGGTGACAGCAGCCACCAGCACAGCCCCTGTCCCCTCTCTTCCCAAAAACCACCCCCCAAACTAGCCGGGCCCGAGGGTGAATCCAGGCAAAGAAAGGAATCAAGCCAGCTTCACCAGGGTGCTGCACTGCAAAACCTTCTGCAAACAAAAATAAACCTGTTTACTTTGCCAAAGCCAAGGAACTCAGTGTCCTCTTTGTGGTGAGTTATTCCAGGCTGGTTTTCACAGGAGGCTGCCAGGGAGAAGGGGGTTTGTGGGCTGGGTGCTGGGGGGGTTTGGGTGCTGCTGCAAGGGATTGGGCTGCAGGCTGTTTTTGAAGTTCTCTGATTTGCTCAGATTTCCCCTGAAGTGACCTACAAAAGCAAAGGGGAAGGGAAGAACTTGTGCTTATTTTCTTTAGTTTACTGCTGTCAGAGACACCTTAAAAGCTGTTGGGAGATATTTTTCCTCTCGTTTTATTGCTGTAAATTCAGGTCAGGCCTGCATTTGAAGATTATCAAAAGGCAAACTGGAGAAATTGTCTCCTCTGAAAAAGGCAACAGGGGCTGTGTTTGATGTCCTGGGGGCTGCTCCAGGAGGGTCCCAGCTGAAGATGCAGAGATGTGCTCCAGCTCTGAACTGGGCACAGAGCACAGGCAGGGACTGGCACCACTTCTCCAGCCTGGAACTGCTCAGAGGTCAGGCTGCTCACCCTGGGAATGCCACAGGACACCAGGCACAGCAGTCCTGGCAAGGTTTGGCACTCCCAGAACAAATCCCAGAGGATACCACCAGCCTCCCACCAAAATCAAGGTGCCCCAGGCCAAATCAAGCAGAGAACGAGGACAAAACCCACTCACACCCACAAAAAAAAAAGCACAAAACTGGAAGGCAGAGTGCTGTGCTCCAAGGGCTGTGCCTCTCCAAGCCCTGCCTGCTGGGAATCTCCAGCTCCACCAACAGGAATCTCAGCTGTGTCAGCTCAATGATGGGCAAGGACACTCCAGGCTGCCTTTCATGTTTCCTCCTGTGTGCTGGGGACAGAGGATGAGGGAATTCTTTACCCTGAAAATACTCAATTATTTTAATAGGATTACATTGGAGATTGACAATATTTAGAACAGTCCCTGGAATTTATTAGCCTGCCAGCACTCCAGATAAGTAATTTGAATGCAAAGATCTCTTAAACTTAAGTAACTAACTGGCAAAGAGCCAATTCCCACCCTCCATGGTTTTAGGCACAACACTAAGTTTTGGAAATGAGCTCCTGAACTCAGCAGTGAAACTCCTCTGTCAGTCACACCCCAAACCTTCCTCACAGACCCTTCCTAATGATGCTTCTGCCAGACTACAAACACAAGGGCAGAGGAGCTAAACCCCAGAGAATAATCCTCCTCTTTAAACATCCCACACTGAGAGCAAACCAAGCCATAAATTCATGGAATGTGGAGTCCAAAACAAGACACATGAATGCAGATCCCTCCTGCACAGGAACACTGTGCAGCACAAAATGGCAGGACAGCCAGACCTGGAATGGCACATCACCATTCCTGTAAAGGCCCAGAAGGATTTCTGGCTGTAAGGAGGTGGAAATGTCCCTGCTGCAATCCCAGGGATGGGATGGAGCCACACACCTGGGCAGGGCTGCAATCCAGCACCTCTGCCTGACTGGGCCCCAGCACAGTGCTGGGAGATGCAGATGTGCTGCAGATGTGCTGCAGATGTGGCTGGGGCCAGAGTTCTGGGTTCTGCCCCAGCCCAGCACCAGCAGCAGCCTTGCTGCCTTCCCTGGCTGCAGCACACAGCACAGCTTATTTACCTGGGGGGAGGGAATTAATAAAAGAGCCATAACTGCTATTTACATAAAGCTTGACACACTCAAAGCCCTGTGCAAACATTAATCCTTAACAGCCCTCCGAGGAAGGTCAGAGTTATCCTCTCTCCACATCCAGGAAATCCCTGCCTGTGCTGGCTCTGGCTGCCCCAGCCCTGCTCCTGCCACCTGCCCAGGTGTGCTGCCACACCTGCCCAGCTCCCCAGGCCCCCTGGCAGGGACACCCCAGAAACAAGGAAACCCCCTGCACATCACACCCCCCAAACCCCCTGCACATCACACCCCCCTCCCCAAAATGCAGCCACACATGGAACTGCTGCTGCTGCCAGCTCCAGGGGCAAAGGACAGGTTATGAAAGCCATGGACATCAAAAAGTCAACTGAGGAGGAAACAAAAGGGCACCTGGGGTAAAAGTACAGAAAAATCCATCAGCAGGGTTCAGCTCCTTCCTCCTTTCCTTTTCCTTTTCCTTTTCCCTTCCCTTCCCTCCCCAAGCCCCCTCCAGCAGGGAGCTGTCCCAGCAGTGCTGCCCCATCCCTGCCAGCTCCCTCTGAGCCCTTTGCTGAGCTTTTCCCCCCAGAATTCGAGTCCCTGGCAGCCCAGGGTGTGAGACACAGCTGGGACAGGGGGAAGCAGGCGCCCCTTCCAAAGGCTGCCACACTTCTGAAAAGGCAATTTAATGCTGGCTTTGTGTTCAAGCTGGGGGAACCAAACAGAGGAGAGGGAACATGTACAGGCATTATCCTGCTGGCCAGCCACCAAGAAGGTAATTAAAAACCTCCCCCTAAACAGGTGGGTCAACAAACCCCAGCATTAATTCCTGGGACTGCCAAGCAGAGGTGTGTGAGCACAGGAGCCATCCCAGCCAGTCCCAGGGATGAGAAAATACATTTCTGTGCTCTGACAGAGCAGCCCTGGGTCCACTGGGAGGCTCCAGAGATGAAGGGGCTGGGGGGGGCAGGGAGGCCCAGCCAGGTGTGCTGGGGATGCTGCTGGCACCCCAGAGCCCCAGGGCACTGCCCAGCCTGGAACTGGGGCAGCAGGGGAGCCTCAGAGCCCCTGGGTCTGCTTTGGGTCCTGTCTGGGGAGCAGAGGAGTCTCAGAGCCTGCCCAGGTCCTGTCTGGGGAACAGAGGATCCTCTCAGCCTCCCTGGCTCCTGTTTGGGGTCAGAGGATGCTTTCAGCATCCCTGGCTCCTGTTTGGGGTGAGGAGCCTCAGAACTTTGCTGGGTGCTGTTTGGCTCCTGTTTGGGGACAGAGGATGCCCCCAGCCTCCCAGGCTCTGCCCCAGGCAGGACCCCAGCCCTGGCACCAGGAGGGTTCTGTTCCAGCCCCAGAGGAAAGCAGGAGCCAGGCTGGGCTGGGCTCAGCAGCAGCCCAGGAGCTGCTGATTTCCAGCCCAGGCTGGGCCATTCCAGGGCCCCTCGGAAGGAAAAGCTCCATTAAAAGATTGCTTTTAGTACCAAATTCCACTAGAGATACATTTTCTCTTGTCAAGGGCAACAAATTGCCCACGTAATTTCAGACCTCTGCAGTAAACATCCTAAAAATACAGACTTTTTGCAGCAAATCACATTATCCTGACTGGGGTTTGCTGGGTGCTGTTCCTCTGCTGGCTCAGGCTGGGGCTGGGTTCTGCTCCAGACAGGTGAGCCCTGGCCTGGCCCCAAAAATCCACCCCTGCCAAAATCCCTGAGCAACTGTACAGCACACAGCAAAGAAGGTTTGAATGTAATAGCTGCAAAACTTAGAGACACAGAAAGTGCCAGGACTGATAAGCACGTGCAAAAGCTGCCAGGAATGATCCCCTGCAAATAGAGGACTTTCAAATCTAAATTAGGAATTATCTGATAGTTCTGATCCTATCTCAGAAATAAAGATAATCTCTTTCAGACACCCTTCCATGATCTTGGGTGCTCCCACCAGGAATAATTTGATGGTTTCAGATGTATTTTTTAACTGCATTCTGCTCCCAAAACAAGACTCAGGGAGGCTGTTTGGATCCTCTGCTGCCCAGTGCTAAAAACCAATTTACAGCTGACAAGTGCTAACCTGGAATTCACATGGAGCAGGAATTCTGTCCCTTAACACAGCACAGAAATCCTGAATGTTCACATGGAACAGGAATTCTGTCCCTTAGCACAGCACAGAAATCCTGCAGGAATTCACATGGAGCAGGAATTCTGTCCCCTAGCACAGGGGTGAGGACACTGCACCCCTCACTCTGTTTGATATCACAGCAATAGAAGAGGCTGTGTGGATTCACAAGGCTGTGGATTCACCCATCCCTGCCCTGACTGCAGCCAGCAAAGCTCCAAACAGTCCCAGGCACGAGCTTATGAAAAATACTGCATAGAAATGCACATGCACTAACGCTACAGACCACTGGGTACCTGCCAAAAATGATGGAATACAGCAGAGTTTACTTATTTCTTCTTAATGGCTCCAACATTCCACCTGAAAAATGGGTCCTGGAGCTACATAATTGGGGATAAAAATTAAGCAGCAGTTGCCATTTGTCAGCAGGCAGGCTGATGGCACCCATCACTCACAGATCACACAGAGCACACCTGATCAAGGTCTCTGGGGCTGAGAGCCAAGGGGTGCAGCACAGCCACACCTGCAGCACCTGTGCAGCACAGCACCAAAGCACCACAGCCCAGGAAAAACAGTTTATTGAGCAGGGATGGGTCTGTGTTCTGCTTTCCACTCCTGCCATCACTGGGACACGTTTCGGTCACAGGGTCCTGCCTGACCACCAGTCCTCTCAGAAGGCATCACAACTGGGGCTCAAATTTAATGTAATTTCACGTTTTTACTGTGACACAGAATCAGGAATGGCTTGGGCTGGAAGGGACCTTAATGACCACCCTGTTCCAAACTCCTGCCACGGGCAGGGACACCTTCCACTGCACCAGGGTGCCCCAAGCCCTGCCTAATCTGGGTCCTGAACACTTCCAGGGATGTCCAGCCTCTCACCTCTCCTTTCCTGTGGTCAATGGGGCAAAATTTTTAAACAAGAACAAGCTCGCCCAGACACCAGTTACACCAACACCAGCAACATCCTTAAATTCTCATTGCAGGTTCCCTGTTCAGTGGTTGTTCCCCTACCCTACATGGGGGTAGGAAGCTGCTCCTGTACCTTCTTTCCCTCCCTGACCTCATGGCAATGCCAGAAAATAAAAAGAATCTTTTCTTTTTCCTGCCAAATCAATTCCCAAGGCCAGCCCAATATCCACATGGATGGGAGCCTTTCACTCCCACTGCTTCAGCCCAGCTCTAAGCAAGACCTGCCACAAAGGAAGACAGTTTAACACCCTTTAATATGTAAACAAATTTTCAGGAAACTGGAGCAAATGGAGAGGAAGAAAAACAGGTTTTATTTACAGATTTCCTGACGCTCTGAAGGCACATTTTCACTTCAGCCCCAGACAAACAGCTCTCCCTCCGCTGGGAAGTTCCGCCTTCATCTCCTCATTCACTCCTGCCCGTCCTCTCCAAGGAGAAAAGCACGGATTGAGAGCCTCACGCTCCTTCCCAATCACAAAGCAGCCCAAAATAAACACGAGAAGGCTCAGAACCAGTAAATATCCTTAAGTACTTGACACCCAGTTCCCTGGGAGAACTGCACAGATTGCACATTCACAGAATGCCGGGATTCTTCGCACATTTTCCAGGCCATGTTTCCAGAATTTAATCAGTTTCTTCCAAAATATTGTGCAACATATTACACCACCAGAATATGCAACTGCTTGGCTGGACACATAGGATTGGCTCATTTTCTCTTTTAAATCTCTTTCAGGTGATGTTTCCATATATGATTTTCTCAGCCAAACCAACAATACAATAAAACCATTCCCTAAAAACCTGAAGAGCTCGAACCAACATCCACCCTGCACCGAGCACCAACCCTAAGAAATTTCTTCTAGGAGAGTATTGGAAGTGAGTCCAGCAAGTTGAAAGCCAATTTGATTCTTTCAAATTCAACCATCAGAGATCTCCAGCCTCACTGGGGAGAGAGAAAATCCTGTATGGGTATATGTACACCTGTATGTGTACACACAGAGCTGCATGTCCCTGCCCTGGCTGCTCACCTGGAACCCCCAGACCCAGGTGAGGAGCCCAGCACCGCCAGCCACGCAGCACCAGCACTGTTATGACCACAGAGCTATTCTGGTTTTATGCACAGACTTTACTACCACCTTATAAAAGAAGGATTTCCAGAAGGCAAATGGACCGACGTCTCAAAATAGAGTGTTTACATTAACGCTTGGCAAGCAGAGCCTGCAAACAGAGATGAATAGAGATAAGCTATAAAAACCACGCTGCAATAGGAGCTGCAATCCAAGCAGGGGCTGCTGCCAAGTGTTACACACAGCATCTCTGTGTGTGTGTGTGTGACAGCTCCAGCCCCGTCCCCTCCATGAGCAGAGCAGCAGCAATTCCTGAACGCTCCATTGAAGAGCAGCCTGGAGCTGGGGATGCCCAAACTCACTGTCCCTCCATTTGTGCAAGCATTAAAAATCGGGAAAGGACAATAAATGCTGCCTGAGAGGCACGAGGGATGCGGGAATGGGGGCGGAAAAACAAACCTTTGTGCACCTTTCTGCTGTTAATGGAGAGCAAACAGGCTCTGCCCGCACTCACCAGAGTCCTGCAGATGGAATTACTGCTTGGTAATTAAACGTGTCTGCTTGTTCCACACACAGGAAACAAGCCAATCTGAGCCAGTTCCTCCTGGCAGAGCAGAGCAGGATCACCTTGGACCTCACTGCCACAAGAGCAGAGCAGGGGAAATTCAGCCCCAAGCGCTGACTGCACCTTCCAGAGAATTTCACACTCCTGAAAACTCCCAACAGCCCTGATTACACTGGGTTTTGGTGGTTTTAATGCATCAAGTTTTGTTTTCAGAGCTTCTAATATCACCTGACACCCAGGAAGAATCCTTCTTGCGCTGGATTTTCGTCTGACACAACACAGCAAAGATCCCTAATTCAGTTAATCGCTCATCACATAAACAAAGAAACCTCTTGAGAGCCAGAGAGCAACATGCACATGTATTTGCAATGCATAAGAGGATATTTTTTTAAAATGGTAACAATGCAATCTATTCAGTGTGAAGAGTCTGGGAGGCCAATTAAATACTTTGGGTTCCATAATTATAATTGCAGTAATGAATAAGAAGGAGCATTACAGCTTGCACAATGCAGTTCCTCCTCAAGTCAATGATTCAGTTCTTGTCTGCTTTCAACTAACCTTTTGTGTCTCTTCATATCAGATCTTGCAGATTACTTTGAGTAGAATAAAAATATCCCCAAATATCCCAGGTAATGTAATACAGTTGGCATCCCTTGATTATGCCTACACACAGCCTACAGAAGGGATTATGCACTAAATGGATAACACTCATTTTGATTAATTTGAGACATTAGTGAAAATTCAGCGAGGCTCCAGCAGCCATCTGAATGCCCCTGGCAAGCCTTTGGTGACAGGGGAAAGCTGAAACTTGATTGCCTGGGGGTTTGTGAGGTTTTCTCCCCCTTTGGAAGAGCTTTTCCTCATCATCCCTTGCCTGGAAAGCAGCTTTGCTAAAGGACTCTGCTCCCTCATTTTCCTCCCACAGCAGCTTTATTCCACCATGTGTCTGCAGGGATCAGCCTCGGGAAATTGAGGACTCAGTCCCAGGAAAGTTAACCCCAAACTGCTCCATTTCTACTCAGAGAAATAAGAAATAGGGTTTGGTTGGTAGGGCTGGATGGTTTGGGTATTTTGCCAAATATTCTTAGGGCTCTCCCAATCCTGATGCCCACTGTACTTGGCTTGATTTTGAGAATCAATCACCTTTAAAAAATCCCTGAACTTCTGAGCATTTCCAAATACATGAGATAGGGGATTTTTCTCATAGAATTACCTCATTTGGTAGAAGCTTCCCCATCATCTCTCACACAAACAAAGCCTGAAGGACAAGGGTTAACACTGGGCTTTAGCTGCACCAACTGCTCCCTTTGAGTCCAGGGAATGAAAACCAGAGATTGGAGCAAACCCAGCTTTATGAATTCAAAACTTCAGACACTGCCTGCAAGACAGCAAAGCAACATCCCTCACAGATGCACAGGGGAAGGGAAAAGTTAATTTTATTGATGGAAGACCCAAAAGAAGGCAGATCCTAATCTGGGGGAGAGAAAAATCTCCTGCTCTGTACAATAAATGGGAGCTGGAGCAGCAGACACTGCAGGGATTTATTACCTGAGGAGACAACAAGAGCCAGCTCCCCTCTGGGGTTAAAGCACAGGGCTTTGGGCTGCCAGTGCTCACAGGAGCTGCTCTGAGATCTGAGCACCACCAACACTCTGCACCTTGCAGAGGATCCTGCTCAGCTAACACCATGAGAATCAGGCTTTGGGGACCCTTCTGAGCCAGTGCCTGCCTGCAGAACCTCCCCAGGGCACCTGCCCACCTGGGCACACCTTCACCCACCCCCAGCCACCCTCGGTTTACTGCTCCTTGGGATCTTCCAGACAAAATCTGATCCAAAAAGGCAACCCTCTCCTGGCTGAGGGCTGCCCAGAGGCCAAAAGGAGCTCTCCAAGATCACTAATTACTCACTGCTTTCTACAGGACAACTCACAGGAGCTGTCACTGGGGCTGGAGGAGGCTCAGCACGAGCCCCACGTCTGCCTGCAATTATCCCAGAGCTGGGGAGTCCGAGCACGGCCACGAGATGACATCTCCTGGTGACTGAATTAGAGCATCCCCTAATGAGCCTCGCCTCAAAATCATTTTACATCCATTTGCTCGTGTCAGCATCAATGCATTCAGCATTATCTACCAATTAGTAAACCGGAAAACATTCTTTAGATAATCTAAAACCTCGCTAAAATATTCAACGTGTCATTCATTTACTACAAACTGCCCTATAAAAACAAATTACTGGAACCAGCTGTCACAAAACAACAAGTGTCTCAGGACAAAGTTGTTTTTAAAACCAAGGGCTTCCCTGGACAAATACTTGGGTTTTTTTAAACTCAAAAGAAGCAAAACCCCTTGGTTTTCCCTAAGTTTTGCAGGTGCAGGAAGGGAGGTTTGGAGGGTGGCTGTTTGTTTTTTTTTTTAATCTCTTGAGCGTGGCAGAGCAGTAAATCTTGCATTATGCTCTGAAGACTGTCAGGTTTGAGGTTCATTTTGGTCTCAGATTAGACTCCTGAAGCAATGAATCTTCCATCACAGAGGCCATTACCAAGCCAGTTTTCCTTCATTTTGCACTGCTTCATCCCTGATTGTGTTATCAAACTCACCTCCAACCACCCCAGCCAGGAGGGGCTCAGATCCAGAGTTCCCCTGCACTAGGGGAGGTTTGGGCTGGATTTTGGCAAAATTCCTTCCCCTAAAGGCTTGTCCAGCCCTGCCTAGAGGGGTCACCACCCCTGGAGGGATTTAAATCCACGTGGAAGTGGCACTTGGGGACATGGTTTAGTGCTGGGTTAATGGTTGGACTCGATGATCTTACAGGGCTTTTCCAACCTAAACCATTCCCTGCTTCTAAATTACCATATGCAAATCGTGATCATTAAAAGGCATTTATAAAAATCAAGGAAAACAGCCCATGAATATTGAAAAACGTTTAAGTGTTAAGTTAAATGACAATTTTCAAAACACACCAAGGAAATCTGACCGTAACCAACCAGTCCCATGAAATACCATATCTATCATCAACTTTTTAATTACCAATTGATCAACATGTAGACAGCGTAATAGCTTACAGCTTTTAATTACTGAACTATCAAAATTCCAACCAAAAAAGGAACCTCCAGAGATGAAACTGTAATGCTTGATTATTCACTGCTACATAATGAATGATTTGTTTTTAAACAAGATGTCAAGTTCCTCATGTAATCCATCTGGATGTGTGACTCTGCAAAGCTCACACTGCCCATACTAAGTACTTTGGGGCTCCTCTCCTCCCTTCCCTGCTGACCCCACCAGCAAAGGGTTTTTGGGGATTTTCCCCCCTTAAGGCAAAACAGTCCTGAACTGAGGGGCTGACAGAAAATCCAGACTCAGGGCTGGCTGTGGATGCAGAGAGAAGGGACAGGGAACAGAGGCTCCTTCCAGCTCACCTGGGCTCCCCAAAACAAGAACACACCCAGGGAGGGTGGGCACAGCTGGGCTGCCTCCCATCCCTGTGCTGGGGGACCTGGGATGCAGCTCCCAGGGTCTCTTCCCACTGCGAGGATTTAAGGGCTGGCATTACACACAGGAGCACATCGGGGTGGGGAGAGGCTTTTATCCCTGCCCTAAATTCAGCACTGAGCTGAACATCACATCCACAAATCCCCTCTGCACACAGCACAGCTGCCCTCTCCCTCCGTGTTCTATCCCAATACCCGGAGCTCCCAACCAAACCCCACAAATCTCCCTTTCTGGGGGCAAACACGGCATCCAGGGGTTTTCAGGACCGTGATCAAGACTGCAGAGCCCTCCACAATCCTCGCCCCCCTGGAGAGGATTCTGCCAAATCCAGTGTTCAGATAAGAGACATTTCCCAGAAACACTCGTTTGCTGCTGAGCAGGGATGTAAAACACTCTGGAAATAAGACTGTTAAACAAGGGTGGCTCAGGCAGAGCCCATCAGTCAATTAAAAACAAACCCACCAGCAGATGAGACATTTGTGGCAGTGCTGAGCATCCCTGAGCCCCAGCCCTGGTGCTCAGCCCTGCAGATGCTCCCTGGGCACAGCAGCCCCGATGCTGCTCACACAGCAGCATCTGTTCCCACAGGAACGGGAACAGGAGCCCTTTATCCTCCCTGCAGCACCACCCTCAGGGCCCCAGCCAAACCCCACAGTGCCTCCCCCACAAACTCACCCACTCCAGCCACACCTGGGCTTGCATTTCCACAAGGAAACCACCAGCTCCTTCCCGCGCTTCCCTCGGGAAGCCGCTCGCACGCCGGGCTTGTACACATTTCCACATAAGAAATTCAGTAATCAGTCCAGGAGCTGTAAGCACTTATGACAACAATATCTATCAACACTTAACCATATTTACAACTAAATCATGTAAATACCAGGCAGCTCTCCTCTGCATGCTGATAATCTGGACAAATGAAGGCTGGAAAAAGCCTCTCCAAGAGGAGAGCAGACAAACAAAAGCACGTTGGGTGGGAAACAGGCACTGCAAGATCACTGAGGACACAATGGCAGAGCCCCAGGTACCCTGCCTGGAACACACACAGCACCTCCCTGAGCTGGCTTGGTGAGTTTTCTGTACACACGTATCTCGTGTCCATTCCGTAAACATTTCATCTAAAGGATCTGGGGACTTCTCAGAAAAACAGGGACAAGCTGCTTCAACACCTACCCAGAGCTCTTCCCTCTCCATCTGCCTTTGAAATCCTTACAAACCCTAGGAGCCAATTTAAAATTAAAAGATCCCAATTTCAGAGATGCTTTTCTGTCCCCCTCCCTCACCCCCCCAAGATGGACCGTTTTATTGCACCCATTAAACTGACAAAAATGACTTTTCAGCTGGTTCACTGAAATGCCGCTCCTACAGCAGTTTAGGCAAACACTTTCCCAGACCTTTATAAAGGAAAAGTGATTCCGTATGTAATTGGATTTTTTGGCACAACAGAAATACCAAGTTATTAAAACTCTCACATGGCTTTGGATTGTGTCTTTAATGGACGCCAGCATCCTCAACTGCTACAGAGACATTTTACACGAAGCAACAAGGAGCTGCATTTGCAAAGGTTTCCCAGGGGATTCAGGGACAGCTCTCAGCAAGATTTGCCCTTTGGGCAGTGGAACCCAGGAGGAGAAGGGAATGATCCCAGCACTCTCCTCCAACATCCCCTTTGTCCATGCTCAGCCACCAACACCCACATCAACTCCAGCACAAAATCCCCCCATCCCTCAGGATACCCACGGGATTGCCCACTCCACTGGGAAGAAGCAAATGGCCAGGCTGCAAACAGCTTATTAATCCTCATTTATTGCCTGCAGGATCCTTTCAGCCACTCCCTGCCTTTGACAGGATTTTTACACTGCCACAGACCCCATCGTCCACAGAGAACTATTTTCATTTCCTTATCCTGCCTTGTCCAAAGAAGTCAGATTTAAAGGAGCATGAGAGGAAGGAGAGGAAGAAACAGTGACTGCTGAATACAACAGGTTGTCCACAAGATATTTGTTCTTGCAGGAACTGAAAAAGTCATTCTGTAGGAAACACAGAAATCCCATTTAATGGGTCTCTTGCTAAACCTCCCCTTTCCAAAATAGGAAGGAGATCAATAAATCCAGCCAGCCTCAACACAAAACAGAGTACCCCAAACCTGACAGCTGGACCTTCCTGAGCTGCATTCCACACACACCACATCGTGTTAATGTGAAAATTTTGGATCCAATTTGCTAATGAGAGCCTGGAGGAGCGAGTCATCCTTTAACTGTGCATCCAAAATTCCCCCAGAGCTATTTGGGGTTTGCAGTGGTTTTGCTGCAAACCCTGTGTTTACAAGGCTCCCTTGTAAGGGATCCCTCCAGAGCAGGGAGTGATCTGCCTCCAGTGTTTCCTTTCCTCCTGGTCTCTGAGCATCTCCCCTCTCCCACTCTGAAGGGAGCACTGTTAATCTCTGTCTATCCCACCCTAATCCTCACCCTCCCCAGGCACAGCAGCAACTGCAGCTCGTGCTGAGGAAGCAATACCTGGCACTTATGGATCCGGGGAGTTGATTAAACCTGCACCTTCTCTTAAAGATTCTCCAGAACAATTAAGGCTACCAGGCCTTTAAATGGAAGGAGAAGCTGTTTGTGTGGACAGAGCTCAGCACCCTCAGCGTGGGACTCGCTCTGCCCACTCAGGGATGAGTAATGTCTCCTTCAGAGCCACCCACAGACCAGGAGCTGAGGAAAACTGCTCTTTAACTGTGACAGGGCAAGAAAAGCCATCGTGTGTCGTGACCCTGCAGACACAGACTCTGAATGATGCAAGTCTTCATTCCAAGCAGTCCGTAAAACCATGGCAAAAAAGGGCAGGAAAGTGCCAAAGGAGAAACCACATTTTATGCACCAAGAGAAATCTTCCCTGCATCCACCCTCCAACAGGGACTATGGACAAAAAGCAGGAGCAGGTTCACAGTCCTGCTCCATCCCAGCATGAGTCACCACAGGGACAGGGGTGTCCCAGTGCCCAGCAGCCAGCTCTGTTCCACACAGGGATGTGCTCTGCTCTGCCCTCAGGACAGGAATGCTCCAGGCACACCTGGGGACACTGCAGGGATGCTCCAGGTACAATTGGGGAACCACACACTGCAGGGATGCTCCAGGAACACCTGGGAGCCACACCTGCAGGGATGCTCCAAACACACCTGGGGACACTGCAGGAATGCTCCAGGCTCAAAAGAGCCTGTGAGTGCCTGGCAAGGCCTGGCCTCAAACTGCTGAAAACAGCACCTAATTCCACACAGAGGGGGAAAAGCAGGAGGGGCAACCCTTGGGAGCTTCCACCAAGCTTCCAACACCGTGTCTGCATTAGCCAAGGCAAATGAAGACGTCAGAGAGGCAACAGGAGCACAAACAGTTCCAGTGTTTTCCAGAAAAATGGCTTAGAATGAGAATGCAAAACAAACTCAGCTACAGCAATAGCTCTCTAAATGTGGGTATTTCAGGTTCTCATTACTATGAAACCAGTCAGGATTAGCTGAACAACCTCACAACCAAACACACAGGGTTTCTGTGACCACAGGCACTGCAGGTCAACGTCCAGGGGCTCTGGAGCACTGCCAGCACTAAGGACTGGGGTGGTGGGTGGGGTGGTGGGTGGATGGATGGATATGGATGGATGGATAGATGGATGGATGGATGGACAGACAGATGTCCACTTTCACCCAGCCAGCACAGAGACACTGCAGAAGTGTAACCAACCCTTTGCAGCTGAGCCAGCAGCTCTCCCCCTGGTCTGACCCAGCAGTATTCCAACAGCTCTGCACACACAAAGGGCAGCTGCTGCCCAGAGTTCTCCCTGCCACGCCAGGGCAGCGAGCTGGGGTGGCTCTGGAGGAAGGCACGGTGCTTCTCCAAGGTCAGGGACGCTCTGGCATCACAGAGCAGCTCCCAGAGCAGCAGCACTGTGACAGAGGCTCTCTGCAGAATTAGGGACAGATGTGCCTCTGCCTGGCTACAAAACCAGGGCCGTGGGGGCACAGGCAGCCTTTATTTCTGTGTGTCAGCCCAGAGGCTACGCAGGCAGTTCCCTCTCCAGCCCAATTCTCACAGAGCCCGACTCTGCTGCAACCCCAGCTCCAAAGCTGAACACGAGTCATGTTGAAAGTGCTCTGCCAGGGAAGCTGCCAGGCAGACTCATTTAAAAACAGGGAAGCAGCAACAAGCAGTTCCTCATGCTTGATCCGATTACTCTGATCTCTCTTTTGACGCTGCAGACTCAGGCTCCTATTTCTATTGCTGCATGGGGGGAGAAGGGGAGGGAGGGAGGGAATGTCACTTTCCTGCTTCACATTTCTGTCTTCCTGTCACACTTTGGAGAGGGGATGTACACTGCAGGAGCTGGATGGGAGCAGGAGTCTGGGGTGCACCCACCCTGCATATGAGGGGTCCCAGAGGTCCCCCCTGGACCCCCACCCACAGCAGCAGCACTCCCAGAACAGCCTGGCTGGAACCTGCAAAGCCCCAGCATGGCCTAACGCTGCACATGAAAAATCCACCTCGATGAACAGCATTGCTGCTGTGACAAAAAGGTTGTGTCTGTCCCAGATGTTGAGGTCCCAGGGCCATCACATTTGGGATGAGCACCCAAGGGCACCTCTGGAGGGAAGACTCACACTGCAGAGGTGCAGCCCTGCTGACAGCATGGGGAATGCAGTGACATTCCCATCCTGGAAGCAGACCTTGGAGGAGACCATAAATCAGGTTCAGGCACTCACTAACTGCTAAAAGAGGACACCACGAGATCAGAGCAGTTTATTCCAGACGTAACCTGAGCCCTGGGGTTTATACACCCATCTCAAGTCTGAGCACAGCCTGAGGAGGAATGGTGACCCTGGAGGCAGCCTTGGCCCTGCTGGCTCACTGGCACCTCCTGATCTCCACCCCCACGGCTGCCACTGCTCAGCCCAGGGCTCCACAAAATGGGACATTTCCTAGGGAAGGCTCCAACTGCTCAGGGCAAACTTCACAGCTGGCATTGGCAGAGGAGGAGAGTTTCCAACACAACTTTTCCCCACTGCCAAATGCACACCTGGGCTTTAAAAAATACTGGCAGTGGTTTACTGTAAAGAGACTATTCCCCCTCCAATGCTGGCACCTGACTGGAATTGCCACTGAGAGGGGAGGGGGATCTGGGCTGTGTCCAGGGCAGGACCCACAAACATGGGCAGGACCCAGGAAAGCCACCAGAGACCTGCCAGAAAGCAGCACCTGTGTGTGAGACTGTCAGCAAACCCACAACACCGAGAGCTGCCAGCATTTCCAGGGACAAAAAAAAAAACTAAAAAAAGCAAAACTAAAGACATTTTCCAGTTAAGCTACAGCCCACAAAAGTTTCATATCTCTGAGCAAAGAGATGTGCCTAAGTATCTCTTTGATCCTTCAGACTGGAACTTAATGGGGTATCAAATATTCTACTGATTCACCTTGAGAATTTGGTAAGGGCAGAGTCTTTGTAAGGCTCAAGTTTTTTAAACCACAGAAGAACACAGTAAATTAAAACCACACCACAGGGTAAAAATAGCCAGCCCAACCCTACAGAGGGACATTGTGGGTCTAAAATAACCAGGATGGAGGGCAGCAAATGTCCCTGGTACAGCCCAGCCAAGTTTGCAATGCAGTCAGCCAGCAGGCACAGACCGTGGGTGAGCATGCGGTGTGGGAATTTGTATTCCCTGTATTCCTAGCTGGAATTGGGAATAGGTTAAAAAGTCTGACACAAAACTCAGGTTTTCAGAGCCTCATCCAGCAGCACACAGTGGTTTGTGGGGCTCCCCAACACCTAACCCACCAGGCTGCAGAGACATGAGAGCCTGACGTGCAGCACAGCAGGAAAACCGAGAGGTTCAACAGGTAATGAGGCCAGCAGGAAGAAGCAGAAGTGTTTTCACAGCAGAAGAGGCTGGCAGCAGGCGGCTGGTGCTGGGCACACACGGGCAGGGCCATCAGAGGAGTCGCCTGCAGCCACAGCATCACAGCTGGGGCTCACCCTGCCCTCGCAAATTAAAACCTGCACTAACTAAATGCAGCTGTGGCTGAAGCAAAGGCCGGCTCGTCTCGGGGCAGCTCGCTGTGCTCAGTTACCAGGGCTGAGAGACAGCCCGTGGTGTTCCCAGCCCCAGCCCCAGCCCCAGCCCCAGCCTGCTGCCAGAGCTCTGAGCCCACGCTGGGCGCCCTTCAAAGCGTTTGTGGTGCAGCTCCCCAGGAACCACAGCACAGCTGCTCGCTGCAGCCTGCAATTACAGCCCGGCAAAGAGCTGATTTATGGAACTTCAACAAGTACATACCACTCCTAATTATAACATTCCACCTAGGGTCTCTCCTTCACGGCAGGATTCCACACTGTCCTTTTATTTGGCACCGGTGGGTTTGCACCTCACAATGTCCCCCCAAGGAACAAGCACAACTTTTTTTTTTTTTTTTTTTTTAACATGCAGCATCCAATTTCTCAGTAGACACTGGCTGCGTGTCCAGCTTTGCTTGTGCTCTCAAAGCACTGTGTCAAGCATTCACTCCCTGGCTCAGCTCCAGGGAAGGCTGCAGGCTCACGCTCTGCTCCTGGAGCCTGCTCAGATCAGGAGCTGCAGACAGGAGCAAAATGCTGGGATATAGGAGGGATCCCTGCTTTCCTGACAGAACCACCACCAAGTGCTACCACAACCCAGAGGAGGAACAGGTTGCCAAAACCCCTATACAAAGTCTGACAATAATCCCTAGAAAAACAGTCATTCAAGAGAAAAGTCCAGAAAACTCTGCCAACATGCAGGAAGGTGGGATTGCCTTTAGTGAGCAAATGTGTTCTGAGGAGTGCTTGGATGGTCCACTCAAACAGAGGGTGTATCCAGGCTGGAGCACAGGTTTTACTCCAGTGGCCTCAGGCAGACACAGGGTTAAGGAGCTGACCCATTTTCCAGCCAGCAATAGGGCAGAGAGCTGACCCATGGCACGGACACGATGGCAGGACACGGCCCCACGGCGCTGGCAGGGCTCGCCAAGCGGCGGCAGCGGAGCCAGCGCTGTTTGATTACAAAGCCTCCTTTATTTACACACCAGGAGAGACAGCGCAAGGCAAACAAAGGCGGCGGCGGCGCAGCAGCAGCACAAGGGCTGCGATACGGCCGGGGGTCCCCGGGGCAGCTCCTGCCACTGCAGCCACCTCTGCACCAGCAGCAGCACCCACGCCAAGGGGATCCTGGCTGTCCATCCTGGCAGTGCCCATCCTGACTGCGTCCATCCCAGCACTGCCATCACGCCAGTGCCCATCCTGGCTGTCCATCCTGCCAGTGCCCATCCTGACTGCGTCCATCCCAGCCGTGCCCATCACGCCAGTGCCCATCCTGGCTGTGTCCATCCTGGCAGTGCCCATCCTGGCTGTGTCCATCCCAGCACTGCCCATCACGCCAGTGCCCATCCTGGCAGTGTCCATCCTGGCAGTGCCCATCACACCAGTGCCCATCCTGGCTGTGTCCATCCTGGCTGTGTCCATCGCAGCAGTGCCCATCCGGATAGTGTCCATCCTGGCTGTCCATCCTGACTGTCTATCCCTGCAGTGCCCATCCTGGCAGCATCCATCCTGACTGTCCATCCTCAGTGTCCATCCTGAGAGTGTCCATCCCAGCCGTGTCCATCCTGACAGCGTGCCCATCTTGACTGTGTCCATCCCAACCGTGTCCATCCCAGCAGTGCCCATCCTGGCAGCATCCATCCCAACAGTGTCCACCCTGGGGATGTCCATCCTGTCCGTGTCCATCCTGTCCGTGTCCATCCCGGCTGTGTCCATCCTGGGACGTCCATCCTGCAGCAGGTGCTGGCAGCCGACCCCTCCTCAGCGCAGAGCAGAGCCATCTCCTCGCCTTCCCATCCTCAGGAGCCTCCTTGGCAGTGGTTCCAAACCAGATTGTCGTGCTTATAAACCTGGGCTCAACTGCCTACACGCAAGACAAATGAGCCCAGGCTGCAGCCCAGATGGATCACTTTATTCCCAGCCCCTTCCCCGCCAGTGTTTGAGTCGCATGCAGAACGCAGCGCGTGCTGCTCGAAGGCCGGGGACGAGCAGGCTCGCCTCGCTCGCATACAAAGGCTCCTTGGAAACTCACTCTGTGTTTACAGAGGAGCCTGGCTCAGCGCAGCTCGCTGCCTTCGGGGGGTTCTCCCGGTCCCATTTGGTACTGGCACACACGGAGGGTACGGCCACAACCAACCCGTGCCACAGCCAGGTCGCAGCTCCATCCCAGCGCCGTCTCCAAACACCTCCTGTGCTCCTGCTGGAAGTTGTTCTGTTGTCGTTGAAGCACCAGCGCAGACAGACTGCGAGCTGCTCAGAGCCCTCCTCAGCCCAGCCCTGCACAGGGGCACGGGGAGCTCCGGTACCAGCACAGCACGGCGAGCAGCTGGAGAGGAACCACAGAAACACGCATCCAGCCCATCACACAGCTGCCAGCTCCGCTCACACTGCTCTCACTGCTGCCTAGTGCTGCTCAGGGCCCTTGCTGAAGGCAGCAGAACCCCAGCCTCGCTCCGCATCACGGCTGCCACCACGGTGGTGACAGCGCTGGCACCGCCGTGCCTCGGGTGGCAGCCGTGCGGGAGCTGCGACAGCGCTCAGCGCTGACACCGCTGCCTCACACCAATCCTCCCTCCGCACAACACTGAAGCTAACGCTGTCAGCTTGGAAAAGGGGGAGAATGGGGGGAAAAGGAAAGAAAGGTCCTTAACTGTAAGGAAATTTTTTCCGAAACACAGACAGTTTGGGATTTTATGCTGCAATTCACAACACGGCTCTGCCCTTTTATATCACAACCACAAAATACCTGTCTTACCACAAGCCCAGCTCACGCTGCGCAGTGTTTCGACCCCGGTGCACGGGTCAGGCACAGCCACTGCAGCCAGCATCCAGCCCTGCTTTTGTTTCCCTTCAGCAGCTCTGCGATCCCAAATCACAGTTCCGCCCGTCGGCTGGGCAGCGGTGAACAGCCTGAGCCTGCCGGGGATCACTCGGCCTCCAGTTAAAAACTGCTCTTAGAGAATCTGAGGTGAGCAAGACAGCAAAACAAAGGATGAACGCAGCCGGGCTCGCATCTCCAACCTGGGCGTCTCTCAGTACCGGGGTCCCCAGGTGACACCGGCGGGAGACGCAGCAGGCAGCGAAAAGCACCAAACACACAAACAGCGCCTTGTGACGAGACATTTGAGAAGCTACAACACAGCTACAACAGGCAGGAGCCCGGGGCGCGGGGGAGCCGGAGCGGAGCCGAGCCTTTTTCCGGAGCCGAGCCTTTCCCCGGCTCGCAGCACAGAGCCGCCGCGCTGGCTCCTTCCCTTCGCTCCGGCTCCCCGGCACGGCCCCGGGGCTGAGCAGAGCCGGTACCGGGGCAGAGTCGGTACCGGGGCAGAGCCCGCACCGGGGAAGAGCCCGCACCGGGGTTGAGCAGAGCCGGTACCGGGGCAGAGCCGGCAGCGGGGTTGAGCAGAGCCGGTACCGGGGCAGAGTTGGCACCGGGGCACAGGCGGTACCGGGGCACAGCCCGCACCGGGGCACAGCCGCCCTTGGGGAAGCGCAGCCCTTGCCGGAGCCGCCAGGCACCAGCCCCGGCCCCGTTCGCAGGCAGAACAAGCAGAAAACGACCCCGCCGCTCTCCCCCCACCAAAAAGGCCGCCCGGGAAGAGAGGGGAAGGCATGGACATGTACACCGGCTGTGAATAAAGGTCTTTGTTCGCCGCGCTGGCGGCCCCTTCGTCCCCCCTTTCCTACGAGCGGGATTCAACAGATCGCTCAATGGCCTCTTGTTCTTCCCAAACATCCCGGACACAGCAGCCGCTCCTGCGGCCCCGCG
This sequence comes from Muscicapa striata striata, assembly GCA_030060385.1. Lineage (NCBI taxonomy): Eukaryota > Metazoa > Chordata > Aves > Passeriformes > Muscicapidae > Muscicapa > Muscicapa striata. The sequence continues at coordinate 529,279 of JAREIS010000122.1, forward strand.
CCGCCCCACGGACATACTGGAAACGCGAGCGGCGTTAACGGGGGATGCTCGAACCGAAGCCAGCGCACACGAGCGCGGGTCGCCGCTGCGGCTCCGGGCTCGGCGGGGAGCGCTGCCAGCCCGGCTGGGGGGCTCGGCCAACGCACCGAGGACACCGCACCCCGAGGCTGCCGCGGAGGGCACCCAACCGGCCCCGCTCGGGGAGCCTCGTTAGCCTCATTTCATTCATCTGCGCCCGCTCCTCCGCAGCGCCCGAGCCCGGCGAGCGCCCCGAGCGCGCCCAGCTGGGCGGGGGGCGCGGCTGCGGCAGGAGCACCGCGGGAGAGAGCAGAGGAGAGGAGAGGAAGGAGAGAGAGCAGAGGGAAGGGAGGAACAAGGAGAGAGAGAGAGGAAGAGGGAGAGCGAAGCGCCGCGCAAGTTCCACTCAGATTCCAACAGGTTCCCCGCTCCCGCAGGGGTGCAGCATCCCAGCGCCGCCGCAAACACCGGGGGGGTGGCGGCGGAGATGGGGGGGATGAAGGGGGCGCGCAAAGCAATTAGTTTTTAATTGCGGGGCCGCTGCTGACCCCGGGCAGCGGGAGAAGCCGCTCCCATGGAAACCGGCAGCGGCTGCCCGCGCCGCGCCGCCACGCGCGGCTGAGCCCGCCCGCCGCTCCCGCCGCCGGGGGCGCCTCCCCAGGACCACCGCCCGCTCCGGGCACGGCCCGGGGCCACCGAGAGCGGGCGCGACCCGCCGCAACCGTATCGGCGGGGGATACCCGAGCGCCGCCGCCATCCCCGAGCGCGAACCGCCCCTCCCCGCGCCGCCCGCCCCGCTACCGGCCGTGCGCGGGGCCGCGCCGCTCGTACCTCGGGGATGATGGCGGCGGCGGACAGGAGCAGCAGCAGCAGCGGGAGGAGCCCCGGGGCGCCGCCGCCGCTGCCCGCGGGGCCGCTGGGCTGGGCGCGACCCGCCATCGCCGGCACCTGCCTCGCTCTGCCGCCGCCGCGCGCCGCCCGCGGGAGATGGCGCGTCACGGGGCGGGGACACGGGACACGGGACACGGGGCCCGCCCCGCGCCCGCCCCGCGCGGGATCGGCCAGCGGGCCCGACCCCGGGCCGCGCCGTGCCGGGCTGTGCCGTGCCGTGCTGGGCTCTGCCGTGCCGCGCCGTGCCGGGCCGGGCCAGGCTGGCCGTGCCGTGCCGGGCAGCGCCGTGCCGGGCCCTGCCCCGCGCCCGAGCCGTCGCTCACACCGCGTTCCCCTTTCCAGGGCCATGTGTCCGCCTCCCGCATCCCCGGAACATCGTCCTCCCGCCCTGGGGTGCCGCCCCAGCATCCTTCCTTCATCCTTCCTTCATCCTTCCTTCATCCTTCCTTCATCCCGCGGTGCAGCCCCACCGGCGCTGGCCGTCCCGGGAGCATCCTCCTGCGCATTCCCGCCAGCAGCAGCGTGTGCCCGTGTCCCCTCTCTGTCCCCGTGCTCCGTGCCACCCTCCCCAGCACGCCGCTGCCGGTTCCCCCGTGCCGGTTCCCGGTGCCCCGCGCCGCTGGAGGCGGTGTTGAGCCTTGGCGGCTCCGGGGGAGCGGAGAGGCCGGAGCCCACGAGCCCCCCGGCGGCGGCGGCCGGGGCTCGGTAACGCAGCCCCGCAACCAGCCCGCCTTGGCTGCGGGTTTCTCACCCACGCAACGCGTTCGAACGGAGCAAATGAAGAAGAAGAGCCCCGAGTTGCCCCCCTGCCGTTCCCCCAGCGCTCGACTGTACCGGAGCACTCGGCAAACGGAGTCACCGGGATTCATCCCGCCCGGGAAGGGTCCGAGCTTTTCCCCCACCCACGGCACCAGGAACGGAGCCAGAGAATCGCTGGACAATGGAGCAAATGCAGAGGATGTCAAATATTCCCAACCTTATTAATTAGGTTATTCCAAGTTAACCTGAGGCAGGTGAATTGTCAGTTCAACTTTATCATCCCAGATTCTGCCAAGCTTGAGGTTAAAACCGCCCAGGGCAATCACTGAGTCACACTCACCGGCTGGAGAGAGCTTTCACCCTTTGGAATGCGAAACCAAGCTGGTTTCACACCCAAGAAAACCAAAAATGCTGCTGCCTGGGACTTGGTTTGGGGCACCATCCCCTTCTGTATCCCCTCCTCCCTGTGCCACTCTCTGTCTCCCATGATGAGAAGGCCTTCTGCTCCATGGCCACGCCAAACATCTGTTTCCTGCTCAACGAGCAGAATTTTGGACCATCATAACATCACAATTGCATAACTAAGCCAGCTTCACCCCAATTAGTGAGAAAGCACTTGTCTTACGCTGGGACCCCAAATTCCCTGCTCTGTAGGAGGTCCCCAGCCCCACTGAACACAGCAGAGCATCTCCACAGGCTGCTGTGCCATCCCATATCCAGGCATCCCATGTGCCTGTCCCCAATCACACCGTGCACGATATCACACACTGCGACCTGCTGCGGCTTGGGCAGCAATGAGAGACAGCCCCTATTAACTAAACAGGTTTATAATAATTCAAATATTCCGAGGGTGAGGACAATAAGTAGTAGGAAATACAATTTGCATAATAAATATCAATATCACAACAGCTAAAGCAAACCATGACAAATTATCTGCTGGTAAATGGCCGGGAGATTATAGAATGCAAATTGGAATAGCTGAACTCTAGGAAATGACTTTCCTGACCTCCCACGTCTCGTGCAGCAGACGGAGAGGGACTGGGGACAGGCTCAAACTGGCGATGTTCCTGCTGGAGACGTCTTAGTGCCTTCCATTATGCATCAACTTTAATTTCAAGAGGAAAGCGATTTCCTCTGTCCTGGAAGCTTAGCCTCAGATTATTTGTCACAGAGTGTTTAGCAGGGATGCTGCTGCGGCTCGAGGCCCGTTGGCAGTGATTGAAAGCTGCATTAAATCAAATCACCAGCAGCCAGGGACAGCACGGAGCCGGGAGCGGCACCGGGAGCACGGGCACAGGGGCTGGGACACGAGGGACCACAAAGATGGACCTGCCCCACGAGCAGGGGGTGCAATCGAGGGTGTCACAGCATGAGGTCACTCCCTGAGTCCTGCTGGCCAAGGGGGCTCTCACTCCTGGGACTCACTTGTGCCAGGCATACTGTGCCAGTTCTGGAGCAAGGCATAAAGCTGTGGCCCAGGGAAAACCCAAGGACCAGCAATGCCTGTGGATTTCACTCCAGAACTTTGCAGCAGGGTGAGGAGAGGAGCTGGTGACACAGGAGAGCTCCCAGGATGCTGCTCTGAGTGCTCTGAAGTGCTGCATGCTCTGAAATCGAGCTGTCCCCAGGCCACCAGCTGCAGCTGTAGCAATGCCCACACCAAAGATCAGCTTTCCTTGCCTTGACACAGGTCAGGAGCAGCAGGAATTCTCCTGGGAGCCCCACCCGTGCCTCCTGGAGACCCTTCCCATGTGTCATTCTGGCTCCCCCCGCTGCGGTTTAGCACATCTCCAAGACCAGATGGTGTTTTTGCATTTTAAACCAAATAAGCCATTGTTTGTTAATTCAGCCTTTAAATCAGAGCAGAAATGAACTTAAAAATGAGAATTCCAATCTGTGGTATAATTCCAGAGACGGAGCCAAGCCCCACAGTTTCAGACACAGAAATGCAGGAGAAGGATAGAGGGATCTGTGCTCTATCCCCCTGTGACACAGCACAGGACAGTGGCTTGGGCATGCTTGGAGTGGCATTTGGAAGCAGATGAAGCCTTAGATCCATGGATGAGCAGCAGCTGCTGTCGACACACTGGGCCAGGGATTGGAGCAATCCTGGTACAAACTGGCACCAGTCCTGCCACAGGAACAGTCCTAGGGGACACAACATCACCCAAGGGCTGGCTAATTACAAATAACCAACACTAATTACATCCACTGCAGAAGAATTATGGTAGAAGCCATTTTTTGATGGGATGACAAAAGCAATGATCAATTAGTTCCCTTTCCTTGGTTTCACAGACAGACAAAGGGAGCCAGGGTGCTGTTCCTACATCCATGTAAGAAAGGAAAAAGAACCCGGAGCACCCAAGTTTCCCCCCCTAGAAAAGGGAGATCCTGCAGAACCCGTCCAGGTGCAGCAGGAGCTGCCAGCCCTGCGTGGCTCTTCCAGCCTCACATGGAAGGTGCAGCCGGGAGCGGGAGCAAAGCGCTTCCCCCGGGCCGGCAGCGTTTGCTCCCTCTCCAGGTTCTGTCAGGGGGAATAAAGCAGCTGTCCCTGTGGGGAACGCGCCCGTTCTCAGCGAGCTGCACGGAACTTCAGCCACACAACTCACATGAAAGCGGCGCGGGGCTACATCCTGTGTAACTCTTTGGGGATGGAGGAGTTTTGTCAAAAGCAGCCTGCAGGAGAAATAATCGAGTTAGAGCATTTCGGATTTAATGCCTGGCCTGAAATACATCTCGACTCTTGCTGGGTGTGCCGTGTCCCCTCCTTGGGCAGGACCCCTGTGGGAGCACAGAGCATCTCCTCTCACCTGTCCCCAGCCTGGGGAGTCCCCAAATGCCTCTTTAAAGACCAGGTGAAAGTGCAGAGCCAAATTTCCAGGCTTTCATAAGCTGTGACAAAGTTGTCATTGGCCACGCTCTCCCCCTATAAATTCATGGTTTAGTTACAGCACAAATCGCTCCCAATATATTTTATTTATCTGCCTTCCACTGCAATGAGCAGCGGATTTGTTCAAAGTTTCCAGAGGTAAAACAGAAGCTGAAGCTCAGAGCTGTGTCAAGGACAGGGGAACGTGGAGGTGTCCAGCCCTGGGGGTTGGTGCCCAGTCCTGTCACACAGGCACTGGTGTCACCCCTGTACCACACGTACACCTGCTGCAATCACCAGATTTTCACACAGAATCTGCACAATCTGCAAATTCACACCGAATCCAGCCCAATACCCACTGGATATCCCATTAGCTCCTTTCCTGCAGGTGCGGGGGGCTGTTTTTAAATTTTCATTTTTGTTTCCAGAGCTAAAAGATTCCATTTAATTATTTTTGACCAACGAGTGTGACAATAAAACGCAAAAGTCTTTTGATTTTGGAGCAATCCTATTGAAGATCTGAGGGGCTGTCATCAGTGCAGCATCAGTCTTCATTATCTGATTCTTTTTTCAATTGGCTGAGCTTTACAGAGCACAGGGCTCTTTCAACAGGATGATAAAGGGGTATTTGAAATAAACAGAGAGAGTCCCCAGCCAGTGAGTACCTCGGATTGCTGCGGACTGTGACTTAATGCTAACTCCTGTGAACTCCAGCTTTTTATCTTTTAATAAAAAAGCCATACAGATGGGATTCTTTGCTCAACTAAAACCTTTGTTAGGAAAAAAAAAAATCCCAAACCCTAAGGAACAACAGATACTAAAAGTATAAAAGTTCTCCCTGAGCAAAGTCTCTTGCATGGATTTATTCAAGACCTCCTAAAAAAGAGAACATTTCCATGGCACTGATGGTTGATGTGCTGCTGTCCCAGCCCTAAAGAGGAGAGGGCTGGCTCCAGCTCTGCTCACAACAAGCAGGGGTGAGAGACACTGCTCTGACTCACCCTGATATGGGCCAGGGCTGTTTCCACCCCTGAGTTTACCCAAAAGTCTCATTTTTGCCCCAGATCCAGCCTTGCCTTTGGCACCAGAGCTGCTGTGGCATTCAGTGCCTGATAAGGTGCAGGCTCCAAACACTCATTTCCCTCTCATCTCCAACAAGCACCACCAGAAAGGCTAAAGCTCCCCAGCCTGCTGAAACAAGATGAAATATTTTCAGATGGTTTTAAAGAAACCAGATTATTCCCCAGCGTAAGGTAAAGCAGGGTTGATCCAGCCAGCCTGGCTCCCCTGCCAGACCAGCCTTTTTGCTGCTGGAGAATGAGGAGTAAGCAATAATTCAGATTTTTAGTTGTTTTTTTTTAAACACGTATCTAATTGAGAAAGGAAAGGGACAAATCATTTTGTGCTCTTGCATCATCCTTCCTGCAGATGAGTCTCTAATGCACCCGTGCCATAAAACGCAGGAACTGTGCCCTCTGCATGTTGTCGTGACAAATTTCAAATCAAGAGGGTGCTTGAATGGGATTTATTACAATTGGAAGACAAGAAATTGTAATCTTTATGAGCCAATGACACAGAGCCTTATAATAGGAGAATGAAGTATCATTTTAAATGTAAAGCAAATTAGATTACTGGGGTCAAACCCTTCTACAGAGACATCATGTCTTCAGAGTGCCTCCCGCATTTGACATCCTCTTTTCAGGTTTCACATTAGCATTTAAGTGTTTTTTAAGTGTGTTTAATATTCTTATAGGAGAAAAGTGCCTGGAAAAGTCAAGACACTGAGATCACAGGGAGGGGAGGAAGGAAGACATCAAAATAAATGCCAGGGGAGGCAGAGCCCTGTGTGAGGAGGGCTCCAGCCCCACTGACACGGGTTCAGCACGGTCCCCTCGTGTGTGCTACAGCAGAGCTGGGCTCAGCCCCACTCCCCATCCCAGCCTTAGTGTCAGCATCTGCTGGGAGCAGCCAGGGACACTCGGGCACTGCCAGCCCAGCCCCACGCTCCAGACAGGCACCACAGCAATTTACTTGGGGTTTGCTGTTTGTTTGTTTTGTATAAGCTGGTGGGAGAAAAAAAAAATCCCCCCTTTTGATCCCATCAAAGGCCTTATCTCCCCCACCACATGTCTCATGGGTGTTGCCTGCCCCTCCTAAATTCCCAAAAACCCAGCTCCATCCCAGCGGTGCTGTTTGACCCTGGGGTTTGGAAACACCCAAGAGGTGCAGAGGCAGCAATCCCTGTCTGCCCAAATCACAGTGCAGGGTTTGAGTCTGCTGAAGCATTCTGCTCCTCACCTGCACAACGTGAGCTGGTGAAGGGACCTCTAAGGACAGCAGAAATCCAGCAAGAGCAACAAATGCACTGCTCCCAGTGAGGGACTGGTTTTCCTTCGGGCACTTCACTCCTGCAAGAGGCAGCAGGTCCTGAGCCAAAAAGTGAGGCTGAGATGATTTCAGCGATGTGAATAAACACCTGAGCACACAATGCAAAACTGGGGCCCGTTCCTCTGATTTCAGAGACTTCACATCTTAATCATCTGTCAACAGCAGCGCCGTGCAGAGGAAAGGTCTCCCCGAAGGGATCCAAACGCCGCACATGAAAGGAAGAGCCTTACTTAGCCTAGAGGGAATTTCAGATGAGGTTCAGCATTACCGCAGCTCTCCCTGTCAGGAGCAGTTAGGTTTGCACTGACTCCTTTTGTACCAGCCGGGCTGGCTTTGAAGAATTCACAAACATCTTCACCTTCAGCTCCCATCTGCGCCCTGGCTCGTTCCTGGCAGGGTGCAGGAGCTCCAAAGGCACAGCCAGGGCTGGGACCAGCTGCAGCAGGGCTGGGCAGCAAGCAGGAGTTTACCCCTGGTGCCCCAGGAAAGCTGCTTGTCTCTGCAGACAGGTGAGGGGCCAAGACAAGCCCTGCCAGAGGGTCACAGGGAGCAGTGGCCAGCCCTGGCACGCTGCTGGCCAGAGCTGGCAGCCCAGGAGCGTTCCTGGTGCTGCTCCAGGACACACTGCAGGGTCAGCAACCCCTCCAGCCAGAACAAGGAGACTCTGTGGAGGCTCAGTGCTCATCTGTCCTCTCCTTCACCAGGGAACATCCTTCTTGTTCATCACCAGACAGGCTGAGGGCATCAGCACAGGCTGGGGAGAGCAGCAGTGCCTGCCACAAACACTCAACAAGCAGGGAAAATGCCAGTGTGCACCTTCCCGGAGGTGAAGTGCCAAGATCTCACAGGGGTGCTCACAAAAGGACCCCAAATCTATCTTCTTAAGCAAAAGGCTTGCCTGACTGGGGATTTGGGAGGGCAGACAGGGGCAGGCTGATCTCCAAATGGACTTAGGGAGATGAAAGCAGAGCTGTGCTTTCCAGTGGGATTGCTGGGCTTGCCGGCCACCGGGCAGGATGCTGCAAACAGCAGAAATTGCAAAGCTCCTGCCATTCCCTGAGCTGGATGGATGAGACCCAGCAATCCCTGGGCACAGCCACCCTCTGCTCAGATCATCCGTGTCCCTCCTGCCCTGCTCAGCACACCAGGCTCGGTGCATGGAGCCACTGTTCATAAACACACACACACACACACACACACACACACACACAGGTTTTAAACATTAAACTTGCATCTGAGTCTGGTAATTGTGGGGCTTTTGTAAGCTTGTCTCAACTTGCCGACAGCTACAGAGGAAAACATAATTCGTTAACTCCACGCGAGTATTAAAGAACAAAGCTGGAACTCCCATACAATTATATTTTATCTCAGAGCAAGGTGAAATCATTAGATATTAGTGAAGTGCAGTGGCACAAAAATGATCTGTTAGCGGGGGTTCATTACATTGTATTTCCAGAGCCAGGAAGATCAATGTGTTCATGCATCATGAATTAGGCTCATGCCTTCGTCTTCGCTGCTCTCCGGAAACCCAACATGATCTATGGCCAGCCATACATCATTGTTCCAGCATCCACTGCAATGACAAAGCTCCAGTTCCCACTTGTCACACTGACCAGCTGCATTTTTCTGCACAAGAGACAAAAAATGTCGAGGAGGAGGAAGAGGGTCATTTCTGGGCCAGGCTTGGCAGTAAATTTCAGCCCTTCAAACCTCTCCTGTTTCTGTAGATCCATCACTTTTATAATCTGTGCCTAAACTTGCTTTCCTTGCTTATATCCAAAGCCTGGAAGAGCTGGGGGGAATTGAAGGAACAAATCCATTAGGGGATTCTGCTGAGCTCCTTCCTGCTGGTGCAAAGCTCTGCCTCCTTGGGCTTGTGTCTGGAGCAGAGGGGTTCCCATCCCTCAACCCATTTGTCCTCTCCCCTCCGAGTCAGTAGGAAGACAGCACTTTCCCAAAGCCCTGTCAGTGTGAGCTCTCTGGAAGAGCCTCCTCTGCTCTTCCATTGTTCTCCCCTTGGACACCCAGACCAGGAGATGCTGCCTCCACCTTTGCTCACCACCAGCCAGGGCAAAATCCTCTTTTCCCTGCTGTTTAATCCAGTCAGAAGTTTGAGTGTTCCCTTTCCCTCCTGGCCACAGGAGCACCCATGGCTGCACAGTGCAGCCAGTGATGGAGAGACAGGCAGACCATGGCAGCTGTGTGGCTTCTCCCACCTGCAGCTCCCACACCCTGCCCAGACAGGGGGGGGATGTCCCCTCACCACCCCAGAGCATCTCCAGATGTCACTGTCCCTGCTCCACAGGGCACTGAGCTGGGGCCTGATGTGCTGAGCCCCGCAGAAACCAAGGCAGCACCTCATCGTCCAGCACTGCCCCCTTCCCTGCCCGTGGGCACCCTGGCAGAGCAGAGGGGCTGTGCCCTGCCCAGCTGCAGGGAGGGAGGGTGGGCAGGAGCTGCCCTGGCACTGCCAGCCCCCCCACCCAGCCAGCAATGCTCCTGGGCACGCAGGCCCGGGCTGCAGTGTTTGTTTTTTTAAACCCATTGATCAGCACTGTTTGAAACATGACAGTGTGCCAATACTTCCCTTGTTACGTGACAGATGACTGCATGGACCCAGGGCTAATGCTGCTCTCGCTCCTTATTATTCACTAATGCTCACAAAGCAGCTGACAGTGGGCTGAGCTCTTTAGGGCAAATCGTTTCTTTCCTGGCCTCGGATGCTTTCAAGGCAATGATTCAGCCACGGCTGGTCCCTCAGACTCCGTTTGGGTTTGTCTGAACACCTGCCCTCCCCACCAGGAGGGAGCTGCCAATCCTTCCGTGCCCTCTCCAGGGAATCCCAGAATCCCTGGGGTTGGAAAAAACCTCCAGGACCATCGAGTCCAAGCTGGGACCAATCCCCACCTTGTCCCCAGAGCTCTGAGTGCCACCTCCAGGGATGGGGATCCAAACCTCCCTGGGCAGTGCCAATCCCTGACCACCCTTTCCATGGGGAAATTCCTGCTGCTGTCCACCCTGAGCCTCCCCTGCCCAGCCTGAGGCTGTTCCCTCTCCTCTTGTCCCTGTTCTGGGAGAAATCCCAAATCCCCTTGGCTGCCCCCTTTCTGTGCAGAGCCAGAAATTCCCCCTGAGCATCCTTTCTCCAGGCTGAGCCCCTCAGCCAAAATCACTCTGCCAATCGTCCCCCTCCCCTCTGCACCCCGCAGGGGCTCCTGGCGGGGGCACTGCCCCAGCCCTGCCCTGGCCGTGGCTATTGACAGCAGCGAGCAGGGAGCCTTTCAGTGCCTCTTTGTTGCCTTTAAACAATGACCGTTGCCAGAGCTATTTTCGCTTCCTCTCCCTCGCTTGCCCCCTCCATACAGCGCTGGGGCTCTGGTTTTTAAAATTTTTTTTTTTTTTTTACTTTTTATTTTTTTATTTTTTAAATCAATGGGCTCAGATAGCGCCGTACTCAAAGTGACCTTTCCAATCCCAGCCGGAGCCAGGTCAGCTCAAATTGTGCTCTCCGCCCCCGCAGAACATGAAAGGCCTTTCAGTGCTGGCTGAAGGGCCGGGGCAGAGGCGGCTGTTGTGAGGACAAGCTCTGTGACCGGGGCTGGCACCAGCGACCACCGGAGCCCTCCTGCCCGGGCGGCTCCTGCCGCATCCTGACTCCGTGGCCACCCCATTGCTGCGCTGGGGACGGAGACATCCAGCTGAAATGCTGACACCTGAGCACGTGGAGAGCCAGACAAACCTGAATGTTGTCTCCACAGGGGGCTGGCAAGCATCCCACCCAGCGTGCCTGGCAGGGAAGCAGAGCTCTGAAAGGCTCCTTTGCAGGGCCCGCAGCCAGGCAGCTGTTTTGTCTGCTGGGGAAACCAGAAACCTCACTTTCGTGCCCTCCAGTCCATAACTCTCACACACAACAATAAATTCTGGCACAGCCTCAGCTGCAGCACCACAGGAATTCCACCAGCCCCATGGGTTCCCTGTGCCCCCCGATTCCAGGCTGGATATTTTCCTCCAAAGAGAAGGAGCAGAGCGAGACGTGCCACGCTCAGCACAGGCAGGAGCATCTCCTCTCACAGGGAAGCAGGAACAAATTGCTTCTATTTCTTGAAACCTCTTCCCAGGTGTGCTTTGCCCTTTCCAGATGGAAAGGGGAGTCAGCTGGGCTCTAAATTCCCCTCTGTTATGGCACCACAGCCGGGATCAAACACACTCAGCTACAAAGACGTTCCATGGAAATGGAAATAAGGAAAAGTTCCATGGAAATGGCCAAACGTGCTTTGCCCAGGGTGCTCAAAACGCCAGGCTCTGCTCGCCCCAGCCTTGTGCTGCCCCGTGCCCCCGGCAGCAGAGGGTCAAACACAGCCTGGCTCTGTGACTGCTGCCAGCAGCACCTCAGCCCTGCCCTGGAATGCTGTGCCAGGCCAGCTCCAGCATTAATCCAAGCAGTGCAGGGAGCACAATGGAAAATGAGCAGTGCTGTGCTGATGCAGTTTGGGAAAAGCTGTTTGTTCTCTACAGTAAGCATCCTGCTCTCCCAGCAGAAATCCATCTTCTGCTGCCTGAAGTGATTTTTATCCTCATTTTATTTCAAGAAGATGCTCAGCATCTTTTAGAATTTTTCCTGAAAGTAAGGACCTCAATGGTCTTTCATACTCAGAGCTTAAATGAGTAGCTTGCTAATTATTTACTTGACCACTTAGGCTTCTAATATCTGCAAACTGGTTTCAATTTTCCCATTATTGGGAATTAGTCAAAAAGACACTGTGTCACTACAAAAAATCAATGCCTTTGATCATATTTCCTTTGCCACTATTGGATGTTTACAATTTAAGCTGTATTAAATTACAATTGGCTTCAGAGGTCCAGATCTTATCGGGGCTGATTTGCCTGGCGAGTGGAGGGGTCGCACAGCTGAACTCCAGACTTGTTGGACTTGATCCCAGGCAGCTACTGATAAAGAAAACAAATGTTTTAAAGATAGGGAAGGGGTGGGGGAAAAGCTTATCCTCGGCAGGGCTGGTGAGTTGTGGGCAGGTCCCCAGAGCTCCCAGAGCTCAGTGAGGAGGAGCTGGGGGAGCCCCAGGTGCCCAGGGGACCCTTCAGGGACAGTCAAAGCAGGAGTGACCACCCCTCACTGGCAGGCTCTGTGTGCCATCACAGAGAGATGCAAACCCTGCTCTGGACATTTTATCTGATTCCAAAGCCTCAGGGAATGCAGGCCACAGCACAAGGTGCTACAGGGCCCCATAAATATTGAAAAGAACAAAAAGCAGGCTCGGTTTGACAGGGACCCGGCTGGCTGTGACTCAGCCCTCACCCTCTCCTCTGCCTGGGCTGGGATCCAGGCCACCCTGCATGTTTTAAATTAACATCCACGAGTCTCCTGCCCCCCTGGCAGCACCTTGGCTTCTCAGGGAGCCTCAGCAGGCACCGAGCTGGGACAAAGCCCTGCTGCCTCTCCCTCACCTCTCCAGCCTTTGTACGCGGCTTTGTCTCCACGATGCTTTTGTGGAGAGACAAGCACGGGCTTCTCTTTCCTCTAGAGCCTCTTCACAGGCTGATTTGGACTGAAGGGTGGAGGAAACAAGCTCGTTTTTCTCGGGCATTGTGATAAAAATACCTTCACCTCTGCAAGAAGCAGCTGCTGCTCCTCGCTGGCATCTTTCTCTTTCAGACCCTGGTGCCCGTGGTTGAAGGGACAAAAGCACAAGGATAAATTGAAGGGACAGTGCTGCAAGAGAGCTAAATATAAGTGCCCCAAGAGCAGTGTTTCCCAATTTAAGAGTTGTTTGCTGCTGGATTTCTACTCCCTGACAAAAGGTCCCTTTCACAAGCCAGGAGCCCTGGGAGCACATGGCCGGGGGGACGAGGGCTGGGGTACACAATGGCTCCTCTCCCAAGAGCCAAAACCCAGACACAATTCACTGCCCACGCCTGGGAATGTGGCTGCAGGGCCCTGATGAGGCTCAGGGTGGGCTGGGTGGCCCCAAAGCACCCTGAGATGTGATCAGCAAAGCTGAAACCGGAGGGATTTTAAGCGCCTTTGACTGGGCTTTTTATTCCCGTGTAGGATGCGTGGAGAGATCTGTTCTGGCTGTCAGGACAGGCTGGGGCTGCAGAGCAACAGTTAAGTGATGCCCAGTGACACTTGCTGTAATCAGATTTCCACATTGTTTGAGGAGATACAGTTCCTGAGCTCCCCAGCTGTCCAGCCTCATAACCAAACGCATCTCAGCACGGGCAGGGACTGAATTCCCGAGGAGACCACGGGCCCAGCACCAGGAGCACCCCCAGGAACTGCCCAGGGCAAGGCTGAGGCTGTGCTGGAGCACCAGGAGCCAGAGCTGCTCCCCTTCCCTGTGCATTTCTGCCTTCGAGCTCCACACTCACAGAATTCACAGAGTTCACAGAATTCACAGAATTCACAGAATTCACAGAGTTCACAGAGCTCACAGAAACACAGAATTCACAGAATTCACAGAATTCACAGAATGACCAGGTTGGAAGAGACCTTCAAGATCATCAAGTCCAACCCATGTTCCAACACCTCAACTAGACCATGGCACCATCCAGGCTTTTTTAAAATACATCCAGGGATGGTGACTCCACCACCTCCCTGGGCAGACCATTCCAGAATTTTATCACTCTTTTTGTGGAAAACTTTTTCCTAATATCCAACCTGTATCTCCCCTGGCACATGAAGTGGGGAATGTTCTCCTCACCCAGGCAGGGGCTGAGCCTGGCTGCAGCCCTGGCACAGCACATCCAGGGGGCTCAGCCACTTTCTAGGCCAACAATTCAGGAAAGAACCTGAAATCCCCAAGTCACACACAGGTGTCTGGGGTTTTTTATTCCTCTCTCCTGGACAAAGAGCTCACTGGAAAACAGGAGTTATAAAAGACACATCTGTGACCCCACTTGTGCACACCTTAGAGCTGGAACCCTGAGGGCAGGGTGAAGCTGGTGCCAGTGCTCCACTGGAGCCTGGGAGCCCAGGGATGGCCAGCAGTGGCCGAGCCCTGGCCACAAGGCACTGCACAAACACAGGAGCACGGCCCAGAGAAGGATGGGGGCACACACAAGGATGCACGAGTGGCTGGCAATACATCCCTGCTGCTGGTGCAATAAAGTACATAAAGCCCTTATTTTTCTTAATTATTCCTGATATTTCACCTGTCATGTTGTCAGCTTCCTCTGAGAGCAACGATAAATAGTGCTTCTCATCTCACACCCTCAGGGAAAGCTTGCTATTTATTCCTGTGATGGGCAAGACATCATGACTAATTAGGAAAAATGGGAGCCCACTTGCACCCCAGCAGGAGAGGTGTCATTAGCAGCTGCTCTGGGGGAGGTGGGTTTGGGCTGAGCACCTTCAGCATTTGCCCCTGAGGCATTTGGTTGCTGCATTTTGGGAGAGGGGAAGGGTGGAGAAGGGGTTCCTCCATCTCCCAAGGATTGAAATGGCAGAATTAATGGATTTTCCATCAGGCAAGCAGTCCTGAATGGGCAGATGCTTTGTCAGACAGACTGCCCAGGAGATAAATTATTAAATTATGAAATCGGGGTGTCCCTCCATCCCCACTCAGCCCCTCACAGACCCAGGGAGCTCAGCCTCTGCACTCCCATCACAAATCCCAGCTGCAGAGCAGTTCCAGGGCTGGGAGGATTCACTCCTGCTCTTCCTCTGCCACCCCCCACACTCCCAACATAACAAGGTAATGGAGATCCCACTGCAGGAGACAACTCGGGGCAACTGCAAATACCTCAGATTAAAAGTAAGGAAAACGAATGCAGAATTGCTGTGACAGAGCAGAACACGTGCTGTAACTCTGAGATGTGCACTGAGCACCAGAGGCCTCATCCCCTCCCTTCTCCCTTCTCCCCCCAGGGGTGGGTTCAGGCCAGTGCATGTCCCGGGCCAGGGCCAGGGCAGAGCGCTCTGTGGGTGCAGAGGGGAGCAGGCAATGCACATCCTGGAGCTCCTGGGGATGGGAAGGAGCCCCCACAGCCCCAGCCAGTCACAGCATCTGCACAGCAGCCGGGAGGGGGCTGAGTTGTTCTGGTGACATGCGGGCAGAGCTGGAGTCTTTATGTTGGGAAAACTAATGAGCACAAAACTGCTCCTGTCACTGGCACGTCAGGCAGCGCTGTCGCAGCCTGTTCCGCACTGGCGTGTCGGGTGAGAGTTATTTGTTTGCAAATTCTACCCCTGGGCACCAGCCCCTCTAAATAAGCTGTCAGAGGCAGCGGGGGTGGGAGAGGTGCTGGGGGAACCTCCTCACAAATCGCTGTGAAATCAGAGACCGCAGCCGGCAAAGCTCGGAACTGGGAGCTCAGAGCGGGCGCAGGCAGGGGTGGGGAGCAGAAAACCTGGGAGAGAAAACCTGGGAGAGAAAACCTGGGACAGCAAATCTGGGAGAGAAAACCTGGGAGAGAAAACCTGGGAGAGCAAACCTGGGAGAGAAAACCTGGGAGAGCAAACCTGGGAGAGAAAACCTGGGACAGCAAATCTGGGGCAGAAAAGCTGGGGCAGCAAATCTGGGGCAGCAAACCTGGGGCAACAAAACTGGAGAACCAAACCTGGGGCAGCAAACCTGGGGCAACAAAACTGGAGAAGCAAACCTGGGGGGCAGCAAACCTGGGGCAGCAAACCCGGGGCAGCATTCCAGCCCCAGCACAGGCCCTGCACTGGGTGGACTGGGAGAGAGCCAGCCCCAGCTCCGGGGGCGAAACAGGGCACAGCGAACTCCTGCGTCAGTGCCTCATTTATCCAGCATTTATCTTGGCTAATGTGCCCCGGCTGCCAGCTCTGCTGCCTTCCCACCCATCCTGCTCCGGGCTCCCAGCCATGCTCTGGTGATGCAGAGCTCCGTGGGGATGAGCAGCTTCCCCCAGAGCCACGGGGGTGGCAGGGAGGGGAGGTGGATGGGGCAGAGCTGGAGATGGGCACAGGGAAGGTGCAGGTTCATCCTCAGGCCTGCCTTCCCAAGAGCTTTTGGGTGCCAGAGAGCCACCCCTCTGTGCCATGCTCTGCAGGGAATGTGGCTCCTTCCAGCCACCCCGAGTCAGAGCCAGCTCACAGCCTCTCCCTCTTTTCTCACGTTCATTTTGGGCTCAGCTCTGCCTCCCATCTGCCACCAGCGCTCCCATTCATAAATCCCCGCGTGGCACAGCAGGAGCCAGGCACCCGAGCCTGCCTGCCAAGCACTCCTGAAACCAGGAGCACTCCCAGAGCTGGGAGAAAATGTGCAAATGACGTCTCCTGCAGCAAGGTGGGTGGGAGGTGGGAGATGCCCTCTGGGGCTCTGGCACCTCAAACTGGGCCAGCACTGGCCCAGTTCTGGATCAGCTCACTGCCTTCCCTCCTCAGGGGTCAGGAGGGAATTTGTCACCTTGGGCACAAATTATCCGACCTGTGCTCAGAGCATCCCACAAACAAAGCTCCTGGAGCCTCTAGAAGGTGAGGAAAAAGTTTCTTCCTTAGGAAAGGGAATAGAAAGGAAAAAAAAAAATTCCGGAAAATATTGGAGCACCCAGACATTTCTTCACTCAGCAGGGATTGGTGGAATTCCTGTTTGCAGATACAGTTTCTTACAGCAGGCTGGTAAATTAAATTAAAGCTGTTTACTCTGTATTTACAGGCTTACAAATAAATCTCAGAAAACATTTTAGCAAGAGAGGTGGGGGGAGGAAAAGCATTTTCTAGGCCTGGCATAAACAAACAAAGTCATGAACCTCCTCAAAATTCCTTATTAGCTCAGGGAGAGGGCAGCTGGGGGTTGGAATGGTTGGAATAATGCAGAGCTTGGGAGAGCAGCAATCCTCATTTGCAGAAATGAGAAAGAAAACACCAAAGTGGTTCTGTGTAAGGGAAGAGCTCTCCCAATCCCACACCCCCTGCCTTCACTGGCTGTGGCACAGCATCACCACATGTGGCACTGCCAAGGCAAAGGGGGCATCCCAGAGCCAGTCCCAGGGGTTTCATGAGCTGGGAGCACATTTTCCACCTTCAAGGAACAATTGGCAAGCACCATCCATTTTAGGCTATTCTAAGCTGTGTTTAAGGCTTCTCCCCAAGAGCTCCAAGGCAAAGGCTGAGGTTGCTGTTCATGTACACCCTCTCCAGCTCTGCAGGAGCCAAAGGAGAGATGCTGTTAGCAGCTCCAGCACTGTGGGATCCCCACACTCTCAATACGATTTTTCTTTCCAGACAGAGTCTGGCACTGATGGTTACCAGGCAGGAAGGAGCAAGCCTGGCTTTGGCGCTCGCTCTGTGGCCAATCTCTGCTGTCAAGGGGCACAAAGACCCAACCAGAAGCCCCACCCCAGCCAGGAAGCCGAGCCACATACTCGGGGCATGAGGTAATGAGCTGAAAGCCACACATCCAAACATACAGCTCGTAAATGATTAGCCCCGTGGAGAGCCCAAAGCTCTCTTTGCTGGTGAGGCATTAACCAGAGAATGCACGGCCTTCCTGGCTCCAAGCAGCTCTTCCCTCCTGCATTCTTGGGTTTCCCAGGAAATCCAAGATGAAAAGCCCCATTTCAAAGCCCCTGTTTCCAGATTCCCCTGGAGAAGCCGGTGACCCCAGGGTCACAGCATCGGGTCACTCTTCCAGAGGCTGATTTCAGCCCTGGAGCTGGGTGAGGCCATATCAGAGCCAGCCCTATTTGAGGCCACACGTCAACCTTGCCAGTGTTCACCCTGGCCCCCAGCTCACTCCTTTCTGCTGTGATTCAAAGCAGGGCAGCCAATTCCTCCTCTCCTGCCACACCCCAATGTACCCAACATGTCCAACATCAGCCTGGGTTCCCCTATGGGACACAGGAGCAGTGTCCATCCCATCTCCAGTTCCACTATGGGACACAGGAGCAGTGTCCATCCCATCTCCAGTTCCACTATGGGACACAGGAGCAGTGTCCATCCCATCTCCAGTTCCCTATGGGACACAGGAGCAGTGTCCATCCCATCTCCAGTTCCCTATGGGACACAGGAGCAGTGTCCATCCCATCTCCAGTTCCCCTATGGGACACAGGAGCAGTGTCCATCCCATTTCCAGCCAGAAACCCCACCACAGCCCTGCTGCAAGCTGTGCCCCAAAATCCCCAGCCCCATCTCCTCCCTTGTTTTTTTTTGTTTGAGTCCAAACTCGGAGCTGAATCAATCCTTTCCCAGCGCTGAGCACCGGGCTGCTCGCCGTGCCCTGCTTTCCTTTGAACCTCACCTGCTCGGAAATAAAGAGTTTGGACTAATCTATAAAAATATTTTGGATGCTGTGTTCAGCAGCTCTGGGTTCCTGCTTTCTTCTTGTCCTCCCCATTGACACGGGTGTCTAAGAATAGTTTACATTTGATGCAGGTATCATTAGTGGTGATCAGGCAGGCGCTGCTGCTGCTGCTGCGCCCGGGGAGCCAGCGCCGCTTTCAACCCCGGGCTCTTTGTGTGGGTGACAGAGCCGGGGCTGCCAGGGGGTGTTTGCTAATCAGGCTGGTGCTGCAGCCACGCTCTGTGCTGGCAATCAGCTCCTCAGCCCTGGCTCAGGCAGCTGGGGTGCAGCTGAACTGCCTGGGAAGCAAGGGAGGATGGAGCTGCAGGGCTGGAAGTGCTGCAAGCAGGGAGGAAGGAGATGGGCAGCAGAGCCATTCCTCTCACCCTGAGTGAGCCTTTCCCTGGGGCAGGATGGGAAGCAGAGCTGGCTGATGGCTCCCGACCTACGGCACTGGGACCATGGACGTGGCGCCCATGGCTTCCCTGCATGAGCTCAGCACGTTCAGCAGCACTAAGAGCTTGTTGAGCAATCCCTCGGTTTCCTGCTGATTCTCCAGCTCTCCTAGATGGAGGCAGAGCTGGCACCCACCCTGAAATCCCAGTGTCACTGCTGGCTCCCTACTCCCTGCACAGGCACGGGTAGCCCCGTGCCTGGCACAGCTCCCTGCAGGAGAGCTGAACAAACCCAGACAAACCCAGAGCCCCTGGTGTCCCACAGCCTGGGAGGGCAGCAAGGGACCAGGGGGACCAAGGGGACACCACCCATGGCTCAGGGCTCATTCTCATGGCTCATCCTACGGGAGGAAGGGCAATGACCTCAAGCCCTTCCCCCCTGGGGTGAGAGGTCCCAGCTCCAGCCCCAGCACAGGCACTCCCAGCAGGGACATCTCAAGCAGGAGCACACAGAGAGAAGAAATTAATGTTTCTGCAGGAGACTGAGCAACAGGCTCAGCAACTCCCTGGATTTGCCTCCTCTCTGGAGCAGTGTGCATGGAATGCTGTGTGCGAGGAGCAAGGGCCCCGCACCAAGCAGGCTGCTGGAGAGGTTGTAATCCAAGCTTAAGGACAAACAGCTGGTGATTAAACAACAGATGGGAAGGAGGGAGAGGGGGACAGATTTCTTCCCCCTTCCCTGGCTTGGTTTTTTTTTATTTTTAATCCATTCCCCTCTCAGACAGAATGCAGAGGAGAGGAAACCCCCCAAATGCACTCTCCAAAGCAGAGGAAGGGTTTAATTTGCACAGATGTTCGGGAACAGAGAATTTCCACAAAGTGTTACAGCCTTTGGGGAAAGCACACACTCACAATAAACCCCTTCCTACCTCTTCCCACACCAGAGATCTCCAAAGCTGTAAATTCTTCCAGGGAGAAGACCAGATAAGAATCTGGGATGGTGAATAGTTTTGCCCTAAAAAGCCCTGCTGTTTCAGCCCTGATACCTCATCCTTCCAGGGATTTTCAGCTTCCAAGAGAGCACAGAAACCCCTTCCTCAGCATACCAGAAGAAAGGATCAGGCTGTGAAAGAAGCAGGGTGCCATAAAATGAGAGCTGGATACCGCTCTGCTCCTCTCCCCCCAGCCCTTTGGGATGTCTCCCTGCACAAGAACAGCAGGCAATAAAGCCAGGGATGGTTTTAGCTTGGGTTCTCTCCCTTTTCTGCAGAAAGAGCCCTCCTGTGCAAATGAGCACCATGATAAAGTATGCGAGACAGGCTTCCCTTTGGAAATGGGAGATTACAGCCGAGGGATCACAGGAACACATGCAGAAAGCAAGGCTGCCGCTTCTTCCCCAATTATTGTGCACTCTCGGCTCTATTTTGTTGACCTCGCACATTTCAATCAGGCTCCAGCACATTCTGCCTTCACCTGCTCTGAATCAAAACCTGGAGGGCTCAGATCTCCCTGCAAAGGAACCCTTTGATAAGCTTGTTAGGGATGCCAGGCAGCTCTGGTTCGGAGGGAGCTTTTGTACAACACCATTGCAAATTTATGTCGTCACCCGAGAAAGTTGCGGGATTTACTTGGCAGCGAGTGGGAAGGCGAGGGAGCTGAGACACTCTTGATTTGCTTCAGCAACAAAGGGCTGGAGAGGAGGAGAGCACTCCCCAGCAACCACGGCCAAGGGGAGAGCTGCTGAAGCCGGATCTGACAAAAAACCGACTAAAATCCAACCATAGAGGAATTGGGGCGCTCCGTGGAGGGCTGGAGCCAGAAACCCACGGCATTGCCACTGCACTTGGGCTGTCAGGCAGCCGAGGATGGCTGTGGCTGCTGGAAAGAAGCACTCACCCACAGCCAGGGTGTTCAGCCCTGGGGCTCCAGGAGCAGTGTGGGGGCACCTCTTGGGCTGTCTGACACCCCTGGGCTCCTGCACCCACCTGCACTCAGAGAGCTCTGCCTGCCCAGAACCAGCCTGTGCTCCCCACTGATGGCTCCACGCTCAGACACTGGGAAGGGAAGGGCTGGGGCTGTCTAGGTGCAGCCTATTTACAGCTGTGGGCTGCAGAGAGCCAGACAAGCTCCATCCCGAGGGCTGCACTGCTCTGCTCCAGCCTCAGGGACTCTCCCACCTCTGCTGTGTCCCAGGCAGAGCCAGGGCTCATTTTTCACACACAAATTTGTTCTTGTCCATCTGCACAGCTCCGTGGGCACTGGCCACTTTCTCCTGCTGCTTTTCATCTCTGTGCTAAAGCTTCCCTGATATTCCAAGCTGTTGCCCACACCTTTCCTCAAGGTCTCTCCAAGCACATCCCTTGCCCAGTAAGGGATTTAAGTGACACAATGGAAACCCACCACACACCGTGCCCTGCCTCAGCCTCTCAAGGAACACAGCGTGGCACAGAGCTGGGTTTGAGAAACCATTAGGATCATTCCATCCTGTTTTCCTTTCAAAGGCAGAAAATCTCACCAGGTGTTTTATATTCCTGGAACATGCCCCTGCACCCATCCCTGGCTGCACAGGGCAGTGTCCAGCCCCCTCCCTCTCACCCAGGAGGGGCTGCAGTCCTGTGTGCCCCTTTCCCTCCACATCTTTTACTCTCCCTCTGCACAGTAGAGTTTATTTTTGTGATGAAAGCCCAAGCTGGATTTTGTGTTTTTGCACGGTTGTGGCTGTTGGCTCACAGACTCTGCAGAGCAGTGAGGGAATCCAGCCCCTCCGGCACTGAGCAGAATAACCCAGCACATGCAAACTCCACTGGGTAATTGGAAACATTTGCTGCTGCTGCTCTGTGGAGGCACAGGGGCACCAGGAATGTTTTCCTTCTCCCCCAGGTTTGTCTCATGGAGCTCCAGCTCCCAAGGCTGAAAGAATTCAGCAGAGTTCATGACCTCTAGAGCCCCCAAACCCAGCAGTTGAGGCATTTTTGTGCTCTGAGTTGTCTCTTACCTGAAGGGACTCTTGTCTTTCAACCCCATGTTCAAAGAACTGCCAAATCCATTACTGAGCCAAAACCAGGCTCCCTGCTCTGAGCAGTGAATTATCCCTGGACTTGTTTGGAGCAGATAACGATGATAAACCCGAGTCCAGGTGGGATGCTCTGACCCAGCACACTGGAGAGGTGACAGTGCTGCTCCTGCTGCCTGCAACACAGAGCCCATGCCCCAACCCCAGCCCTGAGAGAGTGCGGTGTTCTCCAAACACAGCATTTCCTCTCCAGCCACAGCACTGCCTCAGGGAGCGGGCATGGAGTAGGGAGGAGCCTCAGAGCATCCATCCATCATCCATCCATCATCCATCCATGGATCCATGGATCCATCCATCCATGGATCTATCCATCATCCATCCCTCAATCCATCCATCCATCCATCATCCATCCATGGATCCATTCATGGATCCATCCATCCATCCATCCATCCATCCATCCATCCATCCATCCATCCATCCATCCATCCATCCATCCATCCATCCATCCATCCATCCATCCCCCCATCCCTCCCCCAGCGCTGGCACCAAGAGCTCCAGCAGAGCTAAAGGTTGTTCAGTGCCTCAGCCCCTGAGAGCAGATGGAGCCAAGGCAGGGTTGTGTTCTTTCTTCTGTACTGCAGCAGAAAGCAGCTCAGCACAGGGGAGTTTAAGGAATCCACGCTCCAGAAGGTGAGCCAAGCTCTGCCAGGCTGGGCCTGTGCTCCAGATCACACACACTTCCACCAGACTCCCCGTGCTTTCCTGCTTTTCTGCAGGGGCAGGGCCCCATCAAGGAGGAGAATTCAGCTCTCACTTTGCTTGGCCCTGCTGAATGGGCAATATCAGGCTGTAGACACAATTAAAATCCTCAAACATGTGCAAAGCCAGAGACAATTAGTTCATACTCCAAAATAACTTTGCCTCAGCCACAAATGAACATGCCAAAGTGCCAGAATAAGTCTTGAACTTGCAGATGCCCCTGCATGAAATTTAAGCCCGGCTTTCCCTGTTCTCTCCGCCCAGAAAATCCCGCTCTGAGCACGAGAGGAGGCACTGCCAAAGCCAGGGATGCTTCAGTAAACGAGATGCAGGAGCCAGAGGATCGTTCCAAGTCCTCCCCCGAGAAAGCAAGCTGCTTGCAAACAGATTTGCAAGTAGTGAGGGGGATAAAAAAAAATAAAAATCTGCCAAGTTACTCATTCAGGAGACATTCAAAGCAGCCAAAGGACAAATCTCTCTCCACTGTGCAACATGGTGCAAAAATCCCCGAGTCTTTCATCAGAGGTGGATGTGTCAGAGCCATCAGTGCCCGTGCCCTTGCCCAGGATGGAACCAGGGGTGCAGAAAAAGTGGGGCTGGAAATGTGAGGAAGACCCCTCTCCTCTGTGCCCTGCTGCTGATTAACCAGCACCAGCTGTACCCTCAGCAAACCTGCTCCAACCTGTCCCAGGGAACAGCCTCGGTTTTGTGGCAGCGCCTGCAAAGTCCTTGCTCAACCTCGGCACACCTGAGCCCAGCAATCCCTCCCGATGCAGTCTGGATCGCCCTCCCAGCCCAAGGATGGGAGTTTATTGGGCTGCGGCCCACAGCAGAGTTATTGTGCTGTGTTAAATTTATTGGTACTATCTCACCTCATTAAATGCTTAAATAGACCTGACAAGACAGAAAAATGGGACTTTAAAAAAAAAAAAGAAAGGAAAAATGGGAAGGAAGCTGGTGTTCACATGCTTGGAGTCACCTCTAAGGCAACAGCCCCGGAGTGGACAGGGAAGAGCAACGAGGGAAGGGATGTTCTACATCACCAGCACAGCTGACATGCACCATGCCAGGAAACCCCAGAAAGCTCTGGCATCACTCCAAACTCCAGCCAGAGCAGAAGGTTGGGATGAGGAAGGACAGGATCCATCCCAGGCGTGCTGTTAAACCTGGCTGAGCCTGGGCAGGACAGGGCTGTGCTCTGCCCACCTCACACCACACTTGGCTCTGGTTTAGGGGCACAGCTCAGCACCAGGGCTGTGGGACCCCACTGCCCCGTGCCAGGGCTCTGTTCTGCTGTTATTGCCCCATTCCTTCACCACCCACTGGCTGTTAATGGTAGGAGGTGTTTATTGCAGAGGATATTCAGTTGAAGGTCAGGGGCAGGTTCAGCTCCACACCTGCAGTCGGTAGCACCATCCCAAATGCAGTGGGAGCTGGCAGCCCCTCGCTGTGGCCAGAGCCAGGTCTGCATGTGCTGCTCAGAGCAAATCATGGGCAAAGGGGCCAGGGAGCAAGGAGCTGTTATTTCCCCATTCCAGGGTTATTACAGCTACAGAGGGAGCAATGCCCACTGACTGAAGCAATGAAACTCTGCTCCCCAGCTGGGATCTGATCCAAAACAAGGAGTCAGGACAGGAATTCCTGCACCCTGAGGACTGCAGCAACCCCAGAGCACAGGGCAGGACAGGCAGATGAAGTGCCCTGTCCTCATGGCAGGCATTTGTGGCTGCAGGGAGCTGTGAATCCTGAGCTGTGCATCCCCAGGCAGTGCTCAGCCCGCTGGAGTCTCTGAAGGAAAGATGCGCCTGAAATGTTGGGAGCAAGTTGTGACACAAAGATTTGATGTGCCCTGGGAGAGCCACGGCTCACTCCAGCAGCTCTGCAGTGCCAGGCACTGGGGAACACCCCGGGCTCCAGTGAGGCTCCTGCAGCAGGCAGGTGTGCTCCAAAACCCCAAACCCCTCCCGGTTCTGGGGGAGCCATGCAAATCCCAGCTAATTGCTGTGGGGTGGCCTTTGGCTGTGCTCAGGTCACTCCCTGCCTTTCCAGCACACTTCAGTGGCTCCAGGCCAGGCTGCTGCTCCCCAGAGGAGCTGCACTTGGGAAGGGGCTGCTTTCCCACAGAACTGCCTCGCTCTCACAATGACAGGGAGATTATCTGAAGAGACCTTCGCTCTCATTTAACAAATTAAATGACTGGATTTTTCATGAGTTCAGCATCTGAAGTACTACGCTGTTTTTGAAAATCCTGGCTGTAAATGTCATCACGCTGGGCTCTTTAGAAAAACCTGACTGCAGGAGTGGCTGGGAACCTTTGAAACCCAAATCCTGCGCCGCTGAAGTGCTGACCCTAAATCGATCCTATTCAGGAGCAGACACCCATCTTTGGATGTGAAATTTACTCTCTACCTTCATTTTTATTTAAAGTGGAAGCATTATAAAAGGAGGCAAATAATGAAAGAGCTGAGCATCCCTTTCCCCCTTGTTTCTGATCCAACAGCACCGAACAAATTTCATACAACCAGGTCCTGTACCCCACGTCCTCCTTCTCCTTCTTGGAGCATCCATGGGCAGCTCTCACCTTTCCCAGGACAGCTCCAGGGGCAGGGAGCCAAGGCTGTCACACCCTTTATTAACCCCATCACGGTCCCTTTGTAAAGTCAGAGCACGGACATAGAGGATGCTCTTTCCTCTGGTGATGTGGAATTCTCCCTTCTCTCCTTGAAATGGGCTGAAAAACCTCCACACATCTTGTTCCTCCCCATTCCACATCCCACAGAGCACACGGATCACACAGGAATGTTAACACAGGGCTCAGGCCCTGCTCAGGAACTGCTGGTGTGAGCAGCCAAGAGGCCAGAAGGAAAATGCAAAACAAATACAGAAATAAATCGCTGGATAGAAGCAGGAGAGGAGCCTGCCTCACATCTCGGTGCTCCCAGGCTTGCTCCAAGCTCTGCAGTTGCTGCAGAGGGTTTCAGGGCAGGAGCAGTGTTCGGTGCAGGTCCCAGCAGTGACCCCCAGCCCCAGAGCAGGCTCTGCTCAGGTTTGGCTCCAGCTGCTGAAGTTCCCCTTGCAGCAGGCTCACACTGCACCCCGGGCTGGCACTGCTCACTTCTGCCTCCCTGAGCAAGCTATTCTCGTCTGTGCCCCCAGCCAGGCACAGGAGCAGCTGAGGAGTGCAGGGCACACCCAGGACAGCAGAGCCCTCACATCTCCCCCTGCCTTGGCCCATGCAGCACCTCAGAGCTCTCCAGTCCTGCTTGTAAAGCTGGCAGAGCACCCAAAATCAGCACCATTCCTGCTGTGGCAGCTCCAAAAGCTCCCAGAGGGTGGGGGAGGAGGATGCTGAGAGCCTCCCTGCCAGGGCTTCCCCCAGAGAGGCTCCCAAACACAACCCCAGCCCTTCCCCTGCCTCCACACCCAGCAGCCACCCTACACCAGGCACAGCATCGTGCCAGAACTGCACCCAGGAGCACAAACCCACCTGGAAACCCACAAATTCCACATGCAGAGAGTGAATCCTTTAACAAGAGCCCTAAAAAGCAGCCTCATGCTGCAGGAAAAGGGGGAGTTCGGGTATCGAACAATAATAGCAAGATATTATCAATGTAGAGCTGTGATTGTGCCATATAAAAAATAAAATACACACTGGTTAATCAAAGAACTACAGACACTTTTAAGTAATCCCAACTCTGGCTTTGCATAACTCCATATACCGCCAGCAGCACTCCTGTCGACCACAAGAGACCATCATATACATCAAAAATTCTCCTTTAAATTTATTTTCTGTAAAGATTGGTCTTTTGAACTGCAGTGGTGGAAGCTTAAGGGGACAAAAATCTGCCTTTTTTGTCTCTCCGTCTTGTGGAGGATGCTGATCTGTGGGGAAAGTGCTGCCACAAGCCTCTGTGCCTTGTCAAGATACCCGTCCTTTTCATGGATCACTTCTTTTATCAGCCACTTGATTAAGACATTAAAAGAAGGAAGGTGAAGGAAGGTTGTGCAGCAGGAAAAAGGCAGCAAGAAGCTTCCTCCCCCTGGAAGGCTGCATAGAAACTGCCTGCTGTCCTTCCTGGAGCTGGGCTTGCTGGGGAGCTGGGGCAGAACCAACTCTGGATTCTGCCCCTGGCTGGGGTAAGGAGCTACCGGGAGCAGGCAGAGACACCAGGAACAGGCAGAGGCACCAGGACAGGCAGGGGCACCAGGACAGACAGGGGCACTCCAGGGTGGGATGCAGAGGGCAGCTGGGATGCTCAGCAGGTTCCAGCTCCAGGTGCAGCATGCTGGGACCCCTGGGATGGTTCTTCCCTCGGGAAGGGAGCTGGCAGCAGGCTCCTTCCCAGCCCTCAGCTTAATGGCTCTGGAAACAAAGCTCTTGGTCCCACTGCGCTAGAATGGGGCCTGGGGAACATGGTTTTATTGGCTACAAGTGACAAAAATAGTTATGGCCTTAAGGCACAAGCACGGCTGGCTGGGAGCCCTGGGGGTGGGAGGGTTTGGGCTCAGATGTGGGATCTCTCTGAGAGATAAAAGTGGGACATCACTGCCTCGACTTCCCTGAAACCTGGCTTTATATGCAGTGCTCTTACATTGTCAAAGAAGTTCATAAAAGTTAAATTAAATACTTGCACTTCCCCTGTGAGACATCAAAGCCCTCCTTATTGTAGCAGTGGGGACAGCAGAGGTGGAGGCAGAGCCAAGCCCAGCATTCAGGGCTGTGTTTGAGAACATGCACCAACACATGCCTGCTATAAACACCGTGTGTAGCTGAGGCTTTCATGTGCTGCACAAAGCCTGGAGCACACAAATCCCTGCTCAGTCCCGGGCGTGGTACCAAAGGCTTGCTAAAAAAAAATCTGTTTCAACTTTTTTTTTTTTTTTGTGCAGAACATGTTTAGTCTGGACAAAGAGATGAAGCGATTTTCTTTCACGATAGCTGGGAGGTAAAGGAAGGATTGCAGGAGCACCAGGAGCACCAGGAACATCAGGCCTGCCACCAGCTGTGAGCTGCCTGAGCACCCACCAGGAAAACCTGTGGGTTTCAGTGGGATATCCAGTGGGATACTCTGGGAAGCAGCAGTGGGATGCCCTGGGAAGCAGCAGTGGGATGCCCTGGGAAGCAGCAGTGGGATACTCTGGGAAGCAGCAGTGGGATATCCTGGGAAGCAGCAGTGGGATATCCAGTGGGATACTCTGGGAAGCAGCAGTGGGATGCCCTGGGAAGCCCTGCCTGGAAAAGAAGCACCAGGCCAGGCCAGGAGTGCACCTGGCAGTGACCTCCAGCACAACCAACCCCATCCAGCCCCAAGTCAGAGCGAGGGATGCTCTGTACTGAGGGTGCCCAGAGGAGCTGAGGGGCTGTCCCATCCCTGGAAAAGCTCAAGGCCAGGGCTTGGAGCAGCCTGGGATGGTGGAAGGTGTCCCTGCTGAAGTCCCTTCCAAGCCAAGCCCTTGTATGACAGTGCCAGCAGCACTCCCTGCTCCCCAGAGCTGGGAGAAGATGGGGGTGGGCTCATTTATGGAAATCCTGGCTCCCAGTCCCAGCAGAGGCTCCAGACTCCCCAGTGCAGGCAGTGCATTAGAGGGGGAGGAGGCACATCCCTCCAAACGTATTTACTGCCTTTAATAATTCATCCTGGCAGCCGCAGCCGCATCGAGCGGCCCCTCGGAAAGCAAAAGCCTTTCCCAGTGCCTGGATCGGCCTAATGTCTTCATAAAAGGTTCTCAGCCAGACCTCCTCTCCACATCAGCAGCACCAAAGGAAAACTAATAGCTCCAGCTGGCACTCGTTGAAAAGTCACTTAATATTTCACAATGCAGGGAGCTTTGTTTAATGGGACACGTTGTTTTTCCCTAAGCAGTTGGAAAACCCCTTGACATCATATTAATAATGTCAAGTTTTATTGGCACTCTGATTTGAAATGATATTAAACTTTTCAGACTGTCTCGGCTGAAGTAGGAAGCTGTTACGATGCAGACAGTTTGGATAACTGGAAAAATAATAGGTCTTGTCAGCCACGGCTTCCAGACTGCAAGGAGATGATGTGAAAATCGAGGAATGGGCATTTCTTCTCTGTCCTGTGTGGGAGATGTGATTCCTGCCTGTGGACAGTGGCTGGGCACGGGAGATCCATGGCTGAGGGAACAGGAGTCACTGCAGCACAGCTGGAATGCAGCACAGCTGGAATGCAGCACAGCTGGGCACCCAGAACCTCCCAACTCTGCCCCGAAGCAGAATTCACTGAGGGCTGGCTGTGCCAGGAGCAGCTGGACAAGGCTGGCAGTGCTCAGCCCACGAGGCACTTTCCTTCCACACACACCTGCAGCTCTCTCAGGCACCTCCTTCCCCCAGGCACAGCTCTGCTGAGCTGCCTGTGGTGCTGAGGAGCAGGAAAAATAAGTCACCTAAATGCACGATAAACTAGAAACTCTTGTATTATTTTCATAGACATGTTTCCAGCTTGCCTGCTGTCAAATGACTCTTCATTACCAGTTTATTCTGGGCCACTGCCTTAAAGAAATGCACTTGTGACAACCAAAGGCTGCTGGCTGCACCTGAAGGATGGGATTTTAAATTGCACCTTTTCTCTTGCATGACATGAAGTGGTGATATTGTAACTGGGTTTCTCAGGAGGCTGGAGCAGCCCCTCCCCAGGTCCAGTCTGCAGCCTCTGGAGCTGATGGGATTTACTTGGCTCCATTAGGAGGTGCAGAATGAGCTCTGGCTGCTGCATGTCAAACAGCTGCTCTGAGCAGGGGCTGAGCCTGTGCCCGGTGAGCTCACCCAGGGCATAAATCCTCCCTCCACCACCTAACAGACCACTTTGAACCTTCAAACACCTGCACCAGAGCTCAGACTCACTGCCAAACCTGCTCCCCCACCAGGAGCAGGCAGACACACAGCCCTGCCCCAGAGGGAACCCCCCTTTGCTCAAGTGCTTATTCATGGGCTCACTTCTAACAGGCCATAATGAGCTTGGAAATATTTAGCTAAAGTTCAGGAGATTGTTAGTTAGAGCCGCTAAGTTAATGTTCTGAAATTGTTAACTTACGCTATTTGTGGCGAAACCCATGTCTATACCCAATGCTTACGCACCCTCAGTTCCCTTATGGTTTTGTACTTCCTGGTTCCCTGCACTTCGCCCCCTCTCCCTTGTCCTTTCCGCCCGCCTGCTGCTGCTGGGAAGGCCCTGCCTATGCAAGCAGTAACTCCCAGGAGGACCTTGTGAGGAGTAGGAGTCCTGCCAAGGATAAACATCAAATAACCAAGAAAACTAAGTCTGGACTGCAAAGCGCTGACCTCCAAGACGAGGTACATCCTAAACTGCTGGAAGAAAGCCTCCTGCAGTAACCACCACCTGAGAGTGACGAGACCGCATGGTACCCTAGACTGAGTGAGCCAACGTGAGGATCTGTGCGTGCACACGAGGCTGGACTCCTAGGACCCGACTCGGATCCTGGCCTTAGCTGAATTCATTCTACTTGTGTGTAAGGGGGATGAAAACACGCCTAAAGGAAGTTCTTACTGGGGGTGGATTTTTATTTTTACCCCCCACAGCAATATTAGGAAGTGTTCCTAATTATCATTATCCTAAACAGAAGCATCTTTCCTGGGGAACCGTGAGCCACGAGCCAGGAGGGTTTTGAGAGAGAAAAGAGCCCCATGCAGGTTCTTGGAGCAATTCAGCCTGGGGTGATTGCAGGATTGAGCACCCCTCAGCCACATTTGGGATTTGTGTCCCCAAGGTGTCCCCTCCCCTCAGCCACATTTGGGATTTGTGTCCCCAAGGTGTCCCCTCCCTGCCCAGGACACCCCGGCTGCCTCTGCACAGGCCCAGCCACAGCGTCTGTTTCAAGAGCCCCCAACCTTTAATAATCGTTTCTGCCGCTATCTGAACACTTCCTAATTCATCCCCTTCTGTCCCTGAAAATCTAAATCCTATTTAAGTTAATGCCCTTCATTTTCATTTATAAAGACAGATACAAAATAATTATTTCCTATCTCTGCTGTTTCCTTATCTTCTGTCCTAATAATTCCTCACTGTCTCCCTTTCATCATCTGTCTGCCGTACAAGAAACTTTTCTGTTAGTTAAAATATTCTGTGTGTTCGTTTTCCTCCTCTTTCATATCTCTGCTTCTCTGCCCACCTGCCCTGGCTCCCCCTCCCCAGCCTGCCCCTGCTTTTCATGCTCACCCTTCGCTCTGATTCCCACATCTCTGCTGTTTGCATTTCAGCTGCAATCGCGTATGCAAATGCCCAAATGCCGAAATTTGACATCCCCGCCCTGCCTGGGCTCTCCTGCACCCGCAGCCTCCTCTCAAAGGACGCCCCGCGCTCTCCCCGATGAAAGCAGCCGGGCGAGCGGCAACAGACGTGTCTCCTGGTGACAATTTGATTAAAAGGAAGGAAAGGTGTTTTGTGTGGGAGAGCAGCCCTGCCGGCGGCAGAGGAAGGAGCCCCCATCCCAAGGGCACGGGGCTGGGACGGAGCTCACTGGAGGCAGCAGCGTCCAAGGGATGGGGCTGGGCAGGGCAGCTCTGCACCCCCAAACTGCTGTGCTGGCCCCTGCACCCCCAAACTGCTGTGCTGGCCCCTGCACCCCCAGAGCTCCAGGGATCCTGGGGATGGAGCTGGGCAGGGCAGCTCTGCACCCCCAAACTGCTGTGCTGGCCCCTGCACCCCCAGAGCTCCAGGGATCCTGGGGATGGAGCTGGACATGGCAGCGCTGCACCCCCAAACTGCTGTGCTGGCCCTGGCACCCCCAAACTGCTGTGCTGGCCCCAGCACCCCCAGAGCTCCAGGGCTCCTCTCTGGGCTCAGCCCAGCACTGTCAGCCCTGATTTCCAGCAGCCTCCTTGTCCTCCCATGCCCATCTGCAGTGCCCCGAGAGCCCTTCCCTGTGCACAGCCCCTGGCCAGCACCCCCCAGACTCACAGCAATTACAAATATCAGCCCTGGTGAAGCCAAATCGCAAATCCAACAGCCCATAAATCAACCAGCAATCCCTCAGAGCTGCCTTCTGGGGGGTACCTGGCAAACCTCCTTCCTAAAAATGTTTGTACTTCTACATCCTCTTCCATGGCACGATAATAAAATCTTGTTGTGTGTGTCCATACACATTCATTGCATCCCTTTTCTCACCCCCAGCCCTCGGTGTAGCCTGGCTGCTCTTTTCTCTGCATGGAGAGTTTTCTCTCTCTCTGGCTGCAGTGTTTGTGTGTTTGCAATCACAAGAAATGGGAGTGGAAGTGTTCAGAAATGGACAGCAGAGCTCGGAGCAGCCGAGCTGCCCAAACGCGTTTCTAACAGCGCTCCCTGGGAATGGCTCCAGCCTCTCCTCCACCTGTGCAAAGCCCTGCATCCTCAGCACCCCACCTGCCCCTTTCCAAACTGCTCCCACTTCCCAAAGATGTTAAAGTTGACTCCAAACCATTTAATGATGGGCAGAGCTGTAGGGCCCCGGTAACAGCTCTCGGTAACCACGTAGCTCTGGCCAGAGAACAAAGAGCTCTGTCTAACGCTGTCTAGCACAGAGCCATCGCTTCTGATAAATAATTTTGACTAGTGACTCATCAGCAGCCTATGCAGGAAGTATATATTTAAACCTGTGCAGCTTAAACAATTGTTAAAGATGTCAGTTTATCATGCAGACAGTTTTTATTGAAAGAAGAAGGAAAAATATCACTTTTTAAATTAATGAGAGCAGACCTTATCTCAGCTGCTTTTACTACACTGTATTTTGGAAAATATTCTTTCATTGTTCACAATTGCTTCCCTTTGTTGGACCCACATGCCAGCAGCCACATTTCAAAAGGCTTTATAAACATTAACCAACAAAACCTCAGTGCTGGGAGCTGCAAAAGGAACAAGTGCAGAAAGAATAATTCACCTGCCTGAAGTTATATTAAATCAAACCAAACTCATGAGTAGCTCCTGTGTTTAGGCTGCCCCGTGGCAGCCAAAGCTGTTCATGTGCTGCCACTCTGGTTTTCCTACCCAGACACTCCAGGGCAGGGCCAGGACACCCTGCCCAGCTGACAAGGGACCATTCCCCTGCATGTTTCACCCAGCAACTGGATTATTTATTATTTCAGCTGCTGTGTCAGATCTAGGGTCAAAGGTGGGCACTTCCCCCTTCCCCCAAACTCCCTAAATCACTCCCCCTGCTCCACAGAGGACCTTGAAAGTCCATATGGCCCTGAGCATCCAGTTACAGCCTTTTATTGCCCCGAGAGAGGTGAGAGTGGCACCAGCACCTGGGCGGGACAGCTGGGCCCCAGGGGCAGCAGGGATGAGGCTGAGGTGGCAGCAGGACACCAAATGCAGCTCCCTGCCCTCACAGGGAGCAGGCTGGGAGGGAAAAGCCAAGCCTTGCACCATATGGGATTTTAAATTAATCCTGTCAGCTCAGCTAAGGGGGCTGCCAACATTACAGACAGCTCGCTGAAAGCTCCGTGAAGGGCAGGGAGGCTCCTCCAGCTGCTGGCACTGCTGCTGGGGTGGATCCTGCACCCCACAGCCCCCAGGGCCTCTCCCAGCACAGAGCAGAGCCCAGAGTGTCCTTATCTCAGAGGAGTCCAGGAGCCTGACAGATCCTCAAAAAATGGGACTCTGGCTTTGGAATGGCAACTGCTAAGAGGAGGCAATAAAAGACAATGGATGATCTGTAAGGGGTAGACTGGGACTTCTGTGCTGTCTTATATCACACAGGAGCTGGGGCTTTCAATAAAATCAGACAGGAGGAACGTCCAAGCAGATAAAAAGGAAAACTTCTCCAGCACAGTAATGAAGTTGCTGAAGTTATTGCCAGAGAAAATAAGGACAGGAGCTGAGCAGGGCTCTGGAGGGGCTCCATACTCACACAGCCACCAGGAACACCCAGGCTCGCTGAAACACAGGGTGAAATAATTCTGAGGAGTGTTTTAAACCTCATGTTGCATGCTGGAGAGGAGCCTGGACTAGAGAGAGGCCGAGATGAGCCTTCATGCACGGGGCAGATAATGACACATTTATTGATTTGATTAAGTTCTGTGATGGAATCGGCTGCTGGGGCCGCTCACGATGGACTCGAGCCGGTGGAAGGGGAAGGGGCCAGCAGGTCTGGGACCCGGGCTGGGGAAGGGGCAGCTCCTGCCCTCCCCTGCCCTCCCCAGCCCGGCTCAATCAAGCCCTGATGGACCAGCGTGACGCTGGCGCTGATGAAATCCGTGCAGCCGTGCGTGCTTGAAGGGCTGAGAGAACTCTTCAGCCAAGTCCCCGCTGTGCTCTTTTCAGGAGAGGTCCTTTTAGCTCGCTGCTATTCGCAGCCCACGGCGCTGATTTAAATGTTAACACGCTCTCCAGGATGCGCTGACGCCGGCACAGCCGGGCCGGCTCCGGGCCGCGGTCCTTGGGCAGCCCGGGGATGCGGGATGAGGGATGCGGGATGCAGGGTGCGGGATTAGGGATGTGGGGTGCGGGATGCAGGGTGTGGGATTAGGGATGCAGGGTGCGGGATTAGGGATGTGGGGTGTGGGATGCGGGGTGCGGGATGCGCTCCCTCCTCCCGGGGCACAGAGCTGCCAATCCCGGCCGAAACCCGCGGCATTTACCGAACAACTCCTGCGAATGGCACCAGCCATCGGAAACAAAGGCGACACGGAGAAAAAGGCACTCAGGAAACAGCCAGGAAATCGTCTGGGGAATATACGCGGAGATTTGCGAAAGCTTAAGCCTGGGACACAAATCCCTGCGCTTTGTCCGTGACAATAGGGGATAAAGGCTGGTGTGGCTCGGCCGGCGGTGATGCGGGGATCAGGGCCAGCTGCAGATAGGATCTGCTGCGGGTTCACATCCCTGACAGCGGCTGCAGGATCAGCGGCCGCGGATTTTCTGTGGCAGCGAAGGGAAAAGCCCCGGTGCGATGTAAGACAGGCATTACCCGCAGGGACAAGGCTGTAAGCCCTGCTTTTGCTCAGAGAACAGGGTTTGAAATCGGATAGAAAGGGGCAAATCCCGAATGCAGACACGCAAGAGGAGGTCAGGAGCTGCCGGCTCTCCACGGGGCTGGGATGAGCTCCCAAAAGCTGCTTGGAGATGGACACAGGGCAGGGAGCTCTGCAGGACAGGCAGGGGCTTCCCTACACCGACTTTGCCATGGGAAGAGCCCCACCACGAGGTCCTGGACTTAGAAAAGGCTTTTTATTCCCCGCTCTGGCCACTTTTCCGCCCCGGGGATGCACCAGCCACACCAGCAGCGGGCTCGCAGGAGGGGCAGGGCAGAACGGGGTGTGTCACCGGAGCTCTGCAGCCTCCTCTCCAGGGGCAGGGCAGAACGAGGTGTGTCACCGGAGCCCTGCAGCCTCCTCTCCAGGGGCAGGGCAGAACGAGGTGTGTCACCGGAGCTCTGCAGCCTCCTCTCCAGGGGCAGGGCAGAACGAGGTGTGTCACCGGAGCCCTGCAGCCTCCTCTCCAGGCAGGATTTCCCCGGCTCTGCCCTGCTGGTGTCTGCAGCAGCACGGAGCGCCTCTGAACAAGGCTCCCTGTAATCCATCAGAGGTGCTGCTGCCCATTCATGCTCCACAGGAGCTCTGCCTCTCCACTAAATCCCTCAAGCCATCTCCAAATCACCTAATCTCCATCTCCTCCACCTCCCTCTCTTCAGTGACCTTGCTCCTCACAACAGTGTCTGCAGGCTTCCAGATAACTCCCTCACATCCTTATCTGCACGAGTGCCTCAGCTGCTGTCCTGGCCCTGTGCTCACACAGGGACACGCCAGGCAAGCACAGGAGGGTCCAGGCAGGGATGGGAGAGCAGCAGCGTTCCAGCTGCTCACCTGAGCCCCAGCAGCACCTTTGCTTTACACTCAGGGCAGCCTGCAGCACCTCCAAAACCCAGAGCTCCCAGCAGAGGAGCCTGGCAGCAGCTGCACCAACCAGAGAAACCAGCAGGAACAGGGGTTCTGCCACTGTCACCCCAGAGCTGTGTCACCCTCCTGGCCCTGTGCGAGCCTGAGGAGCAGGCAGGCTGTCCCAGAGCATCCCAGCTCCCCACACTGCACACCCAGTGACACTGATGGCCATCCCAGTGGCCGTGACACCTCGAGGGCTGCGAGCAGCTGATCTATTAAACTTGAGAGATGAGTGCTTTCCAAAGGAGAGGAATTCCCAGATCTCCTACAACCCTGCTCTCATTTCCAGCAGCGCAGAGCTTCCCTCAGAAGCTTCCCCACTGTAAACAGAGCCTGTACAGGAGACAGATGCTGGTTGTGCCACACTAAGGAGGCACGCTGGTGCTCTGGGGCGGGAGGTGAGGGCTGTCCCTCCCAGGAGCAGAGCAGGGGCTGCAGCTCAGGGGTTACTCAGAGGTTGCACACAGCCTCTGCTCAGTGCTTCAGCCCAGCCTCTCTGCAGCTAATGAATGTTACAGGAGGAGAGGCTGGAGGGAAATGGAGCAGAAATGCAAGGCTGCCATGTCAGATACGGTGTGCCTGCCTCCAGCCAGGCTCACACAGAAGCACTGCAGCAGCACCCCGGGGCAGGGGGCACCTGGCCAGGGTGGGCACAGGTGAGGGACCCGTCCCAGCCCCACAGCTGTGCCCACACCACTGCCACAGGCACAGGAATCCATTCCCAGTCACGTTTGTGGCTGAACACCAGAATGATCCTGAGCTTTGTGTCCACCCTGTGCTGGGGCACGGCCCAGCTCTCACCTGGCCCAGCACTGGCACCCCTGAGCCCTGGCTGGAGCAGCTTTCCCATCTCACTGGGGCTGCTCTCCCTGCCCCCAGCGCTTCCCAGCGTGCAGCAAACGGCCACAGCCCAGGAGATTAACCCAGGGGCTCGGGGTCACCCAGGGAATGTGAGTGCTGTCCCCAGGTGCTGCCCTGCTCCCCCCAGCTCACCCTCCTGCTGTCCCTGAGTCCCTGCAGCCTGGGCACGGCTCTCCGACAGGCAGTCACAACACAGAGGCTCTGGCATTTTCTTAGAACACCTCAAATTGCTTTTTTTACACCTCACTGCTCGGTGCCAACCCCAATTCGTGTTATTTGTGCATTTGCTTAGAGAACATTATCTGATCGGTCACCCTCGAGAGAGAGGCTGGGGGAGAGGCTGAGGCTTCTCCCTGGCACCAAAACAGGTTGGGAACGAGGGAATCTCTGAAAATGTGGTGTGGAGCAGCC
The DNA here is from genome assembly GCA_030060385.1 of Muscicapa striata striata. Lineage (NCBI taxonomy): Eukaryota > Metazoa > Chordata > Aves > Passeriformes > Muscicapidae > Muscicapa > Muscicapa striata. Next base: position 565,802 of record JAREIS010000122.1, read on the forward strand.
TCCCCATGCACAGGGGGCTCAGGATGGCATGGCCCAGCACAAGGGACACCACTTGGGCTCCCTGTGGCTGCTGCTCCCAGCTGAGCAGGGGCCTCTTAACAGGAGAAAATAAAATTGGCACATTTCTGTTCATTCCCTCTGCTGGCAGAAGCTGGAAAAGGCAACACCCCAAAGCCTCAGGAATATGTTGGGACTTGCAAAATACACCTAAAAATATCTGTATTCCATGCCTCTCCATGGCACATGGGCTGCTCAGTGGGAACTGCCCAGTCTGGTCCCTCCCTCCACGGGGTGAGGGAGGCCAAGCACAGAACCCAGCCAGCTCCATCCATGAAATCCTCCATGGAACAGCCAGAGTGGCTCCCTGGGCCACCCAACCCTCCCCATGTCCCACCAAACCAGCACCTATCAAACAGGCACCTTCTTGGGGAAAGGATGCCAGAGCCACTACAATTAATAATTCTGTATTAGCCCATCCCTCCAAGCTGTTCCTGCCTCACCATCTGCATGTCCTGAAATGCGAGGTTTTAGTCATAAATGCCAGGCCTCATTTTGGAAATTTATAATCTGTTTTGCTTCCATTACCTGAACAGCTTCCAGCTACGGTATCCAGGCATTTTAATTCCCCCAGCTCCACCACGAAATGGCACAAATTTCCCAATGCACAGCTCTGGTGTGACAGACACCAATGATTTCATCATCCCAAGGAATTTCCTCCTTCCTCTGACTAGAGCCAGGTAGCCAGAACTCAAACCTGGGCTGAAGCACACCAGGGCATGGGGACCTTTGCAGGAACATTTTGGGATCTGTGCTTGAGAAAATCAACTCATTCCAACTCCCATATTGCAGCCACAACCCCTGATGCACCATCAATTAAGAGCAGCAATAATTACAAATGGAAAACTGCAGACCTCAGAGCAGATAATGTGTTGCCATTAGATTAAGTAGTCATAGAAATCAAAAATAAAACCTTTACTTGGGCTAATTAAGCCCACTCACCATCTGATTAAGATGTGTTGTGGTACCATGGAAAAGCACCAAAGAGTCATTGTAGTCAAACCAACACCACTGGGTGTCCATGGCACTCCCTGGCACTGGGATAATTGATTGCCCAGTGGCACAGCCATCAGAGCTCAGGCTTGTGTTTGAGGGGGAATAAAAACAGCCTCAGCCCCTGCCCCTGGTCAGCCCCACACTCCTGACCTTGCTGTCAGGACTGGGCCAAGCCCACGTTCATCTGAATAAACAACCCACTCTGTGACTGTGGCTGTGCTCCCCAGCATCTCCAGTGCTCCCCAGGAGGGATGGGATTTTCAGACCTGGCAGCACATCAGGTGAGTGCAGGGTGGATAACAATCCTGAAACTACAAATGTGGGAGCTCAGGAGCTTTTAGGGTGCTGCCAGGAAATCCTGGAGGAACCTGGGGCTGCTGGTGGTCACAGAATGGCCACGAGTCCCTCCCAGCAGGAGCAGCAGTGACACAGGGCACAGGGCACTGTCACAGCCCCGAGGCCACCCAGGGCTCTGAGCCTGGCCAGGCAGCTCCCCTGAAGGCTGCCCTCTGCTATCCCATGTTCCCATGAAATCTGTTTATGGAAGACCCACAGAACAAAGATAAAAGGGGCATGACAGTGAATTTAATTAAATATTCGAGGATTTGGTTTGGCATTATTTACTCAGAAAGGACTCCAAGCTCCGGGTTCCAGGTTTGGTTGTTACTGTGGAAACCAGCTGAATGCGATGTATAAAAAGAAAGGGCTCATCAATTAAATCATTTAAAGAGTGAAATGAAGCCTCGGGAAACACAACATGACAGGTTGTTCTGTACTGAGGAGTCTCTGTCCCCATGCTTTGCTCCAGGAGGGCTCCAGGACCTCGAGCAGCAATTCCTGATAACAATTTACAGGGGAACCAGTGGACAACATGCTCCCCAAAACCCCAGTGCCAGTGGAGCAGGAGTTTGTAACTGGGCAAGGGTCCAGGCTGCAGAGCCCTCAGCCTGACTTCCAGCACCTGCAGGGCTCTGATTCACTTCAGCACAGGTGTAGGTTTGTGTCTACCTGATAAACACCCTCTGATCCCACCTGCCACCTTCCTGACCCTCTGCAAAGGGCTCCAAACCCTTCAGGTGCAGGCAGGTATAAAATAGTGCAAAGCACAATTCAGCCCCCCCTCCCAGCCTGCCGGGGGACTGAGAGCTAAAGCAGTGCTTGAAATGGCAAATCTGAGGAAATGCAGATGGAATTCGAGGTCAGCCCAGGATTTACACCTCATCAGCATTCAGCAATGAAGGAAAACCAGCGAGTGAGGGTTATCAGGAGCTGGGACAGCACCTGTCTCCCTGCCCTTGCAGCCTGGCATCCCCCCATGCCCGTGGGAGGAAGGGTCCCTGTCCCTCTGGGAGGGGATTGAGGAGCCTGTGGTGGGTCTGGGGGCACTGGGGGCACTGGGACAGCTGGGATGACCACCCCCATCTCTAACCCCCAGCAGCTGCTCAGGGCCCTCCTGCCCCAGCACATTCCCATTCCCAGCAGGAATTCTGCAAATCCCATTTCTGCCACACCTGCTGTGGCCAGGGCGGGAGGGACCTGCCCCAGGGGTGATTTGTCTCCCAGGGATGTGCTCCAGGAGCTGAGGGCATGGCTGACAGCACCCACACACTTTTCTGTCACGCTACCAAAGGATATTTCTTTGCTGTCCGAGCAGCACCACCATTATTTAACAATGCCAGAAGATGGATTTCCCTTTTGTTTCCTCCTGTTCCGCTGCCCATCCTCACTCATCACCGCCAGTGCAGCTGCCCGAGTGAGCTGTCCCATCTGTCACAGCAGGGGCAGGGGCAGATCCATGTCCCCAGCTGTCAGAGCTGGCCCCAAGGCAGCAGGGGGGACGAGCTGACGTGTGCCAGCACCAGCAGCGGGTGGGTACCCTGCCCCTCAGCTCCATGCCAAAAGGGAAGCTCAGCTCACACCCAAACCCCCAAAATCTCCTTATCAGAGCAGGCTGGGGTGTGAGCTGCCCTCCCAGGAAGGGGTAGAGCCCCCAGAGCCCCCAGGGCATGCAGGGCACAGACATCTCTCCCCTGGGGCTGTCAGAGGAGGAGGGACTGGCAGCCAGCGCTCTTCATCGAACAGTTTAAACATTGATTTTTCCTACTGGCTGGCACCAAGGCCCAAACCCCAGGCAGTGCAGACATGATTAAAAAGCAGACTCTCCTCAGACAACTAAGACACCATTCTCCTCCAGCGTGGAAGCAGCAGATGGAAACTCAAATGAGCTGCTGGGTCAGCTTTGTTCCCAGCCAGAGGAGACAAGGGGAGTGTTGCATCAGAGCATCCCCACCTGCCCCCTCCACACAGAGGAGGAAGATGGAGAGGGCTCTCAGCTACACATGAGCAATCAGAGCTCTCAATCCTGCGCTCAAAAACTGCCCAGCACCATGGCAAAAAGGCAGGAATACCCCAAGCACCTCCTGGCACACACCCTGCATCACCAAACAACAAACCCTGGGCGAGGAGCGAAGGCAGAGCAGTGCTAAAGGGATCAGAGGCTGCCCAGCCCCGGGCCCTGCCCCACCAGCTCACTGCCTGTCACTTGTTATATGCAGGGAATGCAATATATCACTTATTATAGATAGGGAATGGGATATATCACTCATTATAGATAGGGTATGGGATATATCACTTATTATAGATAGGGTATGGGATATATCACTTATTATAGATAGGGTATGGGATATATCACTCCTATATAGGGAATGGGATATATCACTCATTATAGATAGGGTATGGGATATATCACTTATTATAGATAGGGAATGGGATATATCACTCATTATAGATAGGGTATGGGATATATCACTCCTATATAGGGAATGGGATATATCACTCCTATATAGGGTATGGGATATATCACTCATATAGGGTGTGTAATATATCACTTATCATATATAGGGTATGTGATATATAATTTTTTCTACAATACCCATGCGAGTGTGTCTAAGTGTGCCTGAGTGTGAGTGTGTGTAGTGTATGTAATTTATTGCTTAATATATATATATGTTCTGTGCTATGTCACTTATTATATACAGGGTCTGTGATATGTCACTTATCACATACAGGATATGTGATATATCACTTATTATGGGTTCCACAGGGCTCAGGGAGGGATGAAGGGCTCCAAAAGGCTTTTCAGGCTCCCCTGCAGGAGGCTCACAGTTCAGATTTTGCCTGTAAATGCCCAAGTCCCCTGGAGCAGCAGGAGCCTGAGCCAGCTCTGCGTGTTCTGCACCCTTGTGTGCCCACACCTGAGTGAGCTGCAGGCTGGCAGCTCCCCTGGGCAATCCCTGGGCAATCTGCTCCATGAGCTCTGTAAGCCTCTGTTCCCTGCTGGGGGATCAGCCAGCTCCTTCCTGGGCAGCAGGGGAGGCTGGGGCAGGGAAGCATTGCCCCTGGCTGGCAGGCACGAGCTGGCTGCAGGGCCAGCGCAGGGCTGAGCGCGGCAGCGGCTCCGCAGAAGCTGGAGCTGGGCTCTAATGGCTCTGCCATTGATCCAGAGATGGGATCTTGCCTTTGGCATTGGAGCAGCCATGGGGGAAGGGAAAAGGCAGCTTGTGTCTGAGGGGGAGGCTCCTGAGCAGCCTGAGCTGCACACAGCACACCTGGCTCTGGGACACAGCCACGCACGGAGGGGACACTCCCCACCCCTCCTCTGGGGTCTGCACCCCTGAAACGGCTCCTCCCGCGTCCCACTCCTCAGCCACAGCCTCAGATTCCTTGGGAAGCACTTGGCAACCATCCCAGCAGCAACAGCAACTGGGCAGTGGAGCTGAGGCCTCGTTCTCCAAGCAGCAGAAGAACAAATCCTGAATTTACCAAGCTGAACCCCAGCTCAATAGCAAAAGAGCCCCTGAGCTTCATGATACCCAAACACCAATGGAGAGGATTTAACGATCTCGTATCTCTCTCCAATAACCTGGAACTTCAAGATAATTTTCTTTTTCCATTCCCCTAGCTTCCCCAAAGAGAACAAGCCAGCCAAATGGACCAGCCTATCAGGAAATCTTGATGCACTTAAATAAGAAAGCAATTAAACACTTTAATAAGGTGAGGGGGGTGCAGGAAGGAAACAATTAAAGCAAGAGCTCAGGATGACCTTAAAGTCTTCCACTATTGAGGCTGAGAAAGTTCCCATTTAGCAGGTGTGGGTGGTGATCAGCAGCAGCACCCATCACCTCACAGAGCTCAGGGGCAGCACAGCCGGGCACAGAACCTTCCCCAAACCAGCTGCACCTCCTGCTCCCCCCTGGCTGCTTACAGGCACTGTTTGCCCGTTGTTTGGCAGTGAGAAGAGCCAGGGCAGTGCCCAGATAATGCCCTCCCTGGGCAGCAAAGCTGAGTGCACAGAGCTGGAGTGTCCACAGAGGGTCCCACCCCCGCTGGTGCCCCATAGCCACGCACCTCACGTAGTGATGACAAGAAATGCCTTCACTTCCACGCTGCTTTAACAAGAGCACATCAAAGCCCTGGCAGGCTCAGAAGGCCCTGTGACACCCTTAACAAGTACATTTTTAGTCTCAGTTTTATGGATGAGGAAATTGAGGCTGGGAAGTGGAATGATTTGCTGGCACAACAGAGGAAAGGAAGAAAAGCTGGAAGGAAAAACAGAGGAGCTGTTTCTCAATCCCTGCCGAGAGGAGCCCCCGGGGAGCTGCCTCCCTGCCAGGGCTGAGCTGAGACCACCCAGCCCCTCCTGGCTCCAGAGGCAGCCCCAGCAGCTCAGAGACTCCTGAGCACTCCTGGACTCTGGGTGCTCACGGATGCTCGCGCTGAGAGCCTGAGCCAGGGAGCAGCGATTACACGGGGAAAGGGCTTCAGCAAACAACACTGCACAAGGGTTATTTGTTCCTGCATCAGCCAAACACCGGGCTGGGGACCTGCAGGCAGCAGCTGCTGCTCTCAGTGATTTGAACAGGCCCCCAAAGAGCAGGGCAGAGGAGGAGCTGCTCCTGCCCAGCGCCCGCTGCGTGTCCTGCCCGGCCAGGAGCATCCCTGGGGCACAGGGGGGATTTTACAAAAGGTGGGCAAGAGGGGGGCTGGGAATGGCCAGGAACATGCCTGTCCCCAGGCCTGGCAGGGCAGGGCAGGGCAGAGCATCCCGGCCCCCGCTGGAGCAGCCTCCCTGACGAGCCTTGTCATCGTTCCTCAAGACTAATTTTTTTAAATTGCAAAATCTTACAGAGCTATTAACCTCAAAAGAGTTTAACATATGGCAGCGCGAGTCTCCCTCTTACCCTAATTATAAGGCTTGCAGTAATGGGCCTGTCTTTTAAGTTACAGCTGCTATGCTTTTGGCTTTTCACTAACATTACATCCTATTAAGGAGCTACATTTAATGCATGCAAATTGCCAGAACACCGAGTGCCTCGGACCAGCGAGGGGATGCATTTAAGCAACAGCAGCAATATCCCAGGGTCAGGCTCACCCTGCTGAGAGCTCCCTATGATCCATCAATCAAACTCCACTCATTAATTAACTAATTCATTAAGTATCTTCCTAGATGAAGGTTCTCCAAGGCGGAACATTGTGTTGACAGCGACGTCCTGTCAGCACTTAGCAGTACAAGCCCCCCTCCAAACCAGACACCCCAGACTCAGGGGGGCTGCAGCAGTGCTCCATGGCCTCAGCTCCAGGGACAGCACTGCCCAATCTGCCCCTCCTGGCCCAGCACACCCCAAAAGTGCTGTAAAAGGGGAGTAAAACCCGTGGTTTTTTCAGGAATAATGATAAAGTTTGCACATAAAAGGAAATAGCAATTAATTAATTAATATCAAAGGGATTGCAGCAGCAGGAAGGGCCCACTGGAGCTGCAGGTATTGCAGCCCAGCAGTGAAAGTGGTGCCACGGTGCTGTTTCCTGCCAGGCACTGCCCAGAGCTGTGCTGGGCTTTGCTGGGAATGGCACAGCTTGGAATGAGCCTGGCTGCAGCCTGGAAAGGCTCTCCCAGGGGAGATCTGGGAAAGCCTGGCCAGCAGGGAAGGGCATTTTCCTCCTGTGCAAACAAACCCACTGCAGGCTGGGAGGGGAGCTGTGAAAGTGTGGGTGCTCCCAAAATCCCTGTGAGAGATGGGTGCCCTGGGACCAAGCCTTGCTGTCACCTTGGGATTCTACCCCACTGTCACCCTGGGATCCCACCCACTGTCACCCTGAGATCCCACCCCACTGTCACCCTGAGATCCCACCCACTGTCACCCTGAGATCCCAATCCCTCTGTCACCCCAGGACCCTCCAGCTGTCACCCCCTGCCCAGGGCACCCCTGCCACCATTCCCTCATCTCTCCACGTTCCTGGCAGCCCTGGAACCCACAGCCCTGGCTCCAGCCCAAGCTCTAATTCACTTTCCCAAGGCTGGAGATCAAGCAGGCCAATGAAAAGGGAGCGGGAGGCGCTGCCAGCCCTGGTCTAGACAAGGTTCCTGCAGCTCCCAGAATGATGAAATCCAGCCCTGCATCCCCCCCAGCCCTCCCAGCCCCCCGTGGCCAGAGGAGAGGCAGTGTGTGCTAATGGTCACCTCTGCAGCAGCTCCTGCTCCCTGAAGAAAAACCTCCTGGCCCCAGAGCCACAGGCTGTAATACTGGAAATGGCTGTCAATGTGAGAAATTGGCACATTGTAGTCCAACAAGACAATTTTTGAATTGCTGCATGCAGCTGTGCAGTTCCAGATGAGATGCTGCCTGCATCCTAAACTGGCAACTGGAGCCTCCGAGATTAAAAAAAAACAAAAAAAACCCCCCAAAAAACCAGTTTCGGGTTGGGGCTTCCTTTCTGCTGGTCCAGATCAGAGCACAGATCACTGCAGGCTGAGGAGGGGGTGCTCAATCCACACACCATCCCTGCTCTTTGAAGAAGAGCAGCTTTGCTGTGAGGCCTTTCTGCCTGTGTGCTCTGAAGAGTCAAAATTCCAGAATAAATAAATTGTGGCAAGATGAGATGGTGAAAGAAAAGAAATTGGTGTCTAGAGGAAGAAGAAAAACAAACTCTTGTTTAAGCAGCCATAAGGAACCACTTCATGCCTGGTTTCTCCTGGTGAGCAGGGAGTGGGGAGGGTTTGTGGATAATACCTGGAAGTCAGGCACCTTTCTGGAGCCACACTTTTACTGTAATGTGCTTCTTCAGGGAAGCCAACAAGCCCAGCTCATTAAATTTTAGTGCGATCTTCGCAGCCCTCTGCATTGTTTGATTAAAATTTAATCATGGATTTGGTGGCTTTTTCCTGGAGTCTTGTCCATCCCAGCGGCAGCTCTGGGCTGCAGGTGGTTTTGAGGGGCTGTGGGGTGGGAGGGTGGGCTGTAAGGCTAGGAAGGGGTGAAAGAATACAGAAACACAGCTCCTCTTCCAAGCAGCAAGAAGGAGTGATCTGTTGAAAAGCCAGGGCATTTATATAAGGGAGATAGTGAGAAACAAAGTAGAAAGACTCATTGGTCGAAGAAGGCAACACCTCTTTGAAAATATGCTCTCTGCAAAATATCACGAGATACTCACACGGCTCGATGGTCAATACCAGGTGTCTGTCTGTGTTTTCTTCCTACCCTTCCTTCTTTTGTCTCTGAGGAAGATCCCCAGCCTGGGAAAGATCCTGGCTGGAGCATAGAAAAGTCAACAGCCTTGGAAAAAACTAGATTAGGTTCTGGGAGGGCTGTTCTGTGCACCCCGAGATCCCCCCGTGTGCCCTTTGCAGGCTGTCCCTGTCCCTGTCCCTGTCCCTGGTCCCTGGAGGGATAACACCACCCTCCAAACTTGCCACCCCCTCTCCATGGCATGAGGGGACTTTCCACGTTTTGGGGTGTTTCAGAGAAATGGGAATTTGTAATTGGGAGGGTGAGTGCTACCACAGAGCCCTCGTCCCTCAGAGCCCTGGCTCAGCCCCACACCTGCCCAGGGCAGTCACCAAACTGGCAGCCTTTCACCTGACCTCCTTTTTGTGAAGCTACCTTTCTTCTCTTCCCCTCCTTTTTTTTTTTTTTTTTTTTTTTTCCCCACAAAAAAATCTGAAGCCATTTCCATTATTACAGCTTTTGCTGCATAAACCAGGGGGATTTTCTTCAGGGAGCAAAAGATTGATTCCGAGGTTTCCATTAAATGACATTAGCACAGCACGGCCTCTTCCAAGGGCTGAGCTTGGCAGTGACTGTGCTGGAAAAGAAATGGGGTCTTTGCAAGGCCTGACTTTGGTGGAAAGTCCCATGAAGCTGATTCCCTTTCCCTCTCCCTGTCTCCCTCTCCCTTTCCCTCTCTTTCCCTCTTTCCCTTTCCTTTTCCCTCTCCCTCTTTCCCTCTTTCGCTTTCCCTGTCTCCTTCTCCCTCTCCCTCTCTTTCCCTCTTTCCCTTTCCTTTTCTCTTTCCCACTTTCCCACTTTCCCACTTTCCCTCTCCCTCTCCCCCTTCCTCTTCCTCTCCCCCGCTGCCAGAAGGGCAGTGAGTGACACCACGGTGACGATGATGATGATGATGATGATGATGATGATGATGATGATGATGATGTGGCTCCACCTTGGCATGGCAGTGATTGTGCCAGACAGAGCTGTTTAAATACCAGCAGACAGAGTGTTACTCACAGGGAAACGAGGACTTAAATGTCATTATTTGTGTCATTATTAATAGCCCCTAATTGTGTTCTCTAATCATCGTGAAATTATGTTAATATTAATATTCACATCAAAACTGCCTAGGGAAGGAGGAGAACTTTTTTCTTTAAAAAAAACCAGCCCTACTCTGTGTCAATCCCCATTAATGGGAAACACTTGCTGGAGATAGAGATCACTGCAGGGAGTTCTCAGCTCCTGCCTGCCCTGGGAAAGGCTCTGCTGTGCCACGCAGGACCCCTGACACCCTCACAGCCCAGCACTGCTCTGTGAGGAGCTCTGCTTCACCCAGCAGTGCTTCCAACAAATCTGCTGCAGGGAGGGAAGCCAGATTCTTTACTTACACTGGGAAATTTCAGAGGTGCAGGAATATCACAACATTTTGCAGCATTACTGGCTTTTGGAACATGATTTAGCTTTGCTGAGTTTATTCTTTTCATTGTGTTTTTGCCAGCATGAAAATCCACCCGAGAGAACAGCAGCAGTGTGAGCCCACCAAAGAAACCTTTGGAAAAAGCCTTCCAAAGGCTTTTTTATTCATTTACTTCAATGACTGTTGCTCAAGAGCTGAACTCTGGGATGCTGAGGACATTTGGCACCCTGGACCATCATTACAGTTATTTCAGCAGCTCCCCAAGGGCCACATTGAAGCTTTACCATTCCCCAGGGGATGCCCACCTGCCAGGAGCAGCAGCCTCAGCCCCCTCCACCTCCTGTCCTGACCACCAAACGTCCTGGATGAAGGACAAGGAACCATTTTTTCCCTGGAAAGAAATGGTAATCAGAAAAAATGGCTTTCTCTGCAATTTTCTCCATTTTCCAAGCAGTTCTGCTTGTGAGTACCTGGACCCAGGCTTAATAAAACAGAGGTTTTGGAGTGGTAACTATTATACCTCGAGTTAAATACAACTCAGAGCTTGAAAATAACTCCAGAGCCCCCCACAGGGAGCTGACAGTGGGATGGGTGGGAGAACAGCTCCTACAGGTCCTTCCTGGGTCCCTGCCTCCCCTCATTGCTGCACTGCCAGGCCCGGCCAGGGCAGCTGCAAATCCCCTTTTCCCTGGGGCTGGGGGAAGGAAGTTTGCAAAGGTGTTTAACACTTCCATGTGAATGATTTTTCCATAAAATATTAATGACGTAGATATAACCTAATTGAGTCCTTAGGGCAATAACCTCTGACAAAACGGCCCTGATTAGGAGATAATTGACTGTGAGAATGGTGGTTAGAGAGCTTAATGCTGGCAAGGTCCATTATCTGGGGATAACGACCCCCTTTTGCCAGGTGCAGGGCCATTTCTGGGGGGGCTTTTGGGGGATTAAATCCTCCCTGACTCTTCTGTCCAAAGCTTTAAAATATTCTGTTATCCTGTGATTGGATGGGGCGGGCTGGCAGGGTGAGTGTCCTGGTCCTTGTCCTGGTTCTAAGTGCCCAGGATAAACACAAAACACAAGAGATGGTGTTTTCCCCCAAAACCAGAGGTTTTCTGTGCTCTCCCCCAGACCTGCACATATAGGGACATTCAAGAAAGCATTAATATAAACCACCATTGACTTCAATTTATATTAATACACTGTGCAGTGAACTGAGGTGGCTGATTCACAATCCTCATCAGATTTCAGTGCGCCGGGTAAATCAGCTCCCTTGGTTCACTGTAGTTTAATTATAAGCAAATTGCAACTGAATTAAGATAAATCGAATTAGAACCACTCTAATACTGAACCAAAACGCCCACCGAGGAGTCTGTGCAAGTTTAACCACTCCACTTGGAGAGGTGACTTGGGACACATTGGCCAGGCACACAGAGAGCCACGCTGGGGCTGAGCAGGAGCTGGGTCCAGGAGGCCACTGCTGAGAGTGGGGAGCAGGGGCACGGCCACTGACCTGGGGAGAATGGCCACTGACCCCTGGGAGCAGGAGCACGGCCACTGACCCCTGGCCGCTCCCTCTGTCCGGTCCCTGTGGCCACTGGGCAGCAGGAGTGGCCGCTGAGAGGCAGGGAGCAGAGGCAGAGCAGAGTACGGGAGGTTGAAAGCAGGGGAGAGGAGGAGCTGGAGCAGACTGCTGCGGCACAAATTGGAAGCTGGGGTGGCTCTTTCTTCTTCTCCTTCTTTCTTCCCTCCCAGGGAAGTGTCATTTGTACAAATTGCCCGTCCGTGCCAGCCTGGGAGAGACCTCACAAGGGAAACCTGGAGCCTTCCCCGCTTTTCATGTGAGCGGATGCCCCTTTTATTTCTGAGCAAGGAGTAAGTGGAGAAGAAAGGAGCTCCTGTCAGCCTCCAGGAGACAAATTGCTTCCTGCAGCCCGAGGTGGCTCCGCTCTAAGAACCGGAGGTGAGCCGAGCTGCCCCCAGCCTCTCCCCTCTCCCCAGCTCCCGGCTCCAGCCGAGCCCTGGATAAGTCACCAGCCCTCCCTGGCACTTTTATCAGCGCAGTGATTTACTGGGCAGGGCTGGGGGCAGGAGCAGAGTGACCCGGGATGCTCCGGGTTAAGGACAGCGGCCGCGCCCTGCGCGCTCCCGTGCGCGCCCATCCCCAGGGCAGTGGGCAGCACGGCCCCGGGGCACTGCCAGCGCTAGGAAGTTATTAAAACAGAGCAGGCAGCAAAGCTTCCCCGCTGCTCTGACATTTCCAGAGGGTGAAAGGTAAAAAGGCGCTCTGTAAAAACCCAGCCCGGGCTTTGCGGCTGTGCCGGGGCTCTCGGAGCAGATAATTAAACGGGAGGGGCAGAGCCGCAGAGGAACCCGCAGGCAGCAAATGAAAGCCCAGGCTGGCAGGGAGCAGGGGCTGCGGGGGGGACACCCCCTTTTCTCCTTTGAACCTCCTTTTTTTGGGGGAAAAGTGGGAGCGGGGCTTGGCGTCAGCGAGCGGCTCCATGCGCAGCCCCTGATTATCCCCGAGCCCAGAGCGTGGAGCTGGGAGCCAAACCTCAGGGAAAGTGCTGCTGGTGGCGGAGCTGCCCGGGCCAGGGGCACATTCCACAGCCCAGCCCCAGTCCCGCTTGGCCCTGGGCTCTGTGACCCCACCCCAGGATGGAGACCCTGTGTCTGTGGGGTCCCCCCTCCTCGTGTCTCCCCGTGTCTGTGTGAGCTGTGACCCAGCCCCTGTCCCTAAAGACCTCGTTAGTTTGGGAAAAGTCCATTTATTATGATATAGAATAGTAAAAAACCAGCAAAATCAATAATTGTGCAGAGTCGGGGTAGGCTGGGGGGGGAGGAGGAGGCCCAGGGGTGAGCTCAGGTAACCAGTGAGTTCAAAAGGCCCATTCCCTGCCCCTGGCCCGTGCTCCATCTCTGCTCATTCCATCCGGGTGGGGCAGCCTGTGCTCGGGACCAGCAGAGCATCCCACGCTCCCCTTTCCCCTTCTCCCCCTGGGATGTGCCCCAGCCACCCCTTCCAGGGGAACGTGGTGCCCAGGCTGCCCCCGGGCAGAGCTCAGGGAGAGCCCAGATGTGGCAGAGCCTGCCTGTGCTGGGAAGGGACAAATGGGATGGAAGTGGCTCAGCAGTGTCCCTGTCAGACACCCTGCAGCTGTGTGCAGGCCCAGGAGCTGGAGCCAGGCAGGTTTGGATGAGTCAGGAGCATGGCAGGAGTGAGGGAGGGTTTCCTGTTCTGGAAATTCACGGATGGATTTGTTCTTTTGAAGCCTGCTGGAGTTCAGGCAGGAGTTAATCTGCAGCAGCCAAATGTACCAGGCTGTGCACAGAGGGATCCCAAAGGCTCCCTCTGATCCGTGATCCAAAACCACGAGCCCCCTGTGACATGGGCTGCTGTAAAGCCTCTTGCCAAATCTCTCTGTTCTGTGGTAATTCCTATTACAGCTGATTTCTACCATGTGGCTGCACACCCTGTGGTTTACAAGAGCTCTGGAGCACTGGCAGAGAGCAAAAATGGGAATTTGGAAAAATAACTGCAGAACGGTGAATGAGGTTTTTTGAACTCTCCTCATCAAATTATGGCAGGAGGAATCAGAGGATGCCCTCCATGCCCACCCTGGCTGACAGCCTCCCCTCCAGCCTCCCTCCCACCCAACCTGTGCCTCCAGGCACACACACCCCTCAGTCCCATCGTCCCTGTCTCTTGCTGTTGTTTTTCCCCAGTATAAATTTTGCATTTCTAGCCTGCTTGTCATATTTCCTACCGGATTGGGTGTTTAATTAAAATCATAATTAAAATTGATCTCCTCATTAGCATGCACCTGCTCTGCTGCTCGCGTCCTGGCATTTAATTATACGCTGAAGATGTCAAGTCTGACAGGCGAGAACGAGACCCCGGCCAGTAACCCCTGACAGGACTTCCAGTGACAACATCTGGACACTGGAGCCCATCTGCTGGAATGGCCTCAGGGCTGGACAGGGGGAGGTGGGCACTGCTGGAGCGGGGGGCTGGCACCCTGGGGTCAGTGGGGTCTGCACCCCAGCAGCCTGAACACCCCCTGCAGATTTCTGGCATGGAAATGTGTGGGGACAGTTTCCCCAGCTGGTACAAACCTCTGTGCTCCTGGGCTCCCATCAGCACCAAGCCTGCTCTCTTCTGGAGAGGCCCAGCAGCCTGGGCTGCTCTTCCTCCTGTGGGGAAAGCAAAACTCCCCTCACCTTGCCTTGGGGTGGCCATTAAGGGAATTTTCCCAGTTCTTTCTGATTCTGAAAGTGCATCCGCTCTTTTCCCTGTGTGCCAGGCAGTAAAGCTGCCAAAAGGCATTTTTGGGGCTGTTATCCATGAGGAGTTTTATTCCCCTGCACTTTGGAAGTCTCTCACTGATGGATGTGGGTTCAGTGGGATCTGTGAAGCAATGAAAGCTGACATCAAACGTACCCTCCAAATTTAAGGCTCTCCCTATGGCTCCCTGGGGTCCCAGCGTGTTTGGAACCCAGGGCCTGTCTTTCCTCCTGCTCTCAGTGCTGGATGGGGCTTGAGCAGAATCTGCAAACTCTTTCCACTGTGGAAAGCCCAGCACAGCCTCTCTGAGTGGTGCAAGGCGTGCTGCTCATCAGCAAAGTGCCCTGCAGGGAGGAGCAAAGAGGAGGAGCCCTTGCAATGCCCTCCTGTACAGCTGGTCCTTGTTGCTGCCCGGCCAGGGGCTGGGGACACACGGCAGTGCTCCACCTGTGTCAGGGACAGCCCCTCCAGCCAGAGCTGCCCTTACCTCTTTATGGCTCCTTTTGCAGCCAAGGCCATCAAATGCCATGTACAGAGACCTTTCTGCCTGGAGAAGTTGGGACTGGAGCTGAGGCTGGAGGTTTATTGCAGCTGGGCTCCCTCATTTGGGAATATGTGAGTGCCAAGGTGGGGAATGTGTGGCTGCTGTGGACACGAGGGAGCAGAGTCACCTTTGCAGGAACAAACCTCACTCGTGGCCTGAGAGTGAAGCAGAGATGTTCCACAAGGACAAGGAGGGACCCTTGGCATAACAAGCCCTGCAATGTGAGCCCAGAGCTGTTAAAGCCCACCAAACCCAGCAGCAGCTGGGTCTGCTCAGAAACACAGCCCGGCCCTTTCGGCTGAAATGAGGCACCTGAACGCTCTGAAGAGAAACCCCCAAGTGTTAATAGCCTGACAGCAGCACAGCATCCCATTGGGAATGTTATCTCTGAGGCTGTATCTCTGCCAATGCTGCTGGGAAAGCCCTGCTGCAGGGATGGGTCCGGGAAGGCTGCGCTGGCACAGGACGGAGTCACAGCGGGGCAGGGCTGCCCTGCCGGGCTCTGCCTGCTGCAGCTGGGCACACACCCCTGATTTCAATGAGATTTTCACATGAGCAATAATTCATCAGCCTGGAGAACAGGCCAGGGAGGGCTGCAGTGAGGGCACTGCCAGGCTGTGGCACAGAGAGCAGCCGGACACCCCCGAGCTGCTCCGGGAATGGGCCCGGGAGAGAAGCAGAGCCTAAAGAAACATTTGTCATTTGAGTTGTAATTACACAATTACGTAAATGCATGATATTAGTAGTCAAGAGCCTGGAGTTTTCACTAAATAGTCCCTTAAGTAAATAAACATTTTCAAGCGATTACATTACCGGGATGAGATTTTTTTAAAAATAAAATGTTAGGAATTGTGCAGGATGACACTAGAAAGCAAAGGGGAAACCAAAGCAAAGCAAAGCAAAGCAAAGCAAAGCAAAGCAAAGCAAAGCAAACCCAAAGCAGTGACTGGCAGGGCAGCAGGTGAGGGACACAGCAGGCTCTGCAGTGCTGGCTCATTTTTGGCAAGCTCTGGACACGAAGGCAGTGTGGATTAGAGGAGTGGAAAGACAATTCAATTTAATTTTAAGAGATACCACTGTGGAGAAGGCACATGAGGATGGCAGTTGCAATGGAAGTACAGAATATGAATAAATATATGTGTAAAAACAAACAAGAGCTCATCAAAACAAGCAAGAACCAAACCCAATCCCTGCATTACACTCAGTAATTAAATATTTATCAGAGCAGAGGAAGTAAAATCCATTTACTGCTTTGGGCCAGTTACAATCTTCCTTTTAAAAATCCTTTGCAATTAGTTCATCCCTCCCTGAGAGACGAGAACACTGGAATAGTCTCCAGGTCCATCCTGAGCAAACTGTGGGACATTTTCTCTGCTGGTCTGTGTTTGTGCACGAGGGTTCCAAGGAGCTCTGGGCACTCAGTCCTGAGTGTGGGGTTACCATGGACCCTGAGGTGGGAGGTTTGCATTAATCCTGGTGGGATCACCATGAGCTTCCTGCATTTCCTCTGTCCTCGGGAAAGGCTCCAGAGCTGTGTCTGAGCAAGACAGATTGATCCCAGCTCCTTGCAGTCAGATTTTGGGGCTAGGGCTGCCTTGGCTGATGCCATCAGGTTCAGGATTCCTGATTCAGGACATGGCTCTGCTCCTGTCCCTGGCATTGCCCATCCCAAACTGCAGCAAGTGCCCAGGTTCAGTGTCTGCCAGGGGTTTAAACAGCACAGGTGACCAGGGGCACCAGACCCTGCTGGCACCAGGAGAGGGGGCCCAGCCTGGACCAGCAGAGCCCCTCCCTTCCCCTCCGCCCTCCACGAGCCAGGACGTGAAGAGCGGGTGTGGAATTTCACATCTGAGATAATTGCATTAAGGTAATTGCCACTGCAGCATTATTCCCCATTCCTGGGAGAGGCTGAGAGCGGGCTGAGTGCATTGTGTGTGCGTTAGCAGATTAATAATTACAGCCCTTCGGAGCAGCGCTGCCTGGATGCGCTCGCAGCTGCCGGATCATTACCCGGCACACTCGAGGACACCCGACAGGAGCACAACGCCGTGTGCTGCACAGTTTGCTTCCTCTGTGCTGGGTCCTGCCTTTGCTGCACTTTCATCAGACTCACAGCTTGGAAGAAATGGAAAACATTTACAACCTGAAGCAAGCGAGCTCTGGAGCCACGCGGAGCTGCCGGGGATTCTCTGGCGAATGCCTCGGGAGGGAAATGTTCAGTCCCTCAGAGGAAAACTTTGCCTTTCCCAGCACAGCCCAGTCCTTGGGAGGCTCTGGGTGCACGTGGGACTTATCCCAGCCCACAGCACTCCCCGTGACAAAGGAGATCTGTGGAGCTCTTCTCCCACTGCAGGGCCACCGCCACCTCTGCAGCAGCTCTGTTTGCTGCAAAATAATTTAGAAGAGGGAGCAGAAGGCTCCTGTGGCCTATTGAAAAAGATTAATAATTTAGGGAAGCTAGATAAAATGACAGAGCAGGATAACTCAGCCTTACAAAGAGGATAACACACAGTCTCTGACAATCCCACAGCACAGGGGAACAGCAGCTCTGAGTCCCACCTGGCAGAGCTCATCCCCACCTGAACAGTGTGGCATGGGGGCCAGGCAAACTGGGAGGAGAACACAGACAGTTCACACAGGGAACTGCTCTGTTTAGCTCTTCTTGCTGATTAGAGCAAATTGAAAAATAAAAGCATTAATTGTGAACAGAAAATTAGATTGATAAACTGATTTCAGTTTTCATAGTCTGGAGTGTAAGAGGGCAAAGAGTTCACCTGAAAGCAAAGAATTCTGTCCTCCCTAATGGTGTCTCCTTCACGTATCGATCAATGTCTGCATGAAGCAAGCATCTCGTTTAGGACACAAACAATATTGTATTTCTTCTGGAGGAATTTCACAGGGAACTTGAGCGTAGAGCAAGTGCCAGTGACTCAGAGGTGACACAGTCAGGAAGCCCACCAGGGAGAGGATGTGGGTTATTTTGGAAGGTCAGTGGGTATGAGGATGGATCTGCACATCCATCCATCCATCCATCCATCCATCCATTGCACATCCATCCATCCATCCATCCATTTATCTATTCATCCATCATCCATCCATCATCCATCCATCCATCCATCCATCCATCCATCCATCATCCATCCATCCATCATCCATCCATCCATCCATCCATCCATCCATCCATCCATCCATCCATCCATCCATCCATCCATTCATCCCTCCCTGCCTCCATCCCTTCTGGGTCCGTAGGGGCAGAGCAGGGGACAGGACTGAGCCTGATCCCAGGGTCCCCCAGGCACCTGAGCCCAGCACCTCATGCAGGACCATGAGCCAGGTGATCCCCCCACTCTGGCAAAGCTCAGCAGCACCTGCTGGGCAGGTGGGGGGTCCTGTGCTCTCCTGGCTGCCCCATCCCACCCCAGCAGCACTCCCAGCTCCCATGCTCTGGGCCAGCCCTGGCAGAGGCACCAGGATCAAGCTCTGAGCTGGATAAGTCCCTGTCAGAGGCACAAGGCTCCTGAACAGCCTCATGGCTTGACCTCTGTACATTGGAAATTACATTCCAATCCCTCTACAACACCCAGCGGAGTACCAGCACTGAACACCTCCAACACTCCGGCAGGGAAAGAGGATGACAGCTACATCTGTAATACCCAGCAGAGCAGAGGAGGCCGCTCCCTCCCGCTCTCCTTTCCCATTTTTACATATGCAATTACAGCGCCGAGCGTTATTTGGATTTGCCTCCGCAGCTGCCGCTGTCCTGCAGCGCGCTCCAGCCAAATTACATTTCAGAGAAGGCATTTCCACTGCCGGCAGCGCAGCCCGGCTCCCCTCGGGAGGGCGAGCAGAGGGGTGCGATGGCTCCACCATTTGTTCTTCCCTACAAGAAGGGTTTGTTCAGCTGCGAGGGGCGGCTGCCTCTGCCCCGGGCTTTGTGGGGAGCTCGCCGGGACACATCGCTCCCAGCTGGAGAGCCGGGTCAGCGGGAGCTGCCAAATAATGGCAGCTAATCTGGCTGTTGAATTTATTAATTCCCATTTGCACCCCTCTATCTCCCTCCCTGTCCATCAGGGCTGATTACACCAAGCTACCTCAGCAGCGATGCCCTGGAACCATTGCTGTACCATCACCAGATCCTTATCAGCTTTTCCACAGCATTAGCCTAATGGCTGCATTCAATGGTCTTAAAGGTCTTTTCAGACCTAAACGATTCGATGATTTTAGAAACTATCATTTTAGAAACTGCCATCAAGGCACCTGTAGCGAGGGCCTTGCCGTGCTCATCACCACGTTACCTTTCCCTGCAGCCACACTAATTGCTAACCCTGGGCAGGAAAAATGTATTTTCCTTACTGTCAAAATGACAACCTCTAAACAAATCCTAAATCCTGTTCTGTGCTTCCAGCAGTGTTTTATCTTTCCGCTGCTGTTCTCTTGAGATTTATGCCTCATGATCTAGAGGAACCTGCAGCATCCATCCCTACCTGTTTCTTGTCTATTTAAGTGGCAAGGGCTTGTCAAGGCACGGAAGTTTCATTGATTTACTGTAAGATGCGGGATCAGGCTGCTGCAGTGAATCCCTGGCTGTGCTCCCACTCCGAGAGGCTCCTCTGGGCTGGCAGAGCCCAGTCAGGCACCAGGACCGGAGCATCCAGCACTGGAGGGGGAGAGGGGAAAGGATTCGAGTTGGATTCGAGATGTGATTGTGCCTTCGGCTGAATCTCAGAGCTGAGCCTTGGGGAGGAACGGGGGCTTCTCCTGGTCCTGTGACATCTCTGGGATGCCCTGGAGCAGAGGGACCGGGGGATAAGTGTGTGTTTGTTTGTTTTTACAGCCACGTTCAGGTGCACGGGCCCCATTAAAGGAGGAGCAGCCTGTAAATCGCTGCTGCAATGAAGGGTTATGTCTCCCTCGCTGCTGCATTTCATCCTGCACAATCAGGGAAGGGATTTGTCCTGGCACAGGCTCCCACTTTACTGTGGGAAATGAGAATGGGCTCACATCCCTCCTGCTCTTCCCAGGCTGGAAAAGGGGTTTGGTCCCTCAGACCTCCCCAGAGCTGCCACGGAGCTCCAGGGATGGGGCAGCACCAGGATGAGCTGGGGATGGAGCACCTGGAAGAGCAGTGCCAAGGCTCCGGGGATGTGTCTCAGAAGGGGTCAGGAATCCTGAGAACTCGTGCCAGTAATAAATGATTGATGCTGTTATTCTCCAGGGTGTGTTAGAGAGAAGATTTATCATGGTCCTGAAAAGGCAAAAGATGTGACAGGAGAGCTCCTGCCTGCTGCAAAAGGAGACATTTAAACCCTGAAGTGTTCATGCAAGATGGATTTGATATTCCTGTGCCTTGGACTGTCAGAACAGTGCCCCCTCATCCCTTCCCTTTTCTCCATGGCATCTTCCTTTGGGTCAGGGATGCACGAGGATCCGATGGCTGCTCCCAACCCTTCTCAGTAGCTGAAGCGCTGCAAGAAAATTACCCTGAGGTTCTCCAAGGAGAAATTTAAGCAGCAGCTCGATCCTCTTTCTGTCAAACTTCCTGGGAAAACTCCGCTGTAGTTCACCAGGAGATAGATAAAGTGCATTATTGTCACCATTACACATAAACACCGCCAATTCCGTAAAATTCATCTGCGCCGAGTCCCGTGCCTGTGCAGGGAATGAATCAGGTTAGCAGCTACAGCCCTGGGCTCCCAGCAATCCTCCCGCTTCAAAAACATAAACAGAAAATTGGAAGGGAAATGTCATCTCAGTGAGTTCATTCTGAGTCACATGTTTGATGAAAGACTCTTTACAAACCCTTAAACAGCCTAAAGCCATTCACCTGAAAAAAATGTTACATTCCTCACAGGAAAAGAACAATTAGCAATACAATTAGTTTTCTAAGAGGCAGCCATAAATAATTGAATTTTTTCTTTGACGGGGGAGGGACGGCACTGACAGTTCTCAGCTCCTTGTATTGACAGCAGAGGAAACGGGCCATGAAACCGGTCGTTTGCGGGGAATTTTGATCTATCAATTGCAAGCGAGGAGAACAAGAGAGGCATGAAAGAGCAGCTCGGCTGTCAGGCGGCAGCAGCAGCAACACAGGATCCAGGCACGCTTCCAGAGGTTGCACATCTGGCTGGACACCTCGTGCTCCTGTGGCTCCCAGCAGCCGGGACGGACCGAGGGGCTGCCTGATCGTGATCCAAGTGGCCTTTAGCCAAATTACCGAGCTGGACCCAGCCCGAGAGGCTTTGTCCGGCCCTGGGCCAGGCAGATGTGGAGTCCCAGCGCTGGGAGCGGCCACACGCGGCTCTGGAGGGGATCCCTCACGGGAGGGGAGGCAGAGATCCATCTCTGCCAGGAGAAATGAGCCACGACCAGCAGCACGCTGCTCAGTTATGAATTTGTGATCAATACCCTGCTGCCATCGATTAACTGCTCACCCTAATGAACTGATTAGGGCAAGCACAGCTGGTGCCTCTCGGTCCATGGCTTTGGCCAGGCACAGGGGCAGCCAGAATAGCCAGGACAGCCAGGACAGCCAGGACAGCCCAGCCCAGCCCAGCACAGCCCAGCACAGCCAGGGCCACCACGTGGGCACAAGCCACTCTGGGGCTCCTGGCCACATGTGGGTGACAGCCCCAGGCTTAGCTTACAGCCCACACGAGTGTCAGGGGGATTTCTGCTCCTGTCTCCCACCAATCTCTCCTCCTGGCAGCACATTCCAAACAGGAACCAGCCCTCACAAGGACAGACACATGGAGAAAGGCCAATCTCTTCAGCATCTCTTAAGCTTGGGACCTTCTCCTCCTCTTTGTTAGTCCATTTGTCTGCTCTCTGCTCTGTGTTTCCTCAGCTCCCATCCTTCCCTACTCCTTCCAAAAGAGGAGAGTGAAAAATACGCCTTTTGCCCCCTTAACTGCTTTCCTGTGAAATTAGAACTCCCGTTGGCTGACCCTGCTGTGGCTGAATCTCAGCCTTTTCTCCATCAAATCCTTCCTGCAGAATTTATTGGGTGGTGCAGCATTACCCTCATAAAAAGGCAATAAATGGCCCTGTTTGCATTACACTCCATAATGGCTGTAACCTCGTGGCATTCTTGCAGAGCCGCCTAAGGAACAAAGGGGCAGAGAAGAAGGCTCCCAGAAATCTTTGGGATAATTACACTGCGGGAGTGCTGGAATCTTTAAAATCACTTTAAATCAAAGGAAACCCGGATTTTAAATCTGGGGTTAACAGCACTTGGGAAACTTGCAAAACTCCTCAGCCTCAGCAGCTTTCAGCTGGGTCCTTCCAGCCAACCTGGGACAGCAGCTGTGGGGACAGGCAGCACTTCAGGGACGTGGGGACACTGCAGGTGGATCTCAGGGTCTCCAGGCTGGTGCCAAATGCACGGGAGTTTTTGTTCCTTGCTCTAAGACTCCAGCAAAAGAGAGTTATTCTGGATCACTGGAATTGATTACCTGCAGGATGACCAGGAGAACTTTCCTCTCCTTTTGTCAGTGCTGGCCTGCAGCTCGTCCTTCAGCCCCTGTCCCCAGGGCTGGCGTGGGGACCTGGGGACTGCCACCCCCTCCCCCTGTCCCCGGGGACTTCCCAGCAGTGCCGCAATCACCGGCTCTTCCAGCTCTGCTAACACTCTGCTGTTTGCCCGACCTGGCAGCCTTTTATTGCTCTTTCAACAGCCCCTTCTAAACATTATGGCTCACTTAGAGTTTAGGAAGGCGGCACTTCGGAAATGCGGCGTTTGCTGTTTCAGCCAGGATGTGCATTACCTGTCCCTCATTTCTTTACTGGCTAAAGCAGTTTTATCCTCTCCGTGGAGTTCAGTTATAAAGTGGAGATGTGAAGTCACAGGAGAGTAAAACAAGGCTGGGATGAGGGAGATTAGGCAGATTTTGGGCTCTGCCGCAGAGCCCCTGCAGCCCCGCCAGGCTGAGGTCACCAGTGCCCTGAGCTGCCCTGCAGTCTCAGCCCTTCCTGCAGTGCCACAGAGGAGCAGGGCACAGGCAGGGCCCCAGAGTGGTGACAGAGGGGACAGGGCTGTGCTCAGTGCAGCGTGGTCCCAGGTAAAGCCAGCTCTGCCAGCCCAAAGCAGTGGGACAGCGGCCAGCAGCAAACCCAGCACCAGGGTTTCTCCCCAGCATCCCCGGGGCAGGGCTCCCGTCCTGTAATTCACTGGGATGTGGAAATGAAAACAAAGAGAGCATGAACACAACAGCTCGCAGTGCTTTGCGAGGCCGGTAATTGAAAACTCCTGACGCTAAACAGAAATGAAAATGTTAATGGCAAACACCCAGAGCAAATGTATTCCATATGCAGAGGATTGCCATAGGCTGACAAATACAAATGCTGCCGTAGCCACGGGGGGAGCAAAGGCAGAGAGGCTGTGCAGGAGGTGGGGGCTGCACTCCCTGTCCGGCATGGAGCAGCTCCCAGCTCCTGTTCCTGCTGCTCTCCTGGCCAGGAGCAGCACCTGCAGTTCCCAGAGCTGATATTCCCATTGCCATCGCCATCGCCATCGCCATTGCCATTGTCATTGCCATTGGTATTGGTATTGATATTCTCATTGGTATTCTCATTGATATTCTCATTCCCGTTCCCGTTCCTGTTCCCATTCCCGTTCCTGTTCCCATTCCCATTCCCATTCCCACTCCCATTCCCATTCCCATTCCCACTCCCATTCCCATTCCCACTCCCATTCCCACTCCCATTCCCATTCCCAGTCCTGCTCCCATTCCCCTTCCCCTTCCCCTTCCCATTCCCATTCCTGTTCCCATTCCTGTTCCCATTCCTGTTCCCGTTCCTGTTCCTGTTCCTGTTCCTGTTCCTGTTCCTGTTCCTGTTCCTGTTCCTCACCCACAGAGCTGGGAAGAGGCTGGACCATGGTGAGGAGCCCTGACCCTCAGCCCTCTCAAAAGGGATGTGTATTCCCCTCTGACCTAAACCTTTCCAGGAGGAAAAAACCATCCGTGGAAGGGAGGGGATCCATCAGCGCGGGAATGAGTGCGCTGCTCGCCATAAATCCACCCTGTAAGAGTTCCAGGTCGGAACAGAGGCACAGGGTAACGACTGAAGAATAATGCACAGCAGCCCGGCAGGAGCTCGGAATGCCTGCTGGAAGCCCAGGGGAAATTAGCCTAATGCTCGGCAAACGCTGGAGAGCGAGGGGATTGCTCTTCCCCCGGGCCGCTGCTGCCGCCCAGAGAGTTTGCAGCACTTTGTCATTTATGGCTGCGGCCCCTTATGGCTCCGGGGGTTTTCACTGGTTCCTCCCCACATCCATCTTTGCTGTCAGGGACAGGAGATTGGTGCTCAGGGCACCAACCCGGGGCTGACAAACCTGGGCTCACTTCACAGCCTGCTCCTGGCAGCTCTGCCAGAAACCCACAGTAAAACCAGGGCAGGGCACCGAGGCCAGCCCTGCTCACAGCCACAGAATGGCTCCCACAGAATGGGAACAGGAATGGGAACGGAAATGGGAATGGGAACAAGACCCAGCTCTCAGGCTCTCCTCGTTCCTGGAGACGCAGGTAAAGCTTTGTGAAAGTCCTGGCGCCTTTCCTTTCTCCCCCATTTCTCCCCAGGCTTGCAGGCTGCCTCGAAAGCAGGCAATGTTCACACTCCTTGGGTTTCACCACAAGCATTCCTTCCAGCTCCATCTGTGAGCCTTAATTAGTGAATTTACTGACAGAAACTTTATTAATGCAGCATTTAGCTCTGCTGGCAGCATCTTGCGCCCTTCAGAGCCTCCTGTGCAGTCAAACACCAGCTCCCAGGGTCTCGGGGGGTTTTCCTGCCATGATTTCCCCCTCTGGGGGCCCAGGAGTGCCCACCCTGTGCTGCTGCCCTGCCCTCCAGAGTCCTCCTGCAGGACAGAAGTCTCTGTCCTGAGACCTCCTGCAGGACAGACCCCACCAGCAGCTCCCACAGGGGCCACAAACCATGATTCCTGCCACATCTTCCCTCTCCTTTCCATTTCTTTTCTCCTTCTGGTTGTTTTTTTATCAAAGACATTAACCAGATATAAAAAAAGTTAAATGTGAAGTCGAAACAATAAGGCATGGAAATAGCAGAAATAACTTAATTAAGTTTTTAAAGATTTCCATGCTTGAATAAATTAGCCTTCCTGCAAATGTCACAACAGGCAGAAAAAAAAATGTGTAATCAATGGAGCACAATGTTACTTTGCTCTTTAGTTAAATGCAAGCTCCAGCAGTGTGTTCTCCAAGCTTCCCTCTCGTGCTCCACTCTCCCCACTGCATCCTCCCCACATGCTGAGCTGCTCTGGGGGAAAAGCTCCAGAAGAGCCAGCAGCAGCTTTTCCCTGGGCAGGCAGCAAGCTGAGAGCTTTCCTTTGCTCTGCTCCCCTGAAGCACCACAAGAAAGCACCAACAACCACTTCCATGTGGTGGTGACACAACTGGGAGGGAGGGGACGCTCCTAATTTGTCAATTAGGCAGAAAAAGAGGCAGAATCAGCAGGAATAATGTGTGTTTTCCACTGGGGAGAATGCCAAAGCTTCCCAGAGCCACCCAGGCCCCTGCCCATCCTGCTGCACAGACAGAACACCACTCCTGAGGACAGGAATTTATTGGGGAGGGTTTGGGGGAGAGCAACCAGGACAGGCAGGGAGATCAAAACACTGACACGGGGTGGGAGCAGAGGGAATTTTGGCTCACTTATTCTGGAAATGAAAGACGAGGCGAGACATGCAAACAGTCTTCAAACATTTAAAGGAGAGCTCTGAAAAGGGAGAGAATAAACAGGTTTTCATGTTTGCTATGAGGATGACAAGATAAACATAAACTGCAGCAAGGAGCATTCATGTTCGACATCAGAAAGGCGCCTGTGATGCCGAGGTGAGGCTGGGAGCGGCTCCTGGGCCACAGCTGGAGACAGCAGTGACAGGCTGGGCTCTGAGGAGCAGGTTTGGTGGCCTGATGGAGCCCTGGAGCCAGGACAGACTCTCTGACCTCCTGGTTTTGCAATATCCATCAGAGTGCAGCAGGCAGTGCTGGGAGAGCAGGGAGCCGGCTGGGAATGGGTTAAACCTTGCTGCTGAGCCCACAGCTCAGAGCCTGCCTGGCCTTTTCTGTCATGGCCAAGAACTGCCAACAGTTCCAGATCAGCAGCTGACCCTGTGCTCAGTGCAGGGCATCACAGGAGCTTTAAACAATCGCTGCTCTAGCTACTCCAGCTGTGCCACATCTGGAACACCGAGAGCAGGAGTCCATGGCTGCTTCTCCCTGCAGAGCTGGGCCTGCCACAGGGACACACAGCCAGCTTCCAATCCCCCTGCACGATGAGGATCCCAGGCTGGGAGTGCTGCTGTCTGTGCTGTGACACAGGCTTTATTAGAAAGTGAGCCACTGGAAAGTACCGGAAATTCTTCTAAGACCGTTCTGATTGTCCTCGAGGAATCAGTGGCTGAGGCTGGAATGCCAGGAGGACAAAGGCGGCTGCCAGATGAAAGTGAAGAGAAAGGATTTCTCCTCTGAATCATCAGCCAATTAAATTTTCAGCACAATAAAAGCGGAGGGCGAGCGGCTCCACTAATGGCTCTCAGCAGCTGATCCCATTACGGGCAGGGCCCGGGGCTGGCAGGG
The DNA here is from genome assembly GCA_030060385.1 of Muscicapa striata striata. Lineage (NCBI taxonomy): Eukaryota > Metazoa > Chordata > Aves > Passeriformes > Muscicapidae > Muscicapa > Muscicapa striata. Next base: position 592,242 of record JAREIS010000122.1, read on the forward strand.
CCCAGGGGGACACTGGGGACCTGCAGGAGGCTGAGGAGCTGCAGGAAGGTCCAGCAGGGCTGGGAGCCAGGCAGAGAACACAAGCACTGGGTTATTGATGCCCATCCCTTCAGAGCTGGCACCTCCTTCACCTGAGCCTTTGTGTCTCCACTGTGGTGGGGCTGCAGGGGCAAGGCTGCACAGAATTGCTGCTTTTTCTCTTTTTCTGCCCAAACAGTGTTTAATTTGACTGGAAATGAGCTTGCACAGGGCCGTGGGAATCTTTGTTTGACTTGGAAGGAACAACCCTTGCTGCCTGGGTTCCCATCTCTGACCATGAGACCCATTTTGGGTTTAAAGACACGTCCTGTGTGTGACTGGTGCCACACAGCACACGGTGAGGCAAATGCCCGAGCACTAGAGAGGGTTTTATTTATGGTTCTTGATTCTTTGCTGAGCTGAAAGATTTGCAGTGACAGAACATTTCTTCCTGACTCTGCCCTTCGCCCCCTTCAAGGCTACTGAAACATATGTATGATCTGGAAAGGGAAGATGGATCTTCCCAGTCCCCACAGGTCGTTTACCAGCGAGACAAAAGCCTGGAAAGCTCCATGTGCTGGTGGAAGAGAAATCCTCCCTCCCCTTGCAAAATTTGGGATGGAGCATTGTTACTAATGACCTCCTTGGATCCATGCCCAGGATGTGGAGATATCATCTCCTGCTCCCAGTAATAAGGTCACAACTGATCCTGAACAAATGGCAAAGTTATTTAATAATTATTTTGGAAGGTCTGCTCGTGACCTTTCAGCTCGTCAGGGTAAGTAGCACGAATTTATCACCGGTGCCACACGAAGGGGCTTGATTATTCGAGTTGTTTCTCCTGGCAGGAATTTGGTTTTTCCCCATCTTCTGAGCCATTCAAGCTGGGAATACAAATACAATTCCTGCCCGTGGTGTGATGGGGTTTTGCCTGGTGTTGGGGGATGATTCCCACACACACCAGCCAGGCAGCTGGGACCTCCCTGGGGCCCACAGCAGGTCCCTCTAATGCAGCATCCCCACCCTGCTCTGCCAGGAATCGCTTCCCAGTGGATGAGGATGGGATTGGGATGGCAGGAGCTTTGCTGGAGGGCAGGACAGTCCCTGTTCCCACTCCCCCAGGACCTCGGGAGCTGCTGCAGAGTCTCTGGCTTCTCCCTTCGGGGAGAGCTGCCCAAAGCCTCTTACAGCAGTGCCTGGAAGCGCCCCTTGGCTGTCCTGTTTGGATAACTGTTCACAGGCAGCCTTGCCTTTCATTTCCTTAATCTTAAATTGCATCAAAAGGCAGAGATTAGAGGTAAAACCTCAATAAAAGACGGAACAAAAGCCTCTGCCCACATTGGATTCTCATACCCAGCTTTGCTGTGGTTTTGTTCTCCTCTTGTCTGACAGGCTGAGTAGCCAAACCTTAAAAAACTGAAAAACCCCCTAAGATTAAAACACTATTTAGAAAAGGCCATGCCAGTCTGAAATCACCTGTGGTTCATACATTAAACATCAAATGTACGCTAACTCTGAATTATGGTCATGAAAAGCAAATCCTTTAATACCATTTTCTGTGTTACACGGGCTGGAGCTTAGCATTAAGAGTCCTGGTTTTTCTCGAGCCAGTCAGTGGAGTAGGACTTTCCCACCTGGAGTTATCCCTCAGCCCTCGGGCTGTTTGAAACTTCCCGCCCTAGGAAGGAGCAGGGGCAAGAGAGGAGCAGGGGAAGGAGAAGGAGAAGGGGAAGGAGAAGGAGAAGGAGAAGGAGAAGGAGAAGGAGAAGGAGAAGGAGAAGGAGAAGGAGAAGGAGAAGGAGAAGGAGAAGGAGAAGGAGAAGGAGAAGGAGAAGGAGAAGGAGAAGGAGAAGGAGAAGGAGAAGGAGAAGGGAGAGGGGAGAGGAGAGAAGGGAGAGGGGAGAGGGGAGAGGGGAGAGAGGAGAAATCCCAGACCCCACCTGCACAACCCTGACCTGGTGCAGGAGCATCAATGCCCAGGGCTCTCCAGGAGTGATGGATGCTCCTCACCCATCTGTAGGAAAGCAGAGAAAGGGTCTGATTCGATGGGCCAAGGGCTGGGAGCAATTTGATTTTGAGGGTGTATCAGCTTTGTATTAAATTTGCTCACTGAAGAGCTGGGTTTGCACTCAGCAGCTGGTGGGCAACAGAGCACTGAATGACACATCCCCCAACTGCACTTCTGTCCCAAAATAACCACAATTAAAGGCGAGCAGAGCAGCAGTGACAATGAACAGCACTAAATCAGAGTGTCAGTGGGAGTTATCCAGCCAGGCTTCCTCCTGGGTGACAGCACTTCCCAGAAAGTGGTGTCTTAAAATGGAAAGGGGAGAGACCAATCCCCAAGCCGAGCAATTGGAATTTCCCTCTTAGGACAGAGGAGCCTGTTCCTGCTTTTATTTCCAGCTTCTCCTGAAAGTTGTCAGAAGCAGTTCTGCTTTTCTCTTCTGGTTATTTGTCTAATTATGACGGTGACCCCGGAGGGCAGGAGCCGGGAGCATCACCCGTGTCCCAGCTCCATCCCAGCCCCTGCCGGCGCCACAATTCAATTCTCTCCTTCCCATCCCTTTCACCTTGAAGCCGTTCAGGGCTGCCATGGGCACACAGGACAATTTGAGCCTTCGTTCAGCACATCGCTCCTCATACTTTACATTTCATGGGGTTTCAATGACCCGTGGATTTTCCTGGTGAGTTTTCCCGTCTCCCAGACAGAATTCCGCCTTTTTTAACCCTCCCTTTGGAGGACGCTCGTGTCTCCTCCGCAGGCAGGGACCTGGCTCCTCTCTAGATCATTTCTGACTTTCTGTTTTGTCACCCCCGCTCTCCTCCTAATGAGCTGTTAATGATATGACCATTACCTATGCAAATTAAGAGAGTGGATTCAGAGGATGTTTTTTTTTTTCTACCTGGAGAGAGAGGCTGCTCCCAAGCCTGAGCGATGATAAATCATGCTGGTGTTTTTATTAAACTGCCGCTCTTGGGGGACCTGGCTCTGCCCAAACCCCCATCGAGCAATCAACACCTTCCTCGGAGCGGCCCTGGACGGGCGGGCGGGGGAGCGCACATCCAGCCCCGCTTTAATTAGGCAAACAAATAAAGCGAGATGGCTAAATGCCCCCGGCGGCAGAGCCTGCCCAGGCGCGCCAGGCTCAGCTGAACCCCCTTTTTGGGAAGGGAGGGGTGCTCGGCCCAGGGATACAGGAATACAGGGATACAGGGATACAGGGATACAGGGATGGGATACAGGGGTACAGGGATACAGGGATACAGGGATGGGATACAGGGGTACAGGGATACAGGGGTACAGGGATACAGGGATACAGGGATAATGGGATACAGGGATACAGGGATACAGGGGTACAGGGATACAGGGATGCAGGGGTACAGGGATGGGATACAGGGGTACAGGGATACAGCTCAGGTGTAAATATTGCCTCAGACACTGATGATGTGGTCACACCCTGCAGGACCAGATCCACCCCTGCTCACACCCCTCCAACCTCCCAGCCCTGTGCTGGGCCACCCCTGGGCACAGAGCACAGAACTGATGCCCAGGAACCTGCAGGAGGATTAAATCTCAGCTTTCATGGACCTTCAAGCCTGGCTGGGTGATAGGAATTTATCTCTAAAGCACTCATCCTTCCTTTTCTTTTTGCGGGCTTTAATTAAATATCTCTTTGTTTGAAGCAGGCACTGGTGGCCACGAGCTCTCCTGAGCTTTATCAGTGGCAGCAGGGAGATAACTGCCCACAATCTCCCCTGACCTTTCCTCAGCTCACGAGAAATGGCATTGGGTGCCTTCATTCTTCTATTCTTTCCTATTATCTTCTGCTTTTTCTCCTCTCTGCCTCTTGCCAAGGGCTCCGGTAGCGACTGAGTCACTCCCAGAAATATTAAGAAGAGCCCCTAAAATATCTGTGGCAGTTTAACAGCCCGGGAAGCAGAAGGGCTCCTGCCTGCCTGGCCGTGTAAGGCACCACTGAGAGCAGCAGGGTCAGGCTTTAACGAACTGTTGAGGATTAAACAGAAGGAATGAAACTGAAAGGTGCCCCGGTGGCTTGAACTGAGTTTAAAGCAACTGACCTTTGGAGAGAATGAAACAATTGCCTTCCTTAAGTGGTCAAGGGTTGTTTTTTATTTCCCCCTGTGCAACCTGGTGCTCCTGGGACGAGTGGAAGTGGCAACAGTGACACAGAGCTGGGGCTGGGTGCCAATGCAGACAGACATGGGAGGTGATGCCCTCTGCTTCAGGATTATTTTAGAGATTTCCTGGAGCTGTGCCTGGGCACAGGGACAGCCATGCTCTCCCCATAAAAGCATTCTGAGCTCTAACTTTCTCCTGTACCTTGCCAGGCCCAAATACAAATTAACAGCTATAAACGAGGCTGGTGGAGTGGGAGCTGCATCACACCCAGCTCATGGTGCCTCGTGCTGAGCTTCATCTTTGTCCAGCACAGACCAGCACTGCACGTGTCCCCTGCTCACTGGGGACACAAACAGCTCCTGGTTTTGCTCCTGGTTTTGCTCCTGGTTTTGCTCCTGGTGTTGCTCCTGGTGTTGCTCACGCCCAGGGTCCCGCCAAGGCTGAGGGAGGAAGGGGCTCCAGCTCTGCCCTCGTGCCCTGATGGCTCCTCCACTCCCCACAGGCTGCTGGGGATGACAAGGACACCGAGTAAAGTTGGTAAAATAGAAACTTCATTGGAGCTCTCCCTCAGCATGACAGGTATCTGCAGCGGCACAGTGAATAAATCCATTTTAATGGAATTATCCATTTCAGTTCCCTACTTAATTGAGCTTTGCCCTGTAACTTAGCACGAGGGAGCCTCTCTTCATTAACCCCATGGAGGCTGCAGAGTGTTCCACGGCCTCTCACAGAGCAGCCAGGGCTTTGGTGGGAGTTACATTTATCCAGGATTTATCCAGGATGGAATCCAGGGCTGCTCCTGGAGCTCCCAGCCCCTCCACAGCTGCAACACCACATGTGCTGCTCCTCAGAAGGAGAAGTTGCTCGAGCTGACAAATTTCTTCCTCCAAGACAGGATCTTGTGCTCTCCGGGGCAGTGGAGCCTGAGGAATCCTGTCCAGCAATGGAGGATGTGTGGTTTAATTAACTCACCCCAAATTCCTCCTCTCTCTCTCTCATTTCTGCTCTTAATGTTTTTCTCCATCTGATAACGCTCCATTGCTAATTCTTTCTGGTTTTATAATGAATGATGCCGTGATGAAAGGAGGCTTGGCAGTGCTTGGGGCAGGTCTCATTGTCCTTCTGAACAGGTGACACAGTCTCATTCCCTGCCCTCTCCCCCTGCACTCCCCACCTTTCCTCAGCAGGTACCTGAGGAATCCTCCTGCCCCTCCCTGCTGCCCAGGGTGAGGCAGGGACAGGCACAGAGGAGATCAGGGTGCTCAGGAAGGACCCCCACCCCTAAGGAGGTGACAGCACAGCCCAGGAGCTCTGGGAAAGGACGTGGTGGCACTGCCAAGGCCAGCACACGGGGTCTGGCACTGCCAATAAATCCAATATTTCCAAGGCTGCACACACACGGCGGCACAGCCGTAAATCAGAACCAACTCAGAGCAAAACTTTGCTCGGGTGTGAATAAATAGCATTTTCACAAAATGCACCGGGTGCCTGGAATACTGATCCAGCAGAAGGGAGTGAGCCACGTGAGCCCATGGCAGCCCCTGCTCCGAGGGGCAGCTCCAGGGGGATTCTGAGGGGAAAAACCAGGAGGGTTCGCCAGGAGTGACCCTGCCAAGGCACTGCACTGCTCTGTGCCCAGCTGGGGAGGCTGAGGCAGGGCTGCTCAGGGCTCCAGCCCTCCTGTCCCCATGGCCATGGGGGTCCAGCCCCTCCAGCCCCTGCCCCAGCCCAGCAATGGATTTGTTTTCCTGCTATAAAACCTGAATGGAAATGTCACGAGGACAATCACCATGGTGACATTTCAGCAGCTCCATATAGAGCCACGCAGGAAATGAATTTCAAAAATCCCTATTAAAAATGGAAGGGCAAAAACAATTTTCTGGGGGAGATTTGTTCTGAAAGAGCTTATGGACTGTTTTTTCCTTTTCAAGGAAAAGGTCTCCAGCACAGAAAGTTTGAGGTGTGCTGGTTTTTTAGGGCTTCATTTCTCCCTGAAAGAACCTTTTCCAAGAGTGGTTTTGCTGTGTGTTTTTTGGTTCAGAAACCAAACTTTGTTGCACCATTTACCAGTTTCCTTTTCCCAGCCCGGCTGCTGCTCCAGAGGATGATCCCAGCCGAGGGTTTATTCTCCAGCCAGCACAGAGCTTGGCAAGGCCAGGAGAGAGGTGGGTGATTATTTCAGTCCCTTGTTCCTCTGACTGGCTGGTAGAGCACAAAAGAATGCTAATGCTCGTGTCTTTATGAAAGCACTCGAGTTCATCAGCTTTGCAAAGAAGAGAAATTAAATCAAGATTTAATTGGGATATGCATGTTTTATTCATGGTACTATCCACAGGAGAAGCCAGACAGCTGAAGGTAAAGAGGAGAGGGGGGGGAAATCTTTTGAAAAGTTGTTTCTCTCTGATTAAATAGAGATAGTTTCCCACTTCAAAGGGAGGGCTCCTTTAATGTATTTTAAATGCTCCAATGTGCCATTGCGTGCTGCAGCCTGGCAAGGGCAGCGCTGGCCCCTCGCTCTGCTCCTCTGCACAGCCCCTGGAAGGAGCCCAGTGCCCAGGAGTGGCTCCTGCAGCAGATTCCGTGGCTTTGGAGATGACCTGAGGATCTCAGCAAACGCTTGGTCCTGTCCTCTCACTTGTCCCTGGCACAGGGGGTGGCCCTGTGCTGGTGGGGGAGCCCCTGTCAGGCTGCTGCAGGGCACGAGACCCTGGGGAATGTGGAGATTGGCAGCTTCTGGAGGGCACCAAAGGAAGGAAAACTCAGCTGGAGTTTTCCCATCCACCTTGGCAAGTTTGGTGTGTGGGAGGTGAATTGTTTCTGCCTCTCCTGTGGCTGCACCAGGAGGGGAGGGTGGATCTCACTGCTGCAGGAACCTTTCCTGCACTTCCTGTGTTTTCATTTCTCTCCATTTCCAGGGCAGCAACAGGTGCCAGCTCAGAGGCAGCTGATGCAGAAAGGTGTGTGGCCCTGGTAGGAACATTCCCAGGTGCTTTAGGGCCCAGCATGTTCAGGCAGTGGCTGAAGGGCAGTGTGAGGGGCTGCTCCTCCTCGGGGGAGCTGCAGACACTGTGAGAACAGCTCTGTTTCCTTGTCACACTCCTGGTGTCACAAGAGACAGAGCCAGCAGCAGGACAGGAGGGGATGAAGGGGAGACCTGGAAGGTTTCCAGTCCCTGCTGGAGGCCTTTCCCTCCCCTGCCTTTCCCACCCAGGCACGGCAGAGCTGTGAGTCCCCAGGGATGCTGCGGGCATCCAGCGGGAATGCCAGGGCAGCAGGGACTGGGAGTCCGAGCAATGCAAAGGACGAGAGGCCGAGGGAGGGTGGGGGCCACGGAAGCAAGGATTTAAGGACACGAGGAGCTTGTGGTTGGCTTTTCAGATTGCAATGTGTATGCGAGGCACTGCAAGATAGTGGTTGTAAGGGAGGAGGGGATCTGGCAGCAGCGCTCGTATCGCTCCTGGTGGGAATTTTTCTATAAAGGACCGATTGTTCAGCGACGGCGCATGACAAAAATACAATTGGAAAAGTGAGGGAGGAAAAAAATAGGGAAGAAAAGAAAATCTTCTGTGCAACTTGTGCCCTTCAGAAGCAGCCCCTGTCGCATTCGGTGCCTGGCGGAGCCGCCGCTGCCTTGGGAGCCTAAGGTCTTTGTTAAGGAAAGGACACAAAGAGAAACACGAGTTCTCCCGAAGGCTCATTATTCAAACTGCTCCAGACCCGGCATTGCGAGTGCCGGTGACTTTGGAAGATGAACAATCTTATCTCCTGGGTGAAAAGGACCATTTGTTGTTTGCTGTCCGGGAGAGGAAGGAAGCTCACAAAAGGCACGGGAGGAAACTTGGGAATATCTGAGCCAAACTTGCCAGGAGATGAGCAGAGGAGGGAGCGGTGCCAGTGCCCGGTCTGGGGATTCCCTGGGGAGCCCAAATCCCTGCTGGGGCAGGATGGGACCTCAGGGTGCTCATCCATGGAAGAAGATGTCCAAAGGAGGGAAGGAAAGCTGAGGAAAGCTCAAGCTGATCATCCTCGCGTGTGCTGGCAGCAGCCCTGCCCCGCTGTCCTGGGCTGCCTGGGGATCTGTTTGCCTTTGTCACTGATTTATTTTGGACACTGCAGCTCCAGCCCCCTGCCCAGCAGGGCGTGGGGAGGGTGGTGGGTTCAGCTGCAGCTCTGCAGCCGGGGCTGGGCAGAGCGAGATCTCACCACAGGCACCGAGCTCATCCAGAGAGGCTTCGCACCCCTTCCCCTCCTGAGCAATCTCTTAATGATAGAAGTCTCCGTGGTTTATAATTACCAGTTTGACAAGTTCATGAGTTGTCTGTTAATTATTATAATTAGCTCTGGCTGAGTGAGAATGCAGCAGTTCAACAACAATATTAACGATGGGAAAACTATTATCGAGAATGAACTACAGCGAGCATCCAGTTCGGGCTCCCCCTGGGAAAGGGAACCCAAATTCACCCCAGGCTGCCCAAAACAGGGTCAAGATTTGGGCCAGTAAAGGAAACCATGTGCTAAGGCTGCTGCAAAAGCACAGGGGCTGCAAAAGGACAGGTAGGAGCAACATCCCAACAGAGCAACATGAGAATGGAGCCCTGGGAATCCCTAACTCCTCTCTGCTTCACTCAGATCCTGTGATTGAATTCCTGCACAAGCCTTTCCTCCTGGGAGCGCGTGGCATGAGACACAGGCCTGAGCAAATATCAGAAAACTCTCAATTTTGGGCGCCCATAATTTGCTGAGAAGAAGATTTGACTTCTCAAACACAGCATGATCCCACCCAACAGAGCTCAGCTTCCAGCCTCTTTTCCAGTTCAAATATACACTAAATATTTATCTGCAGTGTAGGAGCAATCCCTCCTGTGGGAGGTGGCAAGAACAGCCCCAGCCTGGGATGCACCAGGAGCCCTGGAACCCTGTCAGAGCTTGGCCACCCCACAAACCCCACAAACCCCACAAACCCCACAAACCTCTGCCCTGCCACTCTCTCTGCCACATGAAAAAGGACCATAGCCCCGACCTGGTGAAGTCCAGAGCTCAAAAATCAGCCCCTGATATCCCACAGGACCAGTTGGGAGCCAGGGAAGCTCAAGGTTTTTTGTTGTTTTTTTTTTTTTTTTTGCTGGCAATCTTCATTTGCTTTTCAGACAAGAGCTTCTGCACACCAAGAAACTCCATTTCAAATACTCACACAATCTCAAATACAGACACAGTTATTTATTTTTTTTTAACTGTAAACAGGTTTTGAAGAAAAGATCAAAATCAGAGGGAAACATTTTGAAGCTGTTGGGATGAAGTGCTCCGCTGTACATGATAGGAATTTCCTGGGAGTAATTTCTATTTGAGGGATTTACATTTGCTTTTACATCCCAAAAAAAGAATGTGGAGGGGGGGAATGTTGAAGTCACAAGGATTTTGGCGGGGCAGCACAGGCATTTCCCAGCTCCTGGGCTGAGGGATGTGGCAGGGAAGGATCTGCCCCCACAGCCTGTCCTGGCCAAGCACTCAGCATTCCAGCCCTGCTGGCAGCATCTGTAATGCATCCCCGGATTCCCCAGGGAAAAGCTTCCTGCAAACACCTCGGCCCCGCTGGGAAAGGGCCCCGGGGAGCCAGAGCAGATTTCCCAGGTGGAAATGCAGAGGGGAGATGGGGCAGGGCGGGCTGTGCTCCTGCACGGCGAGGATCCGCTTCCTTCCCAGGGAATTATTAAAGGTTTTGCACCAGGGAACAAATAATTTTAGCAGAGGAATGCCTCTTGCTTTGTCCTTGCAGGCAGCCAGCAGAGCAGGAGCTGGGTTCCTCCCCTCCCTCAGCCTTCTGGGAAGCTCCTTTGAACACTTACAACATCACAGCACAGGGCCTGATTTGTTAGACAAGCCAGACTTTATTATTTTTTTAAAAGGGGGATATTATCTCCTGCCTCCAAAGGAAAGGGGAAGAGGAGAAAGCCACTGATACGGAGGGGGGTAGAGACAGACACAGAACCTCATTATTAAACAAAATAAATAAAATATACTAGCAGAAAATGTGTCTTGGCTTTATTACTATATTCTGTCCTCTAAATATTTCATTTCCAACTGATGCCCAAGCCAAATGGAAAATTTCAAGCAAAACTGTACTACTTAGAATATGCTTAATTATTGATTCAGCCAGGAGGGAAAAAGAAGAAAAAAACCAGAGGGGAAGAAAAGGCACTGAGCCGGTGCTGACTTCTTTTTAACCCGTGCAGCATTCCACCCTTCCTGCTGTGTGAAAGGAGCTCTGGTGCTGTGCTGGGGTCCCTCCAGCAAGTGTTAGTGAAAGAAGAAAACACCTTGGTCATTGTTTTTGCCTGGCTTTTGCCTCCCTGTATTTACCTAAAAGTCCTAAAAAATTTTGGGGGTAAATCTTGTGGTCATAAATGAAAGCTCTAAGTGTGGACTTAGAGAAGTAGCCAGAAGCTGCTTGTAATTCACAAAATATATGTATTCACAAAATATAATTCACAAAGCCCCATCAGTTTGGACTGTCCCTCCTTGCTTGCCTGTCAATGCTAGCAGCTGCATCTGCTTTCCACTCCTGCTCCAGCTGCCCATGTGCAAACCCCACAAGCTGATTTCTGAGACACAGGGGTTCATTCTACAGGCACAGGAGCTGCTCTAACCCTGGAACCAGACTGAGCTGGGGCTCTCCTGCCTCCTTCTCCCTTTCTGGGGGATCCTTTACCCTGTGATCCCTGCCCTCTCTGGAGGCTGAGGGCTGCAGGAGGGCCCCCAGCACCCCAAAGAGACCCCAGAATGGGGGGAGCATTGCTGGGGGGTCGCACACAAGGCCTTGAGGAGCATCGTGATGTCCAAACCCACTGAGGGGGGCACAGCCCACTACAAAGGGAGCCACACACTCAATTAGGAATTTCACTGAAATCTCAAATAGAGCCTTTATTTTATTTTTTTAAGCGGCAGAATTATGCCATGTTACAGAGAAAGTGACAGGTAATTTGGGACACCGAGGATTTCTCGGGCTCTATAGTTAATGGGGAGTTTAGCACCAATTCCTCTGTAATTTGCACTTCTGAGAAACCACATTATTATAAAGTCGGAAATCTCGGGCACTTTTAACTCCAAGATCTGCCAGGCTGTCGATGACCAGGAACTGAGGAGGCCCGAGTGCACAGGTCACCCATTTCAATATCTGAGCCTGGGTGCCTTCCAAAAACGGCCGCTCCAACGGCGGAGCCGAAAATTGGAGGTGACATTCAGAAGTCTCTGAAAATTATAACCCTGACTTCCTCCTTGAAAAGCTTATCTGAATCCTGGCTTATCCTTTGATGAGGTTACTGAAAAAGCATTCTGCTCAGAGTACTTGAAAGATAACAGGCAATATATGTGAGCCGGTGCGCTCCTCCCGGGGGGAAACGCTATCGAGCTCCCAGAGCACGGGACACTAATTAAATGGCCTGAACCACGCTGGACACTCAGCTCCTGGGTGCTCTGCTTAACCCCATGCCAGCCTTCCTCACCTGGAGCAGATGGGCATGTCCCTCGTGCTCCCATGATCCCAGGCATCCTCACTCCATCCCTCTCCATCCCTCTCCATCTCCATCCCTCTCCATCCCACTCCATCCCTCTCCATCCCTCTCCATCCCTCTCCATCCCTCTCCATCCTGCTCCATCCCTTTCCATCCAGCTCCATCCCTCTCCATCCCTCTCCATCCCTCTCCATCCCTCTCCATCCCTCTCCATCCCACTCCATCCCTCTCCATCCCTCTCCATCCCTCTCCATCCCGCTTCAGGGAGTGTCCCTGATTCCCAGCTGAGGGGAAAGCATCCTCCAGGAGCTCCCAAAACCTTCACTCATGAAATAAATCCCATCTAGGGAACCAGCTCGCTTTGCTGCCCAGGAGATGTTGAGCTGGGGCTCTGCCTAACGCTGCCTGTTGGTAAGGACGTGGCAACATTTAAATTTTCACGGAACAACTGCTTGAATTTCCTGGATGCTAAACCCACAGCTGTGAGCAAGGGTCTTCCCAGGCTTTGGGAAGAAAGGCAACGTGAGTGGAGACAAGAGGGAAAATTATGAACTCAGTAATGCTTGATGGTCTGACAAAGGGGAGGGGAGAAATGATCCTGCTCTGCTTTGGAAGGAAAATAACCATGCTTCCTTTAAATGTTCTCAAAACTGCTGGCATTTTCCCAGGAAAATAGGAAGCACATCCTTGGTGGGCAGGACCCAGTGCCAGGGCTTGTTCCCAGGCACAGCCACCCTCCTCTTCCTCCTGCCATATCCCTCCACCGGGATGCTCCTGCTCTGCCTCTTCCCTGCTGAGCCTGTAGCTCAAAAAGCCAGGAAAAAGAACAAAACTGTTTTAATGGCATAATTTATTTTAAAATGAGCTGTGTCTCCGTGCTGCCCCAGCCCCCAAACACCAGTAATTGTTGGTTGGTTCCCTGCCATCTCCCCGCCAGCGCCTTCAGCGTCTCAGGCACTGCTGCACGAGATTAGTGGGAAGCATTTGGAGTCCCTCACATCAAAGGGATGGAAAACTGGAAATTTAACAGAACCTATTATGCAGGTGAGGGAAAAATAGGCAAGTCCTGTTAAAAAGGATTGCTCATTTCTCCTCCTTCTGGGGCAGGGTGTAAGGCAGCTGGGGAAAAAGCCCCAATTTCAAGAGATGCAAGGCCCAAAAGCCAAGATACAGAAAGAGGAGGGAGAAGTGCCTGGGCTCCCTGCAGGAAGGGAGCAGAGCTCACCTGGGATGGGGTGGGAAGCCTTGGGTGGCCATGGTGAGTCTCAGGTGCCCCTCTGAGCACAGCCCCATGTGCCACAATGGGGTCCTGCTGTGACAATAAAGAGGGAGGGAGGAGGGGAGAGGAGAAAGGAGGAGGGGAAGCTGGAGGGGTGGAACTGATGTTTTTCCAATTGCCTGTGACTGCTGCCCTGTGGTTAACATGGCCCTGGGCACTTGCCCTGGCCTCCCTGTGCCCTGGGGCTGCTGTGCTGGCCGGGGCAGCAAAGCCCAGCAGTGCATGCAAAGGGCCTGCCTTGAAAACGCTGCGCTACTTGCACAGCCCCTTAAACAGAATAATTCATTAGTCAGCTCAGAACAATCAATACCGCCGCCGACAATTTATACACCAGCTCTGTTTACCCAGCAGACCCTCTTTGATAATATTATTTATGATTCCAAATAACTCCATCGGTGTTCAATAGAGCTGGGAGGTACCTGGGGGACCGGGGCACAATCAAATTATGAAGACATATGGTTTACTCAGCGCTGGAAATGTTCAACTGCATTTCATTACTGCTCGTCCTGCCGCAGCACCTTCCCCAGCGCTCACAGGACTCTCAGCTCGCTGCTGAGCTGGAAGGCTCCTTCAGGGACAGGCTCTGCCTCTGCTGATGAGAGATGTGGCTGTAAAGGGAATTTTGTTGTGGCTGAAGGACACGGCGAGCTCAGTGCAGTGGAAGGCTGGCGCTGGCAGGGAGCAGGGGCAGCTGCAGCCCGGAGTGATGAGAGCTCGGCACGCTCGGCAGCTCCTGCCCGGATTTATGGTCGATGCATGCACTGGGTACTTTTTAATAAAGCGCTTCTGAAATGCCCACGGAGCAGCCAAATGCTGAGTCATTATTATCGACCAGCCTGCGAGGGAGGGCACAGCCAGAGCTGCTGCTGGACTGCTCTGTAAACACCAGTCCTCCCTGCAGAGAGGCAATAATTAATCAGACAATGCATGATAGGCAACAAATTAAAAAGATAAAACTTCCAGACAAAAATGATAGGAGTGGAGAGATGTGGGCTGTGCTAGGAGCAGGCTGGCATCCCATTTCCATCCCACAGAACCTGCAGAGCACGGGCTGCATCCTGCCAGCCCCCCTGCAGCCCTGCTGGGGTGTTCCAGGGCAGGGCACTGCCCGCCTGGCTGCCCTGGGCACAGGGAAGCAAACACTTCACTCTTGTGAACGTATCCTGGAAACTCTTCCCTGCACTGATCCTGCTCCTTCCTGCCTTGTGAATAGCCCAGACTCTAAAATAAAGTGATAACCGTTATCACTGTGGAAATACCATTTCTGAGAAAATCCCACCAGACTAATAATTAAAACAGAAACTGAAGATTCTGACAACCCTGGATTTCTTCTCGGGTTTCAGCTGTTTCTGCTACACGATTCCCTGTAGGAAAATCCAAATCTTCCTTCCACAGCAAACCCAGACACTTCAGGACCCACTTCTGTTCCCTTTGCAGCAGAATGGAGAAGTGAGCAGTGAGATTTCCTGTGGAATGGAAAGAAAAGACATTCTCCACTCAGAAACAACAGGGGTTTCACTTCCATCTCCCAAGGCAGGCTGTGACATGGATGAGCTCCTGGCTTCTGCTGGGAGAAGCTCCTGAACTTGGGCAGGACAAACAAGACATTGCAGATTTCTCTCTACAGCTCCTGAGAGAAGGGTTTGGGATCAGGAGTGTCACAGTGTGTGCAGAGAGGGGTGAGGATGGGTTGCTGAGTCCTCTGATCATCTTTGTGGCTCTTCTTTGGTCTGGATATAGAAGATCCGTGTCTGCCTTCCCCTGGGGACTCCAGAGGTGGATGCAGTGCTCAGGTGGGGTCTCACCTGAGCAGAGAGGGAGGGGAGAAGGTGTGCACATGTTGCTGGAGTCAGCCTTTGCTGCCTTGGCTCCAGGAAGATGAACACACCTCCCTTCCACCGTCACTGCCCTGCCCTTCAGTGCTGAGCCAGGCTCCAGTCTAAGGAGGCTTTTGGGCTGTGCACATCACACTGCTTCTGTAGCCAAAAAGGAGGTGTTTGGATTTCTATATTTAGTTGTCCTCACTTCCTTTCCTCCTTGACATTTATGAATTTTAGATGTCTCTCATGCTGGGCCTCTGAAGGGCATCCTGGAGAGATGTGTGGTGGCCCTGGGGCTGCATCCCCTGGTCCTGCAGGGACGTGGCTCTGGTCACCATGGGCAGGGCTTGCTCAGGGCCCACGGGCCCTGCCAGGTGCTCTCCAGCCTGGAACAGGCATTGGGGCTGCTGCTGGCTCTGCAGCTGCCAGGGGGAGGGAGGGGAGGGAGAGATGTCTGGGAGCAGTGGAAAAAAACGAGATTACAAGGGATCAGGGAGATGCTGTTAAAGTACATGGTGACTTACAGATGAAACAGGCAGCAACTGCCTGGAGCTGAAGGCAAATTTGGCAGTGGGCTTGTGCAGGAGAGTGTCATGGAATTAGCCTGGCTGGAGAGTGGGTGGGATGGGGAGCATGCAGACCCTGTGAGCTCGCCTTGTGCTGGCTGCTTGGGATGGGGTACCACTGGGAGTGAACCTCACCATTACCCTGACCACTACCTCAAACACTGCCTAAGCTTAAGCCTAAGCCTAACTGCATCACCAGGTGCTTCAGATCAGAAATATAAAGGAGCAGCAATGTGGGAGCCCTGCTGGGATCACCTTGGCATGCATTTCCCAGCCCCAGGCTGGATGTAGGAGATGGAGAAAGGGGAGAGACCCTGCTCAGATCCTTCCCAAAAGCCCAGGCGACTGATGGCCAGAGTGTGGCTCCATCCCTGCTCCCCATGCTCCACCTCAGCAGAGCCCAAAGGTGCAAGAGGCCTCTCCTGTGCAGGGACAGGCAGGGAGCCAGCAGGGACTTTTCCATCCCCACCCTCCACGGAGACAGACACCTGTGTCCCTCCTCTCTGCCGGGCTGCTTTTAGCAGCAGTAATTATACCCTTTCAATCTATGTATAAATAACTGGAATTCCGGGTAAAATGTCGGGCTGCTTGATTTACATCCCCAGCGAGCCGATAAGGTTGCAACAAGGATAAATCACGGCAGAAGTGCACACTCAGAAGATCTCAGAGGAAGAAAGAGAAACTTCTGCCTCCCCCCGCTCTGCCATTACTCATCCTTGTTTGTAAAGTGGCCAGGATAGTTTTGGCATTAAACAAACATTGTGCAATTGCCCAAGTATTCCATCATTGTCCTAAGTGCCCATGGAGAGTTGCAGGAAGAAGACACTTGTTTTTCCCACCTGCTTCTGTTCCCAGCCCACCAAAGACAGAGCTGTAGAGGAGGCTGCTGGATGGGGGCTGCAGTCAGGGGTCCCCCTGGCCTCTCCACCTCAGGCTGGAATTTTCAGAGGGGCCATGCAGGACCCATGGAGCGGTGGGGAAGGTGCTTTGGCTCCCCCAGCCCCAGCCCTGCAGCGTTAACTGCGGCTGCTGCATCGCTGCCCAGCCGGCAGCCTGGCGGGGCGGCAGCGGGAGACCTGGAGTCCGTCCTGGAGGCTTTTCAAGTGGAGATTAACCACTGAGTAGGTTGTTTTTATTTAAGATGCCATATGTCTCTTCCCTCTAAATATCTCTTCCATCAGATACCGCTGTGATTCCCACTCTGCCTCCCAACCCTGCCTTTGAGACACTATTGCAAGCACTTCATAAAACCGTGTTAGGTGGGAGATGGGAAATGCTTTGAAGCTCCTTCTGCCCCCTCCCTGCAGACGCCAGACCTGACACGTGCACAGCTGCCCTGTCCACCCTGCGGCGTGGCCGGGGAGTGGACACTGCTCCCAGCCCGGGTCCTGGAGCCCATTTGGCTCCCGTGACTCATTGGATTACGCTGCAAAATCCCTTCTCCGCCTGTGAGAGGGGATAGCAGCGTTATCCTCTTCCCCTGCTGTGAGCTTCAATATATCAAGGATTGTGAGGCACTTAGTGCTATGTAAATGGGAGACGTATCAGCTGTGCCTCAGATAAATGAATTTCACTTAGATTGATGGGTGTGAAGCACTTCCAAAATTAGGCCTATTCTTCTTAAATCAAACAGTTTCCCCAAGCCAGTTCAGCTCCATTGATGTAGAGGAAGTCATCAAGCTGCGATTCATCATCGAGCTCAATCACAGACCTTCAACACGCTGACCCACTGTGAGCTCCTTCCTCTCGGCAGGGGGAGAGGAGTGTGGCCAGGCACAGGAGGAGCAGGACCCTTCTCCTCCATGCATGTGTCATCCACAGCTTGGGCTGCAAACCCCTGGCTTGTTCTGATCCTTACACTGAACCATCTGTGCCATTAAATGTTGTAGAACATCACAAACGTCATTTCATTCAGCCAGCAAAGAGTAAATCCCTCTTATGTGTAGGAGCACCACCAAACTGCAGCTCGCTGAGTAACTCAGTAGTAAATCCACCAAGGGGTTTGTAGCAGCTTCTCTGCCTGTGTGGTGGGGCTGCCACCCATCCCAACCCCATGGGATGCTGGAGGGGTCTGCAGGCAGCCCATCCTCTCCAGGCTGGCAGTTCTCCTCCTCCCTGTGCCAAAGCCCAGCACCTCCTGCCTGCAAGGATCTGCCTGGTGTTTATGCGCAGAGCAGCTCGACTCCCTCCAACTTTTTAACTGCAGATAATCAACAAAGCTGGGCAAATAATTTAGCGCGTATAATTTATTCTATGAATTTTGATTCTTTGCCCACAAGCAGCTTGTGCTGCTCACCAAGGTATTGGTGCTAGGAAATTATGCAGGGGAGCTGCCGCCTTGGCCCGGGGCTGGCTCAGCCTGCTGGCAGCGAGCAGGACACCCTGAGCACTGATCTCTGCACTTGTCCTCCATCAGGTGCCTCGCTCGTGTGGCCTTTGTCCTGCTGGTGGCCTGGGAGAATCCAGCCTTAGAGGGCAGGTAAGTGTTAGCAGGAGCTGAGGATAACAGTTCCCAGTCCCCAACCCAGGATTAGGCATCCAGAGGGGAGCTACAACAACCCAGCAGCTGAGTAATGGTGGGAACGTGGCCACACCATGCACATGTTTGTACCAACCTGCCCCACACTGTCATCAAACGAGGCTCAGCATCCCTGGGAGCAGCAGTAAGCACAGCTGCACTCTTCTCCCCCATTGGCAGCGGAAGGAGATGCTGCTGCTGCCACCTCACGCGTGGCCACCGTGCCAGTGACGCGCTGGCCCCAAACTGCGCCGCGGAAGCTGTGGAGTGTTTTGCAGCTGCTTTGGGCCGTGTTTTTGGCGTGCCTCGTGGCACAGGGCCGGTCCCTGCGCCGGGCTGGGGCTGTCAGACACGGGGCAGCCATGGGGACATGGCCATGGCCACACACAGGCAGCACGTGGCCCTGACGCTGTCCCCAACCTCTGCTGCACATCCAGCAGCGTCTTTGTGTCTGACAGGCGCTGGAAGAGCTGACGCAAGTTTTCATTAACAGTTCCTCCGAGGTGGGAGTTAACGTGTTTGTAGGGAGAATGTGTGGCTGTAAATCATCCGCGGGCCCGTCCCTGTCCCTGGCTGCTTGCCACCGCCAGCGGCAGGGCGTGCACGCGGCTGTCACTCCGTGGATGCCCTCCATCCCCTTTCTTTATCTCCTAAACATTGCAATCTTGTCGTCTGCAGCAAGAGCTACAGCCCTTCAACTTAAAAGTGCCTGCCAAGAAAAATGTTGATTTTTTGCCTCCACCTACCTTCAGATATCTGATTAATTCAATGCAAGGAGCAAGGAATTAAGTTGGGGGTTTTTTAAGCTGAATACAGAAACATTGATGTAGGAAGCCACTGTGGCTGTTAGGGCTGCCTGGTGACTGAGACAGCCTCAGAATGCATTTTAGCTTGACTTGGCATGCTGGCTTTGAGGAGCTAAATGGAGAAGTGAACTAATCCCAGGTCTTAATGAATAATGTTCAAATCCAACTTTCATTTTCCAATGCGTCCATACATTCAAGAATGACTCACAAGGTGTTTGTTGTGCAGTGGAAGAATAGCCAAGCTGGGAAGGGTATTTTTATGTGTTTGTGAATCATTGTATATGATATTTTCCTCCACTGTGCCTCTCTGTCCTGGCAGTTTTCTGCAGAGAAATCCATTCAGCTGCACTGGAAATGTAGGCACTTTATAGAAAATCTTTAATAGCACCAGCCCAAATGGATGGCTCTTATTTCCTCTCCGCAAAGTGGCGATTTGCAAAACCACCGCTAACAAATAGTTACCCTCCTCCCCCAAACCATCCAGTACAGACTGATGGAGCCCCAGTGGGCCGGGCAGAGCCTGGCACAGGGACGGGCACCTCGTGCCCCCCGGCTCTGCAGAGCCACACAGGATGGGGACATGGCAGGGACGTGGGATGGCTCAGGGATGGATGTGGGAGCAGCGAGCACGGCGTGGCAGCGGGGTGGGTGAACACATGGCTGCACAGGTGCCAGCCTCTGTGCAGACACATATGGGAGAGACAGGGAACTGCACGGATCCCTTCCAGCTCGCTCTGTCCTGGCTCCTGTGCCTGTTTGTTTTCTGGTATGCTCGTCTTGCTGGAATTTTTAACATTTAATTAGTCGAGCCAGCTGCTTCTGCTTTGCAAAGGGCTGGGCAGTTCTGCCTGGTTTCAAAGGCAGGTTTCTTTGTTCCCAGGATCCATCCAGGCTCTGGTGGAGGCACAGAGCCCGGTCCCCTGGTCCCACCGCTGTTCCTCGGAGCTCCCATGGTGGGATCCAGGCACAGGCTGGGAGCTGTGGGTTCTGCACGGCTCCAGCCTGGAGCAACACTCAGAGCTGTCATCCATCCCCTCTCCATCCCTCTCCACTGAACTGGAGCAGAGAGCAGCCTTCTGCTCCACAGATTTCTGTCCCTTGGGAACAGCATGGAATCCAGAGGACTCATGGAGGAGGAGAAAGGATCCCAGAGGCTCCGTGCTGGAGGATGAGCAGCTCTGGGCATTGCCACACTCCCTTCCTGAGCCACCCCTCCTCACCCAGGCCTGGCAGAGCCCTCCCTGCTTCCCCAGTGCCCACCCAGCCCCAGGAGCACGGAGCCCCCAGCCCCATCCAGTGGCTGCAGAAGAGCCTGTGGGCTCTGGGATTGCAGCCTGATTATTGGCAGTGCTCATGAAAACACTTCCAAGGCGCTTTCCTTCAGAAAAAGTCAGAGTGCCTCAAATGTCAGGTGTCAGCAAAGCCTTTCTGCAGCCCCGGGCGCGCTCCCCTCTCCCGCTTCCAGTGACACAAAGCCCCTGCACGATTCTATTCAGCCCAGATACCATCGCCAGCCTTTAAAGCTGAGAGAAGTTTGCCTGAAAATAGAGACGTGATCTTTATTCCGATCGTTCTAATCATTTCTTTTCCCCCCGGGAAATAAATTTTTAATTGTTCCTATTCTTCCATAGCACCTTTGAAGTGCTTTTACATTCAAAGTCCAGGATAGAAGAATACTTTAAACTTTCCAATTTTCAGACCCCGGCAAACCCATCGCTTCTGACATAAACAAACAAAGCCCAAACATGTTTAATGAAACAGTTTCAGTTTTCAAAATGAACGATTTTGTTTTGATCAAAAAGCCATTTGTAGCTCCAATCCCGAAGACGATTTCCCAAAATCCATTTAAGCCAGCTCTAAAAACCTCTTTGCAGAGAGAGGTGTGACGTAGGATTGTTTGCCAGCCTGGATTTGCTTCCCCTCATTAAAGCTGCCAGAAGTGAGACCTGGCATTTGGGGGGATGGAGCCCTCCTGTGCTGGGCACAGGTGATTGCCCTGAGAGGGGGCACAAGAGCAGAGCCTGGCAAACAGCACCCAGGAAGCAAAAATGTGAATTTTCCCTCCACTGGGAAACACTGAGGAACAAAACTCTCATTTTCTCCTGTATCCTGGTCCTTGCACCTCTGACCCCACACAGGCATTTTGATCCAGGCCTCACCTCCCTGCTGCTGCCACATCCAGCTCTGGGCTGGGGCCAGCAGCCCTGCTCTAGATGAACAGAAAATTCATTTCTAGCAGGCTGCATCCCGAGTGCTGCGCATGCAGCTGTGGCTGCCAGCGCTCATTAGCGCAGCGACTGGCAGCGTGCTGGGGCAAGGAGCCTGGCCAGGCTGCCCAGGGGACACCAAGAGCTCCCACCCGCCCGGCCAGGGGACAGCAGCACCTTCCTGGGCTGGGACAGCGACATGAGGCAGAGCCAAGGGGCTCTGCAGGGCTCGGGAGGGGCTGAGAGCAGGAGCAGCAAAACACGGGCTTGGTCCTGTAGCTGTGACCTGTTGGAAGGAGCCAGAGCTGCCCCACAGCGAGGAGGAGCATCCTCTCCCTCTCCTCATCCCCTCCCTCTCTTCACCCCCTCCCTCTCTTCCCCTGCATCCTTTCGAGGCCCCACAATTATCCCTGTGAACACCCATCCCCACAGCTGCCCGGAGAGCTCCAGCCATGGGGCAGGGAGTGGGTCCTTGGCACCCACCCCACACTTCTGCTCATCCCTGGGGAATCGCCCTCTGAGCCTGCCCTGGGGATGGAGGTACCCAGAGAGAGCCCCCAGCTCCCAGCAGTGCCTGTGGCTGGGGCAGAGCCATGAGCACCATCCCCAGCTCCTGTGGCAAACCCAGGAGCACCGTCCCCAGCTGGCAGCAGAGCCAGGAACGCTGTCCCTCCCTGCCCAGCCTCCCAAACGCAGCACGAGCTCAGCCCAAGGTGCTGCCTGAGGCTGGTCACTTTGTGCTGCAGGGCTACACCCGCTTATCACTCCTCTGGCACTGCTGCCCTTCCAAGTGTCTCAATAAAAGCAGGAAAAAAGAGCAGTAAAGTCGAGTGCAAACAAATCCAAGAGGGTTTGGCAGGTGTGACTTATGGGAAGAGATGAAAGAGCTGAGCACACAGGCCTGTGAGGGAGGACACATGTTCCTCCCCTGCTCTCCATCCTGGAGCGCTCCCATGCTCCAGCTGTGGGGACAGCGGGATGCAGCTGCAGGCACGGATGTTTCCAGCTGAATCCAGCTCTCCCCAGGCAGACAAACAGGTTGCTTTGAGGGGTTTTAATTTCCTCCATCACAGAGCAGCCATGTGCCTTTCATACTGGGAGCCTTTAAACACTTTGGGAAGCAGTTCCAGCGTGTTCTGTGGGCACAGGGAGATAACAGAAAGCTCTCAAGGATCCCTCCCTGGCATGGAAAGTTCAATCCTTGTGGTGCATCCTGCACTCACCAGGGTCTGCCCTCAGCATCCCACCCACCCTCATTCCCAAGGAGCTCAATTACTCTCAGTGCTTTCCTGTGGCTTCTCCCCGATGAAGCACTCAGGGTGGAGAAGTAAACCAGACCAAAAGCCAGCCACAGCCCTTGCCACAAGACAGACACAGGGCCTGCTCTGGCTCCTGCACGGGGGAGCAGGCGGCTGCTCCTGCAGCGCCCACGGGCAGAAAGGCTCTGCAGAGCTATTTTTAGCCCCGACATTGCAGAACAAGAAGCAGCTCCAGGCAATTGTCTGTTTTCTTTCTATTTTTTCCCCTCCTTGTCTCTTGTCTCAGATCTATCCCCCAGGAGCCAGGCAGAGGGGCTGTTTCGGGAGAGAGGGGGCTCTGTTTCTGAGCCCTGCTTGGGGACATTCCAGCCACCACCCTGGGGCTGCCCTGTGGGGTCACAGGCACAGAGCAGCTGAGCTGAGCTGTTTCTCTTCCCAGAGCACAGCAGAGGAGGGTGGTGTCTCACACAGCGAGGAAAATCCGCCCCCATCCCTGCTCTGCCTTGGGAGGTGCTCAGGTGAAGGTCACCTGTGGGCTGCAATGTGAGAGCAGCCAGGGCTGGACCTGTGCATCCCTCCCAGAGCATCCCCATGGTGCTGGGGGCCATGGGGGATCTGCAGGGAATTTGGCTGCTCTGTGCAATGCCAGCAGCAGTTCTGTGCCAGCTAATTGCATCCACATTATCTCTGGTCCAAAGCAAAGGCTGATTTGAGCCCCGTTTCTATGGGAAGTGGCATTGCTGATGCACAGCCCTGCACATGCTTTGTACAGCCTCAGACAGCACGGCTTGACATGAAACAAGCCTACACAAAAATAAATTGTATTGTATTTAAATATTCCTTAAGTCATTTTAATGTATTTAAGTCTTAATTCATCTTCTCAAAGTCCCTTTTCCCTACACTAATGTGATGTATTTGACAGAAAGATGAATGACGTTATTAAAGAGCCTCTCTGGCAAATTTCAGTAATAAAATCTCCCCTTCCCCCCCGCCTCTCTCCTTTCCACACACGCAGACCTCTGCTTCCTTCATCCTCACAGATTATTCCTGGTAATGGAAGGGACTCCAGGACATTCCCTGAATCCTTCCCATGGGGATTGTTTAACCTCACGTGCCCATGCCAAGGGATGCCCATGCCTGGCTGTGCTGCCCTTGGTGAGAGGAACCTCCCACATCCCTGAGTATCCAGGTACCCTCCTCATCCTCACCAGGACCCTCAGCCAGTTGGTGTCAGGGTGTCAGGGGCCAGCCAGCCTGAGCCTGGCCTTCCTCCACACCACCCACACAGGCACCTCTGAATTTACACCCTGCTTCCCCTTTCCATCCTGATTTATCATTTCCAGCACTCTGAAGAAGTCACACCCATTAATCATCCCAGCTTTTAAACCATCTCCCCTAAATCATTTCCCACACCAGGATCCATTTACCCCCAGCCCTGGGCAGCCCCTGGATGTGGCTTCCCAGCTGGGATGGGTGAGCTCCATCCCCACCCTCCGCAGCATGACCATGGCTCTGTCACTCTGCAGAGGGGTGACACAGGGACAGCCTTGTGGGGTCCCAGCTGGGATGGGTGAGCTCCAGCTTGAGGCTGGAATGTCTCCCAGTGCCCCATGTTCCTGCTATGTGAGGGGTTCTATTCCCCAGGCTTTTCCCTTTGCAAGTTTTGCCCTTTGCCCTGAACAGGAGGAATTTTACTAACTTTATCTTCCAAACCCCAGCACACAGAAGAGAGGAGAATAAAAGAATGTCATGACCTCATCCATCTGACCCGAGCAGCAGAGGCAGAGGCTGCACACTGGAATGCTCCCATTTTTGCCCAGGATGTGTGGAGTGGCAGAGCCCTGCAGGGGGTTCCCAGGTAGGCTGGAAGCAGCAGCACATCCTGGGGGTGCTGCCCTGATCCCACAGAGGGATCAGGGTGCCAGGAGGGGATAATGGAGGGGAAGGAGAATTGCACAAACAGCTCAGTGCCTCTGAGATATTTGGGGTGCCAGGCTGGAGGGCAGAGCCATGAGCTGCCCCCCAGGATCCCCAGCACTGAGGGAATTCCCATGGGATAGCAGGCACTGCTGAGGTCACGCCAGGAGAGACCAAGACCCTCTGCAGAATCACCTTGCCTGCAATAAAGATGAGATCTGCTGCTCTCTGGGTGTTTAGACTCTCCAAAGCTTCAGTGATCTACCTAGATTAGGCCTCAACAAGCTGAATTTCTGCTCCAGGTAGTGCAGCTGCTCCTCGCTGAATAAAACATGCGCTCACGCTGCTGCGCCCGAAGACGAGCTCCGAGAAACCTTTTATTTCCCTCTCTATTCATGCACACGCTGGGTTTTTGGCAAACGCCTGCAAAGAGGGGCCCTGCTTGTTGTTCCTCTCAGGTGATTCCATGCAGGGAACGATGTTCCTGTTTTCCTGAGCTCCCCAGAGCTCGGAGTGCTGAGCCACCCGTGGGTCCTGCCTGCTCCGTACTGCCTTCCCAAGGGATGCTCTCCCAGCATGGAGCCTCACAGGCTGGGAGAGCTGCTGCTCCCAGGTGGGGCTCAGCATCAGGGGATGATGGCAGTGATGGTGACAGTGCAGCTGAGCTGGGGTGGCTGGAGCAGGCAGCTCCGGGCTGGGATGGATATTCCAGCCTGTCTGTGCCAGGGGAGCAGCTCTGTGTTCTGGGCTGTGTTTGCACACCCACAGCCCTGGGACAAACATTATCCCTGTCCCCTGAACTTGCCAGGAGCCTGAAACCCCTGTGCAGCTCTACAGCAAGAGAGAGCCTTTCATAAACACGCCGAGATCTGTTTGGCATCTGCTCCCATAATGACACAGCAGCTCATTACAGCCTGTGACATCCCACTGTAAACAGAACACTGTGCAACCCTGTAATTTCGGGAGCTAGATCAGGTACTCATGTGCTTGCATAATCCAAAACATAGTGGCTTTCAAGCTGAGTTCTCCTTTTCTTTTTTTTTTTTTTTTTTTTTTTTTTTCTGGCTTTCTGTGTCTTCTCTTCTGGTTGACATGGTTACAGGATCCTGAGGATGGGGTTGCAGGAGATACATGGGCTTGGCTAGACTCAGAAACCCACTGATGCCTCCTGGAAAAGCAGGAAAAGCAGAAAAAGAAGGAAAAGCAGGAAAAGCAGGAAAAGCAGGAAAAGCAGGAAAAGCAGGAAAAGCAGGCTGCTTTGAGACAATTCAGCTGCTTCGTCTTCTTCCATGTTTCTCCCTCTGTTTCTTATTTCCAAATAGAGATTCACACGAAGACATCACTTTCTTTCCTGAAGCCTTCCACCCACTGCTGCCTTTTCCCTGCCCAATCTCATAACTTTCTGCTTGTGCCATCATCATCACCTTGCTGTGACTCACTGCTCTGGCAGAGGAGACTCAGGTGGGGACAGAGCTGGTGGTGGGAGTGAGGGCTTACAGAAACCAGAGATGCAGCCGAAGCTGCTCCTAAACTGAATGTTTTTCACGGTTCTTCCGAGCAGTGTCTGCAGTGCTTTGAGATTATTCTCTCCCGGGGGGCTTCATAAAAGCTGTAAATACTCCAAATAGCTTTCAAGGTTGGCCTTGTGACAGTTCAGTTCCTGAGAAAATTTATGTTAATGTGCTGCTCCGTCACCATCGGGAGCCCTCCCTGCAGATGCCTTTGTGCCTTCCAAGGGAAGATTGCAGATCGTGGTGCTTTGCTAAAAGTTAAATACATCCAGGCTTTGAAGCTGAAACCTCCTGGTTGTGGCTCCCTTCCACCATATCCCATCCCCAGGATTTGTTTCAAGACGACAAATCCGGATTTCCAGGAGCTCTGAGTCCTGCTGGGGTGGATGGGGTGGGAAGCTGTGCCGTGGCTCGTGCCCCAGTGCTGGGCTGCTGCAAGAGCCCCTCCAGCCTGCTGAACTCCAGTCTGGTTTCACCAGGCCACACACCTCCAAGTCTTGCAGAAAACAACAGAGACAAGTGAGTTCTGTGAGAGGTTCGTGCAGGAAGAGGAGCAGGAGGGTGTAAATGCCATGGCACTGCAGCTGGAGCACAGCACAGCCTCAGCTCTTCGCCTCAGCAGGCACTAAAAGGGAAAAGAGAAATAAAGCAGGGAGAACACACATGGAAGAGGCAAAGCTCCAGTGGGTTTGGGGCTCCTGGAGGTGGCTCCGTGTGGCTGATGGAGAAGCATCCATGGCTCCCCTTCACTGCAGAGTTTGTGGTGAGGGAGTGAGCAGTGCTGGGTCAGGCTGGAGCACAGCCACGGCTGCAGGGGTGCCATGGAAGCAATGGGGCTGTCACCACACCAGGAGCTCCAGCTGAGCCCAAAGCTTGAACCATCTTCCCTTCTGAGACGGGTTTGCAGCTCCCCTTGGTGGAGGGAAGTGGGGGGACAAGGGACAGCCTGCCCAAAACTGGGAAAAGGACTTTTGGGTGCCATGGCAAGAGAAGTCCTCACAGTCAGAAGCCATTGCAGCCATGCAGAACTCCCAGGGTGTGGGGATGTGTGTACCAGTCTCCAGCCTGGGATGTTGTGTACGGCTGTCTTGCTACAGTGCTTTCTGTGCAATCAAATTCTTTCATCCTGGAGACAAACAGAAGTGCTGAGGCTCACAGAATCCCAGTTCCCCCAGGAAGCACTGCTGGGCTCGGCCCTGCAGCAGGCTCCTGCTCCAGGGGCACAGGTTCCTCTGGGGTCTGGGTCAGTGCAGAAATTCCTCTGTCCCCCCTTCTCCTGTAGTGTCCTTTGCCAGCAGCCCCAGTTGCTGTCCATGACTGAAATGCACATGTGCATATGGTATGGATTGTTGCTGTCCAGGACTGATATTTGGCATGAGGGTGTGCCAGGAGCACGCTCCCTTTGCTCTGCTGGGATGAGACACTTCCCACACCCATCACAACTGTGAGAACCACCCAGGCAGGGGAAGGCTGGCGTCCCCAGGGATCCTGTGGGGCTGGGGAGAAGGAGTTCAAGGTTTCCAGCAGAGGGAAAGCCTCTTGTGAAGGTGCAGCTCTGTGGGAATAACACCCATGCCATGGCAGTGCCTGAGCCCACCTGGCTGCAGCGTCCCACCAGGGCTCTGCTCTGCAGCTGACCCAGGAGTGCCTGGAATTAACAGATCTGCATCGATTTTACGTTTAAATTCCCATTTATTACAGCGCCGTGGGTAGAGATTAACTCCTGTTGTTTGGTATTTGTTATTGCTTCACCTGCTCTCCAATGGCAACCCAAGGTAAATGAATAATGAACCGACTCTGCCTGGCTGTGTGTGGCTCCGGGGAAGATCCCTGGGATCTGGGATTCACCTTGGACCCCTGAGGCTCCCCCTGAGTCCAGCAGGAGTGGGAAGGGGCACCTCCCTCCCCAGGCAGATCATTAATAATCATTAATAATCATTAGCATGCATCCCTGCCCTGCCCTCGGTGCGCTGGAACGCTGATCCTGATTGATCAGGGATGTCTCGGCCAAGCTCCGCTGGGCCCTCACGTAATAAGTGCAGCACTCTGGAAAAAGGGGAATTACTCTTGACACTGGGATTATATCTCTGCCAACAGCATCAATATTCTATTAAAGATATGTGATAATATAACACTAATTGCCAATCGAGGGCCATTAAAGGCAGCCGACAAACAGCGCTTCGATCTCACCTTTCAGATTAAAAACACCGCAGTGATTTCCTGTTCCTCCTGCTTTATTCCTGTGTTTTCTGCCCATGCATAATGCAGCAAAGCAAATTGCCAGCCAGTGCCCAGACAACGGCTGCCTTCCCTGCCATCCAAGGGTGAAGGATTCCTGAGCCTGGAGGGAGGCAGGGAGGACACGAATCATGTCCCCAGGCCAAGAGCAGGTGGGGGGAATTCCTTTCCCGATTCCCATTTGGCCTAAGGGCATCATCACAATGGGCTGTGACTTAGCCAGGGGGGAGAACACAAATTGTGTGGGAAGAACCAAGAGCAGCCCAGCCCTGCCAAGGCCTGGTGGTTCCTCACTGAGCCTTTGCCTCTGCCAGATTAGCAAATCCCCATCTCCACAAGGAGCACTCAGTGATTTATCACCCCCCTTTGTGCAAGGCACTGCAAGGCTTGAGTGGTTCTGGGGCAAAAACAAGAGGGTTTGGGTCTTCCAAGGTTTCAGGGCTTGGAGACGTTGGCTTAAATTCAAAGATGTTTTTGATTCCTTTATTTTTTCCTAAGGCTGTGCAAGGGCAGACAGCCCAGTGGTCACAAAGTCAGTGAATTTGAAACAAAGAGCATAAACTCCAGAAACCTCATCCTGCAGGGGCAAAGCCACCCCTGCTGCCAAGCCTCAGTGCCCAAAGCCTCGGGATGTTTTGCAGAATGAGGGACTGGAAGACAAAAGCAGGCTCTGGGGCATCCCCACCTGCAGCAGGCACAGCCAAGGAGGGAACACTTTCCTGTGCAGAAACAGGAGTGAGAACCTCCCTGTGCCCCTGTGCTGTGGCTCAGCAATGCTCTGGGAGCACAGAGCTGATGTGAAATAAATGTGCAGTGAGGGAGTAGGTGACCCTCTCTCAGCAGGACACAACAGAGGGTCTGCATTGCCCACACTGCCAACACCTCCCCAGGGCACCATTGGCACAGGGAATTCCCTGAACATTTCTTTCCAGAGGTGCCAGCTGTGCATTATTATAATGAGACACGGGAATATTCTCTCAGTTCTACCAGCTATAGATTGGAGCTGCAAAGAGAAATCGTCTGAACCTCCATCTGATCAATCTTGTCAAAACATGTTCATTTAATCCCTTACAAATGAAAGGAAGATGTGTTTAAAATGTCATCCTTGGGGTCTGGGAGCCCTGTTCCTATAAATCAGTCAGCCCAGGTAAACCATGTTATTTAGGAGCTCTTTGACAACAGACGTGCCAGAGACATTCTTAAACTATGCACACAAGGTTTACATCACCTCAGATGTAAAATTATTCACTTTTTGCTTTTGTTTTACCTTCCCATGACTAAGTGCCAGCACGTGGAGGAGATGGATGAGCAGAGGTCACATGGGGACACACACAGGGAAGCAGTGCAGGGTGAGCCCCAGGACTGAGAACCTGCCAGATGTGCCAGATGTGCCAGCAGGGACGGGCCAGTGCCAGGCAATGCCTGACCCAGCCTTGCCCTGGCTGGTGCTGCCAGCACCCAGGTGGTGACACACCTGGTGACACACCTGGAGACACACCTGGTGACACACCTGGTGACACACCTGGAGACACCCCGGGAGCAGCACGGGGAAAACACGACTGCCCTCCCCCACAGCCAGGTCACTGCTCTCCAGCAAGAGCAGCTCACCAAGAAAAGCAATCTGGGATTGTTTTCTGAGCCGCCTCCAGGAAGGATTGACCTCGCAGCCCTGCCCTGGGCTGGGGACAGCTGGGAGCTGCAATTTTCTTTGCACTCCTGGGCCAGCAGCTTCACCTCCCGACCCTCATCCAGCTCCAGGCTTGGTACCCTGCAGCCTTGCCAGAGGTGAGCTGTGAGGCTGCCCTGACACCCTCCAGCTGCCCAAAGGAACTCACAGCACATCCAAGAGACCCCAAGTCTGGCTCCCAGAGGACCTGGGGCTTGGGCTGAGCTCTTTTGGGCCACCCCCCCACCAATGTCCATTTAGCAGTAAAGATGTTTGACAGCTGTGACAATGGACAGGGATCAGTTGGGTTCTTCATTGGTTTTGAAGGTGCTTATATTTAAAACAATTTGTTAGTCTCCCCATGATTTACTGCTGCTCTGGAAAATGGGGCTGAGTATTGATTCTTTGCCTTTTCTATCGCAAATGGGTGTAATGTTTTATAGTATGTCAGAATAATAGCAGTGGGCACTTTATCAATGTCAAATGTTAAAAATGATCAGCTATTGTGATGTAGGAGATTAAATATGAAAGCTTGATGGGTATATAAAAGCAAAATGGCAATAATAAAGGGATTTTTTATGTTCAACTCGTTGCTCTCCCAAATCTACCTGGGGAGCTATTAGAACCAATGTGCTGATCAGTGACACATCACCATGGGTTAAAGGATGGCAAAGAGCTGGCTTTGATTCCCAAGGAGCCTTTGTGCTGCCCAGCTGGTTCAGGGGCCAGGAGTTGAATCCTCCCCTTCCCTGCCAGGACTCTGCAGAGTTTTGTGTCCTCTGAGTTGTGCATAAACCCACAGCTTGGATCTGGGATCCCATCAGGCATCCCAGAGCCTCTCATTCTCTCCCCAGAGGGAAAGAGCCAGCAGGAGCACAGAGCAGAAAGGCACAGAACAGCCCGGGTGTGCAGAGGGAGCTGTGAGGCTGCAAACCTGAGGGATTCAGGGCATGGTGCAAACAGAGCCTGATGTGATGAGCCCAAAGCAGAGCAGAAAATTGTGTGTTCCTCATTGTTCCCACACTCCTGTAACCCAGACGAGCAAATTAATTGCAGAGTCACTTAATGCATTGATTGGATGAGATGCAGGAACTGATTCCAAGCAGTTGGCGAGGACACGACCCCGGGACCACAGCAGGATGCATCTCCCACTAAAAGTGCTCAGCAGGATGTGAGCTACACCTACACGGGATTTTTTTAAACTGACAACACCAAGACCTTTCCATGAGGACATCCTCAAGACTAACTAGTTCTTAAATTTTTAACATCTGAAGCATAAGCATCTGTGCCTCTGCTCTGCACCGAGCGCAGCCCGATGAGTGGAGCTGGTTTCAGCTGGCTGCTCCAGCAGCTGTGCCAGAGCCTGCTGAGCACAGAGAGGCACAAGAAGCTGCTTCAAGAGCAGAGAAGAGCTTCCTGCAGCACAAGTGCAAGGTGGAAACCTCAAGAGGAGTCTGGACTCGGTGAGCAGGAAAGAGCCTCATCTCCATGCCCTGCTCTGTGCTCACCTCAGGGCTTCCTCGCTGCCCTGTGGTCTCATCCAGAGGAATTGCTGCAGCCCTGTTATCTAACAGTGCTAAAAATAATCCTTCCTCCCTGCTCCTGCCCTCTCTGCAGCACTCAGAGCTCCCCTCAACACCGAGAGCCCAGGTGCTCCCAGCACTGACCTTTTATAGCCACAGCAGAGCCTGGATCCTGCCAGGCTGCTGGAATCCTGCTCATGGCAAACAGCTCCAGCAGCCCAGGCTGCCCTGGGCTCCTGAACACCATGGATGGGATGCTGGGTGTGCCATGGATGGGATGCTGGGTGTGCCATGGATGGGATGCTGGGTGTGCCATGGATGGGATGCAGGGTGTGCCATGGATGGGATGCTGGGTGTGCCATGGATGGGATGCTGGGTGTGCCAGGGATGGGATGCAGGGTGTGCCAGGGATGGGATGCAGGGTGTGCCATGGATGGGATGCTGGGTGTGCCATGGATGGGATGCTGGGTGTGCCATGGATGGGATGCAGGGTGTGCCATGGATGGGATGCAGGGTGTGCCAGGGATGGGATGCTGGGTGTGCCATGGATGGGATGCTGGGTGTGCCATGGATGGGATGCAGGGTGTGCCATGGATGGGATGCTGGGTGTGCCAGGGATGGGATGCTGGGTGTGCCAGGGATGGGATGCTGGGTGTGCCAGGGATGGGATGCGTGGATGGGATGCAGGGTGTGCCAGGGATGGGATGCAGGGTGTGCCAGGGATGGATGGGATGGATGGGGTGTGCCAGGGATGGGATGCTGGGGTGCCAGGGATGGGATGCAGGGTGTGCCATGGTGCCAGGGATGGGATGCTGGGTGTGCCAGGGATGGGGATGGGATGGGATGCTGGGTGTGGATGGGATGGGATGGATGGGTGTGCCATGGATGGGATGCAGGGTGTGCCGTGGACCATTGCCATGGCAGCAGCTGTCAGCAGCAGCAGCAGGGTGGGGGCCGGGGGTTTCAGTGCTGCTTTCTGGCAGGGTGACAGCTCTGTGGGCTGGCAGCTCAGCTCAGCTCCTGCGTCTGGGCCCAGGAGCAGAGCCAGAAGGACGCTGTCGCTGGCACAGCCGCGTGTGCTGCAGACAGAGACGCTCCCTGAGCGCGTCCCGCCCGGCGCCCCGCGGGGAATCAGCTGCTGGGGCTGCGTTTGATCCGTCCCCCGAGAGCTCCTGCTCCCCACGTCAGACAAAACAGCCAGCAAGAGGAAGGAAAAATTCCAGAACTCCATCACTACAGGCGACTCCCCCTAGAATCATTAACGGTCTCACCGAGAAAGTACCGAAAAAAGCTTTGTAATTCCTGAAGCCTGGACTCCAATTAATTTTTTTTGAGTTGTCGTAAGCAGGAGGGAAAAAAAATCTGCACAGGCAGGACAAATGTTCTCCTAATTACCTAAACACTTTATTAACCAACGCTAATTAAAGCATTTCTTGGAGTCTGACAAATGTCTGGAATTACTCAATTTAGAAGTTAGTTTTGTCTCCTGTAATTTATACAGCAATGGAAAGTTGGGGGGGAATATCTTTCAACTAATGTTTTTTTATTAAAGCTGACAGCAATAATTAGTTATTTGCTACTAATGGGGTGGCCCCTGGAGGGAAATTTGCTGAGATGGATGGCTTGGGCTCACGCCAGCAGTAATTGGTCTGAGCCTTGGTCAGGCGCTGGCAGGGCGTCCCGAATGCAGCCAGCACTGCACTCCATCCCTGCCTTCCATCCTCTAGTTCCATCCCTGCCTTCCATCCCCAAATTCCACCCCTGCCTTCTATCCCTGCCTCCTGGAGCCCCAGCAGCTCTGGGATGGAGCCTGGAAGAAGTGGTAGCAGGAAATGAGGCTGGAAGTTGGGAATTGCAGCTGGGAGTTTACAGGGAGCTCCTCATTTCTCTGGGAATAAGGGGTTTGTGTTGTGCCACCCTGGTGGACAGTTGCTTGCAAGTAGAAGGGATCCACAATAAAAACTTTTATTTTCTTCCAGAGACTCTCTGATTGTGTTTTCAGGGGCCAGTGGGAAAAGCATTGGGCCTGGATGTAAAGCTGTGCCTGATAATGAGAGAAGGGAAGGGAAGGGAAGGGAAGGGAAGGGAAGGGAAGGGAAGGGAAGGGAAGGGAAGGGAAGGAAGGAAGGGAAGGGAAGGAAGGGAAGGGAAGGGAAGGGAAGGGAAGGAAGGAAGGGAAGGAAGGAAGGGAAGGGAAGGAAGGAAGGGAAGGAAGGAAGGGAAGGGAAGGGAAGGGAAGGGAAGGGAAGGGAAGGGAAGGGAAGGGAAGGGAAGAGAAGAGAAGAGAGAAGAGAAGAGTTGAGTTTAATGCTGAGCACTTACCATGGGCTTTTACCTTGCTGTTTCTCATCTCTGGAGTCAACTGACTACAGCTCTTCTTAAAAGTAGGTTTCTGGTTTCCACAGACACAGAAAAAGTCCCAATCACAGGAAACTAATGAGCTCTGCAGGTTCAGAAATCAGAATGCAAAGAAAGAGGACCCAGATTTCCTTTTCATCTCCTGTTTTTTGAGCTTGACATATAATTTTGAATGCTCACATTGTCAATACCTTTTGTTTCTCATCCTTCCTATAAACTGCAAATGATCCAATTATAGAGCAAAAGGAACTGAAAAGGGGGAAAACAAGAGGAATAGAATAATCTATGGGGGAAAGAAAGT
Organism: Muscicapa striata striata; assembly: GCA_030060385.1. Taxonomy (NCBI): domain Eukaryota; kingdom Metazoa; phylum Chordata; class Aves; order Passeriformes; family Muscicapidae; genus Muscicapa; species Muscicapa striata. The sequence goes on from JAREIS010000122.1 coordinate 625,881, forward strand.
AGCTGGAATGAAAAGCTAATGAAAAAACAAATCCAAAGCAGTGCAGACAAATTAAAGGTGGTTTGGAGGTGGACAGGGAGGGGAGGGCAAGGCAAGGATCCCTCGACCTCCTGCATCTCCACCTGGTGCAGGCTCCTTCCCTCCTGAGCCCCCCTGGTTCCTTCACACAAAGGTTGCTGTCCTGGCCCCCTGTGGAGGAGCTCTGGCTGTACCATGCCCGTGATCCAGGGTGTCTTAGCTTGCAGTACAGGATGTGGCCAGAAATGTGTATTCTATCACCATTTGTTAAAACCAGGGGGGGCAGTGACCGTTACCTCCAAGGAGGTATCCTCTGCTCATGGGCCAGCTTTAAACCAGCTGGGGCAATTTCCCTCCAGGAGAGATCTCCTGTTAATGAGCCATTGTTAAAAACTGGGCGTGGCAGTCATCTTTACCTTTCCCATGCCCCACCCTCCCTCCAGGAGGTATCACCTGTTAATGGGCCATTGTTAAAAACTGGGTGTGGCAGCGATTCTTATCTCTGTGGGGATATCTCCTGTTAATGGGCCATTGTTACAAACCAGCTGGGGCAATCATCTTTATCTGTCCCACAGCCCATCCTCCCTCCAGGAGAGATCTCCTGTTCATGGCCACTGAGTCCCAGGGCATGGCTGATAAAATTCCATCATCCCATGGGAGATGCTCCAGCCAGGACAGGAGCCAAGCCTTTCCTACCCAGAGAAAAACTGACATTTTGGACACCAAGGCACCTTCTTTCCACTGGATTCCAGAGGAAAGCCAGACCTTTCCACATCATCCCTGCACCTTCAGAGGAAACTGCCCCTTCTCCAGGAGCACTGCTCCAGCTGAGCCACATCTGCCACTGCAGGAGGATGCAGCCACCATGGAATGGGACTGTGCCAACACCCTGACTGACTGACGGGTGTCAGCTTGGATTCTGACTCTGGCAGGGTTGGGATTGTTCTTTGTAATACTGCATTGCTATTTTAATTTTCCTAGCAAAGAACTGTTATTCCTATTTCCCATATCTTTGCCTGAAAGCCCCTTAATTTCAAAATTATAATAATTTAGAGAAAGGGGGTTAACATTCTCCATTTCAGACACTCCTGCCTTTCTTAGCAGACACCTGTCCTCCAAACCAGGACACAGGGATTGCCCTTCCATGGGCTCAGCCAGATCTGCCACGGGCAGCCAGGGAGATTCTCTGCAGCCTGGCATGGACAGATCTGTTTTCCTTCTCTCTTTTTTTTCTGCAGGAAGGAGAGGACAAACATGTCAGAGGCTGAGAAAGGCGCTGCAGCTGTGCTGCTGGGGAGGTTAAGTGGGGAGCCCTGGCGGGCGCGTTGACGCTGTGCTGTGCTGGGCAGGGACTGACACTGCCAGCCCTGGCTGCACACAGGGCAGGTGTTGGGGCCGTGTGATGAGGTGTTTCACATTGCCTGCCCTTGCTGGCACCACCAAATGCTCCAGGCTGGGTGTTTGCTGCAGGCTCTGGCTGTGCTGGCAGCCCTGGCACCCAGAGCACCTTTGCCATGTGCCCCAGTGTGGGATCTCATGTCCCAAACCCCTGCACACCCCAACACCTCTCAGCCCACACCTGATCCCCAAACCATGGGCATGTCCCACCCCACAGCACGTCCCCAGCAAGGAGCATCTCCCCTTCCCCTCCTTGCTGCCCTCCCAGACTTCCCAAGGGGGGACACGGGGAGCTGCTCTGGATAAACGGAGCCACAGGAGCCTTTCCTGTGCCAGAGCCCTGGCAGCTCCTGCTGCAGGTACAGATTGCTGCAGTCCCACCTGGGGAAACACAGAATTCCCATTTCTCTCCCTGGAAAACGCCCGTGATGGGCAAAGGCAAGAACAGAGTCTGTGTGGGCAACCCCCAGCAAAGCCGTGGCTCATCCCAGTGTTCCCAGTGGGAACTCCAGCTCCCTGCAGGCTCCCCGGGGCTGCAGAGCCCTGGAGACACCAGAAAAGCAACCCAGGAGCAAAAAAAATCCACTTTATTTTAAAGCTTTTAAGGGAATATTGTGAGGAATGGAAAGGGGTTTTGATCTTTCTTTTTTCCCCAAACTCAAAAAAAAAAAAAAAAAAAAAAAGCTTTTAAAATAAATAGCTGACAATGTCTCCTATTTGAGTAATTCTTTGCCAGCAATAAATGTGTCACTCTAAAGTGCTTTATTTAGAAATAAAAAAATGTTTTTCTTTGTAGAGTGCTCCATGTTACAGCAAGTTACAGGCTGGGAACAAAATCCTCCTCCTCTTGCTGCATCCCCCTCCCTGTGAGATACATTCATATATTCTCCTATAATCTGATCTAGGTTATAAAAATATAAAAAAAGGAGAAAAAATAGAGAGACATCTGGCTCTCCCACACATCTGACATTTCCCTTTATGCCTGGTTTAACTTTTTTATGACTGCCTGGGTTCGCTTCATTGGAGAATTTCTCTCTTCAAATGAGTTTCCTGTTTTATGCTGAAATTTTCCTTTAGACAAACCTGGTAATTTTTCAAGTTAAAATGTGTATGTTTTAAGCACTTAGGAAGTTTAAGGATCCGACTGACGGGGACATAAATCCCAGTTTATTCACTCTGGAGTCCCTGTGTCTAACTGATCCTTAAAAAAAAAAAAAAAAAAAAAAAAAGAGAAAAGAATGAGCTGGCATATTTTTTACTTGTTTTACAGTAGGAAAAAAAAAAAGCCTGAAACTGCCAATCTAGTAAGTAATTTATTAGTGTCTGCTCACACTTCCAGGCCTTTATGTGCAAATCCAGGGAAGGCAGCACTTCCTCGTTTATTTAATAGGAGATGAAAAGGGGCTGATGGGGGCTCCCTGCTTTGGGGCAGCCTCTCCTTAGGGCATGGATGGGGGAGCCTGGGGAGTTCTGGCTCTGCCCGGGTACCACAGCATCTCTCCCAACCTCCTCATCCTCCCTCCAGCTCCCTGCGGATGCCTCGAGATGCAGGATCATGTTCTGGACACGGGGATCGTGTTCTGGACACGGGCAGGACAAACCCTGGGGCTCGATAATGAGGAGCAGGAGGAAAATGATGAAATAAAAAATGTCAGGAAAAAAAAATACCGAAGTGGAGCAGGGGAGGAAGAGTTGTCCTGCCCCAAGGCGGTGCTGAGCAGTGCCTGCCGGTGCCTGGGCCCGCAGGTGCGGGTCTGGGGCCGCGGGTGACACTGTCGGGAGCCTGTGCCGTGTCCCCAGGAGCGCTGGTGGCACGGGAGGATCGCTGTGAGGGACCCGCGGGGCGCAGGGAGGGACGCGGGTCGGGGTTTTGGGGCAGAGCAAACCCTCGGGGTGGGATGTCCCATCCCCCGCTCACAGCTCATTTCTGAAAAGCGCAGGGGCAAAACTTCGGGGACGAGCGAGAAGCCAGGTTGGCAGAGATGCTCTCCTGCTGCCCCAGCCTCACCCTCGGGCTCTCTGAGCATCGCCCCAGCCCCAGCCAGCCCGGCACTCCGCGCTCTCCATCCCCTGCCTGCAGCTGGAGCACATCTCCAGGGACGCCTGCGGAGCTGCCGCCAGCAGAAAAACCACTGTCCCCTTCCCTCCAGCTAATTCCGCCCCTGGCACCGGGGAAAAGCAGCCGGGGAGAGGCTCTGCTGACAAACGCGCTTCATCTCCATCCCGCTGCCTCCACTGGGAACGAGGGATATTCGCTGCTGGGGCTGGGAGGGCTCCTGTGTCCCCCCGGGAGCTCCTGTGTCCCCTGCCCGGGTGAAGTGGCCTTAGGAGAGACCGGCGGGGGCCGGGGGGACCCGAATCCAGCACAGGCTCAGCTTCCAGGATCCATCCAAACGCCTAATTATATTTTCAGAGTGCTAACTGCTCGGGATCCAACACAAATAGCTGCAGAAGCCAGAGGGAAAGCAAGAAAGGATGGAGGGGGGTCGGGGGGCAGAAATGAGGGAGAAAACTACAACAAATAAATTAATTAAACAAATAAAAGGGACAGAAATAACAAAGGGAAAGTAAACTAAAAGCAGCAGCAGCTCTGGCCGCCAGAGCTCTCATTACTGCGGGAGAGGAGGGAAGTGTCTCGCTGTCTGAGGCTGTCATCCTTCATCCTGACGAGCACTTAGGGAGTCGCGACCCCTTTCAGCATCGCCATCCAGGCAATCAGCTCCGCGCATCGGTCACCGCCGCCGCGCCGCATCCCCGCCGGGCCGCAGAGGGATATGATATCCCCAGAGCAGGGCTGGGGCACGCTCTGCCCACCCCCGCCTGCAGCTGCTGCCAGCCCGGGCAGGGAAGAGGCAGCGGCCAAGGCAGGAGCAGCCGAGCCGCAGCCCCGCGCGGTGCCCGCAGCCCGGGGTGGCCCGGCCCGGGAGGGGTGACAGAGCCGCATCCGTTTGTGACAGCAAACAAACACCGAGTGCAGCTGCGTGTGAAGGGAAAAAACCCAGAATCATCTGCCAAGAGGAGCGCGGAGCGGTTCGTGGCCAGGGCAGAGCCGGGGGGCTGCGAGCCCCGGCCGGGAGGGGATGCGCGGAGCCGGGCGGGCGGCGGGCACCAGCTCCTCTGGGGCAGAGATTATCCCCTGGGATCATCGGGAGCACGGCTACAGCTGAGGGACGCTGCGCTGGAGCCTCGCACCGCGGCCCTGCTGCTCTCTGCCCCATCCCTGCCTTGCTCCATCCCCGGGGCAGCGAGCAGCGAGCTCGGGGTGCTCGTGCCCAGAGCAGGAGCAGGAGGACACGGCAGTTTGAATCATCCTCACCGTGCCACAGAGCCGCCGGTCCCTCCCCGTGAAGCCGCAGCTCCGAACGCACCGAAACACCTCTGGATTTCCTCTGCAAACATCGCTTGTTCTGCCGGACTGTTTGCTCCTCGTCAACACACGGGAAATTTGTCCGGGTGCTTCAACACCTCGAGAGCAAACAGTGTGTGGTTATTTAAGCAAAAAATCAAACACTCCTTCCACTGAAAGGCAGGGTTAAAGAAGACAACGGAAGGAAGGGATGTGCCTGTACCCTGTGAGAGGATGCAGAGCATCAGGAGCAGCCTGGCAATGCTGGGACAGTGCTGGGGACGCTGGGCCAAGGCTAGCACACAGGTCTGGCTGGCTTGGACACAGTCGTGGCCCTGTTTGGGAGCCTCTGCTTTTGTCCTTGCCCTGCAAGGGGTGTCACAGCCTCTGGGCAGGGCACCCCAAGGCACCACAGGTTTGGAGCTGCGGCTGCTACAGCTCAAACCTTTAATTTATTTCTTTCTCTACTTTGACTAAAAAGAATCTGAACCTCTGTTTCAGTTTTCTCTGATTTCATAAAGGAATATCAGTTACACTGTGAGTCCAATTTATTCTTTTCTATGTATTCATTAAATTCCAGGTTGTTACTGTGCTATTTAATGGAATTGATGGTGTAATTAAGCTACAGGCAGACATTAACCACCAGAACCATCAGGGAGGTTTAGGATCCTTTACTGCTCTGTTCCTGGTGTTATATGGCTCCTGGTTTCATAACGATGACTCCAGCCAGCTATATCCAAATATCCCCTGGCCTCCCCAGAACGAGCCCAGACTCACCCCAAGGAGCCTCAGCTCCAGGTTTCATAATGTGGGAATGATGATCTCACCCTGCTGCAGGGTCTGGAACAGGGGAAGCAGTCTGGGACGCTTCACAAACCTCTCTGGGGCTCAGCAGAGGGGGATGTGCTGCTCCAGAGGCAGCAGCTGCAGACACGAGCAGCTCCAGCCCTGTGCCAGTGCCTGACCCCACTTGCACTCCCATGCAGGGAGTGGATCTGGTTTGACAGTCCCACCCAGTACTCTGCCCTGTGCCAAAATCCTCTTTTCTCCTCCACCATCAAACCTGCTCTGGTCCCTTCCCTCCTCACAGAGCGCAGGCACAGCCTGGAGCACTCACACATGGCTGGGACAAGGGCAGAGGCTCAGAACCTCCCCAGCATGGGTGCCTCCCTCCCCCCGAGCTCTGAGCATCCCCCCTGCAGGGCTCTGAGCATCCCCCCTGCAGCCCCCCGGGCTCAGCCCCTGCAGCCCCGAGCTCTGAGCATCCCCCGTGTCCCTGCAGCCCCCCGGGCTCTGAGCATCCCCCGTGTCCCTGCAGCCCCCCGAGCTCTGAGCATCCCCCGTGTCCCTGCAGCCCCCCGGGCTCTGAGCATCCCCCGTGTCCCTGCAGCCCCCCGAGCTCTGAGCATCCCCCGTGCCCCTGCAGCCCCCCCGGGCTCCCCCAGGGACGGTGCCAACCCCCAGCAGATAAAGACTGCCCGCTGGAAATTGCCCACACCTGGGGAAGCAGGACTGGGCTCTGTCAGCCAAAGGAGATGTCCAGCCCCGGGTGGAGGCTGGAGCAGAGCTCCACAGGGACAGCCACAGCTCTTCCCTGCTCCCTGCCTGAGGCTGAGCCTCCCAGAGGCTTTGGGGATGGAGGTGAGGCCATCACAACAATTGCCATTGCCTTCAGAGATGCTTCCCCAGCCTTATCTGCCCGGAGACATCAGCATCTGATCACACGGTAATTACCAGGCCAGATTTGCACTAATTGGCTCTCTGGAGTAAAGTTACCTCGGATCTGCGTGTCCTGGGTGCTCAGCAGGCAGCGATTTACAGCCCGACAGGTTCTGTGGGATGTTCTAACAGGGACTGGCTGCAGCCACCAGCCAGGGAGCTCTGCCAGCCTCACACCTGCAAGCTTTAGGGAAAAGACGTGGCTTTTTAGGGGAAAACTGTGTCTGTGGGCTCTGCCACCTGCCCGGGTCACAGCCTGGCTGTGGCTGATGTCTGGTTTGCACAATGGCATGACACAAGGACGTGGTGGCTTTTCTGAGGGGATGGATCCACATCAGGGTGGCTGTGCTGTGGTAAAGGACAGTTCCCACGCCTGGACAAGGACAAGGAGGGCTGGAGGGGGTTTTGGGGAGCATAACCCCGTACCCCAGCACGGAGGGAAAAGGGTCTTCAGCCTTGGAGGCTCTTAGCCCTCCCTTGGTGGCCAGCTCTGCACTGCTCCTGCAGCCATGCAGCAGCACCAGCAGATCTCACCCCCACCGAGCTCAGCTGCCTGCTTCTGGTCCTCCCTGGTGTCCTTGGAGTGGCCAAATGCCATCTTCCACGTCTTTTTTCCTTGTTTTTCTTCTGTAATACCATATATTTTGGAGGGCAGGTATCTCAAAGGCGCCTCAACACAAAACCCAATGGGTAAACATGAGAAATTCCTCTTATGTTTTACTGCAGCTTCAGCTAAAAAATGGAGACTGGGGGAAATCATGCAGAGCAGCCAAGTTAGGGGAGTTTTTTACTATTATTTTATAAATCAGTTGTCTTTACTGAAAACACCTCAGAAAATCTCCGAATCATCACCTGGGTGATGGGAGTTGGTAACACGGAGAGGGGGCCCTTCTCCAGGGCAGGATTTTTAATAACTTCCTCACCACGGGAAGCTGTTAGAGAATCTCAGCTGGAAGATTTTTTTCACCCAGCTGGATCTTGCAGTCTTCTTACATCATTAACTCAGTGAGATAATTTCTGAAGAGGGGTTTGTTAGGAGTTGGTTTGATTTCCTTCCTGACAAACCTTCCAGGTAAATCTTGCTGCTTTTATGTTTTCCAGGGGAGAACAAAGCCTCTGATGTGACAATCACTGTGTCCTGCCAGACCAGTGTGCTCGTCCCAGGGTGGGGAATGCAGGTGACAAATTTTGTGGCTCTCTTGGGGCAGCAAGGGCTGTCTGTGCCTTGGATGCTGCTGCTCCTGGAGGCTTGGATGCAGTGCCCAGCGCTGGGGCAGCAGCAGCAGCAGCAGCTCGGAGCCTCCCAGGGCCGTGTCCTGCTCCTCAGCTCACGCTTCAATTGGCAGGTTGGAGGCTGAGAAGAAATGTTTCTTTCACAGCACATTACCAGCAATCACAGCCTTTCTTTCTTCTTTATATCTAAAGAAATCCTCGCTATTGCCAGGGCCAGAGGTCAACGCTTTCCTTTCTGCTGCTCTCACTGCCACAGTCTGCTCTGCTTCTCCTCCTCTTCCAGAGCTCTGAAGTTTGTAACAGGTTGGGGATTTTTTTCCTTATCTTCAGCTGAGCACTTGGGATTCGATTTTTTTTTTTTTCTTTATACTTCCTTTCAAGAGCCCTGCAAACAAGACTCCAGACTCTGGGACTGTTTGGGCACCCATCCATCTCCTGAACCCTGTGAGTCTGGCCAGGTTCTGCTCTAGCAGAAGTAACACAAGGTCATATTTTAAGTCCACAGCAAATTATTACCGGAAAATGACCCTGCAGCCATGAATTTCCCAGGTAATCCAACTGCTGCTCTTGCATTGCTTTTAAATGAGTTGCCTTTTAATTCTATCAAGCACTCGCTTGATCTCACAGCACAGGGAAGGATAAATATTGCTCCTACTCCAGGAAACAAAGTGGCTTTGGCTGGGAAAATATGCCTTGGGGAAAAATTGGTCTGGCCTGGCTGTTATGGATGACACAGGTGCAGAGGGAACGGGGCAGTCTCTGTCAAGGGCTGCTCCCCTGCTCGCCAGGGCCTCTCCCCGTGCCTCATCCCTGGCTGAGGGATGACTTAGGAGTGACAGGGGAAGCTGATCTCCATTAAACCCAAATCGTTTGTCACTGTGCAAGGAGCGGTGACAAGCAGGACAATTAGTGCGAGCAGGAGGTGATGTTTATGATGTGGAGCCGTGCCCATTAGCCAAGTGTTTATCACTGGGTGTTTGCCCATCCCTGAAGGGCAATGAGGGAGTTTGGTGGGGTCAGGGAAAGGCCTTGCCATCCTTCTCCAGAGCCTCAGCTTTCATTAAGAAGATCATAAAAGTAGAATAAAAGAGCAGTTCTCTGCTGTCACTTGTGGCAAAGCCATCCTGAGGCAGCTGATGCCACCTGTGTTTGCAGAGAGCCTGGACCAGGATTGCCCAGATGAGGAGAGCAGAGCCTGGGGTGGGCAGGGATGCCCCATTTTTGGGTGGGGGTCAGTCCCTGGATGCTGCAGCTGTAACCCCCAAAAGCCATTGCCCTGGCACTGCTTTTAGTGCTGTGGCAGCACAGGCCATAGGAGGGGCTCCATTTCCTCAAGCGCAGCCTCACTTGGCAGATTTGGCTCAGAAAATGAGATTTATCCACAGCAGAACAAAACCACGTGGACACCACAAGGAAGAGCTGTGAGAGCAGGTGGCACCTCCTTCCTCCTGGGAGCCTTGAGCCACTTGTCCCCAAGGACCAGCGCTGGCCTTGCCACTCACTCACTCACTCACTCACTCACCCACTCACTCACCCACTCACTCACTCACTCACCCACTCACTCACCCACTCACTCACCCACTCACTCACTCACTCACTCACTCACTCACCCACTCACTCACCCACTCACTCACCCACTCACTCACCCACTCACTCACTCACTCACCCACTCACTCACCCACTCACCCACTCACCCACTCACTCACTCACCCACTCACTCACCCACTCACCCACTCACCCACTCACTCACTCACTCACTCACTCACTCACCCACTCACTCACTCACCCACTCACTCACCCACTCACCCACTCACTCACTCACTCACTCACCCACTCACTCACTCACCCACTCACCCACTCACCCACTCACTCACCCACTCACCCACTCACTCACCCACTCACCCACTCACTCACTCACTCACCCACTCACTCACTCACCCACTCACTCACTCACTCACTCACTCACTCACTCACCCACTCACCCACTCACCCACTCACCCACTCACTCACCCACTCACTCACCCACTCACTCACTCACTCACTCACTCACTCACTCACTCACTCACTCTCACTCACCCACTCACTCCCTCCTTCCTTCCAGGAGCACAGGAGCTGCCCACACTTGGCACGAGCTGCTGCCCTGCTCAGCCTGCATCTCCCAGGGGCACGGCTGGGCTGCCAGAGACGTGTCCCATTTTCTGCTTTCTGCTCTGGCAGGGCGGGAGAGGCTGCGCTGGGGCGTTCCTGCCCAGAGCCCACGCCGGGCTCCGCCCGCATTTGCTGTACCTGGGGGTGGATGAGGAGCTTTGATCACCCGGGATTGCTGCAGCGTGATGAGCTCCCAGCGGCTGCTCCGGATACAGAAGTGGGTCAGGCGCGGTGCTGAGCCTGCACGGAGGCTTTGATGCAGGGAAAGGGGGAGGCCGGGACAGAGGATGGAGGGAGGGGCTGGGGCATGGCTGGTGTGGGGCAGGGTCACCTGCAGGTCCTGGCAGCTTGGCTGGGTGTGCTGGCAGGGCTGCCCAGTGGCCAAAGGCTGGCTGGAGTCTGGAAGTGGAGGATTGCTGTCGCAGGCTTTGCCGTGCCCAGCTCTCAGCGTCTCCTCTGCCCAGCCCCGCCGTGGTGCACGGCACAGGAGCTGGGAATCACACATTCCCTCAGATGTGCTCTCCTGCTAATGGAATCATGTAGGAGACATCGTTCCCCGTCACTTCCAGTTACACCCCCCCGTGCCAGAGCCTGCCAGCGTTCCCCTCCTGTGCCAGGGTAACAAACCTCTGCTAAAAAGAAAGGCCATTAATAATAATTACCACAAAGAAAAAAAAAATAAACCTCTCTTTTTCTCTCTCTCTTTTAATGAGTCCTAAAAAAAAAAAAGTTTCTTAATTGAAAAGCTTTCTACTTTGGAGTCAGCTCCAGCACTTCAGAGCAGCGCAGGCAGCACCAGCAAGAGAAGATGAAACAGAGGGATGGGTCAGACAGTGCCTGACAGGGCTGAGGGACCGACCTCAAACCAGGGGCACACGGACACCACCACTGACATTCAAGGAACCACCAACAAAGCACTAATTGGACTGCAAGGAGGTGGCAGGTGGAAAGAACCAAGGGGAAAACAGCTTTGGAGCAAACACCATTAGGAAGAGGAGTTCAGGAGAGGAAGAGGAGCTGCTCCTGAGCGGTGCATCCAACACAGAGTGGCTCTCACAGATCCCCCAGCCAGCATCAGCAGGCTGAGACCTCTCCTCCTGCCCTGCCAGGGGCTGCAGGGGCTCAGGGGATGGTGCCGGAGCAGGGCAGAAGCCCGTTGGAGTGGTTTGGGTTTGGTTTTGGCCCATCCATGGTGTGGGAGGACAGGTGGCTCCCTGAGCAGGACCTGTCCCCACAGGGTCTTATGCAGAGCCTGTAATTCAATTCTGAGCAAAACCCATCGAGGGCAGGCAGTAATCTGCTCTTGTCTGAAGGGGCTGGAGGATTTATGAACCCACCTGTCTGGTGGTGAAGTGCCCTCCTGGTAAATGCTTTGCTAAGCGTGCGTTCATCTTCCTCCCTGGCAGCAGCCGTGCAAGGACAGCAGCGAGAGCAGCAGAGGGAGGGACAGCAGGGACCTTAACCCTGGCTGAGCACTGGCCATTCCAGGCCTGAGCCACAGCATGACAGAGCCCCTGGACAATTGATTTAAGCTGCTGCCCTGGTGCAGGAAGGCCGAAAGCGCCGAGCCACCCGCACGCCTGGCACCAGCTCGTTTCCTGTTTCCAGCTCACAACGAACGAGCTGAAGCTTTATCAGCTGGAGCATCCCCAGGGCTCATGGAGCATGGCCATGGCCACATCCCCTCTGAGCTCCGGGGGCTCATTCCTGCCCCCCTGTGCGGGGTGGCTGCTCCCCCCGCAGCGCTCACAGCCTGGCACCAGCCCAGCCCTGGGCACAAAACGCTTCCACTGAGCCTTGATTGATGGCCTCACATTTGGCTGCTGGCCCCAAAAACCTGGAAATTTTGGCCTCAAAATCCTGGAATACTGAGCCCTGAACCCTGGGAATTGCAGCCCCGAGTGCCCCTGGTACCCACCTGCTCCTGGGGGCTGTGCTGGGAGCTGGGAATGGCTGCAGCCACTCAGGACACCTTCAGAAAGCCCAGGTTTAGAAGACAGGAAGATCTCAGCACCTGGGCACTCTGGTGTTCCTCTCCCACCCCTTTCCACATTTCCAGTTTTTGTGCCCTTACTCATTACAGCCTAATTATGGCACAGCCCAGACAGAACTACCAGAAGCTCAAAGTACCCATTTCATTATCTTTATGCAGGCAAATGTTTTTCTCTGCCAACATCCCCCCCGCTGCACTGGCCGTCGAAGCAGCTCCACAAATCAGACATTATCATCATTGGGATAAATGATGTAAGGAAGAAAAGGGATACAAGAGTCTGTGGCAAAGTTACCATCAGACTCTGCCTCCCAAATTGGCTCAGAGAAATTAGCAGGAAGGAAGGAAGGATCAGACAAAATGATAAACCTGCTTACCTGCTCATTAATTTAATCTCTTCTTTTTTCCTCCCCTCTTTCAGCCTCGTGGTCTCTGTAACTGTAGTGAACAGCAAAGTCCTAGATGAAAGGGAGACGACATCTGGAAGCACAAAGATTAAAGGAGAGTTTTTAGGATTAGCCTTTGATTTTTTTTTTTTTTTTTTTTTTTTTTTTTTTGTCTTTGGGTTGTGGTGATTATTGCTGCTCCTCTCTGAGCAATCCTTCTGGGTGCAGCTGAGGGAGCACAGGGGCTCTCCAGCAAGTTCTGGGTGTTTTCCTGAGGACACAGCATCAAACGTGCCTCAGCCCCTGCTCCCTTTCCCCACCACAGCTGGGAGTGTTCCCCTCGGGCAGGCTGGGAGTTTGTAAGGATGGCAAAGCCATTCCTAAACCACTCGGGCTTGGATTAATGAAGCAGGACCTGGCTGGGGATGGCAGCAGCCCTGGGGCAGGAGGGCTCCTTCCTTCAGCACTGGAATGTTCCTTCATTTGGAACAGCTTTTTCCTGTTGAGTCAGGTTTTTGAGTCCTGTCTGGAAACCAGGCTGAGCCCCAGAAGGAGGGCTCAGGTCCTGGATGTGCAGAGCTGATGCTGGTGGAGCAGTGTTGGTGGCAGGGCACAGGCCCACAGTGGCCAGGCAGAGCCAAGCACCAGCAACTGGGCAGCTTTTGTTTGGACAACATCCTTGGAGCATTTCCAAAGGCAGCAGCAGAACAAACAAACAAAGCAGCAAACCGTGGTGGATTTCCTTTGTGGAAAAAAAAATATTTCCTTGCTGAGGGAAACAGCTGGAGGCAATTGCTGGGAGCCTGGAGCAGCACCAGCTCAGCTCAGCTCAGCTCAGCTCAGCTCAGCCCCTGTGTCCCCACCGTTCTCCTGCTCCCTGGTGCAGCAGGAGCCACGCACGGGATCGATGGAGCCTGGAGAGCAGGGGAGGCTGTGCTGGGCTCAGAATGTGATTGATGAGCTCCCAGCCAGCCCCAAGTGCTGCGCTTGGGCTCCGGCTGCGCTGGCGCTCGCTGAGCAGCTCCAATTAGGTGACCCCCAGGTCTCCCTATCGATTTTGGGGGGAAGGTGTACTTTTCTCATTATGCCCTTGGCAGCAGCGCCAGCAGGGCTGGGGTGGGAGGCCCTGGCAGGGGAGCAGCTCTGGAGGGCAGGGCAGGGGGCTCTGTGGCCTGGCAGGCTGGGGGTGCACACAGGATGCTCACCTGGCATCGCCCCCCTCTCCCAGGGCTGGGGCAGAGGGGCACTGAGGGGATCCAGCCCCCCCTCACCACCTTCACTGCTGCTCGAGGTGTCCCCAGAGCTCAGACCACACCAGGCTGGGATGTCACCTCTGCTTCCACCACAAGTCCCCCACTTTGAGCCTTTTGGGAGTAAAAAGTTCATTTCTCAAGCAATGCTGCCTCCCTCTCGCTCATTAAACAAAGGAGGGGGAAGAGCCTGAGAAGACAGAGCTCCTAAATTAAGCAGCACAGTTTCCTAACTAATGCCCTTTATGTTTTACATAATAACATCAAGCTTTTTTCAGAGACAAGAGCCTCCTACATCAAAGATCCCTCTCTCCCATTCTGAACTTTTGAGCCCTTCTCCTTGGAATTAATGTGGAAATACCTAAATAGAGCTTGAGAGCAGCTCGAGAGCACATCTGGAGCAAGGAACAGGGCTGACCCTGCTCAGCAGGAGCCTCTGTGCGCTCCCAGAGAGAGGTGGAACTGCTGGAGCAGCCAGGGTGACCAGGGACAGGGAGCTGTGTGTCCCTCTGAGCTGTGTCCCCTCAGAGAGGTGGCTCAGGGGAGGAGGTTTCATTTGATTCTGTGCCTGGATGCTCTGCACCGTGGGCTGTGCAAACAGAGCGGGACAGGCTCCAGTGCCTGTATTTACCCTGCTCCCAGGCCATGCTTCAGGAGCTTAGTGCAGGATAGGGGCAGAGGGCAGAGAGGTTCAAGGGCAGCCTCAGCAGCCCTGCCAGCCCTTCCTCGCTGGTGTGGGTGCAGGGCTTTGCAGTGAAGTTTGACATCTCCCTTCAGAGGAGCACCCAGCACCCAGCAGGGCTGAGACAGCTCAGGAGTGAATCCCCATGGTTCAGTGGAGATGGTGGTGCTCAGCCAGAGGCTGGACACCATGAGGTCTTTCACAGCCTCAGTGATTCTGCGGCTCTGTGACCTCTCCAGCCCAGATGAAGACTCCCATTCCTTCTCCTCCTCCTCCTCTTCCTCCTCAGCACGTGGCACCGTTTGGGAGAGCCTGGCCAGCCCCAGCTCCTGGGGATGTGGCAGTGCTGAGCCCCTAAGCCCCCTCTGCCCCAGGCCAGGGTCTCTGTGCCTCCTCCTGGCCGGATGAGCTCCGCCACCGCTGCTCTGGCTCTCTGCAAAATGCAAATTGCTGCGCTTGACCTCCCCAGGATAACGAGGGGAAACCTCCCCTAATTAGCACTGCAGTCTGTGGGTGAGCGAAACCAAATGTTGACTGTAGAGCGGCTGCACTTACTGTAAATTCCAACATATGCTGTGGAAAAACGCCGCCCAAATAAGCACGGGGAAGCACGGGGTGTTTAAATAATAATGAACACTCGCTGCCGTTTATTGCAGAACACAACGTAATCAAGGCAAAGCTGCGGGGCCGCGTCCTCCTCCCTGCCAGGAGCCGGGAAGGGCCGCAGGAGGCTCGGGGATCCCCGGGACACAGAGAGGCTGTGCAGGAATTCAGGGCTGTGCAGGATTTACAGGCAGCAGCCACAGGACCCGTGGTGTCCTCTGAGCAAGGACTTGCAGCTGCTGAGGTGTTCTCCACCACGCAGAGGTTTCTGCTGGTCACTTGCAGCAGTCCAAGGCATATAAAATATTTATTTGCTCCTAATTAGGTGTAATTACCACTTAACCTGGAGGAGGGATGTACCCAGCGTGCCCGGCAGCTCGATACACTCGCACTGAACAGTCTCCACCGCAGATAATTAAATGAGGAGGGCTCCTGCCTGCCTGGCCTCGGCAGCCGAGTGTTTGTTTTAGTGAGGAGAACCTCCTGTGCCTGAGCTCATCCCAGGGCTGCCGGCTCCTCTCGGCCTCCTCTCACCCGCAATTTCCAGGTGATTATTCCCTCCTCTTCTCGGTAATTCAGCTCCGGGTTTCCCTTGCCCGTTTCCTGCCTCCAAGGAGATCTGTCCACTCGGCTCCATCCCGTGGGATTGGGCTCGTGGCTGCTCCTCGCTCACTCCTGGCCTCATCCCTCTGGTGCTCCTGGGAGGATGAGAACAAATTCGTTATAAGAATTTGTTGCCCAATTAACATTTCTTCTATCAGAATCATGTCAGGATAAAGAAACAGGCTCATTCACATGGCCACTGCTTCCCTGCTGTCACTGTGCTGCACAGACCCACCAGACATCGCCTCTCCTGTCCATGGGAGCTGTGCCCAAGCCCCAGCTCCAAGGGGACAGCAGGGTCACCACACTCTCCTTTTCCATCCCCCTCCTCAATGACAACAGCAACAGCCTGAGCTTCAAGGACTTCAGAACGTTTGGGCAGAGCTGTGCAAAACCCAAACTCATTTAGACCAAGGTGTGTGTGCAGCTTGGGGAACGCTGAAGGGGCAGAGCAGCCTGTGAGAGCTGGGCTCAGCAATCCTGGGCACATGTGCCACCTCATTCCAGCTGTGCCACCTCATTCCAGCCTGTGGCACCCCATTCCAGCCCTGTGGCACCTCATTCCAGCCTGTGGCACCTCATTCCAGCCTGTGGCACACCAGATGCCAGGGTCCTGCCTGGGGTGTCACACAGGGCGCAGCACGCAGCGCCTGTGGGTGCCGAGCCCTGCAGGACAAACCCCAGCTCGTTCCAGGAGCAGCTGCTGCCGACAGACAAAGGGCTTTCAACCTTGCTGGACCCAATAAACAGCTGTTCTTCCCCGCTCCCAGCCATCAATCACAGCTGACAGCCTTCCCCCCATGGTCAGGACTGTGCTTTTCACCTTAATTTCTTAGAAGGGCTTTTTTACCAGTTGGAAACTCATAAATACCACTTTGCAAGCCCAGGTAGGGCTAATGATGGATGGCTGCTTCACAGATATGCCAGAGGCTGTGACCTAATTGTCACCGAAATACTTCCTGATTAACTAATAGATAAAACCCAATTAAAACTTCTGCTCTTCCCAAAGTCCCTGGCACCTACTATTTCTCCCCTTCTCAAACTCTGTCTTAAATTAGATCCAGCCTGACTGGACTGCTCTGAACAGATGAGAATGCTCTGTCCACCACCTTCCCTGCAGCCATGGGGGCTTTCATGGGAGTCCCAGTGGGCCTAAACAGGGATTTGCAGCCAGCCACAGGTTTAAAATCCCTCGGGAGAGATCCTTGAAACTAGAGGATAGTGACAGCAGGAAGGGCACACTTTATTCCCCCTGTTTTACTAGTTCCTTCCTCCACCAAATAGAACTGCTGCATAGAAAAGCTGCTTTAGCACACTTGCTTTGATGTGCAACAAGTTAATTACTGTAATAGGTTCATCCTTCTCCCCCAGTATTGAATTGCGTAGAACATCCATATAAATTGTCATGGAGTTCCTCATTTTGACTCCATTTATTCTTTAAGCAGCCCTAGAGAGAGTGTGCCTGCAGAAGGATTTGTTCCAAATCCCACCTACCAGGTGTATCCACTATTATTTGCTCTCCTGATGCTCATCTCAATCCACCTTTGGAGGGAGGGGCCCGTGGATGTCACACCCTGCAACTGCTGGGCTAGGGAGCAATTCCAGCTCCCAAACCCACTCGGCTCCTGGCCTGGGACCCTCTTCCAGCTGCAAAGGAAACCAACTCTTCATCTCGTGTTTTCAGCAGCAGGGGGTGGATCCTTGGTCCAGTCCAGTCCAGTGCACCCAGCACTGCCCCACAGCTGCCCTGGCACCCTCTGGGACCCTCCCGAGGCAGAGCAGGGAGCTGTTCCAGCACGCTGCTCAGGCCAGGACGCTGAACTGGCATTTCTCTCCAGTTTCCTGCTCTAGATCCAGCTCCACAAGCCTGCCCGGGCTCACGCTCGGTGTGACCTCGGCAGCGCCACCGGGGGAAATGGGGAGGGAATTTGGGAGCAGCACAGCTGTGCAGCTGCAGGACAGCAGCTCCGTGCCCTTCCCGCCGCGCCCTTGGCCGCTCCCGGTGCCGGAGGAGCCCCAGGTCCTGGCAGGTCCCTGCTCTGCCAGGAGCGGCTCCCCGGCAGCCCCCGCTCAGCCCTGCCAGGCTGTTTGCTGCTTTACACAGGCTATCATGTGCTGTGCCGCAGCGGGGGACCGAAAATGACTTTATAGTTATTGTTCCTCAAATTGGACACCCCCTTGGAGCTTAGATAATATGAGATGAAACAGCCTGCGGGAGGCTGCAGTCAAGTGGAACAGTGATGGAGGCTTTTTTTCCCCTTCCCAGGAAGAAACATTCCAGCTATTTACTTCTCCCGCTGCCCTCCTCCTCCTCACTGCCAGCCTGTTGAGCACAGCCACACCTGGCAGAGCCAGGGGACTGGGACAATACACCCCTCTTGTTCCAGGGAGGAAGGAATCCCACAGGCTGGGCTCGGGGATGGCAGCGAGGATGGCGAGGGAGAGCTGCCTCCTCTCTCCATGGGTGAGGAAATGCCATTACCAGCACAGCAGAGCCTTCATCTCCTGTCATTGGGGTAACTGTGCCAGGGGTGCGGCAGGGAGATGCTGCAGGGAGGAGGCTGCGAGGTGAGAGTGCAGGGAAGAGGCAGAAATAATGAGGGATTCAGGGAAGGAGGATGTCAGGGCTTGCAGCTGTGCCAGGGAAGGCAGCTTGTTATGGAGAAAGGGGGAGCAGAGGCCTGGAGAGAGAGGAAAGAGCATCCAAGAGCAAAGGAGTTCACAGCGAGCTGCGTGCCCCTGGCAGGGAGGGAGCAGGAGGCACAGGGAGGGACAGGGCTGCCTGGGGATGCTCAGCCTGGGGACAGACAGGAGGGGACAGCAGCTCTGGGAGTTTGTGAGGATCCCAAGCCTCCAGGCACATGCCCTGAAATCACAGAGTGGAAGAAAGACATAAAAATATCATTCCAAGAGTGGCATTTCATTGGTTTCCAGAGAGCCTGGGCATGGGAGGTGCTCCTGCCTGGCAGGGAATAATTCTGAGAGGCCCACATGAGCACAGACATCCCAGCATGTCCATCACCCCCTCTCTTGCAGGGCACACGGAATTTTTTGTGTTTTACAGGCACGTGTGAGGTGAGGAAGAGGCACCAGCTGCTCCTGACTGCTCCCTGTGCTCCTGCAGCCCTGCCAGGGGAACGGGTGGTGATGGAGGCAGCAGAGGGAGAGCTCCAGCTCTGTTTGCCTTTTCCACAGCAGATCTGATGATTTAAATTAGGTCTCGATTCTTGTTTAAATTATAGTTTACTGTTCTGCGCCCTGCTCAGAAGTGAATTACCTTAAGCAGCAGTATTAATAACACGGTTATAATTAAGCTTCATTACTGTAGGCAGTTTGCTGAAACAAATTGCTGCTTCATTATTATTATGGCACCTTTGGTAAAAAGACATTTCCCCAGAATGCGACCTTGATGCTTTATATAGCAAAAGCCAGGAGATGATAGAGATGTAAGGATGAATTAGCATCTTTTACTTTCTAGATCAAGCTCATTAAAAGGAAAGCAACTCAAGTCAAAACCAAGCAGCCTTTATGGAAATTTTAATCGGAGTGAAATGGGTAATGAATGGGTTTGAACTTTCCCTGACATTTTTATGGCCGTGCTTTATTTGTATTATGCTTCTGCTCAAACATAAATAAATAAAGCAGGGGCAGGGTTGAGGGTGGACAGGGGAGAGGCTGCAGAGCCAGCACAGAGCTGCTCATGTCCCTGCTGGAGCAGTGCTGCTGCTGGGAGGTGCAGGCTGTGAAATCACTGCCCCATCCCTGCTGCCCAGCACAAATTACCCGAGAGCAAACAGCTCCCGAGCAGAGGAGGGCTGGCTGGGCCCTGGCTGCAGAGCTCTTGGCACCCTGCAGCACCCAGGAGCCCCCACCAAACCCAGGAGAGCTGCTGCAGCATCCCTGCTGCTCCCAGCACTCAGAGACAGCAATTCCTGCTCTGTAAGCACTCAGCAGCTGAAACAGGACATCACAGATGGATGAAAATGGAGATTTAGAGCCTAGGAAAGTAAAGGCAAAGCAGTTTTGGAGGAGATGAGATTAAGAGAGCACAGAGAGGAAATATCAGCGTCAGTGCACCAGAGGGGTGGCTGGAGGAGGGGGCACCCCCAGCAGAAACACTCCTGGAGCACATTCAGAGCTGGGAGCATTGCTCAGCTCAGCCAAAGGAACAGAGGAGACAAGTTGGACTAAAAAACTGAACTTTTCTGATTGTTCCTGCACACAAGGGAGGTCCCCGCGCACAGAGCCACCCCTGAATGCCCCAGTGCCACCCTGAATGTCCCAGTGCCACCCTGAATGCCCAGTGTCACCCCTGAATGCCCACTGACTGCTCTTGTACCAGTCTGCCCAGTCCTGCAGCCCTGTGGGATCTACTGGTGTGCCTGCCAAGCAACCCTCAAAAAAAAAAAAAAAAAAATAAAATCCTCAAAATAAATAGATCTTAGTCCCCACGAAGTGCTGGGATGTTCTCAGCAGCCCAAGCTGACAGTTCAGTGTTACATAAGAACCACCCTGTCTGGAATTGCACCCGAAATCGCTCCCCTCCCCACATGTGTGTACACACACACTCATTAAACAAATGCTGGCTATCAATTTCTCTGAGTGCTCCCTCTGATAATAGCTGTATTTATCATTTAGCATCTCTGGAAGCGGTTCAAGTTTAAAATCTATTATGGGTATTATGATATTTAATAACCATGGTTTATTTTTAAACGCAATAAAAAATAAAGATAAGGAGTTGTTTTTTAAAGCCCCCTCCTGGGCTCTGAATCCGTCTCTGTCACCAGCATGCTGGGTGACCTTGCAGAGGTCGCTGATTCACTCCAAGCTGGAGCTTCTGGATTGTAAAACAGGGATAATCACAGGATCTGCTGCCCAGGGTGGGTGTGAAGCCTCTTCTTAATTAATGTTCGTGGAGTGATTTCAGCTCCTGGGGCGGAAGGGGTGAGCTCTGGCTGAGGGGACAGCTCTGAGGTGCCACAGCCAGTGCCAGGATGTGTCTGCTGCCCTGGGGTGCACTGGGAGAGGGAATGGGGGACTGATGGGACAGGGTGGGACAGGGCCTTGCTGCAGATGTGTTCTCACTTAGCTGTGCCTGAGCACGAGAACATCACCCCAAAATCACCTGCACTGGCCAGACAAAGCCTGAGCCTCCCCTGAACTGCTGGGGGATGGAGATTTAGCCCCTGGCTGATAGGAACAGAGCAGCCCAGTGCTCCCTTCTGAGCCTGCTAGGCCCACGGGGCTCCCCTGCCATCCACCACCACTATTTTATTTAATTCATTTATTATTTTATTATTATTATTTTATTATCAGCAATGCTCCTTTCTGCCCCAGCACAGCAGCCTCACACCCTCCCAGTGCAGAGTGCACAAACAATTTGCACCCCTTAATTAAATTTCTGGCAATCTCCTTCAAGCCAGCCTGCGAGGGCCGGTGGCTGCACGGTCCTGGAGCAAATCAGCACTGCTGATTTGATGATGGAAGAGCCCATTCCAGTTAAGCAAATTATGAGGAGGCGGGTGCTGTCCTCGCTATAATAATTCCATGTGAATTATTTATACGGAGTCTGCAATTACACTGAGCAAAACAGTGCATAAAGCACACTTAATTATCCAACCACCTGTTAGGAGCAGCGCAGCCCGTGGCAGCCTCCCTCCCTCCTCCCCTGTGAATTCCCTGTGGGATCCTGCTGGAAGGGGGGGCTGGGGACCCTGGCAGGGCCAGGAGGGTCTCAGCCCCACAGCTGGAGCACTCCAGGATGTTCCCAGCACCCAGGAAATCCTGCTCCACTGCAGGTCAATTCCTGATGTTTATTTTCCTGCTGGAAAGGTCCTCCTTAGTTTTTTTAATGTGGCTGGTGGTTGTTTTTCTAAGCTAATGCCTAACAGAGCTTCTAGTGGAAGGATTAGCTGCCTGTGTTAGTCCCTGGAGACTCTGACAGGGCAAACAAACTCTGCTCAGCAGCAATCCCAGGCAGGAGTCAGCCTCAGGGAAGGAAAATCCCCTCTGCTCCTGCCTGCTCGCACTTCACTCCTGGCCAGAGCTTTTCTCGGTGATAACTGCAGTCCCTGACCCAGCTGCACATGAGCTCCGGGCCCCCAGAGGCTGGGCCACTCCTGAGTGCTTAATGGAAAAGAAACGAGTGCTTTTTCTTTAAAGATTTACCACGTATAAATGTATGAGAGTATTAAAGGCAACAATTAACTTTATTGGAAACTTTATATTCTCCAGCCTCATTAGAACTGCCAACAAGATCTATTATTAGTATTACTATGCAGATAATGTAATAAAAAGGGTATTTAAAGTGGATACTTTTGCACTGAAATAAAATAGCTTTTCTCTGGTGCTCTTTCTGCCTCTCTCCTTTTTGCCCTGCGCTGCATCAGAGACCTGGACCGAGACCCAAATCCTTTTTAATCTCTTTTCCCAAACTCCCAGGCAGCTCACTGCCCCAGGCAGGAGCCAGGGAGCTGCAGTCCTGCTCCCATCCTGCCTTTACTGCTGGAATCAGGAGTGCAGCCACCTCTGGCCACACTGGTGAGTGTCACCAGCCTGGGAGCTGGAGGAGGAGGAAGAGGAGGAGGATGAGTTGCTGAAATTATGCTGCACAGCGACCTCACAGCACAGGTTCAGGTCTAGAAACTGTCAGGTTTCTTTAAATAGCCCCAAGTACTCATTAAAACAGCAGGGATGGAACAAAGGACTGACATGTTTTTGCCAAAGATGACCCTGATAACCCAAAAATATTGTCCGTGGGCTGCTGGAAGGGGAGTGATGGAGGTTAAGAAAGTGCTCGGTGGCATTTGGCTTTTCAGCAAATCTGGGAGCTTTGGAGGGGAAAAGACACATTTCATCAGCCTATTTATTTAATGAATGCCCTGGTTCTGTAGGGACAGGTGTCAGGAGAGAATTCCTCCCGACCAAAGTGTGTTCAGAGCCTGGTCTGGCTGCGCAGAGGGAGGGTTAACGATGCCGAATTTTTTCTGCATTTTAAGACTCAGCTCTCTCCTCTCCCACATGATGGAAAAACCCCAGGGAGCAGAGGGTGCCTTGCTTAGCACCCAGCTGGGGACCCAAAGGATCCATCAGAGCTGGAAGGGAGAGCTGCAGTGAACAGCAACATTCCAGCTGCCCCCAGTGTCCAAGGAACCCCTGCACAGAGTGAGAGGTGCTGGGGGACCTGCACCATGGACTCCATCATCATCAAAAAGAACCGGTTTTATTTGGGTTTAAATTTTCAGTAACTGTTGGAGCAGAGCTGCTCTCGGCTCTCAGCCACTCTATTCACACCCTGCTCCAGCAGAGTCCCTGGGGCAGGGGATCCAAATGTCATTTGAACAAGCTCATTTCAACTTCCTTTGCTTATATTTGTGCAGGGCAGGGGCAGCACAGCTCTGCCTCAGGCCCAGCTTCCACCATCCCCGGGCTGTGCTCAGCCTCCCCCAGCCCTGCTGTGCCCTGGGATGCCGGGACAGCAGGGAGGGACACCGGCTTTGGCTCCAGGATCCAGGATGAGCAGCTCAGCCCAGAGGGTCCCTCTGCCCTCCTGCCCAGTGCCTAGGTTGGATGTGGAGCTGCTCTGTGTCCTCCCTCTGCTTCCCATCACCTTTATTACACCCTGCAGCCTAATTAACAGACAGAGTCAAAGGGCCTGAAAGCAATGATTGCAATAAATAATCGCTTGGCCACCGTGCAGTTAATATTCCACCAGGGTCTCCTCCTGGCCTCTGGAAGGAATGGCAGAGAGGGAAGGGAAATGAAGCCTTGCAGTGGGGTGTGGAGCAGTGCTGGGGGGAGCAGCCCTCCCCCAACATCTTCCTGCCCCTTCCCCCCTCACTTCTCCCCAAAACTTTGGCAGCACCTTGGCTCAGCATGCAGGGATTCAGGGATGCTCCTGAAACTGTGAAATGTCGTGAAAATCAATGTGTGCCAGCTCATTTCTTCCAAAGGGATTGTTCCAGAGGGAGCAGGACTGGCACATCTTGGGCTGCCACAGCTCTCAGCTGCTCCTGGCTGGCTGCAGCTCCCGGCACAGCAGGGTCCTGTCCCCATCCATGGAGCACCCACGGCTCAGACAGGGAGCAGCGAATGGAGGCACTGGGATCGCTCTTCTGCTGCTCTCTGTGAGCTCCATCCTGCCTCCTCCTCCTCGGGAATGGCAGAGGACACTCTGGACACTTCACTATATCCCTGCTCATCCCTCTTTCCTGCAGAGCTCTGGCTGCTGCCCCGGGAGAGCCCGCCAGGCTCCGGGGCTGCCGTGGGACCCTGAGCAATTACCCATGGAGAGCTGGGCCGTGCTGATCATTTGTTAGCTCCACACATATCCCTCCTAATTATAAATCTCTGCTGAGATTTGCATTTTTATGAAATGCTTGTGCTGGAAATCTTTATAGAAAAGCGCACATATTAATTCCATCTAATCTCGGTCATTTCGGGTTCCGTGAGGAAGTGTTTGCAGGGAGCTCCGAAGCTCTAATTTTGCAGTTTCATCAGAGCATTCCTCCAGCTCAAGCTGGACATTTATCTCCCGATTCAGGAGCTGATGGAGCCCTGCAGAGCCTCCAGCTTGCTCCTGGGACATTTAGCCACAGCCATGCCCTTCCAGGGATGCTCAGGGCTTGCTGCAGGTGTGGGATGGAGGTTCAGAAGCCACCCCAGCCCCATCAGTGTCACTGCCTGAGCCATGTCCCACCCTCCAGTTATCTTCTGTTTAATCCACAGTGCCTGGAAATGCTGAAACCCAGCACGTGAGGCCTCAGTATCCTGTGCAAGTGACCTTCTCCCCTCTGCTGGGGACTCCTCAAGTGGCCCTGTCCCACCTGAGCCTCAGAGACAGCAATCCATCAGCAATTTGTATCCCCTTCCAAATGCCTTTGTCTGGAGCCAAAGGGGAGGCAGATTAACTTTTCCTCCCTGAAATATGGCTGCAGGGTGCAAGGGAAGAGAGAAGGCAAATAAGCACAGCAAAGTTAAGCTTTGTGCAGAGAGCTGGAGGCTTAGCAGCACAGATTACAGCAGCAGGTGAGGAGCAGCCCTGGCCTCCACTGTGTAGGCTGCAGAAATCCTGTTAAAGCACAAAGGAGGGTTAGGCACAGCTCCTGGAATGGCTGAGCTGGGAGCACAGCGGGCTGGGGATGGCACAGGAGGAGAGCATCTTGGGGCAGGCTCAAGGAAAGGTCAAGAGCTTTAATTCTTGCCTTGAATAATGCATGAGGTGCCCAGCTCCACAGGAAGTGGTGCCAAGGACAGAACCACATGCAGGGAGGGGTCAGACTGGGCAGTGGTGGGTGGGTGTGCCCTGTCTGTGCCCTCCTTCACATCCAGCTCCCTCAGCACCCACCCACCCTGCCTGCCAGGGCAACAGGTGCCCCTGAACTTTCTGGCCATTAGCTGTTAAAAAGAAAGGAATTTACTAATTAGTCAGTATTAGATCCTTTTTGTCCTGGGGTCTGGCTGATGCAGTGCCACCACCACTGGCCTTGGGGCAGGGCCACTGCCTTGGATTTGCCCCTCGCTGCTGTGTGGCCACGGTGATCCCAGGGGTGACACCTCTGCAGGTATCCCCTGTGCCCAGGACAGACCTGGGGGGGCACTGGGTTTAGCACAGCACCCCCTGCCCTGGCCACTCCACAGCTGCCAGGGTGGCAGGGGATGCTCTTGGACAAGGAAACTCTCACCATCCTCATCCTCCTGTCGGCAGCGCATCCCTGGAGCCCGGCCCAGGCTGTGCCAGTGCTGTCTGTGCCCTTTCATGCAAAACCAAGCCAAATGTTCCCTTTTTCCCAAAGAAAACCACCTGGAGGGCCCCTCAGTTGCCCCCTGAACCACGCAGGGCTGGGAACAAATGCCAGGGCTTTGCAATCCCGGCAATGCTGCCCAGCCCCGGATGCACAGGATTGCCAGAGGAGCTTTAGAAAAGCAGCAAAAGTTTTCCAGCTTATCCACAGCGAATCTCCGGTCCCTGCGAGGTTTGTCCTTCAGTAGGAATTAGAGACGAGCTTGCAGTGCTTTCCTGCGCCATCTGCCCCAGCCGTAGTTGGAATGCAGGGTTGGACTCGGCAATCAGTAGGTAATCCTGTCAGCATCGCTTAGAGAGCCCGGCTCTGTCCTGCCCATCTGATGCTCAGTGCAGCAGAGGGAAAATCACGGCTCCCTCTTGAAAGGAGGGGAGAAATTAAGGTTGACTTTGGCACTGGAAAACAAGCAATCCAGAGATGACAGTGTGCCACAGGAGCTTAAAATAAGCATCAACTAATTCAAACAAAAACAAATCTGCATTGAAAACAGCCTCTTCCCCAGACCACATTCCCGCTTTAAAGTGCCTTTGAAATCTCCCCGGCGCATTTACAACACGCTCCCCCTCCGCCGCTCCCGCTCGAGCTGCTCTGCTGTGTGCTGGCAGGCAAATGAGGGCTGAAGCCTGGGATGATGTTTTCTTATTAGTGCACATGCAAATACTAATAACTAGCTCCCCAGGCTGCGCTGGCTGCCCTGCCCCCTGCTCTGCCCCCTGGCCGTGCCAGCTCCTGGCACCCTGTGCTCTGCCCAGCCCCCCTCCCACCGGCAGGAGAGGGCAGACTGACTTCCAAAATACCCCTCAGCACATTTATTAACTCAGGGCAGAGCCCAGCTCTGCTCTGCAAGGGGCACAGCCCAGGCTGAGCTCCAGTAGCTTCAGCTCTGACCCTCCTCATCCTCATCCTCAGAGGCTCGCAGCTCTTGCCAGAGCAGCTTGTCCAGCAAAGAAAAGCATGCAGGAAATCAGGCAGCCACCCTCCAGTGGAGCTGATGTGAAAACCACCAGGGCTGCTCTGTAAATGGGGCTCTTTGGGTTTCCTGGCTCTTTTGTAAGCGCTGCAGTGTCCGAGCTGGTGCTGCTGTGCCAGGCTCTGAGGGGAGCCAAGGTGGCACAAGCACCTGGGCAGGGCTTGGATCCACCTGGGACAGTGGAAGGTGCCCCTGCCCGTGGCAGGGGGCTGGAATGAGCTGATCTCTCAGGTCTCTCGCAACTCAAACCATCCTGTGATGCTGTGAGTTTCTTTGCTAGTTCCAGGTTTTGGAGCAGATTATGAATTGTTTGATATGGAATTTCAAATGATCACTTAAGTAGCTAATTAGCTCGTAGCAACTTCGAGCAACCTGGGTGTAGTGTGTATTTAAGTGTTTAATGCCTTTTTTTTCTCTCTCTCTTCCTTTCTAATTGGCATTTAATTAAAAGAATAAATAAAAAGAAGAAAAGCAGATTTGCCTGGGCTGCTCGGGTTTAAATATTAAACTGCTTGGGTTTAAATATTAAACAGTTGCTGCAGTTTGGGCCCTGCAGCTGAGGGGAGGCAGATGGGGATGGCACAGGTCCCCAGAGGGTCAGACCATGTCCCTGCTCCTGGGTGGCTGCAATTAAAACCCGGCCTGTGTTTGCCACAGCGGGTGAAGAACTGCCAGGAAAAGGAAAAGCCCCGAAGTTTAACGTTCACATCTCCATCAGATTTTGGGTGGATCTGCTGCCAAAACCCAGCCAAAGCGCCTGCCTGTGTATTGGGAGAGCCTTAATGGGGCAAAGTAAACCCAAAGTAACATTTGAAAGCTGGAAGATGAAAGTAGATCACAGGGCAAAGATCAAACAATCTAGAACCACTTCTGAGCCTTTTAGTGCTGTGGATTATTAGCATTTGAAAGTGAAGAGCATTAGGGGAAGCAGAGGATGGGGGGCAAGGGCAGGAATTTCTGTTGTGCAGAGGAGAAGTGAAGCGAGTGACAGTGGAAGGGGAAGGATGCAAATGATCTGGATCAGGGAGGGTGCAGGGGGAGCTCTGCAGAGGGGCAGTGGTACGATGGTGGCCAGCAGGGAGGGGACTGTGAGCCAAGAGCCTGGCCTGGCCCGGCCTGGCCCGGCCTGGCCCTGCCCTGCCCCGCCTTGCCCCGCCCTTCCCTGCCCTCCTGCCCATCCCAGTGGTGATAAATGAGTGCAATTAGCCCGAGGGGCACATGGGGCAGGACACTGGGGTGCCCCAGCAGCTCCAGGTGCAGGTGAGATTTTGGCTGGCGGCCTCGGAGGGAGGGAGAGCCAGGGTGGATGTGTAATAAGCAGCAAAGCTGCCTGTCCCCAGAGGGGCTCGCTAGTACAGGAGATTGCTCAGCAGTGTAACCACCCAAGGGCTCTACACACAGCTCTGACTGGACTCCCCAGAAAATCAATCCGGCTTTTTCACCACTTTTGACAGGGTGTTCTAATATTAATCTACTCCCCTTGTCAGTCAGCTCTGCTAACAAAGGCTCTAATGATCTTTAACCAGGCACAAGAAACACCACACAGGTAGGTGGATGGCTCCTGCATTCTTCCAGATGGAAAAAATCCCACCCTTTGCATTGGTGAAGGACTTGCATTGCTGCAAAAAGCAATCCCCCTGCAATTATTATCGACAATAAAACAATGCAAAGAGCGGCAGGGCAAGGCTGAGCCCAGGCAGGGAACGCCTTTCACCCCTCCCATGCCACAGGGAGAGCTGAGCAAAGGCAGGGCTGGCGTGGGGAAGGTGCTGGGGAGGAAAGGGGTGCCAGGGACTGAGAGTGCCCCGAGGCACGGCACTGATGAGCGCCCTGCTGCCACCCAGCTCTGCATAGCCCCGGGGAAACCGAGTCCTCCCGGAGAGCGTGTGCAGCTCCTGCCCCTCTGATCAAGGCTGTTCCCTTTCTCCTGCACAGTTTCCGTGTCTCTGCCTCTGACTCAGGGCGAGCTCATCCCCCTGACAGCTCCACAGACACCCGACAGACGCCTCTCCCTCTCTGTTCTAATTAGGCAGGTCCAGAGCTGTGGGTGCTGGCAGGGTGGAGCTGCTGTGTGCCCGGAGGGGCTGGGAGCGCTCTGTCCCCCTGCCCGAGTGCCCACTGCCCTCGCACCAGCCAAACCCAGCCCTCCATCACCTCCATCACAGATTTGGGCACCCCTGCCTCCCCCAGATCGATTCCTCCCAGCGAGGTGTGACCCCCGCGGGGCGGGGGCTGCCAGACCTCATTTGGAGGTGTGGAACAGGCTTGGTTTGGCGCTAGATGTGTCTCAGAGTCTAATCACAGGCTGTGGCCCGATTTTTCTGAGCAGAAATAGGTGTTTTCTCACGTGTCTGCCCTTCCCTGGCACAGGCACAGGCAGCTGTGAGCCCCCAGCCTCCATGGAGCATCCCTCTCCTCAAACAAAAGCAGCACGATGGACACGGGGCAGAGCTGGGCTGATTTCAGCCCTGAACAGTGTTTATTCATTTCTTTTTATGCACTGGGGTGTGTTTTTTCATCAAGGAACCACCTGGGTTTGTACAAGGTGGCTGCCTGGGGCTGGAGTCAATTCCCCAGCCTCTCCTGCCCTGCTGTGGCTGTGCTGATGTTTTGATATTTTGATATTATTTTGATGTTTTGGTGGCTGTGCTGGTGCCTCTCCTGACTCAGCCCCAGCACTGGGACAGCAGAGAGGGTGGCTGCTCTGGGGTGGGGGACACAAGCAGGGGATCCAGCTCTCCGTGCTCATCCTCAAACCCTCCCACTCCCATCCCAGGCTCGGCAAGGCTGGGGCAGATTTTCCAGCAGCACGAGCAGTGCTGAGCCCTGCAGGGCTGAGCATTCACGCCTTGCCTCTGCTTCAGTCAGGCACAGCAGAGAGGAGATGCTGGAAATCAGAGAGGGAAAAGGGATCATGATCTGATCTGGGGGTTAACAGGCCCCCCAAACCAGCTGGATCCTTCCCTGGGATTCATTATACAGCAAATGGAATCACAAATACTTAGTCACAATTAATGTCTCACAGGCATCATTGGGAAATGCCAGTGACGTGGCCTGAGGAGCCCCCTGATGCTGGAAAAGGAGGTGTGGGCAGGATTGCACTTGCCAGGATGTTCCAAACAGGTGCAGAGCTTTGTTTTGCTTCCCTCCTCAACACAACTCCTCATTATGTATCTTGTGATATGTGAACATGCTTGGAAAATGGATTATCCTCCCCAGCTGCTCGCTGCCAAGGCACAGCCTTCCCCAGCGCCTTTAGAGCTGCTCCAAAGTGGAGGTGTGTCCCTTTCCTGTTCCAGGAATGTCACAGGGAAAGGATCACTCTGGGCAGAGGGGAGATGAGATTTGAGAGCAGCTGAGCACTTCCAGCACTCAGACAAGGCCATCCCTGATGGGACCTGGGCAGGAGCAATGTAGCACAGCTGCTCCCCTGGCCCAGGGTGTGGGACATCACCAGCAATGGCAGTCACTGCCTTGGGTACCATGCCTTGGATAATACAGTCTGCAAGTATATTTTAATATTTCTATTTATACATCTTACATATTTTATATATTTATTTTATATCTCTTTTATGCATTTTATATTTAGATTTACATTTAGATTTAGATTATTTACATTTAAATTTATAGTGATAGTTATAGTTATATTGATACAGTTATATATATATATATATAGTTAGTTATAGTTACATGTATATATATATATGCATATGTATTTATGTATTGCTATATTGATATATTGATATACTGATATATTGATATATTTATATACAGCCCCTGCTCTCCCCAGGGCACACCAGCCCCTGATGGGCTCCTGAGGACACCCATTAATAAATAAACTTAACAAAGCACCACTCACCTTCCCCGCGGGCTGGGCAGGGCGCTGTAATGGAAGTTTTAGCTCAAGCAGCAATGACTTTGACCGTGCAAAATTACACTCTATTCTGGCCAAATTAACTAGGTAATGCCTTGCATTAGTGTAAAATCCTCCATCAAACCATGAAGGCTGCCGTTAAAACCACTCAAGGCCAAAATGTGTGCTGGTAGGAGAAGAGGGCTGCTCGTTAGAAGGCCACAGGGAGGATTTTTCATCTGCTCTGCACCTCATGGACAAAGCAGGGGCAGGAATTCAACAGCCTGGGCCTGGAGGGGACAGCCCTGCCTGGCCCTGCTCAGCCTGGGGGTCCCAGCTCCTCTCGGGGCTCCTCTTTGCTGTGAGGATCCATCAGACACAGCAGGCACCTCTGGAAACATCTGGCAACATCCCCTCAGCAAAGGGAAAGGGGAGAAACTGCAGAAGAACCTATTTGTTTTGCAATTATGGCTGAAATAAAAAATTACCTCGTCTAATTAGGCCTCTCTGAGTACGAGAGCCCTGCAAAATAAACCCCACTTCACTGTGGAGGCCTGTGCGAGTCCCTCTTGCACTTTATATGTTTAAGTGGAAGTGTGGAAGGTCAATATACTATGTAAATTTTCACAAATTTGGCTAAGCTAAAATGATTACTCTAATGTGTATGCAAATTAGCTTAATTGATAATGACTTCTCTGGTAATTTTAAAGGGGGGGAAATTATTCCAATTGTGACAACCCTCCAAAGTGTTTCTTTGCCCAAAAAAGAAATGATATCTTGACAAATTAAAGAGAATATAATGAAATCAGATTAATTAATGCTAAGACCAATTAGCAGATGCAAAGAGAGAGAGAGAGATTTACAGAAGCAAAATTCACTAGAGGAAGGCTACGAGAATTCATCACCTTTCAAGATGTTTCTATCCCTTGGTTTCCTTCGGAGCAGTGAGTTCGTTGCCAAGATGAATGCTTGGCTGTGCCAAGGGAGGGTTTGGACAATAAGAGGGCAGAGGAACCAGTCTGGAGGTGATGAGGGTGCAGGCAGAGCAGCAGACTGGCACCACCAGACCTCTGAGAGCCTTTCCCTGGCACCAGCCCAGTGCCCACCACAGCCCCTGACCCTGGCATATCCCACAGGGAACATTAATTACCCCAAAATGGAACCTCAGAACGCGCCAAGCCACCACCATAAACCTCACACGGAGCCATAAAAATAATTACCAGCAACACCGTGTGTAATATCCTTCTGTGTCATCTCTCTCCTGTTGGTAATAAAGCTTCCTAACACATTAAGTGCGAGGGAGGGCCTGTTATTCACCCTGTAATTAGACCGTGCTGCAGAACACTTCCTGGGGAAGGCAGTGTGGAAAGGGGAACCTGGGGAGCACCCAGGGGTCCCTGGGCAGTGCTGGGGAGATGGAGGGGCACCCAGGGAGTCCCCAGGATCCCACAGTGAGAAACCCCCAAAGCCTGCACTGGAACTCCCAGGGAACCCCCTGGGTCCATGCTCTGGGATCTCTGGGGGGCTGCATTCCCAGCCCAGCTCCATCCCCATCACCCTGGGCACACGCAGAGCCTGCCCACACTCTGAGCTGGAGGCTGGGGCACCCCTCTGTTGGTAGAACTCCCACATGACTCATACAGGCTGCAACCTGTATGAAAGTAAATTAACTTTACTTTTAAATCCAATTCACAGCCCTCATCTCACAGCCCTGCTGATCCTCTGCTACCCACAAACACAGTGGTCCCATAAACACCCTGTCTGTCTTTCCACTGGGTTTTTTTGGCCACTCTCTTTTCTCTCTTTCTCTGTTGTTGTCATTTTGTCACCTACAAAGGCGAGCAGCGAGAAGGAGGGGAAGCTGTGCCGTGATCAGCCGCAGCGATCTCTCCTCGCTTCATTTTCCTGGGCGATTTGTTAAACTTTAAAACATTAAAGACAGGCTGGGGGGGCTGATGTGTTTTTTTCAACTTTGTCTCTCATTTGTTAATTGTGCTCATCAGTGAAAATCATTCGTGGCAGAGCCGGGGGAGCGAGCAAACCCGAGGAAGGAGCTGATCATATGCAGAGGAAATAGCTCAGATGTGAAAATCCTTCAGCCGGGGAGATTGCGCTGTTTATTCACACAAGTGTCCCGCTGTGCTTCAGAAACGCCCTGATTTAATGCGGTGCTGCAAAGGTGTTTGTTGGTATGGAGCCCCATCCCTGGGCACTCTCCCACACACTGAGGAGAGGCCTGGCAGAAGTTCTGACTT
The DNA here is from genome assembly GCA_030060385.1 of Muscicapa striata striata. Lineage (NCBI taxonomy): Eukaryota > Metazoa > Chordata > Aves > Passeriformes > Muscicapidae > Muscicapa > Muscicapa striata. Next base: position 658,138 of record JAREIS010000122.1, read on the forward strand.
GGTGCCTTTTTGATGGTTAGAGAATCACTGAGGTTGGAAAAGACCTCCAAGTTCACTGAACCCAACCTGTGTCTGATCCCCACCTTGTCCCCAGCCCAGAGCACTGAGTGCCACCTCCAGTCCTTCTCTGAACACCTCCCTGGAGGTTTCTTTCCATGAAGAAATTCCTGCTGGTGTCCAACCTGAGCCTCCCCTAGCCATCTCCTCTTTCCCTGCCCCTGCACTCCAGAATGTTCCACTCTAGAATTATATTCCACTCCAGAATGTTCCACTCCAGAATGTTCCACTCCAGAATGTTCCACTCGAGCACAGAGAGCTTTGGGAGGTGTTTGTATGAGCAGATGTTCCTCCTCTCTGCCTTGGAGAGGAGCCTGGCCAGGGGCTGCCAGCGGGTGGGCTCTGCCCAGACCCTGCCAGTGCCTGTGGAGGGCAGGGGGGGCTGAGCAGCCCCTCGTGCTGCCCCAAACCCACCCCTGAGCCCGGCAGGAGGATGAGCAGCCCCAGCTCTGGCTCGCCAGGGTGAGCAGCTCTCCTCTCCAGCTGCTGGAGCACCGCTATTACTGCGAAAGCAAGCAGCGCTCACCGACAACGTCTTCCAAGTTTCATTTTCCTCTGTAATGGAAAATGCAAGAGCGAGATTTCAGCCTGTGAGCCCTTCTCTGAAAAAACAAATATCTTTCCAGCGCTGGACAGCCTGCCAATCAGGCACAAAATTGCTGGCTTCTCTTTCTCCCCTGAAGGAATGCCTCTGCATACAAAGATACCAGGAAAACTTCAGGGCCGCGGGATAAAAGGCCCTTCTCTGCCTTTCAGAGAGTGATTTGCAATGCATTGCTTCAGCATAATTTCCCATCTCCAGTGCTCACAAAGGAAGCTCTGTTGCTATCTGAGAGTTTAATAATTTCTCTCCCCTCCACCTTGCATTCGGAATGCATCTTCCAACACCTCTGCTCCTGCTCTCAGCTGGGCTGCAGCTCTGCCCGCTCTCTCCCTCTTAGGTAGAGCTAAAGTGGTAATAAACCACAGCCTTAGCATTCGAAGGACATCCTGAGCCCGGGGGCGGGCGGGACGCTGGGCTGGAGCAGGGACACGGCATGGATAGCCCTGGGACACCAGCCCTGTCACTGGAACAAGCTCCCAGCAGCTCCATCCCTTGCTCCCACCACTGAGATGTGGCCAGGACACCATCCCTCATCCCAGGGCAGCAATGATCCCATCCCCACGGCACCTCCCACATCCCCCCTGCACCACCCAGCAGCAAGCTGCCTGCAGGGTTTGTGCTCCTCGGGCTTTGGGTCACACCGAGCTGGTCTGCAGAGTCCCGAGGGAGAACTCATCACCTGCCTTCAGCCCAGAGAATTTGTATAAGTTATTCCCCAAAGCCTGCAGTCCCCACAGGACATATTCTTTATCCATTTAGCCAGGAATGCAGCTATTAAGAGCCTGCAGACATACAGCATTTGCAAAATTAGCACAAGAGGCTCCAAATAATCCATAAATCCATCTGTTACACGAGCCACATCTGATCATCTCTTTTCCCTGTAGCCTTCCAAGGGGAAATGCTACAATTCCTCCAGCAATGGTAGCGACCATTTTGTGTGTTCAGGCACGAGCCCCCCGTTCCCAGGCTGGCAAAGGTGAGTGGGGAGACACGGAGCTGAAATCTGTGCTGCTCCTCAGCCTGTGCCCGTGCAGGGACTCTGCATTCCTGCACAAATAAATAAATGTCTCTTGGCTCTCACTCACCGCAGCCTGACCCCTGCATATCCAAACGTGTGCAAAGGCTTCTCCTGCGCAGGGCAGGAGCGTTTCCACAGTTATGGGGACAAGGAGCTGCTCCATTATTTATCAGCACAGCCCTGCAGAGTTTGGCCTCAGCCCCTGGGGAAGCACAGTGACTGTGCCAGTGTGGGGCACCCCTGGCAGCCGACCAGGGGATGGATTGTTCATCATCCCTGGCACAGATGAAGGGACAGCCACGACCAGGAGTAGAAGTGCTGGTTCCCCCTCCAGGCTGTGGAGGAGACCCCTGTCCCTTGGAGCCCCAGCACAGAGCTCAGTGACTGCTGTGTTTACTTTGGGCACGGCTTGGCTCACAGCACAACTGTACACACATCAATAATTCAGGCCACTAAAGGCTGCTGCGGCAGCGACTTTCCAGGGGATTTAATGTTCCCGTCCCTCACGTTCCTGCCACAGCAGAACAGAGAAATTACAGCTGGACTGGAAGGAGCAGGTTCCCCTCTCCAGCTCCTGGGCTAGGCTCACCCTGGGAGCTGTGGGCACCTGATGGGCAGCCAGCCATACCAGAGGCTGCTCCCTGCTCCCACCCGCTCCTGGGGCCTCTCCTGCAGTCCTTGACATTTCCCTTCTGAAGGGGCAAGTCCCTGGTGCATCCTCCCAGAGTAATTGTGAAATTATTATGGTTGGTGTTTTAATTTAAATTGGATGGAGAAATGTTGTACTGCGGCTGCCTCATTTGCTATGGATTTTCACTTAACCAAATTGATTAGTCAACCAACTAGACTTACCTTGGAAGTTGTAATCATTCATTATTAGATCTAATTTTCGTGTCGCTCCCAGACTACGCTCAGAAATGGAAGTGCAAGGACTTTAATGGAGTCAGGGCGGAGCGTCTGAACCCTCGGAGCTGTCACCGCTGCCTGCCTGGTCAGGGCACGGTGCCGGTGCCAATGCTGCATCCCATCCCCTTCCTGGGATGCAGGAGCAGCGGCCAGGCTGCTCGGGAATGGCCATGGAACAAAGGCATCCCTCCCGTGGCTTGTGGTGCAAATTAATCAGTGAGAGGAAGGAATCACACCTTTCACCCAACACACCTTTTCCCAAAAACGTGTTTCTGGCATTCAAACTCCACTAATTGCACCAGGTCTCGCTCCCAGCGCGCTCTGGGTGCACAGAGGGGCCGGGGGGAGATCGGGGACAGCAGGGACAGACCCAGCCCAGCACTGTCCTTCCCAGGGATGGGGACAGAGGTGCCACACAAACTCTGCTCTCCGTGTGCCCGCATCTCCGGGCAGCTCTGATTGCTGCCAGGCACCGCAGAGGCCACTACCTCTTTAAATAAACAGGCTGCATGCCAATTAATACCTTTAATTAACAGAGAGCGCTTGCTGGAGGTGCTTGGGCTGGCTCTCCCAGATGGATTCTGTGCCTCTTGGTCTGGACAGTGCAGTTCTGCCCAGGCACTGCCCTGCCCTGCCAATTAAAATGCCTGCGAGGAGGAGATACGGCGGGTGGACGGACAGAGGGACAGCGAGAGACAGCGAGGGACAGGTGGCACAGCCGGGCCTCCTGCAGGGACCAGGAGCTCCACACCTCCCGCCGGAGGCAGATCTTTATTTAAAGCAATGTATTAACGTCTCCAAAAGCTTTTAGCGGAGGCCATTATCCCCTGCCCCGAGGATCGATGAGTTTTAATTCCCTCCGAGCTATTTGTTTGCCTTCGCTCCTGTTTTTCAGATGCAGGAGCCACCTTTAACGAGACGAGGGAGCCCTTCGAGAGACACCGCTCGCTGCCTCTTCCCTTGAAACTACTGGAAGTTCATTTTCAAAGCAGGGCAGTTTTCTTAGAATCGATGCATATCAACCAAAATCAATAGTTACTTTACGCAGATGGGCCGAGACACCTCAGCGATAGCACTCGGTGCCATCGGTATCCAAATCTGTGGTTTTCAACAAGTCGATTCATTCAAGCAGCTGCTACTGTCTTTTGGCTTAATCTGTTTGTAGACGAGGCAGTTCCTGGCCGTGGAGCCCGCTGATATCCCTGGCAATTTGGGGGCCACAGCTCCCCACGCAGGGAGCTCTGCCCGTGCCCAGCGGGCCGTGGCTGCTCCTCCCAAACCCACAGCGAGGCGCCCAGCCCGGCTCAGCATCCCACGGGGGACTCGGGCTCGTCCCTTCCCTTCCTCCAGACCCCGAGGGGCTCTGCTGGAGCCCCCCGAAGCCCTCGCTGCCCGTGGGGTGCCCAGTTCCCCTCCGGAGGAGCATCCCAGCCGCTGCTGCCGCTGGCTGTGTTGCCATGGAGAAGGATGCTGCGCCAGCGGCCGCACAAAGGACGCGGCGCTTGCCGAGCGCGCCGGGGATGCTGCGCTAAGGGCGAGCGCAGCGGGGCCGGGGCTCGCCTCCTGCCTTCCCTCATGGACAGGTCCCACAGCTCATCCCTCGTCCCTTCTCTCACCCTGTGCAGCCACCACACTCATCCCAGGGACACACGAGCGTGGGGTGGGTGACACCCCGGCACTGCAGCCCGTTCGGGTTCATCAATTCTCATTTGCTCTATAGCGTTTGATTTTTGAGCGTCTCCCAGACACTTCCTCACTTTAGTACAATTGATGGGATCATGTGTAATTTGTAAATGATGTTAAGTGAGGTAATAACACTCTGGGAACCGAGTGAAACTCATAAATTATTAAAAATTACTGCCCTGAAATGTTACCACTTTGCTTTTGCACCTGACTGATGGCTCAGGCCCTGTCTTCTCTGCCCCCAAGACCTTCAATCCCACTCTGCTCCATCCATTACACCTGCACGGAAACCCGGCGGGGAGAGCGCGGGGTGAGCCAGAGGAGCAGCTTAGCCAGCACTTTCTCTGCTGAACTTCAGGAAGAACAGCACTCCAGAGCTCTCTCATCCTCCCTGAGACCTGCCCGGGAGGCTCCTGCTGGGTTAAGAAATCCTCTCTGTGGTGTGCCCGGAGCTTTCATGTCGGCACAGCTCGACTGGCACTTGCAGCTGCCCTGTCCCCAGCCAGCCCCAGAGGGAGGGGCCCTCCTGCTGGATGCTCACACAGGATCCCCAGAACAGCTGCTGAGGTTTTGGGTCCCCTCCCTGCACCCAGCAGCTGCACAATAACGTGATGCCACAGCAGCATCACACCCTGGGCAGAGCAGAGTCCCTCGAGCTGGGCTGGACACCCCTGGCAGTGCCAGGCCTTCTTGGGCTAATTCCTTGGGGTAAAATAGGATTTTCCTGGAGACCGCAGTGAGGAACAGAGCCAGCTGCAGCAAGAGCAGCAGTGCTCTTGGTTTGCTCTCCTGTGCAGGCAGAGCACAGCTCCACTGCTGCTCCCAGGCCACAGAGGACATTGAGGAGCTGAAGGTAGAGCTGCCCTGTTCCTGGGGCTGTGAGGATGCTGAGGAGGAGGCTGAAGGCTGAACTGCCCCACTCCCAGGGAAGGAGCACGCTCATGGCTCATGCATTTTTCAGGCCCAGGGCTGCAGCCTGGCCCCCTGCAGACATAATGACTGCGCTGGCCTGGATGCAGAGCTGGGCTGGGGGAGCTTTTCCTGCACTGGCAGAACAGACTGAGCCCAGTGAGAGCTGAGCATTACTTATAATTTAAGTTACAGTCTGCTGCTCAAACCCAATGGTTAAAAGTGGTTAGATGCCAGCATGCCTTTGGAGGAAGGAGCAGGATGGGAGAGAGGAGAGCTTGGTGCTTCCCACCTCCCAATCCAGGGCACCTGGAAAACCCTTTGCTCAGGTTCTGACCTACTTTGCATGGCAGAAGCCACCTCCAGCATTTACTAAAGGAGGCAAAATGGCAAAATACAACCCAGCAAGCTGTGAAAAGAGTAAGCCCATTGCTCTGTATGGCAGACAGAGGAAATTTGGGAACACCACTGCAGGTACTGACCACAGACCCTCCAAGAGGAAACCACACTGGGGCAGCTTCTCCCTCATGCTCCAGCACCCCAGCACTGCTGCCCCATCCTCACCCTCTGCCTGGCTGCACAAGCATCCTCAAAATGAAATCCTCAGCACAACAGCTGCTGAGGGGAAGAGCTCAAATGAGAGGAGAAAGCGACTTCAGAGCCGGCGGCGAGACAGGGCCCAGGTTACCATAAAAACGTTTTGTCAAAACTTTTTCCCTCCCACAGAAAACAAGGTTTTCAATCAAACCCTTTCTGGTTGAAAGCAATCTGCTTCCTCTGAGCAGCTTTCCAGACCCAGCAGCTTGGGCCAAAAACGTGTCACTTTTAAGCCAGCATTTTTCTCATCTTTCCACAGATGATTTTTCACTTTCAACAAAGTCACAAACCATCCCCTGACTGGCACCAGGCCGGTTACAGAGTGCAGGCATGCAATGGGATGTGATAAGGGAGTGGAGATACCCTTTTGTGACTTTTCCTCTGCCTCTCTCTTCTCTTTCCTCCACGTCTCACCCAAAAAATCTCAGCATTCCAGAGCAAGAAGAGCTCATCTGCCTTTGAGGGGAAAGCCAAGATGGGAAGGGCAGGACAGAGCTCTGTGTGTGTCCCCAAAAAGGTGTGTGACAAGTCAAGCAAACCCCTGAGCACAGACCTGGGCACCATGGTGGGGTCAGCCTGGGGGCTGCATCCTGCCCACTCTATCCATGCAGCACCCTGTGAGCTGTCAAATCCCATTTTTGGAAGCAAATTGCTTTTACAATTAATTTTATTACTATTACAGCACCAAGTTTTTGTATTGGCTTAATAAACATAATCAGGTTTTGCCCTCAGCCTCCTTCCCTACTCCCGCTTCTTTCCCTGAGCTGGGCAATTTGGGGAGAGGGAAAGGCAGGCGCAGGCTGAGTAATTAAAGTTTCAGTTGTTGTTTGTTAATGACACACGTTTTAATTACCCTGTCTGTGCCCAAGCACTGGTGCTGGCCGTGGCTGCTGCAGGAGCACCCAGCCCCAGCCCAGGCTCGCCGGCAGCAGAGCAGCTCCTGCCAGGGCTGCTCCCTCCTCCCTCGGCCAGGAATTGTGCATTGCCATGGAAACGGGAGGATGGGGCAGCTCGCCCTTTCCTTGTGCCACCCGTGGGAAGAGCTCTCAGCTGCCCCAGCCGGAGCCCCCAGCCCAGAGGGGACCCCAAGGCTCCATCCCAAACCTTTGGAGCCCATCTCCCAGAGCTGAGGATCGCCTCATCAGCACTGATACCTTCATCAGGCAATCGAATCCAAAAGATCCCACCCAGCCTGGCAAGCGCTGTGCTCCACACCCCGTGCTGACTGGCATTTATTGCATCACCCACTTCAAATTTTTTATTAATGAGGTCCCACATCAGCTCTTCCATTATATGTCCAGGACTGATGGCCGCCTGACAGGGCTGTAATCACCCACATTATCCCACAGGCTCCTTGGAAATGCTGCCATGCCACGAGGCTTCCTGGAGCCTCCTGGCCAGGACAGGCAGCGAGCGCCGTGCCCGCTCCCCACCAGCAGCTCTGCCAGACGCAGCCAGCGGGGCTCTCTGGCCTGTCATTTTATTAATTCCTAATTTCCAATTTGCAGGAGGAGAGAACCTTAGCCCTCCATCTCGCCAGCCCAGCAATCACAGCGATGAGCCAAGTATCTCTGGACAGTCTTTAATTTATTTCCCGGCGCACACGGACACTGCTGAGAGACTTGATGGCACCAGCTTAAACATAATAAATTACTCAAGTATCAGAGATTAGTTAATAAAGTGTCAACCGCTTGTAAAGTGCTGCTTTGTCAAAGATACAAAATATTCCTGTGTTTCTCCCAAGATAAATAGCCGGGATGGAGGAGTGCCCATCTCTGGGCATGGCTGCAGTGGGTGCTCCGGGCGTGCAGCATCCCTGCCCCGGGAATGGGGCTGGCGCTGCCCCACACTGACTTTGGTTATCCCAGTCTGTCCCCATCCTTCTCCCAGCTCCGGCACCTGCCCTCCCACCAGCAGGGCCGCCTGTCCTGCTGACACCCTCCAGCCCAAAGGACACGAGCCACAATCCCTGCTGGAGTCCCCCGGCAGCACGGGAAACCTTCTGCTGCCTCCAGGACGGAGCCAAATCACCGCTCAGGCTGAAAATTCCCTGTGACTGGCCGTGGTTTGGAGGACATCCCAGGCAAACAGAGCAGAACCTGGGCCAGGCGCTGCTGGGAGCTGCCAGCCTGCACACCGTGACCTGCCCAGGGCTGCGGGTCCGGGTCAGGGGAGGGCTGCACTGAGCCCCCAGCCCTTCCCCTTGGCTCCCACTAACTCAGAATGCTGTGGGGGCCCTTTGGCAGAGCCAGCGCCTCGCACAGCCTGGCCACACGGTCACAGAGGCCCCAGGAGATGGGCAATGAGATTAAACAGTCTGTTCCCAATGAGTGGTGTAGAGGCTGTGCAGGAACACTGAGGCATTGGCAGCCTCGAGGTGTTGATGCAACGCCAGAGTGGAGCTCATGAGGTATTTCTGCCCTTGTGCTGCTTGATTTAATTACCAGAGAACAGAAAATGTGGTTAGAGAAGGGTAATTAGAGAGGGGGAGGGGATTACTTGGGGGTAAAAATATAAAATATTCTCCAGGGAGCTCTGGGGAGCCCCATGTGATGCCCAGCACTGCTCCCACCGTGTTGGGCTGGGGGATGCTCTGAGCACCGATGGCTCGAGGCCTCCCTCGCTTCATTGCACCCCAGCAGCCGTACCAGGAGGAGATAAAATCCTGAACGAGGCTTTCAGATCCCCTGTATTGTGCTCGAGAGTCTGCAGGTTGTGTTTTGGCTTTTCCATCGCTGTGGAGCTCCGTGTTTAATCCAAACCCACGAGTGACTTCACAGCGCCGGAACGGCGGATCCGCCACCGTCTGCCTGCCCTGCACAAATGTCCCTGCTCAAGCCTCCCTGCACGAATCTCCTGCTCAAGCCTCCCTGCACGAATCTCCTGCTCAAGCCTCCCTGGCTCCTGGCCAGGCAGATCCTTCCCTCTCCCCGGAGCGCCAGCGCTGCCGTTCCCTGTCACAGCAGCTCTGTTGATGCCATTGGTGCCGAGCCCGCCGCCGCTGCTGACTCACAGCCGAGAGCCACCCTGCTCCTTGGAAATAGCTAATGAGAAGCTGGGTTTCGAGGGAAGTTTCCTTGACAGGCCAGGCTCAGCTGCTGGAATCACATCCCTCACTGTTTGCCTGCCCAGTGCAGGATTTTCCACGGACCAGCACTCCCACTGGCTATCCAACCTCACACAGTGCTTTTACTGTTTACAGACACTTAGTGGGGACTGTCCCAACCTGGGACAGACATTCTGGGTGCCAGCAGCCCACCTGACCAAGCAGGCAGCTCAGGATATCCCAAACTGCTTCCAGCAGTGCCCACACCCCACAGCAGAGCACCGACCTCCCATTCCATATAAACACAGCAATAAACACGGCCTGAGGCTCGCATAGAGCTCAGTTCCATCATCAGCCCGCACCAGAGGCTGGGATGGGGGCAGGACAGGGTTCTGTGACCGAGCATAGCCAAAGCCGGGTTCAGCCCTCTGTGGTTCTCCTCTTCCTCTCTGCCTGTGCCGGCCCTGCTGTGTTGCTAAGCAATGGGAAGAGCAAACCCAGCCTGACCTGCTGCAGATAACTCCTGCTGGGCTGGGCAGCGTGCCTCAGCACACGGACCGTGGGTCCTGCATCCCCCTGCGCCCCTCGGAGCCCGTGCCAGGTGTCCCCTCGCCATGGGAACAGGGGTGCCAACCTGCCCAGGCCGTGCCATCCCTGCCAGCCCCATCTCCTGGGGGCTCTCAGCTGATCAATGGGAGCTCTGACACGGCTGCGCTGCAGATCAAACCTGCCAGCCCTGTTTACACGCTGTGTGACTCCCAGTCAATAATCCTCGCTGGAAAGATCTGCTGTGTTTGCTCGATGCAACCTTTGGGGCTGAGGAAACCACCAAGGCTCGGAGAAAAAAAAAAAAAACAAAAACATTTTACACAGGATTTCCTTATTTAAGCCTCAGCACAATAACAGCAGCGTTTTCCTGCTGCTGCTCCCGCCTGGCACAGAGGGGAGCGGTGCTGGCTCTCGGGGAGAGCCGTGCTCCTCAGGAGCGTTAATCAGCACGTACGGAGCACTGCCTGGGGACAGGGCGCACGGAGGGAGCCGGGCTCGCTATCCTGCTGGAAAGGCAGAGGGGGGTGAGTGGAAAAATGCTGCTTTCTGTGCTTTACACAGGGCTCCGAGTGAGCGGGCGAGGCAGCGCCGCTGGGAGCCGGCTGGGATCCCTGCACTGGGCTCAGCAGCCCTGTGCCACACCCCGGGAGAGCTGTGCCAGGGGATCACTGTGCCAGGGGATCCCTGTGCTGGGGGAGCCCTGTGCCAGGGGATCCCTGTGCTGGGGAACCCCTGTGCCAGGGGATCCCTGTGCTGGGAATCCCTGTGCCAGGGAATCCCTGTGCTGGGAATCCCTGTGCCAGGGAATCTCTGTGCTGGGAATCCCTGTGCCAGGGAATCTCTGTGCCAGGGAATCTCTGTGCCAGGGGATCCCTGTGCCAGGGGATCCCTGTGCTGGGAATCTCTGTGCCAGGGGATCCCTGTGCTGGGGAAACCCTGTGCCAGGGGATCCCTGTGCTGGGAACCCCTGTGCTGGGAACCCCTGTGCCAGGGAATCTCTGTGCCAGGGGATCACTGTGCCAGGGGATCCCTGTGCTGGGGAAACCCTGTGCCAGGGGATCCCTGTGCTGGGGAACCCCTGTGCCAGGGAATCTCTGTGCTGGGGAACCCCTGTGCCAGGGAATCTCTGTGCCAGGGAATCTCTGTGCCAGGGGATCCCTGTGCTGGGAAATCTCTGTGCCAGGGGATCCCTGTGCCAGATAATCCCTGTGCCAAGGAATCCCTGTGCTGGGGAATCTCTGTGCCAGGGAATCCCTGTGCTGGGAATCCCTGTGCCAGGGAATTTCTGTGCTGGGGAACCCCTGTGCCAGGGAATCTCTGTGCTGGGGGATCTCTGTGCCAGATAATCCCTGTGCCAAGGAATCCCTGTGCTGGGGGATCTCTGTGCCGGGAAATTTCTGTGCTAGGGAATCCCTGTGTGGGATGGCAGTGGCAGGGGCTGGGGAGCCCAGCGTGATCCCCCCACAGTGCAGTGATTCCCTCAGAAAAGGGGAGCCCTGCTCTTCAGGAGCCACCAGGTTCTGGAGAAGCTGGGACAGAATTTTCAGTGTGCAGGGATAGCGGGAGCATCCCTTGGAACATCCCTTGGAACATCCCTTGGAACATTCCCTGGCTGCTCCAGTGCTCTTGGGAAAACCCAGTCCCACGTATGCAGGCAACCAATATGATATCAGGAAAAAAAGCAGGTGAGTTGACTGACAACAACTCATGGAGTTATTTTGGGAGGAAATCTCTCTTCCCAGGCGCTCCTGCACAGGGGCTGGCCCTCAGGAAACGCCAGGTGGGGACTGCTTCCTGCAGCAATAATCCCAATCAGATTAACAAGGCCCCAGATCAGATTAGCACCAAAACATCCTGCCGTGAAATCCGCAGAATTCCAATCACATTTTTGAGTAAACTCCAGCCAGTTAGGCGAGGATCTGTAATTCCCTTGTGTACATCTTTGCATGCTTCAGTAGAGTTTGTGGAGTCTATTTACCACATCTAAGACCAATTTCCTTCCCTTCAGTTGCTTTGAAGATAATTGAAGGTCCTTGCATCGTCTGCTTTCGAATGTAAAAGCCGGCTAATGTCGAAATCGATGCTTCCCAGTTAATGCTGCCTCTCTGGCGGCATTGAGCGCTGTGTAACAGCCCTGGATCAGCAGATCCTGCCTGCCCAGGTGCTTTGTTAATCAGAGCAGGCTGGGAGCGAGCCCCCGACCCGATAGCACCGACTCTATTGACTCGTTAAGCTGAATTAAATATTTAATAGCACACTTTGCAGCTCCGGGGCTGTGCTGCTGGGCGGGGCTGTCCCGCTGCCCACGGGCGATGCTGAGGGTAGCAGGTCAGTGCCACAGCCTGCCACCACCCCTGGGCCCACAGGAACAGGGAGTCAGCTTCTCCCAAGGCTGGGATGGATTTCATGGGAAGGATTCATCGGGAGCTGCAGTGACAGGACAAGGGAACGGCTTCCCACTGCCAGAGGGCAGGGTTAGACGGGGACTGGGGAGAAATTCTTCACTGTGAGGGTGGGGAGTCACAGAAAAGCTGTGACTGCCCCATCCCTGGGAGTGCCCAAGGCCAGGTTGGATGGGGCTTGGAGCACCCTGGGATAGTGAAAGGTGTCCCTGCCATGGCAGGTGTTTGGAACAGGATGAGCTTTAAACACAAGCAGGGAAATAAGTCCTCTGGAGGTTTGGAAAGGCAGAGGGAGAAAAAAAGCCACCTTTGGGGAACTGAGCTGTCATAAAAGCAAAGCTTTGAGGAGGAGGAAGGACCCAAAATGTCAGGCTGGAGCAGATGGAACAGTGCCACAGTCAATAAAACGTGTGACACACGTGTGCAGCTGGGACAGGGCTGGGCTGGGCTTTAATTCAGGGACTCTCCTCGTACGTGTCCATGTCCCTCCCAGCCCCACAGAGCCCCCTACCCCAGCCAGGGAAAACCCTGCTCAGCAGCAATTCCCAAATTGTCCTGATGAATCACTCTGGGGCTGCCCTGAGCCCCCCTGCCCTTCCCGGGTGCCAGCACACTGCTCCATTCCTTTATAACTTCCATAAAGTTTATGGCACAGCAATGAAAACTCATTATTGCACCTGAGCCTGCGGGTCATAACGAGCTGCTGTGAGGGGCTGGAAGGAGGGCCCCCCACACCACCCTGCAGAGCCAGAGGCATGTTCAGGAGGGGCTGGGGTGGGCTCTGGGTACCCACACGCCACAGGAAAAGCAGCACTGTGAGAGATTTGGGGAGGAGGTCCCCAAATTCAGGTGTCCCTTGGGAGATATCCTACAGAGCAGCTATCTGGATCCCTCTTTTCACACTCATCTCTAGAAGGGCAGCCAGATCCTGGCATCCCTCCCTCTGAGCCCCCCCAGAGGATGAGGATCATCACCCAGGAGTTCAGTGAGGGGAGGAAATCCTGGGAAATGCTCCATATTGCCAAGAGACTTTCCCATCCAACTGGCTTTTCCCCACAGACATTGGGAAATGGGGGCTCATGAGCTCACAGTGTGGCTTCTGCTGGTCCAGGGGAGGGCATTGGTGACATCTGCTTGTGAATAACATGCTGCTCTCTGGGAGACTCTTGAGGGCATTAGGAATGGCACCAAGCTTTTCCTGTTTGATGCTCCAGGCTCTCTGGAAGGTGGCTGCTCCAGCCTCACCTGCAGATTGTTCTCCAGCCTGGCACAGAAAATTCCTCACAGGAGCAGGCAGCCCTTTCCCCTCTCCCTGCCATGGCATTTGGGATTGCACCTGCAGGCAGAGCAGTGTCCAGGAAAGCTCCTGAACACAGGAATACATCTTTAATTGTGCCCAGGCCTGACCTGGACCCTCCTGCATTTGTAGGTGCCTGTTCTCAGCAGGAACACCCTTGTCCTTGTACGACTAAATTAGGTTTGGGAAATACAAATGCAGTGTGGAAGTTAATTGTATTCTAAAAGACACTCGGAATCAGAAGATGAGTGCAGCTTCCTTTTAACCAGGGAGAGGATCCTGCTGGAGCTGCTGAGGCTCCCTGGAAGCCATTAATGTTTTAGCAGGAGAGCTGAGGCTGCTGGAGCCTGCCCCGGCTCTGCTGCTCACCCGGGAGCATTCCCCATCCTTGCTGTTTGTAAAGCAGGACACGGAGGATGGAAATGTCTCCCAACTCTTATTTACAGTGTGCTGACAGCAGCCTGCCATAAACCCCAGTGCTGCGTGTCCAAAGTGGGCACAGGGAGCAGAGCAGGACAAGAATCCTCGCCAAGGAACACCAGTGCTGGCGAGGGCAGCAAGGAAGTGAAACATAAAAGATGCTCCTTCTGCTGCTCCATCTCTTCCAGAGCTGTGGCTTTGTGCAGCTTTTGCCATGGCAGAGCCAGGCAGGCACCAAAACCAGGGAATTACAAGAGGCTCACAGCTGGAGAGGGCGCAGTGGGACAGCCTGGACTGATTTCCCTCCTGGAGCAATCCCAGCTCAGCCGAGAAGCCTGGGCTGACACCGTCCCCCTGCCTCCCTTGGGATTGGCCACCCGTGCCTTTGGGGTCCCTGGGTCTCTCCAGAACCATAACAACATTTTAACCTCCATCTTCTCCTCCTCGGGCCAGTGAACAGCTGCTTAACAAAATGGATCTGCACACGGCAATAATTTTGCTGCATTACTTAATATAGCTCTCGGCTAAAGACATAATTGAGTTGGTTCACTAATCAATCTCTCCATAAGCAGAGATTTCATTTTGGGGCCCATTTATAAGTAAAAATAATAAAAATAGAAAGCCATGCTAAAAAGCTGTGGCAACAGGGCCTGGGGTCCAGATAGTCTGAGCCTTTACTGAGAAGGCACTTGGAAAACTTACCTGGGTGGGATGCAGCTCTGGGAAGCAGCAGTGGACACTGCTGGGGTGTTTTCCAGGGCAGAGAAGTGGGGAAAATGGCAGGGATGGTATTTTGGCAAGGCTGGTGCATAGAGTTGGAGTTGTCTGGCTTTATCCAGGAACATTCCCGGGACACAAAGTCCTCAGGCTGGGGCAGGTGTGCAGAACCAGGAGAGTCAGACGCGCTCCCCCCTGCCCCAGGGATGGGTTCACACCCGCAGGTGGGGACTGGAGCCCGCAGGAGCCAAGCCCAGGCTGCTCTCGGCAGCTCTGTGTGTCCCTGCTCCCCTTGCCGCTCCCTCAGGAGAGGCAGGGCAGGCACAGCCCCTGCTGCGCCCTGCCGGTGTCCCGGCGGCTGCCGCGGGAGCGCTGCCGCACGCCGAGCCCGCAGCGACAGCCCCGCCAGAGCCGCTGCTAAAAGCTTCCAAAAATAACCCCCGGAGCATCTCTGACTCAAGCGTCTAATTCAGGCGAAGGATTGATCCTCCTCCAACTGTTGTTTCACGGTGTTAAAAGCAAGATTGATTGTAAATTTATGTTGTAAAAGTGCATCATTATTTCGGCGCATTAATGCAGCGCCTTTCTGTGCAAATTGATGTTATTTTTATGATGTTGTTTATGGGCTTGAATAATCGGATTGATTCTTAATTTCTGAGGCGCTGTTGGGAACACGAGGAGAGTCCAAAGGCAGGCTCCATCCCGGCCTGGCCACGCAGGGCTGAGGTGACACCAGGCCTGTGGTGACACTGGGGCGACCCCGGTGCTGCTCCTTTGTTTGCCACCAGGGATGCTGGACCGCTGGACCACGGGAGTGGTTGCCATGGCAAGAGCATCCCTTGGGGCCAAAATACAGGTGTTGGATGTGCAGGGGCTGGGAGCAGCCGTGGGGATGGGCTCCTCCCCACACCCCTTTGGGTGGCCTGGGCTGGCTTTGTGAGGAACTGCTCCCAGGGACGCGGCAGGAGGGGGACAACGAACGGCTGGAGGCAGCAATGGCTTCAAAAGGCAGCACTGGTTGCAGAGCCAGTGCCTTCCTGCAGCCAAAATCTCAGCCTTTGGATATTCCTGAATCTCCTGGTGCTGGCAAGGGTCCTCCCACGCACAGATCCACAGGCAGGTCTGGAGAGAGGGAGCACAGAGGGAGCTGCTCCCCACCTGCAGGGGAAGGGACAGAGGGTCCATCACCACCACCCCCTCTCTGCCATGGATTTCCAGGTGTACAAACAAACCCTGCCGAGCTGCCAGCCGTGAATAATGAATTCCCACCTGCCCACACCCAGATCTCCTGGCTGGGGGGCTGCTCCCCTCCATTTCCTACAACATTTCCCCTCCACCACCACTCCCAGCCCAGACATGACAGATAGAGAGGGTGAGAAGCCTCTGCTCCTGCAGAAGAACTTTGTTATGAGGCCATTTAAATCATTCTAATTACCCCAGAAACACACCATTAACTTTGCCAATGAGGTCTGCAGAGGGGAGGAAGAGAAAAAAATATATATATATATGTGTGTGTATATATTTTTATATATATATATATATATACATGGAATATGTGTTCTGCAGCTCATAGGAATAATGCAGAGGGAAAAGAAGGGCAGGGAGAAAACAAGCAGCAGCACAATGTCCTGACATCAGGAATTCAGAATTCATTAGAAAAGCATTGATTGCCACAGACTGATTTAGCACAGAGCGTGATTCCAGGGATACAGTAGAGCCTGCAGAAACGCATTGTAATTCAGAATTAAAAACCAACAAGAAATAGCAGCTCTGCAAGGAGATACCCAAAGCTCTGCTCCCACTCCTGTCTCCATCCTGGCAGGATTTTGCCCTGCTCAGAGGCACGGGATGGACAGACATCAGATGGGACTGTCGTGGCTGGGGGAAAATCAGCTTCTGCTTCCCAGGATGAGCCCAGATCTGTCTCTGCTGGAGGCAAACACCTCTCTAGGGCCCCATGTGTCCCCATTCCAGACAACCCATCCCTCCAGGGAACCCTCAGCAGGGTGATGCTGGCAGGAATGAGCTGAATCCAGCACTGATGCTGCTCCCTGGGTTTCAATTCCCTGGCTTGCAATGAGATTCCAGCCACTCTTCTGCTTTCATTTGTGTGATACTGGTGCAAAATGAAACTAAGACAGAAATGTCCCACTTCAGTCATTTCTGGGGTATTTCAGTTGTGGCAGGCCCCTGTGTGGGTCGTTACTTCCCCGGAATGCCCCACATCCAGGAGGCAGCTCCAGGCTGTCCTGCAGCAGGGCAGGAGGTGAGGCTGTCACCTGGAGAGGGGACCCGGTGTCAGCTGCTCTCACTGACACAGCTCAGCCCCTCCAGCTGATCTGCACAGGCTCCAGCGGCTCAGACACCAGGCTCCTGCCCAAACCCCTGGGGCAGCATCCCCTGGCTGGTGGGGACCCCTTCCCTGTGTCCCCAGAGCCCAGCTCTGCATGGGGACCCCTTCCCTGTGCCCCCAGACCCCCCAGAGCCCAGCTCTGCATGGGGACCCCTTCCCTGTGCCCCCAGACCCCCCAGAGCCCAGCTCTGCATGGGGACCCTTTCCCTGTGCCCCCAGACCCCCCAGAGCCCAGCTCTGCATGGGGACCCCTCCCCTGTGCCCCCAGACCCCCAGAGCCCAGCTCTGCATGGGGACCCCTTCCCTGTGCCCCCAGAGCCCCCAGAGCCCAGCTCTGCATGGGGACCCTTTCCCTGTGCCCCCAGAGCCCAGCTCTGCATGGGGACCCCTTCCCTGTGCCCCCAGACCCCCCAGAGCCCGGCTCTGCATGGGGACCCCTTCCCTGTGCCCCCAGACCCCCCAGAGCCCAGCTCTGCATGGGGACCCCTTCCCTGTGCCCCCAGACCCCCCAGAGCCCGGCTCTCCTTCACTCTGGCACCGTGACCAGCAGTGCCAATCCACACCTCCCATCCTCACATCCCATTTCCAGCCCTGGTTCACGGGGTGTGCTAACGAGCATCATTTTTCCATGCATTCCTCAGCCATTAATTACTTCTCTGCATTCCACATCCCAC
Source organism: Muscicapa striata striata (assembly GCA_030060385.1). Taxonomy (NCBI): domain Eukaryota; kingdom Metazoa; phylum Chordata; class Aves; order Passeriformes; family Muscicapidae; genus Muscicapa; species Muscicapa striata. The sequence continues at coordinate 675,370 of JAREIS010000122.1, forward strand.
TGTTAATTACAGTGCGGTTTGGCACCAGCACGACCCCGGGGCCAGGCTGGGCTGGGCTGGGCTGGGCTGAGCTGGGCTGAGCTGGGCTGTGCTGAGCTGGGCTGAGCTGGGCTGAGCTGGGCTGGGCCGGGCTGAGCTGGGCTGAGCTGGGCTGTGCTGAGCTGGGCTGGGCCGGGCTGAGCTGGGCTGGGCTGAGCTGGGCCGGGCTGGGCTGAGCTGGGCTGGGCTGAGCTGGGCTGGGCTGGGCCGGGCTGGGCTGGGCTGAGCTGGGCCGGGCTGGGCTGGGCTGAGCTGGGCTGAGCTGGGCTGGGCTGGGCTGACCTGGGCTGGGCCGGGCCGGGCTGGGCTGGGCTGAGCTGGGCCGGGCCGGGCTGGGCTGGGCTGAGCTGGGCCGGGCTGGGCTGGCAGGGTCGGGCATATCCCGGACACATCCTGGGGCACATCCCAGAGCAAATCCCGGGACAGGGAAGGGTCGGGAGCACCGAGACTGGAGCTCAGCATTAGCATTGAGCACCTCGCTCCTACAGTTAATTGTGGCTTTAATCAAGCAAAAGGCAAATCGCTGGGGTTTTTAAAAGTTGTAAGAAACGTAGAGTTGTTAAAATAATAGTTTCGATTCCATAAAACCCATTTCTTTTTAAAGAGGGCAGAAAGAAGCTGCCTTTGTGAGGAGGGTGGAAGGGGACAGCCAAGGCCAGGGCTGTGGGACAGCGACAATGGCCTTTCATGGAAAAACAATGGGGACAAAATTCCTGGGAAATGGACAAAATTCTAGGGACATTCACTGCCCACCCCTCCTAAGGCCCAGCAGAGTCCAAGCAGAGCACGTGGCCACTGGGTTATCTGCTCCCTCCTGTCTCCCATTGGCCTCTCTGCATAATCCTGAATAAACCAATCTTTTGCTAAATGGAAAACCGGGAGATCTTGGATGTGAAGCGACACTTATTTATCCTTTTACCAGACGGTCTAATGAATAATTTCATGTTTGCAAAAGCTCATGTTGAAATTTGAAGACAAGAGATATATTGCCAAGGCGGCTGGGAGACTGCGACATTCATTTTGTGCTGAAAGATTTACTTAAAAATTAGATTTTACAATTTTAATGCCTCCATTCTTTTCTTTAAATAAGCTGTGAAATGCAGTTAATTAGACTTAAACCCTAGAAGCTCAGACATTTGGGCTGCAGCATCAGCTACAAAAGAAAACGCTCTTTTTCACTTGCAAATTAAATCTAAATTTATTAGGTGGCGAAACCTTCCTTCTTCCACATGGAGCCCTGGAACTGCTGGGATGGGGAGGCAGGAGCAGGACCTGGGGCTCCCCCTGCAAAACCCACGAGGTTCCCCAAGATGTGCGCAGGGAAGGAGGAAAAGGGGGAGAGAGGCAGAGCTGGCTCATCCACTGGGTGGGAGCTGAGGGAAGGGTGATGGGCTGGATGACGATGGGGAGCAGGGGAATTTCTGCCCCAGCAAGGACAGAGGCTCCTGGCAGCCCCACAGGGCAGGGAGGCTCTCCCAGAGCATCCCCAGCTCAGAAGGGCTGGAAGCACCAAGGACCCAAGATGAGGAGACAACACCAACCACGATCCTGAAACCTCCCCTGGGACCTGCAGCCACCTCCCATTCCAGGCACACTCATTCATCTTCCAGGAAAAGCAGGTGAATGGCAAAGACCCCAATAAATTGATCCCTGACAGCTCAAAACTCTCTGGGCCCCAGGAGGGAGGGCTGGTGCCAACCTGGCTGCTCTGAGCTGGGAAGGACCAAGCTCAGCTCATTCCAGGTTTGTTTTCACCTTCCACAGAGCACCACGGGCCCACACCCCCTGTGGGGAATAAATGACAGCAGCTGCCCAGCACAATTTGCTTAGTGCTGGATAAATTAATTTTTCACAGTTTTTTAATTTGGAGACAAGAAGCTGCAGGTTTGGGGGGGTGGCCCCAAATGAGAGGAGAGGGGACACAAGTCCTCTGCTCTGCCAAGGGTCTCAAAGGAGGAGAGAGGCTCTGTGGCCACTGTGATGAATCATACCTGTAAATATTTATATTTTTATATATTTATTTATATACACACAGGACCCAGGGGCAGCACTGGTGAATTCCCATCAGTGCAGGGGTGCAAGGGTCTCGTGAAGGGGACAGGAGAACAGAGCCCCAGGTGACAGCACAGCTCTGAGGCTCAGCCCTGTGTGTGTGAGCAGCAGGCAGCTCTGGAGGGGCCCAGTGGGTAATTGGGAATAGCCTCAGATATAAAAGGCATCTCAGGCCTCGGGGGAAGTCTCTTAAAGCATGGAATTATGAATGGTGTTAAACAGTAGAAGACAAAACGCTGTCTCTATTTAGATGCTGAATTTACAGTAAATAAAGCTCTCCCTGTGGCTGCTGCTGTGTTTATTAATGTGATTTGAACACCATAACGCCCCTGTTCAAAGGGGCTGCCAAGAGCAGCAGAAGATTTTGCCCAGGTGGCTCCAGGAAGAGGCTGCCCAAGCCCCAAGGGCTGAGGGGCAGCTCTTCCCCAAACCCTGCCTTGGACAGGACACCCCTGGCTCCTGTCACCTCCTGCCCACACAGCAGCCACCTCTCCGTGGGGTTCACTGTGCCAGGGATGCCAAAACACAAATTGCCACCAGTGCTGTGTGCCCAGGCTGTGCATCAGCAGTGCCCGGCCATACCAGAAGGATCTCAGGATAATGGGAGCCTCTTCCTCTTCCAGGGGGCTGGGTGGGAGCCTTGGCCTGTCTGCAGTATTCCCAGAGCTGGATATCTCCTGTCACACTGCCCAGCAGCAGCCACTGCCCGAGGGATGTGGGGTGGGCACCTGCAGGAGGGAGAACAGCAGAGCTCCTGACCCTGGCACAGCAGGGCAGACCAGGCACACAAAGTGCCTCCCCAGAGCCATGGAGGCATCCCACCTCCAGAGCCAGGCCAGATCAACCATCAGCACTGCCACCAGGGCTGATTAACCTATTAATGCCTTTGGTCCCGAGCCAGAGAGCAACTGGTTAATTAGAGCACTGCCAGGGCTCTGCTCTGCTCCGAGGGTTCTGTGCCATCTGTGCCAGGCCCAAATGGTTAACCAGGAGTATTCATTCTGTTCCTATTAAGTATAATTGCCCCCTAATCTGTAGGAGCCTTTTATTTCTCTCTAATTACAGGATATTTAACAAATAAGGGGAGAGTGGAACTGGCGGGTGCTGGGTGCTGGTGGCAGAGCTGGGACCAGGAGCAGACACCAATGGCACAGGGATCAAGCACTGGCTGTTTGCTGCTCCCAGGGGCTGCTGAGAGCCCAGGGATGGCTTCTCCCAAGGAGGAGCTGGGTGGGAACAGCCCTGCCCAGGGCAAACCCTGCCTGGCCCTGCAGAGCTGGCCCCTCGCCCCAGTAGCCTGGTCACATTCACCAAGCTCAGTCCCTGGGATCAGAAGATTAGCCCTGCCTAATTTACAGCCCTGATTTCCCCCTTGAAGAGCCCAGCTATTCATTTAGCTTATTTATTCACTGCCTCTCTCCCTGCCTTGCCTGCACCAGCTGTGATGGGCTTGGCACCAGCTGCCAGCCAGGCCAGGCTGTGCAGAGGGGTCTGGGATGGACCCTGTGCCCTGCACCCCCATCCCAGCCATGCCCACCCACACACCCTCAGCTCTGCAGCATCCCAGCACACCCAGCCTTGCTCTGGAGCCCCCCTGGGCTTTATCTCTCCCTGGAGATGTGCTCTCACTCTGCCCACAGCCGTTATCTCACACAGCTGAAGCACCTTTGGCCAATTGGTGTTTTAAATTAAAAAAAAAAAAAAAAATCAAAGGGATAATTGCTTAATTTAGAGTGATTTATTCCATTAAGTAACTCTTTACCATAGGCCTTTTTTAGATGTTCAAGTGTATTTTTCATTAGTGCTGCATAATAAAATAATTGCAGACATAGGATGGGATTTCTCCTTTTTTCAGAAAATTGAAATGCATAAAATCTCCCCTATTCTCTGCCCTTTTTGCTCTCTCTGACACAAGTCAGGGGTCAGCCAGGAGTGACAAGGGGATGCCTCAGACTCCCTGCAAGTCGGGAACCTCCCTGTACCCCAGAGTGAGACCCCGAGGGGCTCCTTCAGCCCAGCTGTGCCCCCTGACCTGGCAGCTGGGCATAGGGGTGCGGGGGTGCCACCTCAGAGCAGCCCCAGGAGCTGCGACAGTCCGGCGTGGCACTCATGGGGACACCCTGTGCAGGGACAGAGGATGCAGGTGGGGATGAGGATGCTGCGAGTGGACACTGGCTCCGCCGGGGCAGCGGCGCCGCCTTGCCAGGCTCCTGCCCTCCCACCGGGCACTCGCACGGGGGGGATTTCAGGTGTGAAACACCCCCGCGGTGTCACCAGAGCGGCGGGGACAGGCAGCGAGGGGCTCCCGGTACCTCCGGCAAAGCCGGTCCAGCCCTGCGCGCAGCCGAGAAGGGAAGGGAAGGGAAGGAAAGGGCTGAGCTCCCCCTCATGGCTCCCAGAGGCAGCACCGGGGTGCGGGGACGAGCGGGGGATGCTGCGGGGACCGGGAGTGCGGCTGTGGCTCCATCAGTCCTTTGCTCTCGCCCTGGGCCAAGCAGAAAAAGAGCTGGAACGGCAGCGAAACACAATCAGGGCTCCCCAGAGTCCCCAGGCGGTTTGCACACACCGGGGAGCGAGAGGCAAGGACGAAACTGTAAATAAACGAGGCTGACTTGCCCGGGTGCCTCCAAGGATGAGGGAGGCGCATCTGGCAGCTCCCACTGGACACAGGGATGTGCCCACAGGGTGGGTTGGTGATAGCTGGGCAAGGACCCTCCTTGGGCACGGCTCTGCTGTGCAGCCAGGGCACAGCTGGTCCCTGTCCTTGTCCCTGTGCCCACTCGGCATTTCCAGGCCACCCCCCTGACCATCCTTGTCCATTCTCCCTCCTGCAGGATCAGAGTCAACACCAGAGCAGAGTCAGAGCCTAAAGGCACTCGGGGCTATTTCAGAAATGCTGAAGCATTTGGGGAATTGATAATTTTTCCCTCCATATCATCCTGGCCAGGGCCATTTGCCACATTCAGTCTCAGCAGTGTTGATCCTCCACAGAGCCAGTGGGGAGCTCATTTGCCAGGTGTTTGGAAAAACACCCAGTCGCCCACACCTTCAGCCACCAGCTGCTTTGCAGAGCACACCTCGTCTCTGTCCCTGGCTCCTTGTAATCTATTCTGGGAAAAGCTGCCCAGCTGCATCCCCAGGGGTTTGGGCAGGACAGTACTGAGGAGCTGGGCATCCCACAGATCAAACCTGTGCCTCTGATTCTCGCAGTGCAGACAAAGAGGAGCAGCAGGCAGGTGCTCCATGGAGACAGCTCCCGCATGCAGGGAATTTAATGGAGTTGTTTGTTTCCCAGGAATTGCTGGTGTCAGGTGGCATTTGAGGGGCTGGTGTCGAGCTCTCCTTTAGTGTCAGCCCTGCATTAGTCTCCATTAACTATTCAGGGAAAACGAGAGATCCCATCAGAAGGGAGAGATGAAATCCCAGTGGAAGACCCAAGACACCACATCCCCCTCTGGCAGCACCAAGCACCCGGAGCATCCCTGGCAGCACCACCAAAGACAAAACCAAGATGTTCAACAGCAACTCAAGAAAAGAGCAACCTCCCTGCATCCCCTTCTCCTCCCTTATTCATCACCCTCCCATCTGGAGAGGGCTTTTATTTTAGCCATCAATTTATTTCCAATCTGATGCTGAAGCACAAACCCACTGAAGATGCTGGGGCTGGGAATAGATGGAGCAGCCACAGTGGTTAATAAAAAACTCCTGTCAAAGTCCATCGGACAAGAGACCTGCTGGAGAGAGCCTGCAGGACACCAGCAAGCATCCCTCCTCCTCCTGCTGCTCCTGCTGCTCCTCCTCCTCCCCACGGCCACTGCCGGGGCCTTTCAGCAATGGAGATTTATTTATTTGCCTCCCAGATCGCCCTGGCTCACCTTGGGAAGGCAACAAAAGCTTGCAGCAACAATTTACAGGGAGATAAGGCGGAGGGGCTGGCAGGGAGGGCCCGGCGTGGGGAGCTGTATTTCTCGGGGAGCCGTACCCTTGCTGCTAAGGTCGTGTTGCAGCCATAGATGTTCTCTGGAACAACAATTACTCTAGATAAGAAAAATCTAGCTGGATAAAGGGACAGCTAATCAGGAGACTACAAGCCCCCGAATTGCTCAAGGAATCCTTATTGATCTGAACAAGATATCAAATGTAAAATAAAGGATTTTGCTAACTCCACAGGCTGCTTCAGCCCCTGCAACCTGGCACTGGATCAGCAAGCAGAGGAGCCGGCAGCCTGCAGCTCCTCTCCCAGCAGATATTGCCTGGCTGCCCCTTCAAAGGCAGGAGCTGCTTTTTCCCTGTTCCAGTGTCTCCATGAGCTCCCAAGCAGGGCAGAGGCAGTGGCAGCAGAGGGTCCCTCTCTCCTGTGTTCTCCTCAGAGAAGGGCCTGGCCATGGCTGTTCCCTCCTGTGCAGGACACCCCCAGGCTCGGGGTCTGTCTGGCTGTGCCCTCTGGGGACCAGAGGGGATGCCCGTGGTCCCTGCTGGGGGTTCAGTCACCTTCACACCAGCAGGGATGTGCTCACAGCATGGATCCCACTCTTAGGCCATCCCCAGGGAAGGAGCACAGGCCTGGGGAGCCTCTCCCAGCACCCAGACCCAGAGGAGCAGCTGGGATGGAGCCAGCCTGCTGTGCCCAGGGCTCCAGAGGCAGCTGGCAGTGAGGAGCAGAGATGGATGATGCCCTCCCAGCCCTGCAGAGCAGCACTGGCAGCCCTGAGTCATGGCTGTGAACCACGTGCTGCTCCTGCAGCCATTTAGCAGGGGAGTTGGTTTATGCTAAACAAACACTGCTTGATTAATAAAAGCATATTTATGGAGGCTTAGCAGCTCTGGTAGCAGAGACAGGGCTGGAGATGGTGCCAGCAAGGCGAGCTGTCCTCATTTCAGAGCTGCCCAGGGGCAGCAGGGCAGTGCTGGTGCCAGTCCCAGTGCCAGGAAGGAGCCTGCTCCCCTCTGGAGCAGCATGAGGAGCCACCAACACCAGTGAAAGAAACACAGCTTCTTCCTCTTTCCACACACTCTTTGCACCCAGCAGTTGGCTGGCACCCCAAAAGGAGGCGGCAAGGGACAGCAGTGTCCCAAGGAGCAGCCAGCACCTCGGATGGGAACGGGGCAGGCACCCTGGATGTGGTCATGCAGGGAATAATCCTTGTGCCCAGAATTCCTGCTGCAAGACAGGGCTCAATGGCAGCTGGGAGCTCCTTCCTCCACCACCAACCCCAGCTCCCCTTGCCAGGCTCTGCTCCTCCTGCTTGGGGCTGAGCAGCAGCAGGAGTTGATGCAGGGAGCCCCCCGGGGAGCATCTCTCTCCCACTTGTGTTTTGATGTTGCTATGGTGATTGCCAAGTGATAAATCTTGATTATTATTGCCCGGCGCTTTCAGCCGCAAGCGAAGGCAACCTTTCCCGAGCACTGGGGTGCCTTTGTTCCTGCTCCTGCCGTTTCTGCTCCAAGCCTCCCTCACCTGGGCACTCCCACGGGCAGGTAACGCTCCAGGGAGCTTTTCCCCACTGCCCCCATCCATTGGGGCATTGCCAGCCCCACCCTGCCCATGCCCCTGCCAGCCAGGAGGGTTAAATTCCCTGGCACTGTGTCATGGTCCAGCCAATCCTCCTGCACCCCGGATTCACAGGAGCACCCCCAGGTCATTTCTGTGGGGTTTTTCCAGCTCTAATCAATATCCTGAAAGTGCCAGGAGAAGCTGGAGGGGCCTAAGGGGCAGTTATCAGCTCTCCACAGCACCTGAGCACAGGTGATGCCCCCCTGGGCCTCCACAGCTCCAGCCAGCTCTGGGAATGCAGGTTTTGGCCCCCAGAGCACGGCCCCCCCTCGGACACTCGGCTGTCCCTCCCGGACAGATGCCATTTGCAATGGATATTCTGGGCTCTGCTTTCATCTCAGTCCCTTTCGTATTTTGCCAGAATATCTCTCTGTGTAATTTCACCCAGGGGGAAACAGGCATCTGAAATTTTGCTTTTAAAATTCCCTTTCCTGGGTGTGCGCGGCTCTCCCGTGCCGGCTCCTGCTCCGCGCCGGCACGGCCGCGACTGCCGCTAAATCCATAAACCGGCTCCTTCCCCTTTGAAGTGCACCCGCCGCTGCTCGGATTCCCTGACTCCTTGCTCCTTTTATCTTCCCCCCTATTTCACTTGCGGATATTCAGATCCGCAGATTACATTTGTCTCCCAAAATTGCCTTCTCAGTCGGTAGCGCCTTCCCCCAGCTCCTTCTTGCAGGTTTGTTCAGCCACTTCTGCAAACCTGCCCGTTCCTGCTGGCTCCGTGCTGAATCCCTGAATCCCACTGAGCCCCTGGCTGAGCCTGCATGCATCCCAAGGGTCAGACCCTCACACCAAAGCAGGCAGGAGCAGGGGAGAGCCCAGGGAGAGCCCAGGGATACCCCAGGATCCCTCAGTAGCCTTCAGATTCCAGCAGTGCCTGTCTGCACTTCGGAGGGGAGAGGTACTAATGGGAACACTGAGCCAAGGGAACCAGGATGGATCCAGCCTGGGGCTCCAGCACTGAGGGAAGGCAATCAGGGCTCCAGATCCTTCCAGGGAGGGTAATCAGGGCTCCAGGTCCTTTCCAGAGACGTGGATGTTTCTGCTACTCGTGTTCCCCTCCTCAGTCCCCCAGCTCACTTTCATCTACAAAATCAGTAACTGAATTAACTCAGAATTCTGGGCAGGCTCCAAATGCCATCCTGGGTGCCAACAGAGTTCAGGATGAGCACTGGGCAGAGAGCAGAAGGAAGAGGCCAGGAGAGAAGGGGATGCCCAGGGATCAGCCCTGTGGGTCAGAACACCCACAGAAACTGCAGCGACAGCCAGCCCAGCACTCCCATCCATTTATCAAAGCCCCAGCAGTTCCTCTTTCAGGGTGAGCAAAACAATAAAACACCCTGAGCATAGAGAGCAGCTCCAGAACACTGTATTAAACACAGGGAAAAAAATAAAGTGGGGACCTGTTGGCTCATGCCATCTCTCCTTCTATATCAACTGCCTCGCTCCCAGACTAATGGTGTTATGTAGACTGTTATATTGGCTCTTTGCTTTACAGCACTGTGCCTCCACCCCAGCACTGCAGATTTATTCTCCTCTGCTCAGCAATAAGTTGCCACACTGTCCTCAAATGTCACTTTGTGCACCAAAGTGCTGAGCCTGGTGCCAGCCCTGCCAGCCATTCCAGGGCTCACTGTGCCCAGGCACCAACACATGGCCCTGGCCACCACCAGCTCCCTAAATCACCTTGGGCCAGTCACTCACCCATGATCTCCTGGTGTGCAGAATCCTCATATTCACAAATAAACACCTGCCAGGGCCAGGCAGGAGCCACAGCCTCCACCCCAGGGTCTGGTGATGGAAAAGCAGGAAGAGGCGAACCAGCATGTGACAACACCCCAAAATCCAGCCCCTGAAAGCACAGTCTTGTGCTCTTGGAGCAGGAATTAAACCCAGCCCTGGTTCATCCCCTGCCCTGTCCCCAGCACAGAGCAGAGCAATGCTTGCTTGGTCGTCTGCAGGATTATTGCAGCTGTGCCAGGACACTGCTACAGAGGGATAAATCTCTTCCTTCCTCCACATCTGGCTTGTTTGAATGCCCCATTTACACACTTATCAGAGGGCACAGCCTGATCTCCCTCACAAATGGGATGCTGGGGGAGCTGACACACCGGGATTGCACCGTCAAAGTTTTGTCACCTTGATGGTTCCCTGGGAGTGCTGTCTGTTCAGCAGGTGTAACCACCCCTTTAAACACTGCTACTGTAATTAAAGTTTCATATACACCTTCCTAAAGGAGGGGAAGGGGGAGAGGCGTCTTTGAAACCGCTCACAAAGGGATGTCACAGCGGGGGAAGGGGAGGTGTTGGCACCGCAGCAATCCCCGTGTGCTGCAGGGATTCCCCGCGGCACAGGCAGCCTCACCTGCCACCACCCCTGCAGCAGCATCCCTTACCTGAGCCCTGCCTGACCCCTTCCTGCATCCCCTTCCCTCCCCCAAGCTCCACAGGGGTCCAAGGGGGGTTTTCTGAGCATCCTCCCGCACAGCCGTGCTTTTGGCCAGCACCTCACTGAGGCTGGAGTAGCAGGAGCGCGGAGATGAAATGGCAGATCCTCAGCACGGGGCTGGCTGGCGCCTCGGGCACTCTGTTTGGGTATTTCCCTGGATTAGCAGAGGCTCTTGACGCCCTGAGCCGGAGCCAAAAGCTCCTCTCGGTGTGGATGCTCCGGCTCCTGCGGTGCTGCACACCGGGGCTGCCAGGGGAACGTGCAGGGAACTGCAGGTGAGGTTTTCTGAGCCTGCTGAGCCTCCCTTGGTGCAGGGAAGGGCTGCAAACCTCAGGGGAGAGGATTTGGAGTCCCCTCCGTTTGGGTCCGGAGGCAGGTGTGGGCAGGACACCCAGGGCTGGGGGGTTTGGGGATGCACAGAGCGTGTCCGTGCCCTCCCTCGAATGGGAGCTGCAGATCCCCTGTGGGGTGCTCCAGACAAACAGCCCCACGTGTGCCCAAGGGGATGGAAACAGCGATTTTAAGTGCAGGAGGGATTTAGAGTTTGACTCTCTCAGGGTCTGGCACCGCTTCCCCCTCTCAGTCCCCTGGACAGGCACGGTGCCCTCCAGGCCCAGAGAGGACAGGCAGGGCTGGCAGACATTCCCTGAGAGCAGCCATGTGTCCCCTCCAGGCCCAGAGAGGACAGGCAGGGCTGGCAGATATTCCCTGAGAGCAGCCATGTGTCCCCTCCAGGCCCAGAGAGGACAGGCAGGGCTGGCAGACACTCCCTGAGAGCAGCCACGTGCCCTGGGAGTGACTGAATTACAAAAACCCTGATAGATGGACACGAAAAGGCAGAGAAGTAAAAGAACGCTGAGACCTGTCCTTGAACCAAGAAATGCAGAAGCCGCTGGATTATGTGTGATCACACCCCTCTGCTCCAGGAAACTCCCCCTGGCTGGGATGCATCATTGTCAGTCCGGGGAGCTGGGAGAGGGCAGGGAATGGGGCACAGCTCCCCGTTCCCTGCTGTGGATGTGGGGGCTGAGCAGCCCCCGGGCGCCCACCTGCAGGGGAAGTGCAGCAGACAAAGCTGAAATAGCGATGCCAGAAATCCGAGGGCTGTGGAGGCAGCCCTGGGGAAGGGACGCTGCAGGCCAGGTGTGCTGCTGCACTTGTGCTTGGCACCAAAGCTGTGTGAGCTCACACAGCTCAGGTGTTTGCTTGGCACTGCATTGTGGGGGGATTCAGCCACTCAGACCACAAAGCAACAATAAAATCGTCCTCAAATGACGACTTTCAACCTCCTCGGGTTTTTCTCTTTTCCCTTTCCCTTTGCTTTTTATCTTTCACAAAAGGTTGGAGAGAAAAGCCTGAGGGAAGGTGTCTGTAAGTGCTGGAGTGAGGGGCACAGCTCTGCCCTGCACCCCAGACCAGCACCAGGTTCCCCCACCTCTAAAACCTCCCTGAGTTTGTGGGGTACTCAGCCTGATTCCATCCCCTGCCATTCCACTGCATTTCCAATCCATCCAGCCCCCCCACCCATTTCCAGAGCCCCCAGCCCACCAAGGGAATTTATTTCATTCCACTTTGACTCTGCCCACCCGGGGCTGAGCTGGAGGAGGAAAACACCAGGTGGGAAAAGCCAGGAAGTTTCTCAGCATCTCTGAGCACGTTGGTTACAGAGACAGGCATTTATTTCTCCGAGCCTGTGACAGCCCGAGCCAGCCTTATCTGCCCCGAACACTTTGTGGATCAGCCAGAGCAGCGCAGCCCGGGCAGCAGAGCCATCCTGGCACCGCGCAGGGAAACGCCGGCGGGGCCGAGGTGCTGCTCAGAGACAAGAAATCACCTCGGAGTTCAAAGGCTGCGGAGGGAGATTGTCACCTTGGAAACCAGCCGGGCATCAGCATCAGCATCGGCAGCAGCCCAGCGCCGGGGATGCTGCCCGCGGAGCAGGGGGATGCTGCTCACCAGGGCAGGAATCTCCTCCCAGCAGCTCCAGCAGCAGCCTCGGGATCCCAGCCGGCTTTGGTCTTCAAGAAGCCGCTTCTCACTCCCAGCTGTGAGGAGAGAAGGGATTCACAGGCTTGAGGGGTGGGTGCATTCCTTCCTTTCCCCCTAAACATGCAGATTGCAGATCCATCTGAGTGCAGAGTGTCTCTCAGAGTGTTCAGCCTCAGTGCTGTGGGCAGCGTCCATAGGGGGGTTTGTATCCCTTGTTTGTGGATCACAGCAAAGCCCTTGAGCCAAGCAAACTCTGAGCTGTGTTGGAGTGAGCTGGACAGGGGGAAAAATCAGGATAAGACTGATGGAACTCAGAACTACATCCCTTGGCTGCCCAGGGACATTGTGTGGGGCACCTCTGAGCCCTGACACTCAATTTGTCTTCCTTTCCCACAGTGACAAAGCACAACACGGATGAAAGTATTTACAAGCACAGCAAAACTCGCCTGTGGGATGTTTGCACAGCATCACTGTCAGCAGCACGAGGGCAGAGAGTTCTCCTGTGATCCAGGCACCCTGTCCCGTGCCCAGGGAGCACCACAGCAGCATCGCCACTGCAGGGGAGGCTGACATTAAAGTTGTCCCTTAAAAGTTTGTTGGCTGGCTTTCCCCGGGTGGGCTGATAGGAATCATCTGCTGGCACAGAGCCGCGGTGCTGCTGCTGCCTTTGCTGTGTGTGTACACACACACAGACACAAACGTGTTTATAAAATCCCCAGCTCGGAATTGATGATGCCTGGTACGAAGCAGTTTGTCACCTGTGCTTTTATGATTACAGCAACTAAGGGGAGAGAGATGTCCTTTCAGATAAGCATTGAAAGGGGGAAAAAAAGGAGCTTTCAAAGGGTCTTTGTTCTCTTGAAGTGCTCCGGCTCCCAAAGCCGAGGATATCTCAGAGGAGGGGGAGGAGGGAGGATTTAAAAACAAAATGCGTCCTCATTTTCCAACTGTTTCACATTAGCACTCATCAATTATAGAATTTGCCTTGACTAATGTTTCAGGCCATTATATTACCCTCTATGTTTATAATTGGATCCTAAATTAGGATTAATTCTCAAGGAAAATGTTCTGAGCTGAACAGGTGATTTCTCTCTCTGGAGCTCCGACAACGTCCTCATTACCCAACGTTTGCTTTTTACATCAGTACAGAGAGACCGAAAACCCTGAAGGGCCTTTCACAGGTCACCCCAGGCTGCATTTTAAGGGCCAGGAGCTGGTGGGGACCCCCACAGCTGGTGAGGATGGGGCAGCAGCTGGGCCCTGCAGGGTGTTCAGGGCTCCTACACCTCCTGCAGCACTCCAGGGATGGCACAGGAATGGAACGGGGGAATGCTGCTCCACACCCCTCTGCTACCAGCCCTCTCCCCACCTGGACACACCAGGGCCCTTCCCTGACCAGACACTGAGGCCTTGTTATTATTTATTAACCAGTCGGTGTGTGCTTAATAGAAATTTCATTAGGAGCGTTCAGTATAGATAGTCACCAGCCCAGAACCTACAAGTAATTATGTTTAATTATTATGCCGGTATGTTTGGAATAACGATAGCTCCCGAGCACCAGGATTAAGGAGCAAAGTCAATTGGAACAGGAGCTATTTGTTTTTTTGCCTTAACAGTTCCCCTCTGTTCTTAATTGGTTTTCACATTTCCCAACCATTGGTAAAAGTGCCAGAGAGAGACACCAGGACATGTCCAGCCCTTCCTGTGCCAGGGCTGTGCCAAGCAGGGAGCACCCTCCTGGCACAGCAGGGTGCTCACCCATGGGGCAGGGGGGTGGCAGCCAGGCTGGGGCAGGACACCCTGCACACCCAACCGGGCTCCCTGCAGACACAAACAGCCTTCCCCCACACCTTTCCTGGAAACACCGAGTGTTTTACCCCAAAAAGCAGCTTTCTGGAGGGTTTCCTTTCCCTTCAGAGCACACTCTGAGCTCCCAGCCTAGGACTGGCATCTCTGCCCTTTGGCTTCCAGACAGGGAAGCTGCCCCAGCGGAGCAGACACCCAGCAGGAGCCTGCAGGCAGCACCAGCCCAGCGCAGCCCCTCAACCCTGCCAAGGGCACCCGCCTTTCCCCGGCCTCCCCAGCTGGGAGCCGGGAGGAATTAGAGCATTTGGGAAGGAAAACAGAGCTGCAGAGAGACACTGTTGAATGTAAATACCAGTTAAATATGCATTACCATATGCCCGCGCCTTCGCGGTCTGTTCGGAGGCAGCGCCAGCCAGGGAGGAGATGCAGCAGCAAAGAGCTGGAGGCTCAGCAGAGCGAGCTCCTTCCCTGCCAGCCTGGCACCCCAGCCTGGCACCCCAGCCCCACGGAAATGAGCAGCTGTGGAGCTGCTCCTGCCCTCCTGCCCATCGCCCAGAGCCGCAGCATTCCCAGCCGGGGAGCTGCAGAGGCTTCCCCCGGCACCCCGCAGCTGATTGCGACAGCAGCCCCTGAGCCACGGCTGCCATCCCAAAAACACGGGCTGTGATCCCCACCCAGCGCTGCCCCTGCCTGGGCACGGGGCTGCGAGAGGGCAGAGCCCAGATGGCGACCGTGGCTGCCTAATGACACGTGCAGATGGCATTAGCCAAAGAGGGCTGATCCCGCCGGGGCTGGGAGCGCATCAGCCAGCCGGGCTGCGGGGCAGGGATTACGCAAATGGTACAAGGTGCTGGCAGGCGGTGCTGCGAGATTCCAGCGTGATTCCAGCCCCCCAGGGCCCAGGGTCTGTGATTCCAGCCCCCCAGGGCCCAGGGTCTGTGATTCCAGCCCCCCAGGGCCCAGGGTCTGTGATTCCAGCCCCCCAGGGCCCAGGGTCTGTGATTCCAGCCCCCCAGGGCCCAGGGTCTGTGATTCCAGCCCCCCAGTGCCCAGGGTCTGTGATTCCAGCCCCCCAGGGCCCAGGGTCTGTGATTCCAGCCCCCCAGGGCACAGGGTCTGTGATTCCAGCCCCCCAGTGCCTGGGGTCTGTGATTCCAGCCCCCCAGGGCCCAGGGTCTGTGATTCCAGCCCCCCAGGGCACAGGGTCTGTGATTCCAGCCCCCCAGTGCCCGGGGTCCCACTGCCTCCTCCTCATCCCCTCGCCCCGGCCCCTCTGCTCGCAGCACTTGGCATCTGCCTCCTCCCCAGGCTCCACTCAGTCTGTGTGGGGGCAGCAGGAGGGGATCCAGAGGGGGAGTCGGGGTCGCTTTGCTGTGAAAGGGGAGCAGGAGAGGCTTGGGGAAGGAGGATTCTTCCTCTCCTTGCTGAGGAAGCCGAGCCCTGCATCGCACACCCAGGGGACCAAGGTGGAGGCTGGCAATGCAGCAATGCTTTCTGCCACAAAGGCTCCCCGCCAGTTTATTGTTTCATATCAAATCTGAAGTGTCAAGAACACACCAAGTGCCACAAGATCCACAACAAAGTCACGTGGATCCACTACAGCATTTCCAGCATGGACAAGGATCTCTCCCCTCCTTCCCCACGGGCAGTGCTGCTCCTGGGATCCGTCCCTCCGGCTCCATCCGACCCCTCCAGCAGAGCTCAGTTGCTCTTGACACAGGTGATGGGTTTCTAACAGAGCACAGCATTTCTCCAAAAGCCCATGAGTGGTTATTTTGGTGTCAGTGCTAAACAATGCCCCCCCGAGATCCCTCACCAAACCCCCTGGTCCAGGACCCCCATCCCTGTCCCCAAGTGCTGGGCCAAGGGATGGAGCTGCTGCTGCTGTGGCTGCACATGTCTGTACAGTGAAAATACTTCATGGGCTTACACAAATAAACCTTCCCTGCCTCAATCTCACTTTTGTGAGGTGATGGTGAGCAGGGAGGAAAAAAAGCACACAAAAGATAGACTGCAGCAGCAGCTCTACACCTCTCCCCAGGGAGGGCTGTCCTCAGAGAAGCTGTTCCAGGGAAGCGAATTGACACAGGCAATTACCGGGATGTCCAAAGGAGCCAGGCCAGCCCTGCAGCCCGCCCTGAACACAGACACAGCTCCACGGGGCCGTGCTCTGCCCTGCCCCACAGCCACAGCTCTGGCCAGGACTGGGCCGGGTTCTGGGATCAGTGCATGCCTCGGGTCTGACATGGATGTCCTGGCTGGCACTCGGCTCTGCAGGAACCGTGAGAGATGCGCTGGAGGGCCCTGGTGGGATCCCTGTGCTGGAAGCCAGTGGGGCTGGGGCACACCACATGGGCCAGGCAGGGACAGAGCACGTGCCCCAGAGCATTTCTGTCCCCAAAGCCAGCACCAGGCACAGGAAGCTGCTCTTGCACCCTTTAACAGACACACAGAGCTCTTCTTGGGGGGTCACACATTGCAAAGTCCCCATCGCTGTGCCACAGGGTATGTGACACACCAGCATGGGAAGGGCCAGTCTGGATGGCATTTCCAGGAGAAAAACAAAGATTTTCAGCTTGGAGAGCACTGCAGCGTTTGACCTCGCTTTGTTCTGCTTCCCTTTGCAACTCTCAGCAGGTTTTGGCCACTCTCCAGCTCCTCCAGCCATTTTTCATCTCTCTGTTCAGCAGCGGGCTGGGCCAGCCCGGCAGCTCTGCAGCCATCAGCCTTTGGGATGAGCTGGGAGCAGGGGGAGCACCCGGCCCTGGGCACTGCTCGGGGGGCCCAGGGCAGCCCCCCAGGGCAGGCAGGGGGGGCCTGTCCCACCCCAGCGCCTGCTCCTCAAGCTTTTGGCAGGGACACAGCCAACTCTAATTGCAATTTCCATTCTGGTGGCTGCGCTCCGCAGGCAAAATCGGTTCTGTCTCTGTAATGAGTCACTCCTGAATATCAATCCACGCAGGGTAAAATGGAGACAATAGCTGCTTACATGCATAGTGAGTTAATTATGAGCATCTGCTATTAATCTTGCTATCAGACTGCTAATTGCTCCTTCTCCTTCGCAAAGGCAGGCTGGAGGTGAACTGGCTCTGCCGCCCTTCCCTGAGCCCTGGCTCGCTCCCACAAGAGCTCAGGGATCCTGGAGCTGCAGCCAGGACACCAACCCCAGGGACAGAGCTGGACCAAAGAGGCTCATCCCAAAAAAGGGGAGGATGAGCCAGCCAACAACGCAGCTTCTGGCTGAAGGGACCCCCCCAACAGGCTGGGCGCTGTCCATGGGGGGCAGAGGGGCACAGCACAGACAGGAGCCACTCTGAGCAGTGTCAGGCTGAGGGAACAGCGCTGGGAAGGTGGGGGCAGCTCCCCCGGCAGCCACCTCCGCAGGGACCCTGTCAGCCGGGAGCCGGGAGCCTTCCAGGGGAGGCGGACGTGCAGGGGAGATGTCGAGTTGCACTCTCGCAGGTGAGGACTTGACATCTCATGTGTAATGAGGAAAGAAAATGCATCAGGAGCATTTGGGGAAGATGACAGCAGATCAGAACTGCCTCCTTCTCCCACAGATTTATTCTGTCAAGCAGTCACTCAGGGAAGTGGCAGCAGGCAGTGTCAGCAGCCCGGGCATGGCAGGCTGGAGAGCCCGGCCCTTTGATCCGGCGGCTGCTCCGCGATGGATTTAGACAAACTCCTGGTGATTGCCTAACGGGAGAGCAGCTCGCACACCTCAATTAGCTGCCGAGCGAGGCAAGAGCCCGAGCTCATCTCATTAAGGAGCTGGCTCGCTTCCCCCACAGCGCACGAACGGAGAGCAGTGGGAGCGGTGGGGATCGGATGTGGGGGGCACTGAACCTCCTGCTCCCAGGCCCACGTCCTTGGTGCTTGGGCAGGAAGGCAGCCAAGGCCACTTGTAGCCTCTACAAGCTTTTCTGGCTGAGAAAGGGCTTGGGGAAGCTCAAACAACAGCTCCTGGAAAGGGATGCTCAGGGCCTCATCAGCATGTGAATAAATGGGAGATTAAATCTGAGCCCCGAGTATACACTGTGGGATGTAGGAAATGTTTGTTCCTGTGTTCTGAAAAGCCTGAGACAAAAACAAACCCGACACAGCTTCCTCCTCCCTGTCCCCATCCCTATCCAGCCTGGATGGGCGCCCTGTGGTCCCTGGGTTTGCTCTGGAGACTCCCACCGCAGGAGCTGAGGCCCCAGATGGAGCTTTGCCTCCAAAAGCAGAGGTCCAGGTGCTCTCAGCCCACTGTGGCAGCTCCATCCCTCTCTCTGTCAGCGCTGCCCACGGTCCAGAGGCTGCCAAGTCTCCATTCATCCCAAATCCTGCTCTCCCACCCCGGTCAAGCCCCGCAGCCTGAAGCCTCATCACCCTCACACTGCAGAGCTCTGCCGCAGCCAGCCAGCAGCCGCCTGGAAGGGAGGGAATTCAGGATATTTTAAGACACTTGGAAATCTTCCGTATTGATTTCCCCGTCTCAGTAATTAGATGTAGCGATTAGACTCTCTCTCACTACACGGCGGGGCGGCTCCGAGCGGAGCTTCCCGGCAGTGTTTACATCGGGGATGCTCCCGCAGCCTCATCCTCATGCACAGCAAACAGCCCAGCTGTGTGACCGGAGCCACCTCCCCGCGAATCTGGCACGGGGATGCGATACACATCATATACAACAGCCGTGTTTATCAGACGGGAACACATCGCAGCTGCTGGTAAACGAGCGCGCCAGCCTTGAACTGCACGGAAACTTCATGTATTATTTAAAATACCTTCCCAGGAATGCTGTCAAGCCAAGCCCAGGCTGCGCCCGTGAGGATGGCGGCCGGGGGCTGCGCGGTGCCGGTGCTGGCGCGGTGCCTCGGCCGGGAGCCGGCGCCCACCGGCTCCATCCCCTCCTCCGGGGAATTCTGCCAGGCGCCTCATTCATCTGTCCCTGCAGCAGCCCTCCCACATCCGTGGATTTGCAGGCGCTCTCCACACCCAGGACTCACCAAACCAGCCCCATCTCAAGCTGTTCCCGCCTCATGCACCGCACAGGTTCGGGTGGGTGCTCCCGGCGCTGCTGCAGGTGGGACATCACCTGCCTCGCACGGATGAGGATTCAGCACCAGCTCCTCCCTGAGAGCTGCAGTGGGCACAGGAAATATCAGTCCCTGCTGACCCCCAGCGAGTGCAGCCGTGTTTGCTCAGAGCCAGGATAATTTGGAGATTGCTCTGTAATGAAGGGATGATGAATGTTTCAATATCCAGAACGAGGGAAGCAATGGAGATCTCGGGCGGGTAAATCAGAGCTGTGGCTCTCCATGGATGCTCACAGCTCCCCAGCAGAAGGGCAAGCCAGGACACGAAGCCCCAGAATGCAATCCCAGGGAATGCTCAGCAGAGCAATGGGCTGGGGAGAGAGATCATAGAACTGTTTAGGATGGAAAAGCCCAACCCAGCACTGCTAAGGCCACCACTAAACCATGTCCCCATCTGTCACATCTACATGAGTTTTAAATCCCTCCAGGGCTGGGCCACAATTTCAGTGAAGAAATAGGTTCCAATATCCAATCTACACCTCCCCTGGCACAACCTGAGGCCGTTTCCTCTTGTGCTTGTTACCTGGGAGAAGACAGTGGCCACAGCCTCCTCTCAGGCAGGACAGGTCGATGGTCAGAGAGACAGCGAGGCAGAGGGGCCCAGCAAAGGACCCTCAACAGCAGGGTAAAGCAAAAATCCCACCAGCCTGGGAAGATTCTGCCCCAGAGAAGCAGCTCAAGGAAAGCTCCTCTGCTCTGCTGTGCAGCTCAGCATCCCTCTCCCCTCAGCCCCTGCCTGCCTCTGCTGGCTTTCTCCCCAGATTTTGGGGCAGCAGCAGCCCCATGTGCTCTTGCTCAGCAGGGGAGCAAAAGACAAATGGTTTAATGTGTGCTAAACCCAGGCTGCAGCTCCACCACCTCCCTTTGTCTGCTTTCCTCGCCGGATTTCCCAGCACTCCAGATAAGAATGAATGCAAGGCTCTCATTAAAGCCCTGCTCTGTATCGTGCGCAGGGGTCACGGCGGTTTGCCCCACTATCTGCGTTTTTAAAGGTGTTTCAAATCCACCCTTGCTTTTTCATCGGGAAAATAAAAGAAACCTGTGTGCCAAGCTGGAATAATCCATCCTCGGCTGCAACTGAGACGGAGGCTGCTGCCAGGGCCGGCAGGAGGGAAGGATCTCTCTGCCAAGCTGCATCTCTGCTCCCGCCTCCGCTTTCCCACCCACAGACGATGATGCTCAAGTGCTTCCCCAGGAGCAGAAGGCTCCATCCCTCCCTGCCTGCCTGTAATTCCTGCATTCCCTGCGGCAGCAGCAGCAGGGTGCAGCCAAAGATGGATTGATCCCGGTCTCAGAGGCATTTCCAACAACACTCACCTTCCCCTGAGCCCTGTGACCCTTTGTCCCACTGCCCCCAGTGCTGGGGTGGGATGTGAGTGGCCCAGCCAGGGCTCCCATCCATTCCAGCTCCTCATTCATTCTAATTCCTCATTCCCTCATTGCCCATTCAGCCACCCACAACAGCCTGGGACCTCCTTTTGTTTGTGGAAATAAAAACTGCCATAAATTTATGTACTTAAAGGATTTCTCACCAGAAAAGAGCCCCTGGAGACTCCCATTTTTCGAGAGTGAATCTCACACCTAATCACCAAGTGCTGCTATTTGCCGTATCTGCGATGAGGCAGCAGCTCCATCCCGCCTTTCCCTACGTCTATTTACCAAACCCATTTGCAAGTCTAAAATTTAATCAGCCAGGTTTCATCTTGGAGGCATTAACATTCAAATGGGACTCACTCCGAGGGACGGAGGGAGGGGCACTGGTACTGGGCAGCTCCCAGGTCGGGTGCAGGGATTTCCTCACAGCCTGGCACCAGGGGGGTGCCAGGGGCAGGACCCCCCAGTCCTGATGGGCAACACAGTGGGGGCGACACAGGAGCACCCCCAGCCTCTCATTCAAAGAATTAAAGCACTGACCCATGCACAGTGACCCCCCCTAAGAAACCCCATTGCTTTGGAATAAACAGAGCCCCAAGGAAATCTGCTGGAGGGGATGGAGAGGAGCTGTTCCCAGCACACGCCTCAGGGGAGGGATTCCTCAGGCAGTGCTCATAAAACATGTTTTATGGGCTGCCCTGCTCATTGGGATGGACGGGAGGGCCCCACTTGACCTCGGGGGGAAGAGGAGATGGATGGTGACAGGAGCCAGCGGTATTTTATCCCGAGCAGATTAACGGGCCCTGCAGAGCAGCCGGGCTGCAGGGTCCACAGAGCTCACAGGGACACTCCAACACCGTGGAGCAGAATCCTGCAGCTTCACCTAAAGCAGGAGGACTTGCTTTTGGGGAATTTTTTGGGATTTGGGTGCGCAGGCAGCAGCTCTGCAGACCCTGGGCACAAGTATCCCCCCCTGGGGACTTCAGAGATAAACATTACATTTCAGGCTGCTTAAACCTTTTCTTCTTAAGCCAGTCCTCACCCTGATAATCCCCCAGTAAAGAAGGGACCTGGACAGGCTGTCCCAAGGTGCGACACAGAACCCAACACCAAGGAGTGACATTTTCCTGTCCCTGCACTCGGTCAGGGCTGTGGCACCACAATGAAGCACCTGCCCAGTGGATGCACCCAGGAACCACCAAGCTCCTTCCATCCCCCCCCACCTCTGTCTGCCTCCAGCCCTGACAGATCTTAGTTATTAGCACTGATTTCTCATGTATCTTGTTAAATTTGCTCTGGTGCCTCCTGTGGCAGGAGCCAGCAGCACTTAGGGTCTGCCAGGGCTGAGGGTGGCTCTGCCCCACTCCAGGGCTGTCCAGGACACACTGAGCTCTGCTGCAGAGGCAATTGTGAGGCTCAGGGAAAGGTGCAGTGAGGGCAAAGGTGGCACAGCTCTGGCTCAGGGAGGGTGAGCACCAGCCTGGTGCTGCAAGCAGGGATGCTCCATCCAGCACAGCAGGGTACAGCCTCTCTCCTCTGGAAATAACCTTTGCTGGGCTTTATTAGGAGCCATAAAAAGCAGAAGAGGGAGTGTGAGCGAAGAAAGGCTAGAGACATTATGTGTCTCGCTCTGGGAGCCAGCAATGGCTCCGATGCCAATAAATAAATAACAGAAGAAACATTCCCCTGGGTCCCTCTGACATATCTAATTGATATCACCAGGGATCTTCCATGAAGCAAACAGGAATCTAATCTATGGCCTTGCACAGCCGAATGGAAGCAGCAGGGTGGCTGCCACGGAGCCTCCCACTCCTGACAGGGGAGTGGAAACCAATTCAAGGCAGCCCAGCACCCCAAAAACAAATGGAAGGCTGGGAGAGGCAGCAGCTGCACTGGCCTTGGAGAGGAGCTCCACTGGAATTCCTGGGAAAAATACCATTTCCCAGAGATTCCTCAGGGGAAAGAAAGGAAAAGCAGGGGGCAGAGAGGAGGTGGCACCACACTGGAGTTTTCCAGCTGCCCCCAGAAGTGCTGGCAGTGGCACGAGCAGACAGAGGTGCCGAGGGCTGGCTGCTGTCTGGCACATTGTCCGTGCTGCTCCCGAGCTGTGCCTCCACGGAAATGCCCTCAGCCACCACCTCCCACCTTCCCTGTTTAATTAACTCCCTCCTGATGTAGGTAATGGAGCTCTGGAGCTCTTAAACAAAGATTTAATCAGCCCCAGCTCTGCACTGGCAGCATCCAGCTCCCTTTGTTAGATTGGTGTGAAACCCAGGGCACGGCCAGCCCGTGCCGGCCTCCTCACTGCTAATGGCTGCCAGCATCCCAGAGTCCCTGGACAGTCTGGCTCCAAGTCCTCTGCACTCTTTTCCAGCACCAAAGAGTCGCCCGGGTCATTGATTTTTAGCATCATGCAAATGGAGCCAGCGGGGAGCTGGCAGCTCCAGTGCATTATTATTTAGGATGGATAAACTCTTACCCTGAGTTCCCAGCACCTTGCTGAGGCCAGGAGAGGGTTTCTGATTTATCGTGATCGTTTTCAGTCTGTGGAGGAGCAGAGGGGAGGGGAGGGGAGTGGTCACAGCCACTTCCACTTCCAGGTCCTGGCAGCACCAAGGCAGCCCCAGCCCCGCGCCCTCCAAGGGCAGAGTGGCCTCCACCACCTCCACTGGACTTGGGCACCGAGGCAACCCCTGATACACGGGCACTGCAGCATGTGGGGGGCTGCAAACCCCCCCAGCCCAGCAGCAGACCCCCCTCACCGAGTCCTGACACACCCAGATGGCACCAACCAGACAGAGCTGCTGTCCCATCAGGGAGTGTCCCAGTGGTGGTGATGAGGAAGATGCTGCTCTGTGGCAGAAAACAGCCACACGCAGCCCCCCAGAGCCAGAGCCCTGTGCCACCCCAGCCCGCTCTGCCCCTGCCAGCAGCTCCTTCCCCACTGCGGATAGATTGGCTGCTGCAGAACCGCAATAGCTTTGCAGAAAACCATCTTAATAAGTGCATCTCCCAGCCAGGGGTGAGGAGCAGCAGCTGAAGCGCCGGCGTGGATGTCAAGTTACAAATGAGACATCCAACTGCTTCATTTATTAGAGGGAATCAATTCGACTTTTCATATTCACCAGGAGCTGGAGGCAGGAAGGGCCCATCAGCCGCCGGCCTCAACCCCGCGCTCCAGCTCGGAATGAGGAATCTCCGCCTGCACAGCCACGCTGCACCACCCTGCTGCTGTGCTCCTGGCCCAGCAGAGCAGCAGTGAGGAGGGAATTCAGCCCTGCAGGGAATGGCAGGCAGAAGAGGGGTTATTCCATGGGCACGCTGCTGCCTTCGCACCAGGGAGCCATGGCTCTGCCCTTTAGAAGAAGCCAGCGGGCTCTGTGTGCGTGTGAACACAGTTTAATCCTCCAAGAGCTGTAATTGTCACTGTACAAAAATATTACAGGTCACTGGAAGCAATTTAATGATAATAAAAATTAGAAAAAGAAAAAACACCAACAGGAAATGAAGCAGCTGCCATCCTCGATTTTCAGGCTTCTTTATCATGCAAAAAGGGCCTGTTCATTTCTCCACAGATATTTGACGTGTCTGCAACCGCAGCAGAAAGATCTTCTCATCCTGCTCCACACTCCTCATCCTCCCCTGCCCCTCCTGGGGACAAGGACTGCCATGAATGTCGTGCCAAGGGGCACCAGGAAAGGCCATGCTGTGCCCTGCCCCGTGCTTGGCCAGGTGAGTCCAGAGCTGAAAAGGTGGCTGGAAACCCCCTGCATGGAGCACAGGGGCTCACCTGGTGGGTCCTTACAAAGAGAAGTAAGCTCACAGAACCCCTGAGAGCACAGAGCTCGGTACTCACTGCTGCTGCTGGACAGAAACGTGGCAGGTCCGTTTATCTGTGATAAACTATCCATGCACATGTCCCTGTGGCAGAGGGGGAAGCTCTGAGCAGACAGTGGCACAGCCAGGCTGTGCAGTGGGCAGCCCCCAAACGGGGGGTTTGCATTGCTGGGACACCCACTGAGGAGCAAACCCTTGGGCAGTGACCGTGCCTTGGCTGCTCCTGCAGCAGCCAGAGCAACACGACAGGAATGAAAACTCCCTGTGCCCAGTCCTGGAAAAGCACAGCTGGGCAGGCAGGGCTGCTGCCAGAGCTCCAGCAGCGCCCAGAGCTGCCCCAGCCCTGCAGAGCAGCACTGCAGGAGCCTCTGGGATCAGGAGCCCAGCCCTGACACACCAGCAGCTCCCAGTTTCCCAGGAGTGTGCTGGAAGTGCCTCTGCCCGCCGTGCTGGGGAGCAGAGCAGTGCTGCTTGTCCCTGGCTGTGCCTGTGGCTGCCTCCAGCAGCTCCTGCCACTTCCATGTCCCACCCAGGGCCAGCGAGGAGCACGAGCAGTGTCTCGGGGCCCTTCCTGCCACTGCCACACTGGCACTTGTCAGAGCCAGCAATGGCGACATTGTTATTACACATGGCCTCAAAGCCCATTCAAGGCACTGAAAGATGAATTATGTTTCATTTATATCAAAGAAGCAATCTCAGAGCCCATTTGTGATCAAATTTGCTGTCAGAGAAACTTTGCTTTATCTCATTACATCTGATATCTCTTGGCTTCTTGTCCTTGAGACTATTAAAGTTTAATGTCAAATTCGAGATGAAATGGAATTGTTGCTGTATCATCTCATCAGGACCCGGAGTGCCCCGTCCATCCTCACCATCCTGACAACTCATTACACCAGGGCAGCTGAGGAGAGGAGGCTGAGGGAGGAAGGCCCCGTGGGCATGAGGGAGGGTGAGCACAGCACCAGGCAGAGCCCAAGGAGAGGCATCCTCACAGCCAGGGGGTTTGGGGACAGGGGGCAGAGTGCAGGGCTGGCACAGCCACCACCCTGCTGTGGAGCTCAGAGCCACAGCCCAGGCAATCCCAGCCTGGACTCCATCAAACACGCTGCACTTTGCTCCTTTGGAGACCAAGCCGGGCTCACAGCACAGCCAGGGGTTTGAAATGCAGAGGCAGGCTGGAAAAACAGCCCTCTTTGAGGTGAAACATCCTCTCAGAATCGTTTAGTCTCTTGGCAATCCTGCTTCCTGCGAAGCCTAAACACCTTTGATGAGCAGCTTTAGGGGCTCCCAGGAGGCTGCCCTGGAGCCAGCCCGTTCAGCCTCCCGCAGGCGCCGTGCACAGGGCTCTGCTGGGGCCAGATGAAAGCCAGTCCTGCTGGGCTGATCTGCGAAAGCGTCCAGGGCCAGGCACAGCAGAGCTTCCAGGAAAACAGCTCCCAGTGCTCTGTCCCCACCTCTCCGAGCACAGAGAGGGAAGGGCAGGAGGAGAGCAGCGTGTGGGGAGCACGGGCAGAAGCAGCGAGTGCCCAGCTCCTCTGGACACAGAGCCCACAGATCCCAGCATGGGGACACTGGCTCAGGGCAGAGAGCACACTCAGCGGGGAGGGCTCAGAGAAGACGCAGCGTTTCCCTGGGAAATCTGCTTCTGAGAAGGAGTTATTATCCATCAGGGGAGAAAAAAGGAAAGACGTGATCAGAAACCTCCCGACAGTCACTCACACAGTGTCAAAGCCCGCTGCAAAAGCAGGAGAGAAGCACAGAGCCCCGATGGGGCAAGTTCTCCAGGTACCCTCTCGTTTTCAGGTGCCCAACCTTCGACTCTCTGGCTGGGAATTTCAAAGCAGCCAAGGGACACAGAGGCACAATTCCTGCCTCACTGCAAAAGTCTCAAGGAGTTCAGTCTCTGCAGATTAACAAAGGGAAGGTGATGAGGTGACTTGATCAAAGTCTTTAAATACCTACACAGAGAACAAAAAAAAATTGATAATAGAGGGCTCTTCAGTCTAACAACAAAGGTGGAAAAAAACCCAGTGCCTGGGAGCAGGAGCCAGACGAAGGCAGCCCAGGCCCCAGGTGGAGGGGGATGAAAAATCGGGAGCTGGGCAAGGCATCCCAGCACCTGGAATGCTGTAACCACTGTGGGGTGTCTGGGTAGAAACCCCCCCACTAAAGGAAAGCACAGCAGGGAACTCCTGCAGTGCCTGTTACACAGGATGGACAGCTAAAAGCAGCCACTCTCCAGCTGTATGATTTATGGGAGAAGCTATTCCTCGTGAAGTGCTGGCTGAGCAGACCCCCTGGGGATATAAATCAGGACACCTCTGTCCCCGTGGCTCCAGGAGCTGATGGAAGCCAGGCCACAGCTGAGAGAGCTGGGCCAGACCCAGGGCCAGTGAATCATCCTGGGCACCCCCCAAGCCCCTCTGTGCCTGCCCTTTGCACGGAGCTCCTGGGGTTTGTGTGCCCTGGGTCAGACCCTTCCCCAGAGAGCCCAGGGTGGGGAGCACAGCTCCAGCCAGCAGCCCCAGCCACCTTTCCCTGCAGGAGCTGAGCTGTGTGCTGGTGGATGTGTTTGACCATCCCCAGGGCCAGCTTTGCCTTTGCAGCAGGAATTGAACAGGAGGATCCATCCCAGGAGAGCAGCAGCATTCCAGGACCTCACACACACTTTGGGAGCAGGATCCTACAGGCACCCAACGCTGCCCAGCCCCAGCCCCTGATGTGCAGGGCCCCCACTGCCCTGGGATTACAGCAGGAGCTGGGACCCAGGGCAGGAGCTGCCACGGATAAACACAAACTCCTTTCTTCAAAGCGGCTTTTCCAGCCTGGGCTAAACCTCTGGCATCAATAGCCGCTAAATACATCATCATCCACACTTAAAAGAATCAACAGCAGCCTTCATTAGGGCAGCAGGCAGGGGCCGGGGCTCTGCTTTTGTGCTTTCCTGGGTTTAATGGGTTAGTTATGGCACTTTCAAAATGAATGAACTCGGAGCCCAGAGCCCCCAGCTCAATTGTCAGTTATTGCTGGCAGTTTATCAGCATTAACTGATTAGGCTCAGGATGATGGATGCCCCTGCCTGTGCCTGGTGCGGCCGAGGAGCCGCCGCCTCTCCCTCGGTTCCTGTCACCCAGCAGTAATTGCCGGCTCTAATTCCCCACCACCACCACCTCCAGCAGCAGCTTTTGTTTTCATCCTCCTGCAATCACAGAGAAGTCATAATAATAAAATAAAATTCAAATGAGAAGGAAGCTCAGCCCCGGCAGAATTTAATTGATGATCATTACACTTTGGAATCTAAACTCTTTTAATTTCATTGTGTTTCACAGAGATGAATTATGAAATTACGGCTGGCCAATTACTGATCCTGCCTTGGCTTTGTGTGCCTTCCCACTCCTCCTGCCCCTCCAAACACCCAACCCTTTCCTTCTGGAAAGATTGGTGGAAAAGGAGAAACACTGCCATTTATCTCTAGTGGGGAAAAGCACAGAGTGGGGGAAAGAGAAGGGCTGAGGTGTTTAATCCATTGCTTCCCAGCAGGAACTGGGAATGGTGGCTCCAATGGATCCCCAGGGCTCTGCCCTGCTGCCCAGAGCATCCTGAGGATGCCCAGAGCTGGCTCTGGAACAGCTGGCACTGGTCTGTGGGGACCCTGCAATGGCCTGTCCAAGGGGCTGTCACAGAGGGAGCCGTGGGGAATGAAGGCCACTCTCAGTGTGGTGCCACAGGAGCCTCATGTGCCCACAGCCCTCCCCAGGCACTGGCTCCAACAGGCTCAGAGCCCTCTGACAGCCCAGCACACACAGTGCCCCACTCCTGCAATCTCATCCAGGGAAGCTCGCAGCAAGCCTGTTCCTCAGGGCCCCCATGAAGCCTCCGTGCCTTAAATTCCTCCTTGTTTTGCTTCATTCACTGTCAGGATTCCTCTGAAAGCAGAGCTTTGCCTGCCACAGGAGAGGAGAGCGTGCAGACACTCCCAGGTCTGTCCCCCACTTTCTGCTCCACTCGGGAGCTCCCCCACAGCATTTCCACCCACTGGGGAGGGGGATCAAACTGGGAAAACACATCCCACCCCCTCATCCTGCACCTCATCTGGGCACAACTCAAGGGCTCATCTGGCAAGTCAAACCAAACAGTGGCTGCTCCATGGGGGCCCAACACGGACTCACCCCCTGCTCTCACTTCCAGTGGGGTTCATTACAGAACTCTCTCCTATTTTGGGCTGGGTTTGCTTTTTTCCCCCCAGGGCTGAACGGGAAAATAAAGCCTTTTGCAAAACGTCACTGGAAGAAAAATACAGGCCACCACCAGAGCCCCACCAAATAAATAAATAAGTGGAAAGTGATAAATTTTGGCTGTCTTATAAAGACAGACCAGCATTGCTTATCGGCCACGATGCAACCAGATAGCTGCCTCAGAAAACAGGCACTGGGCCCTGGGTAATAAATGGAAGCAATAAAGGCAAAGTGGCTCCTCTGAGCAATAATTGAGCCCTGTGGTGGTGGCAGAGCCGCTCCCCTCTGCAGGGGCTGCAGGGATGGGGCACCCAGTGCCTCCCCACGGAGGGTGCTGCTGCCCAGAGCCACTGCCAGCAGAGCCACTGCTGCTCCTGCTGCCAGCCAGGCTCACAAGGGAGAGCAGGAGGCAGCCCAGGGCTGTGCCTCTCCCCATCAACATCCCCAGAGCAGTTTTCCTTAAAGAGGTGTCTATTTAGCACCATTTCCGTCACAAGCGGCTGCTTTGCATTTCTTCTGCCTTTATTAAAACTGATTTTCTATTTGCTCCACACAAGCCGATCTGATTACATTTCCATTTTCCCCCTGAAGAGAGGGTCTTGCTCTCCTGAGGGAAAATGGAGCTGGGGCTCAGCCCCCCCTCCTGAGCTGAAGGGCTCTCGTGGCAGGAGCAGGGCTGGGATGGAGCAGAGGGAGCAGCTCTGCTCTGCAGCATCCCGCAGCTGTTTCCATGGGGACAGGGAGGCAGCTCCTCCAACACCAGCCAGCATCCCCTCAGCCAACAGGGGGAATTTGCCTCGCACAGAAGCAGCAGCAGGTGAATCCAGGCACGAGCCAGCAGGGATATCTGCCTCTGCATGTTCCCATGGGCTGGAGCATCTCCACACCCAGCCCAAAATGCAGCTGGGCACTGCCAGCCTTCTGCACAGAGGCTTCTCCTCCTTGCCCTTCCTGCTGCCCATATTGCATCCCAGTGGGATGTCTCCTGAGCTCCAGCCCCGTGTCCCGAGGGGGTGCTGGGCTCTGGCAGCAGAGGGAAGGATGCTGGCGAGGCAGGTGCTGATAAACAGGTCAGCAATTCGTGCCCAGCCCAGCCTGTCGGGGCTGGCACAGCCCTGGAGCTCCATCAGTGACTTTGGGAGGCACAGCCAAGCACAGGAGCCTCCCACTGCTGGTGAGGGACAGGCAGAGGATGTCTGTCCCAGCCCTCACACCCCTGTGGCCTGCACACCCCCCTCCAACCACCCCAGGATGGAAAAACAATGAGGAGTTTTAATTTTGGATAAAGATTTTTAAAACTCATTTGGTTGGAAAGCACTCATTAATGTCCCTGCCCTCTACAAGGCTCAAGGCTCTCTCTCCATCTCTGCCTTCCACTCCTCACCAGCCTTGTGGAAAGCCATTACCAGGAAGCAGCTTTGAAGTCCCAACTTTATTAAGATTGATTCCACCTGCCTTCGGTTTTGACAAGTCCAAAGCAAACATGCAGGGCCACGGGGAGATTTGGTAATAATTACCATCTTTAATTACTACTAAAACATCAATTGCTCTTGTTCAATTAGTATCAGAGATCCAGGCGTGGCAAATTTTGTTGCACAAAATAAGCTGAAAATTGATTTCTGAGCATTTAACGCAGATCCCAAATCACAAACCTGATGAGGGGCCCTGGCAGAGCACGGGCACCAACAGGGAGGGATCTCACTGATGGAAGGGCTCCAGAGCAAGATTGATAACTTGTAAAGCTGCACCTGGAGCAGGAGGGACTCTGAGGGGAAAGTGCTGACAAGGACAGAGGCAGCTGGAGATGGAACCACAGGTGATCCACGGCTGCAAAGGGGACACAGCTCCTCTCCCAGTGCAGTGCCACTCACCACGGTCATCACAGGATCACTGAGGCTGGAAAAGACCTTCAGGATCATCAGATCTAACCAGTGCCTGATCCCCACCTTGTCACCAGCCCAGAGCACCGAGTGCCACGTCCAGTCCTTCCTTGGAGGACTCCACCACCTCCCTGTGCCACCCTTTCCAAACCTGACCCTCCTTCCCATGGAGAAACTCCTCCCAATGTCCAACCTGAACCTGCTCCCAAGAAAAGCACTGCCAGCCCTTGGAGGAGCCACAGCCAGAGCCCCCAGCCCTGGAGGTGTCCCTGCCAGAGAGGGAACAGGGCTCATCTCTTCTCCAGCTGCTTCCCCCGGGTATTCCCTGCCCAAAGCCTGGCCAGAGCACACCACAGCCATTACTGTCACCACTGCTCACACCAGAACATCCCAAAACTCCACTCCAGCATTACAGATTCACAAGCAGCCAATGTTTTCCCTTCCATTCCGGGTCGGGAAGAGGAGGAGACAGGCCTGGTTTCCTCGGCCCCAGCTCAGGGAGCAGCTAATTGCTGCGGCAATGGGCAGAGCCATTTGCATAATGAAGCGTGGAAGGGATGTTTAGCTCATGTATTTTTTAGAAGGTTTATCTTTCATTTTATTTAGCTTAAGAAGGGCACGTCACTCAAACCCGGCGGTCATTTATAAAGACATTTCCACCGTGCCTGTGCAGAGCTGTCTCCAGGCCTAAGTGGCTGCTCCGACCAGCCCCGAATACTAATGGGAGCTGCATCCACACGGGAAAGAGGGATGAGGAAACTGGCTCCAGCAAACTCCCTTCCCGCTATTCCCATGTGCAGCTTTGTGTGGAACACTCTCCAATTCCCCCTGGGGAGTAGCAGGTTTCTCTCTGCACCATCCCCTCGAGGGAAATGCCAGCACTGAGGGAACAGGTGCCCACAGAAGCCCATGGGCAGGTGGTTTTTGAGGAAAGCTTTGAGCTCAGGCTGCTCGTGGGCTTGGTGTAATTTAGGGAGATTGCCTTTGCTGTAAGCAGGGAGCAAATGAGTTCTCTGAGCCCTTCAGCCTGTCCCAGATGTGCCCAGTGCACAGCTGGCGAGGGTCTGGGACTCTGCAGTACCCCAGGGACCCCCCTGTGCCACCGGGCACCAAGGAGGAGCCTGGACCTGGCACAGCTCCTCTCACCTGCAGCACGAGGTCCTGCAGCCCTGGGCTGGGAGGGGCCAGCCCTGTTTGAAAGCTCTGGGTTTGGCCCTGGCTCTGAGGAAAGCACAGCTCAGGTGGGCAGCAGGGCTGGCTCCCACCTGGCAGCTCCTCCCCGAGCGGAGGAACCCGGCACGCACAGGTGCGCCGAGCTGGAGACAGGGCTCCAAACTAATTAGCACACGCACAGCCACTCATTGCCATTATTACTGTGACATTATTAATTTCCCCACCTCTCATCTGCAGCTTTTCGGTGCCTTCATTTCAATCTGCTTTAGCATCAGGAGATGGAAATTAAACCCAGGCGTTTATCCCCGAGTCACGCAGCCCCTTCCCTCCTCCTCCCGCTCGCTGCACCCCTGCCCGGGCTCCACAGGCTCCCAGTGTTCCCAGTCTGGGTCAGAACTGGCACCCACGGCCCCATTTCACCCTGTAAATGGGGATTTGTTAACTCCAGGGCAGCAGCCAAGCAGGGGAACAGGATGCAGCCGCTGAGAGCTATTTGTTGGGAGTCATTAGCTACTCTGGGCGATCAATCTATTACCATAAACTTAAGCTTCCAGATTCTTTCATTTTAAATGAATTTTCACATCGTATTTCCAAACGAGCTCTGCCTCCAGTCAGCTCCCCTTTATCTAATAAAGCTATGCAAATATTTTGTTATATTTCAATGAAATATGTCAAAAAGTATTACCCAGTGCATTATCTCAGCATCAGCAGGGAGGCTCTGGTCCCTGCCACGGGCAGGCTGTCACTCACCAGGCCTGGAGGTGACAGAGGATGAGTGTCCCCTGCCCCACTGCCACCTCTGTGAAGGTCACCTGGGCCAGGTAGTGCTGCCATGAGCCATGGGGGCTCAGGCGGGCAAAAGGGACCCGGTGCCATTGAGCACATGCTGCCCTGAGGAGGTGGCAGTTCCCCCTGGCACCTGGGCAGCCTGGGACACCTGGGGGAACACCTCACTGCCTTTGGTGTGCAGTGTGATGTTCTTCAGTCCTCCCCTGGACTTGTTACTGCCAAAGGACACCGTGTGCCAACCTCCCCCAGCCCCCTCTCCCCATCTCAGAACTTGCCTTTAGAGACTCATTTTTTTAAAAGCACTTTTATATTTTTAATTGGTATTCTGCAAACTCAGAGCCTTCCCCAAGGAGCTGGGATGTTTGTCTTCAAAAAAGCCTTTCTTTTCCCAACAAATT
Source organism: Muscicapa striata striata (assembly GCA_030060385.1). Lineage (NCBI taxonomy): Eukaryota > Metazoa > Chordata > Aves > Passeriformes > Muscicapidae > Muscicapa > Muscicapa striata. Next base: position 708,022 of record JAREIS010000122.1, read on the forward strand.
TTTTCAAGTACAAATTTTGCTGGCACGGATGAATGAGCTGCCATGTGCCCCCCATGACCTGCCTGGCTTCTCCTGTTCCCGGGCTGGGTGTGAGGGGGAGGAGAGGCAGCAGTGCAGCATCCTCCCAGCAGTGAGCCCACCACCCCCTGCCCTCCCCAGGCAGCTCCTGCCAGGCCCAGGGGTCCAGATCCCAGCTTGGCAAGGAGCCACTGCTCCCCCTGCTCCCGCTCTCCTGCGCTGGCACCAAATTAAATAACTGCAACTCCCTTTTTATTCTCCATTTGACAGTAACGTATTGCAAATGCAGCTGGTTTTGACATCCTAATATTCAGGCTTGTATCCCTTGGGATAAACACGTCGTCTGTTATCTGAGCAAATGATTTGTACTGGGACAGCAGGGAGCAGGGAAGTGGAGCAGACAGGCAGAGCGGGGCCGGGGCAGAGTGAGGTGCCCAGGGCTGGCACAGCATCCCAACAGCAAATGATGTCCCTGTGCCCCAAGCAGGGGTTAACCAGCTCTTATCTCACTGCCCTGGGCCACATCCTTCCCAGGAAGTGGTGACAGCTGGGACAAAGGGCACAGCACACAGGGCACAGCACACAGGGCATGGCACACAGGGCATGGCACACAAGACACAGCCAGGCACCCAGGGTGGCTGCTGTCATTATCAGGGTGGTGGCACCACTGTCATAAACAAGGTGGTGGCCCAGCTCTGGCTCCTGTCCCTCCTGGAGCCCTGCCTGGCTGCCTGTGACCCACTGGGAAGGCAGCCAGGGCATTGGTGGTGTCACACAGCCCATGGGACACAGCCCCGTCCTGTCGTTGGATGCTGCTGGGAGCCAGGGAAAAAGCAGCCTTGAAGCCTTGAGTTTCTCAGGCTTCATAAGGACAAGAAATTATAACAGTGATTATACACCTGCAGGGTACATGAGAGCCGTGTGAGTGTCTTGTGATATTTTGCACAAAGCATGTTTTCAAAGAGGTGTTGCCCTCTTGGACCAATGAGTCTTTTCTATTCTGTTTTGCAGGTACTACCTTATACACAGTGTTGTGTTTCTTTAAATGAAGCTCTCTCTCTCTTTTGCTTCTCCATTACACGAGGAACTATGTTGCATTGTCCTTTTTGCTGCTCTCCTATAGCCTAAAATGCAGCACTGTCCAACCATCCATGGACTGGCCTTTCCCTGAGGTCACTCCCTCATCCACAGTGTGTCTGTCCCCAGGATGAATCGCTTAGACAGGATCTCAGTTGTTTATTTCCTTTCAGTTATGAACAAACTTGAGGGGTCTCAGATCTGGTTTTCACACACTGGTAGTGAGAAAAGGCAGAGCAGGACTAAATCCCTTGTTGTGACCTGTGTGAGGAAAGGCCAGGCACAGGGCTGGGAAAGCAAAGGGATCCCTTTGCTGGATCCAGGGGGAGCCTGGAGCAGAGGGTGGCTTGGAGCTGGTCCTCCCAGGCCACACACCAGGGCTGGGCAGTGCAGTGTGCCTGTTCCATCCCCTTGTGGGGGGATGTTCAGAGCCCTTGTGGCAGCTGGGAGCACCGGGAATTCCAGCTGTGGATTTTCCTGTGTGTGTTCCCTTTCAGACTGTAACAGCTCCATCCACTCACCATTGCTTCCCACAAACAGGTTGGCAGGGCTTAGGTGATATCAAAACCCCATTGATTGTTTTGCTCTGTGTTTAAGGAATGAAAGTGGTGGAGCTTTCTGAGAAATCCTTTGAGCAGCAAGACACAACTGTGGCTCAGGGCTGAGTGCAGAGCAAGCACAGGGGTTTATTTCTCTTCCCAACACAGCTCTGGGCTTGCTCTGCAGAGGAAAATTGTGGAAGTTATTTAATCAAAGGCAGGAGCTGATTCCTGCCTATCCAACCTCCTGCTGCTCTTGATAGCCTCCCTCCCAGCGGCTCTAATCCAGGTATCCATGTGGTGCCCCCTGTGCCCCGCTCCAGCTCCCTCACCTGCAGATCCACCTGTGCCCCTGTGCCAGGGGCTGCAGGACCTGCTCCCACCTCCTCATGTGGTGTCCCTGGAGTGTCCTGGGAGCTGCCAGACATCTTCAGCCCAGGCTCCTCATGGGGGACTTCAGGGCTGAGCCAATTTCACCCCAAACTTCCCATCCTTCCACCCCACACTGCCGCCTCTCACCTTTCCCTCCCCACAAGCACCAGGCTCAGAGGGGGGAATTTGGCATGAGGCTTGAAGGTTTATGTTAAAATCTGCAGGAAGAGGCTTGGTGCCCGTGAACATTCCGTAGGAGGAGATGGATTAGTGACTGAGACATATCTGAAGGGATTTGTGAGGAATTATTTATGGTGGTAACAAGTAAGCACTCATTTAGCTTATATTATACATTATCCAAACAAGGCGTTGAGCTCTGGAAGTTAAGGCAGTAATGCCACTCCAAATTAAATTCATCAGTGCCTTAATTAAGATCTATATTTAGTTGTTAATTACGGGGAGCAGAGCAGAGGGTGAGATGCTGCGCAGGGAGCGGCGCTGCCAGCGAGGAGGGCGTGGTGGGATGGGATTTGGGAGGGAAAAGTGATCTGGAAACCCCGGGAAGAGGAGAGAGGACACAGCTCCCCTCTCCCAGCTCCCCTGCACCCGCCTCATCAGTGGCTACAGCCGGCTTTGATCCCAGAAATCAAACCCCTGTCTGATGGGTGACTGGATGTTATGCTAATCCTGGTTGATTGAGCTGAGATAATTACACTTCATCCAGGTTTCCTGGGAGTTTTGAATAAATATTGATGTACAGCTGTCCCCCCACTCTGGTACCTGCGCTGGAGAGGTCTGTGCCTGCTCCAGGCTGGGAATGGGGCCAGTGGTGGGCAGGGGACACCAGGATCCCCCAGTGGCCCTCCTGGCTCAGGAATCACAGCCAGGCTCCCTTTCAAGGCACCTGGGCTCATTGTGACTTCTCCTTATCCAGAGCAGCACAGCACCTGGCCAGGGGGCCCGGCCTGTTCTCTCTGAACCTTCACCAGATGTTTCCACTCCATCCCTGCCCAGGATGCTGCGGGAGAGGCACCAGGACCCTGGCTCTGCATCCCTGGGATGGCCGAGGGGCAGCTGGAGCCTGTGGCCGTCTGAGCTGCCTCGGGAGCAGGAGACACGAGAAAACAAGAAAATCAAATTATACATTCCTAGGAAGCATTTATAAGCTGTGTGCATTCTTTAATCTTAATTAGAAATCTTAGCAGCTCCTGCCGGCTCTGTAATCAGCGCTGGAGCGCGGCTGACCCCCATCGTGCTCACCTTGAGAGGGGGAGCAGGAATTTGAGCAGGGAGCCGGGGATGGAGCGGGCTCCGTGCGCTGGGGCAGCCTGGGGGTGCAGAGCCGGGATCAGAGCAGAGTGGTGAGTGCTCACTGGGCTCTGATTAACATCCCTGACAGTGCCAGGAGCCCCTGACCATCTCCTTGCTGGGCTCCACAACATCCCTGTTTGCAATAAATGCGATTTCCTGGTGCCCCAGGAGAGCGGGCAGCGCTGACACGGGAGAAATCAGATGTCAATGCCACCGGAGAGCCTGGGCTTGCTGGAACACTGCTGGCTGGAGGGGTGTTCCCTGGAAAACGCTGTCCTGTCCCCATGCCCTCGCCTCCAAGCCGTTAGTGGTGCTCGGCTCTTCATTAGTGTGAGGATAAACAGCCCCTGGTTTGCTCACCGCGCCCGGCTCGAGCTGAGCAAACTTGGAGAGGGCTGGGCAAACAGGGAGCTGCTGGCCGGGTCTGCAGGGTCACTGCTGTGGGAGAGCTGTGCCAGAAACCCCGCAGCCAGCAGGAGCTGGGCTCTGCAGGGTCCCCCTGCAGCATCACAGAGCCCGCTCTGCACCCCTCCAGCTCAGGCCTGCGGGGAGCTCTGCTCCTTCCAGTTGGATTCTTACACTGGGATGATGCACGGGGGGAGCAGGAAGGGCTGGCAGAGCCCCCGCATGGTGCCTGCAGCAGTGGTGGAGAAAGGAATGCAGTCCTGCCTCCCCCGCCATCCAGGGGGCTCATGTGTACCATCATTCCTGTATTTTGGATGTCTTCCATGGATTTTTGCTCTGCCAACCCCTCCCCACTGCGAGCTGCGTGCTTCCCAGCCCAGCCCCTGTGCATATATATTTATATATTTATGTGTGTGTATGCAGCAGGCACATTCCCAGCAAACACAAACAAACAGAGCTCTCAGTATTTGTACACACAGGAGGAAGCACTTCCTGCCCGTCTGTGCGTCCCCAGCTGGGCCAGGAGCTGGGTGGGACTGGAGCTGGGGCAGTCCCAGCCTGCTGACCCACACTGGGGACTGGTTTTGTAGAATCAAAGAATCCCAGAAAGGTTTGGGTTGGAGGGAGCCTTAGAGCTCATCCAGCTCCAGTCCTGCCATGGCAGGGACACCCTCCACTGTCCCAGGGTGCTCCCAGCCCCAGTGTCCATCCTGGCCTTGGGCACTGCCCACAGCTGCTCTGGGCACCCTGTTCCAGGGCCTCAGGTCCCTCAAAGTAATTTTTCCCAGTATTTTTTCTGTGGGAGACCCCCCTGGGATGGATCCCTCTGATGCCTCAATGGCTCTGCTGGGCACCGGCTGCTGCTCCAAATTCTACTATTTCTGTCAAGCCTGGGAGTAAACAAAGCAGTGCTAATAAATGAGAGGCACCATCCCGGCACTCCTCGTGTAATTGCAGTTATTTAATAACCTCCTTGTGACTTCAGCAAGGCAGCCAAAAATCCTTCCCTGCGAGGGCACAGCGCTGGGGCGCCGCATGCTGCATTGCCGCTCACAACTGCTAATGAGCAATAAAGGCTGGGTTTTAGCAATAATTAAAGCTCCCAAGGGCTCCCGTGTCCTCGGTGCTGGCTGCAGCCCCCTTGCACGGAGAAGGGGAGCAATGCCACCCGTGCCATCCCCCCTGGGTCACAGCACAAGGTGCTGGCACATCCCTGGCTGCTGGAGCATTGTCCCCGTGTCACCCTGCCCTGCCAGAGCCCCGCTCCCTGCCTGGGTTATTTTGTCAAGCACCCTCAGCACAGGCAGGACTCACAGCTCTGATCTGCTCCATCGATCGGATCTTTTAGAAACTCACGGGCTAATTAAGTTGTGTCCCTCCCTGGCTGCCACGGCCAGAGTGCTGTGGGGAGGGTGAGCAGGTGGAGGAGGTGCCATCCTCCCCGGTGTGTGCAGTGCCCCGTAGTGCCACCAGCACCCCCCAGGCGTGCCACACTGTCCCCTCCAAACCAAGCAGAGGAAGGCAGGATGATTTGTTGACATCTCTGCTTCTGGTCACAATAAAAATAAATAAATAAGGGTGGAGAAAAATCCCCGTGAACATGAGTAATGGCCCAGGAATGAGCAACCCGAGATAAAACTGAATAATAACATGTCAAAAACTACACGATGTGGGTTTTTATTCCCCAGCGGAGTTTCCTTCCTGCTAATCCATCACTGTAGAAGATGCAAGATTACTGCTTTCACAAAAAACTCCGGGAGATAAATGTGAGTAAATTAGGGTTTATTATATTATTTAGGGCAATATAATTTCAAAAGTCCCCTTATTAAATTATTTATGCCCCTGGCGGTGGCTCAGCTGGGCAGTGGCCCTCCCTGGTAGCATCCCCCTGTGCTGGGTGGCCGTGGTGGTGGGTGAGGTGGGGACAGCGGCGGTGACAGCCACCGTGTCCTGTCAGCAGCAGTGCCAGCCTGGGAGGATCCTCGGAGCATCTGCAGCCCCCCGGGGGTGACATCCCTGCGACATCAGCCAGGGCCAGCAGCCCCTCGGGTCCTCGTCACCGCTGAACGAGGACGTGCCCTTGTCCCACTGCCGCTCCCGCTGGTGCTTAAACAAGGAGTCAGGTGCTTTTCTGGAAATTGCAGCAAAATTACAGCCCCATCCATAATGGAAGGCTTGTCCTCCGGAGGGGAGGCCGGCAGGAGCCAGCAGTCCTGCTGCAAGGCGGATACAGCCGGTGTTTAAATCCAGCAGTGCGGGCTCTTAAATCCAACACAGGAGAGGGCATGGCATGAACGGAGCCCACAGGATGGGACAGGTGAGGCATGGGGGGACAGGTGAGAGAGGAGGGACAGGTGAGAGAGGAGGGACAGGTGAGGCACGGAGGGACAGGTGAGAGGAGGCTGCGGGCAGGAATTGAACAGGAGCAGCCTTGTTCCTCTTTGCCGGGACAGCTCCGTTCCCCGGGGCAAGAGGCGTCACTGAGCATCCCGGCTGGGATTGTCCCTGCTGGGATTGTCCCGGCTGGGATTGTCCCTGCTGGGAATGTCCCGGCTGGGATTGTCCCGGCTGGGATTGTCCCGGCTGGGGATGTCCCAGCTGGGAGTGTCCCAGCCAGGAATGCCGCGCACCCCGCGGAGCTGGGCAGCGCTGCAGCCCATCCCGCATCCGTGGCATCCCTGCTCGCCAGCTCCCGGCCCCGCCAGCGGCTAACGAGGCCCGAGCTGACAGAGGAGGATTACCCGCTCCCAGGAAGCCAGCGTGATTGTGTTTACTCCAGAACCTGGGCCGATTTACTTGTCGGTGCGCATCATTAATCTTCTTCTACAATCCCTTCCCCATCTGCTCCCACTTTTTAATGAACTGCCACTTGCCACACTCAATAAAATCAACGTTTTCCCAGGATCGCAGCAAGAGGGGAAGCAAGAGGCAAGGCAGGGAGGGGGGGGTGGAGATAAAGAGATGCACTTTGCTTTGGGAAGGTGTTTCCTCCTCTACATGGGCAAACAGAGCACAGCAGCTCTCCCTGAGACACTTTTGGCTGCCTTGCCCCGAGCCAGTCACAAATAACCACATCAGACTGCGCCCAACGCGAGCCGTACAATGCCGAGTGTCAGCCCAAGTTTGATCCCAGCTCTGCTGTTCTACACAATTATTTTCAGCGCATCAATACTGCAGGCGGCACTGAGATTGTAGTTTTCCAGCTTGCTGGCAGCTCTGGGGATTCATCCGATATCAGGCTATTACCTTCTGATTACTTTCCTTGGCAGCCAACCCGTTTGGAGCTGGCAAATAAACAATAGGGAAGAGTGTGATGGGGAGCTTAGCTTTCAAATTACACTTTTCAATCATTTGTCACACCAAAGGTATAATGAGTGTTTCATACAAAACTCAAAAGGCTGCGGGGCTGGTGGGGGGGCTTCACTTAATGTGGAGGGTGCCGGGTTTGGGTGGAGCCCAGAAACTTCATTTCCATTTCTCGGGATTTTTGTCTGTGGACGCGGCCAGTCCAGCTGAGTGTTGGAAAAGCTCTGTGCTGGGGAAAAGAGCCAGAAAGCCCGGGGGGGAGGGGAAGGACAGGACAGATGCCATCCCTACACACCTGCAGGGACCTCCCTGTCCCTGGAGACGGCGAGGATCGCTGCACCTGAACTAATCCCTAAGCATTTGTTCCTTAACGTTGCTCGGGATCAGAGAATCTCATGTTAATGTGGATTTAACGTAGAAATCCATACGAGCCATTGGATACTAATTAAATGCCATCATTCCATTGATATTCTCGGTGTTTATTGCTCGCTGCAATTAGCGCCGAGCCTCGCTGCCGGGGCGCTGCCCCTCGCCCGGAGCATCCCCTGCCCCTTCCCGGCACCACCTCCCGCCTTGAAGGAAGTTTCCTGCGGCAGACTCAGAGGAGAAGCTGCCTTGGGAGTCAGGAAGCTGCTGCCTCGCCCTCAGCATCCTCCCCCGAGCTGTTTCAGCCCTGTCTCCTCCTCAGGCTCGCAGTCCCACTGCCCACATGTCAGACGAGAGCAAGGAATAGAAATCGCTCCTTAAAGTTCACAACCCGTCACTCCGGCTTTCAGAAATACAAGCAAAAATGGCAAAGCAGTAGGGGGAAAATCCATTTCTTTCGAGATGATCTTTCCCTGGAACATGTCCTGTTGATCTGCAGTCAGGGAAAGGCGAGTGTGTTTGTCTGAGATAGGAGAATCAGATCTGTCTGAACTCTCCTCTGCTCCAAACTGCCCCCTTCAAAAGAGTTTGTAGAAAAAGAAAAGCCTTGAAAGAGAAATCTCTCCTGTTCCAAGACCTTTCCTTTGGGAAGGTGCCCCCAGAGGGAGGACCAGCTCTCCTGTCCCTCTCCTGTGCCAGTGGAAACCGCGGGATGCATCCGGCAACACCCCCGGCAGTGCGGGCAGGACCAGCCTCTGCCCGGCTGGTTTTGGGCTGCGTGCTGTGATCTCAAAGGCTCTGGGGGTGTTTAGGGCACGATGCTGCGGCCCCAAAAGCACGGGGGCCACACTGGGGGCTGCAGTGACCTGTTGCATCCCGCCGCGTGGCTGAGCTGAACACCCGTCAGGAGGCAGAAAGAGCCTTTATTCCCACAGGGATAAAAGGGACAGCTTTGGAGGGACAGCTCTGGCTGCCACAGCTCGTGGGGCCAACACTCAGAGCATCCTCATCACCGCGGTGTCACCAGCGGCGCGGGGACACGGCCAGCCCCGACCTGCCGGGAGCCAGGCTGCCATCGAGGGGGGGGACACACTGGACCGGGACACTGGACTGGGACACTGGACCGGAGCATCGCGGAGCCCTGCAGGTCCCCTCAGAGCCCCTGGCTGGCTGCAGCGCCGTGGGGCGAGCGGCTGCGCTGGCCGCGGGTCCTGCCCGGTGCAGCAGTGCCACCTCCCGTCCGCGCCGCGGGGACAGCCCCGGGCTCTGCCAGCGTCCCCCCGGGGCTCCGCGCCCTGCCCCGCCTGCCCGGGACATCCCCCGCACCACCGGGGCTGCCGGCACCTGCGGGGCTTCGGGGGCCGGTGCTGCCGCCCGCCCGAAGGGGACACTGCGACACGCATCCCCACCAGCAGGAGAAACAGGAGAAAAACAAACACTGGGTCGAACGGAAAGGGAAAAACCAGCAGCGTGACCTATAAACATCTGCTCCTGTTCCCTCCAGTTACTGCAGAGAGAGAAGGCAGAGATATTTCAGGCTGCTCGTACATCTGGGAAGGGGTTTGGGGTTTGCTTGCTTGCCCCACCCCCCGTCGCTTTCCAGGCTGTAAGAACCGAAGAGCCCCGCAGAAAGGATTAGAGTTAAAGCTCCTGTCATTATCGCGAGCCAGTGTCCCTAAATGCTCTCCCAGAAGGGATTTGCCGTGGGGACACCTGCTGCGGGGGGAATGGAAGGACTGCCGGCCCCTTTCCAGCCCTGGGGAGCCCCACTGTGAGGAGGGGACAGCCAGGGAGGCACTCAGGGCTCCTGTCCGGGGACTGAGCCTGCTCCTGCCCCCACAGCTGCCACCGCAGGCTGCGATAAAGAAAGAAATGCTGCTATGTTCACGTTTGGTGGGTGATTCCCAGCAGGATGAGCGGCTCTCCGGAGGCAGCCCCCGCAGGAACCCCGCTCCCACCGATGGAACCCACCCCGCCTCGGGGGAGCTGCCTGGGGTCCCCCCGAGGGCCGCCAGCTCAGCCAGGATGCCCTGGAGTGGTCCAGGATGCTCAGCCCCGCGTTACGGGGGAATTTCTCCGGACAGAAGGTGCTGCCAGGTCCTGCCCTCCCTTCGGCCAGGTGCAAGCGATGCTCTCCGAGGGAGGATGCAGCGGCAGGATGCAGAAAGGTGCGGGAGAACTGGGAGAGGCAGTGAGGAACAAAACCCAACTGGTGAACAGCATCGGGAAATCCCGCTGGGAGCTCAGGAGAGGAGCGGGAAGCGGCTGGTGTAACCTTGGAGACGCAGACAAGGAGCCCGAAGCGCCGGGCGGGCAGCGGGACGGGAACATCGCAGAGGGGCTCGCAGGGACGGGGGAAGCCCCTTCCCAAAACTGGACAGAGACCGGGAATGGAGCCCCTGCAGGGCCTGGAGGGGCACAAAGCGGTTCTGAGGAGAAGCTGTGCCAGGGAGGGGGAGCAGGAGGGGGAGGCAGGTGAGACAGCGGGAGAGAGACGCGAGGTGGGAGGATGAAGGGGAGAAGCGGGGAGGAGACGGTGGTGCAGGAGCCAGAGGAAAGATCAGACAGGAGCAGGGATAAAAGCTGTACCCAGCCTGTTCTGGCTGCCACACCAAGGCAGAACTGTCCACGTTGTGAAGCAGTGTCCATCTGGATAAATCCTGTCCATCCTCCAGAGCAAGCAATGGCTGCAGCTCCCTTGGAACCTGGGCTGGCTTCTGCTTCTCCAACTTTGCAACCACCCCATCGCACTCCCTCTTCGCTCCTTCCCTTCGGCACAAAGCTCTTTGCTCAAACCTCCGGGTTCCCTCCTGCCTGGCCCCCAGCTCGGCAGGAACTCGGCACAGTCACAAGTCCCTTGCTCTTCCCTGGAGGGAGCAGAAGCCCAGGGAGCACAGCCACTTCCCACTGCTGGGCAAGGGACACCTCGGGTAACGCAGGGCATCAAACAGCCGCAATTAGCTCTGATCTTAATTACACACAATACTGATGAGCTCATCAATTTAATCTAATTAGTCTGCAGAGCTCAATTGCCTGTCCCTTTTTCTTAAATAATGCACTGTATAAGCCTATTATCCCTTTGAATACAACCTGTTCACTCCCACGATCCAGCAGCCAGGTGCTCCTTTGGCACCTGTCACTGCCACCTCTGCCACTGCCACCTCTGCCACTGCCACCTCTGCTCCCCAAGGAGGGGAAGGTGCTTTTCCAAGGGGCAACATCCACCCAGCACCCAGGTTCTGGAAATCCCTCCAGCTCTGGGCAGTGGTTGTCACACCTGGAGATCCCAGTGAGCCCCCAGTGCCTCAGCCTCACCCCCAGAACCTGCCCTGGCCCTGTCCCCGAGCAGGGATCAATGAAATCCCCTAAAAGCTCATAACTTGGAGGTAATTATAAGAAGCATCAATTACCCAGCGATGCAGGTTTCATGAATTCAATTAATTTGCATAGTGATCGATTGAGGCAGGGCCCCCGGGGCCCCGGGGAAGGGAGGACATTGTTCTGCACACCATTGATTCCACAATGTAAAACCAAAGCGCTCTCCCCTCATTCAGAGCTGCTCATTCAGCCATATTAACTTTCAGATCATTTATTTTTGTATGTCTTTCAACTCTGTTTGTTGCTATCACACAAATGCAGAGTATTACATTGTAGAGAATAATTGAATCAATACAGTCATGGTGCTCTGGGTCTCGCAGGCCCGCAGGAGCGCGGGAGCTGGCGGGTGCCTGTGCACAGCCAGGGAGGGCTCGTTTTAACCTTTCCAGTGATTAAAACGCCCGTCTGGCTCTGGATTAACTTTCTGCACTGTGAGGTTGTTATTGTTTCACCAGGATGGGAGCAGGAGATGCTGTAGAAGCCCGTGGAGAGGCTGCTCCCTCTCCTCAGCATCCCAAGGCTGCATGTCAGGGTGCAGACCCAGCCAAGCCCTCCTTCCCCTCGCCGTCCTTCTCCATTGCAGGCGGCCACACGCAAATCAGGGCCTGGGAGAGAGGAAGAAGCCCCTTGAAATGAAAAGCCACCACATAAAGGAAGAATCCTTCAGATTGAAATGGCTCTGAAAAGAGACGGGTTTTAATTCCGCCTCCCCTCCCACTGGGATATTAGACAGCTAAATAGCAGCGCGCCTGTTTCCCTCAGATAACCGGCTCCCAACGAGCGCCGTAATTGTCCCCGGCCCCTCGCCGGTGCCGCGCCGAGCAGGTCATTTACCGCCCGGCACACGCAGCTAAACACAAATCCGTTTTCCAAGGGAAATTTCTATTCTTATCTGCGCTCTGCAAGAGGGTCGCACGCGGCCCCTGTTAATTGAAGCTTTGATGTTTGTTGGAGGAGGACTCTGATCAGCTCTGCCGAGGGCTGAGCCGCCACCGGCGCCTGCGCCCGCCAGCCGGGCACGGCCGGGACAGCCACACTGGAAGGGAATCCTGGTAAAGGAGGAGGCAGCACGTCCAGTGCACCTCGGTGATAAAGCTGAGATGCCCCAGGACCACCTGCTGCCCCAGGCTGAACTGAGTGTCCTCCCAGGGCCCTTCCTGTGATCCGGTGTCTTCTGAGTGCTTTGGCTCGTTTGCTGCAATATCCTCCAGCAAATCAAGCATCCCCTTCTTGGGATGTTTTCAATCTGTTTTATGTTGATTTTAATTAAAGAATTTGAAACTGAACAAACAGTTCGTAGCAGGTGGCCATACGAGTGTGAAATAAGCAAACTGTTCTCTCTGCCACAAACCCCACCAGTAAATTCCTTCAAATTAATCCCAGCCTCTGAGAGGCTGCCGGCTCTGTCTGAAGCAAACCAGGCTCTGCTGTTCTCCAAATATTTATCTTCATCCCAGTGCCAGGAGCTGGGGAGCAGGGATGGACAGAAACCACGTCCTCGGCAGGGATGCTGTCCGCCCTCCTTCACTCCCTGAGGGCAGGAGTGTGGATTTCCCACTGGGAAAATACTGCACCACGGATTTGGGAATGGGTCCTGGAGCCTGGCTGCACTCAAACACCACCAGCACGAACCCAGTATGAACCCATCCTAATCCTCCTCCTCTTCCAGGGCAGCACTTTCTGCCCAAGCATCCCTGCTCTGCTCCAGGATCATCCTGGGCAGCCAGGAGCTCCTGCCATGACCTTGGAGGGAACAGAGGGAAAGGCCCCTGCCCAGGTAACAGTCCCTGCATATTGATGACCCCCAGGGAAGGCAGAGGTGAAGCACAGATGCCCACAAGCTTTTCTTCTTCCAAGACTGTGCTGGAGATAGCGAGGGGAGAGAAAAAGCGAGGGAGAAGAAACACACACATTCCCCTTCATCTCACACTCCTGCCCTCGCTCAGAAACCTTATCAGCATCTGGAAGAGATCACGTTTCATCCTCTGGAAATGCCAGCAGAGAGGAGCAGCCAGCTCTCTTGGTAGCCTGGGTTCCATTTCCTGCCCCTGCCCCAGAGGTACCTGGGGTGCAGGGCCATCTCGTGCCCTCAAACCATTTGTGTCTCCCTCCTGCTTCCCACCTCACCCACTCTTCCCACTGCTCAGCACAGCCAGGAATTAACAGATTCCCAGCAGCATTTTTGGGGAGGGAAGCAGCTCTCACCTCAGCCCAGCCAAGGAGCCACAGGGCAGGAGGCCACCAGCTCCCCCCTCCGCTCCTGGGTCACACTGGTACATCGATCCTTTTCCCCCTGCAGTGCTCAGAGCGTGTTTAACATCCCACCTTTCCTGTCTGCCCTTCAGGGTGACCCAGAGCTCTCGGGAGTCCCTGTGCGCCCACGCCAGCCGAGCTACCCGGATAATTACAACATGTTCCACTTCCCCGGGATTACCGACAGTTTTCCTTCCCTTCCCCTCAATAAATATGGATGCACAGCTGCTGCTGAGCACAACCAACAGCAGTAAAGGGGGGCAGGCTGCAAGGCGCCGCTCCCTCCCTCCCTCCTTCCCTCCATGTGCTCCCAGTGCTGCCACTGTCCTAAATTCCAGATTCAGGCAGCTTGGAGGCGAGCAGGTGGATCGGGATTTTCCTCCCCAAGTGCCACTCTCAGGTGTCTGTGAAGAGAAAAGAATGCTAACAAACACCTGGGGAGGAAGATGGGATTTAATAGAAAATGAGGCAGCACAGCTTCTCCTGCAGCCTCACCCCAGAGCCTGGAAGGAAGCATCGAGATTAAAGAGTTGAACACTTCCCGTGAAGGCACCACGGGAATGCCACATCCCAATGCTTCCTCCTGGCTTTTAAAGGAAAGGATATGCTCTGCTCCATTTATTAATCTCCTAATCACTAAATTAATTTCCATCTCAGTTACAGCACGCTTGGAGTCTATTAGTAAATCCTGGCCTGGCTGCTTCGCAACTTTTGTTGTAAGATTCCTATTAGATCATGTTTCAAACCGGCGGAGATGGAGCAGTTATTATCTTAATAAGCCCAACATGAAAGGCACTGCAGTGGGGATGGGAGCACTCCCGCTGCTCACAGCCCTGCACACCTGGATGGACCCTGCACCTCCCACCTGCCAGAGCCCACCTGCACCCCGAGCACCCCGGGGCCAGCTCCGTGCCCTGCTGGCCCGCTGCTGGTCTCCTGCTGGGCTTCATTCAGAGCCTGGGGCTGTCATTCCGGGCAGGAACAGCCACAAATCATCTGGGAATTGATTTGTGCCCAACCCTCTGCAGGGCAGGGGCAGAGGGGCATTGGGCAGAACGGGCTGTGGGGGGCTGTGTTGGGTTGATGTGGCCAGAAATGTGTATTCTGTCCCCATCTGTTGGAGCTGGGTGGGACAGTGACCCTGATCCCCTGGCACACATTATCTGCTCATGGGCCAGCTTTAAACCAGCTGGGGCAATCATCTTTATCTTTGCCACAGCCCATCCTCCCTCCAGGAGAGATCTCCTGTTCATGGCCATTGAGTCCCAGGGCATGGCTGATAAAATTCCATCATCCCATGGGAGATGCTCCAGCCAGGGAGGAGCCAAGCCTTTCCTACCCAGAGAAAAACTGACATTTTGGACACCAAGGCACCTTCTTTCCACTGGATTCCAGAGGAAAGCCAGACCTTTCCACATCATCCCAGCACCTTCAGAGGAAACTGCACCTTCTCCAGGAGCACTGCTCCAGCTGAGCCACATCTGCCACTGCAGGAGGATGCAGCCACCATGGAATGGGACTGTGCCAACACCCTGACTGACTGACGGGTGTCAGCTTGGATTCTGACTCTGGCAGGGTTGGGATTGTTCTTTGCAATACTGCATTTCTATTTTAATTTTCCTAGAAAAGAACTGTTATTCCTAATTCCCACATCTTTGCCTGAGAGCCCCTTAATTTCAGAATTATAATAATAATTTGGAGGGAGGAGGTTTGCATTCTCCATTTCAAGGAGAAGCTTCTGCCTTTCTTGGCAGACACCTGTCCTCCAAACCAGGACTGGGGCTCAGGTCCAGCACAGGGGGGCAGAGGCAGCTCGGGGGCACAGCCAGCACCCAGTGGCTGTGCCAGCTCTGCAGCGTGCCCGCACCAGCCGCCCCTCTCCCCCCGCGCCGCACGCCGGCTCCTCCGGCTCATTGGCGTGAAATTTAATTTGCAGCAATCAGCTGGAGGTGAGGCAGGCGCTGAATTAGCTCGACGTGGTGCTCTTGCCTCCGCCCAGGCTCCCTCCCCGGCTGGCAGGCGCTCCCCTGGCTGTGCCCCCAGCCCAGAGCATCCCACCAGGGGCACCCAGTGCCGGGCACTCGGGAGCTGCTCCCGCCCCGATCCATGGAGGGTGAGTTATGGAGTGGCTGGATGCACACATATTCTGATAAGGAAGAATAATAACTTGTCAAAGATACATATGATATGTGTTTTCTTTCCAGACAGAATATATATTGGGATAATTCATCAACTCGGACTGGCACTGGCCAGGAGAGAGAAAGAAGAGAAAAAGAAACTCAATAAAAAGAAGTCAAGGCAGAAAAGGCCCTTGGCACTGAGTGCTGTCTCCCTGCAGGATCCCCCTGCTCTGAGCTGTGTCTGGCAGGGACTCCTTGGCTGCTCCACCGGAATCTGGACTGCAGCCACAGGAATGGTGGGCCACGATCACCACGGTGGGCTGGAGTGAGCCCGGCCCCAGCCATGCTATGGCTGTGGAGGGGAGAGAAATGTGAGTGAAAAACACTGGTTTGGGCCAGGGAGAGAACCTGAGCAGCCCCAACTCACCCAGCTGCTGCCAAACCCTGCCCTGGGCTCCCAGCACATCCCTCCTGAGCAGGAGTGGGGCACAAACACCACAACACCAAGGGATGAAGGCTGGCACATCCCAAACCAGCACACCCAGCGACTGTGGGAAGATGCAGAAGGGGGTTGTAAAGTGATTTGTCAACTGACAAGCAGAAATACATTACCAATTTAGGCCTGTGATTTGCCTGCAACTTTTTTATCCTTGAGATGTTGTTGAACAGATTAAAATGTCAGCTTTGATCCATGCATTTGGATGGAAACATAAATATTGCTGGCTCTACTCCTCCCAGCCAGCACCTGCCCCAGGTGAGGGTGCCCAGGGGTGCTGCCTGGCCATGCCCACCAACATCCCCATCCCTCCACCTCAGCACCAAGGCAGCAGCCCCAGGAATGCCAGGATGGCAGAGCAAGGCCTGGAATTACCCTGACATTTCATGTAGTAGGAGTTTGACTGGACCTGTTTTAAAGTTTGTGTGAAGCACTGGCTCAGCTGGAGAGTGCAGGGCAGATTTTGGATGCTCCTGGGGCATGGGATGCACATCCCAGGTGTGGGATGAGCCCCTGGGACAGTCCCAGCCCCACAGCTGGCCTGCACAGAGTTGCACCAGCCAAGCACCTGCTCCAGGAGCAGCAAGCAGAGATCACTGTGCTGGGTGATTTCCTGATGCAGAAATATGCAGCACCACTCCATTTCCAGGCAGGGAAACAAATGAGTCTCTGCTTGCTCCCCTCTCCTGTTTTCCCCTCCTTCCCACCCTCATTTGATCCCACTCCATGTGGCAACATCAAACAAGTGTTGAATATTTTAGCTCCTGTGAAATATTTATGTTATAACGCGCGGAAGGAAATCGGTCGCTTCCAGGACATGTAAACATCTGCCTGGGAACAGCTGGATCCCTGGCAGTGCTGGGAGAGGACAGGGCTGCACAGCTGCTGCATTCCCAGGTGTTTAAAGCTCTGAGAAGCCCGAGCATCATGTGTGGGGCAGGGCAGGATCTTGGAGCCCAACCCTGACCTTAACACTCCCCCCCAGCAGCTCCTCTGCCCTGTCCTGGAGGAGGGTGGGCAAAGGGGGTGCCCTGAGCCCCAGAGGAGCGAGGGCATGGCGAGGGCCTGGCCTTTGCCCAGTGACTGGAGATTAATTGAGGCCTGCCATTAAAATGTCACCGAGAAAATTATTAACTTAAGGTAAACCACTTCCACGCGTCAAAAGCAAAGGCAATCAGTCCCAGGCATGTCCCCCTAGGAAATTATGTGGAGTAATTAATCAAAAAGCTAATGAGAAATGTGTTTTCTTTCCCAGCCTAACACCACATCATATTCTTATTAGCCAAGGTTATTACAATAGTAATCATGCATGCTCTGAGTTCAGATTGGGTTTTTTGCTCCACTGCCACCAATTTAGAAAGCCATTAATGGGAAAGATAAACCCTGATACACAGAGCAGCCCTTTGTGTTGGTGTGCCCACGGGTGCTCCTCACCACACACGACCTGTGCCCACTGCCACACGCTCCTGCCACCCCCTCCCAGGCCAGCCCTGCCCACCATGGTGCCCCAAACAGGGATCTGCTGGATCCCCTGGCATCCTGCTCTGCTCTCCCAGCTTTCCCCACCATGGGAATCAACACCCAAACTCCAGCTGATATTGTCACTGCTCTCAGATGGATTAGGGACACAGGGGATGGTGTGATTTGTGAGCACCCTGTTCTGCCACTGCTCATCCCTTCTCCAAACCTGTTATTAAACCTGCTTATTCAGATGCCCAGAAGGACCCAAGTTGTGCCATAAATCTGTCTGCACGCAGGTAATCTGCTGCTGCAGCGGGTTCCCCCTGGGCCCAGCTCGGAGCACAGCCACCTGCCAATCTCAGCAGCCCTAAAATGCACCGTCAGCAGCCGGCGCGGGGAAACCAGCCCTGCTTGATATTCAGCATTAAATAATTCAGCCCCCACAGAGAGACAGGGGAGAAGAATGAGCCTGACAAAAAATATAAAGATTTCCTATGCCCCGTTAAAAATGCATTGACCTGATTAGCTCGCTGGCAGGATGCTGAGCCACGCCAGAGCCGAGCAGGGAATCCCAGTCTGTGGTGACAGCAGCACAGAGAGGACCTTGGCAGGCAAAATCCACTCTTCAGGGTCCAGCAGCACCTCTCTGCTTTGTTTGTGTGCGTGTTTTCTTGCTAAATCTCTTTTCCTCCTTGCACACACATGACACATGGGAGATGTAGCTGCAGGAGAGCCTTTTCTTCACAGAACAACAGAATCATTTTGGTTGGAAAAGACCTCCAAGATCATCGGGTCCAACCTCTGAGTGATCAGCACACTGTCAACCAGAGCAGAGCACTGAGTGCCATGCCCTGTTATATCACATCCTTGCTCAGGGACATCCCACACCTTCCCTGTGCAGCTCCCTCGGGGCTCTGGGCAAAGCCAGAGGGTCAGAACCCCCCAGCTGCCCCAAGGGACCCTGCTGTGCCACCCCTGAGCCCCCTGCAGCACTGCTGAGGGATCCCCACAGCCTCCCAGGGATGTTTGCCAGCTCCGGCTTTGATGTGTGGATTAATGAGAACTGAAGCCTTCAGAAGCCCAAAGGCAGGGCCTGGGGCAAGGCTGGAGGGGATGAGGCTCTCTGAGCGCTGCCTTTGATCGCTCGTGCTCGGCTGGGGCCGGAGTGAGGCTGCAGGGCTGCTCCCTCCTCACTGCCTGGCACAGGTGAGTGAAGGGCACAGGTGAGTGAAGGGCACAGGTGAGTGAAGGGCACAGGTGAAGGGCAGAAATGAAGGGCACACGTGAAGCACAGAGATGAAGGGTACAGGTGAAGGGCACAGGTGAGTGGCCAAAAGGCCAAAAACAAGGAAAGAAAAAAAAGAAACCATACAAACGCCAAAAAAAACCCGCAAAAGCCCCAAACCCCCCCCAAAAAAAAATCAAACCCCCCCAAAACCCCCCAAATCACCCCAAAAAAATCCCCTCAAAACTAAAAAAAATCCCCAAAAACCCTTTTAAATATCCTTTTAAAATATCCTAAAACAACCTTAAAAACCCCCAAAGCACCCCAAAACTCCTTTAAAAACTGCAAAAACAAAAAAAACCCAAAGCCTTAAAAACCTCCAAAACCCCCAAAACCCCTTTAAAGTCCTGCCTGGCCATCGATTGCGCGGCGATCCACTAGTGATGCCTGAAGATCGAACACTCGGCGCTTGACTGCTTAGGCCTGGATCGGCAGGCATCACTAGTCGAGTGTTGAGTTGTCGGTCGCCAGCCATTACTAGTCGAGTGCCGAGCAATCGATCGGCAGGCAGGACTTTAAAGGGTTTTTGGGGTTTTTGGAGGTTTTTAAGGCTGTTTTAGCCTAATTTATGGCATTTTAATAAATCTTAAGGGATTTTTGTTTTTAGGGATTTTTGAGGATTTAAAAAATTTTGGAGGGGTTTTGAGGGGTTTTTAAAGGGTTTTCTTATTTTTTGGGGGGGGTTGGGGGTTTTTGGGGGATTTTGGGCAGTTTTGGGGTGTTTTAAAGTGGAATTTTGGGACTTTTGTGGTTCTTTTTTGTTTGTTTGTTTGGGTTTATTTGTGGCTTTTAAAGGAGTTTTGGGGTGCTTTGGAGGGTTTTTAAGGCTCTTTTAGTCTATTTTATGGGATTTTATTAAATTTTAAGGAATATTTTTTTTTTAGTTTTTTAGGGATTTTTGAGGATTTTTTACATTTTGGGGGGGGTTAAAGGGTTTTTTAATTTCTGGGGGGTTTTTTGCGGTGTTTTGGGGGATTTAAAAGTGGAATTTTGGGGCTTTTGTGTTTGTTTTTTTTTTAGTTTGGGGTTTTTTGCAGTTTTTAAAGGAGTTTTGGGGAGCTTTGGAGGGTTTTTAAGGTTGTTTTAGAATATTGTTTAGGGACACTTAAAAGGTTTTTAGGGATTTTTTTAGGTTTTGGGGAATTTTGGGGGGTTGGTGCATTTGGGGGGGTTTTGGGGATTTTTTATTTTTGGAAGGATTTGGGGCTTTTGCAGGGACACTGAGGCACAGGAAACTCCCCACACCCCGCGTGTGCAGCCGGGCAAGGCTGAACCTCATTACCCAGGGCCTTGCTCTGCCCGCCAGATAATGCATCTAAAACATGTTTATTTCCATGCAGGCTGCTTCTCAATTTGATTATTTATCTCCCGTTTAGCCTCTGACAGATCAAAGGCTCGGCGGAGGGGAAGCGGAGCTGGGCCACGCATGAAAATGAGCCTTGATACATAATTAATTAACATAAAACAGTTTCATTAGGATACGCTGTTACATGGCTGTTTGTCTTAAAAATTTAAGCTGTGTAAAGAGCACGGGGGAAAACCTCTCTGCCAGCCCCTTTCCTGGTGCTGCCCATCCCAACCCTGCTCCAGCTCCCAGGAGGGGCCAGAGCGTGGCCCCCTCTCCCTAAATCCCGTGCAACGTCTCCTAGCCTTGATTATTAATCTGTTTTTAATTCTATTAAGAGATAGCCAGGAGAAAGAGTATCAATTTTAGATTAACAAGGTTATTAGCACTTAATTATGTGAGGTGTCTTCGTAATTGAAAAGGAAAAGAGGAAGCACCATAAATATCCCGGCCCCAAGCTCCTGGGGGTTTGCGTGTGGCTCTTTATTCACGAGGCTGTGGAACCATAAATATTAAATATCTGGTGAAAAAAATATTACAAGGCAGAGAGAGGATGCCCTCTGGATATTCCGGCGCCGAATGTTCTTGCATTTACAAATATTCATTAGCTGGGATCTGCAAAGTTATTTCCACCAAGACTCGGTGAAGGAGGAAGAGAGAGAGAGGTTATTGAAAAAAAAAAAAGAGTCTAGAGTAAATATTATTAGTAATTTTTATCTCTGCGTGTCCCTAATTATTCCATAATTAGGGAAAGTGCACATATGCATATACAATCACTAACCTGCCAGTCTCAGGGATTCTCATTCCCACCCCCGCTGTGGGATGGAGTCACCAGGGAAACTCTTCTCCCCCAAAAAGCAATGGGGGTGTCTGTGCCTGGGGGGACCCCACCGTGCCCCCACACTCAGGTTCTCCGTGCTGGAAGCCCGGGATGATTGAGGGAACCATCTAAAATCCTCCCTGTCTCTCAAACCAGCACCAGCTCCGCCGAGCACCCACGACCTGGAGCTGCTGCTGCTTAGAGAGACATTAAATGACAAATCTCAGGCTCTTTTTAATTAAAAAATAATAGAACTCAGCAGGAAACAAAGCAATAACACAACACTGCCAAAACTCACTTAGCTGGAGCTGTTAAAAAAACAACAGCCAAGAGGCAGCTGTGGGGAGAGGCCACATTCACCTTTGTGGGGACAGGTGACAGGACAGGTGAGAGGACAGGGGACAGGACAGGTGACGGGACAGTGCCAGGACAGGTGACAGGACAGGTGACAGGACAGGCAGGGGGGCAGGGGTCCCCTCCCAGGATCACCCCTCCCACCAGCCCCACTCCCGTGGGCACAGGGCTCCCGGGGACAGGCGGTGTCACACCCCAGGAATTAAGCCCTTAATCTAAACTAAACACGTTACCACGAGCTCATCAACAAAAAACTAATTACGCTGCGCGAGGCCAGGCTTTAATTACTCGTCCTTGACACGAGCAGTGCCCGTGGAAGCCCGGGAGCCAGCGAGAGCCTGGGACTGGAATTACCCTGCTCCCTGGAAAAAGCATAAAAGGAAAATAGGGGGAAAATACAGCTGTGCAATTAGCAGAGAAACAGCAGAGGAATCAGCTCGGTAATTGCTGGGGGGAGCTGCAGGGTCATTAGCAGGGATGGGGAATGTGCTGGGGGCCCCTGGCAGGCTCCAGGGGTCACTCAGGAGCACAGGGACTCCAAAAAGGGGGAAATGGCTCAAACCCAGCTTTTCTCACAGTAGAGACAAGCTGGGGCAGATTCCAGCCTGGCCCAGCCTCCCCAGCACCACTGGGCTCCCGGTTTGCTGCTCCCACTAATGAGGAAATGGAGATGCAGGAGGTGGCTGAGCCCCGCTGCCTCCCCCGCACGCTCCTCCCCGACTTATCACCAGTCACAGGATGTTTACAATAATTTTTAATTTGCGCAATTATTAATCATTTTTCTATCTGTCTCATTTGCATAATAATTACTCTGCTTGCTGTTTGCCATGACTGTGAATGACAGTGGTTGAAATTAAATTAAGATTTTAATATTCATTTTTTTGAGTTGAAGCTAATCAAAGTTGCTGCTCGATGCCAAGACCAGGGCTCTGCCCTTGCAGAGCCACTAATGAAGAGATCCAGTGCCAGTGTCACTGCTCCATCTCCATCACCCAGCTCGCCCAGAGGATCCTGCAGTGCTTTCAATTGCTTTGCTGGCAGAGCTGCTCACAGAAGGGACAGGAGATGTGGGATGCAGAACAAGGGCACAGGGACAAACCCAGCTCCCTTCTCCCCAGGCAGCACGTGGGGATGGGATCAGGGAGGGAGGTGTTCATCATGGGAGCCCCCCCTTTCCTGAGATACCTCTTAAAAAGTAAAATATCTGGTAATGAACAAGTAACAGATGTATAAATCCAGCATTGTGATGAACGAGGATGTCCCCAGGGCAGTACCCCTAAAATTTTAAAACCCCAGCCTTCAAAATCAGCTCAAGGAGCAGAACCTGATGCTATTTTCAGGTGCTAAGCACATTCTGTTTAGTGCTTGCCAACATTTAAAAGTGCTTTTCCTCCTTAAGAGCAGCTTACAGTCCCAAGCGTGACAGGAGCCAGCTGCTGGCATCTGGGGCTCTGCAGGAGCAGCCACTGTCACCAAGCAGGTGAGGAAGGTACCAGCATCCAGCTCTGCTCACGAGGGCGAATCCAATCATTCCACAGCAGGTTCTTCTCATCTCCAGCAGCACTCAGATTAACTGAGAGCAAAAATGAATGTGTCAAGTGGAACTGCACTTGTCGAGGCAGCAGCTGCCTCAGGTTGCAGGGGAAATGGAACAGGGCCTCGGTGACAGAAGCACAACTGGAGGCACCTGGCTGGAAATGTGCTGCCACCTCACACCACCAGCCCTGCTCCCAAACCACCTCCCTGCCCAGGAGGTGCAACAGGGCTGGGAATGGTTCACCCACCTTGGAAACACCACCACCACGCAGAATGGAGTACAAAAAGAGAGGTGTTATTTACAGGTGAACACACCAATTCCAGGGCTGCTGGAAATGTTACACAGGGATGAAAAACACGGAGGTCCCAAGAGTCTGGCATTCCAGAGCACTCTTTGCTGCTCTCCCTCCCACCCACAGCCCCCCCAGTGCTGGAGAATCCCTGAAAGGAGCAATCCTGCCCTGCCCTGCCCACTGCTGCAGCCAAGGCATCTCCATGGAAACTGCTGCCTGCATTCCATCCCTGCTCCCTGGGACCTCAACAAGAACAACTGTATTCATTTCCACAAGTGCTTTCTGGCACACAGGGACTAAAGGAAGCTCTGCCCAGCCTCCAGCTCTGAGACTGACAAATCTGATCACAGGAGAAGGAAGGGCTGTCCCACCTCCCACCAGAGCAAGCCCCAGGCAGCAGCATGGGGGAAGTGCTGAGATCAGCCCCAAACCCAGAGGGGTCTGGGGGGACCAGCTGCTGCAAACTATGAGGGAAGCAATTCCAGGTCTTAAGTCCTAATTCTCCACACATTTACTTCCACTAGAAATGGACCCCTGAAGAATTGCTGAGGCTCCTGAAGATCCGGCTGCCAATGCAGCACTGCAGGTCCCTCTTCCAGTACCAGAGCATTCCCTGCACAGTTTCCTGTTTGGACAGGGTCAAGAGAAGCTGAGTTTGAACTTTCCTGCATGTTGGTGACTCTGTCATCTACATGGCAAAATAACTGCATAAACTTAACAAAAGTTCAGAAGTTTAACTTAACCTGAGTTCTGGAGAAGACTGACCCACTGCTCGAGGGTAACTCTGCCAAGCCCAAGCATTCAGCAGATTTTCACCTGAGATTTAGGACACCTGAAGACTTTGGAACTGCCCTCAGA
Organism: Muscicapa striata striata; assembly: GCA_030060385.1. Classification (NCBI taxonomy): domain Eukaryota; kingdom Metazoa; phylum Chordata; class Aves; order Passeriformes; family Muscicapidae; genus Muscicapa; species Muscicapa striata. The sequence continues at coordinate 731,615 of JAREIS010000122.1, forward strand.
GGTCAAAGCATTTGGCATAGAACAGAAGTCTGTCAGAAAACAAACAAGAAGTCGGTGTCCTCCCCAGAGAGCTGGAGGCTCTGGCTGGCAGGGAAATCCAGCCTTGCCTGTCGGAAGATGCTCCAGTGGGCTGCTGAACGCTGAGGACAGGGCTTGTTGCAGGGACAGCAGCCATTCCTCGGGGCTCTGGCAGCGGGTGGTGCCCGTGGGTCACTGCAGGAGCTGTCCCCTACATGTCCTCCACGCTCCACTTGTAGGCGAGCTCCTGCACCGCCTTCTTGTTGGCAATGCGGGCAAAGCGCTGCTGCTCGAACCCGTTGGACCTGCAAAGGGACACCCAGGTCACACTGACCACTACAAGTCTGCCACTAATTTACTCTGGCTCAGTTTCCACCTGCACCTGTGGTTACCAAGAGCTGATGCCCCTGAAGCTCCCCACCTCCCCTTGTCCCATCTGTCCCATCACTCATTTGTAGCTGCCAACACCCTCACTCATCCCTGGGAACTCCCCAAAGCAAAACCCCTTTATTTTTACTGTTATTCCATCAGGAACAAGTACCTGTCCACACCATCCCAGCGATGCCCGGGCCATATGTTAAACCTGTTGAGTGGAGGTGCTGGTCCCTTGTACCTGGGCTTTTCTGGAACACAAAGAGCAGAACAGCTGTTTTCAGCACAGTCAGGTGGTCACATCCTCACCCACCCAGGAGGTGTCTGCAGGTGGGTACAGGTAAAGAGCTCCTGACAGCCACGTACAGCTCCCAAAGGCTCACTGTGACAAACTGCTGAGTTTTCAGTCACTAGCCCTGCTCTCCCAGCTAACAGCTCCTGTAGCTGTTACTGGTAACAAGCTCCAGAGAGTCCAGAAGTCCCCCAGGACTCAGCTGCTCCAGCAGCCTTTGGCTGTTTACTGAACAACAGCTGCATTTCTGCACTGCTGACACCATAAACCACACACAGATGTATTCCAGAGCCAAACCTTTCTCCTTGTTCTCCTTGGCCTTCCTTTTCTTGATGAGAGCAGCCATGGGGTCTCCTTCTCTCTCCTGCTCCCTCAGCATTCTATCCAGGTCCTGGTCATCGATGTAACGGGCCAAGGGCTTCTGCATCTCCTTGACTGCATCCTCCACATTCTGCTGCTGCTGCCTCTCCTGTGCCAGCCTGGAAAACACACAGTGTCACCCAAACCCAGGCCATCACTCCCTGGGACTCGTTCCATTTGCAGTACGGGTCACAGCCCTGAACAGCCACTGCCTGTGCAGCATTCCCAAAGCACCTGCAGCAAAGGAAGGGATTTTCAGACACGTGGAACATGCGCTGGTCCCAGGCTCAACCTCAGAATGAAGTGAAATGCAACACCACCAGTCTGGCAGCAGATCCAAACTGAAACCAGGACACAAGAGGCCCAAGGACTGTGCTTAGGAGTCCCTTACTCACCCTTTTCCCCACTTGGCATACTGCTCTTCTCTCTTGGCCTCTGCCTCAGCCTTCAGCCTCTGCTCCAGCTGCTCCTGGGCCAGGTTCCTCTTGCGGCCGGATTTGTCTCGGAACACGGTCTGAGCGTTCCGGGATTCCTCTGGCAGGGACAGATGCCTCAAGTCACACATTCTGGAACATTTTATCACCTCCAGACAATTCAATGGCTTTAACTGTGACTTCTCTTTTGCTTGTCCTAATCTCCCAAAGATCCTGCCACCCAAGCCAAGCAGGATCTCAGCTCCTGCTTTTCCCTGATGCCCCACACAGACCCTGAGCTCTCATTATCCATCAGCTCCTTCAGACTTGCAGACAAAAAGCATTTCACACTCCCTGTGATTTCCCTGGCATTGCTCTGAAACCCCCATGTGGAACAGTGACCCTGGCCAAGGCTTCCAGCAGCAGCTGCAGCTGCAGCTCTGCAGGGATGCTCCCCAGCAGCATGCCAGTGCCAGGCCCTGACAGAGCAGAGGAGGAGAGGGGGAGCTGGGGCTCGGGCTGTACTCCACACTCCCACCTTCCAGGTGCTTGGTGCTCCTCTCGTGCTTCCGCAGCTCCTGCTTCTCCCTCTGCAGCACATCAGCCGACACCAGGCCAGCTCTGGCCCCAGATGACATCGTGTTAGCCTGGGAAGAACACAAAGCCCACAGCTCCAGCTGGCTGAGAGGGGGGAAGGCACAACGAGGGGTGACCCAACCCACAGGGACAGGGCAGGGGCAGCCCTGTTAGAGCCTCTTGTACAAAAACTTCCCGAGTTTGTCAGTCACTGGAAGAGAAAGAGACAACCTTCACCTTCTTGGGAGAGCCCGGGGGACTCCGTGACCTGTGCTGCTCCTTCTGGGCGGGTGAAGTCCGTCCTGGGGGAGATGGATCAGAGAGTGAGGATTTGCTCAGTGCCCACCTGAGGCACTGTGGATCCCAGGGAGTCCCCAGGGGCACACAGTGTGTGACACTCACCCTTCCTTTGGCTCTTTTTCCCACTCGGGGACCCCGGCTTCTCTCTCTGAGGTGACAAGTCCCGATGCCGCCGGGGAGGTGACAGATCTGGGCTGTCGTGACGCTGTCGACGAGGAGGGGACGGGTCGGGGCTGTCGTGACGCTGCTGCCGCCGCGGAGGTGACAAGTCTGGCGTGTCGTGACGTTGTTTCCTGGGAGGTGACAAATCTGGAGTGTCATGACGTTGTCTCCTGGGAGGTGAGGGGTCAGGGGTGTCGTGACGCTGCCGCCGCCGGGGAGGTGACAAGTCTGGCGTGTCATGACGCTGCCGCCTCGGAGGTGACAGATCTGGGGTGTCGTGACGGTGTCTCCTGGGAGGTGAGGGGTCGGGGGTGTCGTGACGCTGCCGCCGCCGGGGAGGTGACAGATCTGGGGTGTCATGACGTTGTCTCCTGGGAGGGGATGGGTCAGGGGTGTCGTGACGTTGCCTCCTGGGAGGGGATGGGTCAGGGGTGTCGTGACGTTGTCTCCTGGGAGGGGATGGGTCAGGGGTGTCGTGACGCTGCCGTCTCGGAGGAGAGAGGTCCAAGGAGCCGTTGTGTTTCCCTGCTGGCTCTGGGGAGTCGTGGCGCTGCCTGCAAGGGCAGAGAAGGTGACAGTGAGCTCCCTTTGTGTTTGGTTTGTTTGGCCAAAGCTGGGAACAGCTTTGTGAATGTGGATTCTGCACCCCCAAGCCCCAACCTTCCCAGAGCAGATCCCAGAAACCCTCCAAGGCAGCCTGGATCCCAGCAGAGCTGGAATTTCAAAGTCTCCATCACCATCACTCAGAGTGACAGGGATCATCACTCCAATCTCCCTGGCAGTGTCACAAACACCCAGAGCTGCCAGTCCCCTAACCCAGGCAGTCGGGAAAGATATCCAGAAGTGCCCACATTTCCCAGCAAAGCACCTGGAAAGCACAGAACCAGACAGACAAACCCAGAGAGGCAGAGTGAACCGAGAGCAGATTGCCTGGTTGCAGCCCCCATACCTCGTGGCAGACTTGGCAGATCCCGAAATATCCGAACTCTGCGAGTCCTCGTCTGAAGGAAAACAATTGGAATCACCATCATTAGGGCTCTGCACAGCTCAGCAGCCCTCCAGCACCTCAAAGATTTTTTTTTTTTTTTTAGCTAACATTATTTTTAGCTTGCATTGTTGTTTGGAGAAGCCAAATATTAGGAAGAGAGGGTGGAAGGGGCTGGTCTCACCTCCTAGAAGCTTCCACTTGGAGTTTGTTCGGAATTCCTCCATGAGTTTCACCTCCTCGGGGCGCTCATCAATGAACTCTGCCACCTGCACACACCGCAGCAAACACCAGGGGCTCACCAACAGGCAGAATTCCCATTCCTGACACAACCACTGAAACTCAGCAATCCCAGGCCCTCTGCCTCTTTCCAGAAGCTGTTCTGGAGCACTGAACCACCGTGCTGGGTACATACAGAACGGGCTGCTTTGATCTGCAGGGAGCTCACTCATCTTTACAGAGCTCCGAGCAAGAATCCCACCCATCCTGAGGCAGAACGCACCAAAACAGAGGGCAGGGAGAGCTGCCTTAGCAAGTTCTTCCCAAAGGGAAACAAGAGGTGACCCTAAGAAGGGACTGAGGGTGTGAGACCGCGTCTGACGGGACTCCCCGCTCACCACAGGCATGTCCCCCTCGTCCTCCTCCTCCTCCTTCTCCGGGGCGGCGGCAATGCTGTTCCAGCTCACATCGTCATCCACGATCCGCATCCTGCGAGCGCGGACAGGCGCTGCCGTCAGGACCCATCAGAAGGGGGGGATGTGGGGCGGGGGAGCCCTGGGGAGCGCCCCGGCCCCGGGGGGCTCGGAGGGGAGGTTTGGAGAGGGGATTTCGGAGCAGCGGGCTCGGGGGGTTCCCAAACCCGGGCACCGCATAGGGTCGCTCCTGCCGCCCCCTTCCCCCGGGACTCACCCGCCTCTGCCGGTGCCGCCCGGCGGCTTCTTCTTGCGGCGGCGGCGGGGCTGGGCGGGCTCGGCGGGGCCGCTCAGGTACCGCCGCAGGTACTCGGCCTTCGACACCCCCGGCGCCGCCATCGCGCTCTGACGCAAAACTCCGGCGCCGGTCGGAAGTGGCGGGGCCTGAGCGTGGCGGGCTGGGAAAGGGCGTGGCCAGTGCTATAGATGGGGTCATACCGGAAATGGGCATGGTCATTGCCATAATGGAGTTGTACCGGGAAGTGGGCGTGGTCATCGCCATAAATGGAGTTCCAGCAGGGGTAGTGGGCGTGGCCATTGCCATAAATGGAGTAGCGCTGGGTGATGTGGTGTGGTCATTGCCATAAATGGAGCTGTACCAGGAGATGGGCATGGTCAGGCCGCAGAGATGCCATAAATGGAGCTGGGTGGGGCCATGGGCGTGGCCACACAGGTATGCATACATAACACGGGTTATGAATGGAGCAGAGCAGCGGGACACGAACACATCAGCTTTTATCAATCAGCTTTATTGGGGAGTCGCCTCCCCTGCCACTCCCGAGCCCCAGCACATCAGCCCCTCATGTCACAGCTGCTGGCGAGGAGGCCCCAAGGCCCAGCCCCACTGCCATGAGGCGGGAACAGCTCCCCTGGCCCCAGGAAGGGGAAGAGAGTCCTGGTCCCACACGAGTCCTGGTCCCTGGAGCAGTTGGGGAAGGGGGGTGGGAGGGCTGGGGAGGCCCCGCTACCGGCCCGAGGCTGCCTCTGGCTCGTAGCCCTCTGTTTTCATGTCGTTGAGCCCCAGCTCTTCGTTCTGCTCAAAGGTGCGCTCATAGCGCTGCACGCTCAGCTCCGGGTCCTCCTCTGGGGCATACACATTCTGTGGGGACAGGGGAAAAGCTCCTGTACCCCCCTCTGCCCACAGGCCTGGGCACCAGCGCAGGCTCTGAGCCCTGGGCAGCACCCAAGCTCAGCACCCACAAAGCCAGCAAGGCTTTCAGCAAGCTGCTCGTGCCTAGAGCTTCAATGGGAACCCATTCCCAATACCTGCAAGGGAAATAAAACCCCCCAAACTGCTCAGGGAGGCCAGCCTGAGGGCACAAGGCTGTACCTGAAGGTAACTGTTGCCTGCAGGGTCATCCATGATGAAGTGAGCCTGGGCCTTCCCCTCTATGATCTGCAGGAAAAGAACATGTCCAGCCATTAAGGCTTTTCCTAATCCTTCAGCACTTCTGGCACCAGTGCAGAGCATGGAAAATCCAGAGTAAACTCACATCCTGCAGTTTCCCAATGAACTCCTGCAGCTTCCCTGTCCTGCTGGGTGTGGAGCTGTCTCCCAGAGTGAAGGGGTTCTTCTCCACCTGCGAGGCAGGTGAGGCAGTGTGAGGCAGCCAGCCCCCCCAGCCAGCCCCAAGAGGGGCAGGGAGGGGGCTGAGCCCCCCAGGCTGGCCCAGGAGCACTCACCAGATCACGGATGTCCTTCAGCAGCCCCTCCAGCGTGGTGAACTTCCCCCCCAGCGCTCCCATGCCCAGCTCGAACTCCAGCTCAGGGATCTCCACACTGCACGTCTCTGACTGCAAAGGTCAGCACCCTGTCAGCCCCATGGTGGAGGGCTGGGCCCCCTGGGCTCCCCCCAGCCCACAGGAGGCCAGGGCAGGTATCCCAGGGCACTGCACCTTCAGGATATCCCTGGTCATGTCAGAAGGGTCTGTAATCCGGAGGGTGATCCTGGTGCCTTGCGGTTCAATGGCTCCTCCAGACTTCACCTGGGAACACCTGGCAGTGAGCTCCACTACTCACACTCAGCTCACACCCCAGTGCTTCAACAGGGCTCATCCCAGCAGCCCACAGGCCACTCCAAACCTAGGCCAGGGGCCTTACCAGCCAGCATAAAGCAGCTCCCAACAATGCCCCAAATCCAGTTTTCCTCCCCAACAGCCCCACTGGGAAGCAGAGCGCTGGGACAAAGGCACAGAACTGCACTCCCTCCACCACTGCTCTCCTTCCAGCTCACCTCATTGGTCCTGTGCCCACAGGAGTCGCAGTTGGTGGCCATGATAATCACTTCCTTAAAGTGTGGGATTTCTGGAGCAGGGAGTCAAGGGAAACATCAAAGCAGCAACTGAGGGATGGCAGGATCCCACTGGGAGTTGTGAGCAGCCCTGAGACAGCTCTGCACCCCACCAGGCCCCACCTGAGAGAACTGATTCAGGCCTGTGGTGCAGCAGGGAGAGCCCAGGGCCATGCAGTGCCCCCCAGCCCCCAATGCAGAGCCCAGCCCACACCCACCCCCAAAGGATACGCACTAACTTCATGTTGGTGCTGGCCGGGGCGTTGCACTCAGGGCAGTTGGTGTTGAACTGCAGCACCTGGGGGAGGGAAAGGGCAGCCAGAATGTCCAACCAGCCTGGGGCAGCTGTCCCAAGTGTCCCTGAGCTCTGCAGCACCACCCACCTCGTCCCTCAGGTCCTCGGCAGCGTCCGGCAGCTTCGCATCCACCTCCTCTCCCTGCAAGGGAAGGGTTAACTGCTGCTCCCTGCTGTGGGGTCCCCAGGGGCCAGGGGCTGAGCAGTCACCTCCAGCCCCAGCACAGCAGCCTGCTGGGGGCTCCTCCTGTAGTGAGTGACCACCAGGGCCTCGTCCCTCTGCGGCGCATGGGGGTTCTCCACAAAGCTGTTCCCGGAGGGATCGTCCAGGATCTGCAGGACAAGGGCGCCTGAGGGAGCCGCCCTGCACCCCTCATCCAAGCAGGGCTGCCCTTCTGTGAGCACTCACAAAGGTGAAGGGGGAATTGACTTCCTTCAGCTGCCTCAGTTTGCCAATGAACTCATCTATTTTCCTTGCCACCTCTTTGTCTATTTCCTGTAAGAGGACACAGAATCACAGAATCCTTTAAAATGGAAAAGACCCCCAGGATGGGATTCAGCTGCTGCAGGGGCAGCCCAGAGCTGCTGACAAAGGTGACCATGGCAGACACCAGAGTCCCAGTGCTCTCCCCACTAACCCTGTGTGACACCACCAGGCAGGGGATGGACATCCCAAGCGTTTTCCATCCCTGAGGAGCCTCCTTCCCCTTCCCAGCCCCTTACCCTGCGGGTGGGCTGGTCCTGCTCCAGGCCTGCCACAGCTCTGTCAATGATCCCCTCGATGGTGGTGAGCACTTGGCAAGGGAAGGAGACAGAGGTGATGACACCATTAACACAGCCCAGGGCTGCCCAACAGCCCCCACAAGAACTGCTCCCATTTACCCACCTCCCTTCTGGCTGAAGGCAGGGATTTCAAAGTCCAGCTCTGGAATTCGAGCTGAGGCACAGTCGGTCTTCACCACCTCCCTGTTCATGTCCTGCACACAGAGCCAGGAGCAGCCTGAGGATCCCCAAGAGATCCAGGGGCTCTCACACACTGGGATCACAGAGAGGTGCTGGCCCCAGCCCCCCTTCCTTTAGCAATGTGCAGGTTTGGGGCTAGAGCAGGAGGCCCTGCTCACCTGGCGGGAGGTGACGGCCAGGGTGTAGCGCACGCCCTGCTCCTGGATCCTGCCTGCAGACTGGATCTCCGTGTTGGACCAGGAGCAGCTGGCACAGGAGAAGGAGCTGACGATGATCTCTTTGAAGAAGGGGATCCTGGTGAGCAGGAGCCGTGTCACTCCCTGTGGCAGCGAGGGGCCTCGTGGGAACCGAGTTCTGGGGGCGATGGCCCAGGGCCCTGACAGCACCTCCCAACACGGGCACGTCCCTGCCCCAAACCTCCTCTCGCCCCCAGAAGCTCCTGCAAACGCCCTCCCGACCCTACCAGTGCCCCCTACTCTGAGACCAGCTGTGGCCCCTGGCAGGTCCTTCCTCGCTCCTGCCCCCCATCGCCCCCCAGCCCTCCGGAATGCACACCGAGCCCTGCCCTCTCCTCGCCACGACCACTGGAGAGCCCTGAACCCTGACCCCGACCCACATAGGGGTGTGTCCTCTGCCCCCCACAGACCCCTGCACCCACCCTGACCTCCGCACACCCCTGTCCTGCTCTCCCCCCCTGCCCCCGCAGGCCTCTGTGTCCCCCAGTCCCCGCAAGCCGCTGCTGCCCGACCCCCCGGGCCCCTCACGTTGCGGAAGCAATTCATGCACAGGGACTCGATCTCTGCCGGCTGCTGTTCGCTGTCCTCGGCGCTGAGGGGCCGGAACAGGGCCTCCGCGGGCCCCGCCGCCGCCTCCACGGCCCCCAGCGCCGACATGATGGTGGCGGGTCACCTGTCGGCGCGGACCGATGGCGCACGGGTCACGTGCTCGGCTGATCATGTGGCGCGCGCGGGCCGCGATGGCGGCGCCTTTATTTGCGTTCAGCCGCGGAGCCGCCCCGGCCCCGCCGCCCCGGCCGGCCCCGCCCGCGCCTCCCCGGGTTCCTCCCCGCCCCGCTCGCTCAGGCTCAGCGCCAGGTCCCGCCACAGCGCGTCCAGCCGGGCCCGCAGGTCCTCCAGGGGCGGCGGCGGCGCGTCCAGCGGCTCCTCGGGCGGGCCCGGGCGGGCGCTGAGCTTCAGCCGCATCTCCTCCGTCTCCTGGTCCAGCGCGCGGGTGAACGCCTGGATCTGGGCGTACGTGTCCCGCCGGAACTCCTCCACGCGCCGCTGCACCTCCCGCGCCAGCGCCTCCCGGGAGCGGCCCGGCGGCGCCGCGGGCCCCCCGAGGCTGCCGGGCAGCAGGCTCAGCTTCGCCTTCAGCTGCTCCAGGTTCTTCTGGATCTGCTGGTGCAGGTCCCGCGCGTTGCGGGCCAGCTTGGCGGACAGCTCCTGGATGTGCTGGTTGAGCTGCTCGGGGCTGGCGCGGGCGTGCGGGGCCACGCTGCGGTGCAGCTCCTCCACGTTGCGGTGGATCTCGCTCAGCAGCCGGTCCGTGTACGGGTGGAAGATGTCCTTCACCTGGTCCGTGTGGAAGGCGATCTTGTCGGAGTAGTGAGCCATGAAGCGCTGGAGCTCGTCGGCGCCGCCCAGGAGCTGTGCTGTCACCTCCCGGCTGGGCACCAGGTGCCGCCGGAGCTGCCGGGCCCGCAGGGACACCTGGTCCAGGAGCTCCTCCGTGAGCGGCTGCAGCTGCTGCCGGAGATCGTCCAGCTGCTTCCCGACCTGCTGGTGCACCTCGTCCACGTACGGGGACAGCTTGTCCCGGAGGCTGTCCAGCTCCCTGCGCAGCGCCTTGCGCAGGCTGGCCGAGTCCTCGGGGAGCCGCGGCTGCAGGCCCCTGCTCAGGGGCGACAGCTTCTCCAGGAAGTCCCCCATGTAGCTGACCCCATCCTGAATGCTCTCCTTCAGGTTCCTGCACGAGACAGTCACCAACACCCCCGAATGACCACAGCCCCTCTGTGCCCCACACACCCCTAATAAAAGCTGCCCACACCCACCCGGGCCCTTCCCTTGTGTGCCCAGGGGGAGAAGAGCAGGGCCCGGCTCTGCTGGTGGCTCCTGCGGCCCGAGGGGTGCTGAACTCACGTGATGTCCCTGCCCAGCTTGCTCTGGCCCTGCTCCAGGCTGTCCTTGTCCCCCGTCAGCTGGCTCAGGTACTCCCAGAGGCCGCTCTGCTCGGGCTTGGCCGGGGACACTGCGGGCGGGAGCGGGGCTTGTGCTGCTGCCCAGGCAGCCCTGCTGCCCGCAGAGCCCCCGCACCTGCCCACACCCACCTGGGCAGCTGGCCAGCAGGGAGAGGAGCAGCGCAGCCTTCAGCAGCATGTCCGGCTGCAGGAGAGGAGCTGTCCGGGCGCTCACGGGGTGGTGGTGTCTCTGCTGCACCTGCTCCCTGCACGGACCTTGCTCGGGTTCCCTTTGACGCCCAGACCTCCCCTAAAAACACCTGCGGTTCCCCATAACTCCTGTGGGTCTCCAAAACACCTCGTGTGCCCCGCAGCACTGCTGCTGTGCACCTGGAGTCACACCCAGCTCCTTCGGCCGCACAAACTTAAAGCCCCCCGCCCCTCACCTGGCTCTGGTCGCCTCCCGTGTCCCTCCCGCCGCCGGTGGCCGCCCTTATATAGGCTCGGGGGGCGGCCGAGGAGCGGGCGATAAGGCGGCTTTGGTACGGGGAGGCTTTTTGGACCTCACTCCGTGTAAACACAACGTGGAGGTCCGAGCACGTTCCGGGGAGGTGACCTGGGGGCCGGCCACCTGACAGCCCGCCGCCCCCCGGGCTCGGGGGACGCGGCTGGCCCTGGCCCGCCGCCGGTCACTGCATCCCGGAGGGAATGCTGGATGGAGCTGCTGGGGCGGTGCGAGGCGGATGGGATGAGGATGGGGATGGGGACACCGGCAGCGGCTGCAGCTCCTGTCGGGGCGAAAAGGGAGCCTGGAGCCCCGGGGTGGGTGCGGGAGGGAGAGCCCGGCTCCGGCTGTGCGGGAGGGGCTGGGATGAGCGAGTTGGGAGCGCAGCTTCTCCTTCCGTGGCTGCGCTGCCGCGGGACACCCAGCCCGCCGTGCCCGTGCCCTTCCCTTTGCTCGCTGGTCTTTGCCGGGAGCAAACCCGGGCACCCTGGGGCGGGGGGCGAAGTCCGGCGCTCCCGGGGTGAAAGGCCGAGCAGTCGCCAGCGCTGCTCCTGCACCAAAGTCCGCGCGGCTCCCTCGCCTGGGCCGACACGTGAGGTCGCTCCAGGCAGCGCAGGCCGTGCTTCACCTTGTCCTGTCCCGGCCCGGCACGGCCCGGCCCGGCCCAGCCCGGGCTCCTGCCAGCCGAGCGCCTCAGCCCCTTTCGCTCTCCCTCATCCCTGGACTTCCCTTTCTGTCCAAGCCCGGCTGCGCTGTGGGGACGCGGTGTCTGTCACCCACCCGCAGATCCCCGTCCCTCGTGGCAGCTGCTGCTGCTGCCCCACCAGCGGGGATGTTCGGCCGCATCCCAGGCTCTGCTCCTCCGCAGCTCCCAGCTGTGATGAGGGGACAGGAGGCCCCTGCCCTGTGCTGTTCCCTGGGCTCACCTGGCTGCCACCATCTCCAGCCATCACAGAGACCTCCCACCCACCTGACCCCACCTCTGCTCCCTCTCCCTGGTGCCCCAGAACCTAAATTCGGGGTGCTGCTCCCCCCTCAGAGCACCTGAGGGTGCCCCAGGTATCCCATCCTAGGGTAGAACAGCAGGATGCTGTGAGAAGGAAGGACACGGACCAGCACGTGCATCACAAGGAGATTTATTTCTACCACTGGAAGTGGCCAGGAGTGTTTGGAATGTGTGTGGATGGTCGGCTTAATTCTGTGGGGGTGGGACGGTGCTGAGGAAAGCAGCCACCTGCTCCCGCACCTCCTTCTCCAGCAGCTCCAGGTGATCCTCCACGCCGGCAGCGCCTGTCTCCAGCTTGCCGCGCATCTCCTCCAGCCGCTGCACCAGCTGCTTGCCGAAGGTCTCTCCGAAGGGAGCTGCCTGCTGCCGGAAGGTCTCCAGGGTCTGCCCCACGCGCTGCTCCAGCTGCTGGGCCAGCGGAGCCAGGCGCTGCCGCAGGCTCTCGGCGTCTCCGCTCGCCGCCTCCCGCAGCTCCCGTGCCAGCGGGCTCAGCTGGGCACGCAGCTCCTCGGAGCTGGTGGCCAGGCGGGCGCGCAGCTCCTCGGCCGCCCGCTCCATCTGCAGGGTCAGGCTCTCCAGCTGCCGGTTCAGGCCGTCCTGCACCTCCTGGGCGTAGGGGCTGAGCCCGCGCCGCAGCTCGGCCACGCTCTGCTCCACCTGCGCCTTCAACTCGTCTGCCATGGGCGACAGCCGCTCCTTCAGGCTCTCCACGCCGCCGTCGATCTGCTGCTGCAGCCGGTCAGCGTAGGGGCTGAGGGAGGCCTTGATGCTGTCGGCGTTGTCCTGCAGGCGCTCCCGCAGCTCGGCCGCGTAGGGCTCCAGCGCCCGCTGCAGCTCCCCGGCGCTGCGGTCCACCTGCGAGCGCAGCTCGTCGGCGTAGGGGCTCAGCTTGGCCTGCAGCTCGCGGATGTTGGTGCCGATCTGCTGGTGCACCTCGTCAGCGTAGGGCGCCAGCTTGGCCTGCAGCTCCCGCAGCTCCCGCTGGATCTGCTCCTTCATCCGCTGCGAGTCCTGCGCCAGCCGCGCCTGCAGCTGGACGGCGAAGGGCACCAGCCGCTCCTGCAGGTCCTCGGCGTAGGCGCTGACAGTCTGCAGGTTGCTCTGCAGCAGGGTGCTGGGGACAGGGGACACGTCAGGTGTGTGCCCGCATGCCCAGGCCCTGCCTGGCACCCTCTGAGCCCCCCAGCCCCCCCAGCCCCCAGCACTGTGGCCTGGCTCACTTGAGCTGCTTGCTGATCTCGGTCTGCTGCACCTGGCCCACCGCGTCCTTGGCATTGCTGCCCAGCTCCGTGAAGTACTTCCAGATCACATTGGCCACGTCGTTGGGGTTCACGTCAGCCCGTGAGCCTGCAGGGGGTGCAGGGATCAGCGCTCACACAGTCCCACTGCCCCAGGACAGCAGGGACATTCCCCACCCCTGCCCCGGGGCAGGACGGCCCTGCTGGCACCAGGACCCTCACAGCACCTCACCTGAGATCGCCAGGAGAACCAGGACAAGGGCGGCCGCCTTGGGCGCCATCCTGAGTGCTGGCAACTCCTGTGGGAGCACAGAGCAGAGGTGAGGGAAGCCCCAGGGACCAGCAGCTCCCCAGCCCCTTGCCAGGGGTGATGGAGACCCTGGCTCCCTCCAGGCTCCCTCCAGCCCCTGCAGCTGCTCACCTGTGCTGCCACTGCTGCGGTACCTGCGGAGCCGGCAGCTCCCAGCGCTATTTATGCAGCCTGAGCGCTCCTGCACCTTCCACGCGGGCTGTGACACAGCAAGGGCGTGGACTTTAGCACGATCACAACGTGGAAGTGCCTGACGTGCACGCAGGACTGACATCACCCAGGCCCTGACATCACCCCGAGCCCCACCAGCCCCACCAGCCCCAGGGGGGTGACAGGGACAGACGGGGGCTGGGGGTACTCAGGACACAGCGACCCCCTCCTGGGCACAGGGACCCTGGGCTGAGGGGACACCTCCCTGCTCTGTGGATGTAGCAATGGTCCCACAGGGCAGTCCCTGGGATGTGTGGCTGTGGAATAGGTGACAGTGGAATGGTGGCAGTGGGACAGGCCACGGGGTCTGAGGATGCTGCAGGGACCTCCCAGCTCTGTCACTGGCTGTGCTGTGCCTGGGCTGGGCAGCAGGGCAGGACACGAGCTCAGGGGGGCGCTCTGATGGAGCTGAGGGCCACACGGGGCTGTACACAGGCAGGATGGCACCGTTCCTTCCACTCCAGGCTCCTGGAGGATGCCCTGGCACAGGACACTGCCGGGCACTGCAGCCACACGGTGCCTGGGAATGGAGCTGGAACCCGTGCGTGTCCCTGCCCGTGGGCATCGGGCTCTCAGCACACACCTGGGGAGGGCAGCCCCCGGCCCAGCCCACCCCCGCCCCGAGGGCAGCGGAGCAGCGGCGATGTGTCACGGCGGGCAAAGGGCACGGCGGGCAGGGGCAGGGACCAGCCAGGCGGTGGCAGTGGCAGTGGCAAGGTCCGAAGCGCCTCGCGGTGCCCGGGGGCGTCGTGCCCAGGGCGAGGGCCGCTGGATGTCACCCTTGTGCCGTGCATGCCCGGGGCTGTCCCCTGCCCGCGCACACGCGTGTGCACAGCCCGGTGTGAGCAGCAATGCGCGCACACACACACACGCACAGACACGCGGGGCCCCGCAGGCTCCGTCCCCGCGCGATTTCCCAACTCCTGGCTGGACGCGGCGCCCCTGCAGCCCCCCCGCGCCCTGCCCTGACCTTTGCACAAATCCCCCAGGGGGGCCGTGGGGAAGGTATAAAGAGGGAGGCCAGGGCTGCCCCCGCCTCACAGAGCCCGGCGCAGGTGAGTGGGGACATCCCTGGTGAGGGTGTGCTGGGAAGGGGACGGGGTCGGGACCCCCGTGCCCCCCGTGCTGCCCCACATCCTGCGCTCTGCTCTCTCCGCAGCCATGAAGGCGTCGCTGCTGTTCCTGCTCGCCTGCACGGCCGTCCTGGCGGTGGGGGCAGGTAAGGGCTGGGGGCTGCCCGGGAGGAGGGGCCGGGGCGCTGCGGGCACACAGGGGGGGCACAGCCGCGGGCCCGCGCCCCCAGTCCTACCAGGCTCGTGCTTGCAGGGGCCGAGGAGCCGAAGGCGCTGGTGCAGAAGGTGCAGGAGCTGGCCCAGAAAGCCACGGCCATGGCCAAGGACGCCTACAGCAGGGCGCGGGAGTCCGAGGCAGTGCGGCAGGCCAGGTGCTCCAGAACCCCGCCAGCCCTGTCCCTGTCCCTGTCCCCGTCTCCGTCCCCCGGTGCCGGCGGGGAGCCCGGCCAGGGCTGACCCCCTCCCCTCCCCTGCAGGCAGTGGCTGTCGGACAACGCGGAGCTGGCGAAGCAGCGGCTGGTGTGGCTCAAGGAGCAGCTGGCGGAGCTCTGGAAGAAGTCTCCGGCCGCGTAGCCTCGCCAGGGGCTGCCCGGAGACTGCTGGGGCTGGGACCCCCGGCTCCCACCCGCTGTCGTGGTGCTCTCAATAAAGCGGGGTTGATGCAAACTCTGTGGTGGCATCACTTGGGGGGGGGGCAAAGGAGGAGTGTGACCCGCAGGGAGAGGGAGGGCTGGGACAGACACCAGCACTGGGGTACACACGGCCGTGTCGGGGTGCCCAGGATGGCAGGAACCGGCTGCTGCTTCCACAAGTCCCTGCAAATTCAAGCTCCACCATACTCCAGCGCCCTGCGTGGGGCTGAGCACGCCTGCACCTCAGGCAAAGATGGATCAGTACTGGGCGAGCCCAGGGCACCCCTGACCAGCTCCCTGTCTCCCCTGTCCCTCTGGATTCCCCAATACCCGCAGTTCAGAGCACCCCTCACCCCCTCCAGCATCCACTGCAAAGACTGAGCGAGCTCCAATAACTTAAGTCAAGTTTATTTGTCAAAAGGGAGGCAAAGCTGAGAGCGACGCCGGGCTGGGGAGGGAATTCTAGGGGAAGAGGGGGTCTCCGGGGAGGACACCCTAGGGCTGGACTGGCCCGGGGCTCCTGCAACCTGTCCCCAGAGCCCCCTGAGAAGAAGCGCCCGGGGCAGGGCAGGGAGCACCCGGGGCGGCTGCGGAGCGGGGCTGGGCTCAGTCCCTCAGCTCAGGCCACGGACTTCTGGAGGTCCTCCAGCAAGGCGAGGAAACGAGCCTTCAGGGTCTCGGTGTAGGGGGTGACGCGCTCCTTGAAGTCCTGCACCAGGGGGGTAATCTTCTCCCGCAGGTTGCTGAGCTGCTCCACCACCTTGGCCTGGTACTCGGCGGCCTGGGGGATGCCCTTCTCCCGGATCTCCTCCAGCTTCTGGCTCAGCTTCTGCCGCAGCTCATCGCTGAAGGGGGCCACGTTCTTGCGCAGCTCCTCGACGTGCCCGCGCAGACGGTCCCGCGCCTCCTCGGCCACCGGGGTCAGCTTCTGCTGCAGCAGCTCCACCTTCTGCTTGCTGAGCTCCTTCAGCTCCTGGGCCAGGGGTGCCAGGCGCTGGCGGTACTGCTCCAGATCCTCCGTCCACTTGGCAGAGAACTGGTCCAGGAAGGGCTTGATCTTCTCCTTCACCTCCTCCAGGTCCTTGCTCAGCTCCTTGCGCAGGGCCTCGGTGTCTTTCAGCCACATCTCCCGCACCTCTTTGTAGTAGGGGGCCACATCCTCTCTCAGCTTGGCGGCAGCTGCACCCAGCGTGTCGAGGTTCTCGCCCAGCTTCAGGCTGCGGGAGGGGAGGGAGGTCACACACGGTGCCCGGGGTCCCCCTCCAGCCCCCCGCCACACACCTCCCACTTACTCCAGCTGTTTGCCCACGGTGGAGGCCTCGAACTGGGCGATGGCTTCCTTGCCGCTGGCCTTCACTGTCTCCAGGTACACATCGAGCATGTCCTTGAGGCGATCCAGGGGTGCCTGGGGCTCATCGTGCTGCCAGAAGGAGCGGGCCTGGGTGCCTGCGGAGAGAGCCGGGTGTGCTCAGGACACACTGCCCGCGAACGGGCTCCAGCCCTGCCGGGGACCTGCCCGGCTCGGGGTGGGACCAGGGAGCCCCTTGGCTGCAGCCCGGCTCGCACAGCGCTTCGGAAACCGGCGGCTTCCAGCAGCGCTCGCATCTCGCCCGTGCTGCTCCATCCCGCGGGGATCCGCAGCCCCGGCCGGACCTACCCGTCAGGCAGAGCAGGGCGAGGGTCAACACCACGGCTCTCATCTTGACGCTGGACCTGCGGGCAGAGCAAGAGAGTTGGGCTCGGGGAGTCCCGGCAAACCCAACCCGGCGGGGCTGAGCCCCCAGCCCGGCTCGGGGAGTCCCGCCGGGGCGCCGGGCGAGCGGCACCGCTCCGGTCCCGCGGCTCCTGCAGAGCAGCCCGGGCTCTTACCAGCTCTCGCTAGCGCTGCTGCTCGTCCCGTCTGAGCGGCCGGGGCTCCGGCGCCGCTATTTATGCCGGAGGGGCAGTTCCGCGGAGATAAGCCAGCCGGCAGCCCCGGGACGCGCTCCCGGCGGGCGATGTGGCGCGCAGGGTTCAAGGATCGCGCAGCATCGCCGAGGAGCGCGGGCTTGGCAGGGGCGGCGAGCAAACAGGAGCTCCCCGCGGGACGCGCCTCGCCGGCCAAGGAGCTGTTTACGCTCCCGGTGACCCAGATTCCCGCTGGCCCCGCGGCCTTGCCGGGGCCCCTCGCAGCCCCCAGGGATTGGCCGCCGGCCCGGGGACAAGGTTTATTCCCGCAGGGATTTGGCCTGCCGTACCCGGACCCCTCTCCTCGGCCGCGGGTCTGTGTCCCGTCCTTCACCCCCTTCTCCCGCTGTGTCCCCAGCTCAGAGGTCCCGGCAGCTGCGCCCCTGCCCCCCCACGCCAGCCCTCGCTGGGGGTCTGGGCAAAGCGAAGACTCGGCTCAGAGCAGGCGCCAGCACCGGCACGGCCACCCCAAAACTCCCCTGAGCCCGAGCCAACCCCAGGTGCTCCCCTGTCCCACTGTCACCAGACCGGGGACGCACAGGAATCGAGCGCACAGGGCTGAGCCCGGCCTGGCAAAGGGCGAGAGAGGTGCCACGTCCCCAGACGGGGCTGCCGGGGGTGTGCGGGGCTGGCAGTGCCAGGGGGAGCTGCTACAGGGGAATGATGCTCGTTCCTGGGGGGCACCGGCTCCCCGCAGCCCCAGCACGGGCACCTGTGCTCACTGGGCACCTCAAGGGCATCGCACAGGTATTGCCACCCGGGCGCTGCAGGGTGCTGGAGGCACAGGCACAACTCCCAGACTCTGCCCACAGCTGGAAAAGCCCCAGTGCAGCGATGCCCGGGCAGGGCCTGACCTGCAGCACTGCCGTGCCCTGCTGGGCTCTGGCTGCAGGGGGCTGCAATGCCGGGGGGGCGTTGGGAACCCCAACCAGGGGGGCTGCTGGAGCCGGGGGAAGTGACGGTGCCAGGGATGCACTGGGGACACGGCAGCTGCCACCCTTGAACTGTGGCGTTGAGCAACAAGGCAAACAAGAGCCCAGGGAAGATCATAATCATGGTTTTATTTGTTATGATCCCACTGTCCAACTAATTGACTAGTTGCAAGTGACCCACAAAAAAATGGACTGAAGATTTACCGAAACTTTTTTTTTTCCTGTTCGTTTTTAGTCCAACATAAATGAGGAAGGAAAAAAAAATACTTCTGACATTTCCAAAAAACAGAAATAATAGCAAAGTATATTAATATACATTCAACATATACTGCGCGTATTGATTACTACAATACAAAGCCATGATAAAAAAAGTGTGATACTGCGGATGGCACGGTGACGCGGCCCTGCGGGGCGGCGGCTGCTGGGGGGGGCCCGGCGACTCTCCCAGATACAGTGTCATGTAAACAAAAGGAAAATGAACCAAAGGGACAGAGCAAAAGGCTTTCAGCGTTTCCCACCCTTCCCGCTCCATCGGCGGGCTCCCCGAGGCTGTGCTGCCTCCCTGCTCTCCGAGTTTCGGGATCGCAGAGCTGTCAGCGTTGTTCTCCCGGAGAAGGGGAGGCTGGGAAGAGGCACGGGGTAAGGATAGCAAAGTCACCTCTGCCGTGCTGGTTTCACACTTCCTTCTGTGCAAAGTCAGGAGGGCTGGGGTGATGTTTCCTTTAGTTTTAAAAAATATTCCAGAAAAAACGTCAGTAAGAAGGATCTGAGCTGGAGCTTGTCAAGTCCCAAAGGCAAGGGACAGCTCCTGAGCCCCAGTGGGGGGGGCCTCCCGCTCCATCCACCACGGAAAGGATGGAAAAGGGACAAAGAAGAGACCTCTGCACGCCCCGACTGTAAAAGGAGAATTACCACTGTCGTCACTGGCACGAGAGAAAACCAGTCACAAGTACAATGTCATTAAAAGAAATAAAATACTTTGAACAAAAGGTGCAAGTCACAATTCATATAGAACAGAATCTAGTTAAAAATTTCTCTCAAACAGAAATTCCTTTTGCCTTTTATTAATAACAATAATAATAAAACAACATTTACCAAAAAAAAAAACCCAAAAAAACAATTCCTACATGATCAGGAGGAAAAGCGAAGGAAACAAAGAAAAATCAGTCTGCCCTACATTAGCCAGGAAAAGAAAAACCCCAAGTCATGGCGGATTTGGAAACAGAAGGGAAGGGAGGGCAGGGCAGGGGTGATCCTGTCAGCACCCCAAGACACGAGAGGGAACAGAGCAGACAGAGGTGAGACAAGAAGTGGATTGCACCGGGGTGGGGAGAGCCCCCACCAGCGCTGCCAGGCCCAGACTCCCCTGCAGTGGGACAGTGGAAGGAGAGCGTGGCCTCCATCCAGGAGTGGCTCCAGCCCCCTTGGAGCTGCTCAGGGCAGGCTCCAGGGAGGCTCAGCCCAGCGTGGGGCCCCGGGCAGGGCCAGCCCCAGAGCAGCCCCGGTGCCCAGGCCGATCCTCCGTGTCGGGCTCAGGGCTCTGGGTGTAGCTGGAGTTACAGGCAAGTGTGGCAGAAATTAAAGAACCCAAAGGAACGACACACTGGATGAAGTGAGGATGAGGAAAGGGGCCATGGTATTCCAGTTAGTCAGAAATACTACGGCAATTTGGCGCAATGCTGCTAGATACTGTTGGTTTAAAATGGACCTTTTTCATTTCAAAGCTGTACACAAACCCTGCAAGAGAGAGAAAGAGAGATGTTAGGGCACACCAGAATGGCACACCTCCTCCCACAGCCCTCCAGCATTCCCAGGCCATTCCTGACCCTGCCCCAGGAGACAGACCCTGACATGCAGAGGGGTCTGAGCACAGCACCAGCCTGGAAGGAGGGATGCTGTCTATGGGATAGCAAACAGGAGAGGATGGTCCCAACCCCAGCATGGAGCAATGAGCAGGGAAGGTGACCCATGGAAGAGGAGGACACAGGGATACTCACTCCCTCCTGGTTACACCCCTGCCTGCTCCATCCCAAAGGGCACCTCTGGGTGCTTGTAGCTCAGCAGGACGTCCGTGATACACGTGGAGGGGTAGCAGGAGGTGTTGAGGTGCTGGCTGCCATCGCCCAGGTTCGCGTGCTCTTGACCTTCCAAACTCTCCCCGCATTCTGTAAGGGCCAGGAGGTGACTCAGCACCTGTGGCTGTGACCGAGCTCCCTGAGGAGCTGCCACCTCCCCTGGCCCTGGGCAGCCCCAGTGCTCACCCTGGCCGTCCCTGTCCCGCAGCTGCTGGCTGGCCATCAGCGACGACTGGCTGAGCACGGCGTCCGACATCCGCGCGGAGCTCAGCGCTTTTCCTGCCATCAAACTCATGCCTGGCAAGGTATCCAACTGCACCTGTGGGCACGGCAGGACACGCTCAAGGGGAGCCCAGGACAGGATCCTGCTGCTCCCCACCTGCCCATGGAGCCTCTGCAAACCTCCAGAAGAGTTTGGGAAGACAAGAACTGCATCAGGCACGGCTTGGGTGCAGCCTGCCCCTTCAGCAGGAGGACGGACTGAATGTCCAAATCCCTCTGAACTAACAGAACCAGAGCATAGCTGGGGTAGGAAGGGAGATCTGGATATCATAGAGCACAAACCCCTGCCACGGCAGGGACACCTGGAGCAGGTGAGAGAAACACATTGGGGTGGTTTTGGGATGTCTCCAGAGAAGGAGACTGCAGGCCCTCCCTCGGGCAGCTGTTCCAGTGCTCTGCCACCCTCCACAGAAAGTTCTTCCTAATGTTGAGGTGGAACTTGTGTTTTGGTTTCTGGCCATTGTTCCTCATCCTGTCACTGGGCACCACCGAACTAATGAAGGTGACATTCTCACCTACAGCAGAAGGGAGCTGCAGCAAAGCACAAATCAAGATTTGGGCAGGACAGTTCCCAGCACCCCAAACCCCACAGGGCGCAGAGCACTTATGTCTGGGCTACCATGACCAGCTCCTTCAGAGCCCTGCAGGACCCACAGCTGGGCTGGATGTGCCTGCAGAGCCCTGTGTAGCCCCAGGCTGTCTCAGAGGAGGGCCCTGGGAGGCAGAGGCACCTACGTAGGCATCATCACTGTTCTGGATGGTGTGATGTCTCTGCAGGCTGCGGGGCCGCTGCTCGCTGGACGAGGGGCGCACGGGGTAGCCCAGGCCGTTGTGGTCAGGCACCTGCATGGCTTGGCCAGGGGGCTCCTGTCCATGCAGTTCCCTACGATGGACTCTTGAAAAACCAGACAGAAAAAGGACAGGTTAGTACAAGGAACCTGCATCTCCCAGCCACTCGTGCAGAAGTGAGATGTGGGGCCACACACAAATGCTCTTGCTGGCAGAGCAAGGACAGGACCCCCAGCTGCTCCAGTGCTGCAGCACCACTGCCCCTACTTGCAGTCACACAGGCTTCTCCCTCCAGCATTAATGTCCCAAAAGATCCCAGTGCTAGCTGCCTTCCATCAGGTCCACAAAAGCAGCCTAAAGCTGGAGGTACTGGGGCAGGAGCACAGGAACCAGACCCCTTCCCACTTCTGCCTTCCCCTCGAGCCTGAGCTCGACCCCCAGCCTGCCCACATTGTTACACAAGAGCTGGGGGAGCCTCCAACCCAGGATGTTCTAGCAGGGCCCCTTGGCAATTGTTAGCAACATAATCCTGCTGGAAGAGCTGGCCAGGATCTTCACTTTTATCAGATGACTTCTCCCTGCCCTCCCACAATCTGGCTGCAGGAGCACACCAGTGTTCTGCCTGGCAAAGTCCATCTGCACTGCAAGCTCTTGTGACTGAGGGCAAAGGCCACATTCCTATCAGGCAAAGCCTCCCATCATCAAGTACACGATGTTTTGGATAAAGTCCTGAGCCATGGAGGAGCCTGTCATCAGGGCTGAGCTCGCTGACACAGCTGCAGGTACATCCCTCACAGAGCCAGAGCTTTCCCAGGGCTCTGGCCAGTGGGAAGTGATGTCCTGCTGTGCTGGGACACTGCACAGCCCAGCTGGCACTGCAACTGCCACATAACTGCTCCCCAAAGAGATCTCATAGAATCCTACAACATCCCCACTTGGACCCACAAGGATCATCCAAGTCCCACTCCTGGCCCTGCGCAGGGCAGTCCCAAAATCTGTCCACAAATTTACCAGAACTCAAGTGAAACTGCATCCTGCATGGTCCCCACACTGCTCGCAGGTGAGCATGGACAGCACAGCCAGCACACTGCTGCCCCTGCCCTTCCTCCATCAGGAATGTGGCATTCCTGCTGGAGCCCTGTCCCAGGCAGGAATCTCTGTCAGAGCTGCAGCCTCCCCCTGCCTTTGCACAACCGTGGGGTTACGTGCGGTTAACAGTCAGCTTTCCCGGAAAAGCGAGAAGGAAAACATGAGGTAACAGATGTTAGCGGATCAGTGCCACCCACACACTGCTTGGGATGCTGCTCCAACTGTGGGAACAGAGCTAGGGGCCAGCAGCCTGCTGCTCCAGCTCCACAAACAGCCCGGCCCCAGTCCCTGCGCTGCGGGTGACGAGCTCCTCAGCCTGCAAGAGCCAGGACCCAAACAGCTGCTTCCCAATGCACCTCTGGGGATGCTGCTCAGGGACAGACACCCCGAATTCACAGCCCTGCAGAGGGGAGCCTTTCATGGCCACATCCTTTGTGTCAGTGTGGCATGTGACGCTGGCACAGGCACGCTCCCTCTGCGCTGAGCCCAGGCAGGTTTCCCACGGGCAGCGCTCCCAGCCCCGGGACGGCCACGGTGGAGCAGAACTGGAGCAGGGCTGTTCACAGGCAGCTCAGCCACATCCCAAACAGATCTGCTTGGCTCTCAAGGTCCCCAGCTGCCATCCCTGGGAGATGCTCCAGAGACATGCAGAGCTCTGTGATCAGCGTCAGCACACGCCCCTGGAGCACAGACAGTGGGAAGCTACACTGTGCTCCAGGGAAAACACATCTGGGAGCTGAGGCAGGGAGAGAACAAACCCCTCAAACTGCCCCCTCATTACACAGTCTAAGGAAAGGAGTGGGAAAAGCCAGGGATGCAGGATTTTGTGTAGGTCAGTCGTGGGAAAATTGAGTGATGTAGGATTTGGTGTAGGTAAAAAATGGGAAAGCCCAGGTGTGGGATTTGCTGTAGGTAAAAGTACATGGGAAGCTCTGAGGTGACTCTGCCTGGACCCAAAGCAGTGCAGGCCTGAGTCCAAGTGGGTTATGGAGGGCATAGGGAAAAAGGTACAAACAGTTGCATCCCAGGACACAGTTTACTACAAACAGCCCTGTCAGAAGGGCTTACACAAGCCTATTTGTAAACATTTATTTGCTTTTACTCATTTACAAGGCCTTGCAGTCTAAAGTCCTTCTCTTTTGTGTACCCAGTCCTTGCATCAGCAGTGCGGGGGCCGAAATTTGGCTTCTGACTTCACCAAACCTCACTGTCCATCTAACAGGCTTCAGTGACAAGATTCAAACTCATGATTTCATACCAAATGTCCCTCCAGAGCTTCCAACCTCGGCTGAGCCTGGGGCGATTCCCCCCACTCCAGGCACAGCAGGGAAGTGGAGCTCTGAGAGCAAAGAGAATCCTGAATTTAGGAGGATTTCAGCACAGCCCAGCCTCGTCCCTGCCCCCTGCCCACGCTCTGGGGGGTCAGGGCTTGGCAGCCCCACTCAGCCCTCTGAGCCAGCCTGTTCCAGCCCGGTACTTTCCCAACAAACCCGTGCTGTGTCCCTGAACAAAGCTGGGCCTCCTGTGCCCTGGACACAGCTCCTCTGCAATAGGGCCCTGAGTGCCAAGGGAAAGCTGGTGGCTCCAGCCCAGCACCCCGAGTCCTGCAGGGAATACTGATCTGCCTGCTCAGCCTCTCCTCAAAGCCCTCTTAGAGAGGGGCTCAGAGGGTGTTTTTCCTGCAGAGGAGCCTGTAATTACAGCTCAGGCAGGAATTCTCTGACAGCTCAGCATTGCCAGAGCAGCCACTGAGGAGCAAAGGCGCAGCTGCTTCCAAGGAGAGGAAAGGTCTTCAGACCCTAATGGCAACTTTAAACTCACTCTCTCCAGAATCCACCCTTCTCAGTTCAAGCAGGGATAGAATTTTGCTGCTGCTTCCCAAAGTGCCAGAGTGGCTGGAGCCATAGGACACTGACCAACACTGTTACTGTGTGTGTTTGTGGGAGCTTTAGCAGTGCCTGGACTTGATGGTCTGTGCTTAAGAACAGGAATAAATGGCTACACTGCTGGGGTGTGCTGGCAGCTGAGCTGCTCCTATCCCTTGTTTACAAGGCATGAGCCTGTAAACATCATGATGAGCCTGGAAACATGTTGGGGAACATCACCAACAAGAATAAATCTGTGGCCACCATGCAGCATCCCCAAAAAGATGGCAGCAAGCTTTACCTGCCTGCAGAAGTAGGTCAAATTCCCAAGGGGAGCAGCCCATGGGGCTCCTTCCTTATCCAACCCTGTTTATTACAGAGGCTGTGCCTGCAATTTACTTCGGGCCACAAAAGCCAGAAAGAATCTCGGTAATTCTGTGCTATGCAGAGTATGTCAGGAAACCCTTGGCGTGCCAGGTGTCCTGGGCACGAAGGTGAGCGGCTGGCACGGATGGACAGCTGGCTGCACTGATGGACAGCTGGCCTGCATGGGCAGCAGGGAGCCTTACCTCTGCTGGGCACCTTATTCCTGAATCCAGGCGTGGGCTGATGCCTGTACTGGTGCGTCCCCAGCTCCTGCGCAGGACTAGCAGTTCCTAGCAAAGATTCGGGGTCCCCATGCCCTCCTGTGTTTACAAGCAGAGGGCTCTCGTGGCAACCTTTGGTCAATGTGTTTGAACTCTTACTGTCAGGAAAGCTGTCCCTGTTTCCCTCGCAGGCGCAGTCCTCCTCCATGCTCTCCGAGTGGAACAGGGCTGGCTGGTGTCCGTATCCCTGCGGCGGGGGCACGGGCGCAGGGACCTGCTGGATACATTCTTGAGCCCTGATTTTTAAGAGATGCTGGGGGCTGTTCTGGGGGTGGTAGGTGTCAGCACTCTGATAAGGCAAAGACAATGACTGGCGCTCCGAGAGGTTCTGTCCCATGCTGGTGCCCATATTCCCAGCATCCCCTTGACTCATATGCCTGAACAACTCTTGGAATTCTTGCTGCTGCTGCTGCTGCTGCCGCCGTTTGATGAGCTGTGCAAATTCTGCCTGGGGCAGCCGCATGTCCGTGTGCCCCGTGAGCGAGTGCCGGGGGGAAAGCAGTCCCTGGAGGATGTGCGGTACCTGCTGGTGTCGGCTGTAGTCGGGAGGTGTCGGGGACAACAGTGCCTGCTGTAGTGCCGATGCCGTGTAGTGCTGCTGCTGCTGCTGATGTGCGTTTGGAGGGAAACTGGGGTACTGGTCAAGCTGTGGGACCTTCAGAGCTTGCTGGGCTGCAGGGAACCCCACCCCTCCCGGCGGGCTGTAGTTGCTGGGGGAAACGCGGGGCTGCTCCGGGAACAGGTGGGGGTGTAAGTGCACCTGGTCGTAGTTGGCGGGGGGATACCTGTTCACGTTCAGACTGCAAGGACAAGGGAAAAAGGACAAGTGATTGCACTGCTTGGCGGGAGCCAGAGCTGCTCCTGCACGGGAGGCACTGCCCCAGCAGCCCTGGCCTGGCTCAGGAAGGAGTTTCCTTCCCGGGGACAGGGAGGGAGCAAGCACAAGGCAGGCTGGCAAGGACACTGTCTCACGCTGAGACTCCTGCCCCGAGCCGGGAGCGGGCAGGGCGGGAGCCTCACCTGTGCGACTCGGCGCTGTCGGCGCTCAGCTGCTTGGACAGCTGCCGGTGGCCGTAGCTGAGCGAGGCCATCAGGCTGGCACGGTGCTGCATCTGCATCTGGCTGGCGCTGGGGCTCAGCGACATCCCCCGTGTGTGGGACGCCAGGCCCTGCCCGCCCACCGAGGCCCCGGGCAGGAGGCTGCTGCTGACCATGTCCCCGGGCTCCTGCACTTGGATGGTGACCTGCTGGGGCTGCGACTGCTGCTGCTGCAGGGCCAGGCACGTCAGCCCCATGGCTGGGGGAGCAGTTACCCGACTGCGGGAAGATCGTGCTGTGGGATGGCATCCCTTGGAACTGGGACTGGGAGGCAGCACCTACAAGGAACAAAGACCCTCAGCACCCCTGTCAGCCCAGGGTGAGGCTTGGGAGTGAGACCTGCTCCATTCCCCAAAGTGCTGGACAGGGCTTGGATTAACCTGGTGTGTGAAAGGTGTTCCTGCTTGCAGCAGGGGGCTGGAAAGGGATGATCTCTAAGGTCCCCTCCAGCCCAAACCAGGCTATGATGCTGTGATTCATTCCCTGACTCTGGGCCAGGCTGGGAGCCCAGTACGTGTCTGTATGGGTGCTCTGTCATGCTGTGCCAGCGTGCAAAGGTCACAGCCAGAGCCCCTTGCACCAAAACAGAAACTCTGCAGAGCTGACAGTGATTTGCATAAACCCGAGAATATCAGCCCTTCCTCCCCACCCCCGGGAGCGATAAGTAAGGATCTTGTGACAAGGAGCCCAACAGCACATTCCAGCTGGCAGCTTCTCGCCAGCTCTCGATAACAGCAGCCCTTGCTGCCAGATGGAGAATCTTTTACATCATCAGCAAACTGTGCAGGGCCTGGGCTGGGGGGGGAACAGAGCCCTGGCAACCCCAGGCTGCTTTGGGATCACAGAACTGCTTACCATGGGGCTGGAGCACACTGCTGCTCACGGGGGGTGGGCTGCTGTTGGGTTGCCTGAAGAGATGATTGTTGGGGTGGTTCGGGGGTGGGCTGGAGGGCTGGATCCGTAACCTAGGCAGGGAAACAAGCACCTTCTCACCATGCCTGCTCCGTGTCAAGATGCTGCCTCAGCTGTGAGAACTGATGCCAAACGCTGCGTGTCTTGTTCAAAATAAACACCATTAAGCCCTTGCTGGGGATCCCAAGGTCTCTGCAGCTTGGCTTCTCTTCTGAGAGCCACCTCACTTGTCCAAGTCATGCAGGGAGTGAACATGACCTGGTGGCTACCACAGAAACCTGGGGACAAGGACACTGCAGGCTCACCTCCTGACTCACTGGTGAGACACCCTGCTCTCATTTCCCATAACTCAGCCTGCCTCACCTACAAGTCAGGGTGCTGAGGGCAAGGAGGCTGAGCCCACCAAGGGCCTAGAAGGGTGTGAGACACCCAAGGAAGCATGAGAGATCTGAAGTGGCAGCTTCAAGCCACTCAAAAGGCAGACTGTCAATCCTCTGCTCAAAGCAGTACCTTTTAATCAAGTTTTTCTTATTCTAAAGTCCTTCAGACAGAATCCAGCTCAAGTGACCAGGCATATTCACCTGGGAACTGGCTGTGTCATTCTGACTCCATAAACCTCCAACTCAGCCTGGCCTCTCCTGTGTGGCAGCTCATGCCTGGGCTTCAGGAAGACTAAAACCCAGAGCCGTCCTAAAGCCATTTCTTTACCTCTGGAGCTGGTGAGTGAGCAGAGCTGGCTGGTTTTCACATGGAGCTTGCAAGGGTGGAGATGGCTGGGGAGGCCGGATACAGTCCTGAAGCAGGCACCACAAGAAAACAAGAAGTGTTTGCAGTCAATGTCTCAGTCAGTAAATTTAGAAACACTGCTGGGTGAAGCAGGACATATCCAGATTCACCAAGTGTCAGTCCCTGACTGCAGCCCTGGCTGCCACAGCTACCACAGCAGCTGTGCAAACATCTCTGCTGAAATCCTTCAGCCTTCCTGCTACAGCAAGCCCAAACTCCCCTCCCTCAATCCCCCCGGGACCTGCTCACGAGTTGTGTCCGCAGCAACACAGGAAAACAGAGCTCAGCCTTCAGCAGCTCTGGCTCAGGCTGCACTACCTGAATCTGCTGATGAAGAATCTGATGGTGCTGCTCCTGCTGGTACAACATGTGCTGCTGCTGTGTCTTCTCCAGCGTCCTCTCGTCCATGTGCCCACCGTACATCTTCTGGAGCTGCTCACACTCCTGCAAGGAACCCAGCACATCCCATCAACGACCTCCTGCTGCACAGCACCCTGCTCTGTGCTGAATGCCATGCTCTGCAGCCCACCCCTCTGAGAAAAGCTGGCAAAAAAAAGCCTAATCCACTCCCTCAGCCAGAATCAGGTGTGCAGTGACACGGCAGAAAGCCAGGAGAGCAATGGGTGCACGTGACACCGAGCTGGCACCGCTGTGCTCCCTTAATGCAGGCAGCAAGCTCTGCAAACCACACTTCAAGGAGAGAGGAGCCTCTCGTTTGTGCTGTGCTGCAAGGGGAAAGGCCTGTCCTGGGGCCAAATCCTGCTCCAGCCATTGGCAAGTCATGCCTGGCTGTGCAGGGAATATCCCATAATACACTCCACACTGGTGGTAGGAGCTGCCCTTTCCCAGGACACCCTGGAAGAGCTCCAGAGGAAATGTGGGAGAGCAGGAGCTGCAGTCTGACAGTGCAGGACACCCGTGGGTGGGCACAGCATGATGGTTCAACCCAGGAAAGAGGGGCAGGAATCCCCCCAGGTGCCCAAGTGCAGGTGAACAGCTCATACATCCATACTCAGGGTTTGGTGCATCACACAGGGCATGAACAAACCCCCAGCTGAAATCCCCACTGTGTCCCTCAGCCTTTCCTGTAAAGATTCCTCTTCTGCCTCCTGAAGCAGCAAGAGAGAGGCACTAAGAATTCCTTGTGGAGGCTGTTTTGAGGATCCCCCACCCCTCTCTCACCTGCTGAAGCTGTTTGATGCTGCTGTTATTGCCCATCTTCTCCAGGTGGGCTTTGAAAGCCTGGATGCTGGCAGCCCCGTCGGAGAAGCGCCGGACCGGGGAGAAGCGCTCGGTGGGGAGGTGCAGAGTGTTGGAATCCTTGTAAATAGAACTGAACACAGGGGGAAGGGGGTCAGTGCCATGACACCAGCCAAAACACAGACTCCAGTACAGACATTCCATCTCCACCAGCCTCCCAGCTGCCTGGATGCTGCACACTGGGCAATCAGAGCGGGCACATCTGAGCCAAGCTGTGCCCAAAGCACCACAAACACTTCCTCTTCACAGTGAGGTTCCTTTGCCATCAGAGGGAGCCAGATTTTTTTCAGGAGCTGTTTTCTCCCAAGGTTGAGGCTCCCTCCCTGTTATCACTGAGCTCCTGCCCTGCCTTTAGGTGCCACCTGTGCTATCAGGAGCAGAGACAACCTGGCATACACTCATCACAATGTGCCTCACAACAAACAGCTGGAGCCTCACAGCTTCCAGGCAAGTGCTATCTGTGCAACCTCATTTCTGTGCAAATCATAGATTCACTGAGTGGTTTCAGCTGGGAGGGACATCTTCCACTACCCCAGGTTGCTCCAAGTCCTATCCAACCTGGTCTTGGACACCTCCAGGGATGGGGCAGCCACAGCTGCTCTGGGCAAGCTGTGCCAGGGCCTGCCCACCCTCACAGGGATGAATTTCTCCCATCAGTAAAGGATTTCTTTTATAAAGATTCTGCAAATGCCATTTCCAGAACCCAGCAAGCAACACTTAATGCACAGGCTCCAGCAGCAGCCTTTGTCTGTGAGAAGGTCATGGAGGTGTGGTCTTTGCAGCTCCTCTGACACCAAACCCAGCAAGAGCCCACCTGGCTGCAGCTGGAGTGGTCCTGAGCTCCAAAGGTCACTCTGAGGGCCTGTCACAGGGTGACTGATGCTGGACCACTTCCAGCAGGCTGGGTTCTGTTTTGTCACTGTCTCTGCCTTAGCGGGACATAGTTCAGTCTCCTTCCAAGGAGAGAGCTCTGCTCCTGCTTTTTGAAGCCATCCCATCCATTATCCTGATCCATTTGTTCTCCTGTTGCATTGATGGAAAGCAGAAGCTACAGATAAAATCATGCTGTGCTTTTGAAACCTGTGTGGGCAAGGCAGGACAGCTGCACTTCCCTGTACAGCTGTACTTCAATTCTGCTTTCAGATATTTAACGTGACAAAACCAGGGGCTACATAAGAACATACATAAGATGGCTTAAAATAGGTTAAGGGCTAAAATAAAACCCATCTGCCATTCAATCATGTGGTTTATTTACACAATGACTGCTAATTTCTGTGCCAGGTATGTCATGAACTCACAGTGGAACACTCTGTTTAGACCATGGTCAGATGAAATTTCCGTGATTTCACAGGAAAAACACAGAACAGGCTCAGAGCACATTACAATGCCAAGAGTGGAATGAGCAGATACCACCCTGCTCATGATGCAACAGCTTCAGGACTCCAGAACCAAGAGACAGAGGTGACACCAACATTATTTACAGGGTAAGTGTGTTTAAAGTCTGGTAAAAATTCCATTCCTGCTGTGCGTGAGGGACTTGGCTTACCTTTAGTATTTGCATCAATCCTGAAAGCAGGACACAGCACATTCTGCTTGTTTTGCAAGCTGCACTCCTCTTCCTATCAAGCTGTGGCCCTAAAAATGTTTCCCCTCCTGCTCTTCCCATCCCCCAGGCACCTCTGAGGGAGTAACTTGAGGGCAAAGAGGTGCTTATCTTGGCTTTCTGGAGCTCCAGCGTGGCACTAGCATGTCTCAGTGCTCAGAGTTCACCTGTCCCTGCTGATTACATCAGTGCTCAGCTCAGCAGGTCTCTGGCTACAATAAAAAGGGCTTTGTCAAACCTGCCAGTGTGAGCTGCCTGAGGGGCTGAACACCAGCACCAGCCTGGCCTGGCAGCCACTGCTTTCCCAAGGGGCAGCAAACTCCAATGTGCAGCTGCTTTGCTCCTAGCACTGAGGGGTTAGAGCACTTTAAGGCATTTTTTAGGAGGGTATTTTTTTCATTAAGAGGAATTTAAGCTCCCTCTGTGGCATTAGCATCTCCAGCTGCCTGCTGTGACAAGGACTCTGTCACATTAACACCTCCATCAGGACTGTCCCTCCCACACATCCTGAGTGTGTTCAGATCCAATCCAAAGGTTCCCTATTTCCCAGACATCGTGGTTTGGTTTTTTTCCTTCCCCATCCAGCTTCCTTTTCTCACATCATTCCCATCAAGGGTTCAGGTGAGAAATTAAATTACTCTGGAGGAGCTTTGCAAAGAGACTTTGCAGTCAGAACACACAACTCTGGTGCAGAACAGTGAGGGTTTTAAGCTCTGCTGTGGATGACTCTTGGTGGAATATTTTGCCTGCATCTGCCTCCAAAAATGTTCTGTAGCAAATCTGCTACCTTGATGCCTACCATTACATAGCGAAAAGCTTTCCTCTAAAAAAAAAAATAGCTTATTCCCAATATTTCTGTGATGGCAGCCATTCCAGCAAATCATCCCCAGCCACAAAAGCGGGCTGGAGGGAAGAGCCAGCTGATTCCTGCTGGTCCCTGCAGGCAGGGGTCAGCCACCCTCTGCTCTGTGGGTCTGCTCTTTGTCCCTGCTCCTCCTCCTCCTCCTCCTCACCCCTCCCTGCCAGCGGGGTGTCCTCAGTGCTCCATCCAGGGCCACCAGGGCAGGATTCCTGGCACGAGCTGCCCGGCCGGTGCCGTTACTCACCGGTGCTGGTCGGGTCCCAGGTGTGGAGCCCAAGCCCGGGGTCGGAAGGATTGCTGTCCTAGCTGCCTCTGCAAGTCTGGAGGGATTTCAGCTGTAGGGTTGGTCATGGCCAGAGTGTGCCTTTTTGACCTATTTGCCAAGTATCTGCAACAAGCAGGAGCACATTTTATAAGAGACTGATGGGAGTACTCCGAAAACAGGGAGTGTTAGATAACCCAGAGAGAACGGGAAGGAAGAAGCTTGTGCAGTGCTCAGAACACACCGTGGACACGCTGCCCGTGCCTGTCACAGCACTGGCTCGCCAGTGCCTTGGGGACAAGTGTAGTTCCAGCTGCTGGTGCTCCACTGTCAGCCTTGGAAGGAAAGAGGAGCTGTTTGCTCTTCCCAGCAGGAAAGCCACGTTCCACCTCCAGGGGAATGCTGGTATGTCCCGTTGGGAATACCCACCTGCCCTGGGCATGGATTCCCTGCTCTAGAGCAGGTCTGCCCCTCTCTCCCAGCACAGGGAGCCAGGGCACAGAGAACCCAGCAGGAGCTGGGCACAGAGCAGAGCTGCTGCTCCTGCCAGGGGAGCCCTTGCTGCTCAGAGCCACCCTGGGACACCCTGCCAGCAGCAGCCAGCTTGTCCCAGCAGGGGAAGGCTGCCCGAGAGCAGCAGAAGGGCTGGGCTGAGGCAGGGCTGTGCCAGCCCGGTCCAAGGGCGCCATCTAGTCCCTGCTCCGCTCCAGGAAAAGTCGGGAATGGCCCGGGATGCGCAGGGAACGGGAACTGAGAGCAAGAGGGTCCCTCCCTCTGCAGCCACCAGCACCGAGGCTGGGCTTGTCTCTCCTGCCAGAGCTGGGAGGCAACAGCTCAAACAAAAGCTCACTTTGCACTGGGAAAGAGCTGCAGGTCCCTGCAAACCCCCAAAGACCAGGGAGGGGAACTTGGAGCCTCAGCTCCAGCAAGGATGTGAGGAAGGGCAGGGCAGTGCTGAGAGCTGCTGCCTGCCTGCTGCTCCTGGCCCAGCCAAGCCCAAGGCACGGGGGTGGCAGAGAGGGGCTGAGCCCTGCCCAGGCTGGCACTGCAGCCAGGCTGTGCCTGCTCAAGGCCAATGGGATGAACACTGTGTGTGAACTCAGCCCCTTCTGCTCCATGAGCCAGTTCTGGTAACCAGGCCAAGCTCCACTCGGCCAGTGACACCTGCCTTTGAAATCCTCACCTTTGCTCTCTTCCCCTGCAACTGCCCCTGGGAAGCAGAAAGAGCAGCAAGTGATACAGACTTGTCCAAACCCAGCCTCTCTGTGCTGCTGAAGCCACTTAAGCAGAAGAAGCAGGTTAACAGTGCCATGGTGCCCCGCCAAAGCCTGTGCCATTAGCTGTTTAAGAATCATTTGATGCAGACAGGGAAAGGTTCCCAAAGAGCTTTACTGTTGTGGTTTGCTAAGATCATTTTATTTCAGCCCTCCAGGGAACAATCCAATCACGAGCTCTAACAGTGTTTCGGGTGGAAGAAATTTCCCAAAGCTCAAAGGAGATGTGACTGTTCCCTGGAACAGAGAAGAGTGTGCTCTGCTTTCAAGGTCAGATTAAGGAGGGCAAAAGCTGCTCACTGATGGCTGCAAACAGAGTATTTGGGGCAGTGTTCTGAGAAGCTAAATATTTGCATCTGTCCCTGATGTTAATGCTATTTACCCTTCTCCTCTGATGACTACTGACATGTCGCAACACAAGGGGGTGGAGAACAAGTTAACACACAACCTGCATGGTGCTCTTTCAAGGCCATCTGGTGGAAGAAGAACATGTGCTCTGAAAGAACTAAGGGCAGCACTGTTGAGAGCAGTGAAGTGACCTCTGAGTCCAAGGGGACTTGGTTTTCAGTGGGATCTGAACATTTCAGTGCCTTGCAAAACACTGCACAGGGGTTTCAAAATGTATTCAGCTGAGCTAATGCTTTAAAGGCTCAACTGAAACCTTCAGGTTTAGAACAGTGAAAATCTGCCCAGGTAAGATGTCCAGGCATCCCCTTGCCAAGAATGAGATTTATCATGTTTGCACAGCCAAAAAGACCACCTGCTGTCTGAGGTGCTGTCAGAGAACATTCCTGGCCCTATATTAAAACTGCTAATGGCTGTTGAAGCTATTATTGAGGCTACAAGCAGACTTTCTAGGCTGAGGCAGGTAAAAGGAGTCTCAGTACACAGTTTGTCACTGCTCACACCCACACTGAGAGGAGCACAGCTGGCCAAGGCTCTGGAGCATGATCAGCACCCACCCCAGTGTCACCCTGCCTGCAACAATCCCCAGGCTGAACCCCTGTGAGCTCCTGAGGAGCCACTCCCTTACCCAGGTGATGACCTGTACAAAGGGGGGATCCAGAAAGCTCTTCCAGTTTGAGGTAAGAAGCAGGAGCACCCACCACATGTAGTGCCCAGCTGGTTAGCAGAGAAGAAACTATGCAAAAGCTCCTACGAAAATGTTAGCAAGGCCATGGTTAGTGTATTCATGGACTGAGAAAGTACAAGCACATTCTACCCACTTCCTAGAGTGTGTTTAGAGCAGACACAGAGAACAGAAGTTCCCAGCCTGAGAGCTAATAACGCTTTCCTTATTGGAGCAGACTATTTTAAGGTCTGATGCTAAAATTAGCAGCTAGAGGTACCTGTAATTCCAGCAAGCTCACTTTGTTTGAGGCATCAGAGTTGGATGTTTACTGCATGTCTTGATACAAAAGCTGCTGCACTGGCACCCAAGGCCACAGAGGAGTTCTCCCACCTCCAGCACCCAGCAGGGAGAGGAATCCCTCAGCACTCACTTGGCAGGTTAGTGTGGATTGCATGCTGCTGCACACTAAGCAAAGGAATTTAGCAGTTCCAAGAGTTTCTGGAGAACCTACTGCTCAACCAGCTACCCATTTCAGGGGAATCCAGCTTTGCAACCACCCAGTAGTGCCAGAGGAGTGACTGCCTACACTAATCAACACCCACAGGAACAGGAGAGGTGTTGAGCCTTTGCTGTAAATTCAACAGTGGTGCCCTGATGAGGTGGCTCTGTTTGAATCAGCTCTGAACAGCCCAAGGTGAGCCTCGTGGAGGTAGGAAGGGCAAATGTTAACAGAGTGAGAGTTACCTCTGCACAGCTTCCTGATCCGGCTCCCCATCGGAGCTCTCCTCGTCCACAGGGGTGACAGCTGGGACAGCCTGCAGAGAGAGAGGAGCCACAGCTCAGGAGGACACCCAGCACAGTCCCCTGCACACAGGAGACACCCGATCTTCCCAAACAAGCTTCCACAGGAGTGTGTGCTGGCTCCTGTGCAGCACCAAGGAAACCTGGCCAAGAACCCCTTCCAACATTCCTTCCCCAGTCCAACTGCCTGGGCAGGGCTGCTGCTACTTGGAGAATTCATTGATACAGATGCACCCAGAATATGCCTGAATGCCTGAGAAGGACACTTGACTTTCCTCCATGGGATCAGCAAAGGACAAAAGCAACCATTAAAAAGTGCACAAGCTCTGGAGAGGAACACACAGCCCCACCTGGCCCCTCCAG
Organism: Muscicapa striata striata; assembly: GCA_030060385.1. Classification (NCBI taxonomy): domain Eukaryota; kingdom Metazoa; phylum Chordata; class Aves; order Passeriformes; family Muscicapidae; genus Muscicapa; species Muscicapa striata. The sequence goes on from JAREIS010000122.1 coordinate 766,406, forward strand.
CAGAGCGCTGCAAACCCTGCAAGGGGCAGCAGGGGAAGCTTTGGCAGGAGCAGGCACATCCCTGCAGCGCTGAGCCCACTGTGAGCGGGCACAGGCACCTCTGCTGGCGGGAGGGGGTATTTGGCAGCGCTCTGTGCTACTCACTGGCGTCATGGTGACGAGCGGCGAGGGGCCCCGCGGCCGCTTGAGCAGCTGCTGCGCGTGCAGCTGGATGTTGGCGCCGCCGTCCGACGCCCGCCGGCCCAGCGGGCCCATCCCGTTCAGCAGCTGCAGCGTGGGGGGCTGCAGCAGGGACTGCTCCTGCAACACACACACACGGACTGTCAGCCAGCCCGGCCTGAGCCCTGGGGCATCAGCAGCCAGCCCGGCCTGAGCCCCGGGGCACATCAGCCAGCCCGGCCTGAGCCCCGGGGCACATCAGCCAGCCCAGCCTGAGCCCCAGGGCACATCAGCCAGCCCGGCCTGAGCCCTGGGGCACCAGCAGCCAGCCCAGCCTGAGCCCCGGGGCACATCAGCCAGCCCAGCCTGAGCCCCGGGGCACATCAGCCAGCCCAGCCTGAGCCCCGGGGCACATCAGCCAGCCCGGCCTGAGCCCTGGGGCACATCAGCCAGCCCAGCCTGAGCCCCGGGGCACATCAGCCAGCCCGGCCTGAGCCCTGGGGCACATCAGCCAGCCCAGCCTGAGCCCTGGGGCACATCAGCCAGCCCAGCCTGAGCCCCGGGGCACATCAGCCAGCCCAGCCTGAGCCCTGGGGCACACGGCAGCAGGGGATGAGCCCTGGGGGCTGCAGGGATGTCACCGGCATCTAAGAGTGATGGGGACAGGGACAGGGACAGGGACAGGGAGAGGATGAGCGGGGTTTAACTCTGCAGCTCCCTGCATGCTGCTTTAGCTGCATCCTGCCAGGCCTACTTCTCCCCAGCCCATTTATTCATTTCGTATTGCACTGCTCTTTCATTCTTCAGCTTTTTCCCAGAATCACAGAATGGTGTGGGTTGGAAAGGACCTTAAGGATCATCTCATTACAGCCCCCTGCTATGGGCAGGGACACCTTCCACTGTCCCAGGTTGCTCAGAGCTCCATCCAGCCTGGCTTTGGACACTTCCAGGGATGGGGTATCCGAGGCTTTTCTGGGCAGTGCCTCACCACTCTCACAGTAAAGAATATTTTCCTAATACTTGATCTAAACTTACTTGAGAGAACCAATTGGAATCATACATAAAGAGAGTAATTCTTGAGGCTTATGCAGTCCAAGGAGTGACAAACAGAGGGAGCAAGTGTGAGCACCAACAGCCATCCCACCTGCAGGGCACAGAGCACAGCAGTACCCTGGGCAGTACCTTGTACTCCAGCTGCCCCGTGGGCTGCAGGTTCTGCCTGGGCAGCACATTGTGCATGAAGTTCACATTCGGGGTCACCTGCAGGAACGGAGCCTGGGGAGTGACACGGGGGAAGCCAGGCAGGAGCTTCTGCAGGTCTTCCATGACTTCCGTCCTGTACAATCACATTTGGAGAGGGGAATTAGCCAGGATTGAGGAAACCCTGCACAGACCCAGCACACACAGCTTCACTTCACAAAAAGCTTCTTACTGCTCTGGGAAATGGTCACACAGAGCAGCCAAGCCACTCTTTGGTTTTATCTGTCCCTTTTTCCCCTCCATGTTGAGAATTAGCTCTTGGCATTAACCCTGATGGCATTTATCACAAAAACTTCACTTTGGACATGACAGCAGTGCAGCTCAGATGAGACACCTGCCTTGACCAAAAGCACAGCTTACCCAGAGCTGATCAGGAAGAGCAGGAGGAAAGTACCTCACCTCCATCTAAAATACTGACCAAACTGTGCAGGGGGATAGGGACCTTTACACGAACACCTTTAAGGGACCAAAGTCACATGGTGGGAGCGGATGTCCAGGTCAGAGTGCAGCACTCACCGCGGGTCAGCTACTCCCACTGTGTGCCTCCTCATGGAGAGGTAGCGGACCAGAGCCTCGGGTGATGGTTCCTCCCCTTCATCACTGTCCAAGTTCATTGTTCCATCAGTCTGGGCAGGACAAACATTGGAGATGTTGAAATGCAACACGAGGATCAAAGGAAAGACTTCAGTGTGAGCCAGAAAGAGCTTACAGGGGTCATGGCAACATGCCTCACCTCCACAATTTGGTTCTCAGGGTTGATGAGCTGGACTTGGGGCACGTTGATGTTCATGGTGTTGCCTGTCTGCTCTGTCTGCTGGGTGGAGAGATCAGGATCAGAAGACACAAACACTGCTAAATTAACATCAGTCCTAAGCACCTGGAACAGGGAGGTGACCCTGGAACCAGTGAAGGGCTGTTAATTTTCAAGAGGTTGCCTTGTTTATTCCCCTTCCTTCTGTTCAGGCAGGGCCAGCATCTCTTCTGCTTCCCTTATGACCTGGCCTCTCCCAAAGCAAGTGCTCACTGCTCCAACAGCAGCACAAGGTGGGGAAGAAGCACCACATGGCAGCCCTGGGCTGGGAACTCCAGCTCCCAAAAACTCCCTCAGATCCTTTCCCTCTGTCACTAAGTGAGCAGGAGACTGTCTGAAGGATGTTCAGCCAATGCACAAACTGCTCCTAACCTCAGCACTCAGGCACTCTAAGCACACACTAAATTCTCAGACAGGGAACGTTTGGACTCTCCAGCCAGGGTGTGACACCCACGAGCACGTGTGAGTTTAGCAGGGAAGGGACTGGCAGGGCTGGAGCAGCACTGCAGAGGGGATGCACCTGGATGCTGGCCGAGGTGGGGAAGGTGACGGTGCGCGGGATGCTGGGCGAGGGGGCGATGCGCAGGTTCTTGTGCCTCTTGAGGCGCTCGCACAGCAGGCTGTAGATCGCGCTGTAGTGATCGTACGCGTCGGCTCGCAGCGACTGCAGGGCAAAGAAAAGACATTTCACATTGTGCTGCCACCAAACACGGCCACTGATCAGCAAGTGGAGCAGGCAGGACACGCCAGGCCTCACCTGCACCGTGCGCTCCTTGTCCAGCCCCATGTCCGCCATGGCCAGCAGCACGTCCTCGTTCAGCGGCTCCAGCTGCCTCTCGGTCTTCAGGTGCTGGCACTCTGCTATCAGCTGAGGGCACAGGCACAGTCAGAGCTGACATTCCCAAAGGCACGCTGATGACTCACTGCGCTCCCAAGAGCCCGAGTGCCGGGCTCTGGCTGCAGCTGGCGTGAGCTCTGATGGCAACCTGTCCCAAATCCACTGCCCCAAGCTCCCAATGCCACGGGGGAAGATACAAAAATGTGTGTAGATAAGGAGTGATGTGGGGAAGCAAGGCCAGGAGACACGGGAAAGGGAAAGGCCAGGCCTGGGAATGAGTGTGCCCAAAGAGCAGAACCAACAATGCGGCACCACGTGCCCCCAGCCTGCTTGAGTCACTGAGCACACCCTGCTCGCTGCTGCTCACCCTGTCAAACTCTGCATCAGCCTCCCCCAGCTTCATCCACTTGTGTTTGCAGATCTGCTCCATGGAGAGCCTCTTGCTCGGGTCCAGCACCAACATGTGGCGGATCAGGTGTTCACACTCTGCCGGGGAAGAGAGGCCAGGTCACCATAGGGAGGGACACGGCTGCTGCAGTTCCCTTTCCAAGCTCCCTCTGGGAAGTCACCTCACAAAAACACTGCTTATCTTCTGCACTTCACACCTGCTGGGCCCCCAGTGTGCCACAGTGCTGCAGTGCTAGGAAGGAGGGAAGCCAGCCTGGCTACACTGAACCCTGTCACCCTGTTCCTCCCCATCTTGATGTGAGTGGCTTTTGCAGGTTGAGAGTAAAGCACCCTTAGAATGTTCTCCACCCAACAGCTCCCTCTGACTGACTTCTCCATCATGTAACACTGTGCTGTCACCAAGAGGGACTGCTGAGGCTCTCCCATTAAGGCTGGGATCCGAGTTTGCCTTGAAAGCTCCACGTTTTAGCACAATTTTCTACATGGAGAGAATCTGTTCACCAGCAGAGACAGCGAGCATGTTTTCAGCTGGGAAACTCCAAGAAAAATTATTCCTCAACCTGACAGCAGGCACCCAAGTACCTACACATGACTCTTTGTTAAGCTGATTTTGTATGAAAATTAATCACACTTTTCACACCCAAGATTTATTATTACAGTGTTTTGCGGCAGCAGGACACAAACGCTCATCTCTGATGGGGCTGTTGCTGGAAATTCATGCCCCACAAGGCTGCAAAAAGCTAAAACTGAGAGAGGTGCAGTGCAAAGCCCTGCAGGCCCAGCCCTGCCCCCTTACCTGTGGACATGAAGAAGGGGATGCGGAACTTGCCGCTGAGCACGCGCGCGCGCAGGTTCTGCAGGGTGCTCCCGTCGAAGGGCAGGGCCCCGCACACCAGCACGTACAGCACCACGCCCAGGCTCTGCCCAAAACAAACCCCCTCAGACACAGCCCAAACCCAGCCCTGGGCAATGCACCTCCCCACAGGGAAAATACAGCACCAGGAGCCAGGATGCACTTTTGGAAGCAATTCTTTGGAAAACGCTTTTTGCTGTGTCAGGGCTTTTCTCCAAGACGTGCACTGAGCACTCAGGAAGCAAAGCCAAACAAACAGAGCAAAAATCAGATTAAAGTCAGAGAGAAAGAGGCTCATCACATACCCAAATATCAACCTTTGGCCCATCGTACTCCTTGCCTTCAAAGAGCTCTGGGGCAGCATAGGGAGGACTCCCACACCAGGTTTTAAGGAGCTGGCCAGGGGTGAAGATGTTGCTGAACCCAAAATCTGAAAGAACAAAGAGAAATGATGAGAGGATTGTGATTCACTGCAGCTGTCCTGAACAAATGGTATTTCAGTAACTTGCTGAGTCTGGTAAAGTCACATACAATCCTGTAATGGGTGACTGGTACACAGACACTGGAAATGGAATCCCTGAGGTTAAAAAAGACTTCCAGGGTCATCGAGTTCAACCTGTGCCCGATGCCCACCTTGTCACCAGCCCAGAGCACTGAGTACCACGCCCAGTCCTTCCCTGGACACCTCCAGGGGTGGTGACTCCAAATCTCCCTGGTGCCCTGAGCTCTGGGCAGTGCTAGCAAGGACAGAATGCAAAGGGAAAAAGAATGGGAATTCAGATTTTTCCAGAAAGCACTACAGGGGCTGCAAACTTTGGTTATGGTGGGCAGCTCTACAAAGAGTCAAATCCTTCACAAGAGCAAGTAACAAATCCTGAAAGAGAAAGGTCTTCACCTCACAGGCAGCCAGCCATCAGCTGATGTGGGCACTAATGGCATTCTCTGTTAATTAACCTGCCTCCCCCTGGCTCACAGCTGGGACCTGCACTGCAAAGGGCAAGAAAACCAGTCTGGATGCAGGAGAAATAAGTTGGTTCTTGTAGAAAGAAAGAATCTTCATTAAATCTCCTTCCTTTTTTTCTCCTCAACTGAATTGAAGCAATCACAGTCCCAGAGAGGAGTTCTGAGGTGTCCACATATTTTTTCTAACACATTGAAGATTACCCAATATTACCAGTTAATTACCAATTCATCAGCAGTGAATTAAATGGGCCAGGAGACCTGCTCCTTTTATAAGGCCTTTATGAGAGGCCAGCTCTCGGTGGGGAACTCAAAGGGCTGCGCACACCACTACTACTCCCACAGGGCAACACGGACAAGGAGGAGTTCAGCTGCGTCCTCACAGGCACAGCTGGGCCTTCCAGACTCACAGGGCGCTACAAAGACTAAGGTAGCTTGTTGTCAGAGGGAGGTTCTGGTGGTAGAGTGCTGTACAGGTTGTGGCACCAGGACAGAGCAGATCTGGATGGTGCCTTTTGCCTTTTTCCCGACTGGCGAACACCATTTTCCATCCTAGATGTTATTTGGGCTCGTTATTTTAGGGGTTTTAGCTCTGAATGTTGTCCCAGCATTCTCTGCGCCTTTCTTCATTTGCATGTACTTTACTGACATCACTCCTCCTCCTCTGTCACATTTTTGGCGCCATTTTAGGGAGACCACGAGGGAATTAACCTGACGAAAAGGGACAGGGATACAGGGATACAGGGATACAGGGATACAGGGATACAGGGATACAGGGTAAGACAACTGGGGGGCTAAAAACAGGGGGAGGCCAAGATCTTAACATTAACAATTAACATTACAGAAAACTGGGAACATTTATATAAAAAACCATACAACTCTAACTGCTGGACCAGGGACAGGACAGGAGCGGGAGAGGGAGCGGGAATGGCAGCAGGGAGCAGGGAGGGGACCACAGACAATAGCAGTCCCACAAGGAAGGAGCAGGGAGCAGGAACAGGGAGGGGGAAAAACTTTTTTCTGGAGGATTTTATTCATAACAAGCAGTGTCACACCAAATTCCAAGTGAGGATCACCAGTGATGGCAAACAGCTCTGTGCCAGAGGGAGGCAAATGCCACCAGCACTCCCCAGAATGCACTAACTGGTGAGTCTGTGCTCCCTCTTGCTGCTCCCCTCGCAGGATTTTCCGTGACCTAATTCCAGGTGACTCCTCTCCTCCTTTGCACAGCGTCTGCAGAACCCAGCAGAGCACCTGGCACTGCTCCTGCCAGCTCAGCTCCAGGGGGCACAGCTGAATTCCTTCTCCCTGTCCCTTTGCAGGGAGGAAATTCTCACTGTGGAGATGATTTATGCATGTGGAGAATGCCTAACACAGCCTGTTCCTGTGGAAACACCTGCAGTACACACCAGGCTGCTCCAGCCCCACCTCAAGACAGAGCAGAGAAGGTAAATGTTCTTTAAAGGCACTGTGGCATCAAAACAAGGCATTTACACACCCGCTGGGTTTTCACTGTTGGCATTGAAGCCATTCAAACCTCCAGTCAGCCTTTGGAGGACAATTCCAGGGAAACAGCACACAGCTGCACAATTTCTTTCCACCTCTGCAAGCTTTTGAGCTGTGTCTCACGTTCAAAGCAGGATGTGTAACAAGTGCCTGAGTTATGGCCCCTGGAGCCAGCACTAAAAGCTGCAGCACTGGATGTGTTTCCCAACACACAGCACTTGTACCAGCTTTAGAAATAAACTCCTGACAACTGTGGAATTTTGACACTTCCCATATATTGAGCAAGTTTTCCTGGCTTAGTTAGTTTTGTTTGTCCTTGTAAGTACTCAAGTGGGCTTTGAGCAGCTGGGGAACCACCTGGATTTTCCAAGGAGTGCACAGTTGGAGCAGCTCCAGCCCTGCACAGGTGAGAGCCCCGAGGTGCTCCCCACTCTGCTGCACAGGTCACAGCGAGGGTCAGCAGCAGGGGCAGGGCTGTGCCATGCCAGGGCTGTGCCATGCCAGGTCCATTCTATCCCAGGTCCATGCCATTCCAGGTCCATCCCATTCCAAGGCTGTGCCATGCCAGGACTGTGCCATGCCAGGACTGTGCCATTTCAGGTCCATCCCATTCCAGGGCTGTGCCATGCCATTCCAGGGCTGTGCCATCCCATGCCAGGGCTGTGCCATTCCAGCAGGCAGCACCGTGGCCTCGGAGCAGACACTCAACAGCTGCCTCCTGCACCCTCCTCTGCTTTCTGCAGACTGGCCAGCTGGGAAACTTCAACCCTTCCCCATCGTCTTGAAATTCCCCCAGGGATTCCCAGCTCCTTTGGGCAGGGAGAGGAGGTGGGGAGAAGGGAAAATGCAGAGTCAGTCCTTAGGGAACGGGGCCAGCGGGTCCCAGAGCTCGGGGTGGGAGCTCTCCCCGTGCAGAGATGCTGCTCTGCCCAGCCCCTCCCGAGCTCAGGGCAGTCCTGGGCTCTGTGGGGAGCTGCAGCCAGGCAGATCCTGTACAGGGACACTGCTCCCAGGCTGGAAACGGATTCCAGATCCCACCTGCACTGTGGGACTGAGGTCAAGGCTGGGGAAAACAGCAGGGCTTTAAAAACCCAAAGAAAGTTCACGGGAGGATTTGAAAACCCTGGAGCAACTAAGCACAAAATCTAAACCAAACAAAAACACAAATTACAACTTAAATAAACTTTCTTAAAATCTACAGCCAAGGAGATGCATAAATCCAAATCCTCAGGGAGCAATCAGGTCTCATTCCACAACCAGATGCAGAGGGAAAGAGGCATTTCTGAACAGCAAGGTGAGTCACAGTGATGGGATACAAGGAAAATATTTAAAACTAACATCTCTGCTACAAAACAATGGGTCCAGTCCCTCAAGTTTCCTTGGAGTGGAGCTCAGGGGCTTCAGTCTCTGCCCAACAGGGATTTGATCCTCAGGAGGGGAAGAGCAGATGAAGGCAAGGCAATGCATAGATGGGATTCCTCTCCGAAAGCACGGCCGGGGAGGCCGGGCTGTTCAGCAATCAGCAACTCCTGGCTGAACTCTCCGGCTGCGAGCACAGGAACACAGTGCCAGCAGCTACTGACTCAGACTCTCAGAAGGTACACTGGAGAAAAAGCATCCATGGGAAAAATGAGAGCGAGGGTCACAGCACCGGGATCTCGCTGTTTACGGAAAAACAGCGAAGCAGCAATCAATCAAAACCCAAAAAAGCAACCAAAACCCAAAAAAGCAACCAAAACCCAGGCAGTGAGCACCAGTGAGACCAGCAGCACTGCCCACCCCGGGGCTGCAGGCTCAGAGCTGGGACCTGCCTGATGCCAGGCAAGGGATTTAAAGCTGCAAAGGGACGTCAGATGGAAAGTGACAGAAAATCTGCACTGCTGAGAGTCTGAAAAGCTCCAGAGTTTGAGGTAGACACAGTTAATGGGTTTGGCAGTGAAGGTTCAGCTGGTTCTCCACCAGTGTAACTGATGTGTGCATTTCTGTTGCATTTCTCCTGGGAGGTCTGGTGTGAAGCAGATCTCTTGCTGTCACTTTGGGTTTTTTTTTCTCTTGAAACAATGGAAGAACCGGTGTCAAGTTGTAATTGATGAGTTACAGGGAGAAAACTTAATACTTGGAAAATCCTATACCATAAATCAGCTTTTCCAGGCTACTTTTCAAAGCCCTACAGTATCTTCCTGCCAAGGCAAACACTGCCACCACCAGGGTGGGGACTATCTCCTGGAGTCATTCTGGGAGCACAGATTTGGAAAGAAAATAGTTTCCAACTCCCTTCAATTAAAAAAGATTTCCACAATTTCCAGAGCTTCTTAGCCTGCTCATGTGGATATTTCTCCAGCAAATCCAGCTGAATTGCAGTTTCCACCTGGGTTAGTTTTTAACTTCTTGCTGTTTGCCAGGCACCCTCCCCCTCCACACAGAGCGGATTTTTCCCGTGAACACAAGATGGCCTCAAACCATTAGTGCAGCCTTTGCACAGAACTCCAGAAAGGGCTGCCCAGAGCCCTCCCCAGCCTCCCCCTGAGCTCCACAACCTCTCCACTCCCACTCCAAGGAGCTGCACTCCTGCTTCATCAGCTGTGTCTCACTTATCTCCTGCTCCCAGGACAGCGAGGGGCAGGTTATCATCCCTGTGCCAAGGAGGACATGGCTCACACTGTTAAGCACCAGAGGGAAGTCCATGAAGTCCATCTCTCCTTCCTATTCCTTCCCTGCTCCCTCCTCGCACACAGGGTATGAGGGAAGCATAAGTCACTGATGGTTTTACCACAAACCAAGTGTTGAACTCTAATCTCACACCTCTGGATGGTACATGAGAGAACAGCAACAATGAGCTAGGCTGTTTCCTTTCTTCAAGATGCTATCAAGACAGACAAGTATCTCCCACCTCCCAGAAGTAAAACTGCTCTGACTGAAAAGTTTTGTAGCCCTCAGCACTTTTAAAAAAAAAAAAAAATCAAGTTACAAACCCGTGCAAAAGACAACATTCTCACCCAGGAAGTCTGATGGGAGAGGGGGGCAACCAAGTGCTTTCCAAAGGTGCCCTGCTGTGCTCTAGGCTCTGGGAGAATTAAATGCTGAGTACAAGATCTACCACTTCCAAAGCCCATGAAAGGAGATGACCAGGGCAGAACCACAGAATATTCTGAGCTGGAAAGGACCCACGAGGACTGAGGTCAACTCTTAAGTGTTAAATCCTGTTGGTTCAATTGGTCAGAATCCCACCAAGCCCAATAAGGCCAAGCCTAGTCAGGGTCCCCCAGGGATGAGCCAAGGCTCAGTCTCATGGTCAGAGGATCACAGACATGCAGCTCTGTGTTAGGTCAGGACAGAAATGCTCAGGGAGGGCAGTCAGTGACAAAAAAACCCACTGCCCTGCAAAACTCTGGGAGCAGGCAGTGAGAGGCTGTGTGTTCAGCTACTTCAGCTTCTCTCCCTGCAGGGAACACAGCCCCAGAGCACTGAGGCCACTCTGGCTCTGTCACACCACATTGAGAATGATTCCAGCAGAGTTTCCCCTTCACTGCTCCACCATCCACCTTGTCATCCCTGCTTTGCCATTCCTGCTCTCTCACCCAGCCTGACCTGCTCTGAACCAGCAGCAGGACTCAGAACAAGGCCAGTTTGGTGATACTGTCTGTCTCACCCATCAGCCAGAGCACTGAACGCCGCAGTGTCTGCAGCCTGGGAAGCCAAACCCGCCTTTTTTTCTTTCTTCTTTTATTTTGCACTACTTGAAGGGAGGTATAAATCTCCTGGCTGCAACCTGGCAGTTTCAGCTCTGGGCAGGAGGCCACACAGAAATCCAAAGCTTCCTTTAGCTCCACCGCGTTTCCTTCTCCCTGAATACCTGGAAGCAGCCAGTGCCTACATTTATTAACTCCTGAAAGCAGCTGCCTTCCTCCCACACCACTCAGCTCAGCTCACCTGCTATTTTGATGTTCAGGTTTGCATCCAGGAGGAGATTTTCTGCCTTCAGATCCCTGTGCACTATGTTACGACAGTGGCAGAAGTTGACAGCAGCCACGATTTGCTTGAACTTTCTCCGAGCTTCCTTCTCGGCCATGCGCCCGTGGGCCACGAGGTGATCTGAGAGGGGAAGGAGAACACAGGGTTATGGACACAGGGCCTTCCTGAGCTCGTGCAGAGAGCTGGGGAGGTGGGCACAGCATGGTTTGCAGCTAAAGCACACGTGGAAGAGGCACAAACAGGGATCAAGCACACTCCTACCAACCACCCAGCCTGGGCTGGCTATGAGTGAAAGGCTCTGAAATTAATTTTATATAGAGGACGAGGGGATGCCTGGAAAATCAGAACTGTTTTGTACATGAGTGTGAAGGTTTTTAAATCTTTGTCTGCATCAAAATAAAATGAAGCTTTTCCAGCCTTTGCCTTCAGTCAGACCCCAAGCCTTGTACCCCATCACCTCGAGAGGTGCAGCTTCCTGGCCACGTGCCATCCCTCCTTCCCCTGGTTTTTCACAGGAAACGTGCCTTTGGTCTAACATGCCTCAAAGATAACTCCTGCTGGAAGCAGCAAGGTCCCAGGTAGTGGTGGCCACAAGCAGCTGCTCACCTCAGCTCTCCAGCCAGCACAGCCACCAGCAGCTGCAGGAGGGATTTAACATCCTCCCTCCTTGTGCATCCATGCAACAACATCCTTGCGAAATCCAAGAAAGCATTTCATTATAAAAACGGAGCTGGCCTCCACTACGGAAATCTGAGCACTCCCAAATATTTTGCTGAAAGCCTGTACTCTCGCTCAAAGGTAGTGCTTGTTGCCAGCTGGGCTTTCCTTGGAAGCCAGCACTGCACACACGGACAGGAAAAGCCTCTCCAAGAGATCACAAAGGCAGGCACACAGCAGTGACCCAGCTGAAGCCAATCCACTTCAAACCTGGAAGCACCAGGCTCACAGAAGCCACTTGTCACTGTCCCATGAGTAGGGATGGGCAGGCAGGAGACAGGCAGCAGAAAAGGCAGAGAAAGGAAGCCTCACTTCAGGAGGTTGTAACTCCTTGGTGGAGCCACTGAGTTGGCCTCAAAACATCTCTGGCCAAAATTAGGCTGAAATGATTCACTTCCCTCCCTAAACTCCTTTAAACTGGGGGCTCAATGCAGATATCTATTCATGAAAATAATAACAATAAATCACTTGTGCAGGTTTCTCATCGGGTGGTTGTGTTTTTCCCCAGTCAGTCACCCATTCATTAAAATACCTGTGACATAATTGACTCACAGTAAATACTAATTACCAAGATCCATCAAAGCAGTTGTGCTGCTCCTGACTGCACAGCAACCTACTTCTGCCTTTGCCCACTCACGTTGTGCAACAGACTCGAGGTGTTTTTCAAAGAACTTGTCAATTAACTCTTATTCATCACATAAACTTATTCCATAAGCAAATCTGAAGCAGGGCTGGAGAAGGAAAACCATCACCAAGTCAAATGTGACCCTCATCTCGCTCGCTGGGCAGAGCAAAGTGACCATCTCAAATTGCCCCGTCGTATTTCATTAAGGCATTTGCACAGTCATAAATTTGTTACTCTAAGGAGACTGACAGCAGAGCACTGCAAGGGCTGCTCCAATTTAAGCCACTGATCAACAGGTAATAGCTCAGCTCCTAAACAAGCTCATTCACACCTTCTGCTGCCTGGGATTTGGGAACCAGCCTGTCCATACAGCAAGTGCCCTTGAAACAAAGCACAAGGCTCCAATCTCTCAACAATTTCCGAAATATTTTAGCAATTCTCCTGCAGGCATGAAAGCAAACCCAGCTACTGTAGCAGATGTCTTTCTGCAAAGCTCTCCTAAGTGTATTTTTGCCCAAACCAAGTTCACCAGTCCTGGCACAGCCGGTGACACCCGCATTCACTTGAGGCAGTCCCTGCCCTGTGCCTCTCACCCAGAAAACTCTGCTGCCCCTCTGCCCAGCCAGTCCTGCTTAGGCTGCAAAAAGCCCTTTTTAGGTTAGGCGTGAAATTTCACTTTTGCTAAAGAACTGGGAGCGGAGGCCCAGGCTCTGCACGTAGGCACAGCACTCCGAGCCCACTGACATTTCTGCACCAGCTCCAGAGGAAGGACAGAAACAATGAGGCTACAGAATGCTTCACATACCACCAAGGGCAACTGTATGCCAAAATTAACCATTGAGAGCTTAGTCTGCACAAACCTCCCGTGCAGTGGAGGTTACAGAGCTGACCTGGGCGTTGAGCTGGGATCCAGCACCCTGCCCTGAGCACCCTGCCCTGAACACCCTGTGCCATGGCTGGGCTGTGCCAGCCTCACCGTGCTGCTCAAGCACTGCCACGCTCCTCTGGGTATCTTCCAGAGGGGAAGGAACTCACCATTCCCTTGCACAACCCTACAGACATCACTCCCTGCTCTCTGTACTTACATGAAGCACCTGATGCTGCTCCCTGTGTTAAGAAAACAATCCAATCCTACACTGAGGAAAAAGCACCTTTGGTTCAGAGAGCACTGACACACAAGTTTCCACTCCCCGCCTCTGGACAGACACCTCGTGCTTTTAAGCTGCTTTCTGTCTGGAAAACAAACGCTGATGAAGCTTCACGTCTCCTCTGTGTGGTGGATTAAGTCACATTTCCAGCGCATTTGGTGACCGTGTGATGTCAGAAGCAGTCTGACCTTCTAGAGATGGGCATCACAACATTGTTTAATGTGTCTGCCTAGGTCATGCTCACAGAGCTCAGGACAAGCGGGCGGGCGGTGGGGAGACAGGGCAGACGTGGTAACCACATCAACCAGATGATAATTTTCTAAATTTCCTGTGATTTTTTTTTTTTTGTTAATCAACCAAGAACCCTTATTCAGTCAGTGAGGACTGAGGATTATCTACAGTTTTCATAGTAAACAGCTGAAATCAAATCATATTTTTAGCCTCTATTCCACCTGACCTCAAAAAAGGACACTCAAGGGACCTGGAACAGAGACCACCCTATGTTTAAAAAGAAACATTCATTTCTCCATAATGTCAAACCAGTGACCCAACCACACGCAAAACACGGACAGGGACAAAAATAACAATTTACATTTGGCTGCTCAAGCCCACAGCAAACCCAAGGCCTGTCCCTGGTCTCTGCTACGCAAACAAAGTGAATTATCAAACCATTTCCAGTAAGAGATGAATCAAAGGCTCTGACGGCACAGCTTGGCCGCCGAGGAGAGCTCAGCCCTTTTACTGGAAGTTTGGATAAACAGGTGGTGCAGCCCTCCCAGGTGCTGAGCTGGGATCCCTGCACAGCCCAGACAGGGACAGGCAGCACTCACTGACCGTGGCCATCTAGAGAAACCACCGCTGTCTCAGCTGGAAATTCTGACCCCTAGCCCTCCCTGTGAAACACTGACAGATCCTTGGTACTGCTTAAGCCTTGGGAAGTTTTGAGAGCATCAGGGAAGCAACTGATGGTGTATTCCTTAGGAAAACTTGCAGCTCACAACAGCACAGTGCTGTAAACTCTGGCTCCATGGGGCTGCACTCAGCCTCACCCTGGGCATTTGGCATCCAGAAAACCACAGCTGCCAGCCCCCCTTACCCTCCAGCACTATGTTTTAAATTCTATGTCATGCAGGTGTTAAGACATGACCAAAAAAAAAGATAAAGGAGGCTCAGCACAGGCTCATTTCCCAGAGTTTCCCCAGTGCCCAGTGAGAGGCAGGGTGACAGTGGCTGCACTGCCCACACCCCTCACATACACAGCAGCACCTCCAGCCATTCCCAACAGCCCACCTGCCCTAGCAGGGACAGGCACTGAGGTTTTCACTGCGCAGGTGAGGTTCTACCCAACAGGAGAGCCCAGCTGCCCACGAGGATGGGAGACCCTCCACCTGGAGATGCAAGGACTGCAAGGAAACCTCCCCAGAATGGGCTCCTGTTTCCTCCCTGCAAATTGCTTCCGCTGCTGGAACAAAGTCTTAATGGCTCCCCAGGAAACTCTGAATACAAAAAGCTGAGACTTGAGATTTCCCCTCTCTGCTCTTGAACCGAGGGCAATGCACAAAAATCCTCAAAACTGGGTAGAGGGGCACGACCTCCTGGCTTGGGTCTGGAGAATCCTCACACTATTACAGAGCTGGCTGCTCCCAGCTATCAGTGAGGATAAAATGCTGGGCAGCAACATGGAAATTAGCCATGCTAATGAGCTGAATTTACTACAGCAGAAAATCTTTCAGAAAGCAATTAGGTTTTCACTTCGGCTCACGCAGAAGGCTATTTTTGTAACCAAAGAATTCATTCCAAGTTTGTATATGAGCTTGCACATAGCTCTGGATTTAAAAAAAGATGAACCCATCTCTGCCAAATTCAACAGAAGAGGGAGAAAAAGTAAAAAGAGATTTATACTTTTCTGTGGTGATACACACCCAAGCCAACTCCAGGACATGTGCAGGTGATTTTGTTGTGCACGGGAAGGTGAATTTCACAAGCCTTTGGAACTGCTGAGTGTGTCCAGCACCATGATTCATATCTGAATAAACAACTGGAAGGCTCAGCAAGTCAGTTTTTCACCAGGCAATCCACACTTCCCAAACATCGGCTGTCACTTGCTTCCCCTTCGGCTGCCACCTTCTCACGGAGAAATCCAAAGGACATGGACAATATTGACAAGAACCATGGCAACCATCCACAGAGGTACTGAGGAACTGGTGGCAGTTTGTAGTGGCTGGAAAGCAACACTTTTCAGTTTTTATTTGCCTTAACTTGGGGCTTCTCTTGCTTCACTAAAAGCTTCGTCTTTTATTACAACTCAGCTTCTCCAGAGAAGTGAGAAGTAAAATCAAAAGTGAATCTTCTGCAATGACTGACGAGGACAGGGGGAGTGCTCCCAGGAACTGTCAGGCCATGTGTGACTGTCCCCACTTCCCTGATTGAAGCTAATTCAAGCACCCAGGATTTTCCCCCTTTTTGGAGGCTCATATTAGCAAAGCCAGTACAGACCAATGTTGCAAAATCCTAACTCTGTCACCCAGCAAAAATTCCAGTGTGTAAGTAAATTCCTATTTCTGTAAGTTTTGCTATTGTTCACCAAACAAATCAATAAATCAGCCCACAGTTCTTTCAGCTGTACTGCACAGATATTTTTTTCTCTTTCAAGAACAGCTCCAGCGGTCAAGAACACTCAGCCAAAACTCTCTGGGACAATGGTGCTTGGAAGGGATGTAACCAATGCTTGCTAAGATAACATCAGATATCAAAAAGAAAACACAAGACATGGTTTTGAGCACAAAACACTCCAGAACTGCAGGACTGCCTGTTTCTTTGAAAGCTACTGACACACCCTAAGAGTTCCACTATCACCAACAAGGTTCATATAACTTGCTGGGAAGCAAAGCATTCAGCAACATTAAAATCCAACTGCATGACTATTTCCAACATCTTTAATCCCAAAGTGAGCACGAAAGAGGAGCAGCACCACCTGTCAATGAAACCCAAAGAAGAAACAGAGGTTATGGGGGTTATTTTTCCATTGAGTTGCTCTCATTTATTCCTTTAGTCCTCTTGTCAATGGAAAGTTTGCAGGCTGAAGGGCACCTCTTGGCTGAAACAAGAGAGTGTGGTGGCTATTTTCAGTTTACTGTAGTTGACCAAGTGCATTATCTGATTAAAGAATGCAATAAATGTACTTACCAAATATTTCCCCTCCACTGGCATACTCTGTCACCAGATAAATCATCCGCTCCGTCTCCATAACCTGCACACAAGGACACAGAAGTGACACATAAGGAGACTGCTGAGTGCAGTGAGAAACAGCCTAAAACCACCTTTATTCCTTCTGTAACACATAACTGCTTCCATCAAACAAAAACTATAACCTTGCCCTGCTTTCCAGAGCCATGTGCAGAAATGGACAGGAACTGGGGACAGTAAGGGTGAAACAGCAAGTTTCAAACACTAAATCTGTAACTACACACAACCCTTCACCTGCACCTTCCTCCTCCTGCTCCATTTCCCCTCCCTTCAGCATCTGCTCCCAGTCTTGTCCTGCTCCAGCAGCCTGGGAGACTTCTCAGGGCTGCTACCCTGCTCTTCCCCCACCCTAAACAAAGCCAAGCCACAAGTGTCACCTCTTCAGTATCACATCAGAAGCTTTAGATGGAATGAAACAGGTTCAAAAAGGTTTTTAAAAAAAAAAAAAAAAAAAAAAAAAGGTTTAAGGAGTAAGTTTGCAAAGAAGCACTCCCTGAGTACCTGTAAGTATCTCACACATGATTTGGCCAAAGGAGCTGAACATTAACCTCTGTCCCTTCCACTCAGTCTTAACTCTTTGGAGTCCAAATAAATATCTGTATCTCTCAAGCACAGATGAGAAACAGAGTCCTTTATTCCTCTGCTCCCATCACTGTGCTGCACCCTCCTCACAGAGGGGCACAACCAGCTACCTGTGTAAAGGGCACACCACGTGGCTTCTGCCTCTGGGGATTTTGTTTGCAGACAAAAAAAACCAAAAACAAAACCAAACCAAACCAAACCAAAACAAACAAACAAAAAAAAAAGCCAAACAAGCTGGAAAAAAAAGTCTGCAAACAATATTCCAAAGCAAGTCTGCTGTTGGTAATGATCCCCTTCCAGGAAAGGGCTGAGCAGGGCCTGGGGGCCACAGGGAGCTGGGCAGGGGGAGGAGAGCTCAGTCCTGCTCCTGGGTGAGATTTGCTCCCTCCCTTAAAGTGAGAAGGGGAACCTGCATCCGGTTTCAACTGGGAAACTGAGAAGCACACAATGGCCATAAACAAGGGGCAGGAGGCCAGCCCACAGCGGAAGCACGATGGCCCAGAAAAGAGAAGGATTAGCTCCACTTTCCCCCTGCCCCTCCAATCAAAGCACTTTGAGACCTTGGAAACATGAAGGGCTTTCCCAGTTCCACGTAGAAGGAGTGCAGGGATAACTCTGGAGGAAGTGCT
The DNA here is from genome assembly GCA_030060385.1 of Muscicapa striata striata. Classification (NCBI taxonomy): domain Eukaryota; kingdom Metazoa; phylum Chordata; class Aves; order Passeriformes; family Muscicapidae; genus Muscicapa; species Muscicapa striata. The sequence goes on from JAREIS010000122.1 coordinate 784,120, forward strand.
GCTGCACAGTGCAGAGTCAGGGGATGGAAACGCCATGGCAGAGTGCTCCTACCTGGTACAACCTGATGATATGGGGGTGGCAAAGCATCTTCATGATCTGAACTTCTCTGAATATCTTCTTCAGGTTCTCTTCATCCAGCTGAGTCTTATCAATGATCTTTATTGCAACCTGGCAGAGGGGAAACAGAAGGGAAGTTAGTGACCCAGCTGCATTATCCACACAGCAGGGCTGATAAACCCCAGCAGGGATGGGAATGGGGGACAGTGTCAGGCTTCTAACAATTGAGGTATTTATTTATCTGTTTTAAACCAGAAGTGCTCTGTAATGCTACACTAATGGAGTTTAAACAAGTCTAAGTGCTTCCAGTCAGCTGCTCTCCAGTCTCTAAGATTTTTCCCTCCACCTTCCTGGTGCTGGCAGCTCCCAGCTCCTTTGGGCATGGACTGTAGAACCATCAGACTCCTGTGCTAAGAACCACCTGTCCTCAAGTCCACTGAGCACCCTGTTTCATCCACACACAGACAATAAGGAAGGGAATCCTTTCTGGAATGCTGGGATGAACAGCAGAGAAAAGGCAGAGCAAAACCTTGATGGAGAAAACAGCTGAGAGAAAAAGCTGCTCTGCCTGGCAGAGGAACATCTGCCCTGCTGCTTCTAAATCAAATTTCAGCCTTAACTATCTTCCTCCCCACCACGAAACACCCCTTGGAGCGAGCAGCTCCAGTCTCAGGATTTGTGGGATGAATTACCATCCCCCAGCAGTTTTTCTCGCTCAGAGATGCCTCTCCCTGGGAAAAGAATTGCTTTTACAAATCTCCTGGTTACTTTGCTGGAGAGCCTAATTTACACAAGTCCTGCCCATGCAAAGGCCTGGGGAAGGGCATGCAAAGCAGCAGTGCCACAAAAACCACTGAGGATGCACAGCCAGGAAGATCTGACACAGAAATGCTCGGCTTGTCCCAGACCCCAGTGGGGACAAGGACAAGGACAAGTGCACAGCAGCATGCCAAGACCACAGGCACAAACCCACAGGGACACACGACCCAAACACATGTCCCTGTCCTAGTGTCAGCCCCAAGGGCAGGGTTAAGGGATGCTCTCACAGGAACGCACACAACCAAACAAAAGCAGCTTCAGATCTTTTAAGGGAATCTTTCTTTAAGGGAACAATCTGAAGCACATGAAAATTAAGCCCCATATTTTATGATCAAATCCCTGCCAGAGCAATAACTGCCCTGCATGTGAGCAGAACCCAGCAGAATCTCGAAAAGGCACCCAAGTACAATAAGCTGTTTCTTTCATTTGAAACCTTTAATTCAGAGTGCAGGAACGCTTCCAGCCTTCCAAGTCACTGAGCATGCTTCCTCCAGCAGGAGCGGGAGCTGAACGGCAGCCAGGTCTGGCACTCGGTGCTGGGAGCTGCTGGCAGGAGCAGGGCTGGAGCCCAGGCACGAGGTGAAACGGCAGCAGGGGCTGCCAGGCACTGGGCTGGGATTAATGGGGTGCAGAGCCTGGGACCGGGATTAACGGGGTGCAGAGCCCAGGACCAGCTCCACGCAGGATCTGCGCCCCAGGGATCCCAGCACAGCGCTCAGCAGCGGGCTGGGAGAGTTCAGAGAGCTGGGGGGGGGCTTGGGAAGCACTCACCACATGCTTTTCACCCCAAGGTTTTCCTGCAAGAACGGGCTTTTGTAAGGCTTGAGCATAAATATACATAAAAGCGAAGAGGCGCTTCCTCCGAGAGCAAAGCCAAGATGTCTACCCAGAGACATGAGTCATTTTCAGGCCCAAAGACGTAAATGAAAATCCACAGATCTGGAGTATTCCTAAGCTCCTTACTCATTCCCAGCTCTATATTTGCTCTAAGGAACTCTCATTTCCCAGCTTAATTACATGGCTCGAGCTGACACTCTCGGCCAAGTTCAAGGTATGTAGAGCATCTGATTGTGCCCAACTTGGTCAGTAGGGCCAGACACAACAGAACTGAATTCCTCTGGTTTTCCCTGATAACCCTGGGCAGGGAGGACCAGGCTGCCACCTCCCCTGTCCCCTCGTGATGCTGTGGGGTTTACACACAATGAGTGAAACTCCACACCCACAAGACACACAATACCTGGACCGGGAGCAAAGCGACACAAACAGCACTCAGGAGATGTTCTTCTTGAGAAGGATCTCACCCTGAGCTCAGCCAAGCACCCCAAACCCACCCTCAGGAGTTATGTGGAGGAGAAACCTGAAGGGGTTTCTTCCAAATGTTTTCATTCCACACAAATGCCTCCAGCAACTGATGCAACATGAAAGGCAAAATTCTCCTGAAAAATCCTGGGGAAACCACCTCGTGCTCCAGTTTCAGGAAGTGCAGAGCTTCCTCAGGACCCTGCGAGGGTGGAAGTAGGAAATCCCCTCTGCTCTGGGCAGCAGGAACACACAGGGAATTCCAGGGATGGGGGCTGATGTTCCACCTGGGGCTCTGCATGGAGCTGCAGCTGCTTTGTTCCACAGCTTTGCTCTTTGGGTTCTTTTGGAGAATCACTGTTTTTCCAGAGGGCAGGACTGGTTTAAAGGCTTTCCAGAACAGAGCAGGCTGGTTTCTCCATTCCTGCATTTCCTAGCTGGCTAATATTCTCCCTTCCCTCGAAAGATGATTTGGGATTTCAACAGAAAAGGGACTGGCTGAGCAGCAGCCACACCAACTCCATCTAAAGCTCAAGGGATGGCCACAAAGAATTCAGCTCTTTATTTCATTATTTATTTATTTATTGGAGACCGTAAATTGGAGAAAAACAACCAAACACAAGGATATTTAGGATCTTTAAAGGAATAATCCAAAGCACATGAAAACTAACCTTCATATTTTATGATAAAATCCTTGCCAAAGTGATAGCTGCCCTGCCTCAGATATCTATCAATCTATCTATCTATCAATCATTTATTATGTACGTAAAAAGAATCAGTTTCATGTAATTAAAACAAACCCCAAAATCCAGAGCATTCCTTCATGCTTACAAACACCACATAAAATAGAGAGGAAGACTAAACATCATTAAGTGAAGCACAAATTCAGGCACAAGTAGAAGAGGAAGAAAACCATGATCTAAATTCTCAAACAATGAAATGCTCTAAAAAAGGAGTCTGAGAAATTAACTATTCTTTTATCAGAAGTTAATGAAGCTTACAGGCAGGAGGATAAATGCCAAGCCTGGAGCATGCATGCTGCTACCAATTAACAAAATGTTCCCGCCACTTGTAAACAGTTCATTTATTCCTTCTTGCATCCAAGTAAAACTTGCACTAGTAATTTGAGGAAGGAGTTGTTATTTGAGAGAAATGACAAGTTGCTAAAAACAACTGGTGCAGAGCAGGTAAGGTGCTCAAACTGACACCTGCAGGTCACTGTGGAAGCCCTGATCTCCAAAGCCAGGTGGGGCTCACCCATTGTTTTTCCAGATTTTTCTTTTCCTGGTGCACCCCAGCCAAACACTGCTCTGTAATTCCCTGACCCTACAGCTGTGCTGAGTGTATGTGCACGCTAGGCAAAAGCCTTGTGGGGAGGAGTGGAAATTTCAACCACATGAAAGCAGAAGGGGTAGTTGGGAAATGGAAGGAGAAATGGGAAACGCCGGAGGGCCAAAAGGGAGCACAGAGTTATCCCTGATAGCAGCACACCCCACTGCACCCCACGGCAGGTCAAGAGGGACAGAGGGCAGAAGTTGGCTTCAGTGCACCCCAAAGTGCTCAGGGATGTGAGCTCCTGGGGAGCAGCCCAGGCTGCTCCTCTGTCCTGAGCACTGACCACTTCCTTCAGCTCAGCACATGAAGCCTTGACAATCCTGGCTCTCAAACTCACAGGATTCTCCTAAAACTCCCAAACTGTAACATAAACAACATCATAAATTCCTGTTTTGCTCTAAGATATCAGATTTTCAAATCTGGCAGCCACCAAAGCTAAATACGGCAAGGTGAGGGGCTCTGAGATGAGGCTTGGAATAGGAGAGAGGAGAATATCGACTGGCAGGAGTTAAAATTTATATAGTTGTCTTGTTTCTCAGCTGAGTGTGGACAATAATCCAGACAGACTTCCTTGATTCCACAGGGCCCTGCCAACAGGAAGGGAAATGAACTGCTGGGTGCCCAGGCGGATGGGCAGGGAGAGGACAGCCACTGTGCCCTGCACGGCTCCAGCTGCTTGGAAAGGCTCTGAGTGAGAAGGAGGTGGAAGCACGGTCTGTTTTCAGTGGAAAGGAGCCATGGGACACTGCTTCCTCTCATTTCTGTGCTGTGAACAAAGGAAAAGCCAGAGACCCTGGCCTGGGCTAAAATCTCCTCCTTCATGTCATGCATCTGCTTGGATCTAATTATCATTTCATGATAAATACAATTTCTTGCATGAGTGATCATTCCATAAAGAAATCACCTTTTCTCTTCTCAGTTCAGTTGTTTCTGCAGTGGCCTGAGTGAAAAATCAGAAAACCCCACTTGTTCCAAAAGGAGCCCATGAGCTAAGTGTGATCAGTGATCACTGCAGAAGTGTAATTATGGCAGTGGCATTCCTGTAAATCAGCACGGATCTCCTCCATGGAATGGGAGCCAACAGATGGCACCGGCAAACCGACTGCATTGAGAAAATCAACATGTTTATTTGGGAGCAAGACATTTCCTAGAACTGTCCCGGGGAGTCCTCCTGCTCCAGATTCCTCCTGGAAAACGCTCAGTAAACAGTCCCTGGGTGTCCTCTGCCATGGATGGAGGTGTCCCTGCAGCTCAGCTCCGGTGTCACCCTGAGGACACGGCAGAGCTGTCACCAGAGAGGGTCTGGAATAAACCAATAAACCTGGAGAAGGCTCATCCACCCCATTCCTCCTGCATTTGCAGTTAGCAAAGGAGCCCCCTCCTCTCCGTCCAGTGCAGCCTTCCCGGGCTGACACCGTGAGCTGTCAGAGGGGCTGACAGGGAACAACTCTCCCCAGCTGCTCCTGCCTGCCACAAACACTTGGGAAGCTCGGGAACACGGCCTGTTTGGATTAAGCAGCTGCTGGAGGGGTAAAAATCACCCCTGTAAGCAGATCCTGGAGCTGCACAGGAGCGCTCCAGCAGCAGAGACCAGAATTACAATAAAAAAGGGGGAAAAACGCAGGGATAAGGAAGCACACACTGCAGATATGTACATGAGCCACACACAGAGGCACTCAACTGGCATATGGACACACGGCTGTGATAAAAACACAGCGTGAACTCCAGGCTACTGCAGGTCGTGTCCTTTTTAAGAGCTCAGCTGGGTGGATGTCACTCCACAGCTTCTGTATGGACACTCGCATGGCAGAGGCACATGTTCCTCAGACAAGCTGTCAGCACAAGCCTGCTGGTGTGTTTGGGGTCACCAAAAGCGAGCTCTCTCCATGTAAATAGGCAATTTGTACAGTTTTTAGTCATAAGAAAGTGCTTGACAAAAAGGAAGAACTGACACTGCTGATTCCCAGACTCCTCTTGGCAAGCTCATGGGTAACCAGGGGCATCTCCTCCTCGGAATTAACTAACCGGCAGAACCTAAGTCAAAGTGATACAGCAAATAAAGTGATACAGCAAATAAAACTAGGCCAGTCTGCAGCAACATCCGTGGCTTTTGGAGGTGGCACAAATGCAAATATTGGCAGCAACTGAAAGCAGGAAACTGTGGACGAAGATGAGCACAGAGAAGCTGCATTTGCTCAGGAAGGAAGTTCTCACCTTGTCCACATCCCTCTGCACAATCAATGCAGGGACTTGTGTCTTGCACAAGGTGAAGAAAATACTGATGGTCTTACCAGAAAAGTCAATACATCCAAATCCTCTTGGCCGGCTGCAATGTTAATACCCGGCTTGTGTGAGCTTGTGCTCTGCCATGACCTTTCCCTGTCCCAGAGGGAACACAGCTGGGATTTCAGTGGCCAAAGCACAAACCCCACATTCACATCCACGCCTCAGAGAACCAGCTACACACAGGTAAGAAAATCTCATCATTTCAGGGCATGTACAACAGCTTACAAATGTCACAGGACAGGAAACTCATCTACAGCACCCCCAAGGATCCCAGCCTTGATCCCTGCTGCATTCCTCCTTTCCCAGTCCTGGATTAACCCTATGCCAGCAGCTGCAGCGTCTCTTTCCCAACAGAAGCCATCAAAAAGGTCCAAGAGGCGAGTGCTCCACACCTGACACTTGCTGCTTCCCAGCAGCAGCCTCAGTGCCAGTTCAACGGTGACTTAATCCCAAATGCAAACTCCCATTCTGGAAGCTGCAAGGGATGACAGGTAAATTCTGTCACCTTCAGCCACAGCGAGGGGGAAATAATGTCCTGCAAGCCATGAGAAAGCTTGGTCACATTGCTAAAGTGTGACACTTGTCACACTCACCTGGATGTCAGGTCCCAAACCCTCCTGGAGAGCTTCTCCTCATTATTTCATCACCTGGGGCAACAGCGGGAAACAACAGACTTGGAGCTACCTGCCCTGGCTGACAGGCACTACATCAGAGCATGCTGAACAGCATCAAGGGCTTTGGGATTGCAGAGAAGGCACGGGAAAGGGAGCTGGAGATGCCAATTAGATAAACAAACCATGCTGGTGCACGAAGAACCTCCCGCTGCAAATGGGAGGTGTGCGAGGGCGAGCTCCGGGAATCATCACCTCGGGCTGCAAACACAGACCTGGGAAGAGGCTGAGCACAGGGACTGGCCACAGTGCTCACACAGGGCTGGGCAGAGCCTATCCAGCATGCAGGAGTTACCACATATCCCCACAAATGGGCTTTGGGCTGACCAGGACTCAGAGGACCAAGCAGCAACCAGGGACATCAGCCATCCACAGCTTAAGCACAGGAATCCCTTAAGCTACACCACATCTCCTTCTAGCCCCTATCCTTCTTAATGACGGGATTTCCAGAGCTTTTTAAAGTTCTGGTCAGACACTGAATCTCCTGGTGGCTGCCAGTGCTGCCTTTTTCTCCTGGGCTACAGCAAGAGACTGCACGGGATTGAGCCAAAGGCAGAGCAAGTCCCAGCAGAGCAGGCTGCAGGTAGCCACACCTAACCACACCAAACACAGCACAGGACAGCCACACCATTCCTGTCTGCTGAATTCCTGCAGCTTCACACCGTGCCGTGCCTGCATTCCCACTGACCTGTCCTTTCATTTCGCACTCTGTTACAGCAGAAAACCCCTCCAGCCCCAACAGCTTCAGCTGACATTGATGCCAGTAATTTGTTTTTCGTTCAGAAGCCTTGTAAAATTCCTGTAATGCTTCCCAGATGCGAGGCTGAGAACTTCACAGGAGTCAGAATGTGAATTAGAGGTGGTATGGAAAATTATTTCTCCTGGTGAGAGAAGAGAGCAAACCACATGGACAAATGCCAGCCTGCAGTGAGAACTGCCACCCTGAAACACGTCCACATGTCCATCCACAGACAGCAGGCACCAAAGAGCTGCATGCCTGGGAGGTCAGTTCATCAAACTCCTCCATACCTGGACCAGAAATACAGAATATCTAAGAATGAGTATTAAAAATCAGCTTAAACCAAAGGAAAAGAGGCTGAGGTAAAAGGCAGGTTTAAAGGCTCCTGCATTAGCAGGAATTCTAGTGGGATGTAGCAGGACAATGCTGAGGGGAAGGAATGAAGGCTGAGCCCTGAACACGGCTGTGGTGCAGCCCCACGATCTGCTGACAGTCTGCAGCACTACCTCCATGGCTTCCATGCAAATTAAAAGCACTCTTGGCACTTACTACACAAAGACTGCACTTGATAATTAAAACCGGTTTTTAAATGCACTTCAACTAGTGCAGAAGCCCATGGAGGTGCATTTAAATTGATGCAAACTGGTTAACTAACAAATGTGATGTGAAGAAGCAGAGCCTGGTCACGTAAACCTGACTGTTTGGCCAAGGAGGCTCAGCTCAGCCTCTGTGGCAGCAGATGGGAACGCTGCAGTCCTGCTCAGGCCTGACTGGAGTCCTGCTTGAGCTACAGCTCGGCCCCCAGCCACCTGCAGACAAGCAAAGCCAAGAGGTGAATCAAATTCTGGGAGGATATTTGCCCACCTTGGTCCTCTTCCAGCCCAGGTCACCTGTTCAAACCACTTGCTTAATTGCTCTCTCAATTCAGGCACTGCAGCCTAAACACCCCATGAGAACAAACACAGTTCAATTTACCAGCACCTCAAATACCCATCTGTCACCATTATTTCAGGAGATGTTGGCTGAACACTACAACTGACCTCCATGCAGGATACTGCCTCCACACCTCTCCTGAGATTGCCTGAATCATTTAAAGAATCCCTGAGGCTGGAAAAGCCCTCTGAGATCATCGAGTCCCAGCTGTGCCTGATCCATACCTTGTCACCAGCCCAGAGCACTGAGTGCCACCTCCAGTCCTTCCTTGGACACCTCCAGGGATTCCCCCTTGGGCAGCCCCTTCCAGGACCTGTCAGCAATTTGTGGAGAACAACAGGGTCCCCCAAGCCTCCTTTTCTCCAGGCTGAGCCCCCCAAGCTCCCTCAGCTGCTCCTCATGCCTTACTCTCCAGCCTTGGAGAGAGTTGCTTAGCAGCAGAGTTTTGGAAATGTATTTGCACGCAGGAAGAAATCTGTGACAGCAGGAGATGCATCAGGAATGCTGCTGTGGAACAGAGCCCTAGCAGAGACTGCCCCAAGAGCAGAGGGGCCACGAGACACAGAGTCCACCTGCCAGCTTTCATGGGAAAGGCCTGGCTCAAACATCAAGACAAGTCTTTAAAAAGCTGCCAGGACATTACAGCAAGCAGGTTTTGAAAGTGTTATACAAAGTCCCCTGGATTGCCATTTTGCTCTAATTCAGTCATGACCTGAAAATGCAAGTGACAGGGAAAAGCAGTGCATTTCAGGTACAGAGTGTGCAGGTTTGAATTACTGGATTATAAAATAACAAAGCTTGGAAATAAGGAAATTTAGAAGCTGCTGTGCATGAGGTGATGTGTTGAGAACACACTGTACGTTAGGGTTCGAGTTTTTTTAAGCAATGCTTATCTTGCAAAGAACACTGCTTGGACCAAGAGGTCTCCTGAGAAGAGAGGGAATACCTCACCTCACTCCTGTCTAACAGGAGCACCCAGCACTGGTGCAGCACAAGTTAAGAGTAGCTATTTTTTAATGACAGAAAATGGCTATTTTTTAATGACAAAACCAACACATGCAGCAGGAGTGCCCTTGGCCGGGCTCCCCAGCCTGCTGTGCACCACAGAAATCCTCCTGCCATAAACTGCATCCTGGGAAAACACCTGGCACTGCACCAGGACCTGCAGCACAACCACAGAGTCATCTGGGCTGGAAAAGACCTCCAGGACCATCGAGTCCAACCTGTCCCCAGTCCCCACCTTGTCACCCAGCCCCGATCACTGAGTGCCACATCCAGTCACTCCTTGGACACCTCCAGGGATGGGGACTCCACAACTCCCTGGGCAGCCCCTTCCAAAGTTGAGCAATCCCTTCTGTGAAGAAATTCCTGCTGATGTCCAACCTGACCCTCCCCTGGCACAGCTTGGGGCTATCAAATCCTCTCATCCTGCTTCTGGGAGAAGCTGCCAGAGCCACAGGGAGCCTTTGCACCGGCTTCCAGCTGATTTCCTGAGGCTCTGCAAGGGTTAAAGCCAAGGACTTCTGGAAGATATTAAGCACCAATGTCTTGGCTTCCCTTCTGCAAACAGCAACAGGCTCCAGAGGAATCTGTCATCCCGTATAACAATCCCTTTCACTCACCCCAGCAGCCCGTGCCCCGCTCCTGGCCGCGGTGCCGGCTCCGTGCTGGGCTCCTGCTCCGGATCCTGCCCCGCTGCAGGCAGCAGTGCAGGCTCTGCAGCCCTGCACGGGAGCTGCAGTGTGCACAAACCTTGTGTGCAGCTACACCCACCAGTGCAACAGCTCCTGCTTACACCAGGAGGCTGCAGGAGCCTTAAATATCACACTGGGATCACCACACAAAATCTGAAGTGACAGGTAAGACGGGAGGAGTCACTGCTCCTCCTCAAATGCCATTAGGTTGTTTGGGAATATGGGATTCTGGGCTCTGAAACACACTTGGACAGGTATTTTCCTAACCCTGTAAGTGTTGGGTCTTTCCTATACCAAAGTCAAACTAGCTGGCGATTCAAACAAATCAAAAGCAACAGCAATACACTTGCAGAAGAGGAATTTTTTTCTCAATATCAAAGATTTCAAACGCATCAAATGCCTTTTTTTTTCAGTATTTATGATTTCCATGTGCATCATCCTGCTGCTGTCAGAGACTGCAAACACTGCTCCTTTGCCAGCACCTCTGAGATCACAATTAGGAGGTGACACCATCACCTTTATTTCTAGCATCATTTTCAAGGTGCCAATTGCATTAACACTACGGGACCTGGAGCACACTGAGTGGGAAGGGGCCGGGATTTTGCCAGGGAAGTGAGGAATAAAGCACCACCAGATCTGGATGATACACTGAGGAATTTTTAGACGCTGCGTTTGCAGCAGGAGCCTTTGTGCAGTTTGCCACGATCAGATGGCAGTTTCTATGGGAACAAACAAGCAGTGGCCCTGTCACAAGATGTCTTGTAGAGACACTGATGAAGGCACTGAGTCTCAGCAAAGTTTCTCATGCTGCAGTGCAGTCTGGCAGAGGCACTCCAGCTCGGGAGGCAGAACTATCAGGATACACCCAAAGTATTTTCAGTACAAAGTCAGTGCAGTTGTTAAACTCAAAATTTTGAATCCAGCCTTTGTGTGCACATGAAGCTTTGGAAGGCTGTACTTTGCCTCTCAGACACTCCTCCATCAATAATGATGTTTGTTACGTGCCACAAAACCCAGTCACTGGAGTCTGTGTTTGGCTCCAAAAGCAATAGAAATCGTCAAACTAGTGAGACACTATTTTTTAGCTTCAAACATCAGAATTTTCATCAGTCACAAGACTACAGAAGAAAGCAATTTTCTTCTCAAAACCACTGCTTCTATTTACCATCCCCACCCCTTAAGTTAATTAAAAATCCTTCAATTAGCTGATTTAGGGAGGGATAATGTTATTGTCAGGAAGACCGGTTCCCCTGGGCCTGAAAACAACTGTGGCTGCCTCCAGCCCCCGATTACACAGAACAGTTACAGACTCAAAGGTTCCTGAGTCTCACCACCCCTCACTCCAGAACTGTTATGAAATGGAGTGGAAATTTTTAGAAAGAGAAGCCAAAAGTGAAACTGTGAGGAATGCAGGCTTCAACACATTAACCCTGAACAACCAAGACAAACCACATCCAAGCCATGGAGAGTCCCTTCCTCACCCTGATCTTGGCCAGGCTTTGCAGCAGAAGCAAACCAAATCGTGCCAGCATGTGCACCATGGATTTACCCCCAGTTAGGTGGGAGAAGCACTGGCTGCCCCCAGCCCTCAGCAGAGTTTATAACAGCACAAAGGAAGATGAAAGGTTGGCAGCTTGGGTCTGATCATAAAGTCCAGCTTAAAATAAACTCATGTTCCACAGCAGTATTACCTGAGTGAAGGCAGAAATTCCCCCACTTTTAGCAAGGGAGAATTAGGGAATCTCATTCCAGCTTGCTGAGGACAAAACACCCCTGCAGTCATCCCCACTGAGACCTCCCAGTGATGTCAGAACATGGGAGCTACCTCTTGGAACTTCAGGAAGTTTCTGCTCCCCCCAAAACCACAAAGATTCGCTTGAAATTTGAATTTCTTTCATAACAAAGCAAGCTTGACAGAAGAATCTTCCACAGCAGTAACTGCACAGAGCAAGTTGTTAGCGAATCACCTTTCAGTTGGGCACAGAACTGAATTACAACACAAGAGAAGCCTACAAGCCACTTCCAACAAGAGTATCTGATTTCCCTTATCAGCAGAAATGCCTTAAACCCACAGATTACGCACTCAGGAGCTGAAAACCAACTTCAAAGCCCGAGTGTGATCCAGCCCCGGGCTCCCAGGGCCGCGTGGCACAGCAGGGTGTGAGCGAAAGGGCACCCAGACACTGCCCCGTGCCAGGGCTGCCAAAGCCACCCCAAAGCCCGGCTCAAATGCAGGGCAGGGACAGAGCCTGGGTGTTCCTCCATGGCACAGGATGGACCTCGGGCTCCTGAGTCACTTTCTGTGCAAGCTGCACTCCGAGGAGTGAACTCAAGTCTGGGCAATCAGCGCATCCCACTAATCACCCCAGAGAGGCTCCCAAATGTCACACACGGCCATTAGCCCCAGGCTGGTGACAGCACGTGGCAAAGGGCCAAAGATGTGACAGCAATGGGTGTCACTGTGATCCCTGCTGTTCCAAAATCAAACTCACTCCTGGGGCCAACAGGCAGCACCAAGGGCTCAGGCGCCTGGAGACCTGGGAGGGAGATCCTGCCCTCGGTGCCACCACAGCCTTCAGCGGGACAAGGAACCATGGCTGTCACCAGCTCTCAAAGCAGGGGACAATGGAGTATTTTTGGAGCACAGACACTGCTATTTTGAAAGCACTTCAGCGCTGTAGTACCCAAATTCTAATTGTGGCTGCTGCTTTGCTTTGCCACCATAAATCCTGTTCCGAGGGAGTAAGACAGCAGCCAATACATGAGCGTAGGCATTGCACAACTGGGCTTCTACAAGCACTTGGTGTGAAGAATAATGTTCTTAAAAGATTTAATTTCTAGGGAATGTTTAAATACTGAAGAGTAAACACTGAGTCAGAGACATGCACTAAATACAGGTAAATGCAGCAGAGGCACGTGGAAGCAAAGCCGCAGCCTGGAATTCTCTCAATGCCTCTCCTTGTGCATGGGAAATTCAGGGCCCACAGAGGACAAAGCCTCTTTTATACGTGCAGAAACTGCAAGAAAACAAAAACCAAACAAATACAGCCAACCTACAGATCCATTTGGGGGTCTTAAACCAAGTCTGCAACACATTGCTTGGCGCGTCTGAATTTTGGGTATTTGAGCCGCTGCACACATACAAAGCCCAGGGCAGGCAGTGAGTGCTCACAGCTCATGGGACCACTGAGGAACTGCACACAGAGGAGATGAGCCCTGGCCACTGAAATTGCCTGGGGAACTGCTGTGCATGTCTGGGGGTGCACCAGTGCCTCTGACCAGCACACATGCACCAAGCTCTAAATACATCACTTTTCCCTCGTCACAGTATTTCCCACCTCTTCCAAGCAGCAGGTCAGGACTTACTGCACCAGGACACTGACCACACGTTTCCATTTGCTTTCAGTAGAACAAAAATATTTACTTTCACAAGCACAAGCTGATGTGCTACTAAATCATTTCACTTAGCCTAGACTTAATAGTCCAGCGAGAGCCATGGAACAGCGAAAGAATTACGTATGAAGGTAACTCCCAGTGCCAAGAGCCACAAAACAGAGGTGTGTTTGCCTTGTCCACACAGCCCAGGGCACTTTCTGATCCCAGACTGCCCTTCCCAAAGTGCAGCAGCAGGAACTAACGCTGCTTGGCAGCATCCACAGAGCCAGCAGCACGGAGCTTCAGAGCACATCAGGGCTCCTGTTAAGCCCCTCACACAGGCAAAGGCACAGCTGGGGCTCACAAAAGCCCCGGGACTTCAGGAACAGCATGGGTCAGTCCCAGGCTGGGCTTTCCCTGCCCAGCCCCCTCCGCTCAGTGTCCCAACAAAGCCCAAACCACTCAGCCAAGGGATTCTTCGCCTCCTCAGAAGGAAAAAGGGACCACAGATAGATCTCTGCAAACTTGGCAGGCCATGTGGGAACTGATACAGCCAGGGTGGGCAAGCTGGAGCCAGGAGAACAATTTTGGCTCCTAAACTAGAAGCCTGAAAAATTGGAAGTGGCGCTGCATTTGTTTAAATTACCTTCTGAAATCATGCTCCATATGTGGGAATGAACAGTCACTCTGGTAGCCCTAAACACAACCAGGAGTAAATTGTTCCAAGATGCACATCTGCACTTACAAAAGATCAGACAGAAGGCAGGGCTTCGTTTCCTTTACAGGACTTTGTTTTAAGAACTCTTAATTGCAAATGGCAGCCCAGAAAGGTGCTGTGCATGAACAGACCACCATCACCCCTGCCTCAGCAAATAAAGGGCTCAGTCTGTCCTGCTGCCTCGGAATCACAGAATTGTCTGGGCTGGAAAAGCCCTCGAAGATCAGTCCAATGACACTGCCAAGGCCAGCACCAGCCCATGTCCCCAAGTGCAGTATACACGTGGCTTTAAAACACCCCCAGAGATGGGGATCCACCACTGCCCTGGGCAGCTGGTCTAGGGGTGGACAACGCTTTCGGTGAAGGAATTTTCCTTAATACCCAAATCTCACTTGGCACAACTTGGGGCTGTTCCCTCTGCTCCTGTCCCTGCTCCCTGGGACAGAGACTGATCTGGGGCTGTCCCCTCCTGTCAGGGAGCTGTGCTTCCTTTTCTCCAGGCTGAACCTTACTCAGTCCTGGGGCTCCAGCCCCTGCCAACTCCACTGCCTTTCTCTGGATGTGCCCCAGCACCTCAGTGTCACTCAGAAAGCAGTTTTTTTTGTTTTTCTGCACATCCACACAAAACCACAACAAAATTCAAAGTCCAGACACAACCTGAAGTGACTCTTTCTTATCCTAAGGATGATGAGAGTCCCATGTGGAGGGAGCAAACCTGCTCCATGCCTGTGAACACAAAGCCAGCACAGGGCAGGTTTTCACACAGGTTTTTACACATCCCCAGAACCCCAGTGCTTTAAAGCCCTCACTGTACATCAGAGGGGACTGCAGCCAGCAGCTCATACTGTACAGCTCTCGTGTGACATGCCCAGTAAAACAAGCTGCCTGCCTTCTAAACCTGGACTATCACAAGACCACTACATAAATGTCAGGCCCAGCTTGCACCCAGCCCTGCAGCCAAAACACAGAGTGTGCCCCAAAACCTGCAAGGGACTAAGCACAGGCCTCTGCATTGAGGCTTCATCTGCAATTCTGCTTTTTTGGGGACACGCATTTGGTCAGGGCACGTCCAGAGCGCATCTGGAGTGCCTGGAGAAGGAGAGGTGCAAAGTTGATTTAACAAGTGACTGACCTGGGCAAGGGATTTACTGCAGCTGTACAAGAAAGCACGGAAAAGTGCAGCAATCCAAAACCACTGCCTTGCTTATTCACACTTGATATCAACATTTACCCAAATATTTCCTTGCTTTCATGCCCAGGGAAGGGAAGGGAGCTGGGGAAGGGGCTGAAGCCCCAGGAGAGACTGGGGGAGCTGGAAAGGGGCTCAGCCTGGAGAAAAGGATGCTCAGAGGGAATTTCTGGCTCTGCACAGAAAGGGGGCAGCTGGGGGGATTTGGGATTTCTCCCAGAACAGGGACAAGAGGAGAGGGAACAGCCTCAGGCTGGGCAGGGGAGGCTCAGGGTGGACAGCAGCAGGAATTTCCCCATGGAAAGGGTGGTCAGGGATTGGCACTGCCCAGGGAGATTTGGATCCCCATCCCTGGAGGTGCCACTCACTGGGCTGGGGACAAGGTGGGGACTGCTCACAGCTTGGACTCGATGGTCCTGGAGGTTTTTTCCAACCTCAGGGATTCTGTGAAATACTGAGTGCTCAGTTTTAGGGAGCTGATTTACACCTTAACTGCATTCTTCCCCACTTAAGCATTTTTAACCATTCAAGACACCTGCAACTGCTGAAACACAAAAGAAAATGGTGATGTTATAGGGGAAAATAAATTACATCAGGGCTGGATAAAGGCTCCTGAGCAGCAAGGCTTGCAGGCAGCTGCAGAGCCGACCACGAGAGCTGTGCAGCTCTGCTGAGCACATACTGAACCAATTACACAGGAGCCTCCCCAGACCCACACAACCTCGGGAGCTATCACATTATAGATCCTTATGTAAGGCACAGTGACGTAAATCCAGGCTCCCTTGACACACGGAGGGTGCGAGATGAGCGAGCCTGCAGGAATTTCAGATCATATTTCCCATCTCCCCTATTCATTCATTTGTATCATTTGCCATGACCTTGCTCTCCAGGGACATATATCACCAGAAGGAGATAAATGAGATTTCTATTAATTTGAACGATAGCAGCAAGAAACTAAAGGTGCTGTCTCACCAGGCTCATTAGTATTTTGTCTCTCTTTAAATGCAGATGAAAACAAAGGCTTAGTTACCAACTGCAGGACTGGCCACACTGATGGCTGTACTCAGTGCCAGCAACCAGATCAGCTATTTCAGTTCAATCCCAGCACTAAGATGCAGGAAGACATCAGCCACCAGGAGAGAGGAGATCCTGTGTGCTCAAGGATTCCTTTTTACTTTGTTCAGTCCTGCAAGCCCAGGGACTGCTTTTTACTTTGTTCAGAGCATGCAAGAGGATCTCTCCTCTCGCCAGGACTGCTCTCCACAGCCTGCATGGAACATGCAGAGTCTTGCTCCTGCTCAGCCCAGCTGGGTGAGGGGGTGCTGCTCCCCAAACCGCAGCATGTGCTGTCACTTTTCCAGGAAAATCACCCTCAGCAAGGCATCTGCCCTGGGTGTCTGCCCCGTGCAGTCACAGCTGTGCTAAGCTGGGATGGTGAGCAGAGGGAAGAGTTGAGTGGAGCCAGCACAGCCAGAGCTTTGTGTGGCACAGGAGAACTTTTGTCTCTGCAGCAATGAGCTCTGTCGTGTTAGCCTGACTTTCTATGATTCAGGTACAAAATGAAAATGAGTTTCTATTCTAGCACGTACCAAAAATTCCATAAATGCAACAGCTGCCTCAGGAAAAACAAGAATTTTTCCCTGGTTGCAGAATGTGGTAGAGTCTCAGACAATAAATGTGATATCTGAGATAACTGTAATGGTCCAGGACCAGTATGTGCACCTTGTAAAGAGCCCACAAGGCTGGGGAGCAAGTCACTGCCATCAGCAAGGCTCCACAAAAACATACTTCCTACAAGCCACAGCTTCTACGCACCACATTCCTCTGCTCATTCCCAGACACAACTGGCAGGCTCCGAGGTCAAACTATAAAAGCTGCTATAAAGTCATTAGCTGCACCCTCAGAACACACAGCCCGTGCATCCCGGGGAGCTGCAAAAGACAGGGCCATCATTCCTGCAGGATTAACAACTTGGAAATGCTTAAAATTGAAAAAAAAAAAAGTCACATTAAGAGGAGATAAGCGTTCAAATAACAGTTTCACAGCCTAGCACAGGTGAATACAGCTGCAGGGCCAGCCCACAGGGGTGGTGTTCCAAACAGTTCAATGCCCACGGAGGTGACCTGAGCCAGGGGGCATCAAGGTACTGAATGTCACCAGGAGACCAGGACACGAGGCCACTGCACACATAACACCCCAATGGTTCACAGTCCACGCTCCCCATGGGCACAGAGCATTCCAGCACTGCCCAGCTGAAATCATTCCCAGCTTACAGCTCAGGAACAACTCGTCCAGGACTGCGGCTCGGCAGCCACAGATAAACAGCCCTGGAAAGCAGCAGCGCTCCAGGAGGAGCAGGACACGGCTGCTCACCAGCAGGACAGGCAAGCAGCTCTGAGATAAGGTGCACACCGAGGGCAGTTTCACAACAACCAAGAAAAAAAAAAAATCAACCCCGCATCGGCAAGTCTTGAGGAACAGTGTGGAATTATCTCCCTGCAAACTTCCTGGGATCCACTGGTGTCCACAGCGGTACCACAGGCACCCAGACTGTGATTTGGCAGCTGTGGGGCTGAGCTGTGCTGCTCTCACAGAACACACCTCATTTCTGGCAGCAGCTTTGCAGCCTGCAGCTCTCCAAGGAGCAGCTATGGAGGGATGAAGCAGGAACCGCTGCAGGGATGGCACACCATCACACATGGGCACAGGCAGCTACAGAGCCCCAAGCACAGTCCCACAATGCCAAACCAGTCTGAAAGCCCAAAGAGAGCTGCACAACAGCTGTTGGAGCAGAAGGAGCAGCAGCACAGCACCTGAGCAGGTGAGGATCACCCTGCTCCCACCCCAAGCTCTCCTGGCCCTCCCCTCACGTTCAGCAGCCATGCTCTCTGAGGGGAAGCTGGCAAGCTGAGGGTAAACAGCTCTGCTCAGTGCCTCTGGGGAAAAAGAAAGAAAAAAGCTTTCCAACGTCACTGAAATGGAATGTGAGGGAACCAAATGCACTTGTAGGGGGAGAGAAAGGACAGCCTCACACTCCAGCCTGTGTGTACACAGCACTGGGCTGGGGAAGGCACACACGGAGCATCCAACAGTGCATCTGCTAAAGATCCCTTCAGCTCTGAGGGTCTGAGGAGGTATTTTGGTTCACAGAAAAGTTATGTTAATCCAATGAATCATTTGATTGGAATGTACAGTCATCCAATGCAATGGAAAATGTAGAGATTCGAGTGTTGGATGTACGAATCCAGAATAAAAGGTTAGGGTAACACTTCTTCCAAAGGCATTACTCATCCCTGCCTC
Source organism: Muscicapa striata striata (assembly GCA_030060385.1). Classification (NCBI taxonomy): domain Eukaryota; kingdom Metazoa; phylum Chordata; class Aves; order Passeriformes; family Muscicapidae; genus Muscicapa; species Muscicapa striata. Next base: position 802,536 of record JAREIS010000122.1, read on the forward strand.
GGCTGCACGTCCCTGCAGAGGTGTGCAGGAAGGAGGATGAGCAGCAGCAGTAACTTATCAGTTGCAGTACAAAACCACCAGGCAAGAGCCATAAAAAGCAGAAAGCAAGACCTAAACCAGCCCTAAAAGAAGGAGTCTTTGTGCAGCAGGGCCACCTCCTCACCCCTGCAGCTCTGAGCAGGTGACATGAGCTCTACCCCACTCTCACAGCTTCCCAAGACATTCATGACAGGGTGGGACTCGTCCTTCCACAAGCATTATGAGAAGCTCCTGTCTCAAAGAGCTGACAGGGTTTGCTGAAGAGCTGTAGCAATTTACTTAAGGAGAAAAAAGAGAAGAATGCAAGTCTTGGTTGGAACCAGCAGGAATTCTGCATTACACACAGCCTTTCCTGGGCTCCTAAAGCTGCACTCCAAAAGAGCATCCAGTCACAGACCAGAGTTTTTGCAGTGGCCGCTTAAGGACATTAATTTACAGAGATGAAGCACCCCAGCAATTCTAAATACAGCCCATTCATCACTAGGTAGGGGTTTATTTCCAAGGCCATGACATGCTGTGATGTAAGAGGTAACAGCACACAGGCAGATGACTCCCTCACAACCCGTTCTGCTGGAAGTCTGGGAGACAGGCAGTGGATTCACCCCGACAGGAGGTGAGCTGGAATCTCTCCCATGCCACACACCCTCCTCAAACCCCTCCTCAACTGCACTCGGCTCTGCTGAGAAGTAACACAAGGAAAAGAGCATATGGATAGATCCAAAGCTATTCTGAATCACTGCTGGCTGCCAGCAGACATATTGCTGTCATTAGCCTCTAGCTCAGTCGCAAGATTTGTTTCTGAGAAGTCTTTGAGCCAACAGATTATATAAAGCTCAGACCCTTCCTCTTCCACACGAGCTGATAGTCTCCTCACAGGGTGTTTGTGAGGAAAACACTCGTCCCTGCACACTCGAGGATGATGCAGCTAATCAAAACAACTTCCCCAGCCAACAGGCAGTGTGCTGCAGCCAGAGCTGCGCTGCCAGAACACCCAACCACAGGAGCAGGGCACAGAATCCCAGAATGGTTTGGGCTGGAAAGGACCCTTAAATACCACCCAGTGCCATGGGCAGGGGCACTGCCACTATCCCAGGTCTCCTCGGACACTTCCAGGGATGGGCCAGCCACAGCTTCTCTGGGCAACCTGTGCAGGATCTCACCATCCTTCCAGGACCTGCAAGGTGCTGTGAGGTCTCCACACAACTTTCCCTTCTCCAGGCTGAACAGCCCCAACTCTCAGCCTGTCCCCATGGGGGAGGTACTCCTATCAACTGCATGGCCTCCTCAGGACCTGTTCCAACAGCTCCATGTCCTGCTTATGCTGGAGATCCCAGAGCTGTGTGCAGGACTCCAGGCAGGTCTCATGAGAGCAGAGGAGCAGAATTCCCTCCCCAGTCCTGCTGCCCACACTCCCTTGGATGTGGCCAGGGCACCCTTGGCTTTCTGGGCTGCCAGCACTCACTGTCAGCTCACGGTGAATTCTACCATTCGTATTGATCCTATAGAGAAAATCTGCAGAGATCAGAGCTTATTTCCCCCAAACCCTGGGGCAGGGAATGGTGTGACCCTCTCCTGGTACTGGGGTCACACCATTCCCTGCCCCAGCACCTTCCCAGCTGTGCTGCCTGACCCGGCAGCCCCGTGGAACTGGCTCATTAACTCACAAGCACTTGGAAATAACTGCAGGTTACAGCCCAGGGTTCTCTGTATCTTTTATCTAAACAAAATGCTACAGGACCAGGCTTGTTTTTGGTGCAACAACGCCCTTGTAGCTTCTGCTCCCGGTAGCAAGTGAGCAGTTAGTTCTGCACACCTCACCTGGCTACCTTTTGCCATCGTTTACAAACCAAAAATTTAAAAATATATTGTGTCTTCTGAGCTGTGAGGCAAAGTCACCCTTTTTGCTTTATTAATACACAGCAGGGCTGCCCCCCACCAAGTTCTGATAAACTCCTTGTGGTTTAAGCTTTACTGGAAACCAGGCTTCCTACCTTGCTAGTTTTCCATATTACTCTCTCTCATTAAGCAATTTAGATGCTCAAGTAGGAAATCAGAAGTGAAAGGAAGGTTCTTAATCACCAGATCTAAACAACACTGGTTTTCGTCACCTCATAACTCCTGATAACCACCATGTTCTGGTGCAAGCTGTCTCACACACTGCATTATCCTCAGACACCTTCAGGTGTCTGAAGGAGGTCAAATAAACACACTTCAGCTTCCTTGCAGAAGACTGGCAGTACTCCTGTGGCTGGTTAATACTTGCAGTGGGATGAGGTCTATTATTTCCCCAAGTTCTGGTAACTCAGCTGTAAATAACCACGGTCCCTGTCCTAAAAGGAGTCTAAAAGAGACAAGGAGAGAGCAGGAGCCCCAGGGGTGGTGAGGCAGAGTCAGGCAGCCCAGCACAGCTGCCAGTTACTCCTCAGTAACTCACTGCTGCTCGGGATGTGCTCCATCCAGCAATTCTCAACACAAAATACATAAACAGTCCCTGGAGCACAGATGGAAGCTGATCCCTATCCCCTCCCAGGGGAGTTCCCTCATCACTAGGCTACAAAATCATGTTCCCTCTTGCTTTCAGCCCTTTGATGATACAAATCTTACGTTCCTTCCTACACAGTGCCCCGGTTTCAACATGAGAGGCAGAGCCTCTCCTCCCTCCTCAACCGGTAGCTTGAGGATTTAGGCACTCTCAGAACTGCAGTCAGGGATGCCCCAAGGCTCCAGGAGATGCCTCACCTGGTATCACACTAAGTGCCCTTTCCCAGCTCCCTTTCACTCACCCACAGGGTACAGTGCTCATCTGCCACTGAGGACACGGCTGCAGAAGAACACAGGAGCACTGACCTTCCCTGCCCATGGATTTGCTCTTCCCATGAGAGCAGGATGCTGAAGGAAAAGGTCAAGTTCTTGAAGAGCAGAAGTCATTCAGGTTTTCTCCTCACAGAAAATCACAGCTGTACAACAGCACTATGCCACAGGTTTTTTTCAGGACTCCCAACCTGACTGCCCATGACTCTCCTGTACAGCTGGTACTCACACACACCTCCTGCTCCTGCCTGGCCAGGACCCAGGGTGAGCTGATGCCTCTCCTCATCCTCCCTTGCCTGGCTGCAAGGCTCAGTCCAGTGTCCTGTGAAGGAGGACAAGGACTCCCCACCCCAGGTATGAGTGAAGGCAGACAGCTCATGTGCTTCATGTCACAGAAGCAGCAGATCTTGTAGCTTGAATTATACTTAAAAACATCCAATTGAAATTCAGGCTCTATCACAGGCTTGCACTGCAGCTTCCCAGAGTCCTCCAGCCGTTTGTTCTCTCCGGGGAAGACAGATAGGTTGCCAACCAAGACTGCACTGTGGGATTAGCCAATGTTTATGAAGTGCTTTAAAGATTAGAAGTGTCACCTATGTGCTAAATATTTCTCTGGCACTATCAGCTCGAACAGCACCCGAGTATCTTGTATCTCCTCCTGCTGATCTTGAGCTGGTTGCCCAAGGCGTCACTCAACCCGACTCCCAACCACTGTGCCTGGCACTAATTCCAGGGGCAGTCTGAGACGCATCGCACGAGAGGACAGAAACAAGGAACCTCTTAAACCCCAACTTCTGAAAACTACTGGCAGAGTAATGACAGCGATATCACCAGGAGAGGCTTAGGGATTTATGTTTTTACAACATTCTCATACGTGTGTGAGAGATGGAACACCCTGGCGTGCAGCCCGAGCGCGCGGAGAGAGGAACTCGCCCCGCTCACCCAGATGGAACTGGCTGGGCAATGGCATGAAAAGGTACTTTGTACACATCAGCTTGATAGGAGCTACATGGATCCCAGCTCCTTCATTTCCCTCAGAGCTTTTGGTAATGCTCTTGCAGTGCCTGGATTAAGAAACCAAGCAGTGAGTGCAAGCACATGGGACAACAGCGCAGCACTGCTCAGGCCCTCTGTGCTGTACACACAGAACAAACTGCAGGGATACACCTATTATCCTGCCTTTCTTCCTCTTGTTCCCATTTCTTTTCCAGCTAGAACACAGAGCCTATCTCAACACCTTTCTACTGATATCATACAGAGCCAAGGTGTAATGCACACCTTTTGTTACCCAGATCCATCCATCCATCCATCCTCTGAGGACTTAAACTGTATATAGAACTACAAACATTAAAAACACAGAGCTCAGACTTCCTCTCAGCCTGTGGGTTTCACCAACAGCAGCAGAATCCAACAACTATTATCAAGCAGCTGAAAAATGAAACATTCAATTTCAAGAGTTTACTCTGCACTGGAGAGAGAGAAAAACAAAGCTGGAAATCCCTCACTTTATAAACAACAGATCCTCTGAAAGCACTGTCAATAGGAAGTTGTTGCTCTAAACTGTGTACACATTTGGCTCACAATTTGCCAACAACGAGGAAAATGAACTCCACGGAAGGGTTCCCACACTGGGAGCTCAGTGCTGTCACCTGAAATGGATGCTGCCAGGGCCAGAGCAGCAGGACTGTGCCAGCAGCAGCTAGTTTGCACCTCTGTGTAGGGCATAACTCTCTTCCTGGCCTTTGGGGGGGCATTTGGGGGAGGAATCACCCCAAAGATGACAATGTAGGAGCATGGCAGGAGGCAGAGCACAGCTGAGGTGACAGTGCTTATCTCACACAGCTCTAATGGTTTGTGTGTGACAGAAGGAGCGAGCCCCAGCCAGGAGCCTGCCGAGCTGAGCTGCCCTGCTCGGGATAACCCAGCCAGGTGTAGTGCACATGGGCTGGGCTGTGCAGGTCGCTCTGGCTGACAGCTGCCTCCAGCTCGAGGTGACTCACTCAAGTCACACATCATAAACACTTCTTACTCCAGCCCTGAATTAGGAGCACAGGGCTCTGAGAACTCAAACAAAGCTCCTGTGACACATGCCATTCCTGCAGAGCCGCTGGAAGCCTCTCCTGAAACCAAAGGATCAAAGCAAACAGAGGGCTGGAATTGCCTTTCGAGATCTTCAAACACATTTAAGATAAGAAGAAAAAGCCTAGCAAAAACCAAAAAGCTATCTTAATCACCATTTTAATTGGGAGTTGATACTCCTATTCTAACAAAACCACTGGAGCATCCATCCTAGTGCTGAATTCCAAGGCTCAGGTGCAAGGCTGAGGTTTTGCCAGTGCGGGGCAGGAGGCACTGCCACAGACTGAGCAGAGCAGCCTTTGTTCTGGGACCCAGAGGAAAAATCTGCCAGGCCCAAAGCACGGCTCCCTCCAAGGCGATAGGATCTGACCTCGGAGCACAGGAAGCAGAGCTTTGTTCCAGGCAGCAGGGAAGGAAGGCGGTGCTGCCACACTGACACTGCGCGAGCTTCGGGACGTCGGAGACCTGCAGGTGGTGAAACAGGGAGAGCTCTGCTGCTCACCTCAGACAGAGCAGCTCTGCAGAGCTGCTCTTGTTTGGACAAGCACGTTTGCACTGGTGTCTATTTGAATGATGACTCACTCCAACAAGCCAAGGCACCCTACCACACACAGCCCCGAAGTGCTGACTTAGGGCTTGGGATGTAAATCCGGCAGGAAGCGGCGCTTCCCGACCAGGGCCACCCAGGCCTGGTCACTGCTGCCACTACCCTCCTCCAGCTGCAGCCCAGCATGACAAATCCAAAGAAAAGATGACAAGAACCAGAAAATTGTGTAAAACACGCTTGCTCTTAGAGCACTTCTAAAGTTGCTTTTTTCTTCTTTTAATATTCGTGCTCAGCAAAACTGAGAGCCCAACTGCGAGTGTGTCCCAGCCTGGATGACAAATCCAAAGATGACAAGAACAAAAAAATTGTATAAAATACTCTTGCTCTTAGAGCACTTCTAAAGTTGCTTTTATCTCCTTTAATATTTGTGCTCTGCAAAACTGAGAGCCCAACTGCGAGTCCCTTGTGTGCCTCCAAGAGACGCGGGGCAGGTGGGTTCTGGGTGCCTGCCCAGCACCCTGTCCCTGTCTCAGGAATGCTGCCCAGCACCCCATCCCTGGCTTGGAGGCGAGCCCGTGGCCACCCTGCTGGTGGCACTCCTCCAGCCACTTCCACTTTTGTCTCCCCAAACATGTGAGAGTCACAACCCGTGACGAGCCGGGCAGTAATTGCTGTATCGATTTCGGCGTTCCTCCGGCTGGAGCAACGCCTGTAACTGTAAACCATAAACCTTTTAATATCCCGCTCAATTATGAGGAAAACAACTCCTGAGCAGCAGCATCGGTCAGGGCCTGCTGCTGAGCCTGGCTGGGGATGGCCAAACCACACTGAGACACTGTCAGGGGGACAGAGCACAGCCAGCCCTTCCCCGTGTCACTGGCAATGTCGGTGCTCTCAACCCTTTTGTGCTGACCTCACCAAACAGCTGAAAATGCTGGAACACAGAGAATGAGAAGACAGATAAGCAAACTGATGGTGTGCCATCAGAACATGACTTAGTGCTCGTGCAGCCTCTGGACTGCTCACAAATCCAAGAGAAAGAGCTGAGGAATTAAGCAACTATGTCTGGGCACTGTCACACAAGGCAGACTTACAACCCCTGTTATTTACAAACAGTTTCAGGGAAAGGGAAACAATCTGAGTGACTGTGTGGCATTTAGAAAACATTCCCATCCACTGCAAAAAGCAAAGAATCATAGAGTATCCTGAGTCAGAAGTGACCCATGAAGTCCAACTCCTATCCCTGGGGCACGGGACAGCCCCAAGAACCCCCCTACACAGCTGAGAGCGCTGCCTAAGCACTCCTTGAGCTCCTGCAGCCTTGGGGCAGTGGGCACTTCCCAAAGCAGGCGCTTTAATGACCCAAGAATGAGATCAGTGGAGCACAGTTCTACTCCCTGGCTCCAAATCCTGATGTGGGTCACCTCAGCAGCCCTTTCCCCAGGAAAAGGGGCAGCTTTGGAGACACCCAGCCTGGAGAAGGCTCCCACCTTGCTCCGTGCAGACCTGACCCGCTTTTGTCTCGCTGTGCTGCGAGCCAGCCGGGCTTTGTTGCCATGGTGAAAGCTCTGACACGTTTAGTTTTCCTACTAATTTCCTGCTGCACTAAAGCTACTGCTGCTCTGCACCTCACTGCCATGGCACAGCAACAAGGAACCCCAACACCCCCAGAAACAGGGAACAGATCCAGCCACGTGCCAACAGCACTGCTCCAGGCAGCTTTAGCTACACCTCCTAAACACCCTAAACCCATCTGCCTTAAGCCCTACAAAAGTTCAAGAGATTTCACCATCCTCAAAAAGGAGCTGGACAATTGTGATCTCATAATTAGGGGCTGTATCCCACCTTACCTTAAAAGAAGGTGGTGCATTTAAAATTCCAGACTGCAGTCACCAAACCACCACATTTTCCTTTGGGTTCACATGAAGGGACTGAGTTCATTCCCAACTGTGTCAATGGTAAGTGAAAACAAGGATCCAGTTGTGTCTGTGGAACCAAACTGGGACTAGCAGCACACGAGGAAAAGCAGAGACTGAGGCCCACACTGTCAGCTGATGACTCAGAAACTGCACAAGCGCCCACTGAGTGGGAAAATACCTATAGTCAGCCTTCACTTGTCATTTTACTGTGTAATGGGAGTCTCAGCTTGGATGAAAAACACATGAATATTTTGTTCTGACTAAGCACAGGTTTCCCCATGTACCTCAGCTCTGCCAGGGCAGTGGGCACACGACACCCACGCTGCAGCAAGGGGGAGGGAGCGACCGTGATTTCCTTCTCCACCAACTCTGCACTCTAACATAAACCAGCTGAATTAACCAGCAGAAAGGAAAAGTCTCTGGATTTTTTTTTTTTAATCTTACACTTCCCAGAGCGGCTCAGGGGAAAAACAGCCTCTGTGGTAGCCAAGTATTAAAATGCTTGCACAGAGAATGAATCAGAATGGTTTTTATTGGTTTCCAATGAGATTGTGCTTGAAAACAAACAGTTGCTGTACGACTGACAACCCCCTCACTGTGTCAGAGAGATGGGAGAACATAGATGGGCTTTGTAGAGCTGAGAACATGCTCCTTCATGGCTGCTGGGGAGCAGTTCGATTTCATTAATGGCACATCCACATGTGCAAAGAAACAGAGCACAAGCTAAGCTGTATCATCATCAGTTTGCTGGGGGAGTCCTCTGACCTCCAAAAGTGCTGAAAGCAGCCCCAGCTGCCCCAGCCTCGGGGTGCAGAGGACACTGGCTACAGCAGGAGCTTCCCGAAAAAGAGCACCATTGTCTGCTGGCCACCTGGGAACGAGCAAACCTGCCATAAATCAGGCAGCACATGATCCCTGCTCTGTCCAAGGCAGGGGAGAGCCGGGACAATTCCCGGCAGCGGCGGTGGCTGGGGGGAGCCGGGAAGAGCGGCGCAGGCTGCCCAGAGCCCGTCCGCCAGCAGCACTCCAGCCAGCCTGATAACCTTGACAGAGCCACTCGCAAGATTACAGCCCAAGGATTTCCTACAAGCACATCTAGAGAGGAAGGACTAAGTACCCAGACTAATACTTTTCATCTTTGGTTGCTGTCGGTGAGCTTAAAGGAAAATTTGGGGCATGCAGAGACATGATCACGCTGTCACAGTGACTGACAAAAGCAAACCCTTTCCTGTAGCACTAATTATTTTAGCTGAAAGGGGCACAGACAAACACATCTTTAAGAATTTAGACATCCATGTGACAAGAGGCGTTTTTTCCCCGAATTTATTCACTGTCACTGTCTGAAGACTGTATCACAGAAAATCCAACTGGCTCTGCCTACCTGGCAAGGGTACCCTGAGCATCAGCACCGCTCCAGACTCCTGCGAGCCTGCAGGAGCAGCACGACACCTGAACAGACTGTATCTTCCATTCCACAGACAGGAACCAGCTCCAATTAGGCTCAGTGCTGCAATTCAGGGTGTTATCTGATCACACTTCACACACAATGACACACAGCTCATAAACGTCCTCCTTCCATTAGGAACACTTGGAGTTGCGAAATGCCACAATTAGTTTTTAGGCATCAGCTTCAATGCAGCTGCCTTCACCCAACTGCAAGAAGCCTCAGGGCTCCAAAGATACTGTCCCCTGAGAGGGGCCAGAAACACACCTGGAAGTACCTGATGAGCCTGAACACAGGCAAACAACTCAGAAATGCTTCAGGTTACATGACAAATCCCAGAGCCTTTAAAAAACCCCTTGTGCCCATAGTGTGACAGCCATGGGTCTGTCACACACCCATCCCTGCTATCCTCCATACACATTCCAAAAGTATTCCTGCAATTAACACTCTCTGCACAAACAGAGGTTATGCAGCTGAAAGCCCAACTGGCCAAAGAGCGAGGACGAGCTGAGATTGACTCGTGTAGGTTAAGGAGAAACCTGGAAAAAATGTGTCTTCCCTTCTGCTGCAGAAATCCACGCACACTTCCCCAGCCTTGAAAACACCTCGCTGCGTCCCTCTCATTCAGAACTCCTTCCAACAAGACCAACCACATTTTAAAAGTTATTGGAAGGAGACAAGAAACATCCATCTGCTTGCTGAAAGGCAGCAGACGCACACAGCCTCCAAATCCAGACTTTAATTGAAACACTTTAATCTGCTGCCGCGGCCCCGCATTCTCTGTATTCCCAGTAGTGCCGAGGCGTGTGCTCAGCTAATGGAGCTCTGACAGTCGTCCTGGGGCTGGCTCCCTGACAAACCACGCTGGCCTCCAGCTCCGGGCCCGCAGTCGCACGCTGATACCCCACAGACTCCTTTTCTTCTAAACCATCTTCCAAATGTACTGTAATTAATGTCCTATAACTGCAGCCGAGGCTTGAGGGAGCTGAAGGCAGAGCCAAACCGTACAGGAGAGTGGCAAGCGTGGAGGAGATCCTGAACTGCAATGGCAACACCCAACTGGGCAGTCAGGAACAGCCACCTCCTGCATTGCACAACACCAGTGCTCAGGCCAGTGCCTGCATCCATCTGATCCAGGCACTCAGCACAGATCACTCCTGCCAGCAGCCCTAGTCAGGCAGGATTTGGGAAGCTGCTTGGGCTCCCACTCAAGTCCCCGGGAGGACAAGGGCAGTTTATCCCCGTGGCTGTGCTGAATCAGCCTCTGGACAGGCTGACCCCAGCACTGTCCTGCCAGGCCAGGTGAGCCTCAGCTCGCTGCTGCTGCACCCTGCACTGTGCCAGAGCAGGTTCTGTGTCTGCATCCCCACCTTCCTCACCCGCTCCTGCAGGAACTGCAGCTCCCAAATCCCACGGGGAGGTTCCCCAGTGCTGCATTCACCTCTGACAGCCGTCACAAACCCTGCACAGGCAGCCACTCCTGCACACACTGCAGCTGAGGGGCACGAGCCAATACTCATATTTATGCCTTCATTTCAAACCTCCCATGGCCAAAGTGCTTCCAAAAAGAGAATCTGCACTCTTGCCACTGAGTTATAGCCACAAAGAGCAGCCCCCATTCCCAGGAAAAAGGTTCCACATCTTGCACAGAGGGATGCTGGAGTCACTCCCAATACACCTGCACTGCACAAGGACCAGCTCTTTCCTACAGCTCTTCCAAGCTGCAGCTGCTCTGGCTGGAAATTGTCCCCAACACTGCATGCAGAGAATAAACCAGAAACATCAGCAACATTTTTCTGGGGTCAGACCACGTGCTCTGAAAGGACCTAAAGCTTCAAGACAGCACCTGGCCAGGTCTGGCAGGCTCCAGTGAGATCCAGCTCTGCTGCTGCTGTCCCAGGATCTCCTGCCCATCCTCTGATGTGCAGAGCTCAGCTCAGCTCGGCTCCCCCCACACACGCTGGGCTATTTTTGAGCCCAGCGTGTCAGTTCCACTGGCTGTGGGAGTTTGTTTGTGTGGGATAGCATGATCCTACTTTGAAACTTGGCTGAAGCCACAGAATTCCCTTTTCATTGAACCCTTTTGATGGCCATTTAGCAGAGAGGGCGAGGTTTAGCCTCAGCTAGAGAGACTTGGGGTCAGAATTACTAGCAAAAGACACATAATGACTAATAATGAATCAGCCTTCAGTGGTTTCTTCATTTAAGTGTTAACACAGCACATTAAACCTCTGGCCTGGGATCAGGAGAAAGGCCCTGAATGCATTAAATGAGTACAATGGTTTAACTAGAGAATCTCCAAATTGCTCTATTTAAGCCTGTGCAAGCTCCAAGCCATTTCAACCTTTGCTCGTGCAGGTTCAGCTAAATGCAACATCTTGTTAGGGGTGTGCAGAGCATGAGACCCACCTCTGTCACACAGGGAAGTCACAACTCCTGAGAGAATCTTTTCAACCAGGGAGAACTTCCACCACAAACTGTGAATTCTACCCTGCTGGCAATGCTGGAGCAACTTCCCAAAGCTTTACTTTCATGGGGAAAAACAGAGTTGTTATGCAATCATCTTGGTGAGAGCAAGAAGGGGCAGCACCACTGCACAGGGCTGATACAGGAGCCAGCGAGAGGACGTGGGAAAAAGGAGCTTAGAGCTGCTTCTCTGTGAAAATGTCTAATACCCAAGGAGCCCAGTCTCCCAGCAACACACTGCCATTTCCTTATTTCCCTCTCACGTAATTCCTCCTTCAAACACAAATGAGGAGACAGCTTCTAGAAACCCTCATTAGGGCTCTGCAGCATTCACCAAACCTCTCTGAGACCCTCCTGGCAAAGAGACACCCACAGCCCTTCCTCCTCCTGTGACTGTCAGTGGCTTTTCCTCACAGTGGCAGCCCTTTATCTGCCCAAAGGTGCCACCACCTCCTCCAAGTGTTGACTACCTCCTGCTGCAGCAGCCCCAAAGCTCTGCTACAGCAAATATTTGGGAGGAAAGGACTCCACACAGGAGTGGGAAGCAGCCAGGTTGAAGAGGTACAGAAGTTGTACCCATCTTACCTCCAAATAAGCTAAGAGGCACAGGGCTGAGAAGTAGGTGTTAATTATCCTGCTCTCTCAGAATATTCTCTCCGCCCAGAAAGGCTCAGGACACATGCCACAGGCCCCCTAGCTCACCCTGCCCACTGTCAGCTGGCTCTCCTGTTTCCACCTGTTAGCATCTCAAGAAGCAGCCTGGTCTCTAATTCAATCATGCTCTGGCATTAACATCTTGGTAATCAAATATTATTTGCTATAGCAAGAAAAACATTGCAACGAAACATAAATGTCAGTACTTCAGCCCACAGTTGATACAGGCAATGGCTCTCTGAGGTTTTAAGGAAATATTCCCTCTTATCCCCACTGTGGGCAACTCTGCTTAGCCAAAGTTCATTTCTAGCTTTTAGGCTTTTGCTAAATCTCCCCACCAAATGAGAACTAAAATACAACCCTCCTGCAGCACAGGGGCGAGGAGAACAAAGGCCCTGTGAGCAGCAGGATAATGCTGCCTAAAGAATTAGCCATCCACAGCCATCAGCTTTCCTCATGGCCAGGAGAAACATGAAGCAGGTGAAGCACCACCCAACACCGCAAAAGAAAAGGGAAAGGACTGATGAAAGGTGATTACAAAACGCGCGGCTCCGGTATTGAACAGCTCCATCGGACACGGGGCCGGTGAGTCAGGGCAGCGCCAGCGCAGGGCTTATCACACACAGGGGCACGCTGGCTGCAGGAGCAGGCAGCCCTCAGCAGCCCAGAGCCACGTGCCTCGCTGCAGCCTGGCCCCGTGGGCAGCAGCAGGACACAGCAGCCACCAGGGCTGCTCCATCTTCCACCCTCTGGGCTGAGAGCGCTTTGCACCTGAGCAGAGAAACCAGTCGAGCCCTGAGCCCCCTGTGCTCAGAGAGCAGAGCAAAGCCCAGCTCTCCATGAACTCTGCCAGCTTCTCATCCTGCTTTCCAGTGCCACAGTGCCCACCTCCAAGAACTCTGGTGAAAAATGTGTTCCACTGATGATTCCAACTCACCCAAAGACAAACCACAGAAATTAAGCCTGTTCTCTCACAGAAGGGAACGTCCTCTCCTGTTCTCCAGAAAAGGCTTAGCTCCTTAAAAAGAAAAATCAGCTTGATTCTAGCCTTTCTCCAGTTGTGCTTGTGCTGGTAGAAGGGCTGTGTTTTGCCAAGGATTAAAGTGTTGTGGATTTGGGCTACTATCCAGCAAAACAACTCCAGGTACCCCTTAAACAGGATCTCATGACAGACAGCCAGGGAAACTCGCTCCAAGCTTTGCCCATCCAGGTATTACTGAAATTTAACTCAAACCTAAATTGACAACCAGCCTGCAAGAAGCTAATGCAGCACAGCAGGAAGATCACTGCACTTGGGAAGGAGCTGTGTTCTCCCAGGACTGTCAACTCTATTTCAAGAGAAAGATGGATGTGAAAGTGACTCCTGTCTCCCAGTGAAACACTCCATGAGAGCAGTGCAGCCACGGCAGGTACACCCAGCTCCAAGCTCCAGCTGCACCTCCCATCACATGGAGCTGATGGAAGTGATGGAGCCAGGACAGCAGAGAGCTCTCAGCACTGCCCAGCAACCACAGAGTCCCTCTCTGTCCTCCTCAGCCCCAACAGCTCCTGAAGGCTCAAACAAAACAGCCAAAGGGCACGGGAACATAGGGTATGTATGTGCTCCTTGGCACACTCAGGAACATTCCCTGACCAGCCCTCATGAAAAAACGTGGCATTAAAAACAACCCCACCGCCTGAACAGAGCTGGAATTCTAATGAAGTCACTTGGATGATTTATAAATGGAAATTCTGTGGAAAACAATTCATTCAGCAGGTCACTCTGAAGATTTTTAGCACAGAAACAAGGGTTTCTTGTAAAAGATGAGAAGAGGCAAAAGGAAGGGAGACAGAAGGAAGGATGCAGCAAGATACCCCACAGGTGCCCAATTCATCCTGGTTAGAGCAGTGGCCCCAGCTCCTGCCCAGCCATCAGAGCAGCTCTGACAGAGCACAGGAGTCCAACTTTGCATGGGCAGGGACTGAATGTAAATTGCTGCCTTGGTTAATACGTAAATTGCCGACTGTTCCCTTCTATTCCATCAGCTCCAGCAGAGACAATTATGAATACAGGCCTCCTGCCCTTTGGGATGATTAACATTCCCCTTCCTCAGTGTCCCCAGCACTGCTGACCCACATTCAGCTCCCGAAATGCAGTTCTGTGTAAACTGCAACGTTCGGTGTCAGCAGAACGTGCCAGCCCAGCAGGGCCAGGCGCCCTGCTCCTCTCCCTAAATAAATGCACTGCTCAACTTCCCAAGGGCCAGGAAAATCCCCGTCCTTTAAGATCAGACCAGGCATCCAACTACCCTCCACTTCTCTTTTTAGGGAAAAGGGGACACAAGCCAGGAATGTTATCTCGAGCTGTCATGTCAAAGTCCACTTGACCTGGTAAATGTCCACCGGAAAGGAAAACAGGATCCAACACTGATCCACAGACCACCTCAAATTCCAGGCTCAGCAATGCATACCAGTCATTAATTTCACCTTCTGGAAAAGGCCCAAAATCACAGGGTACATCTATTTCCAAGCTCACACGGACACTCACAGCAGAGTTCTGTCTGAGACAGTGGAGGAGCGCGGTTCCCAAGGAGGGGCTGTGACAAGCAAACCCGCTTTTCTCTAAGAGAATGTGACATGGGGTCAAGTTTGTGCAGGGATTTGGTGGCTATATTTGAACTGCCCGGTTCTCTTACGCAGCTACTGCTGGGAGAGCAGGATCACCTCAGGAAGGGGCTGCCAGCACAGGCAGCAACCGGGCTGTGCTTGCGTTTTGTGATCAAAGAATTCTTTCAGATCCCTAAATACGCCCATTTTGCCAAGGTTTTACTCACTTCCAAGTTGTTTCCATTAAGTCAAAGTGTTAAAAGTGTAACTGTGATGAAGACAAGTTTGCAGTAGCATTATTTTGCATTTCTGCTGCCAGTCAAAAACAATTCCCTGTAAGGATTTGCCCTTTGCAATGTATTTACATCAACACCTCCCTTCTAACCTCGTGAGTCCCAGAGCCTGAACCAAGCAGCTCCCTTCTCCTTCCCCACTCCTCTCCCAGAGCCAACAGCAACAGTTCTGTCAGCAAAGGAAAAGTACTGAACCCACAGCACTCAGGGTCTGCAAGCAGAATCCAATCCATTCACTCACACTCCTCTCCAGAGGCTGGGATTTGAAAGGAAACCTGACCTCAGAGTTGAGAAAGCTTCCAGGTCAAGTTTCAGCTCCAAGCTATCCCAGCTCAGCTGAACAGATGGCAGTTGCTCCAGCACAGGTATTTCCCCAGGCTCGGGGAGCCCCCAGAGTTCAGAGGGACAGGGACTGGATCTCCTCCATGCAGGGAATGTGCTGCAGGTCAAACCTGCTGCTCCAGAGCCCCCAGCACCTCACCTTCCCACCAGAAAGCCAATTTCTGAAGTTCACAACCCACCCTTGGTCACTCCAGGGCAGTAGGAATGAGTGTACACTGCTATAAAGCAAAGCTTTCCAAGATTAGGGTCCCCTTCCACCACCCAAAGCCAATGTACAAAATCCAGCCTTGGCCCTGCAAATGTGGAACACAATTTCCAAACAAAATTTGTGTGCATATTCTGCTATTCTTTGGACAAAATCAACTGTTCCCGCACAAAAGATGGTCTCTGCTTTGGTATTTTGCAAACTTCAGAGTCAGCACCACTGAGTAGAAACCTTGACCCAAGAAGGGAGTCTGGAAACGGGAACAGGAAAGCAACTTGGAGCTAGATCCCTCCTTTTCCAGGAGTGGTCTGCACTCAGAGGGGTCAGTGTCCTGCACTCGAAGCACCTGAACCCATCACCCCGTTTCTCCCAGCAAGGTTCAGGTTCATCATGGGGAGAACAGCAGCACAGAACACTTCCAAGTGCAGGTTAAATTGTGGCATCGAGCACTTGCAGGCACAAAACAGCTGTCAGGGCAGGCAAATACAGCCCAGCTCTGAAAAGAACTGTCCAGGAGGTGTTATAACCAATGTTTAAATAGCCCCTGAAATTAATTTCACTTTATTATCCGGGCAAAGAGCCAGAGCTCCAACAAACCAAGGCGATGGTGGATTTCCCCTCCTGTTTCAAAACAATGCTGCTCCTTAAACTGACAGAGGGGCAATCCCAGAGAGGACAGAGGGACAACCCTGGGAATTGACAGAGGGACAGCCCCAGGAATTGACAGAGGGACAATCCCGGGAATTGACAGAGGGACAGCCCCAGGAATTGACAGAGGGACAATCCCGGGAATTGACAGAGGGGCAACCCTGGGAATTGAGAGAGGGACAACCCCTGGAATTGACAGAGGGACAACCCTGGGAACTGACAGAGGGACAAGCCAGGGAACTGACAGAGGGACAACCCCAGGAATTGACAGAGGGACAATCCCGGGAATTGACAGAGGGACAGCCCCAGGAATTGACAGAGGGACAACCCCGGGAATTGACAGAGGGACAACCCAGGGAATTGACAGAGGGACAAGCCCAGCCAACACCATCCTCCCTCTGCAGCGCTTCCAAGGAGCCAGCACGGAGCCAAGCGCAGGGCAGGCGCAGGGCTCTGTTTCAGGCCTGTCTGCTGCCTGCCCATGCCAGCCCCACGCCAGCCCCGCTCCTGCCGCACTCCGGGAAGATCCCGGTGCAGCGCTGGTGCATGCAGCACGGCCAGCCCCGGCAGCTCGGTGTCACGGCCGTACAGCAGCGGTAGTGCCGTTCCTCACGGATCTCCTGCCGTGCTCCAGGGCTCGCCCGTGCCTGCATCCACCCGGATCTCCTGCCATGTTCCGGGGCTCACCTGGGAGCGCGGCCGTACCTGGATCTACCTGGATTCGCCCTCCCTCCCTCGGGAGGCCCTCGCGCTGTTCCCTGCGCTTTCCCACGGCCCTGGAGACCCGGCCACGACCGATTTTCACCGTTCCGGTAAAGACTGACCTGTCCCCCGCTTGCCCTCCGCGTCCCCCCCGGCACGCCGGGAGCATCCCCGGGTACCACGGGCGCATCCCCCCCGCTCCACCTCCACGTTATCCCGGTGCCACGGGACCCGGCGGCTGCCATGGCGACGGGGCGGTGCTCTGACGTCACTGCGCGCGTCACGGCGCGCGGAGCCGCGCCGGGCGCCCTCGCGCGGCGGACGCAGGGGGAGGAGGGCGCGCTGCGGGTTTGGGGAGAAACCCGCGGGAAATGGGAAACGTGATAATCGTGACGTCACGACATCAGGGGACCCCCCGCCTACATACACCTGGATCACGCCTCACTTCGGGAGGAAAATGACGCCACAGGGCGGTAGAATGACGTCACTGAGAGAGGCTGCAGAGGGTGGTTGCTGCTGCGGTTTTCGGGTGAAACCAGTGAGATATTTGAGATGAGTCTGACGTCAGTCCATAGATGAATGATGTCATGGTGAGACCGCCCCATCTGGTGCCCCCCAGGGCCGGGGAGCTGCTTCAGTTTGAAGCAAAACCCAAGGGGAATGGAAACTTGTTCTTGTGACATCTCTCCTTTCAGGGACATCAGGAACCCCCTCACATGCAGGTCATACCTCTTCTTGTGGGCAGAATGACGTCATGGTGGTAGAATGACATCATGGCGAGGAGCAGGAGGTGCTGTGGTTTCAGTGTGAAACCCACGATAAACAGCAAAAGGATTCCTTATGACATCACGCGGTTTGGGAGTGACTCCATCACTCCCCACTTGGGCCCCGCTTCTACTCGGGGCAGCATGACGTCAAGGGAGCGGTGCAGTGACGTCACGGCGGGAGGCGGGACTTGCGCGGGGCGGAAGCGGCGGCCGGGGCGCGCGCGGGGAGGCGGAAGCGGAAGCGGCGCAGGCGCGGGGCCGAGCGGAGGGGACGCGCCCGCCATGGAGTCGCGGGGAAGGAGCCGCAGCCGCCGTGAGTGCGGGGGAAGCGCGGCGCGGGCGGCGCCGGCCCGGGGACACCGGGGGGGGGCGCGGGGGCGGCGGGAGGAGGAAGGGGAGGGGGCGCGGGGGGAACCCGCCCTGCTGAGCGCAGCCCGCCGCGATGGGCTGCGGGTGCCGTGTGCACCCACCGGGCTGCAGGCGGCGGCCGCGGGAAGCATCATCCCACTGCTCTTCCCGCTGGAGATCCTTCGGGGCCTGCAAGGATGATGAAGGGCTAGAGCATCTCTCTGATGGGGAGATCTGGGAGCTGGGCCTGGTCAGCCTGGAGAAAGGAATCCCATCAATCCATACAAATATCTCCAAGGAGTGTCAGAGCTTGGTTCTGGACTCCCTTTAATGATGCCCAGCATCAGCACAAGGAGCAGTGGCCATAAACTAAAATACAAATTCCTCCTCAAAGTGGGGAAGATCTTCTTTCCATGGAGGGTGGCAGAGCCCTGGAGCGGCTGCCCAGGGAGATCGTGGGATTTCCTTCTCTGCACACATCCCAAACCCACCTGGATGCATTCCTGTGTCACCTGCTCCAGGTGACCCTGCCTTGGCAGCGGGGTTGTGCTGGATGATCTCCAGAGATCCCTCCCAGTACCTAACGGTTCTGGGATCAATCCCACCACGATGTGCTGCTCCCGAAGCCAGATTATCCACCTGGACTGTGGAGCTCAGCAGCTGTAAGCTGGATCTCTGCCCGCTAATAGGGACTTATCCTCAGAGTCTCAGCGCTTGTTGCTGAGTTGTTAAAGCCCTGCATGGCTCAGGTGTGGGGCTGCAGAGCATCCTCAGAGCTGTGCTTTGTTCTCCGTGCCTGGCTCCAGGGGAATCCTGCTGCAGAGTCACTCTGGCATGGAGCAACATCCATGTTGCTGTTCTCAGCCAGCTGCCAGCACGCCCAGGAGCAGGCAGGAGCTGTGGTGCAGAGGATTCCAGCAGCCCTTTGCCACCCTGCTGCTGTGGGAGCTGCTGGAAGCAGTGCGGTGAACTGTTCTTTCCACAGGAACAGAATGGGCATGGGGGACTCCAACCCAGCAGCAGTCCCACACGCCGCCGAGGACATTCAGGGGGATGACAGGTGGATGTCACAGGTAAGGCTGGCAGGTGGATCTTCCTTACTGGGGGGATGTTGGGCCAGGGCTGCCCAGGCCACACGTGGGACCCTGAGGTCACAACAGCCCGGAGCTGGCAGCTGTCACACCTGTGTGTCCTGCTGTGATGGAGCAGAGGAAGAGGGGTCTGGAGCATCTCTCTGATGCGGAGTGAATGCACGAGCTGAGCAGGGTTAGTCCTGAGAAGGCTGAGAGAGGATCCCATTAATCCATACAAAATCTCCAAGGGGTATCAGAAGACAAAGCCTGACTCTGCTCAGTGATGCTCAGTGACAGGACAAGGAGCAATGGCCATAAACTAAACCACGCCAAGTTTCATCCAACCCGGGATCCTCATGGGGTTGTGGAGTTGGGAGCAGTGTCCAGCAGCTCAGGGGTTAATGCAGGCAGGGGTGCTGGAGGGCATGGCAGCAGGGGAAACTGGTTGGGCAACTGTCCCTGTCCTGCAGCAGAGGTGGATGCCCAGGAGCAATTGTGACCTGCAGCTCACCTTGCTGCTCTCTTTGACAGCACAATCGGTTTGTCCTGGACTGCAAAGACAAGGAGCCCGACGTGCTCTTCGTGGGGGACTCCATGGTGCAGTTGCTACAGCAGTACGAGGTAGGGATGGAGGGAGGGAGGGGTCAGAGCAATTGGAGCATCTCTCTCTGACCCACTAGTGGCTGATCACGTGTAACACTGATGACTTCCACTGTTCCCGTTTTCACTGCCATCTCCTGAGGCATCCCTGCCCTGCTTCCTGAACTCCCCAGTGCCTGGACACTGCTTTACCTGGCTGCTTTTGCCTTCTTCTCTGAGGCCACCATCAGCTGCCTGCATTTTGGCACATGTGCACAGCCCCTCAGCTCTCAGCTTCCAGCCTCCTGAAAGCCATAGAATTCCCTGTGGCTGTACCTGGCATGGCCAGAACACACCGCCCTGTAGAGTTCAGGGAGCCAGAGGCATTGGTCCACTGGTTCTTCCCTAAAGTTATTGAGAGAAAGAAGAGTCCTCTTCTGCTGTGGTGGCAGCTGAGCAGCTTTGTTCTGCACAAGCTGCTTCCCTTTCTTCTAGTTTTGTTACCTGGGGATGAGAAAGATTTAATCAGGTCATAGATTTCTTCTTCAAAGGCCCTGTGCTTTGGGACACCGTGGTCTGCAATAGATCAGCACTCTGGGGCTCTGATGAGTTCAGCAAATCACTGCTCCAGAGATCTTCCCTTCCTTTTAGTGCCAGGTCTGAGAGCTTGAACCTCAGCAGCTCCCTCTCTTCTGACTCCAAATAAAACCTCATTCTTTGTCTAAAAGCCGTTTGTGGAGTGAGTTTTCAGAGAAGAGCTCGTGTCTCTCTCAGTGACCTTGAGGACACCGTGTGGTGTCTTTGCTTCACAGCCAGGAGGCTGCTCTGAAGCAGCACGTGGGTTTCTGCTTGCAGATATGGCGAGAGCTCTTCTCCCCGCTCCATGCACTGAATTTTGGGATTGGTGGAGACACCACGGGACATGTTCTATGGAGGCTGAAGAACGGTGAACTGGAGAACATCAAACCCAAGGTATGAGCTGCAGAGTTAGTGAGGGTGTCCAGGTGAAGGTCACCTGCAGCTGCAGGCCTGGCACAAGTGCCTTCCCTGAGAGCAGTGGGCAGTGCCAGCCCCGGGGCTGAACTCAAGCCTGACTCTCCCTGCAGCTCTTTGGCTACAGATGATGTTTATGCAGGGATTTCAGGGTCATCAGCCCTGTTACCATTTGCCCTGGAAAAGCTGGAAACATTTTTCTCTCCTTGCAGGTCATTGTTGTTTGGGTTGGAACAAATAACCATGAAAACACAGCAGAAGAAGTCGCAGGGGGAATCGAGGCCATCGTGCGCCTGATAAACACCCAGCAGCCACAGGCCAAAGTGATTGTGCTGGTACGTCCCTGCTCCCTGGGCTGTGCCTCTGCCTTACTGGAGTCACTGGGAGGGCACTGCGAGGGAGTCACCCTCACTGGGTGATGCTGGGAGAGCAGTCCCTTGGTCTATCCTCTGCTTTGTGCCTTCCCTCACTGGCTTTGCAGGAGCTCTGCTTTAGCCCTTCCAGAGCTGGGTGGACTCATTCCCAGTAACAATCCCACTTCTTAATGTTACCGAGGAAGCCCTGTGAGGGGAAAATAGGTGCCCAGATTCCAGCTGGCATTGGGAATCCTAGTTGGCTTCCTTGTCCTTCGGAAGCTGCTGCCTGTCTTGCTGAGGAGCTGAAAGTGGATGGAAATAGCACAAGCTGATACATTTAAAAAATAAAAGAAAGCAGTTTCCTTGGCAGTCAGTGCTGGTAGCTCATCTGGCTCCTTCACTTGCATTTCACATTAGGCCTGAATGGACAAATTCTCATTCGAGGGATGAGTTCCTCTTGTCACAGACATCCTAAATCCTGACAGGCAGCCCGCATTGGAAGGGCAAGCAGGGCTCCTGATGCCATCAGTCACACAAAGCTCTTTTCTGCCTCCTCTCATGCCAGGGCCTGCTACCTCGTGGAGAGAAGCCAAACCCGCTGCGGCAGAAGAACGCCAAGGTGAACCATCTGCTGAAAGCCTCGCTCCCCAAGCTGCCCAACGTGCAGCTGCTGGACGTGGACGTGGGCTTCGTGCACTCGGATGGCACCATCTCCTACCACGACATGTTCGACTTCCTGCACCTGACGGGCGGGGGCTACGCCAAGGTCTGCAAGCCCCTCCACGAACTGATCATGCAGCTGCTGGAGGAGACCCCCGAGGAGAAACGAGCTGCCCTGGCCTGAGTCGCTGCTGTCAGCGTGGAGAGCATCATCCAGCCCATCAGATCAGTTCTGTCACTGGCACTACAGAATCCTTCTTTCTTAAAGCACTTTCCATTGTAGAATGTTACCGGATGTCCGTACCTAGTGTTTTGAGGGGGAAGGCTCATGTTTAACTGGTCTTGTACATACGAGGGCCAGCTGGGTTGGTTTTATTGCAGGAGGAAATTAGCTGAAGAAGAGTTTTACTTTTAAACCATTCCTCATTTGAAACGAGAACAGGACTGTCACTCTGTGCCCCTCTCATGTCTTGTTGCCCTGTGGTTGTCCTAGACCCCTTGTAGCCTGTCTGACAGCCCCACTCCCGGCTCACCGTTCCTGGCTGCAGCCATCATGCTCTGTCTATTTGCCTGGGAACAAGAATCACATTCCACTTGCAAAAGCCAGAACAGATGCATTTTTCCAAGCTCAGTTCCACCGTTTAGGCGGGGTTTTTTTCCTTTTTTTTTGTTTGGGGTTTTTGTTTGTTTGTTTGTTTACTGAGGGGGCGTTAAATGACAAGTGTTGCTTTCTCACTCCTTTCTGAAGCAGCTTGAAACTGGAATTCAGAAATTTAAAGAAGCAAACAGTTACCTGAACTCGTGTAACACTCCCCAGTGCTTGTCTCGTGCTCGTTTCCCCAGTCCTGCTAGTGGGGGCACCTTCCCTTCCTCCCACGCAGCTCTCCTGGGAACGCTCCCATTTGGGTGCTGCTGCTGGCCCCTGCTCCTGCTGCCTGTGATGTTGCTGGCTTTTAGCAGTTGCTCAGTGTAGGATTTTAATGATCCAGTAATTGGCAGTCACTTCCTCGCTCCTCTGGAACTGATAGACATCCCTCTGAGGTGCCTGGGCTCTTTGCAGTTTTTTTTCTATTTTTTTATTAAGTATGACTGTTACATCCTTTTTTCTAAAGCAAACCCACATGAAGAGCCCCTGGCTGCAAGGCCTAAATTACTCTGAAGCTTTACAGATCCCAAGGTGTATATTTCCTTATCACTACTGGTTTACTTGTATAAACAGTTTATTTGAGCAACTACAGCCTCTTAGAGTAAAAAGTGAAGTTGAGACATAGCTTCTCCTGCCCTGGACACTGCTTCTCACCTCTAGCAAGGGAGCCAGAGAGGCAGGTGCCCTCCTGAAGGGCTATGGCTCACACAGTGGGGTTTTGGCTTGGTTTGTAGTTCAGAGGGCTGGTTATAGCAAAATGACTTTTCGTTTAAAACTGAGAGCTTCTCTTCCAGAAAGAAATTATTTGGACCTGAGAGGCAGAGCCCTAGATGAATTGATAACTTGCAAATAGCCTATTTTAAACCAAGTCTGTTCCTCCCTGCCTTACCTGCCGGAGCTGGAGCTCAGTGGTGCCACGCTGGGTTTGTGCTTCCTGCGGGATTCCAGGTGGGTAAGCATGGGAGGAACAGAGAGCTTCACTCTCTGCTCCAAGGGAGGGGTGTTCAGGTGTCAGGTGGCTTTGCTGAAGCCCATAGGTACTGTACATAGTCTGTCTGCCCTTTGCTGTAGCCAAGGGGCTGGTGTGTAACTCTGACCTAGCGTTGAGGAATCCCCTAACGTCCCACCTCATCCCCCTCCTCCTGTAGCTTTGATCATAGCAGGATTCCTGCCTGGATTGCATGCATAGTGTGTGTTTTGTTTCCAGTATATGTGATCTACACACAGATGAAGGAAAGGTGAAGCATTCCCCTGGCCAGGATCAGATGCAGGGAGCTGCAGAGTGCCATGGGAGAGGAGGGATTGCACCCTACCCCCACGATCCTGGGGTGCTGCTCTCTGGAGCTCCATGGCCTTGCAGGGCAGGCTTTGAGGGAGCACTGCTCACGCTTCTCATAAGCTTCTGGCTGGAAATATTGGGGAAGGGCAAGTAGAAAATCAAATGTTAAAAGTACAGTGCAGTGGAGAGTTCCTGGGGAAGGGCTTATCCCATCCTCAGCCTTCTCAGGGAGCTGGAATAAAACCCATTCTTGCTCCCTGAGAGTTTTTCATCTCTAGGCTTGCAACAAAAGGCCATGTGCTTGTTTAATCTCTGCATCCCTGCTTCCCTCCCTCCCTGCTGCTGCTGCTGCTGTATTTGGCTGAAGAGATGCTAACCAGGAATGTACTCTGCAGTAAAGCTCTGACTTTGCACCCTGTGCTCGCTGTGAGCTAGCCCCGTGGGCAGGGTGCCCAGTGGCCCGGGGAATTTGGCAGGCTCTGGCTCACCAGGGAGGCTCTGCTGGCTCTGCTTAGGCTTGGCTTGCTGAGGTGCCATGCTCTGTGCTGGTTCAGTGCTCTTGGCTCTGCTTGCTGCTGCCTGGCAGGAAACTGCCCTGCTCACCTGAGAGGTGTCATGTGCAAGTGGGGTTCTGCCTCCTGCTCACCCAGTGCTGAAATCCGAGTGCCTCCTGTGAGAAAACTTCAGTTCCAGCTCTGGATGTCCCTCGGGACAGGGCTGGGCTGGAGCTGTGGCCTCCTCTGAGTGAGCGTGTCCAGTTTCATGTTTATGCAGCAGAGGGGAAAACAAACAAAAGATGTGAAATGACAGAGTCTTGTGAGGTGCTGGGGGAGGGTGAGGCAGGAGCAGGGAGGCCCCTGTACCTCCCCTCACTGCCCACCCACTGCCCCGAGCCTTCCCCGGGACACAACCATTGTGATTCTGCTTTGGCAAAAATGCATCGGCTGGTAGAAGTCACTGTTAGTGCATATTTCGATATAAATGTCAATGTTTCACCCACCGTGTCACAGCCTGTGTGTGTGTGTGTGTGCCCAGCCCTCTCCTGCCCTGTCTCGGTCGCTCCTGGAGGTCTCCATGGGGCCGGGCAGGTGCTGCCAAACCTCCCACTGCCATCGGGTCCTCCCGGCTCTGGGAGTGGTGCTCAGCCAGATCCTTGCTCCTCGTTTAATTCCTGCTTTCCCCCACTCCATTTGGGGCTGTTTCTGTCTGTTTTTCCTCCTTTCCCCGTGCAGCTCTGGGTGCTGCACCCAGACCTCTGAGCACGGTGTGCAGGTGAAGGGAACTGGTTTATTCTGGCCCTCGACAGGACACTGGCTTGTGTTCGATTCCTGAGTGATTTCTCTCTAATGGCCCTGGAACAAACAGGGAGTGCACATCCCCACGCAATCCCGCTCACAGCCATCCTGCAAGAGGCGACTCGAGTTCCACCAGAGCCGAGGAGCCGGCCGGAATTCTGCTTCTCTTCCCGCATGTCTGTCCCTGAGGTTGTCCCATCTGCCGCCAGCGCCACCACCTGCACCTGGAAACCATGGGCAGACTCCAAACTGTGGGATCCTCAGGGACAGGAGGGCCTGGAGAAATAAAGTGCACAATAGCAGCAGTGCCTTGTCTCGTGGCGTTTGTCCCGTGGAGCAGAGCAGGAAGCTGCCCTGGCTGTCAGAGCCAGCCCAGGAAAGTGGCTCTGAGTGAGGTGACACGGGGCTGAGCCCCTTCAGAGGGGGATTTTAAATCAAAACCTCCCAATTGCAGTCAAATAAAATGGGATATAAAGGCCACAAAGCTGTTGGAGAGAGGCCTGGAAGCGGGAGGCCGGGCAACAGCTGGGATGGGGGGGTGTTTTGGGAAACACACCAAAAATGCAGTGTGGCATCACTCCCGCTTCCCCCAAGCTTGGGAAAACTCCCAAATTACTTTGAATTATTCCATCTCTGGTGATGAAGGGTGCAACAAACGGGAGAGGATGCAGGAACCCTGGCAGGAGAAAGGGATGGGACAGACCCGCTCCTTCCCGGGCAGGATTCTTCCATGTCCTCATGGACTTTGGGGGCAGGCAGGCTAGGCAAGGGGTTTGGGGGATGTCTGCAGTGCTGCAGGGCACCGGGGCTTCTCTGTAGGGGCAGGAACTCCACATGGGGTCTCCTACGGAGCAAGGGCTCCCTTGTAGGGTGCTATACAGGACAAGGCTCCCCTACATATGGGACAGGATCTGCCCTACAGACCAGGCTTTTTCAGGGGGTTACAAAGGGAACTGGGCTTCCTGTGCAGGATCCCACATGGAGCAGGGGCTCCCCTTTGCAGCCGGGGTCCTATATGGGCTCGGAGTTCCCCTATAGAGCAGGGCTTCCCCTACAGGGCCCCATATGGATCAGGGCTCCCTTATGGGGTGTTATATGGGACAGGGCATTCCCTGGGTGGTTCCCTATGGAGCCGGGTTTCCCCGCGGGGTCACGCACGGGACTCGGTCCCCCCGATTCGGGCCGGTCCCCCGGGTCTGGGTCGGTCCCCCCGGTTCGGGCCGGTCCCCCGGTCCGGGCCGGTCCCCCCGCCCCGCCCGCCGCGTCACTTCCCCGGCCGGGCACTCAGCGCGCGCCGGGGCTGACGTCACCGCCGGTCCGTGTTTACCGCGGTGCGGAACGGGAAGGGGAGAGCGAACCGGGACAGGGAACCGGCACCGGCAGCGGCTCCGCGCCCGCCCGCACCGCCCGCACCGCTCCGGCCATGGGGCAGCGCTCTCGGCCGCGCCCCGGCTGAGCTCGGTCCCGACCCGACCCGTCCCGTCCCTTCCGTGCCGTCCCGCCCCGCGGACCTTGGCCGGGGATGCTGGCGGGATGCCGGGCGCCGGGGCGGCCGTGCTGGGCTGGGCGCTGCTGGCCGGGGCCCTGCTGCCCCCGCCGCCCGTCCGGCCGCAGCCCCTGCCCCACGGCGACCGCGACGTGCACCAGAAGGAAGCGCAGTTCAACACCACCTACATCGACTGGGTGGACGCCAACCTGCTCAACATCTACGCCTTCAACCACAGCGTCCGCAGGAACACGGTGAGCCGGGGTGGTCGCCGCCGCCGCGTCCCCCCAGTGCCTGTGCCCGGGGGTGCCGCGGTTTTGGGGTGCGCAGGGCGCGGCAGCCTCTGCCACGGCGGCCGAGCAAAGTCCAGCCTTCGGTTCGGGCCGCCGCGGCCCGACCTGCCCGGCCGACAGCTCAACTGCCCCTGTCCCCGCAGACCGAGGGTGTGCGGGTGTCGGTCAACGTCCTGTCGGACCACAAGGACCGGCCCGTGCTCTTCGTGGTGAGGCAGAAGGAGGCGGTGGTCTCCTTCCAGGTGCCGCTCATCCTCCGGGGCCTGTGAGTACCGGGGGACGGGCAGGGATGCGCCGTGCAGGAGTTCCCCATACAGGGATGCCCCATGCAGGAATTCCCCAGGCTGGGACCCCCATGCAGGAGTTCCCCAGGCTGGGATGCCCCATTAAGGAGTTCCCCAGGCTGGGACCCCCGTGCAGGGGTCCCTGCAGGTCTCTGTGGGCACACAGGGCTCTCTCTCCCTGCCCAGGTACCAGCGGAAATACGCGTACAAGGAGGTGAGCCGCACGCTCTGCCAGCCGCAGACCAAGGCTGAGGTGGAGACCCAGCACTTCTACGTGGATGTCTCCACGCTCTCCTTCAACACTTCCTACCAGCTGCGGGTCACCCGCGTGGAGAACTTTGTGCTGCGGTGAGGGGAGCCCTGCGCCCTTGTCCCCTTCCCTGTGGGGCTGCAGGGGCTCTGGGCTCCCCTCACCACCCATCACCTTTCCCGTGCTCCCTGCAGGACCAATGAAAGGTTCAGCTTCAATGCCACGGCCGCCCAGCCGCAGGTGAGGGCAGCCAGCATGGCGTGGCACAGAGGGGCCTGTGCCCAGGAGGGGAGTGTGGCCACCATGGCAGCAACGGGCCCTTTCTCCCCACAGTACTTCAAGTATGAGTTCCCTGAGGAAGTGGACTCGGTGATTGTGAAGGTGACCTCAGCCATGGCCTTCCCCTGCTCTGTCATCTCCATCCAGGACATCCTGGTAGGTGTGGGCAGTGGGCAGTGGGCGGTGGGCAGTGGGCAGTGGGCAGTGTGGGCAGTGGGCAGTTGGCAGTGGGCAGTGGGCAGTGGGCAGTGGGTCTCCTCTCTGCGTGACCCATGGTGCCCAGTGGGGCTGATGGCCCCTCTGCCCCTCAGTGCCCTGTCTACGACCTGGACAACAACGTGGCCTTCATCGGGATGTACCAGACCATGACGAAGAAGGCGGCCATCACGGTGCAGGTGGGCACAGCGCTCTGCCGTGGGGCTGTGCCATGGGGCTGAGCTGCTCCTGGTCCCTGCCGGGCTGCCAGAGTCCACAGAGCATGTCCCTGGGATAGCCTCTGGTGTGGG
Source organism: Muscicapa striata striata (assembly GCA_030060385.1). Lineage (NCBI taxonomy): Eukaryota > Metazoa > Chordata > Aves > Passeriformes > Muscicapidae > Muscicapa > Muscicapa striata. The sequence goes on from JAREIS010000122.1 coordinate 830,365, forward strand.
AGATGCCCTGCTGGGCTCTGCTGACCCCCATCTCTTGCTGCAGAAGAAGGATTTCCCCAGCCATAGCTTCTATGTGGTGGTGGTGGTGAAGACGGAGGACGAGGCATGTGGGGGGCCTCTGCCCTACTACCCCCTATCCAAGGATGCCTCTCCAGGTTTGCAGTGGGGCTGCCACCATGTGTGGGGACAAGCTGGGGACAGGGCAGAGAGCTGAGCCCTGTCCCTGCCTTCTCCCAGATGAACCTGTGGATCAGCACGACCGGCAGAAGACACTGGAGGTGATGGTGTCACCTGCCATAACCTGTGAGTCTGGGAGGGACTGGGGGTGCTGGGCTCTGTGGGGACCCATGGCAGGTCCCCTGAGGTGCCACCCCTGCTGAGGGCCTGTCCTGGCTCTGCACAGCTGAGGCCTACGTGCGCAGCGTTCTCTTCTGCCTCGGCATCTTCCTCTCCTTCTACATCCTCACGCTGCTCATCGCCTGCTGGGAGAGCTGCCGGTGAGTGCCTGCAGTCACTGCCCCTCTGGGTGCTGAGCCCGTGGGCACAGTCCTGCTGGGGGCCCTGGGGCTGTGTCCCCTCGCCCCAGCAGTGGCACAAATGGGCTGACAGCTGCTTCCCTTGGCAGGCAGCACAGGAGGAAGGGGCTCCTGGCAGCCATGGATTCACCCAGCCTGGACACAGGTGAGGGCTGGCGGCAGCGTGGAGGGGTCTGCCTGGGGAATTCCTCTTTATTCTGCCCTCTTGAGCCTGTGGCAAAGCCTCTGTCTCTGCAGGAGTATCCCCCTGAGTTCCTGGGGATAAATCCCAGTGACAGGGGGACAGGGATGTCCCAGACTTCTCTGCTGTGGGGCTGGCAGGGCTGTGCTGGGGCTTTGCATCTCACCAGGTCTATCTTTTTCTTCTCGTGGCTTTCCGGGGACTCCCAGCGTCACTCCTGGGTAGGTGCCAGCTCTGTCCTTGGCCTGAGCTCGCCCCGTGCCAGGGCAGGGCTGGTGGGAGCTGGTTTGTGCCCAGTGGGACAGGGGTGCCACCAAGGGTGACAGGGACCCTCCTGTCCCACAGGTCACTCCCGCAGCATCCCTGACTCCTTCCTGAACCATGGCCCCTACGACAGCTACGGTTACGGCTCCTTCGGTGAGTGCCGCGCGCTGTCCCCGTCCCTCAACCCCTGCCCGTGGGCTGTGCTCACCCTCTGCCTGTCCTTGTCCTTGCAGGGAACGGCTCCTCCAGCAGCACTGAGGGCATCACAGACAGCCTGGCCTCAGCAGAAGTCTCCTACAGTTACGTGGGTGAGTTGTTGGGCCACTGGTGTGTCACAGCCCTGCAGAGCCTCATGCCTGGTGGCATCCTGGCTGTCCCCTCCATCTCCAGGAAGGGTCCTGGGGCTGCCAGCCCTTCTGTGCAGCCCCCAGCGGGGTCTCCATCAGTGACACACCTCAGGGAGCTCTGCTTCAGTAACTCTGGCTTTCCTTTGAAGGGCAGGAGCAGTTCAAGCGGCGCACGCCCTCCGCCCTGACGAGGCCACTGAGCATTGCCATGGGTAGATGCTGGTACCGGGCAGGGTCGGGCCAATCAGGGCAAAATCTGCCCAGCCCCAAGCTGTGCCCAGGGCACAGAACCCCTGCTCCCCTCCCTCAGAGCAAGGGCAGCCCCAGAGGGGCTGCAGAGCAGGATGTTGTCTGCCTGGCCCTCGGTGTTCCCCAGCGTGGCAGAGCCCTGAGGAACAGGCACAGGGCAGGGCTGTAGAGAGCTACAGCCTGTCCCCAGTGTGAGTTGGCAGGGAGGCAGCCCAGTGGTTAATTGGGGGTGATTGGGGTTCTGGGGGTGGGCCCCGAGGCGTGCTGGCCCCAGGGCTCTGCTGATGGCCCCGGCGCGGCCGCAGGGGAGCGGTCACTGGAGAACGTGGCCGGCCGGCCGCGCCTGGACTCGCTCAGCTCTGTGGAGGAGGATGACTACGACACGCTGGCCGACATCGACTATGACAAGAATGTCATCCGCACCAAGGTGTGTGTTCCCCCAAACCTGTCCCCTGCCAGCTGCTCCCTGCTGGCCAGGCAAGCCCCTGAGCCCCTTCTCCTTCCAGCAATACCTGTGCGTGGCCGACCTGGCGCGCAAGGACAAGCGGGTGCTGCGGAAGAAGTACCAGATTTATTTCTGGTGAGTGGGAGGCGGTGGGGAGGGGGCACCAAGCAGTGTCCCAGTCCGGGGTGCACAGCAGGGACCCCCTGACAGCCCCACCCTCTCCCAGGAACATCGCCACCATCGCTGTCTTCTACGCCCTCCCTGTCATCCAGCTCGTCATCACCTACCAGACAGTGAGTGTGGTCAGGGCAGCAGTCAGGGGTCTTTGGGAGTTTTGGGGGCTGCAGTCCCAAACTGTGCTGCCCAGCATGATGGGGACAGCCCTGGGACCCCCTGTGTCCCTCACCCTGCTGGTGCCCACAGGTGGTGAACGTCACTGGCAACCAGGACATCTGCTACTACAACTTCTTGTGCGCCCACCCTCTGGGGAACCTCAGGTGGGTTGGGGGGCAGAGGAGGGTGCTGGCGGTCCCCTGTGCCCAGGGCTGGGCTGCAGCAGGACCCTGGGGAGGGAGAGGGGTTCACAGCACCCAAAACTGGACTGGCCCCTCGCAGCGCCTTCAACAACATCCTCAGCAACCTGGGCTACGTCCTGCTGGGTCTGCTGTTCCTTCTGATCATCCTGCAGCGCGAGATCAACTACAACCGCGCGCTCCTGCGCAATGACACCCACGCCCTGGTGAGGGACGGGCCTGCCTGGGGGCTCAGGCTGCCTGTTGGGGTCAGCTTCCCTGGACCCCTCATTTCCCCTCCTTCCCTCCTCTGCCCTGCAGGAGTGTGGCATCCCCAAGCACTTTGGGCTCTTCTATGCCATGGGCACCGCCCTCATGATGGAAGGGCTGCTCAGCGCCTGCTACCACGTCTGCCCCAACTACACCAACTTCCAGTTTGGTAAATGCCCCCCCAGTACCCCCCACACCCACAGTGGGGGCACCACACCCCTCTGACCTCTCTGTCCCCCCAGACACCTCCTTCATGTACATGATTGCGGGGCTCTGCATGCTCAAGCTGTACCAGAAGCGTCACCCCGACATCAATGCCAGCGCCTACAGCGCCTACGCCTGCCTGGCCCTCGTCATCTTCTTCTCTGTGGTGGGCGTGGTGAGTGTGGTGGGCGCTGAGGGACGGGGCTGGCTGTCCCCACAGCTCACTGCCCGCCCCCGCTCGCCCTGCAGGTCTTTGGGAAGGGGAACACGGCCTTCTGGATCGTCTTCTCCGTCATCCACATCGTGGCCACGCTGCTGCTGAGCACCCAGCTGTACTACATGGGGCGCTGGAAGCTGGGTGAGGGGGGCACTGTGAGCTGGGTGGGTGGGGACAATGCGGTGGCCCCCCGGTGTCACCTCCTGTCTCCCCACAGACTCGGGCATCCTGCGCAGGATCCTGCACGTGCTGTACACGGACTGCGTCCGGCAGTGCAGCGGGCCCATGTACGTGGTGAGTGCTGGCACCAGGGCCCCTGGCTCTGAGGAGACCCTCCCTGGCAGCCCCCCCAGAGCAGCTGCCCACTGCTCCTCACAGCCCCTCCTCTTTTGCAGGACCGAATGGTGCTCCTGGTCATGGGGAACATCATCAACTGGTCACTGTGAGTGCAGAGCTGGGCACGTGCCAGATCCCACCCTGCTTCTCCCCATCCCTGCTGCCCCCCTCAGCTGACTCCTGCAGTGCTGCTGTCCCTCCATGGGGCTGGGCCAAGGACAGGCAGCCCATGGCAGCTGTGAGCCCAGCATGACAGGTCCCCCTGCGGCTGTGGCACCCCGGAGTCCCCAGTGCCTGATCTCCTGGGGGCTGCAGACATGCTTTGGGGACAGTGGGCATGGCAGGGGAACCCCAGGCTGACCCCACTGCCTGTCCCTGCTCCCCAGCGCTGCCTACGGCCTCATTGTCCGCCCCAATGACTTCGCTTCCTACCTGCTGGCCATCGGCATCTGCAACCTCCTCCTCTACTTCGCCTTCTACATTATCATGAAGGTGGGAGTTGAGCCCTGGGCCCCCACAGGCCCAGCAGGGAGGGCAGGGCAGGGCTGGGCACTGCTGCCAGCTCCTGCCCACCCCATGACCCCGGCCTCTCCCGCAGCTCCGCAGTGGCGAGCGCATCAAGCTCATCCCGCTGCTCTGCATCATCAGCACCTCCGTGGTCTGGGGCTTTGCCCTCTTCTTCTTCTTCCAGGGCCTCAGCACCTGGCAGGTGAGCAGGAGGGTGGCACAGGCAGCAGGGTGGGCAGGGTGGCCATGGGCAGGCACAGTGACGCTGGCCCTGTGCCCGGCAGAAAACGCCAGCCGAATCCCGGGAGCACAACCGTGACTGCATCCTGCTCGACTTCTTTGACGACCACGACATCTGGCATTTCCTCTCCTCCATCGCCATGTTCGGCTCCTTCCTGGTAGGTGCTGGTTCCAGTGGCACAGCAGCCACTGTCCCCAGTTCCCCAGGTCACTATGCCCTGCTCCCCTTACTCCCCTCACTCCCCTCCCTCCCCTCTCTCTGCAGGTGCTGCTGACGCTGGACGATGACCTGGACTGTGTCCAGCGGGACAAGATCTACGTCTTCTAGGAGCCTGCAGCCACCCACTGCCCTGGGACTGTGCCAAACGCCCGGCTGCAGCCCCGGGAGGGGGCCCCACCCCTGGGGAGGGATGTCTGTGCTGCAGGTCCTGCCAGCCACTCTGTCCCCCTCCCCACACAGCCTGGGGGCCCTGGTTTGCCTCCTCCCCATCAGCCGGGTCCTTCCAGGCACTTTGTGCCCATCTCTGGGCCCGTCACAGCCAAAAATGGGGGCTGGGGGGCCACTGGAGCATCCGTCCTTGGTGGCAAGTGACACTGGAAAAGGTGCTGCTGCTGCTGCTGCTCCGTGCCTGTGTGCCCGTGGGCACAGGGGGGGCATTGGGGCAAGCGCCGTGCCAGAGCCCCGTAGCCCCCTGAGCACGTGGGTGTGGGTCTCTCTTCAGTGCCTGAGTCGAGTGGGTGGGAGATGGGGGTGTGTGGGGCCCCCACGGTGGTGGCAGTGGCCGGAGAGGCCCCACTCGTGTCCCCTCCCAGGAGGGGGTGGCCGCAGTGGGCCCCCGTCACCGCTCCCCGTGGAGGTGCCGCGCTCCCCGTGCGTGGATCTGCTGGGAAGGGACTCGCATTAAAGTGTCTGCACTTTGCCTGTGCCTGCTGCCGCCTGCCAGGGGTCCCACGGGGCAGCTGCCAGCACCCGGTGCCAGCCAGGCCCTGCTGTGGCACTGGCTCCTCCCCACGGGATTTTGGGAGAGGGGAGATGCAGCAGGGGCTGGGAAATGCTGCCCTGGAGAGCACGGGTGGCCTGTGGGTCAGGGAGGGACTGGCAGCCCCGCGGGTGGGTAGGGATGCTCAGAGGGGTCCCACTTCACGGACACAAAGTTCCCTGGGGTTTGGGCTCCCTATGGCACCCTCGCAGTGCCCCGCTGTGCTCTGAGCCGCTCCAGCTGGTGCAGAGGGAATCCCGGGATGTGCGGGATGCCGCAGCCTCCCTGCCCTGAGCGCCACCGTGGGTGTCACCCGTGCCCCCGCAGCATCCCCGCGGGGGGACCCGGCGGTGAGCGCACGGGAAAACCAGCCAGCAAGTCAGGGCAGGAGCCCTCGGCGCTGCCGCCTGGCTATAAAAGGATTTACTCCATCAGCCCCCGGCCCGGTTCCGCCCTGGCCCCGGCCCCGCTGGGGCGGAGGCACGCGGGGAATGCTCGAGCACGGGCTTTCGTCGCTGCTTTTCGGAGTCTTTCCCCAAATATGGTGCCTGGGATGGAGTCATGGAGCGCTGCGGGCCGGGCGCCCCGGGGGGGAGGGTTTGGGGGGGGCCGGGCCCCGCGCCCCGCTGACATCACCGTCCCGCCGCCCTCCTTTTAGCGCAAGGTCGGGGTCCCGGCGGGACAGTGCGCTGGTCCCTCGCCGAGCATCGCCCTCGCTCCGTCCGCAGCCGCCTGTGAGTCCTGCCGCGGGGGGGGCGGCGGCGGGGAGGGTCCCCGGGGTGGGAACGCCAGACCCCAGCCGGGAGTGCTGCTCCCGGGGATGGGGATCCGGTACCGGGATAGCGGAGCCCCTCCCGGGATGTCTCGGGTTCTCCCGCTCCGGGCGGGATGCGGCTCCCCGGGATGGGGATGCTGCTCCTCGGAGCGCACGGCTGCTCTCCCGAGCAGGCTCAGGCTGCGCTGCTCGGGCTGGGGTCACTGCCGGGGTTCTGTCCTGCTGCTGCCCCTCAGCACGGCGCTCCCGGCGGGGCTGTGCAGCCGCGGGTCCCCGCGGTGGCCGGAGGGGCCGTGCGGGGCTCAGGGCAGCGATGGAGGGGCGATGCCAGCCCCTAGTACCTGCATCTGGCCCGTGTTCGGCGGGGGCGGGACACGGCCACGGGGCTGGCGGGCCCGGGGACGGCTGGCTGGCCATGGCAGGTGGCCGAGGGAGCCGTGTGTGACCCCGATGAGCCGGGTCGGGCCAGGGCATGGGGCGGGATTGGCTCTGGCATCTCCAGCATCACTGATGTGCGCAGCAGTGCTCGGGGTCTGCGCACAGAGTGCCCGTAGGACTCGTGGGGCATCAGCCCGTAAATCATGGGGCTCCTGGGGCACCCCTGCATTGCTGGCAGCAAGCGAGGGTGGTGTCCTTTCCCGCACTGAGCCGTGCCAGGTGCCGGGTGCCAGCGGTCAGGATGAGCCCGCTGCAGGCCGGGTGTGGGTGTGGGACACCCACACGGCTGCTGGAGGCACCCGGAGGCTCCATGCCAAGCAAGGAGCCGGGCAGGGAGGAGCGATGCCAGCTCCTCCAGAGGCTTGGCTGCCACTCCTAGAGCCTCTCCCTGCTGGCATCTTCCCTGGCATCCTCCCTGGCACCCTGGGGCCCTGCCTGCAGCCGGCTACCTGCCACCACTGCCCGCAGCATGTCCTTACAAGGGCACGGGCACGGCTCCCGCCGCTCCCGCCTCAGCCGCGCTCCTCCCCGGCTCCCGGACCCGCTGTGCCACGGCCACCGTGCCACGGCCACCACAGCCAGCCTTGACGTGGTCACCGTGCCCCTGGATCTGGCATGAGTCACACCGGGGACATCCATGCCAACCAAGAGCCAGCAAGGGGCAGGGATGAGGCTGCTCCTGTGCACAGTCTGAGCTGGGGATGAGGCATCTCTGCCTGGACATGAACCGTCTCTCTGGGCAGATTTTGGAGGTCATGGTGGTGAATTTTCCTCCAAACACATCTGGATGGAGATGAAGGGCTGTTACCTGGCGAGGGAAGAGCCGGAAGGGCTTGTCCCCACTGCAGCAGAGTGGCAGGCAAATGACACAACGGTGTCTGCGGGGTCCCTGGATAGGAGACAGCATCTCCCCAGCCTGACTGTCCCTGTCGTGCCAGCAGGTCTCCCGCCACCGCAGCCATGGCAAACAAAGGGCCAGCCTATGGCATGAGCAGGGACGTGCAGTCCAAGATCGAGAAGAAGTACGATGACGAGCTGGAGGACCGGCTGGTGGAGTGGATCGTGGCGCAGTGCGGGGCGGCCGTGGGGCGCCCGGAGCGGGGCCGCCTGGGCTTCCAGGTCTGGCTGAAGAACGGCATCGTAAGTGGGGCCCGGGGGTGGGCAGGGGCTGGGGACAGCACAGGAGCTCCGAGGGCAGCACAGAAGCTTTGGGGGCAGCACAGGAGCTCCGAGGGCAGCACAGAAGCTTTGGGGGCAGCACAGGAGCTTTGGGGGCCGCACAGGAGCTCTGGGGACAGCACAGAAGCTTTGGGGGCAGCACAGGAGCTTTGGGGGCCGCACAGGAGCTCTGAGGACAGCACAGGAGCTCCGAGGGCAGCACAGAAGCTTTGGGGGCAGCACAGGAGCCTTGGGGGCAGCACAGGAGCTCTGGGGACAGCACAGGAGCTTTGGGGGCAGCACAGGAGCTTTGGGGTCAGCACAGGAGCTCTGGGGACAGCACAGGAGCTCTGGGGGCAGCACAGGAGCTCTGAGGACAGCACAGGAGCTTTGGGGGCAGCACAGGAGCTCTGGGGACAGCACAGGAGCTCTGGGGGCAGCACAGGAGCTCTGAGGACAGCACAGGAGCTTTGGGGGCAGCACAGGAGCTCTGGGGGCAGCACAGGAGCTTTGGGGGCAGCACAGGAGCTCTGGGGACAGCACAGGAGCTTGGGGGGCAGCACAGGAGCTTTGGGGACAGCACAGGAGCTCTGGGGGCAGCACAGGAGCTTTGGGGACAGCACAGGAGCTCTGAGGACAGCACAGGAGCTTTGGGGGCAGCACAGGAGCTCTGGGGGCAGCGCAGCAGACCCCAGACCAGGCTCCCGTCTGTGGCAGGTGCTCAGCAGGCTGGTGAACAGCCTCTACCCCGACGGCTCCAAGCCCGTCAAGATCCCCGACGCGCCGCCCACCATGGTCTTCAAGCAGATGGAACAGATCGCCCAGTTCCTGAAGGCGGCCGAGGACTACGGCGTGGTCAAGACAGACATTTTCCAGACCGTGGACCTGTTTGAAGGTGCGGGAGGGGCGGTCGGGGTTGGGGGTGCCGGGGTTGCTGTGCTGTGCCCACCCTCACGCCTCCCTCTGTGTCCCTGGGCAGCCAAGGACATGGCAGCGGTGCAGAGGACGCTGATGGCCCTGGGGAGCCTGGCGGTCACCAAGAACGACGGGAACTACCACGGGGACCCCAACTGGTTCATGAAGTAAGTGGGGGAGTGCAGAGCTGGCCATGGGGACCGGGGCTGCCCAGAGCTGGCTCTTTGCTCTGCCCCGGAGCACACGGAATTGGGATGCCAAACTTCCAGCTGGGGACGGAGGGCGGCTGGGACATCCTTGGGGATGCGGGGGTGCGGGTGCCCCACGGCCTCTCCCTGTGCCCCGCAGGAAAGCTCAGGAGCACAAGCGGGAGTTCACCGAGAGCCAGCTGAAGGAGGGCAAGAACATCATCGGGCTACAGATGGGCACCAACAAGGGAGCGTCACAGGCGGGCATGAGCTACGGCCGGCCCCGGCAGATCATCAGCTAGGCTCGCCCCCGCCGCCCCCAGCCCTCCCCAAGCCGGGACCTCCGTCTCCGCTCCCCCCGGCCCAGCGCCGCCGCCAGAACATTGGTATTTATTGAGGAGCATCCATCCATCCATCCGCCAGCCCCATCGCCCCCGCCAGCGGCCGCACCAGCCCCCAGCCCGGGCACCCCCAGCGCCGTGCCCCGGGCAGCCCCTGCCCCGGGCAGCCCCTGCCCCCGGCCTCGCACCCCCCGCCCCAGCCGGTGCTGCCCTCGGGGACGGGCCAGCGCCCCCCCCCCGGGGCCACCGCCCTGCCCGCCGCCCGCACGCCACTGCCGCAGAGATCCCTGCCAACGGGGAGAAGGGAGAATTGGCCTCGGTTTTGTACTTGGTTTTTGTCAAAATTAAAAGGTTATATTCATCTAGCGTGGCCTGACGAGGTTTCATCCCGCCTGCCCTGTTGCAGCTGGAAAGCCAAAGTCCTTCTTTCTAAAAGGGCTAAAGCTGCTCCAAACCTCCAAACCTGGGAAAACCAAAGCTGGAGCTTGGATTTTCCCTGCCCAGCTTGGAAAATTGTGCCCTCTCCCCTCTGAACCTTGACACCCACTTTGGTCCTTGCTCCTTCCACTGCTCTGGCCCAGCCCTTGCCTCCCCCATTTTATCCCAGGCCACAGAGGGCATGCAGCCCCCACAGATGCAGCACCCGGGGCTGGGAGATGCTGTGTGACACATTTTTCCACAGTGAGGAAGCTTTGGGAGGGCAGAAGAGTGATGGATGGGGGGGAGAGGAGGGTTTTTCAGGCTTTATTTGGAAAGCTACACAAAAGGGCTTTGCAGATTAAAAAACAAACCCCAGCTTTAAAAAAATAAACCACCAAACCCAAAGACATGTGAACAAGCCAACCCTGCTCAGACGAGCCACTGCCAGAGCAACTCAGCCTCCCCTCCCCAGCCCAAACCAGCCCTACCTGCTACCAGAGGTGCTGCTGTGCCCAGTGGCACGGGGACAACCCCATTCTGCCCCCAAAACAGGCTGGCTCCTGCCTCCCCCACCCCACAGCAGCTCTGTGCCCACGGGAGAGGAGGAATCAGCAGGATTGGAGCACGGGGGGCAGGGAGAAGTGCTGGTTGGAGATGAGTGAACTAACTCCCTGCTTCTAAACTGGGAGAACTGGTGGGTAAGGACTGGCTGCCAGCCCAGGAAAATGCCAGTGCTGCAGGGTCCCTGCCTGCCGAGGCCTTTTCTCGTTTTCCAGGCTCGCTTTGCAGCAATCAGGGACAAAGTGACAAAGTCTTGGCCCTGCTGCAGTGGCAGGAAGGGGCTGTGTGGAGCTGCCTGGCTCTGTGGGAATGGCACTCCACACACCACAGGGAGCCCTGAGCGTTGGGCAGGGCAGGCTCTGTCAGGAAAGGGTTTAAGGCTTGCTTTGTTTTCCAGAAGGAGGGAAGGGAAGCTCCCTTTCCAGTACCAGCCCTCTCTCCTCTTTTCTGAGCCACTTCCAAGGCCAACTCCTGCAGGACACAGTGGCAATGGTCCGTGGGGGCTCAGGATGAGTCTGTGCTGCCCGAGCCCAGGCAGGTCGCACCAAGGGAGGGCCCCAGCCCCAGTCAGCAGGGCTGCTGCTCCCTGTCCTCCCCGAGGAGCTCAGGCGATGCCTCCCGGCCCAGGAACCCCATTCCAGTGGGGGCTGCCTCATGGAAGCTCACAGCTCTGCCATTGCTGGAAAGTTTGGGGTGGGTGGGGGTCCAGGACCCCTCCTCCCCGTGCTGGGCAGGCTCCAGGTGCTCACACTCCATCTCGGCTTCCTCCACGTCCTTCTCCCGGTACAGTGGCACCGACTCCATCTCCAGGCCACTCTCCAGGGCTCTGTGCTTCCCACCCTGCTGGTACCACCTGCAGCTGCTGCTGGAGCAGGCCAGGTCCAGCCCCACCTCGTTCCTGCTCAGGCAAACTTCCAGCATGTAGTAGAAAGTCCAGAACACGGCAAAGCATCCCAAGAGCAGGAGGGTCTGCAGAGAGAAACTCCTTGAAAAACACAGCTCTGAACCTCCCTGCCCACTGCCCAGCAGAGAGGGCACAGAGCACTGAGCAGGGTCCTGCTCTTCCAGCTCATCCTTGGGGATGCAGGGCTCCCAGCCTGCAGCTAGGCTCACCTTGAGGGTGTTGGCTGTGATGGTGTAACGCTGCTCCTCGGGGATGTCCAGCCCTGGGGGACAGGGCAGGGAGAAGTCACCCCTCAGGTACTGCCCACTCATGGCTTCCTCCAGCAGCCTGGGGATACAGAGATACCCCGTGAGGGTCCATGGGTAGGGGGGCTCCAGGGAGGCTCCAAAATGCCCACAAAGGGTCTGGAGTGTCTCCTTCAGCACACAGAGCCATGTGAGGTGTGACAGCAGCAACACAACTCCAACCCACTGCTCATGGCAGATAAACCCCTCAGCCTCCCTCTCCTGGCTCCCTCCAAGCTGGGGGATGTGGTGTCCTACCTCTGCCGTTCCTTGATCTCTGCTGGGGACCAGGAGGAGCCGTACAGAGTCAGCTGCCACTGCTTCAAGGTGCCAGGCCTCAGGCTCTCGTCTCCTGGGGAAGAAGCAGGTTGGTCCAGTGGGGAACTCTCTGAGCCAACCAGGTGAGGAGCTGGGACATGGCACAGAGCTGGCAGCCCTGCTGAGGAAGGCAGGACTCACCGATGTCCCTGACGAGCAGCCTGTACGTGCCCTGCGCCTCCTCGCCCCAGCAGCGCACCGTGGAGAAGGTCCAGTCAGAGAAGCCATTGGGGTCCCTGCCAAGGGGTGAGGGGAAACAGCCCATGAGGGGTCACAGAGCCTGGGCCACCAGTGGACGTGGCCCCAGTGTCCTGCCCTGCACGCCGTGCCCCGGGTGCTTACGAGTCCATGCTGCGCGTGGTGCCGATCAGCGACATCATCCCGCTGGGGCACAGCAGCCGGATCTCCAGGTTGCCACGGCGAGGGTGGGTGATGGTGACAGTGACTGCCACGTGCTCCAGGGTCCTCATGCCAGACAGCTCCAGGTCGGCTGGGGTGACTGGGAAAGGGAAGGGGGGGTTGGTCAAGGCTAGCTGCTTTGGGATGGAGTCCCCACTCCCAGCCAGCCACACTGTGGTGTCACTCAACAGGACACACAGGTTGTCTCTGCCTCTTGCCAACTGCCCTGTGTGGCACTGGGAGCAGAAGCCAGGTGTCCAGGCTGGCCCACCCCATCTCAAACTGCTCCCAGCTCCAGGAATGCTCACAGCCCCAGAGCCGTGACCATAGCCCAGCACTAAGGGGGATGTGGGCACATGCCAGGACAGAGCCAGCAGAGTCCCCTGTGTGCAGGCCCTGCTGGGGCTGGGAAGGACTGGGGCCCAGCTCTCCTTCCCACTGGTAGCAGCCAGAGCTGCTCTGTTCCGGACAGGCCTGGCCAAGTCGGGAGCTGCAGCATTGCCTAAAATGGTCAAAGCCAGCTGAGCGCCTCTGGCCGCTGCCCAGCCCAGCCCAGCCCGGCCCTGAGCCCAGCCTGCCTCCCCAAACACATCAGTGCAGCCCTGGGGCTGTGGGGAGGGCATCCCCTGGGGATGGGCAGCACAGAAAGCCCAGCACTTAACCCCTTGCTGGCCTCCTGCAGCCCAGGGCTGCTCCTGCCCTGCTGTGCTGGCTCAGCACAGCTCTCCTCTCCATGGCACACCTGCTCTTACCATTCCAGGCCACCTCCAGCTCCTGGGGGAGCACGGGGATGCTCCTGCCCTCCTTCAGCACGGGGCTCATGTACGAGGCCAGGTATGGCACAGACTCCCAGATCTGCCAGGGCAAGGAGAGGGTTCAGCACGGATTGCAGCCTCCCTGCACACCCATCCCTCCATCCCACAAGCTGCTCCTGTGCTGGATGTGGGCCCAGGCCAAGGGGCCTCTCTTGATGATGCTCTGGGACACACAGGCTGCTGTGACACCCCAGGGATGGCAGCAGTCCACATGCCCAGGAAAGGAGGGCAAATCACTGCCTGGGAGCCAGAGGGGCTGATCAAGGTTTGGTCCTCCCCAGCTCTGGGTTTGTCACAGTGGCTTTGAGTAGTGTCTTGAGGCTGCTCCACTCCAACCCCTGCTACAGTGGCACAGAGAACAGCAGAACCCAGCTGCCTGCAGGAAGAGGGAGCAGCCTGGCAGCCCCTGTGACCCTGGGGGCACAGCTGGCAGCAGCAGTGACCCAGCACAGCTGCACAGAGCTCCACACACCAGCTGGGACCCAGTGCCAAAGGGATGTGCCCCGGGCTCCGTGTGACCAGAGCAGGAAGAGATGGGGATGCCACTGCTGCTGTGACCACACCACTCCCCTGGAGCTGCCAGCTGAGAGCAGCCTGTTGTTGGGTCAGGACACCCTCCTGCAGCCACTGGGAGGGAGGAAGGTGCTGGGGCTGCTGACGAAGCTCCTGTCACCATGAATCAGGGCCCTCACCATGGCTATATATAGTGCTGGAGAGCAGCAGCTTTCAGGCACTGCTGGGAGCCTCATGACCTCATACCAAAAGCAGCCTCAGAGCCAGGGCCAGCAGGATGGTGGCCAAAGTGCTGGCCCTGAAGAGCAGCGGTGTCACCCCACGGTGTCACCAGGACAGGACCTGTCCCTGCCACGGGGCTGGGCTGCCCACAGGGCAGGTGTGGGAGGGCAGGGAATTACCTTGGCAGCGTTCACCAGCCTCCAGGCGTTGAGCAGGCCGAAGCCATGCTGGTGGCTGTGGCTGAAGCCTGCCTGGTTCGTGTCCCACCTGGCATGACGGTCCTCGTACTGCAAAGAACACAGGGTGCTCTGCTCACCTGGGGGGACAGCAGCAGCCTGAAACCCCCAGGCCTGAAGGGAAGGAGGCCCAGACACATCCCACAGCGGTGGGGAAGCAAACCCACATGGCCTTATTAGAAAGGAACAGGTTGAACTTTGCTTGAAACAAATCCCAGGACAAAGTGGCTTCCCAGCTCCTCAGAAAGGAAAAGCAGCAGCACAAAAGGGCACAAATGCCTCTGCTCTGAAACATCCCAGCTGCGCCCTGCTGCCCAAACCACTGCCTGTGGCATGGCAGAAGCCTTGGAGAGAAGGAACAGAGTCCTTTAAATCAGCAAGAGCTGGGTCAGGACAGATCTGGGTCCCATCATTTACTGGGTTGTACTGCTCTGGCAACGTCGGCTTGGAAGTTATGGAAAACACAGTCCCATGCCAAAGAGAGCACAGCATCAGCTGGACACAGACTCCTGCTCCCCAGAGAGGTGTGGAAGAAGCCCCATCCCTCCAGTGAGTTCCGACTCCTGCTCTGGGTGAAGGGAAGGGCTGTGTTTGCTGCCCAGATCTCTGTTGTGCCTGTTTCCAGGAGCCCAGTTCTCTGGAGAGCCCAGGAAAGGCCAGGGCAGGGCAGAGTTCACTTTCCCACTGCCTGGACTGTGAGGTGACATTGCAGAGGTGTCAGTCCTTGGGCTGGGCCAGCTCCACCAGACACAGGGCTGAACCCTGGAACCTGCTGAGCCCTGGAACCTGCTGAGCCCTGGAACCTGCTGAGCCCTACATTGGCAGATAGAAGCACTTCTGAGGCAAATAACCCATTTATTACCATGACAGGCAAAAATGCCTCAGCCACATTCCTGGAAGGAACACGGGGTGAGGGGAAAACACAATCCCCGCGCCGGGAGCCAGACGAGGCAGAGATTTATGGAGGGGCAGCAGACATAAACAAGGCTGTGCACAGCAGGGCCGTGCTGAGGGACCCTGAGGGGAGCCCAGAGGGCAGGGCCAGCTGCTCACCTTGGTGGCAGTGAAGACGATGACGTGCTGCACGTCGCGCCAGGTGAGGCAGGGCCGCACCTGCAGCATCAGCGCGATCATGCCCGCGGCCAGCGGCGCCGCCGCCGACGTGCCCGTGTGCCCCTCCGTGCAGCCCGTGCCCTTCTGCAGGTCCCAGTCTGTTGTCACCTGCCCAGGGAGAGCAGACAGGCCTCTGTCAGGCTGCTGGGCTGGGCTGGGGTGGCTGGACAGGGACATGTGGTGCTCTGAGCTGTGCCCTTGCCAGCCCAAGGCTGTGACACAACTGTCCCTCACTGCAGGGACAGAGCCCAGCTGGGAAACCATGCATGGCCAGTTCCCTTTGGGGAGAGAGAGAAAAACTAGCCCTAACTAAGCAACTCTGTGGGAAACTCCTGGCAGATAAAGTTTGGGTTCTTCCTCACCTTCACTGCTGATCCCAGTGACACAACCAGACTGCAGAGGGGCCACGTGGGACTGTGCACAGCACACAGAGCCTCTGGAGAGGCATCAGGAGGCTCCCAAATGATGCCACCTCACTGCAAAGCAAGTGCATCCATCTCCCTCTGCTCCCCATGGGGAGGAAGCCCAAAATCTGAAGGGCTTCTTGTGTTTTTGCTTGACTCCATCCCATTTTTCCAGCTGTGAGTGGCTCCAGCTCATGATGGGACACTGAGTGTCCCACACAGAGCACCCTGAGAGCACAAACTTTCAGTAGGAAGCACATCCAGTGCCAGAAGCTGTATTAAATTCTTCCCATTAAGGAAACCACACAAAGTTTATGGTCTGGTAAAAGAAAAAAAAAAAAAAAAGCTGGAGCAGATGGCTGCAGGGAAGTTAACTCTGGCACCACTGCAACGAGCTCCAGGGTGCCCAGGAGCAGAGTGTGCTCCTGAAAAAGGGCAGTGTGGTGTTCAGCAAGGCACAGGCTGGCTGAAGGAGCCACAGGCTGTTCCCAGGCCATGTGTGGAGCTCGCCCTGGCTGCCCCATGGAGTGCCAGCTCCCCTGCCAGTGTCCCACAAAGCCAGTGTTTCAAATGAACCTGAATTTGTGACCTCCAAAGCACTCACACCACACTGGGGGAAGCCAAACCAAGCCATGAGGAGCCTGCAGCTCCTGATGGAATGCAGCAGAACCTCGCTGGTTCCCTTTTTTCACAGTTTCCAAACCAGCCTGGGACAACTGCAGAGATTTCTGAAAGAAAAAATCAGCCCTGTTCTGGGTTTTTCTCACCCTGTGGCAGATTGTGCTGTGGCCTGGCTGGGCACAGATCCCTGCCCTGGCTCTGGGCTGCAGGAGGAGCTTGCAGCCAGGTACCTGAGGATCCCAGGCTCCCCCAGCTCCCCTGGTTTACCCAGCACATGGGGAAGCCTCTGGCAGGCACAGAGCCACAGGAAAATGCTTTTGTGTACCTGTGCTGGTGGGAGGTGCTCCAAACGTGGACAACCCAATCCAGTGATGTTTCCCCAAGCTGCCCTGGGGTGGGTGGGCTTTACAGCCCCTCCTGGCCCCACAGGACAGAAAGGGGTCACACTACTGGGGTGGGGGCAGCCTGGCACCAAGGGAGGGACAGGCTGGGCCAGGCAGCAGGAGGGAAAACAGCCCTGGCTGCTTGGCTCAGGCAGAAAGGACGTGCTGCTGACAAGAAGTCGTTTTTTTGGCAAAAGAAGGGAAAAGCTGATAAAAATATTCTTAAAAATTCTACTGGGAGAGGCCCATGTGCTAGAACAGAGGAGAAGCTGGGGCCAAGTGGTTTAAAGAGCTGTCCCTGCCCTCTGTGCTCCAGCATCCCTCGGGAGCAAAGAGGAGGGCTGGCTGGGCAGGAGTGAGGGGGGCTGGGAAACAGGACCCCCCTCTGGGGGATAAAAGCACATCCACACCCTGGCTCACAGAGGAACTGTATGGGAATCAGAGGGGATGCAGCCATGTTCTGGCTGTCCCCAGGAGGGCACAGGGGACACAGGTACTCACGATGCTTCTCATCATCTTGTCCCCACCGCTGAAGGTGACAGCCAGCATGGAGGCACATTCCTCAGCATAGAAGGGCATGGAGCCTGTCTCATCCACAGCTCCTGGGAGAACAGGAGAGGAAACTCAGCTGTGTGAAACCTGCTCTGCCTCAACTGCTGCCATTTCAAGGTGTTGATCCCCTAAGAGTCTCGCCTCCCAGACGTGCTGCTCCAGGGCTGGGAGCTGGCCAGGGAAATCAGAACCAAGCCTGTGTTTTCCCCACCTGGAAGACCTAGAGGAAGTGCAGCCATGACAATCCCTCACTGTGCTCAGTATCACACAGATCTTCTGCCCCTCATGCAGCTTCTGCTCTGGACAAGGTGGGTTACACATTTCTGCTCTAACACAAACGATGGCAATGCTGCATTCCCTGAACATTACAGTGTCTGTCACAGCCACAGGAGGGAGGCCTGGACATGGGAAGGAATTTCTCTGGGCTCCTCTTGCTCTGCAGGTCAGAAGCAAACTGCAGGCTTGGGTGCTGAAGCCCAGCACACTCTAGACACTGCCATGCTTGTTCCCAGACACTTCCCCACAGATTCCCACCAGCCAGCCACTGCTCCAGGCTGGGAAGGGAGGAGACACAAGAGCCAGGCTCACCTATGGTGACAGTGTAGATGGAGTTGGCGTACCCATCGTAGTTGCAGTTGTCACTGTGCTGGCCCCCGTTGCCACTGGCCACCACGAAGATGCTGCCGAAGCCCCGGCGACCCGCGATCACCCCGTGCTGCAGGGCAGCCTGTGCAGAGGGACAGGGCAGGGGCATCTCCCAGGTCCTTCCAGACTGTGCCAGTGGTTTCTGACAGCACCCAGCCCAGTATGTGTGATCAGGGCTCCCCACACTGAGCCACTGCCCCTCTGTGAGTGGCTTTGTGAGGGGCTTTGCCCCTGCTGAGACACAGCACATCTGGGGAAGCACATTTCAGCCCAGACCCCATCCCCATCCAGGGAAAGGACACATCTGATGGATGAGCAAGAACACACCACCACTGGAAGTGACTGCCCTGCTCTCCCTCCCCCTGGCACATTCTGCCCTCCTGACTGCTGTGGCACAGCGAGCTCTTCCCCTGCTCTGTGTCCCAGAGCTTGTTCCAGCTGTCTCTGCAGGCAGGAAGGGAATAAATTAACTTGCAGAACTGGAAACCATTTGTTATGGTGAACGAACAGCCTGGTTGTCAGCGCTGCTCTGAAGAGCACAGGAATGCTGAGCTGTGGGTGGAAAAGCACAGCAGAAGAGCACTGGAGCAGAACCACAGCCCACTGCTGGTTTGGGGGCCCCTCAGTGACCCTCTGCTGCAGCACAGGCTGGCTGGGTGTGATTTGCAGCAGTTCTGCAGCACAGCAGCTCTGAGAAAACCTTAATGCCCTGGGAAGGAGCAGCCTCAGCTCAAACTCTTCCTCCCACTCCCATTATTTAGTCTCAAGATCCAAAGGCACCATCCACCCTGAGCACAGGAAAAGCTCCTCCTGTGAGCTGCTCAAGTTGTCAGTGCAATACCACAGCTTGTGAAAGAGCCTTTTCCTGCTGGAACCAGCCTCTTCTAGGGAAGCTCATCCTGCCCTGCCTGAGCACTGCCCTCCCTCTGCAGCGCCGCCTCTCCCATGCGCAGAGGGACAGGGGAACCTCTGCTGGCACTGAGGGACACACACAGACTGCAGAGTGCCACAGCAACATCCCTCCCTGCCTGAACGGCCAGGCAAGAAGCCACAAGCCCTGGAGGCTCCCTCAGGGCTGCTGGGGCTGGGTTTTACCTTGCCCAGTTGATGGGGGCCATCCACAGTCTTCCCATCGTCATCAGGACCCCAGCTGCAAAGAGAGACACCGTGAGGTGACAGCCCCAGAGTCCCAGGCGGCTCTTCCTGCCATCACAGCGAGCTCCCAGCAGCCACCAGCTGCTCCCAGAGCCACGACTGGGACTGCAGAGCACTGCACTTTCCCACCCATCAGGATGGCCCCTCGCTGCTGGGACATTGCTGTTGTGTTTGCACTGTGTCCCTGGGTCAGATTCCAGGGGACAAAATGTTTGATTTTTATTTAACAAGCAGCTTCTCACACATTCCAGTCCCTCTCACACGGCTCAGCCTGGCCACAGTGGGGAGGACAGTGTCCCCTGCAGTACAGCCAGCCCAGGGGATGTGCTGCAGCAGCACACAGAGGGAGATCTCACAACTGCAGGTGCTGTGCACGACCCAGAACAGGACTCCAGGAACAGGATTTTGGTGCTCAGGGCTAACTGCAGCCACAGGAGGATGGGAGCTGGTGTGAGCACAGCCATGAGCTGTGACCCTGTCCCCAGGCAGAGCAGGGAGCCAGCTGAGGGTGCCCTGGGGGCTCACCTGCAGCTGTAGATGTCATTGATCTGATAGTGCTTGTTGAAGGCGATGGCCTCCATGCTGTCTGTGAGGGGCCCGTCCAGCACTCGGATGCCTGCAGGACATGGAACACGAATAACATGGGTCACATGAGCTGCAGAAACTGCAAACAAACTCCTGGCTCGAGGCTGCCCCGCTGTGCTCAGCCCAGCTTTGGAGGGCTGAGGCCTGAGGCAGCGCCAGGTCCTGCCTGGATCTGGGCAAAGCCTCCTGTTCCCTTGCTGTGGGTACACCACGAGCTCATCCCTGCTTCTGCCAGCTGGGAGCCTCTGCCTGCTGTGCCCTGGGCAAGCCCTGGGCACCCCTGGTATTCCAGGGACTGGTGTGAGCAGGTATGGACAGAATCATGTCCCAGCCAGGGACATCCTGCAGGGCACAGACACCTCACCTCCCTCACAGCTCAGGAGCTCTGGAGACAGCTGAGGCACAGCACACATTCCCTGAGCTTGTAGCGGAGAGACACAGCACTGACCCTTCACCCCTGTCCATCCCACAAGGCAAAGCTAGACCAGGGGCCAGGGCAGTGAGAGAGGCTGGCCAAGATTTGCTGCCCCAGCCCCTCCAGACACAACCTGGGCACGTCGTGACACAACTATCTGGCTCAATCAGCATGGCACAGCTGCTCTGCCTAAAGTTTGGCAGTCAGGGAGGCCAGGAAAAAGCTGGCAGGAGCCAGCTCCTCTGGAGAGGAGCTCAGGCAGGCGTTGGGCCCTTCCTGAAGCAGCCCAACCAGCCCGAGCATGGCAGCGCTGACTCAGAGCTGCTCCAGCCCATGGAGGGTGTCCCATCCCAAGAATTGAGGTGGGGCACTCTGGGGCTCCTGGCAGCCCATACCTGGCAGCCCATGGAGGGTGTCCCACCCCAGGGACCGAGGAGGGGCACTCTGGGCTCCTGGCAGCCCATACCTGGCAGCCCATGGAGGGTGTCCCACCCCAGG
The DNA here is from genome assembly GCA_030060385.1 of Muscicapa striata striata. NCBI lineage: Eukaryota > Metazoa > Chordata > Aves > Passeriformes > Muscicapidae > Muscicapa > Muscicapa striata. Next base: position 850,511 of record JAREIS010000122.1, read on the forward strand.
GATCGAGGAGGGGCACTCTGGGCTCCTGGCAGCCCATGCCTGGCAGCCCATGGAGGGTGTCCCACCCCAGGGACCGAGGAGGGGCACTCTGGGCTCCTGGCAGCCCATGCCTGGCAGCCCATGGAGGGTGTCCCACCCCAGGGACCGAGGAGGGGCACTCTGGGCTCCTGGCAGCCCGCACGTACCCGCGATGCGGCTCCCGTAGGCGACTCCCACCGTGCAGAAGCTGTTGTTTGGCACGGCCGCGATCTCCCCGGCGCAGCGGGTCCCGTGGTGGTTCCCGTTCTCCTCGTCGGGGTGAGGCATAGGGTCAGGGTCGTTGGAGTTCAAGTCATAGCTGCCTTCTGGGCTCTGGGAACGGAGCCACAGTCAGCACTGGGGCTCTGCTCTCCTCAGTTTGGGGAAAGCAGGAGTTAAGAACATGCAACGTGGGCTGAAACACAGGCTGGAAGTCAGGGGAACTTGGAGGCTGCTTCCTCACAGGGCTGCAGCTCAACACTCCTATCTGCTGCTGTGGGGAAGGGACCAACCAAGCCATCTCCAGGCACTGCTGCGTGTCAGAGGGACGCCAGCTGCCTCCCATGGGCTGCACAAAGGTAGGTAACCCCGAAACCCAGGTGCAAAATCTCCCAGGCAAGGTTTGCAGCTGGCACTTGCCGCCCTGGCTGAGCCCCAGGTGACGGCACAGGCTGGACTCTAAGCTCTCACACGCTCCTGTCACACTGCCTGGCCTACAGCCTGCAGGCACTCACATAGTTTGGCTGGATGTCCTTGATGGTGTGCTCCACGCCATCGTCCACCACCACCACGGTCACCCCGCGCCCCGTCACGTTCCGCTCCCACACGCCCGTGACGTTGATGTCCTTCCCGGGGCTCTTGCGGTTGTTCTAAGCAGCAGAAAGGACAGTGAGGGGAGGGCCAGCACTGAGGGGACCTCCTGGGTGCACTGGATATGACATGTGGGGCTGGGCCAGCATGGGAAGGACTCACAGGAAGGTCAGGGGAGATGGTTTGAGGCTGACAGCGAGCAACACTTGCTTGAGCCATGATGTGGAGGGCACAGTGTGCCCCAGCCAAACCCCCTGCCCACCCCAGTGCACAACCAGCTGCAGGAGCTGCTTCCTCCCGTTACCACAGGCAGCACGTGGCAGGCAGGGTAAGCTCCCAGCGAGCTCCCTCCTCACCAAAGAACAGAGACAGGCTGTTCTGCCTCCCGCACGACAGCTCGCCTGTGGCCACTCAAACAGCCCAAGCCTGCGAGCACAGCAGGAGCCAGGAAACCACTCACCAGATGCCACTGCTGGGGGTATTTGGGATCGTTAAAGTGCAGGCTGCGCTTGGAGCGCTTCAGCAGCTTCTGCTCCGAGTGCCACCGCACGCTGTCGTGCTGTGCAAACAAAGTGTCCACCGACCTCCTGATTGCTTCGTGCTCAGTCGCTGCCTGGCCGTCGGGCTGGTAGGCAAAGAGGTAATGGCCCTTGAGCTCCCCGACACGGCCCATGTTCACCAGCCCTGCAGTCCGGGCCAGCTCCTCTGCCCGCTGCTCCAGCTCCTCCTCGGGTGCATCCAAGCTGACCGCCCACGTCAGCTTCCCGTGGCGGCCCTCAGTGTCCGGAGCGCGCTGTCCACCGCAGGCTGGTCCGGCTGGTGAGGCCAGGGGGATCCAGGCAGCGCTCAGCCAAAGGCACGTGTGGATGCAGAGCGTGGCCTCCATCCCTGCACTCCATAGCGGCGCTGCCCGCCTCCAATGCGGCATCAGACAGGCGGGCTGCAACAAACAGCACAGGTGAAACTGGTGAGAACCCCTCCTGATCAGGGACACTGTGGACACTGCTGAAGGCCCAGGCAGAGTTTGCCAGGCCTTTTCTTGGGTTCTGAGTTCTTTTTCTCTTTCTCAGGCTGGGAGAATGTTTCCCAGGCTGAGACAGTTTCTCAGCTCTGCCCTGAGCCTTTCCCAGGACGATAGCAGAAAGTAATTAATAAACCTGGTGTTGACTGAGAAACAGTTCTGTGATGTATATGACAGGATATGTTTTCTCCTATTGTCCAATGAACTACTGTCCTGTTTAAGACTTGCGAACCACTCTATAAATATTGTTCGGTTTTTCAATAAAATGCCTCTTTTGCCTTTCTTGCTTAAGAAGTAATTTGTCGTTATTATATGCAACTCTCCATGTGTAGCGACAGGACACGGTGGCCAGAAGGTCCCACAGAGCCCCACGGGGCTTGCCGCAAACCCGCTGCACAGATCCCCGTCCCGGGAAAGCCCAGCCCAGGCGGCTCCTTCGCAGCGGCTCGGAGCAGGAGGCGCACCCAGGCTGGGCAGAGATCGATCCCAGCCCTGCGCTGCCTGCTGGGTGGCAGCCCCGGGCCAGGAAACGCCGCGCTGGGCTGGCAGGAGGAGCCGCTTCCCCCTCTCGGCTCTGATAAGGAACCGATAAGAAACTCTCGATGCGCAGCTCCCCAGAACAAACACCACGGGCAGCGCCACGGTCCGTGGGCAGCCCAGAGCCGGTTCCTGTCCTGCAGGAGCCCCACCGAACTCGTTCCTCGCCTGCTCCACGGCCGGAGGAACCGGCTTTTCCCCGGCATAGCCGGAAATCACCGCCGAGCCCCGGTTCAACCCGCATTCCGCAACTCACGGCAGCGCAGAGCGGGGCGAACACCTCCCGAGACCCCGCTCCTCGGAGCGCGACACCCCCGGCCCTTTTCCTCTCTCGATCCGCTCCATTCCCCTCTGACACAACCGCCACGGAGCTGCAGGCTCCTCTCCCGAAAAGCCGGGCTTCCAGCGGCCCTCGCTGCGCCCCGGCAGCGGCACCGCGCAGCGCCCCAGCGCTCCCCGCTCCGCCGGGCACCGGCACCGGCGGCACTGCGGGGGTCACCCGCGGGCAGGGCACCGCCGTTCCCCTCCGCCACCCGCGGGCATCCCGTGACAGCGGTGCCGGCGCTCCCCGCATCCCGCCGGTGCCGCCCCGCCGCGCTCACCGGGCATGAGCCGCCGCCGCCGCCGGAACCGCGGAGCCGCTGACAGCGGCGTCACATCCGCCGGGGCGCGGGGCGGAAGGGGCGGCGCGGCGGGGGCGCGGGTCGTGCGCTCCGCCCGGTGCCGCTCTGTGCCCCGCCGCTGCCGCCCGCTGCCGCCCGGCCCAGCCCCGCAGCCGCCCCCATGGCGCTGGAACAGGCGCAGGTCGATGGCCCCGACCCGCCGCGCCTCTGCGAGCCCGGCCCCGCCGCGCCGCCCGGCAGGTAACGGGGGGCCCGGCGGGGCGGCGGCGGGATGGAGCGGGGATGGAGCGGGGATGGAGCCGCGATGCTGACCCTGACCGATGTCCCCGTTCCTCGCAGCGGGAGCCCGCTCTCCGCCCCGGAGAGCCCCAGCGAGCCCGGGCCCGGCGGGGACGCGGACCCCGCGGGCGCCCCCGGCCCCGGCGGCGATGCGGAGCCCAGGGCGGGCGGCGCGGAGGCCGCGGGGCAGAGCGGAGCGGCGGCCCAGGAGCCCGACGAGGAGGCGGCCCCGGCCCGGCCGTCGCAGAACATCGCGGTGCAGGTGGGTGCAGCCGCCCCGGGGCTCGCGGGGTTCGTGGTGTGCGGGGCCAGGGCCCTGGAGGACAAAGAACTGAATAAGTCGTGACTGAAGGGTAGAACACATCCGTACTTGCAGCTTTACAGCCTCTGCTCTTCTGCTTTGAACAGTCTTCAATTAATCTTTAATTAAAATTCGACCCTAATGAGGCCATACCTGGAGTGCTGTGTCCAGTTCTGGGCTCCTCAGTACAAGAAAGGAGCTGCTGAAGAAGGGTCCAGTGGAGGCTGCGAAGATAATGAGGGGTTTGGAGCATCTCTCCTATAAGGAGAGGCTGCAGGAGCTGGGCCTGGTTGGTCTAGAGAAGACTGAGAGGGGATCCCATTAATGCATATAAATATCCCCAAGGGGTGTCAGAGGATGGTGCCAGATTATTTTTGTTGGTTCCCAGCTATAGGATGAGGAACAATGGCCATAAACTAAAGTGATAAGTTTCATCTCAATATGACAGAGAGCTCCTTTGTCTGGAGGGTGGCAGAGCACTGGAACAGGTCCCTATGGAGGGCCTGGAGTCACTCTCTGGGCACTGCAGGGGCTGATTTCAATCATCTCCCTTCACAGACCGACTTCAAAGCAGCTGATGCGAATGTGAACACGGACCAGGACATCGAGAAGAACTTGGTGGGTATCAAAGCCCTGTGCTCAGATCTGAGCTCTGCCCCTTGGCAAAGGTGCTGGAGCTGTTCTTCCCACTTTTTTGTTGAAATAGAATCATAGAATCATTATGGTTGGAAAAGACCTCCAAGATCATCAAATACCAGCCTTATAGTCCTTAAGCTGTCCTTGTTACAGAAGGATTTTGCTCTCCCCTGCAGGACAAGATGATGTCCGAGCGGGCCTTGCTGAAGGAGCGCTACCAGGAGGTGTTGGACAAACAGAGGCAGGTGGAGAATCAGCTGCAGGTTCAGCTTAAGCAGCTCCAGCAGCGGAGGGAAGAGGAGATGAAAAACCACCAGGTATTTGGTGAAGAACTGTTTTGGTTTACCCTGCCCTGTAATTAATTCTAAAGTCTTTATGGAGAGGCAGGAGAACCTGCAATCCAGATTGTCAGTCTCCTGAGTTTCCTCATAATAATCTATTTATATCTTGACTGGATCTATTAAAAAGAAAGATTTTGTTGTGTAATCTCATTAATTAATTAATTAATAATAATAAAAAAACCCAACAGATTTTAAATCAATTACATTACTTGGTAATTTTCCTCTGTATCTGTGTGATGCTTCTTTTACTGCAGGAGATCTTGAAAGCAATTCAGGATGTTACTATCAAGCGAGAAGAGACTAAGAAAAAGATGGAGAAAGAAAAGAAAGAATTCCTGCAGAAAGAGCAGGATCTCAAAGCTGAAATTGAAAAACTCTGTGAGAAGGGCAGAAGGTATTTGTACGGAAAAGAAAATGTTTATTTTGGGGAAGAAGGTTTTGCTTAACCGTGATATAAACCTGATGGAGGTTTAAACTTTTAAGAAGCAGCGAGTATTTAGTTCAGACCTGTATATGGATGAATTTAAGATAGGCCCTGTATTTGAATTGGCACTTTCATGGAGCCATTCTGTCATGTCATTGAGGTCTGTTTTTTATTCTGAGTGCTCAGCAATGTTTTTGGGTAAAACTCCTCCAGTGATGGCTCCAGGTGCTCAGCCCTTTTCCCCTGAGTGCCCATGGCAGAGCATGTGCTGGGGGAGCAGCACAGCTGCCTGCAGCGAGCCTGGTTCTGTGCCACAGCCTTTGTGCAGTGTCATGAGACAGCAGGATTTGTGCTCCAGGGGCTGTTGGCAGCCCACACACATTGCAGGGAGCCATCCCCAGCCCGTGGTGTGTGGCTGGGCCTGGGGATGTGCTGGGAGGGGGTTTGGTTTGAATGTGGGCCCTGCCCCATTGGGATTCCAGCTGTGCTGCCCCTTTTCTCCCATGCAGGTTGCTGAAGGAGCAGGAGGAGAAGGAAAACAAGATTGCCTCTTTGATTGCAGAGCAGTCTGATGAGAAGTAAGGCTCTTACCCTTCACCTGATTAATGCTGCCCAGTTCCTTCCTGTCATTTTGCCTCAGAGTGAATCCAGTGCTCTTGCTTGGGACAGGGTAGAGACAATGATCCAGCAGTGCTGGCCAGTTACGTGCTCTAGAGGTTTTATCTCCTTTCTCAGCATCAGGGCTCTGGATTAAATCTTCCTTGATCCCAGTCACAAGCAGACTCCTAGATACTTGTGACATAAAGATCCCATAAGATTAGAGTTTGTGCTTGGTGGATTGCCTCAGCTTGTAACTGCTACTTGTGATTGAATTTCAGCTGCCCAGAATTAGGGCAGACCGATTTCCCTGTCTGTTCCCCACAGCTGTCCAGCTCCACTAAACTCTGGCACGCTCAGCTATTTAAAGCTGGGCAGGGATGCTCCAGACCCAGGTGTTCCCAAAGCACAGGTGGAAATGCCCAGCTTTAAACTTCTCTGGGATCAGAACAGTATAGCTCTGCCTGATTCCTAGTTCTTCCTTGATTCCTAGTTCAGATCTTCCCTGGGGTTGGGCTGAATTTTGCTGAGGGGAATTCCCCTCATTTGGCCCAGCGTGTTTGTACTCTGCTTGTTTGTGTGCTCTGGGACAGCTCACTGCTGGGACAGTGACTCACACAGCCCAGGGAGCTGGGGCAGGTGTCACAGTCTGGAGGCTGCTGATCTTCCATGGTTCCAGCCCATCCAGGACTCCTGGGATTGATCCCTGTGCAGCCATTCTGCTGCCTGAGCTAAGGGGAACCATTCTGGTCTGGTCTGGTCTGTTCTGTGTGCAGGCAGCTGTGGGAGATGGAGCTGGACAAGCTGAAGAACCAGCACAATGAAATCAACAGGAACATTCTTGAGGAGACAGAACGGGCCTGGAAAGCAGAGGTGAGCAGCTGACTTCTTCCCTGCTTTGAGATTCCAGATGGTTGATGGACAGTTCTGTGAAATTAGGAGCAGACAAGGCCCAGTCCCACTTTGTGGGATAAAAGAGAAGATGAACAAGTGTCAGTGCAGTGAGCATTAGTGGGAAGCAGTGCCCAGTGCCTGGTCTGGCAGCAGGAAACAGGGGAATACAAAAACTGAGCCTCTCTCTGTAGATCCTGTCTCTGGAGAGCCGGAAGGAGCTGCTGGTGTTGAAACTAGAAGAAGCAGAAAAAGAAGCAGAGCTACACCTCACCTACCTCAAGTAAGTCTGTGTTGTGTCAGAAGTGGCAGGGAGAGTCACTCAGGTGTCCCTGTGTCCCTTCTCCTTTTACTCTGATTATGCTGGAGGTTGGACTGGAATAGTTCAGGATTTCCTGTGGTTTTCTTACTGGATCAATGTGATTCAATAATGTCACACAGCAAAGGTGTGTGGGGCTGTGCTTATGCCCTGTCACTGTTCATCTGCCAGGCTCAGTCAGTGCTGTGACTGTGGTGTCCCTGTGTGTCCCCCAGATCCGTCCCTCTCCTTTGTGGGGTGCCTCACCTGGGGGTGAGCCCTTCCCACCCTGCTGGAGGAGGGGAATTCAGGAGGGTGTGGGGGTTGCTTGCTCCCACTTTGCTGCCAATGAGAGCGCAGTTGCAAGTGGGAAAGTTCAGCTGTGCTTGCAGGTCTGCGCCGCCCACGCTGGAGACCATGAGGCCAAAGCAGGAGTGGGAGATGAGGCTGAACAGGATACGAATGACCAAGCAAAGTGTCCGAGTAAGTTCCTGCTGACCTCTCCCAGCCTACCAGTGAGCAGTTCACACACACACTGAGCAGTTCTTCACACAGTGAGGAGTTCTTTACACACGCAGTGTTTCTCCCTTCAGCTCCTCTTCCATTCTTTTGTGGACCCAAACAGTGCCATTTTAGGCCCTGCCCTGGTTTAGAATGCCCCAGACTTGCTCAGCTTTGATAAATGTGCCCATTTCCTTCTCTCTCTGCTAGGATCAGTTCAACGACCACATCCAGATGGTGAGGAATGGCACAAAGCTGAGCAGCCTCCCCCAGATCCCGACGCCGACGCTGCCTCCTCCACCTTCGGAAGTGAGTTCCTCTCCAGCCCCACAGCTGCCAGGCCCTGGCACAGCCTGCCTGCTGCTGTGCATGTGTGGGATGGCCCATTCCCTGGCTGGGCTTACTGAGAGCAGGGGAAGGGTCTCCTTGATCTCCTTCCCTTTCCAGCAGCCAGTGCCTGCAGTTCCCACCTCGCTGGCTGGAGAAGAGAGTGCTCAGCTCTGCTTCCAGGTGATCTTACTCTAACCAGCCTTTCCCTCTTGCCCTGTTTTTCTTTCTCAGACAGATTTCATGCTGACGGCATTCCAGCCCAGCCCATCCCTGACTCCCCGGCTGCCCTTCCCCATCGGGCCCGTCCCCGTGCCCATGGTCATGCCGAGCGCCGATCCCCGGGCGCTCTCCTTCCCTCTGCTGAACCCCGCCATGTCCAGGCCCAACCAGCCCTCCCCGCCCCTGCCCGCCTCCCAGGGGAGGAGCAGCCCGGTGGTGGCATCGCTGCTGGGCACGCACAGCCCCCACATGGCCCCCGCCGCCTCCATCCCTCCTCCGCCCGGCCTGGGCGCCGTCAGCGTCGCCGCCGAGTTCCACAGGCCCCCCCAGCCCGCTGACAAGCTGGAGAAGCTGCTGGAGAAGCTGCTGACTCGCTTCCCACAGTGCAACAAGTGAGGGGCTGCTGGTGTTTTTTGGGAGCGGGGTCTGGGGGAAGCGAGGCAGGCAAAGGTGGTGGTGTGTCCACATGGCAGGTTTGCCATAGTGCTGGGGATGGATCACTGAGCTTTGCAGGACAGGAGGGATATGTGGGCACAGTCAGGAGCCGCCCAGCCTGGCTCTGGGGGTTCCCTGCTCTTTCCTCAGTGTTTTGGGGAGAGAAGCTCCTCAGCACTCACCTCACTTGGAGGGTGAGCACACAGCTTCCCCCAGGCAGTGGTGGCTGAGGGATGCCAGTCTGTGAGGACTGGGAACTCTTAGCAGGCTGCTGTCCACGCAGGGCCCAGCTGACCAACATCCTGCAGCAGATCAAGACTGCCCGGAGGACCATGGCCGGGCTGACCATGGAGGAGCTGAACCAGCTGGTGGCAGCCAAGCTGGCGGAGCAGCAGGAGCGGGCAGCGGCCGGCACTCAGGTGGGACAGCGTGGGGGCTGCTGGAAGGGGGCCTGGGGAGCAGGAGAGCTGCCCCTGCTCCTGCTGCCCCACAGAGCTTGGGCTGTGTGTCAGGGCCGTCCCCTGGGTTCCCTTTCCTGCTGACTGCAGCGTAACCAGGGAACGCTTTTCCCCGAGGTGACTCGGGGTGACTCCTCTGTCCTTCCTTTCCTCCCTGGCATGTTCTGATGTGTCTCCTCTGCCTTGCTGCAGCCTCTGGGCCGGATCAGGGCCCCCATGTTCTCTGCTCCCCTGCCTCAGATCAGCACACCCATGTTCCTGCCCCCGGCCCAGGTCGCTTACCCAGGAACAGCGTCACACGTAAGGAGTTGGCTTCCCTGGGAGCTGGGAGGGAGGGGAGCCTGCCTGGGACGTGCCTGAAGGAATGAATCCGTGGAGCTGGGAGCTCCCTGGGCTGCTGAGCTGAAGGGGAGGGTTGGGGGCACAGATCCTTTGTGTTCCACATTGGAACAGAGAGACACGAGATGTGATGGTGGCTCTCAGGGCATGCTGGCTGTGGGCAGAGGGGACTGGGCAGCCTGTGGCCTCGGGCTGCAGCTGAATCTGTGATCAGAGCTGTGTGTCTGACTTCCTGCCTTCTTTGTTTCTCTCCCTGCCCATCCCAGACCCCAGCTGCCTGTAAGCTGTGTCTGATGTGCCAGAAGCTTGTGCAGCCCGGTGACCTTCACCCCATGGCCTGCTCACATGTGCTGCACAAGGAGGTGAGTGTGTTCTGCTGCTTAGGGCCTCCTCCTGGTCCTTCCAAGTGACCCTTCCTGAGTCCTTGTTGTCCTGACACCTTGCCAGGAGCAGGGTATGATCAATAAACAGCTTCCCTGCATCCTGTCATCCCATCCTTTACTCTTGGCTGGGTCACCCTGCATGGCTGGCAGGTGGTGGCTTTAGGAACAGGCTGTCCCTGTGTCCCTGAGCCTGTGCTGTGTCTGTGAGGGTTAGATGCTGGAGCAGGACAGTCTGGAAGGATCTGGAACACAGGGTGAGGGGAGAGCTGCCACTGCTGCCCAGGTGTCTGGGCTGGGGATGCCAGACAGGAGCTCTTGGGGAAGAGACTTTCCTATCCCATGGGTCTGGCAGTGTGGGCAACCCCCCCATCCCAGCAGCTCTGGGGCCTCCAGCAGTGGCCCCTCCAGGAAATGGAAACTCCTGTTGAGGAGAGCCTGACAATCCTGCAAGGGTGAGAAGGGCTCCTTCCTCATGGTGACCTTGTGATGGAGGCTGCAAGGAGCAAAGGAAACCATCCCTGAAGCGAGTGCTGTGGACAACAGTGGCACCTTTGGGTTGGGCTAGTGGCTCTTGACTAATTCTCTCTCTTCCAGTGCATCAAATTCTGGGCACAAACCAACACGAATGACACTTGCCCCTTTTGCCCAAGCCTCAAATGACGGCTGCTGGGACAACATGGGCCCCCAGGAGGAGTTGCTGTGAATAGACAGGATCAGTTCTAAGATTTCTACAGTTCTATATTTATACGATCATGTATACACATGTACATTTTTATTATATAGGTAATGTGTGTATAGAAAGTCTGTAAACATACAAATTCATAAATAAAGTGTGTATATTATGCAGTGATTTCCTGCAGCTCTTCATTTTTTAGTCCACAGCCTTGCTGGATTCTTCCAAATGACAATCAGTGTTCCCTGCTTGCTGGGAACTGCCTTAGCCACCTCTTCACCCATCAGCTCCTTTCCTAGGGACATTCCTCACCACCCCCACATCCCTGCCAGCCATCACCTGTTCTTTCCCCTCTTGCCAATTAACAAGTTGCAGATAAAGAGCCAATTTCTCGTGGTCATTTTTTATTTTTTTTTTAATGTCATAATAATTTACTGTGTTAACATTCATTGTTCTTACACAGACACTGGGTTACAGAGTACTGGAGCCTCCAGCGACAGCCCATGGTCCCATCCCATCCTATCCCATCCCATCCCATCCCATCCCCTGCTGCTGTCCTGGGCCCTGGGGAGGGAGCGGATGGACACGGCTGCGCTGCAGCTCAGGATAAACCAACCTGTCCAAATTCCTGCGTTGCCCCCTCCTGTACCTCCTCCTAAAGCACGGGCTGACACGCCAGCCCTGGCTCCATGGATTCTGGTGGGATTGCGAGGTGCTCAGCACCACAGAAAATCTTGCAATGACTCTCTAAAAATCCCCCCCACCCCTTCCTCTGGTCTGTGGCAGGAACTGGGCACTGCTGGCAGCCCCTCTGCCCTGTGGGCAGGGGAGCAGCCCCGGTGCTGCCCCCGCCGCAGGCCGGCTCCTCCGGCGCACGCACACGCTCGCCGCGGGGTTTAAGGCAGTGGTCCACAACAGAGTCTCTGGGGTCCTGGGGGTCCTGGGCAGGCACGAGGGTGGGGGGACAAGGTTGCCCTCTTGCAGGGAGTGGCTGGGTGCGGGTTTGGAGCGAGGCTGGGGCCGGGGCTCGGTGTGAGTGAGCAGGGGCAGTGTGGGGGCTGTTGTGGCAGTGCCCCATGCAAGGGCTGGCTGGTCTCCTACGCTGCCTTTTCTGGCTCCCTTGCTGCTTTCCCAAAGAAACGTGTGGCTGCAGGATTTAGTTAACAGGATTTATGCTCAGTGATTGCTCTGGGTCCTCAGTCTGTCCCTGCCTGACCCGGTGGCTCTGCAGGGCAGGCGCCAGGTCAGCCTGGCGATGCAGGTACCCCCTCTGTTCATGGAGGGGTGATGCCTTTAATTGTGGCAACGTGTTTGAGCTCTTTCCTATCCAGGCTGGAGGCAGAGAAACAAGGGAACACAGCACTACCACTGCCTGCAGGGTCAGGGGTGTCTGCTTTGGGGAAGGGACAATGATCCTGCAGTACGGGGAGGAGGGTTGTCCTCACACACTGGAAAATCCTCGAGGACAGAGGTGCCTCCTGTGCTCAGGGTCCTTTGGACTTGTGAGCCACTGCTCTGCGTGCTCCAGCCCTGCACCCCTCCTCAAGCCAGCTGGGACCCCCTCACCATCACCTGCACCCACCAAACACACGGCTGCAGCGCGAGCCCTGGCCCTGCGTGGTGCCCACAGGGGCCAAGGACTGAGGAGAAGGCTAAAGAGATTAAAAAAACCCCAAAACAAAACAGGACCGACCCCTAACGTTGGAACAGTGGCTTTCAGGGCTAGAATTAAAAATAGAGATATATGGATGTATTGTACAGGTGAGAGGCAGCCGTGGTCTGTACACGTGGGACTGGCTCTGTACACGCTCTCAACGCACAACTGCGCTACCAGTGACACGCTTTGTAAAAAAAATAAAATAAATACAACCATGTGTTTAAAAAAACCAATAAATGCTGCAGTTCCCACAGCTGCTGCCTGTCCCCAGGATGCCAGGGTGTCCCACAGCCTGGCCTGGACGTGTGGAGTGAGCAGAGAGGAGCTGCTGTGCCATGGGATGTGCTGGCAGGGAGGTGGGGGGGATGCAGGGGGGGCTCAGGCTCCCCTATGGCTTTTGAAGGGCTGGGGAAGAGCCAGGGCCAGGGCTGGGAATTTCACTCCTGGCACTGGCTCCTGCGTGGCAGCCACTGCTGATGCTGGAAGCGAGGGCAGGGAGTTTTCCATCCCATGTGACGTGGGGAGAGGATGGGTACCTGTTCCTGCCTGCCCTGGAGAGGGTGGGTACCTGTCCCTGCCTGTCCCAGGAGAGGATGGGTACCTGCTTCTGCCTGTCCCAGGAGGGCACAGGGAGTCTTGGGGCTGGCAGCAGCAGGAGCACGGCTCGGGAAGGCAGGAAAATGCAGGGGAAAGGTCAGAATGAGCTATGTATGGGCAGCAGGGTAGGAGGGAAAGCCCTGTCTGGGCAGCCCAGGCTGGCCCTGCAGGACTGTCTCTGAAAAGCCCAAGGCTGGATGGCTCCAGGATGACCCTGGAGACTGGCTCAGTGCAGGGAGTCACAGGGGAGGCACAGCTGCAGCACAGCTCCCTACAAGAGAGCCTGGGCTGGCAGGTTCCTGGCGGGGCGAGCTGCAGAGGGACGCACAGGGATGGAAGGGGACAGGCAGTGGATGGCTCATCAGCATCACTCCATCAAACCAGGCAAGGCTGGGTGGGAGAGCTTGGTCCTGTCCTGGTGCTGGAGCAGAGAAGCCACCCCCAGCTCCCAGGATGGGGTTGCTGCACTCTCCCCAGCCGCAGGTCCCAGATAAATGGAGACTGGGCCTGCGGCTCCCCTGGCTGCTGGCCCTGACGGACACTGAGTCCCCAGGCCCTGGGCACAGGGTCTGAGCTGCCCACGCTGCCAGCACACCCCGGAGCACAGCCCCTGCCCCGCTGCCTCACCTGCGCCAGCCTCCACCATCACTTCAGCAAGGAGATGTCGTCGGCAAAGTCGTCGTGGTCGCGGCGCAGGCAGCGGAAGCAGCGCCACTGGAACACCATGAGGCAGAGGGGCAGCATGAAGAGGGCGCAGATGGCCGCCATGACGTAGGCGATGGTCATCAGCGTGGACTCGTCCGTCTGCGGGATGTTGTAGCCGCAGTCCTCCATGTTGGAGTGCAGGTGGGGCCCGTCCACCGTGGCCGTCCGGAACTCGTCGTGCACTGTGGGGAGGTGGGGTCTGGTCACTGCCCACCCACACCCCCTCATCCACAGCAATACTGAACAAGTTTGGGCCACAGTAACACACCTAAACAAACCCAGGCTGTACTCTGCATTGTGTACACCAGCCAAACTATATTTAGCTGTTATATTTCAGTTGTTTTGCTGCATATTTTGCTGTTTCTTCAAACGCTGAGGTGTTTTCCTGTATATTTCTTAGTTTAGATCAATGTTTATAACAAGTGCACGAAATAAGCCATTTTCAAGTGTTTTTCTACAACTTGTTGAAATCCTTCAAAACCACTGAAACATAAATTGTGCTAAATCAGAGAAAAAAAGCTAAAAAACAAAATACTGAAATCAAAAGACCCAGAACAAAAGTAAATAATAAAGGTTTAAACAACCACCAATCAAAAACTCGTACAAGATGCGTAAACAACATAAAAGCACCAATCAAAAAATGCGTAACTGCGTTATCTTAAAATACATAATTAAAGCTAAAAGCTAAAAAATAAACCAACTTCTGCATAATCATTTGCTGTCCAAAAGTCCTGTTTCTCCCACACTCCTCCCCCGTCCCAGCTCACCATGGCAGGCGCTGACGGCGAAGCCGATGCGCTTGCGGGCACGGTCGAACACCACGTAGAATCCCTCCATGATCACGGCGCCCATGACGGTGCCAGTGGAGGACTGGGAGATGGCAAACTTGTAGCAGTCGTCCTGAGAGGTGGCCACGTCCTCCACCGGGCGCAGGTATTGCTGCGGGAGGAGAGGAGCCGTCAGGGGAGGCGGCTGTGCCCTCTGCAGCCGGCGCTCCCCGGGGCCAGCGCTCACCTGGGGCAGGATGGTGATCCGGAACGATTGGTTGGTGGCCTCCCCCATCAGGTAGAGGGACAGCACGGGGAAGATGTGCCAGGGGGTGGTGCCGACCTGCCAGCAAACCAGCTGCTCCCCCAGCCAGAAACCGTCTGGGAACTTCTCCGTCTGCCAGAGGGAAAGGGGAGGTGAGTGGGGCCAAGCTGGGCAGGCAGCAGATGTGCCAGCCACACTGCCCACAGCCCTGCCCAGCCCTGGGCCGTGCCCCTGGGGAAGGGATGGGCTCCACTGACCGAAGATGCTGTTTTGATGGATTTCACTGCAGCCTCAAACACCTTCTTTGGCAGCCTGAGGTTGGTGGTGCCGCTGTCCACAATGCTCTTGTCATAGTTGTACTGGGAGGCAGAAGAGGAGGAGTGACCCCGGTGCAGAACCCCAGCCCACTCCCCTCACAGCCTCCTCTGACCCATGGTGGGCACCTCCAGTGCCTGTGGGGCAGCTCCACCACTGCCCACTCACCTCTTTGCAGTCCATGTTCAGGTCCTGCCCGTTGACCTCCAGCTTGACGATGATGACCTCGTAGTACCACTCCTTGCGGATGGGGGTGTACCAGATGTCACCCACGTACAGCGAGCGGTCGATGCCACCGATGATCTGCAGAGGACACAGCACGGTGCTGCCACCCTGTGCTGGCAGTGCCACCAGGGAACCCCCCAGCCACCTGTGGAGTGCTCACCATGCTGCCTCCCACCGAGGCCACAGCCTCTGTCTCGTTGGGAGAGAAGCCTGTCCCGCACAGCTGCAGGGAGAAGATGTTGGGCACCCGTGTCTGCTTCACCAGGGAGTCAAAGAAGGGCTCCAGGCTGTCGTCAGGCTGGTGGGAGGAGAAAGCAGAGGCAGGACAGGGATGTGTCAGTGCTGTCCCTTCTCCAGGAGCTCTCTGCACCCAGGGGAGTTCCCCTTGCCCCAGGGGACAAAAAGGGACAAGGAAAAAGGCAACTGAAGCCTTTTGGTCCTCACATCCAGGAGATGTGAGACACATCCTGTCAGCCAGGACTCACCCGGGCAATCTCAGCATACGCCAGTCCCAGGATCCCTTCCCAGTTGGAGCCGTTGATGAAGAATTTGTCTGACTCTGTGATGGCAGCAATGTTGGCTCTGACAGTGACGTTGGGGCCATGGGGGATGGTGACAAGGTCAGTGCCCAGCTCCCCTTCCCACTTGCCCTGGGTGTAGGGCACGTACACTCCCTTCCGCAGGTCGTGGTAGGTGCTGGACCTGCAATGGCAGCACAGGGATGGGTCAGACCAGCAGGGTTTGTGTGGGTCCAGCTGCTCTAGAGGCCAGGCTGGACCTGGCAGGGTCTGGCCAGACCTCCAGCAAGGAGAAGCAGTGTGCCTGAGTGGCTGTGCAATGTGTCCCCCCAGAATACTCACAGCTGCCGCTGGTAGTATCTCCGGAGGAAGGGGTGTGGTGCTGCTCCCACAGCGAAGTTACTGCTCCCTGTGTCCACCAGGATATTCAGCTGGGGAAGGAAGAAAAGACAGGAAGGCTCATGAGCACAGTGGGACCCTCTTTTGTTGTGCCCAGAGAGGAGAGAAGGAGGTGATGGAGCAGGAGGCAGCGACACCAGGGAGTTGCACAAAAAGCAAACACCATCCAGCACTGTGCAAACAGCACGAGCTCCTCACCCAGCACGGCCCAGCCTCAGCCCCCAAATCCACAGGCAGGTGTCACAGGGCCTGAGAGCAGCAGCAGCAGCAGCACAGGGTGCAGAGGTTCCCCTTGCCAGGAGAGCAGATTTGCTGGCACAGCCGGTGGGAAGGATCGGGCAGCCCCCGCGGATCCCTGCGCCCGCTGATCGCCACCCATATGCTGAGCTCTGCCCCTGATCCATTCCTGCCTGGGCAGGATTACCAGGTTTGGCAAACATCCCACTGGCAGGGCCAGGAGTGGGCCAGCCGGATCCTGCCCTCAGCTGAACCGTGCCTGCAGCACCGGCGGGGAGCAAGGCAGGATGGCTGGGGTGGGATTACTGGGGTGGGATTGCCAGGGTGGGATTACTGGGGTGGGATTGCTGGAGTGGGATTGCTGGAGTGGGATTGCCTGGGTGGGAGTGGGGCTGTCCAAGCCTCCTGGCTGTGCAGGGCAGCAGAGCTCGGGATGAGCCCTCACCCCAGACCCAGGAGCTGCTTCACAGCACCACCCTGGGCAGCAGCTCTGGGGCTTCAGCCCTTAATCTGTGGAGTGAGAGGGAGAGGAAGGAGGTTAATGCGCTTGTGTTAATCGCAGAGCACCGGCTGCAGCTGCCGAGTGCCATCCCTGACAGGGGCTGGCACGTCCTGAGCACCCCAGCTCCATCTCCCTGCCAAGGGGAATGTTTCAGGCCATGGGTAAAGATCAGAGCAGCACGTTCACCCTCCCAGTACCCACCCTGGGCAGGTGCCAGCTCAGCACCCACCACACAGCCCGACCTTCTCCTGGCAACCTGCACCATTCCCAGAGCTGTTCCTGGTTCTGTGGGTGGGTCATTAGAGGCCACCTGCTCCATACAGCTCATCTCCAATCCCCAGAGCTCCCAGAGCAGACTGGTTTCCCTGGAGAAGGACCTGCTGAGCTGTTGCTGCAGGGAGAGGAGGCAGGGAGGGCTTTTACTCTCAGGCTCCGTCCTGCTGAAGGGGTCACGCACAGGACCCACGTGGAGAGGACCCAGATCCTTGAGACTCAGCACAGCCATCCATTCAGGCCAGGATTAACACGTGAACTGGTGAGGCCAAGACATGTGTGGCAGGGACACTGCCTGAAACCTGTCCCTGGAAGTGACAGCCCCTCCAGGCACCTCAGCAGCAGCACTGGCTTTGTGCCACGCGTGTCCCTAGAGCTGTGTGCTGCTCCTGGGCACCAAGCCTGTGTCATCTGTCCCAAAACACTGGCTCCTGCTGCTCTGCTCACCCCTCTCCCCTGTGTGTTTATGAATCAGCCCGTTCTGGGGAGCCAGGGAAACCAACATGCTTGGACACATGGAATGTGTGAGCAATCAGCTGCTGACGGTGACTTGGCAGCACAGCGCGGCTCAGAACCAAAATTAAAGCACAAGGGGATACAGAAACTTCCTTGTCAGCATTGGGAAGGTGAAAAGAAAGGTGAGGAGATGGATCACCATCTCCCTGCTGCGTGCAAGCCTTTGGGAAGGATGCACGCACCTCCCCGGGGCAAACACGCTCCCAATTTCCTGCAGACTCCTTCATATGAATCCTCTCATTCCACAGCAATGCCTGGAGGGATTCTGCTCCAGCACACACACACACACACACACACATGCAGGCACAGGCACCACGTTGCATTTGGAAGCAATCCAAGGCTGGAAGATGCTGCCCAAAAGGGTGGCTGGCTCCGGAGTGCCTGGGAACAGGTGGTTCGCACGGAAATTATCTGGCAGCTGCGACACGTGGCAGGCAGGAGATGATGAAATCACATTCAAAACTAGATTTTAGAAATAATCTCCTCCCTTTTTTTTATTCCCCTAAACACACCCTGCCAGAGCAGGCAGGGACAACACAACAGTGCTCCCAGAGATCCAATTTCCATGGCAATGGTATCATTCCTCTGTCCACATCTTACTCCCATTCCTCTCTCCCACCATGCACACAGAGCACAGCCAGCTCGTGGGGAAGAGCCAGCCTTTATTTCACAGCCTGTGTGGGTGCTGGCTGTTCTGGCAGCACCCAAAAAGTGGTGATGGCAGGCGTGAGGGAATGTGGCCCTGTGCTGGGAGGAATCTGGAGCCTCGATCACCAAGCTTGACCCACAGACTTGCTGCTGGTGACAGCGGGGATCAGGATGAGCACAAAGGGATTTAGCAGCGGGAACCACCCCGATCTCATCAGTAAAAGAGGGGAAGAGCTGGTCACCCTGCGCTGTGTGACCGGCACCTGGCCCCCAGCATTCGCCAGGCACACGGTGCCACACGAGCTGGGCAGCGTGTGAGGGATGCTGACAAAAAGATGGAGCAGGATCAGAGCCTGGTGACGCACCAACGCCTGCTCTGCCGGCCCTGTGGGCTCCCTTTCCATCCAGGCCATCCCGTCTTCCTGCACTTCGCCTCCCCACGCTGCCCCAGCTCCTGCGCAGCGACAAACATCACGAGGTCCCGGGAAAACCGAGCTCTGCAGGGTTTCTGGAGCAGCACGAGGAGCCCGGCAGCAGCGGCGCCCGGGGCTGTGCTGGCAGGAACAGCCGAGCACGGCTTGGCCGTGGGCTCCTCCGTGCCTCATGTGCCGCTCCAGGCGGGCACGGGGCTGTGCAGCCACATCCCACCGCCCTGCCGCCCACAGCCCGCGCAGCTCCAGCGGCATCCTCCGGCTCGGGAGCGGGGATGGAGGCAGGGAGGGACGCAGGGAGGGAGGCAGGGAGGGAGGCAGGGAGAGAGGGAGGGATGGCGGGAGGGAGGGATGGAGGGATGCAGCCCGGCTCGCTCGCACGGAGAGGCACACGCAGCACCGCCCGGAGCGCCCGGGCAGCCCCGGGAGCGCTGCGGTCACCTTCGGCGGGCGCCTGCGGCCAGTTTTAGCCCAAAGCCAGCAGGAAAAGCATCACCGGGGCGATGAGAAGCAGGAATGCCGCCCGGGCCGTGCGGCGAGAGCCACGCGAAGCCATGGTGGCACCCGCAGCGCCTCTGCTCTGCGTCCCGCAGCCCCCGGGAATGCAGGGGATGAGGGAGACGCGGGGGATGCGAGAGATGCGGGCATCCCCTCCCACCTCACCTTCTGCGGGGGGCTGCCCACCGTCATCTCCACGTAGTACCCCTGCCCGGACTTGCCCCGCAGGTTGTCGATCATCTCCACGAAGCTGCCGGTGCTGTCGGGCTCGGTGTCCAGCGGCGCCCGGCGCTGCCGGAGTCCCGACGGCGGGGCCGCGCCGCCCCGCAGCGGCAGCCGGATGCGCGGCGGGGCCGGGAGGGCGCGCAGAGCCCCAGCCACAGCAGCAGCAGCCAGGGCCAGGCGGGCGCCATGGCCGCAGGAAGCCCTCGGGGACGCGGTCAGCGGGGCCCGCAGCGCCCCGCGCCTCGGCGGGGCGGCCGCGCCGGGGCGGGCGGGCGGCGCGGCGGCGGCGGGCATGGCGGCGCGCACGGACCCGCCCCGGAAAGCCCGCCCACCGGCGGAAGCGCTCCCCGAGAGACCCGCCCCGGCCCTGCCCGCTGCCCCCGGCCCTTTGCCGGTGCCCAGCCCCGTCCCCGCCCCGCCGGAACGCACCGGGACACACCGGGACACACCGGGATGCTCCGCGGGGAGGTACCCACGCGTCGCCATGGCAACCGCAGCCCCCGCGGCCCCGCCGCGGTGACGTCATGCATCCCTCCTCCCCGGCGGCCAATCGGATGTCGCGCATCTCCCCGCCGGCCAATGGCGGCGCGGGGCGGGGCCTGGCGCGGCGGCTCCCGCGCTCTCCGCAACGGCGGCACCCGCGGGACGGCGGCGGCGGCGCGGGGCGCGGTGAGCGGCGGGTGGGACGGGCCCACAGCGGCACCGAGCCGGGCCTGGGGCCGGGAGGCTCCTCTCGGTGAGCGGAGGCTGCGGGAAGCGGCCCCGCACCGCGCGGTTCCGGCCTCCTGCCCCACGCGGGGTCCGCCGGATCCTGGCCGTGCGTGGGTCGCGTGGGTGCTGTCGTGGTAAGGGTGCAAACGGATTTTTTCCCTGCTTTTTAAAATACCCTAATGACCAAGCTGTTTGGCCTCCTTGCCAGCCGCGCTTTTTCCGTTCTCCAGGCTGGCGCGGCGGCGGCTGCAGTAAGGCTTCGGTTCTCTTTGCACAGAGCTATGGAACGGGTTTCTGGGTTGGAAGGGACCTGAAAATCACCCAGTTCCACCCGCATGCCATGGGCAGGGACGCCTTCCACTATCCCAGCTTGCTCCAAGCCCCATCCAACCCGGCCTTGAACACTCTCAGGGATGGAGCAGCCACAGCTTCTCTGGGCACCCTGTGCCGGGGTCTCACCACCCTCACAGGGAAGAATTCCCTCCACAGATCTCACCTGAATCCTCCTCTTTTAGTTTGAAGCTGTTCCCCCTTGTCCCCATCTGTTATAGCTGCCCCTCACGCACTGAAAGGTCGCACTAAGGTCTCCCCATATGTGGCGAGGCAGAATCTCCAAGGGAGGAGTGAGCCCATAATTCATCCCTGAGTGCCAACGCCAGGGATGGGAGATGGGGCTGAGATAGTTTTGGGAGAGGAAAATAGGAACAGAAGGCCCCAAGCGAGTTGCCCACATGCAAATGCTCAAACTGGGGACATTTGGGAGGGGGAGTGGTGTGAGTTCTGTGATGCTGGTTTGGTTTGGCTGTCCTGAGAATATCTTCGCCTGGAAGCTGCCAGGATTAGTTGCTACTTCTGAGACTTACTTTACATAAGAGTTACAAAACAGGGCAGGTGGGGACACAGGGAGGTGAGGAGGGCAGTGGTGGCCGTGTCACAGGTGGTGATCCTGCTCTGGGTTATCACTGGGGGTACCTGGCAGGTACCACAACCCCCTGGGTCTCACCAGGAAAGCAGAGAAATGCTTTTTGCATGGAGAATTTAGGAAATTTAGGCTGAAATGTTTGACCTTGACATTGAATCGTGTGTTTGAGCAGCAGTTGTGGTCCCCCAGTGCTTGTGCTGGCCAAATGTGGCCACACAGAGCCGCAGCTGGGGATGTTTGGGGTGAGGTGGGTGAATTCCAACTGCATGGACTGGTGCTGGGTGGGTTGGAAAGGCCCAGGTGTGGCCCTGTGTGGTCTGTGAGTTAAATCACAAAACAATGCTTTGGGAAAGTTGCTTGCTTTCTCTTTCTTCACTTTCTCATTTCAGCTTATTTTTTATCTGGTTAAAAAGTGCCTGAAGCATCTTTCCTGTGGAAACTGGAAGGCCTGGGGGATGTGATTATAGCTTTGTGCCACTTCAGCTCTGCTCCCTGTGCTCCCAGCCCTTGGAGGTGTGTGTGGAAGCATTTTGGTTCAGTTTTGCTGGGTGTGCTGCAGTGGAAGGGCTCTGCCATGTGCTGGGGAGGAGGAATTTTCTTTTCAGTGGGCAGTTGTGACTGTGCTGGTTCCTCCCTGCTGCCAGGTGTGGGATCCATGGCAAGAGCCCTGCGCATCGGGGACCAGCTCATTCTGGAAGAAGAGTACAATGAATCCTACGTTCCTAAGGAGCAAGGTGAGCGTGGCCCATCTTCCCAGGAGCTGGGAGAAGGGATTCAGGCATGCAGGTCACTTCTAGATGTATTCAGAAAACAGGAGTTGGTTTCTGAAGTGGCTGGAGAGGGTAGAATACGTGGATTTTAGCAGAGGCAGAGCTGAATGTCACTTTGCAGTGTCACTCCCCGTGTCCCCAGCCTGCAGAAGGGGCTCTGCAGGCACACAGGACTTTGCTGGTGGCTTTGGGCAGCTTTGTTTAGGGCTCAGGATTTCCCAGTGTGCCCACAGCTTTAGCTGAGGAGGGTGGCTCTGTTGGGTAGGCCAACTTCACAGATTCCTTTTCTGTTTCCCCAGAAATCCGGGATTTTGCACCAACGATTGGGATTGACCCTGACAAGGAGTCAGAGCTGCTGTGGCTGGCCAGGGAGTGCCTGGTGACCCCCCTGCCCCCACAGTGGAAGGCCTGGTGAGAGCTCTGGCACCAGCTGTGCTGGGCATTCCCTGTGACAGGACACAGGGAGGGGCTCCCAGCTAGCAGAGAATTGGGCTAGATGGGGTATCAGGAGCCCAGGGCTTTTTGGGGTGGCAGAAAAAGGGGAAAAACTGTTTGGGAAGCTGATATGAGCATCCTGGGAGAGCTGCTTCCCCACACTGACACATTTTTGGCCTCCTGTGGACATCACACTCCTTTTCCCTGAGCTTCAGGTGCTCAGCAAAGATGTTGTGGCCTGTGCAGCTGTATTTTTAACTCTTTCACCTTTTCCTGCTGTTTTTGCTGTGCAGCCAAGATATTGCTGGTGGTGACATCTATTTCTTCAACTTTGAAAATGGCCTCTCCACGTGGGAGCACCCCTGTGATGAGCACTACAAGCAGCTGGTCATCCGGGAGAGGGAGAAGCTGCTGGCACGGGGCAGCATGAAGAAGGAAAAGAAGGAGAAAAAGGAGAAGAAGGAAAAGAAGGAGAAGAAAGAGAAGAAGAAGGACAAGAAGGAGAAGCAGTTCCTGAAGCAGCTCCCTGTGAGTAGGCTCTGCCTGCAGTGCTTCTGGGGAGGGCTGGGCAGAGGATGGACAAAGTGCCTTGTGACCCCAAACTGGGCAGTAAATCAGCTGGGGTGGGAGCACTGAGCACAGAATCACCTTCAATTTTGGCTGTAGGACACTCTGTAGTAAACACACACTCTTGGTGTGTCTGGGAGTGTTCAGGAGCCATTCAGATGGGAAGCAAAATGTGTGAGTGAATCCAAGCCTGTTTCCTTCCCTGTGCTGTGTGCTGGCTGTGGGGCTCTGAGCAGGGTTGCTCCTGGTCCCGTTCCATGTCAGGAGTGGGAGCTGTGCTGTCCTCCTGTGACCTCCCTGTGCTTCTGCAGCCCCCAGGCTCCCAGCTGGCACCCATCCAGCCTCCCCTGGGCACCCTCTCTCCTCTCCGTGGCCTCACCCCGGCTCCATCCCTGCCCCTTCGTGGCTCCCTCAACCTGGACCTGGGCAATGTGGTGGAGTCCAGCCTCATCCCCAAGGAAGGAACTCTGGTGAGGCTCCCTCTTCTCTGGGAAGTGCACTGCAGAGGTGTGGGGGACACTTCAGTGACAGGGTTTGTGATCTGTCAGTTTTGAAATATTGTGGTGTGTTAAAAAACTGTATTTCTTTTCTCCCTGTATTTCTAGTGGTGAGATTTCTTCTGCTACGTATAGCAGATTGAAAGAATTGTTTCAATAACTGTTGCAGAGGGAAAAAAAGTTTGTTAAGATTTAGTTGGTGTGCAAATGAAGCATGACAAACAACACAGATAATACAATTTAATCAGCTCTTTTCTATTTGAGAATAAAATTAAATTGTCCTGGTGAATGTAAGGTTTACAGCCATGTTGAATGCTTTATTTATTACTAGAAAATGACCTGGAGGTCAATAGAACTTGTTAAATGGCAAGAAATTGATCCTTTAAAGGAAGACAAAGCAAAATATGTGCAAAACAGACATAAACACCTTCAAAAATAAACAAACATGTTAAGTGGTAGGAAAGTGACCTCCCTCCCAGAACCCAGCAGCTGCCCCATGTCTCAGTGGGTCTCTATCTTCCTTTTCCTGTTGTCTGATCTCTCACTTCCCTTTCTTGTGGCCTTCACAGCCTGCAGAGATCCCCAAGCCCAGCAGCCGCAGCAGGAACCTGCTGGGTTTGATCTGTGAAGAGAAAAGTTCCTTGAACGTGGCAGTGCCAGAGAAATGGAAAAATGAAGAGGAAGAAAGTGAAAATGAGGTATTTGTGTGCCCTGGCACACAGTTTTTGTTGTTATAAGCAGAGTGCTGAAGCCTCCTGATGCTCCCCTGGTAATGGCTGTTCCATTTGTCCCTGGGCTTTCATTTGTGCTCTCTTTTCTTTGTGCTGTTTGGTCCCCAAAAGGCATCTGATCCTATTTTCACATGGTAACCTCTATAAATCAACATCTGCCACGGTGTCATTCCAAGATGAATTGGCTGTGGGTGCATTGCCATGGCTCTGCTGCCTAATTTCACTGCTGAGGAACCCCTCCTGTGGCATTGCAGAGGTCAGAACTCAATCTTGGCTTTTTTTTTTTTTTTTTTTTTAATCCTTCAGAGTTTCCATGGGACCTCAAGACTGTTAAAAAACGTGTACCTGGATGTTGAAGACCTGGCAGGCAGCTTTGACTTGGAGGTAAGAGCACGGTGATGGGATGGGCAGGGGAGGCTGCCCAGGTGGGAGAGGAGCTGTGGCACTGCCAGGGGGATGAGTTTCCTGTGTCCCATAGGAGCAGGAACAGCCTGGAGCAGAGTGATGGAGAGGAAGGCACAGCAGCAGGGCTGGGGCTGTGGGGTGGGCCTTGAAGGGAGGTTTTGCTTGGGGTGGTTGTGCTTAGGTAGCTGGGACTTGAGGATTCATCTTTGCACAGGCTGGAGCTTTGCTTCACCCTGAAATAGGAAAAATAGGAAGGTGAAGCAGGCAAGGGGGAAATCTGCTTTTCCAGGGAGCAGCAGGAAAAGGGTCTGGGGTTGGAGGTGCCCCTTGGTGTGGGAGGAAGGCTGGAGGAGGAAGAGGCACTTCCCTCTGCACTGTGTGTGTCAGGGGGTGTGCAGGGAAGGCCCCTTGTCCCTGAGCAGGCTCTGGGGAGAGCAGTGGGGAATGTCCCCATGTCCTGTGGGTGTGCTCTGCCTCTGTCACTTGGTCCCACAGGAATCTTCACGTGGGCTGCACGCGGCCGCTCTCCTGTGGCCACACAAAACTCATTTTTCTTTCTTCTTGCCCTGCTGATAAATCCCGTGGCTGGGACACAGAGCATTCAGTGCAGCCCAGGCCTTGTGCAGAGCTGTGCTTCCCCTCTGCTTCCTTAGCTGGGATCAGGCTTAAGATGACAAGGGCACAATGGGAAGTGCGTTGTAAGCAGCTCTGGTGATTTGGCCCGACTGTTTGTGCTGACATTAATCCTTTCTCACTGCTTTGAAAATCCTATTCCAGTATCTGAAAGGCAAATTAATTTCTTTTAAAGTGTTTTAGAGTATTTCCCTTATCCTTTTCACAGCACAGGAAAATTAAGCTGTAAAGTACTTTGCTGGAGAACCTATTCAGGTGCTGGGCAGGATCTGCAAAGGCTTATGCTAAAGTGGATGTGACAAAGAGAGCCCTGACTCTCTCATCTCCAGACAACAAGCAGCCTGTGGGGGCCCAATTCCTCACTGAAATGTTAATGTCTGCAGGAACAAAGAGCTGTCTTGGCATTTCAGTGCTGCAGGGATGGGCTGGGGATGGGGAATCTATTATGGAATGGCAATTGCTGCCCAACAGCCAGGCTGTTAACCCAGATGGGTGATAGCCTGTCCTGATAAAACAGCAGTGCCCCGACTGGAAAACAGAATTCTTTCGTAGTTCCATGAGGTGGCAGTAGAAAAGCATTCCTCAGCCTGCTCCCGAGCAAAACAGGAGACAAGGATTTGTGCAGCGAGTCCTAAGGGGGAGATCTAAGCAGTAATGGGTGAAATCATTAAAAAACTGGCTTTGTGTAGCCCGTGGTCAGGGTTGAATGGCTGTATCCAAAGGAAATAGGAGGTTTTAGTGCCTTGCTGAGCCAGGATGTTGGGTGGAGTGGAGGCAGCAGCAGACCCAGCTCACAGGGAAGTCTGGAGGAGCAGTGAGTTCGTGGAGCTGGCCAGCAGGAAAAGCAGCAGTGAAGGATCCAACAGCTTGATATTTGGGAATCTGGGCCTGTGAGTTCCCAGAAAAGCTGTTCAGCTGGAGAACTTTCTGCTCTAGGGGTGCCTGTGGTGGGTGGTGACCTGGCCCAGCTTGGGAAGGTGGTGTGGGGAATTCTGCAAGTGGCTGTGTCCCCCCACCTAGGAGGACAGCAAGGAGGAGCAGGAGGAGCGTGGCAGCCCTTCAGCTGGTGCTGCTGCTGCTGCTGGAGCTGCTGGAGCTGCTCCCCAGCCCCATGGGAGCCCTGAGGAGGAGGCTGCCAGCCTGGGAGAGGTGACAGTGGCTCCCTGGCATCCCTGTCCTGCTTGCATGGTGCCTTTGCATGCAGTAGGCAGCTTCTGGTGGGGTGTGTGTGTGTATGTGCAGCTGCTTGGCTTGTTTCTGTTGTTGGTTAAAGTTTAATGCTGATCACTGTAAGTAATGATTTGATAGGCAGGAATTTCAGTTAGTGCCACTCAGGGCAGGTAGAATGTTACAGCTCGTGAAAAGATCAGCCAAAGCCAGTTATGACCCAAGTTATAACTTGTCCTGCTCTGAAATCCATAGGAAATCTATAGTCTGTTGTTGCAGGAGGAAAAGCCTCCCTCCTCCTGCACCTGTGTGTCTGACTGGCACAGTTCCCTCTTCTGCAGAGTTGCATTTGTGATCATCAAAGTGTGATGCTAACAAAAGGTTTGCCTGTAATTGCCATTAAAATAGGATTCTGCCAGCCAGAGAGATTATTCTGGGATATTTTAGTGGCTGAGGTGAACTTGCCTGGAGAGAAGTCCTTTGGTGTGCACTCCACTGCTGGTGTATTGATATATTTTGGTGTGTGTGTGATCAGAATCCTGCTTGGCCTCATTTGGGATATCCTGGGCCCTGCCAGCTCTCCTGGTGGGATGTCCTCAGGAGAACTCTGAAGCAAGTTGTCCAAAAGCAGCATAACTTTTCCCTAATGCCCAGAAAAGGGGAAGCACGAGGGTGACTAAAGAAGTTCCCCTTGCCCAGGAGCCTCGTTGGTGGCTGGGAACCTCTGCTGGACAGGGCCTGTGAGCTGTCAGTACCAGGCAATGCCAGGTGAGGCCCAGAGCTGCCGGATTTTTGGGAATTGGCCAGGGGTTGGACTCCTCTGTCCTCTCCATCCTGCTGGATGCTGGCCCAGCCCCAGGGAGGTCTGGCAGAGCAGTGGCACACTCAGACCATGCTCCCAGAGCACTGCAGCCCTGGGCTGGGAGCTGACAGCGTTCCAGAGGCACTCTGATAAAAATACACTGCTAAAATATGCACTCAGTGTACAGAACACAGCGTGCACAGGATGCAGGGAGTGTTTGACAAGACACCGTGGCATTAATAAAACAGTGAGGACGTGGGACGTGCGAGCAGCTCTGTTTGCATGCTGATGAGGGAGCCTGTCCTGGCTGTCCCCCTCTCCATGGGCAGTGTTGTGGCCTCCCTGCTGCTGGGACAGGCTCTTGAAGCTTTGGGTGACTAAGCTTTAATTCTGGATTATTTTTTCCCCCATCCCTCCTGTGTTAGTCACAGGCTCTTTCTGAGCTCTGAGTGGTGCCTTCAGTCAGTGCCCACTCCCCAGTCTGTCCCACTGGAAGGTGGGATGGTGATCCTGCCTGCTCTCCTCTGCTTGAAATGTCAGGCAGAAGTGAAATGTCCTGTCATGGTCTCTTACAAATTTGCATCTCTCACTGGGCAGATCCAATGTGGAAGCATAAATGGCCCTGCTGTGTGGCATGTGGGGTGCTCACAGGGGCTGGTGGCCTTGCACAGCCACTCTTATCACTGAGACCCTGTGAATAAAAAAGCAACAGATCAAAAAAAGTCAGAGCCCAAGAAATGAATGAGATTGTGTCAGTGGAGTCCTTTGCCTTGGAACAGGACTGTGTGAGAAGTCAAACAGGTCTTGAAGTCACCCAAAGATTTGTGATTTTGCTGCTTGCTGTAGGAGAGCCTGTGCTGTTCCTGACTCCTGCATCCCCCAGAGACAATGCTGGGTCCATAATTGTGTTTGACTTGCTGCCTAGAAGGAGTCTTTAAAATCCAGACATCCTGAAGAAGTGCCAGAGTCTTCCCTGGATTCTGGGGCGGCGTGCCCTCCGTCCCCGGTGCAGATCCCTGGCGATGCTGAGAGCAGCCTGTCTGCCCAGAGCACGGAGCAGCAGCTGCCTGGGCATGGAGTGGTGGACAGAGAAGATGCTGAGGTGGAAGGAGACGCCTCTGCAGCTGAGGAGGTGCCTGAGTCTGAGGGGGAAAGGGGCGCAGCAGGGCCGGAGGTGCCCCAGGCTGCGGCTGCAGAGGGGGATCTGCTGGCCAGCCTGGCTGCCACTGCTGCCACCCTGTCCTGTGCACTAAAGGGGCTGCATGAAGAGAGGGAAGAAGCAGCAGCTGATTCAGAATCAGAGGATGATGGCAAAGTAAGAGAGCTGGCTGTGTGGTTTTGGTGTTGGCTGTTCCCTTGGTCTCGTCAGCCCTGACTCAGGAAAGCTCTTGGGGCACTCTCTGCTTTTCTGTGGAGCCAGTCCCAAGGGCTTTCCTGCTCAGCAGGGCAGTCATTCCTGGGGGGGCACGAGTGCTCTGAATTCCCAGATGGGCATCTCAGGGCTGAGCTGGGCAATCACTCATTCTCCCAAGGAATGAATGCACACACCAAGTGTGGTATTTGCCAAAGCCACCGACAGGCAGAGCCACAATTGTGCCTGTTTGAGCCTGGGAGAGGAGCAGCCCCAGCCTCCTGTGCTGCTGCTGGAGCTCAGCTGAGCCCAGCTGTCTGTGCTGCTTTGTTCTCTCCCTCTCAGGGCCGTGGAAGGTGCTGTGATGGAGCTGTGAGCTCGGGGTGGGGCAGGACAGAGCCCCAGGGCTGGTTCTGGCAGCACAGAACCTCCCAGTGTGGGAGGAGAGCTGGGCTCGCTGCAGGAGCAGGGGCTGGGGCTGGGTGTCACACTCTGGGCTGCCAGAGCAGGACCCCAGCCAGAGCACGGGCTCTGAGGGACCATCTCTCCAGCCTGGCTGCCTTCCTGCTGCTTGGGATGCTTTCTCAGGTTCACTGATGTGTCATGTCTGTAAGAAATGATAAACTACAGAAGCCAGCCTGGAAAACATGCTCTGTCCTGAGGAGCTGAGGGTGTTGCTTTCCCAAACTCTTGTGTGTCTTTGTGCACCTGAGCTGTTCTGCTGGAGTCAGCAGGGCCACAGGGTGTTCCCACCAAGCAGTTCCTGCAGCTGGGAATGGCTGGGGATGCAGGAGCCCTCGCTGCACTTAGGCACAGCAAAGTGGAATTTTAAAGTGCTTTTATGGCTCCTGTGTGGTGGGCTGGGAGGCTCTGAGAGCTGCAGGGACCCTTGCAGATGGAGAGGAGGCAAGTGCCTTTTATCAGGGATGTTTGAAGAGCACTTCTTTGCCCTCCCCAGCCCTCCTGTGAAGTGGTGTTTTGTGCTTGTCCTGTGGGTCACACATCCTTGCTGTGTTCCCCATGATGTTCAGTCACCTTTTCTTCCCTGAGAGAGGCCAGGCCTGTGTTTCCAGTAGCAGCTGCTGTGTTGGGAATGCCCAGCTGAGGCTGCAGGGGTAGGACATTACAGGCTGTAATGTGTTTTTCCTCCCAGCTTTCAAAGGCATCCAGGGCCAGTGGCTGTGAGCAGGACTTGCCTGTCTCCAGGTGCTCTGACCAGGATGTGGTTCAGCCTGTGGTGAGTCACCAAAAGCTCCTTTTTCCTTGGCTGTGGCTTCAGGCTCCTGTGGGATGGTGCAATGCCCCCCTGTCACAGTGCCCTCACAGCTGAGTGTGGCACAGGGCAGCAGTGCCACCTGCACCTCGCAGACTGGGGCTGGGGGTGAGCTAATATCCATGGAAAAGTAGGTCACACAGAGCTGAGAGTGTACTTGGATAATTGCAAAGAGGCAAATAACAAGCAGAATAAGAACTGTGCTTTCAGGGCTCAGCAGCTTTTGCTGGGGGGGGTGTGTGGCTGGAGGGTCCCCAGGCAGGAGGGGAGGGCGGCCCTGGCTTGGGGGGAGATGCCCATCAGCATCTCTTCATCTCCACAGGAAGCTGCCACTGCCATCTGCCAGTGGGAGCAGAGGCAGTGTGGCCAGCAAATGGCTGAGAATATCATTATTTAGTGCCTTGGTATGAGCCTGTGCTGGCAAGTGGCTCTGCCTGGTGTGAACAGGGCCCCCAGGCTGCCAGGGGGATTGTCCCCAAGGGGAATAATAACCCAAAGAAATCCCTGCAAGTGTGCAGCAGTATCACAAAGGGGACAGGAGAGGCAGGGGGAGATGTGCCCCCTTTGGATGTTCCTTGTGCCACCCTCTCCTGCTAAGGTTGGTGGCATGGGGGGTGCACTGGGAGGGTGGCAGTGCCCTCCCTGTGTGGCACTGGTGTCCCTTGGTCCCACAGGGAAGGGAAATGCTGCTGAGCTGCTGTCAGTGGGGTGATGAGTGGGGATTCTGAGTGTGTTGGGATATTGGTCTCAGCATCTCTGGTTGTTCCTCAGAACTGACCCTTCCTGCTTTCTGTTTCAGAGCTTGGACTGGAAGAGCCAGCAGTCTGAGGAGGTTCTGGATGTGGGGACTGTGTCTCCTGATTTGGACAGCCCTGAGAGCAAGGTCAGTGAACAGGCAGGTGGAGTCCTGTGCTGGGATGCTGTCAGTGAAGGCTTTGCAGTGGTGAACAGGGGTTGGTGTGTGTGAAGTCTCAGGGGTACAGCAGCACCCCCAGGGCATTGTTTGTTCTGCAGGGAGGAGGTGCAGGTGGCTACACAGAACATAAACCCAGAGCAGAGGTGGCTGGAGGGCTGTACACAGCCAGGCTGCCCTGGCTGCTCCCCCTGCCCCAATAGGAGAGCCAAGAAATGGCTTTCCTGGGGAATGGAGGAAGTAGAGACTATTTCCCTTTCTTCTTTTGTGAGTATATTTGTCCTTTTCTTCCTCTTAAGCAGATGGGAAGGATTTGTGTGGCAGAACACGATAGAATCAATGGGAAGAAAAGGAGGTTAACTCCCTCTGACAGATTTTGGTAGAGGGAAGCTTATTTTTAAGCATTTGGTTGTCTTGCCTGCTTTAATGCAGGGGGAAAGGGGCTCCTTTCAGTGAGTCTGTGGCACATGGAGTGTACGTGTGCCAGCCTGGGATGCAGCACTGGTCAGGCAGCTCTGCCTGAAGATTGCTGTGCATCTCTGCTTTATCCTTGTCTTCTCAGCATGGATCTGAGCTGGCTTGCTCAGCCCCATGTTCCTCTGGAGCCCTCCTGCTCCAGCTCTGTGTTGGTTGGAGGCAGGGTCCAGGATCCGGCTGGGGTCACTCAGCCTTGTCCTGATTGTGAGCAGACCCTGAGTGGCAAAATCCCCACCTGTCCAGCAGAGAGGAGCAATCCTGTTTGCAGGGTTGTGTCTGGAGAATACACCTGTCCTCTTGTGCCTAATAATGAGCATAATCAGATGTGAAGGGAAAACAAAACACATGCCTGCTGTGCTCCCCCTCTCCCTCCCGCAGCGCAGGCACTGTGCATGCAAATGCTGCTTGGAGCAGCCACGTTTGGGTTTATTGCAGCCCTGTTTGGGGAGAGGAGGGTGTGAAATGGTGCTCCCTGCAGAACTGCAGCTGCTCTTTTGTGTCTGTGCACAGAGGCTCGGCTGGAATGGCTCGGGCTTGGAGGAATGTGAGGAGCTTGCCTTGCTTTGAATGTATTGGCAAAATATTCTGTGGTTAAAAAAAAAAAAAAATAAAGGACACCTCTGGCAGCTCTGTGAGCACAGAGTTGGAGGGGTTTGTTGGTGTGTTTTGGCAGGAGCTGTGGTGGCTGCAGAGGCTCTGTGGGACCTGGGAGAGGGGAGGCTGCTCCTCCCTTTCCCTTTCCCTTTGCCTTTGCCTTTGCCTTTGCCTTTGCCTTTGCCTTTGCCTTTGCCTTTGCCTTTGCCTTTGCCTTTGCCTTTGCCTTTCCCTTTGCCTTTGCCTTTGCCTTTCCCTTTCCCTTTCCCTTTCCCTTTCCCTTCCCTGGGATTGGAAGATGCAGAGCTGTGGAGTCACAGAATGTCCCAAGTTGGAGGGAACCCACAAATATCATCCAACTCTAACTCCTGGCCCCACACAGACACCCCAAAACCCCACCCTGTCCCTGACAGTGTTCTCCACATGCTCCTGGAGCTCTGGCAGCCTCGGGGCTGTGCCCATTCCCTGGGGAGCCTGGGCAGTGCCTGCCCCTCTGGAAAGGCAAACCTGTCCCAAGTGCTCAGTGCTGGCACCTTGCAGTGTGATCTGAGCTGATGTGAGGTGGTCCCTTGGGGTCTGGGCTGTGCAGGGGGAGGAGGTGGCCCATTGTCTGTCATCCCTGTGTTCACACAGCTGGTTCTGTGGCTGGAGCATGTGAAGTGTCCTCGGGGGATGCAGCTGGGTGGAAAACAGAGCTGCTGGGGTTCAGGGGCTGCTGGGGCAGCAGGAGGGGCAAGGAGCTGAGAATTCCATGGACAAGGCTTAAACCCTGCCCTTGTTCCCTGCAGATGGGGGCTGCTTTCACCTTCCCAAGGTGCCCAGAGGCTCCTGCAGGGATGTTCCTGGGAGGGGCTGCCCTGGTGGGCAGAGGGGCAGCAGGAGCCCTGTGCCTGAGCTCAGAGGAGTTTGCTGTGAGCATCACCCTCTTTCCAGGATGAGCTCCTTCCCCATTTGTCTGGCTCATCCCGTTCCCAGGCAGAGCTGACAGAGCCCATTTGGAGCCAGGAAACATTTGCTGAGCTCCTCAGATCTGGGGAATTGGAGTCATCACTTACAGGGGCAGGAGGGGCTGGGGGCTCTGCCCAGGCTGATGTGATGGAAGGTGACAGCACTTGCAGGGAATCCTTCTGCCATTTGCTCCACTGAACATTTGCATAAATTACTGTGGATTTAATTCTGCCTTGTTTTGGCCCTGCTCCACACACAGCTCACCTGCTGGGGTCCCCAAAAATGTATGAATGGCCCCCCCTGCTTCCTGTGGGGCTGGCAGGTGAGGAGGGAAGTCCTTCCTCTCCTCAGGTGTCCCTGCTGCAGGGACAGAGGGGTCTGGGAGCTGGCAGGTGGGGAAAAGAGCAGCTGATTATTTCACATTCAGATATTTTCTGTTCATATTTCAAGTATTTACTATGCCATAAATGAGCCAAACTGAATGCTCAGTGTGCTGCCAAGGGGGCTGGGCTGCTGATTTATCCTGGAGTCAGCAGTCCCTGATCTGGTGGCTCTGCAGCCCATCACACCCTGCCCTAGAAGCTGCATGGGAGGCAGGACTGAGTCCTGCTGTGATTTTTGGTCCCACACAATACATCCTTTCCTTCATTGCCACAGCACTTTGTGTGTGTGACATTTCACTTTTAGGAGATTTCTCTCCTGTGCTTTCCAGGGAGTTCAGTGTGACTTGGGATTTAAAATGACCTTCAGGAAAGAAAAGCCAAACCTGTGTCCCAAGTTCCTAGTGCTGGCAGGGAGTTCATCTCTTATCCCAAGAAAGCTGAGCTCCCAGGCCTCCCCTCGTGCTTCTGGAAGGATTCCTGGGATGGTTGGAGACCCTTGGACACCCTCAGGAGAGGAGCCTGGCACATCCAACGTCCTGGAACAGGCTGTGGCTGCCATGTGGCCCAGCTGGTTCCATGGACCTTCAGCAGAACTCCCTTGAGGTCTTTGATGGTGGAGAGCCACAAACTCCTTAAAAGCCTGTTTGCTTTTATCTGCAGGAGCTGGGAGAAGAGGAAAAAGACCAAAGCAAAGCCAGTGTAGAGGAGGAGCAAAGGGAAAGAGGAGGAGCTGCTGAGAGGTATGGTACAAACAGAGGCACAGGGGAGGTGTGGGCAGCTCCAGCTCCTGCCTTTCCTGCCCTGCCCTCCCTGCTGAGCTCCCTGCAGCCTGTCCAGGTGTGCCCTGCACTGCACAGCACCCCCAGGTGCTGCAGCCTCTCCCACTAAACCTCTCGCTTCTCCTGCTGCCTCCTTAGCCCTGTCTCAGCAGGCTTCAGCTTCTGCCTGGGTAGGCAGTGAAAGTGCCTGCCCACCCTTCCCCTGGGGCTGCCCCAGCTGTGCCTCTGGCCTCTGCCTCCCTGACAGCTCCCTCTGCTCTTGCCAGGATGGTCTGACCTGGTAATGCTGTGTGCTGGGCTGGCAAACAGGGCAGGTGTGGCCACTGGCCACTGCCTGACCTTACTGGTCCTGCTGGGCTGAGCCTGCAGCTAAAGGCTCTCAGGTGTCTGTTCCTGATGCCAGGAGAGTCCAGCTGTGATGGGAGCAGTTCTCTTCCTTCCACAGAGGTGGCTTTGGCCAGGTGTGAGCACTAAGCTGTTTTATATGCTGGTGTGTGCACAGATCACCAGCTGCTGCCCCAGCAGCAGTGCTGGCTTCAGACCCCAGTACCACGAGCACTGGGCTGTCTAGGGCAGCTGTTCTCAGCCTCTTTGTGGGGATTTGTTTGGAGCAGTGTGGATGCTGTTCTGAGCAGTGAGCTCTGTGCTCCCTCGAGCTCCTCCTCCCAGGAGAGCCCCGGCCTGGCATTTACAGATGAGTCGTGTCAAAGCTCTTGGCTCCACGCAGAGTTACACGTTCTCCAGGGCACTGGGAACCAAGGAGCTGCTGCCCGTGCCAGGAAAATGCGTGAGCAGAAGCTGCAGTCCATTTTAATGGCTGGCTTTGTGGGATTTGCAGCCTTGTTCTTGGAGGAGCTGTTCGTGTGAGGGTCTCCAAAAACGTGTTCTGCCCACAGGAATTGTCTCCTTATCACTTGGTTCCTGCTTCCCAGCTGAGCATCCTCTCTTTCTCTCTGCCTGTGAAGCTGCTCGTGCTTGCCTTGTCTCTCCTCTCTGTGCTTCTGAGATGAAGTAGGACTGTAGGTACAAGCATGCCTGCCAACACTTCCATCTGTAATTTGGACAGCAGTGTGAGTATGGCTGATAGGGCTGGCACACCTTGGGGACGTTCTCAAGGGCCTGCAAAGAGTGGGATAACCCAGGGAAGAGATGTATCCATTATGATATGATACCCATTGCACCCTCAGCTGCCTGTTAGTCTGAAATGCCACGGTGGGAATGGTGTGGAGCTGCTGTGGCTCTGGCAGCCCCGTGTTGGCCAGGCAGGTCCTGTTGGCAGGCATGGCTGGGTGCCCACCTGTGTCACCTGCACGTCCTTGTCCACCTGTGGCAGCTGCTTGATCTGACCTGAGCTAATCTGACCTTCTGTCCCCTCTTTTGTGCTGCCAAGTGAGAGGGCTCTCAGTGCTTGTGAGACACCAGTGGAGCGTTTTGGGTTAGAAAATCCCGATGGGGCGGAGCTGGAGGAGGGAGCCCTGCACAGCCTGGAGGATCCAGAGGAGATTCCTGCCCCACAGAACGTGTAAGGGCTTGGTGTCAGTCCCTGCTGGTGTGGCTGTGACAGCTTTTGTCCCTTTGTCCCCTGGAGCTGGCAGTGAAGTGGGAGCTGCAGTTTTTGGTTTTTGGTTTTTTTGGGCGCAGTGCTGCTCCAGCAGCTCAGTGTGCACATGGCAGCAGCTGCTCCCTGCCAGAGTGCCAATGAACAGCCTGTGCTGGGCAGGGCAGGGCCAGAGCAGCAGCTCTGTGCCTCAGGACTGTGGGGTGAGGGAGAGCTGTTTCCTTTGTCTTTGGGAAAGCCTTCCCTGTGCTGAGGCTGCAGCTTCGCCCTCCCTGAGAAACAATTCACACAGAACTTGCTGAGTGATGCTGAGCTGGGGGAGAAGGCAGAAACCCATCAATTCACCCCGTTTTACAGCCACTGGGCACGTTGGAGGCATGGAAATACTGAGGTCAGAGTTCAGCTCCTGCCCAAGGCACTGTTCTGTGCTGCTCCACGGGTGCTGGGTGTGGATTCCTACCTGCAGCTCCCTGAGACTCAGGAGCTCAGTGGATGTGAGTGTGCTGACTCTGCATTCCCTGTCAAATGACACATCAGCAGATGCAGCTGCAAAAATTAGGCAGCAAGTCTCTGGGGACAGGGTGGTGGGGAAGGAATCTCTGTTCTGAGAGGAGCTGTGGTGCTGTGTGAATGTGTGTGTGCTGCTGGCTCTCCTTTTAAAGAGCAAAATCTGGGGCAAAAGGACCAACGTGATAACCAGGTGGAAGTGGCTGAATTGCTCTGCAGAGCAGCCTGATAAAGGACACCTGCTGTTATGGGGGGGCACCAGTGAAGGGGGATTGTTCCAGAACCCCACTTCCTTCCTCTGTCTTGCTCTTTTTGCTAATGGCTGCAGAAATGACCTTTTCTCTCCTGACTCGAGGCTGAATAACTGGGGCTGTTATTTCCCTGATTCCTGGCACAAGTCCCTCTGCCTTGCACTGCCAGTCTCACAGCATGGTGAGACCTTCCTGCTCCAGCCCTCACTAGCAAAGAACAAAAATCTTTCTTCCTAGTCTAATCTCAATTTTCCCCTCCTTCCCCTTTAGCTTCTCTCAGACCTTATAATTTTGCTGCTGTCTGCCTGAAAAAAAAAAAAAAACAAACTTAATTAGAACCAGATTGGGTTTGAATTTTTGGAGTGCTGGGGGCTTTCTGTTGCCTGGAGCTGGCAAATTCCCAGCACACTTTAGGTTGCAATTGCAGAAAAATACCTGGTCCATGAGAAGCACCAATCCCTGGGCTGGGAGCAGGTACTGATGGCATCTGCTCCTGTGCCTGGCAGCCTGGCCAGGGCTTTTCATCAAGTGAGATTTTATTGACCTCACAAGGTGAGCTCTGGTAGGTCAAAATTGGAGTTATTTAGGCCTAAAGTGCAGCTGGGGCTGGGTTCAGTATTTTCTGGGAGTCACCAAGAGGATCCACCAGTGGTCCTGAGGGTCCAGCAGTGAAGCTTTTGGAGTGGGTGGCTCTGAGATTTTTGGAGCTGAGGTTCCTGTTCCTTTTACATTACTCTGTTTTCTGTCACCCTTTTGCTAAAGGAGTTTTTTCTCTTTGGTAGGCACCCTGAGAAGGAAATCGAGCAGCTCTTGAACCAGCCTAAGGATGAATTCCTGGAAGAAATAGTCAAGGAGGTGGAGACAGAGCTGGAGCAAGAGGAAATAGATTTATTTCAAGCAAAGGAGGAGAAAATTCAGCAATTCCAAGAGGAGATGAGGCAGGAGGAGGAAGCTGAAAAGCTTCATCAGCAAAAAGAAAAACCCCTCAGGTAGTTTCCTTTTTTACTCCATCTCCTCCAAGCCTTTCCAAGGTGGGATTTCATTGCTGCTGGCCACACTTGTGTTGCTGTAGCCACCACCTGGGAAGTGATGCTGGGGGAAAGGAGCAAGATCAGGGCTCTCAGGGAGGAGGAGGAGGAGGAGGAAGGGCAGTCTTTGGCACAGACAGTTGTGTGTGTGAGGATCTGCAAACCCTGGGGTGGGAAGTGCCCCACTGGCAGCTCAGGAAAGGCCCTCCCAGCCTGCCAGGAGTGGCAGGAGAGCATCCTGCAGGATGAGCTGTGATCCCACACACACACACAGAGCTGTCAGCTGTGGTTAACCTGGGAGGAGTTTCCAGCTCAGTGCTTGGAGCTCTCCCACCTGGCAGATGTTCAAATCCTGGGCTAAATGTGGGAACAGGGCTGCAAATGGGGCCTTGGAGGAGATGAGGGTACCCCAGAGGAGCTATCTGGAGTTCTGGTAGGGGGTGTTTCACAGAGGGGCTTCCAGGCAAGGCTTCCAGCAATAGGGCAGGGGAAGCAGGGTGTGAGAGCAGTGCAGGGGTGGGACAGCACTGGGAGCTGTGTCCTTTCCCTGGGGGAATTCTTCTCTTGAGGCTTCTGTATTATCTTGCTGGACTTGATGCTTATGTTCTGAGCAGCCAGAAACAGCATCCTGACATGAAACATGTGGGGATGCAGTCTTGTGAAGGAAGATACAGAAATGGCACCTGAAGGGGAAAACAAAAAAGTGTAGGGAAAGGTATAATATGGAAATATAGAGCTTCCAGATGTGCTGATGCATCCAGGTACTTTGCCTGGGAGCCTGCATCCATTTAATGAGAGTTGATTTCACTTACCTGCAAAAAAAAAAAAAAAAAAAAAAAAAAGAACAAAAACAACCCCAAAGAAGTGTAAACTATGATGATATAGCAAGTTTTAAACCCACACTGCTCAGGTTTGATGCTGGGGCTGCATCTCCTGTGTCAGCAGCAGGTCCTGCAGGTGTGGGGGGAAATGAATATGTCACCACAGCCAGAGATTCCCAGCTGAGCTGTAGCCCTTGGTGAGGGGACTGGGAGATACTGAAACCTCCTGAACCTCTTTTCTTCCTTTTTGCTTTCTGTCTCAGCACTCCAGAAGAAGATTTGGCAAAATCTGAGCAGGAAGAGGAAGAGTTGCTTGTCAGGGAGGAAAAAGCTGAGAGGCTTGAAAAGCTGAGAGCCCAAATCAACTCAGAGATGGAGGCAGAGGAGGAGAGGATGAGGTGAGAGGCTCTGCTGCCATTCCTGGGGGTATGAGGGGCTGGTTTGGGAGGGAAGGGTTGGGCACAGCCCCAGCAGTGCTCAGAGGGAGGTCCTGAGCCCTGTCTGACCAGCGTGGATCCCGACTGCTGTGCTCTCCTCCCAAACCTGCCAGGGCAGAGCAGGAGGCCAGGCTGCAGAAGCTGAGGGAAGAGTGGGAATCCCAGCAGCTGGTGGAGAAGGAGAGCCTGGAGAGGAAGCAGCAGCTTGCCTTGGAGGAAATGAAGCTGGCAGCAGAGGAGGCACGGCAGAAGGAGATGAGTGAGCTGGAGGAGGAGAAGGAGCAGTTCCTGAGCGAGCTCAGGGACAGGTTGGACAGGGAGAAGAAGAAGGTGAGATTTTACTGCCAGGCAGGGCTGTTCCTGCTCAGCTGGCTGGCATGGCAGTGTGGGGATGAACTCACACGTGCAGTGTGCAGTGCTTCAGTGACAGCTCACTCAGCACTGGGGCAGATGGAGGCACAGGGAGCTGTGCAGGAGAACTCCCCCAGTTGCTACAGTGGTGATTAACTAACAATTATTTCAATGGCCACTCTGCCTCTGAAGACAAGATAAGGATCACAGTGTGTCTGGCTGAGCTAAACCCAGCCCTGTTATCAGATCTGAACTAAACTGAGCCACTTTATCAGCTCCTCTCTGGCTGCTGCAGGGAGCTGGGGAGCCCCTCAGTGGGGCAGTTCCCAGTCCCTCCTGCACAGCATGACAGGGATTCATTGAGATCCCTGCCAGGGAAAGCACAGAGAGAGTAAAGGCACCTTGTGGTGATCCCCTTTGGAAGGGGAGTGAGTGCTGTGCCTTTTGATGCTTTTGGATAGAATTTAATTGCAAATGCACCTTGTTCCCACACGCAGAGGTTTCCCAGCAGTGTTTTGCTGTGTTTCCACAGGCAGCAGAGGAGCTGGAAGAACAGTTTGCCAGTGAACTCCAGCAGCTGAAGTCTGCAGCAGAAGAGAGGCACCGTGAGGTGAGGATGGTGTCCTTAGAATGGAAATTGTTGTTTTTGGTTTTTTTTTTTCCTCACGCTGTCACCAAAGGTGGCAAGGGAGGGTGGCATTAATTTGGTTTTCTCTGCCTAGCTGTGGTTCTGGTCTGGCTCAGTGTTTGGCCATGCTCCAGGCAGGGGCTGTGCCATGCTCTGTGGAGGGCATGGGATGGATCCTGGTGCAGAGGCTGAGTCTCTGTGGTGCCTCTCCTGGCAGGTCATTTGCAGCCTGCAGGCCCAGCTGGCAGAGGCACAGAGCAGCCAGGAGGCCCAGCTGCGTGAGGAGCTGCAGAGGGCAGAGCAGGAGGTGCAGCACAAAGCCCTGAAAGTGAAGGAATACGAACGTGAGGTGAGCATTGGTTTGTGCTGGAGGCTCTGCAGGCTCTCCCCTCAAACGTGGGGTGAGCTCTGAGTGCCTCAGGGGGAAGGACATCCCTCACACCCCACCCCAGCGGGGTGAAGCCTTTGTGCTCCCCGGGACACAGCCCCTGACTGCACCCTGGGCTCGGGCTCCGGAGGGAGGCTGATTTTTGGGAGGCCACTGCAGTGCAGTGCTGCAGCTGAGGGAAAGCTCTGTGCCTGTGCCCCTGCAGCTCAGCGAGCTGATGAGCGACAAGAGGCGGGAGGTGGAGAAGGAGCACGAGAGGAGGATGGAGAGGCTGCGGGAGCAGCACCGCGAGGCGCTGGCGCGGGTCCAGGAGCAGTACGAGCAGGAGGTGCTGCCCTGCCTGTGCTGGGCGGCTTTGCAGTGAGTGCTGCACGTCTGTGCTGCATTGCTGCAGGGCCCTGTGCCTCACAGAGGTGTTTCCCTGTGTGCTGGCCGGGCAGGAGCAGAGGCAGAGGGCAGAGCTGCTGGAGGGGCTGCGGGCAGAGGCGGCGCGGCTGCGGCAGCTCCACGAGGGCGAGGTGAAGGGGCTGCAGGCAGAGCTGGAGGGGAGGCTGAGCGCCCTGCAGCACAGGCACAGGGAGAAGGTGAGCAGCAGGCTGTGCCTCTGGGCCCTGGAATCCTGAGGGGTGGCCTGGAGGCTCCCCAGCTTGTCCCCCTGCCACCCTGCACAGCCCAGACACGAGTGGCAGGTCACGCTTGCCAAGTTGTGTTTTCCTGGTGGGGAAGAGGCTTGTGCCATTCTCCTTAACTGAGTTCCCTGTGCAGGAAAGGAAGCTCCAGGATTCAGAGAAGGAGCTTGAAATGCGCATGAAGAGCATCCAAGCCAGATCAGAGCAGCTCCTCAGCCAGGTGAGTGGGCCTGGTGGGCTCACAGACCTGATCCGTGCCCATCCTTCAGCTGCTTCCTCATGGGGAGCAGAGCAAAGCTCAGCCAGAGCTTCTGCTGCCATCCCACGGAGAGGTAAAACTTTGTCACAAGTCACAGCAGGGCTGAGCATTCCTGGTGTTTGCTGTGGAAGTCTCTGAGCTCCGGGTTTGCTCAGTGCTTTGGGAGGCAGTGAGTGGCCGTGAGAGGGGTCATAAAGCAATCTTGTGTATTTTGGAATGGTCTTGAGATTCAGGCCTGAGTCCTGGCTCTGACACTCCCCTGCCTTCTCTCCTGTCACAGGAGGAGTCCCTGCAAAGGAGGAGGCAGCTGCTGCTGGATGAGGAGGAACAGATGCAGCTTGAAAGAAAGGTATGGACACCTGAGGGCAGCCCTTAGAACTGGGGCTTTAGGGACACCAAGTTCTGGGAGGTGGGTTAGTTCTGAGCTCCCCAAAGAGGAGAGGCAGCCCTGTTCTCCCAGGAGTGGTGTGTGGTTCTGTAGCCCTGGGACCCTGTGAGCTGTGAGCCCCTTGTTTTGCTCTCGGGGAAATGACTGTGAGGGGTTTTCTGGGTTTTCTCCTAGGAAGCTGCTCTAGCCTCTCAGCTGCGCCTGGAGGAGAGCAGGAAGGAGCATTCCAGCCTCCTGGAATCTGTCAGGCAGCTGAGGAAGACCCTGGAGGAGCTGCAGGACCAGAAGGCTGAGCTGGAGGCCCAGGTGGATTTGCTGCAGAGCCGGAGCCAGAGGCTGCAGAAACGCATTGGGTGTGTGCGAGAAATTTCCTCTAATACCAAAAAATCTGCCCTGGGACCCTGACCTCTCTAACCAAACCCTGACCTCTGAGCTCTGTGTTCCTTCACAATCCTGAGGTGCCCATGGAGGGCACAGAGTTGCTGGGGGCTGGTTCCAGATATTTTATTAACTCAGGGTGTGAATTTGAATTTGCTCCTTCACCTCTGCACATCAGGGTCGTTTGTCTCCTCCACTCCTGCCTTGGGAGGTTAATGAGATGCTGTGAGAGGGGCACTGAAATGCACAGAGGTTTTACTCAGGTGGCTGAGCTGCTGAGGAAGGGTGGGCAGCAGTTTCCCTGCCCAGCCAGGGCTTACACTTGGGGTAACACCACAGGGCCAGCCCTGGTGGTGTCTTGCACACCTGCAGCCCTTCCCCAGCTAGAATCTAGAGGTCACTCTGGACACCACTGCAGGCTAATCCAGTGCCTCTGCTGTTGCTTTTTCCTGTGTCAGAGAGCTGGAGGAAGCAATCAGGAGCAAGCAGGAGGCTCTGAAAGAACTGGAGGCAGAAGAAAGTGTGGAATCTCCAAGAAAGAAAGCTGAGCTCCGTGTTGAAGACCTGAGAGAAACTCCTCAAGCTGTGAGTAAAGCAGCCTGTGAAGGTGTTTGCCTTGTGAGATCTGAGGCTGAAACTCCCTTGAAAATCCCAGCATTTGTTCCTTCTGTGTGAAATCATTTGAGATGCAGAGATGGATTTCTCTTTGCTGGTGTGTTCAGTAGTATTTGCAGATGTCTGCCTATTATTAGTGGGTGGAGAGAAGTGTGGGATACTCAAATCAAAAGCAGGGCTTGTGTTGGGATAGAAATGTCTTTGTTACCTTCAAAAGTCACACCAAGAACACCCTGGTGCTGGGTTTGGATCTGGGCTGTGCCATGGTGATGTCATTCCAAGCTTTTGCTCCTCATTGGA
Organism: Muscicapa striata striata; assembly: GCA_030060385.1. NCBI lineage: Eukaryota > Metazoa > Chordata > Aves > Passeriformes > Muscicapidae > Muscicapa > Muscicapa striata. Next base: position 892,299 of record JAREIS010000122.1, read on the forward strand.
TTCTTAGGGGGCCCTGGGCTTCTATTTCCCCCACACCCACATCTTAGTTTTTGCAACGTGTCACCCTCTCAGCACACATCCAGAGATCCTTCCCCAGCCTCCCAGAGCCCCGAGGAGAGCGAGCTCCAGTTTGATCGGTGAGTGTCAGGAAAAATTCCTCCTCTGCTTTCCCAAGCCGAGGCCTTACCTCGGGTTTGCCCACCCGTTTTTGGGGGTGCTGTGGGGGGTGTGCTGCAGCACAGGGAGCCAGCACAGCCCTGCCTGTCCCCAGCAGGGTCAGGAGCTACCTGTCAGCCGAGGGGCAGTCGCTGAGGAGCGCCAAGGAGTTCCTGCTGCGCAAGAGCCGCTCGCTGCACCAGCGGTGCTCGGCGCTCAGGGCTGCCAGCCTGCGCTGGCACCAGGACCTGCGCCGGGCACAGGAGGCTGTGCAGGATCCCCACAGCTCCCAGCTGCTGCAGGGAATGCAGAGGAACCTGGAGGAGGTGAGCCTTGGGTGCTGCCTGTGTTCAGGCGTTGGGTGTGGCATCAGATCCTGCCTCTGCAGCTGCCCTGGTGCTGTTGGTGTGGGCTTGGGTTTGGCACTGTGCTGGTTGGAAGGACAGGTGTCTGCCAGTAAAGGCAGAAGCTTCTCTTTGAAATGGACAGTGTAAACCCCCTCCCTCCAAATTATTATAGTTTTGAAATTAAGGGGCTCTCAGGCAAAGAGATGGGAAATAGGAATAACAGTTCTTTACTAGGAAAATTAAAATAGAAATGCAGTATTACAAAGAACAATCCCAACCCTGCCAGAGTCAGAATCCAAGCTGACACCCGTCAGTCAGTCAGGGTGTTGGCACAGTCCCATTCCATGGTGGCTGCATCCTCCTGCAGTGGCAGATGTGGCTCAGCTGGAGCAGTGCTCCTGGAGAAGGTGCAGTTTCCTCTGAAGGTGCAGGGATGATGTGGAAAGGTCTGGCTTTCCTCTGGGATCCAGTGGAAAGAAGGTGCCTTGGTGTCCAAAATGTCAGTTTTTCTCTGGGTAGGAAAGGCTTGGCTCCTCCCCTGGCTGGAGCATCTCCCATGGGATGATGGAATTTTATCAGCCATGCCCTGGGACTCACTGGCCATGAACAGGAGATCTCTCCTGGAGGGAGGATGGGCTGTGGGAAGATAAAGATGATTGCCCCAGCTGGTTTAAAGCTGCCCATTAACAGGAGATATCCCCACAGAGAAAAGAATCGCTGCCACACCCAGTTTTAAACAATGGCCCATTAACAGGTGATACCTCCTGGATGAAGGGTGGGGCATGGGAAGGGTAAAGATGACTGCCACACCCAGTTTTTGACAATGGCCCATTAACAGGAGATCTCTCCTGGAGGGAGGATGGGCTGTGGGAAAGATAAAGATGACTGCCCCAGCTGGTTTAAAGCTGGCCCATGAGCAGATAACGTGTGCCAGGGAGATCAGGGGCACTGCCCCACCTGGCTCCAACAGATGGGATAGAATACACATTTCTGGCCACATCAACCCAACACAGAGCTGAAGCCTCCTTTCCTGAGCTCTGCTCACAGGGTTTGGGAGTGATTTCACTCCAGCAGCACTTCCTGTGCTGAGCAGGATGAGGGGATGAAAGTCACCCCAACTGCTGCTGTAGATTATTTCCTGTTGTTCCTGTTTAATTTTCCTCCTTGGTGTGGCTGTGCAGGAGGCAAAGGAGTTGGACAAGATGAAGTTGGCCATGAAGAAAGGACAGGTGCTGCTGAAGAAGAAGGAGGAGAAGCTCAGCCAGCTGGAGTCCTCACTGCTGGAGGAGGTAACTCCAGCATCCCTGCCCAGCTGCATTCCCCCTGCCCAGAGCTCTTGGCCTCCTCCCCCAGGCTTTGGGTCTTAAAACTCCAAGGATTTGGGGCTGAAATTCCCAGGGTTTGGGGCTGAAATTCCCAGGGTATGGGGCTTTAAAATTCCCAGGATTTTGGGGCTGAAATTCCCAGGTTTTTGGGGCCTGCAGGAGTTTGAGGTTATTTACAGCACAAACCACGCTGGCTCTGCTCAAGGGCTGCTGCACGTGGCTGCTGCCTTTGGCCTCTTGCACGTCCAGAGCCAAAGCAGTCTCTGGACATTCAGACTTTGCTGTCAGGGGCTGAAGACAAGTTTGCCTTCACTTGACCTGTGCCTGACTGCAGTCCAGCTCTGTAGACAAGCTCTAGGCAGATTTCCAGTAGCTTTTATGTTCCAGGGATGATACAGCAGGTTTTCCTGGCATTGTTTTCCTCCTCCTGACCAGCTCTCAGATGAGGATACACTGAAGAGTTCTGCATGCAAGAAGGTGGTGACTTTTGATCTGAGCACCTCTGAGGACACAAACAGCACGTCCAGTGTGAATCTGGGCCAGCCTAGATGTGAGTGCCCAACATGTGAGGCTCCAGGCCTATTGTGCCTTTCCCTCTCACCTCTCTGATGTCCCTGTTTCCATTTGCACTCAGTTGTGTCCAGGGCAGGTCTGAGACTGCTCTGTGTCCCACACCTGATTGCAAAAGCTTGTTTCCTGCCTGCAGTGGCAGATAAGAGGGATGGGATCTGTGAGTGAACCTGCCTTTTAAATCTCTGTGGATTATAAAATCTCTCTGCTTTCCCTCTGATCCTGCAGGGCTGTGTTGCTCTTCTGCAGGAGTCTGGGCTTCCCCTTCCTCATATCCATGGCATGAGAAGCTGCTGTGATTCTCTCTCATGCTTTTTCTTGGGCTCTGGTTGCCTGTACCTGGAATTGTGCTGGGGAAGGAGGGCAGGCACACAGCAGGGTTGGGTTGCTTGCACAAAGGCTGCTCTTGTCAGGGCTCATCCATGATCCCTTTCTTCCCTCAGTTGACTTGAGAACAGATTTGTGGCCTGCCCTCCAGCAGGACAAGATCCAGCACCTGAGGGACTCTGTGCAGAGCATCACCAGCGAGCTGAATGCAGTCCTGGGGCTCCTGGACTCCCTGAGCCACCAGCAGCCTCCTCTGCTCACCTCCACACCCCAGCAGGGCATCCCCCTGCCCACATATCCCTCCCTGGGGAACCCCCCCCGGGCATCCCCCCTGGACCAGTGGGCAAGGAGCAGCCGGCCCAGCTCCAGTTATTCCCTCTCAGGGCAGTCAGTGGACAGCATGCTGGCAGAGAAATGGCACAGGTATTTCCCAGGTGAGTCTCCTGGCTTTGTTCCACCTGCTTTGCTGCCTGCACCTTCTGGTTTTGTCTGGTGCTGCTGGTGGGAAGGGTGCTGAGGGGCTCAGGGATGAGAAGCTCATTCCAGAAGTGCAGCAGATGGCTGATCCTGTCATCCTGCTCTTTATGCACACCCAAGGAAGCAGCAAAGGAGGAGCCAGCCCCCTCCCAGTGGCACAGAGGGATCTCCATCTGTTTCCTGTGTCCCTGTGTAGGAAAGCAAACACACCCAGACCCCCAGAGGATTTTGTGGGGTCTGTATTTATTTTTATTTATGAATTTCCAGGTGGGTTCTCATCACTCAGTGGAAGTCCTGTGCCTCTGGACAGCAAGCTGGGATATGTCCCTGCAGAGTAAGGGCCTTTTTCCTTGAGATGCTTCACTGTGTGGCTGTTTATTGTTCTCTGCAGTGATTATTAGGTCACTTATCATATAACAAGTAGGCAAGTAGATAACAATTTGATAATTACTATGAACTACTTATTAAGGAGAAAAGGGGGGTGTGTGTGTGTGTGTGTGTGTATATATATATATATATATATATATATATAACTTTTTTAGTATATATGTTTGAAGAGGTGTTTTTTTCTTCACTTTCTTCCCAAACCTCTTTTTTTCCCCACTTACTCTCTCTCTCTCTCACTGCCACAGTGAACAAGTCCGGCTCTTCCAGTATTCCAAGGTCAGTGAGCCAGAGAAGAGGAATATTGAGGGCATGATTGAGAGCAGCAAGAAATGGCTGAAAGACTTCAAGGATTCCAAAGTGTATCTTTTTCCTGGGTCTGGTGTTTAATTGCATTCCTGCTTCCTGCAGAAGGTAGGAGAGGCAGGAAGGGTGTGAAATGAAGAACTGAGCAGCAATTTCAGGGTCTTTCCTCCATTCCAGTGGTTCTGCAGAGGGATGTGGTGTTAGCAGATGGAGCAGGAGTGAGCTGTGTGCTGCTCTCTGAGCTCTACTTGCCTGAGGAAGTTTCCCTTCCTTTCCTTTGCTGTGCTGTGATGCTCTTCAGTGATGCTGCTCAGCTGTAAAGGAGCAGTTTGAGCTGGGAATGTGAGGATTTAAAAATACAGACCAAATAGTGCAGGTAGGAGGGTGGGCAAGAAGGGGGTCTGGCTTTGCAGGGCTGCATGGGGCTGGATCCAGAGAGCAAGACCTCTCTGTGCTGTGGGCAGGGATGCTCCCAGGCTCTGTGCTACCAGCCTTGTGCTGGGGCTCTTGGTGCCCCCTCAGTGTACACTGATATTAGCAGCAAATCCCCGTGGCCTCTGTGCTGTCCTGAGCATGGTGTGCCTCTGAATTCTCTAATCCTCCTCTAATTCCATTTGACTGGGATGCAGCAGGCTAAATGCAGCCTGTGTGCACTGGGCTGGCTCAGTACCTGGTACCTGTGCTGGCTGTGCTAATTCCTGCTGTAAGCCAGGCTTTTCCTTCACCCAGCTGTCAGACCTCTCTCCCCACGGGCACAGAAGCCCCCAAGCAGCAGCCCCAGCCTCCTGCAGCTGGGGCTGGATGAGAACAGAGAGATCAAGGTGTACCACTACTGAAAGGTGGGATTTTCCTCTGCAGGGATGGTGGGGAGGGGGCCTGTGCAGCTCCCCAGGAGGGGCTGGGTTTTGGTGCTGCCCACCCAGGCACCTCCACTGTGTCTGTGTGCCACGTCCTTGAAACTGGGTGTTTTTGCAAGAGAGTGGAGGAAGGAGGAAGAGAACTTCCCAGCGGATTCTTCTAATCCTGTAATGTGTCCAAATATACTTTATAGACTGTTTAATCCAGCGGTGACATATCAGGGCTTCAATAAATCAACATTTCCCTCATTAGTATTCCAGCGACGGCGAGGCAGAGCTGTGAATCACAGAGGACTTTGAGTAACTGGTCAAGGGGGAGGATGTGAATCCAGCTGAGGCTGTGCTGGAGGAAATGTCAGGAAATGAGCCTGCCCTGATGCCCAGCAGTGCTTGGTGGCAGGTGGGCCACGTCAGGTGGCCTCTGGCACGAGGGAGCAGCGGAATGGCTGCGGAGTCTGGGGATAAAATCAGGGAATGGCACATTCTGGCTCTTGGGGAATGTTCTGCTTGTTTGGGGTGGAAGCAGTAGGAGCTGAGCCAAGAGTGGTGGATGTGGACGAGCCCTCCCTGCTCCTCTCAGCCAGGCTGGCCAGAGCAGCTGCTGCAGCTCCATCCCCCTGTCATGGATGGCAGGAGGGAACAGGGAGCTCCTGTGAGTGCTGGGACAGCCCCACCTGCGTCCTGCCATGCCCTGGGGACAGGGATCCAGAGCCCGGCTCAGCAGCTGGCATCTCTTTGCACTCACAGGGCTGGGGAGCCCCTGCCATAGATCCTGGAGCTCAATCCTGCTGCTCCTGCAGGGATCCTGGGAGAGCAGGGGTGTGGGGAGGGTGGAGGCTGGCAGAGGAGCTGGGGTGAGCAGTTCCTGGACCTCAGCTGTGGCAGTGGCTCGTGGCTTTGCTTCCAGTGCTGGGGTGTTCCTCTGGAATGGCCACACATCCAGAGGTGTCCCAGCCCACTGGGATGCTTGGAATTGGGAGGGGTTTCATTCTACCCAGCAGGGAGGAGTCAGGCTTTCATGGCACGTGGGTATTTGGTTGTCTTTGTCAGTATTTCCTCTGAGCTGACTCTAAATATTTTATGCTTTAAAAAGCTGCTGAGCCGCTCGCCGTTCCGGCTGACAAGGACGCTGCTCTTCAAGGGATCCCATCTGTGAGAAACCATCTTCAAAGCCATTCTCCTGAGGCAGCTGCTGGGGGGAGGCTGTGGAGCTGCTGCCCCACACCCCCTGTGCTGTGTGAGCCCCTGGGGTGGGCAGTGGAGGGAGGCAGAGCCCCCCTGCTCTGCTCCCTGGGTGCCGTGTGCTGGCACACGCTGCCAGCCTGGCACGAGGATGTTTACAACCAAATAGAAATATATTTTTGATGAACATCATTTTAAAGCTCCTGAAAATGTATGTATTTTATTTTTTTCTTGCTGTTTTTCGAGGATTTTTGTAATTACTCCACCAGCCTTATTCCTTCCTAGGAAAGGAGGGATCAAAACACGGGTATCCCATCTGCTGTTGGATTGCAGAAACCCCTTCCTGCAGGGATTTTGCTTTTAGTTTATTGGATACTCAGAGGACACAACCCCAGTCAGGGGTTTCAGAGGGAACCCCACAGTTGTGGTTGCTGTGGCCAAAGCCATATCACTGAGTCCATTCTGTGTTTTGGGAGAAGCATGCATTAGCAGTGCAGGGAAATGCCAGTTTTTTTAACAATAACTTGGTTTGAAGCCTGCTTCTTTTTTCCTGTTAAAACCTGGGGTAGCAGCTGTATCTGGTTTTGTATAAATTAAATCAACATGAGCCTGTTTTGTATGATGGTGGTGGTTGTCACTCTGTTTTGTTGTAGCTGGATATCCAGCTGTACTTACCTCTCACATCTCCCCTTGACTCTGGGCTCTCTCATGTTTTGTCTTGTCAAGGTCATTTCTGGCAGTTCCTAAGACCACTTAAGCTTGCTGTGGCTTTGTTACCATTGTTCTTTTAAGTATCTGGACAGGGTAGCAAAGGCAGAGAGAAGAAAGCTAAAAACCAAAACTACAAAATGGAAACAAGGCAGCCTGGGATGTGTTAAAAATGTCTCTCTGTGGATTGGCTGTGGCTGCTGATTTCCCCTGGGTTTGGAGCAGCCAGGAATTGCCCCAGCAGTGTTCTGGGTGCTGCTGGGATGGCTGAGTAACTCTCTCACCAGGAATTAGAGAAGGTTGGGGATGTGCTCTTCTCTTCCCATGACTTGTTCCCATCTCCTGCTTGCTCCTGCCAGCAGCCTGGGAGCTGGAGGGGCTGGAGAGGCACGGGGGGAGCAGGGTGTGCATCAGCTGCTTGTGCACGAGTGGAGGCTGGTAGTTTTGTCCTTAAAAAGAAAACAAACAACCACCAAGGCGTTTTTTTTTTTTTTTTTGCCCCAGTTCCTTCTATGCCTGAGCTGCACTGGTGTGTTTTTGCCCTCTGGAGAGCTGGACAGGAGCTGCTGGAGGAGCTCTGGTGGCAGCACACGCTGTCCAGGCAGGCACTGCTGGGGACAAGTGTCCTACCCTGCTGCTGAGCAGTTCTGAGACATCCCAGATCCCAGCTGGAGTGTGGGATGCTCCTGGGTGTGCTGTGACCCTGCTGAGATGGGTCCCCACGGAGCAGCTGTGGCCCCAGGCTGGGCTGTGCTGTGTGTCCCTGCTCCCTGCCCCTGGAGCAGAGATTTGCCTTTCCTGGAATGCCAGCACTGTGTCTGCTGGAGAAACTCTGCGATTAGAAGAGCAAAAGGGCAGTGCCTGATTACTTCAGCAAGCTGAGCAGGGGCTGTAAGCTCATTAAGGGCCTTGGCCTCTGCCTGCCCAAGGAGGGACATCTCAGTCCTGGCAGTGGGGAGATCCCAGCGTGCTGCTCCCGGAGCTGAGCCATGCTGGGCACCCTCATGACAGCGCTGTTCTTTGTGGTGAGGGCGGTCAGACAGGTGAGTCTGGGCCCCAGGGAGCGTTCATTGCTGCACTGCTATTCTCACTGCCTGCGGCTGCTCTGTTTCTGCTGGGAGTGGCTTCTGTGCCTCTGAGCCCCCTGGGCAGGAGGGTGGGAGCTCTGTGGGCAGGGGAGGGTTGTGATCTCTGCTGCTGATTGTGGCTGAGCAGCTCTTTCTGTTCCTCTTCCCTGCTGAAAACCCCTCCCCGTGTGCAGCTGGGGACCAACCTGTTCCGTGAGGAGCCCCTGCCTTACCTGGTGTACCAGCCCCTGCCCTGGCAGATCCAGTGCGTGTCCCAGAGCCGCCGCACCAGCCGGGACAGCGAGGTGAGGGACAGAGCTGGCAGTGCCAGCACAGCGAGGGGACGGAGCTGGCAGTGCCAGCACAGTGAGGGGAGGGCAGCTGGCAGTGCCAGCACAGTGAGGGGACAGAGCTGGCAGTGCCAGCACAGCGAGGGGACGGAGCTGGCAGTGCCAGCACAGCGAGGGGAGGCAGCTGGCAGTGCCAGCACAGCGAGGTGAGGGAGCTGGCAGTGCCAGCACAGTGAGGGGAGGGAGCTGGCAGTGCCAGCACAGTGAGGGGACAGAGCTGGCAGTGCCAGCACAGCGAGGGGACAGAGCTGGCAGTGCCAGCACAGCGAGGGGGCAGAGCTGGCAGTGCCAGCACAGCGAGGGGACAGAGCTGGCAGTGCCAGCACAGCGAGGGGACAGAGCTGGCAGTGCCAGCACAGCGAGGGGGACAGAGCTGGCAGTGCCAGCACAGTGAGGGGAGCTGGCAGTGCCAGCACAGTGAGGGAGGGAGCTGGCAGTGCCAGCACAGTGAGGGGGCAGGAGCTGGCAGTGCCAGCACAGTGAGGGGAGGCAGCTGGCAGTGCCAGCACAGTGAGGGGAGGGCAGCTGGCAGTGCCAGCACAGTGAGGGGACAGAGCTGGCAGTGCCAGCACAACGAGGTGAGGGAGCTGGCAGTGCCAGCACAGTGAGGGGAGGGAGCTGGCAGTGCCAGCACAGCGAGGTGGAGGGAGCTGGCAGTGCCAGCACAGTGAGGGGACAGAGCTGGCAGTGCCAGCACAGTGAGGGGAGGGCAGCTGGCAGTGCCAGCACAGTGAGTGCCAGTGAGGCAGCTGGCAGTGCCAGCACAGTGAGGGACAGAGCTGGCAGTGCCAGCACAGCGGACAGGCTGGAGAGCTGGCAGTGCCAGCACAGCGAGGGGAGGGCAGCTGGCAGTGCTGCTGCAGGGGCAGCTGTGAGCCAGGCAGCTGGAGGTGTAGGCAAGGGGGAAATGTAATGCCAAGAGGGCAGGAAAATGTTGGAGAGATATTTGCACACAAATTCAAGCTTATTTTTGGAAATGGAAATATCCCCTGGAAGACCTGGCAGCCCAGGAGCTGCAGGTTCATGGTGTAGGGGCTGTCTCCTTGCTGGTTTGAAATGCAGACCCAGTGAGGATAGACTGTGCCAACATCCATCCATGGGCTGGAGCATCTCACAGCTCTGAGTTTGGATGCAAAGCTATTTCCTGCCTCTCCTTGGAGGTCTTTTCATAAATGCAGATTAATTAATCAGTACTCTTCAAGGGAATAAGAGTAAGCATGTTCCAGTTTGCTATGGGGAAAGGAGAGTGGAAGGGTTCCCAGCTGGACTGAAAGGGACTCTGCCCTCACTGCCTCTGCCTGGGATACAGCTAACTTTTATTTTATTTCTTTACCTTGCTAGAGAGGCAGGAACTCCCGGAACAACAGCATCTACTCACTTTCTGGAGAGAAAGGTGAGTGTGGAACAGGCAGGGAGGCAGTAAAAACCCCAAATCAACACAAGTAATGAGTGGAACTCATAGCTGAGACTGGATGCAGCAGAAGAGCAGACATTGCATCCTTCTTTGACTCCTTCTCCTTCCACACATCTGTCTGTGACATTATTAAGGGGTATTTGATTATGAGATATTTGTTAATGTGTGTAGCATCAGCCAGTGCTGCTGGGCTGAAAATACAACCCCACCCGTGTGTCTGTGCTCCCCTCTTCCCAGGAAACCTGCCCCACTGGCTCAGCTGGGGTCCTGCTGTCCCATAAAACAGCCCCCTTCTCCTTGCTCTGGGAAACCCACCTGGCACTCCCCCCTCTCCTCTCTGCTCCCATGTCCAAGGCTCTGCAGTGCTGTCAAAGAGGATTTGAGCCGTTCTATTCTCGGTGCCAAGCGGATCAGGGGCACGGGGGGCTGGGGGTGCCAGCCCTCCTCATGGCCCAGGAGCTCTGCCCAGCCTGGCTGCTGGGCTGGGGGTTTCACTGCAAACAGCTGCAGGTTTGGGGCTGCCAGGGGCTGAGCTCCTCGGGCAGGTGAGGTTGTGGCAGAGCTGTACAGCCATGCTCACCCTGGCAGTGCCTGTGCTCAGCCTCTGCCCTTGGGCATGTTCACAGCTGGCAGTGTCTTGTGGAGCAGGGCAGGGGGGAGCCCACTCCCTCCTTTTATTTCTCCTTTTGCTCTGCAGTTTCTTTCAGGCAGTGAAGGGAAATGGGTTCAGGTGGCAGTGCTGAGTTTATAGAGCAGCATCTGGCCCCAGGATCGCTGATGGCTGCTCGGGGGGTGCTTAGCAGTGACACACTGGCTTAGAGGAGCACTGCTGAGTGGCTTTGATGCAGTTCCTGTTGAATTTCACAATACTTCCCTAATGCCACATTAAGCAGGAGTGGGGAGGGCTCCCATTTGTCAGCGTGAGAGCTTTATTGCTGTGCGGGGCCGGGCTTTATTCTAATCTTATTTGTGTGTGCGAAAGTAAGTGAGCATCATACGTGGTGATTAAACGTGGGGAAGCTGTGGCCTTGGGGGAGTGGAGCTGTGTAAACAGAGGGCTTAGCTCTGCCAGGGAGGCTGGGATTTGCTTTGCCTCCTGTTCCCTGCTCCTTCTGCCCTGGAGATGTCCCTGGGAGCTGCCGGAGCTGTGGTTTTGTGCTGAGAGCTCTGCAGCAAGGGCAGCTGTCCTGTCTGAGGAATTGGGGGGCCACTGACCCCATGGGGGTGATGCCAGAGCCCTGCCCTGCTCCTTGGAGCCTGCTCAGGGCTGCTGGCACTCTCTGTGCTCACTGTGGTGCTCTGTTGCCCCTCCAGGTGACGTGAGCCCTGATGCCAGCAAGGAGAGCAAGGTCACTGACCCTTCTGAGAGGGCAGCCATCACCATCCAGACCCACTTCAGGAGGTACCAGCAGCAGAAGCAGGAGAAGAAGTAGCCACAGCAGCCACTTGTGGCCTGCACTGTCCCTCCTGTTTGTCTGTTCTGTACCCCAGAGACATTTGGGGCCGTGGTGACTGTGAACCTGCCCCCAATACGTAGCTCCTGGTGCAGGTGTAGGTTCTCTGCCCTTGTGTTGGTGCTCACAGGGAGTTCTCTGTCCTGCTCAGTCCTTCCCCAGACAGCATCACTTCAGCAGAGGCTGGTTGTGCAGGCTGGTCACTGCCCAGCTGGCGCTTGTTTCACCCCAAGAACCCTCCCCTGTGCCTCCATCTCCTCCACTCTGCCTCTGGGGCCAGGTGGAAAAGCTGCCTTTGTCCCCTGCTCTGTCTGGCCAGCAGAGTGGCCAGCATGGTGTCCAGGGGCCAGCCTGGAGCAGCACATTGCCCAGGGAATGTGCTGCAGGGACTGAGGGGTGCAGGAGGTGAGCTGGGAGCTGGTCTTGCCTGTTCTTGGGGTGTCCTGGTTCCAGAGCAGCCACTGGGTGGGACTCTGTGTCCTGGGGCTGACCCCCCTTTCCTCCTCTGATACAGCCCCTGGCCATGCTGCTGTTGGGCTTGAGGCCCCCCAGCCCCCTGGCCTGGTCTCCTGGTGCATTTCTGAGCTTGATGGCTTCTTCTCTGCTGTTGGAAGGCAGAGCTGGGCTGGCATGGCCTGTAGGGGTTGTTCTCCTTCAAACCCTGCTGTGGTGGAGGGCAAGGGGCTCCCTGAGAGCAGGGGGGTGCTGGGGTGTGCTGGAAACTTGTGCTGTGTTCAACTGTGCAAGGCCAGGGCTTGTGCCTGCTGGGGAAGGGAAGGGGGGAATCCTTGCTGAGATGTAGGAGGAAATCTGTACTAGCCAATTCCAATAAACTTGTATTAATCTCTTAATCTGTTCCTCTTTTTATCTTGCTAATCTGCTTACTCTCACAGCTAAATGGGCTTGCCTTTTCTTGCCTCTTCTATTTTTATTTCTGTTTTTCCCTTCCATCTCTATTCTAAGCCTGGGGTTGGTATTTTGGAGGTGCTGCCTGGCCGTGACCCTGGTTTAAGGGCTGGGCACTTGGCTTTCTTTAAAACCTGTATTATGTAATGGTTTGTAAATGTTATGTGTATTATAAATGCTCTGATGCCTCCCCACCAGCCTGCTTGGGAAGGGTGCCCCTCCCCATATGGGATGTTCCTTGGTAGAGGTTGGCTCTGAGTGGGACCTGAATAATGGCCAAAAATTATAAGAAATGGGCACAAGAAATTGTCTTAGCAGTTTGTTTCTCAAGCCCCAGAAGTGAACAGCTGCCAGGCTCTGGCCAAGGCACTTCCAGCTCTGCAGGATTCCAGGAGTTACCTTAGGAAGAACCAGATGGCAAAGGAGGATCTGCTGACCAGTGTGCCAGCAGGCTGGGAAGGGCACTGCAGAGCTGCACGTGGAAGCTGCAGTAACATCACTGTATTTGCATGTCATTTTAATTTGGGTACTTCAATTAAAAAAAAAAAAAAATCAAGGGGAGAGAGAGAGAGGTTGAGAAAATGACCTCTGCAGTGCTTGATTATAGCTGATGAATTAAACCCTGTCAAGAGGAGGAAAAAAAAAAAGGGAATGGTACAAATCTGTGTGTAGATACAACTGATTTGAGCTAAAATAGGAAATGTATCTGTTTGTAAGGAAAGAGCTAGAACCAGTTGGTAGCAAGCATGGATGGGAAAGTAATGAAAACTTGAGCTTATAAATTACAGGAAAAAAGGAAATGAAAGTGCAGTTAGTTAATTAGACCTCAGATAGCACCAGAAGCTCCTCAGAAAGGTAAAGTTCTATTTTGGGTAACTAAAACAAGAGTTAATAATGGCCTGAGCTGTGTTTTGCCTTTGGAGCCTGTAAGGAGGGCTGGCAGCACCGAGGTTTCAAGGGCTCTTGCTTCCACAACCTTGTATGAAAGGGGGAAAGTAGAATCTGCATTTCTTTGGTGTGTCTGGTGGTGAAAACCAAGGGAAAATAAGAACAAATTATGGGGTGAAGCAGTGCTGGGTCTCACTGTGGTTCTCTGTGCTGCCCCATGTCCTCCCCTGAGCCATGATTCAGCATGAGGCAGGGCTCTGTGCTGGATTCCCTGGGCTCCAGGCTGTGCTGGATTCTCCATGATGTATTCCAGCTGTGGCCAAGGACAGCAGTGCTCCTTCTGCTCCAGGCAGGGCTGTGCCACATCCCAGGGAACAAGACCCTGCTTGGAGGAGTTCTGTGCCTCACTGGATGCTGGATCTGATGCTGGAACCACCCTGCACTTACCTGCCAGAGCTGTGCCGTGGCTCACGAGGGCTCGGGCAGCCCATCACCCCTCTGGATGAGCTGGATTCCTGTTTGGCACCATGGTTTGTGCTGGGCTGGAGCAGGATTTGGTTCTGCTCTCTCAATTGTGTCACAGCCTGGTCATGACTCCACAGAACCATTCACAGCACCCTGCTCCTGTTCCCGACCCTCCTTCTGCCCCACAGCTCTGCGGGTGCTTATGTGCCTTTTTATTCTTTAATATTTAACCCCTTGTCTTAGTTTCTCTGTACTTTGGCTGCCCTGTGCTGTCCCTTTCCATCCTCCTGCTCTGCCTAAGTCCCTGCTCATTTCACAAACGCCCCGCATATAAACATAACCTTTATTGCACACAGCGCTGGGTTTTTTTTCATAGAAAAAGGTATTAACACATAAGCATTTGCAAATTGAAGCAACTCCTGCTGTTTTCAGAACAGTAAAATAGCATGCAATGTCTCGGAGACGTTCCTTTTTTAAAACCACCGACAAGATCAGGGAGAGAAAAAAAAAAAATCGCTGAGTCTTTCCTTGTGCCCCTTTCAAAATGATGTGAAATATATATATATGTTTACATATATATTATATTTTTAAATCTGTAACATCAAATTCTTTGTGCCCTGGTTTCTTTTTCTGTTCGGAGAAGAAGAAAATAGCTTCATTTATACAAAAGAGTCCGTTATGTACAAGTTTGTTAATTAAATATAAACGGCGCGGGGAAACGAGCAGCATCCGGCAGCGGCCCTACACCAGCGTGTAGGACTTGGAGTAGGCTCCGGCACCTTGTTTTTGAGACCTGCCTACCCCTGACGTGCTCATCTCCAGCAGTGAGTCCCTGGAGCCCCCACTTTGGAGTGCGTGGGCACCGCGCCTCGGCGGCGGCGGCTGCGGCCACGGGGCTCGGCGGCCACGGGGAGCCGGGCGCGCTGGCGGCGGGCGCGGGTGCGGGCCGGCCGGGCCGGGCATGGGGAGAGTCCTCTGAGGTAAGGTGGTTGCGGCGGAGGCCGGGGGAGGCAGCCCCAGGGGTTTGGCGCCAGGTTCCAGCGTCATGTGCCGGGCCTGCGCGTGGTACGCCCGCGCCAGGTTGCGGATGGAGGCTTCCCGCGGCGGCACCACCGGGCACGGCTCGTGGGCGTCGGGCTTGCGGAAGAAGGCCTCCGACTTGACGTACAGCGGGAGGTTGCAGTAGTCACCTGCCGAGGGAAGAGCAGGCAGGTAAGGCTCTGCAGGGACCCTCTTGATCCCCCACCCTCTGGACATGTTGGCGTTGGGCTACGGAGAACGCGTTGGGCTACAGAGAACCTGGGCTACAGAGAACATGTTCAATGGAGAATGCGTTGGGCTACAGAGAACTCACTGGGCTATGGAGAACCTGGGCTACAGAGAACCTGAGCTACGGAGAATGCACTGGGCTACAGCGAACCTGTGTTACAGAGAATGCATTGGGCTACAGACAACACGTTGGGCTACAGAGAACCTGTGCGATGAGAGTGTGTTGGCCTACCAAGAACCTTTGCTATGAAGAACCTGGGCTACAGAGATCCTGTGCTATGAAGAGTTTATTGGGCTACAAAGAACCTGTGCTGAGAATGTGTTGGGCTACAAAAAATCTGTGCTGAGAATGTGTTTGACTACAAAGAAACTGTGCTGAGAATGATTTGGGTTACAGAGAGTCTGTGCTGAAAATGTGTTGGGCTACAGCGAACCTGTGCTATGAAGAACACGTTGGGCTACAGAGAATGTGCTGTTCTATCGAGAGAGAACGTGTTGTGCTGTACAGAACAGGTCCTGTTGTACAGGGAGAACACGTTGTGCCATAGAGAATGCTTTGTGCTGTAAGGAATGTGTCACATCCTCATCCCAAAATTGTCCCACTCCACGCAACGCCTGGGATGCGCCAAGCTCTAGCGTTCAATGCTGCACACAGTGTCCTGTGATGCATCATGATGTAATAGTGTTAATTATATAATGCTAAATGTACAGTGATAAATATTATAATGTGATGTAACACTGAATGTACAGTGTAATTCAGTTTTATAATGGTAATAATGTGATGCTAAAGTTTTGATGCATGACAGGCACAGATTCCATTCTGTAAGTGTGGGAAACGTCCCGCCAGCACCCAGCAGTGGGATGTGGTGTGTCCTACACCTGGCTTTACTCTGCCAAGGTGAGTGGCTGTGCTGCCATAAACAACAGATCCTGCTGTCTTGTGTTATGGTATCATCTATAGTTAGTGCCCTAATTTCAGGGTTTTATGTCCATGTATGGCTAAGAGCCCGTGTTGTTATATTGGCTGTTATCGGCATTTTATTTCTGTTCTATTACACTGCTCCCTTTGTGTTCTACAGCATCACCTCCAGCTGTAGGGCCTTCATTTACTGATTTATATGTCCACAGATGTAAAACCTTGTTATTAGTTTGCCTTTTATATTTGCAATATATAACACCTCTAGCCATAGAGCATTACTCCTTTAATTGTATATATTGTGCAGTGTTCTGTAAGGGCACATTCCTCTCTTCACAGGATGTGGAGGGAATTATTGCACGATCTGGGGTGTTAATACAGAATACAGCACATGTAGATATGGGATTATATGTATTAGTACCTTCATTTAAGAAGGTATGGTTATGTGTGTATATATATAAATTTATATAAAAATGTACACAAATATCTATATGAATACATATAAATTAAAATATAAATTTTTTCTATATAGATACATACATCTATATATATAATTTTCCATTTAAGTGTATATAAACCTATATATAAATGTAGAAAATTTTATATGGAAATATAGATTGCTGTATAAAATATATAAATTTATATATCAATATGTAAAAAATCTATATTTAGAATATAAAAGAATATATAAATTTATGTATAAATATATTTATATAAAATTATATATCTGCATATAGATATATTAAAATTGTATAGTCAAATATATAAATTTTAATATAATATATAAATATACATTTATATATATAAGACCCTGCATTATTATATTTTATCTTACAGGTGTTATATTGATGTTATTATAGCACTATTGCCTTAAATCTTGTGTGCTTTATAATAGGTTCTGTAAATTCTATTTTTTTTTAAGATTACAGGGGTGTTACACGTAATACACTCTGTGCTAGTTAAACTATGCCATAAAAATATGTGGTCTAATTTTCTGATCATGGAAAGATGATCCCATTATATTGTGTGTTATATGACCAGTAAATAAATTAACTATCAAATTCCCACCTATGTATTTTTAAAATATCTCCCAGATATTGTTCAATTTTGAGGTAATAAAACTCATGGGGGCTGGGAGATTGTTGGGTTTTAGCACTAAGGATAGGGAAGAAATCCTGAGGAATACCAAGGAATACTGATGAACACTAAAGCAGGGAGAAAAATACTGATAAACACTGACAAATACTAAAAACAAAGCAGGGAAATACTGAGAACACCAAAGAATAGGGAAGGTACTGAAAAGTGTGGGGGAATAACAAGGAATACTGATAGATATTAAAAATGGTAATAAATACTAAGGAAGGGGAAGGAAGAGTAAAGAATACCAGGAATACTAAAAAAGATGGGAAAGAACAGAAAAGAATAGCCAGGGGATACTGAAAAATGGGATGGAACATTAAAGACCAGAAAAGAATACTAAAAAACAACAAAGAACTCATGAAAAACATCAAGGAATGAGGAAAGAACAGTAAGGAATGCTAACAAATAGGAAGGAATCCTAAAGAATGAGAAGGGACAGTAAAAAATAGCCAGGGATACTAAAAAATTGAAAAGAATAATTAGAAAAACGTGGGGAAATATCAAGGGATGTGGAAAGAACAGGAAGGAAAACTAAGGAATAGGAAGGAATAGTGAAAAATGGGAAGGAACAGTAAAATACAGGGGCAAAAATACTAAGGAATGGGAATAATACTCAAGAATGGGGAGAAATACCAAGGAACTGGGGAAAAAAAACCCTCCAAGATTGGGTGGAATACCAAGGAATGGATGGAATACTAAGGAATGGATGGAATACCAAGAAATGGGAATGGATGGAATACCAAGGAATGGATGGAATACCAAGGAAAGGATGGAATACTAAGGAATGGATGGAATACCAAGAAATGGGAATGGATGGAATACCAAGGAAAATATGGAATATCAAAGAATGGATGGAATACCAAGGAATGGATGGAATACAAAGGAAAGGATGGAATACCAAGAAATGGAGAAAAACATTAATCAATGGAGAAAGAACTTTACAGCATGGGGAGAAATACCAAGAATGCCAAGGAATACAGGACTGGGAAGGCCTCCTAAGGATTTTGGGGAGCTCTGGGATGCTGAGGGTCCCTGCAGAGCCCGTGTGAACCTACTCTTGCTGGCGCGGTGTGGGATGGGCACGGCCACGCCCTTGCCCCGCTCGCTGTCCTGGGGCTTGGGCGGGGAGGCGGTGAAGCGGCAGATGCCGGGCTCGGACGGGGTGCTCATGGAGGTCATGCTGTCAGCATTGTCCGTGGTGCCCGTGGTCATCTGGTCCGAGGAGCTGTCGGAGATGAAGCACTCGGTGATCTCGAACTTGGCGTGCTGCAGCTGCTCCTCCAGCTTGGCGTGCTCGTAGGCGCGCGCCAGCTCCTCGTAGGTGGACGAGGCGCTCTCCGTGGACACCATGCTGTTCCGCCCCTTGTCTGCGGGGAGAGGGTGTGTCACCTACCTGTGACACTCCCTGGCAGCGGAGTGCCTTTATCCACATCCTGAGGATGCCCAGGCTGTCCCTGCTGGAATACACCTAGCCACATTCAAGGCCAGGTTGGACGGGACATGGAGCAGCCCAGTCTAGTGGAAGGGTGGAACAGCATGAGCAATAAGGTCCCTTCCAATTCAAACCACTTTGTTTTTTAAATGATTCTATCTGTCCCCATAGCTGGGCATGGCCCTGGCTGCTCAAAGCCACCGAGCTGTGGGTCCACAATCCCACTGGTAAGTTCTGAACTCACAGTTTGGGGTGTCTGTGCACCCCAAAGCAGCAGATTCCTGCCCAAGCAGTGCCAGGGAGGCTGTGGCCCTGCATACCTGTGTCCTGCGAGAGGCTGGCGCTGTAGCTGTCACTCTCAGTGACTGTGATGCCGTGCTGGGAGCCCACTGTCCTCCAGTCCGAGGTGAGGGTCCTGGCAGGGGTGGACGCCTGGCACTTGGTGAGTGTCCACTGGCTGGAGTAGCGGTTGCGGGTGCTGTGCGCAGACTTCACGCTCTTCCTCGACACGGGGTCTACGGCACAAAGTCATGGTGGGTCCCTTCCACTCACAGCCAGGATGCTGTCCCCTCCCTGGAGCACTCCCTACCCCTTCTGCCCTCCCAGCCAGTGCTGGAGGACAGTTCCCCCACACCTGCCCCGTGTGTACAGCCCCCAGCACGGCCAGCCCTGCCCCGTCACTCACTGGTGCCGGGGCGGATGTCAGACATGTCGATGAGGGGCCCCGTGTTCTGGATCAGGGCTGGGTGATGCAGAGACACGCCCGTGCAGAAGCTCTGGGGGTTCACTGCCTGGCTGAACTCCGTGTCAGTCACTGGGATCGTGGCTTTGTCATCCCCTGTGGGAAGGAGCTGGAGCTCAGACCTCTCTCTGGCCAGGCACACACTCAGTGCATCCATGGGACCCCAGCACTCTGGGGCACAGGGGATGGGAGCTTTGCCTGTGCTTACCCAGCTGCTTGATGCCCTCCTTGTCCTCGATGAGGAGCTGCACCCGTGGGATGTCGATGTGCAGGCGGGGGCCCTGTGGGGGCCCCTTCACCGGCGTGTCAAAGCTGCGGTTATTCTTGCTGTGAGGTGAGAGGGGACGCAGACCCACCCATTACCGGACAGAGCCCCGGCGGCTCCAGCCTGGCACGGGCTGGGGATTGCCACCAGCCAGCCCACCCAGGGCTCAGCTCTGCCCAGGCACGCTCCAGTGTGGGTGCTGGGACCCTCAGGCAGGCAGGAGCAGCCAGGAGCACTGGGCTGCTGTGCTAGTGTCACTGCCACAACCTTCACAGGTGTGTGTGTGAGAAAGTCTGAAACCGAGTGAGGGCTGCACCTGGGCTTAAAAGCAGCCACGACCATCCCCAGTACAACCTATTCCCCTTCCTGCCCACCCAGTCCCAGCCACAGGCAGATGTGAGACTCACCTGATCAACATTTCTGCCAAACTCTTTGCATCTGCACAGGAGACACAAAAATCAAGGCGTTTGTTGTAAGGGAGCAGTTTAGGGCACAATGAGGCAGAGCAGGAACACAATCTGGGGTCCCATGTGCCATGCCCCTGAATCCCATCTCACCTCGAAGCCTCTTCAGCCGCTTCTCCTTCCTCTTCTTGCGGATGATGAAGAGCAGAGCCACTCCCAGCGTGGCCAGGATCACGGGGCAGGCGATGGTGAAGAGCTTCTTCACATCATCCCCTTCCCCTTGGGCAGACTTGATCGGGGGGATGGTGCCTAGGGCAGAGCAGGGGCGGGTGGGCACTCAGCCTGCCGGGACCCCTCGCTCTGGTGGCGTCTCCCCCAGCCCGTGTCCCCACTCACTGCCATCGTAGTCCAGCGTGGCGAACTGCGCGGTCTCGTTGCCGCAGCCGGCGCTGTTGCAGGCCTTCATGCGCAGCTCGTACCAGGTGGCCTCGCGCAGCTCGGTCAGGAACACCTCGCTGGAGCTGTTGGTGCGCAGGCTCTGCCAGACCCAGTTGCCCTTGGGCCGGTACTCCAGCACGATGGCGGTGATGGGGCAGCCCCCGCTGCTCCAGCCCTGCAGGTTCAGCCTGGCGTGCGTGGAGTTGATGTGGGTGAAGAGGTGCTGGTCCTTGCTGAAGGAGGGCTCTGCGGGAGAGGAGCTGTCAGGAGGGTGGGGAGGGGTCCCTGTGTGAGGCAGGGGCACCACAGGCTGGGCTCACCTCTGCCGTGGGTCTTGGCCTCGATGATCTCGCTGATGCGGCCGGCGCCGACGCTGTTCTTGGCCGCCAGCTTCACCTTGTACCAGGTGCCACACTTGAGGCTCTCCAGCTTGAAGGAGCGCTCGGAGGAGCTGATGAACACGTCCTTCCACTCCTCGCTGTTGTCCACCGAGTACTGGAGCACGAAGCCTGTGGGAGCAAGGAGGGGGTCACCTCTGGGTGAAGGGGTTGTGGCTGGCACAAAGCCTGTGCCCAAGTCCAGCACAGCCTGGCAGTGCCAGGGCACCCATCACACACCAATTCTGGAAACTGCCTGCTCTGCCCACCACACAGAGCCAGGCAGGAGCCACGGACAAAAGGAGCGTGGGCCCACCCAGAGCCTCCTGAGAGCTCTGCCAGCACCCCTGGTCACACCTCGCCTGCCCCCAGCAGCCCCAATATGGCCCCACTGCTCATTTCCACACGGGAGTGCACGCTGTGATTGACTGGTGCGAGGCTATAAAGGGAAAGCTGGAATTAAGCAGCTCCCTCGGGAGGCTGCAGGGAAGTTGCTTCTGTCATTGCACACCGCCTCCTCTCCCGTGATGAAGAGTATTAGGAAGCACACTGTGTCCTAGATGAGCAAACCTGTTACGCTGCCGTCAACAAGGTGCTTGGGGACGGCTGGTCTGGGCTTCCCAGGAGAGCACAGGGACACAGGGACAGCCCCAGAGGCATTGGGGCATCTTGGGACAGCACATCCCTGCTGCCCTGGCTGTGCCAACCAAACTTCCCTGGGGCACTGAGAGGTTTGGCTATTTTAGCAGGATATTTAGCCAATTTTCTAATAGAAGAATAGGCTTCCTGCCTTGCTGTGTGCATAATGAGCTGCACAAGGCAGAGGTGGCAGGCTGGCCCCGGTGCCAGCCCCACCCAGGTACCACCGAGGCAATGACAGAGGGTTCACGTGAAGGAGCTCTGTGAACACCCAGCTCCAGCTCGGGCAGAGCAGTGGGGACACTTCCCACACCTTCCCACTGCCAAGGATTCCCTCTGCATGGTGACACCAGGACCTTCCCAAGGCCATGGGCATGTGATTCCCAGCAGTGTCAGCACCAGCCCTGACACCCCCACACCACCCACCTTGGTGCCTGCCACTGCTTATTTATTTATTTTGTACATGTGGTCTGTTTTTAATATTTCTAATCCAATTATAACCAAATTTATCAACAGAGTCCGCTGGAGTGAAAGGCTGCTGGCTGGGGAGATTTGCTTGTAATTACTTTCATGCTTTTAATTAATTGTAAGCGAGGTCTCCTTCCTCACTCCCCGCTCCCCCCTCTGCACGCAGCTGTTTCAACCTATAATTCATGAGATGAATCAGAGCAGAAAGGAGACTTGGGAAAGCTGGGATGCTCCTGGAGCCCTCCCAAAGCCCCCAGCCTGTCAGGGATGTGGGACAACTGCTCTGGTGGCTTCAGAGCAGCACCAATGCCAGGAGACATGGAGCAGCACTGAGGCTGGCACTGGCTACCACCACCTCAGCACCCAGTGATGTGCTCTTCATTAGCTATCTCAGTCCCTGCAGTTTGTCCAAAATCCCTTACCAGGGCTGGCAGCCCCTGCTAAGAGCTCAGAGACATCAACCTTACTATGAGGCATTTTGGAGAGCGGAAAACTGAGGTGCAGATACAGAAACGTGGCATAGCGTGCCTGAAAGCGTGTTCCATGAGAATGGAACCAGCCATGGTTGTGGGATGAGCTGCTGGCACCAGCCCCATCACTCACAGCAGCCCTACCTCGGATGGAGCTGCCCCCATTGTCCCCAGGGATCCAGGCCAGCGTGATGGACGATGCTGAGGTCTTGGAGACGGTCAGGCGGGGCTGGTCTGGGGGAACTGGGGAGGAGGGAAAGCCCATGAGCACCTCACACATGCAGGTGCCCCAAACTGTGCCCCCCAAAAGTGCCAACAAGACATGGCACCCATCCCTGGGCCAGCACGAGCCCCTGGTACAGGACAGAGCCCGGGCACTGGTCAGTGGGGATGGAGCGTGGCTGTGCAGGGCACACACAGAGGTGGGAACCTCACCTTGCACCAGGAGGTTGATGATGATGGTGTCAAAGCCCCAGGTGTTGGTGGCAGTGCAGGTGTAGTAGCCGAGTCCTCGGCTTTCACCGAGCGCAGCACCAGCGTCCCGTTGGCCTGGATCAGGCGGTGGCCGTCCACCGTCACCGGGATGGCAGAGTCCTCGCTGCCGGGAGACAGGGGGCACATCAGCCCTGTGTGGCACAGCCAGGGCTGGCTCCAGCCCCCAGCACGGCTGGCAGCCACCTCCATACCTGTCCTTGGTCCACTTGATGGCAGGGACAGGCTCTCCCACGGAGTTGCACGGCAGCCGCACGTCCTTCATCCACGGAGTGGTGACGGTGCCTCCGAAGGAGATGATCTTGGCGGGGGCTTGGGGGCAAGGAGGAGGTCAGCCTGGGGGGCAGGCCCAGTGCACAGCCCCCCGAGGTGCAAGGAGAGCTGGGACCCCAGAGCTGCCCCTCCTCTGCCCTGGGGTCACCCAGTTGTCACTTCCATGGGGCAGGGCACTGCAGTGGAGGTGCCCCCAGGCTGGCACCCCCCGTACCTTTGCCCGCAGGCTCGATGGTCACCTTCTCGCTGATGTTGCCGCGGCCGGCGGAGGTGACGGCGGCCACCCAGAGCAGGTACTGCTGGCCCCGGTTCAGGTGGGCGATGCGGTAGAAGAGCTGGTCCGGGCTGGTCTCGTACTCGCTGGGAGCCTGCGGAGGGGGACACAGGAGAAGGTGAAGTTTCTGTGAGATTCTCACCCACCACCCGCAGCGCAGACCCCCCAGCCCCTCCGGGTTTATCCCGAGCAGCAGCAGCTCCGCTCACAGCGCTCAATGCCGGGCAGAGCCGGCTGGTGTCGTGATTCCTCCAGGGAGCCGGGCTGCAGCCCCAGAACAGATGGCTGCTCCGGCATCCCTGTTCCAGGGAAAGGATGCTGCCCTGGCACGGCCGAGCTGCGGCAGGACCAGCCTGCAACAACCCCAGCCGGGCTGGTCCAAACCCTCTGTGGTCACCGTGAGGGGCCAAGGGGTCCCCAAAACCCACAGGGGGTCACTACATCACCCACAGCGGCTGCCCCAGCCCTGTGGTGGCCCTGGGGACAGGGCAAGCACTGGGGCCAGTCCCCATCACAGCAGGCACAAAGTCACCCTACCCCAAGCACGCCACAAAGGAAAGAACTGCCTGACACAGCACTGGCTGTGCCACCCCGCCAGCACCAGGCAGGGACGGGGTTCCACGACCCCCGTGACACAGGATGGGTGCATTTAAACATGACTTGGCAGGTACCCGTGTGCTCACTGTCCTTGCAGGGACACGGATGTGAGTGTACCCCAAAGCAGACACACCTATATGAATATTGTATAGTATACATAATTTTTTTTTTACCCAAATGACAGTTTTGACAAGATGCCAAGAAAACAATATCGGATCCCAGCGGTTTTACCAGTTGCTTTGATGAAAAGATTATGTTGCCCTGGAAACCAGAGGCTCAGATAGTGAAATGAGTTTGAGAAGGAGCTTTTGATAAGCACTAGTCTGCAGACCTCCCATCAACCTCTCCCTCACCAAGGAGGGATGGGGCCAGGTTGGATTTCTATTTCATTTTCGGTCAGCTGCTGGCATGTTTCCCCCTCTGGAGCAAGTGCTGAGCAGGGCAGATGCCAGAGGATGGGAACAGAGAGATGATGGGATCATTCCCTGGTGCACAGTGCCCATGGATGCCCTTGGACAATTCCGCAGTGCACCCCAAGAGGTCTTTGCTGCGGCTGCCGCCTGGCATCAGCTCTCCCTCCCGCCCCTGGCACACTGTGGTGGTTCCCAGCCCCATTCCCATCACGTACCGGCTGCCCCGAGCCGGGGCTGGAGCAGAAGATGGTGTATTTCCGAATGATGCCGTTGGGCTTGGCTGGCGGCAGCCAGGACACCACCACGCTGCTGGCAGAGGATGGCACAGCCTTGATCCCAGCTGGGGGACCTGGAACTGAGGAGGGAGAGCGTGGCAGAGCTGCTGCCAGGAGGTCTCCAAGGTCTCTGCCCAGCTGGGAGATGCGACAGCATCCTGCTATGGGGCTGGCACCCCAACCACAGCCTGGGAAGCAGCTGCAATGCTGGTGTCACACACAGGCAGGGACAGCTCTGCCTGCAGGACGCCTCTCCACGGGTGGCTCTGGCCCCCGTGTGAGCCAGAGGCAGGAGGGTTAATTGCAAACCAAGCTCTGCTTTAGAAATCATGATTGGCTTTTAATGGCCATCTCCTTAATCTGTCAGCCGTACCCTGCCCAGCTGCGCCTCCCTCCCAGCATCTGGCGCTTCCTAGGACAGGCCCAGGGATGCTCTGCTAGGAGCTAATGGCATTAAAGTAGGGCAGGCGGGGTGTAAATATTTAAATATCCGCACTTAAGGAAAAGGGAAAAAAGAGAAATGCCCTGCCCATGGCTGCACACGGGGGGTTTCCCCAGTGCCCTTCAGCTGCTCGTGCTGGTGGCAGAGCCACTTACTGTCCTCCTTGGTCTGGATGTAGAGCACGCTGCTGCGGACACCGTCACCCGCCTGGGTGTAGGCCAGCACCTGCACGCTGTAGTTGGTGAACTTCTCCATGCCCCGCAGCTCCACCCGCTCCCGCGTGGTCGTGATGTTCTGCATCTCGCCCCACTCTGCAGGACACACGGCCTGTCAGCCCCCTGTGCCCCCCAGGTCCCCCGTGCCACTGCCCCCCATGCTCACCTCCGTCCATGTAGAGGGACCAGAAGATGACCCGGTAGCCCTTGAGCACCCCGTTGAGGGTGCTGCGCGGGGGCTCCGACCACGAGATCACCGCCACGTCCGAGGTGATGGAGATGGCTCGCACGTTCTCGGGGGGCTGGCTGGGAACTGGGCAGGGAGGGATGAGGAGGACAATCAGCAGGAGGATGGAGATGCCAGGCTGAAGGAGCCACCCTGACTGCACCCACACAGACCCTGCTGTGCTGCTGGAAGCCCCCAGTCCCACCCAGCAGTGCTCTGCCTCCAACATGCACTTTTCCTTCTCCTGGGCCAGGGAACTCTGGTGTGAACCCTGTGTTGGTGGTGACAGGGAGGATGCTTCCCAGTGAGGGGAGAGTGGGAGAGCTGGCTGGATGCGAGGTAATTAGATCCCATTGCCCCGCAAGAGGTAACTCTAATTTTTATGAGCATTTAAATGATAATACATCACCGTAACGATCCTCTTTGAAAATGATTATTGTTTCATATTACTTAGGTGCAAAAATATAAGCACCATGTAATTAGGGACAGAGTATAATAAACTAATACAGATAGTCCGTTTGAACAAAATGAAGGTAATATAATTATGGAAAAGACACTATTGCTAAAACAGGGGCCCTTGAATACCCCGGGAGGAGTGCTAATGCAGCCAGGAAACGATTGCGGTTTGACAGGCTAACAAGAGCCTTAATTAAGTATGAAAAACTGCTGAGCAAACGCACTGCAAAACTTTTTCCTTATTGTTTTTAAAACGACCAAGACCATCAGCAGCCGTGTCCCAGATGGAAACCTGCCTGGCACTTGGGCAGCACCAAAATCCACCTTGCACCCTTAATTTGTGCCACAAGCCCTGCGCCACGGGTGTCCTGGTACCCCTGTTCTCTCAGTTCCTTCCCAGGGAGCTGTGAGGGCGCACACAGCCACCACCCCAGAGCTGTGTGGGACAGGATGGGGATTAACTGGGGGTCCCTTGGGTGTGACCACAGTGCCAGGTTTGGTCCCTGGGCCATCCTTACCGTCCTCCAGCGTGGTGGCGTTGATCTCGCTGGACGAGGGCCCCGTGCCCGCGCGGTTGAACGCCTGCACCACCACCCCATACTGCGCAAACTTCTTGAGGTTGTCCAGCGTGTAGACCTCGCTGTCCCCCGTGGCCTTCATCTCCACGATGCTGTACTGCCCGTTGCTGCCCGGGCTGTTCTCCCGGTAGCCAATCTGGTAGCCACGGATCACCCCGTTCTGCAGCTCCTTCTTTGGGGCCTGAGGGACAATGAGGGCAGGATGGAGTGGTGTCACAGGGGTGATCCCTCACAGGGCTCCATGCCCCAACCACTCCTCCTCAGCAGCTTTTCTCAAGTCTTTCAAATTGTTTTCCTCCCCACTTTTCACTGAGTGGCAAAATAGTGATAAAAGAGGTCCAGTGTGTCCTCAGAGTTACCAGAGAGGAAAGTGCTGCCTGGACAGCATCAGTCCCCAGCTGGAGCAGGAGAAATTCCAAGTCTGCCATCCTGAAAGGCCAGATTGAGATCAATCTTAACAATATTTCTCTGAAGCATTAAGAAATCAATAGGGTTGATTGCAAATTTATGTTACAATGCCAGGGCGATCCATCTTGCTGAAATACTCCTAAAACGAAGTGACTTATCTTTCAAGTGAATCTTACTTTTCATTAATCTGTTTTTCAGTGCTTAAGGGGAGGTGGGGGGAGAAGCTGGAACCCTAAATTTATTGACTTAGCAGTTCATTCCCAAGTCCTAACTTTACAATCAATTTTATTTTTCATTAGGCAGCTTTGGAAAAATAAATCCGATTCTAAGCTTTATTGATCTCTGCTCAAACACTTTGCAACCCAGCACCTCAGTTTTTACATATTTATCCTCTCTGCCCCATGGTCCCTCATGGACACCCTAAGAGATAATGAGCTTATTGTAAAACATGATTGATAAGAGCCTTGAGCAATAAGGTGAGCTGCTTGCACAGCCTCCAGGTTTTCCTTTTTCCTGGGCAGTTCTTCCTGATCCTTGTAACACTGATGACATGCTGGGTGTCAGGACAAGCTGGGACAGCATTTGGCCAATCCCCCATGGCCAGAAAAAGCCAACACACCATCCCAGCCTCACTCACCTTCCAGGTGACCTGGATGCTCTGGGACGTGATCGGCTGCAGGGTGACATCCATCGGAGGGCCATCGGGAGCTGCCGAGACACAAACACAAAAAAGCACCTTGAGAAGGTTCAGGAGCTCCTCACCAGGAAAACCCCTGGCTTTAGGAGAGCTCAGCCAGCTTCTCCCCAGGCTGCAGCCCCTGCCCACCACCCCCAGCAGGACCCAGAGCAGCACCTGCTTCCTCGGTGCTGATGGTGAGCTCCTTGCTGGGCTCGCTGCGCCCGATCTTGTTGAAGGAGTACATGCGGATGCTGTACACCGAGGCGGGGTGCAGGTCCACAATGTTTGCCTGGTTGATGGTCGGGGAGATGTTGCGTGTAGACTGCTTAAAATCCCAGGAATCTGGAAGAGCAGCAGAGCCAGGCAGAAGGGTCAGAGCCTGAATCCTGCCCAGGATCTGTAGTGCTGAGGGGGCCATGCTCAGGCAGGTGAGGTCTCCAGGCACCTCCAGGTTTTGCACCAGTGGAGAGGTGCTGCTTCTCTCTCTTGCTGCTGTCCATTGGGGTTCAAGTTTTTGCAAATATTGTCTCTTTTAATATTCCCTTTCAAATGCTCCCATCCAACAGAAATTACCATATTTCATTAATGCTGCTCTCTCCTTTCTTCATCAAAGGAACTGGGATGCAGAATATTCCCTTGCAGGCACCGGTGGGGCAGTCCCACACCTGCCTGTGCAAGCCAGCTCCCAGCCCCACTGTGGCATGGGGAGGGGACATCACTGTCACCTACCTGACTTGTTCTTGTACTCGATATCGAACCCGGTGATGATGCTGTTGCCGTCGAACCGCTGAGTCCATCGCAAATTCATACTGCGGGCTTTCACCTCCCGGATCTCCAGCTCAGGCGGGTCAGGGGGCTCTTGGGGACATGCAGCCAGGTTAGGGACACAGGCAGAGAAGGCCCCCAGGAGCAGGGGGACCCTCTCAGCAAGGCTTTGCACGGCAGGGCTCGCACAGGGGGGATGGAGTACCTTGGACAGTGAGCTGGATCAAGCCTCTGTCCTCGCCGTAGGAGTTGATGGCGTGACAGGAGAAGAAGACGGAGTCCCCGCGGTCGGCAGGTTTCAGCTGCCAGAGTTCCAGGGAGAGGAGCCAATTCAGACTGAGCTACCCCCAGCACTGTGCCCTGCCTTCCCCTGCCATCCCTGCTCCCATCACAGCTCCCACACGAGCTGCAATCCCTCCCATAATTAGCACTCCTAACATCCCACCCCTCTGGGCTTGGCTTTGCCACTCACGAGCCCAGCACAGTGCCAGGCTCTGTGACACCCACTGGGGACCACCACACCCTCCCTGCACCTTCCCTTCCTCTCTCCAACACCCAGCAAGACCCCAGGCAGGTGCAGGACCCGCAGCCCTCACCTTGAGGGTGGAGATGACCTCGTCACCGTTGTCCTTGGTGGTGATGGCGTAGCGCATGTTGCGGTCGGGGTCGATGACCGTGTCCCCCTTCTCCCAGCGGATGATGATGGGCCGCTCGCCCCGCGCCGTGCAGTTCAGCTCCTTGGTCTGGCCCTTGATGGCGATGGTGGTGTTGGGGTGGGAGGTGATCATGGCTGGGACTGCGGGGAGACAAAGTGTTGCAGGGGAGGAAGAAATAGGAATGTCCTATAGATACAATTGCCTAGCAGAAGATGCTAAGAATATAGAAACTGTAGGTGAGACTGAAATGAAAGCAGTGTTCGACTGAGTGGCTGGAGAACAGCAATGTGGATGCCTGAAGGTCTCCCTCTGTTAAGATAATGCCAGTTGCTGCAAACATCCCAAAGAGCCAGCAGAGACCCCCTCCTGGCATGACAGGAAGGGTCCAAGATAAGGCTTAGAGATAAGAAAGCAGTAAAACATGGTAATGGAGCGATTCCTATAGGTTGTATGTGAATGTTAGAGAACTTGTATCTTGTACTAGACTGGTTAGTGAAAGAGTAGAATATTCAACATAGAAGGAGATTTAAGACTTGTAAAAGGAGAGCACACTCTCTTGCTCTCACACCTCAGACACCTCTCGCTCCCTCGCTCTTGTCCCTGCACCCCTCACCCTTTCTTTACCCCCTTTGTTATCTCACTCCTCTGGGCCTGCTTTGAGCAGCGTCTGGCAGCTCCCAGCTGAGCCCTTTTCACCCAGGCCCGATGGAATAAACTGCAAACTTCAACACCAGAATATAGAGAGCACCTGAGTTTGTCCTGACCACCGTCCACCACCAGCTCCTACAAAGTGTCACCTGTGGCTGCCCGGCCCTCAGAGCCCAGGGACCCACCAGGACACGGCGCATGCGGCTCTCACCGAGCCCCGCAGCCCGAAGCGGAACCGTCTCGCTGCATTATACAGCTCAGGATCATAAAATAATGAAGCAGATAAATTTTATAATGCATAGCATTACACCGGGGTAGACAATAAAACGTGAAAGACAAATAACCAAGTGCACACTATAATGAAGAGAAAGCCTCCAGTCTGAGACGTGCGGGTATGAATTATTGACTAAGGTTTTACACTCCCGAGGATGAGAGGAAGAATGTTTTCCATCACGGATTTGCATAATTCACTCGTATAAACCTGGGCAGAATACAGAGTGTGATTTCCCATCAGCAAGGCCGCCTTTGAATTGCAGATGCCAGAGATTATTTTTTTTCCATAGCCACCCCAATATGCAAACGGGGCCAGTGGGGACACCCTGTGCCATGGTCACCTCCTGGCTGGGGTGCAGAACCCAGAGGTGCTCGAGCAGTGGGTGCAGCACAGATGGGGACAGCTGATCTGTGCTGTGAGGATGCTTTACTGATCCCTGGCCTGGCTATTCTCTGCTCCAAGAGCCAAGGCCTTTGTGCCACCCCAGTGCCATGCAGCAGGCTGGCTGTGGCAGGCACCACACAGGAGGAACGGGCTGGGGGACCAAGGGCAGGCTGGGTAAGCAGAAAAAAATGTAATGCATAAACAAACAGCAGTGCTGAGTCCTGCAGTAATGTATGATAATGACAATCCGCAAAGGCAACACACACTGTTCTAATGGGACACAAGAGGCTCTAATGAGCTACGACTCCTCGGCTTTCTGTGGCAATGTAATTCAATTAACAGAGAAGGAAACCTTCCCTCCTGAGCTGCTGGAGTTTGTGGGGTGCAGGACAGTGCAGTGCCCAGCCTGGTGCCAATCCTGCCCCAAGGGGAGCACGGCACCCCTGAGCTGGCAGGGGATGGCAAAGAGCAGGGATGTTGTGGCATTGGGACAGCAAGGCTGACAAGAAGCAGCCCAAGACTTCTCCTAACTCTGCCCTGTCCTATCCCCAGCTGCCTGCCCATGCTCTGCCTGCCTCAGCCCTGGGTCAGGAACACACCAGGATTGTCCCAGCCCCAGCATCCCACATCCCATTGGGGTGTCCCCAGGGACAGCAGGAGCTCTTGCACTTGTCCCAAAGCAGGGCTGGCTGCACAGCACAGCACAAGGGCACACACAGCTGCATGAGGGGCTCAGCACCCAGCCCTGCCACAATGGCAGGCTTTCCAGGCTCCTGCCCACTGTCCCCTGCTCCTGCCATGGAAAACCACCAAGGGGCCACCCTGCTATTTGGCAAACTGAGGATGTGGTCCCTGCACTCAGCCCTCATTCAGCCCAGCTGGAGGACAGTGCAGCAGCAGAGGGTGTGTGGCCCTGGGGCCAAAGGGGCAGGACAGACCCTCAGGGCTGCAGCAGCCTTGGCTACACCAGCCCCTTCCCAGAGAGCAGAGGCCCCAGGAGAGGAGCTCTGTTTCAGGCTCTGCTTCACTGAAATGCACTTATTGATGTTTGATTAAAAGCAGCTCCTTGGATGTAAACATATCAACTTCTCTCAATTGCCAGGGTCCCAAGGGAGCTGCACGTAGTCCAGAGCAGGAAAAGAGCACAACAAACCCCAAGAAATCCCCAAGCAGCTGTGAGGATAGCACAGACTGGTGCCCAACACCTGCTCTGGAGCAGCTCTGCAGCTTGCAGAGGGACCACACTGTTTGGGACTGGCTGCAGGGACCTCCAAAGGTGGCTGGGAGCTGCTCCTGACCAGTCCATGGTCCCTTCCTGGGTGCAGAAACGTCAATAATGTGGCATCAGCCACAGGTGAAGCTGGGCAGAAAGGTTTCCTTTGAGGGGAGCTCCCCTCCAATGCCTCCTGTACCCTCCATCCTGTGCCCACCAGGGCTCAGCCCATCCACCCAGCCTCTCCCTGTGCCCACGGCCTTGTTAACAAGGCCACAACCAGGGGCTGGTCCCGCTGGCTGGGCACAGATAAGGCTGGGAACAAAGGAAGCCGACAGGCACCAGTCCCCCAGCCGGCTGGGGCACGAGCCGCTGCGCAGAGCGCTGGTGACAACTGAATGAGAACAGTGACAAGGGTGACAAGGGCTGTGCCTGCCTCCCTCGCCCCCCTCTTTCTTGTTTGGAGCTGGCTCTGTGATGTTAATTTGATTGCACCCGTCTCAGCTTCCTTTCTTCGCTGATTAGCTGAGTTTCACCTGAAGCATGAGATTAATTCAAATTGCATGGAAGCAATCAGTTATGCTCGTGCTATGTGGCAGCCAACTTCCAAAGGGGGCTGTGCCACTACCACAGACACAGACCCCTCTACCTGCCCCTGGCTGGACCCCTGGCATGGGGGTGCTGGCAGAGGAGCCCCCCACCAGTGCCCAGGGTGCTGCCACTCCAGCACAGCCAGCAGGACCCTCGGGGACGTGACTGTCCCCATGCCACACGCTCCCAACACCCGGGCAGGTGTGCAGCCATGTGCTAAATGCCATTTATCACGGGCTGCTGGGCCCCTCACCTGCGCCCAGCCCAGCCTGCTGTCCCCTCGGGCACAGGCTCAGACACTCCAGCACTCCCCACCTTCCACTCCACCCTGCAGCCTGCTGGATGCTGGAGTTCCTTCCCAAAGCAGGGAAGGACAGGCTGCCGTGCTGTGGGAGCCCAGGGGCTCTGGCACCCAGGGACAGTAAAGCCTCAACCCCATGGGTGACATTCCCCAAGCAAGTCTGGTGGCTTTTCCCTGACAAAAGCAGCATCCAGCTGCTCCTGGCTCTGCCAAGTCCATGGAATTCAGCCACACACTGTGCAGTGTGTCACCAGTGTGTTACCTGGCTGTCACCCCTTGCTATCAGGGCAGGGCATGTGTGACACCAGCTGGCTGTGGCACTGCCCTCTGCCCTGCTGACCACCAGCACGCTTTGTCTGGGCTCTGATCAACTCTCATTTAACTCAGTCTGCAGTGGCCTGACTTTCAGGGAAAGCCAGTGCTGATCTCCCTTTAATTGGGCTGACATTTCACTAAACAAACAAAAACCCCAAAATGAAACAAAACAAAGAGCCCATCTAATGCTTAATTGGCTGTGGCACTTCGTCTACCTATTCATCCAAACCTTTTCAAAGGCAGCGAGGGCTCCGGGAGATGCAAAAGCGCTCGCATAATAAGGTTATGTGCTATTCAAGTCAGCAAGCAACCTGTCCTGGGATGCAATTACAGGAGATAGCAGGGACACGGCACCAGTTCGGGCTCCCAGACTTCTCATGCTCACTCGGGATTAATCGCCTCGACTTTGTACCTGCACCTCATTGAAGTGCCTTGTTTGAAGTCGCTGGGTTTGATTCACCAGTTGGAGGGATAAATTAACAGCTGACAGGGAGGGGAACAGGAACCTGGGAAGGCAGAGGCTGGGTGGGGAGGGGAGAAGCCCCTGAGAGAAACAGCTGCTGGTGTCAGGGAAGAAAGCACCAGGCTGGGGAGGGGAGAAGAGGCCAGGGCATGGTGGTGACCACGTCCCCTCTCCATCCTGGGTGCACAACCCGGGGGTGGTGGCTCCCAGAGCTTCACCAGCAGCCTCCATCCCTTCTGGCACAGCTTGCTCACTGCCTCATTTCCAGCATGGTCAAGGCATAGTTTAGTCCTTCTGAGCCCAGTCCTGAGCCCAGCCCCTCCTGGAGACACCAGGAGTGAGGGTGATGGCTCTGGACCCCTTCCACCACCTCCTTTTGGAGGTTTGAATGCTCCCTGCAGCAACGAGCCCAGTAACTAACACGGAGCTGGCAATTATACATTCTGCTGATAGCAACAGGAGAGCAATCCAATAACACACACAGTTCAAACACGCTGTCTAACAACACTTCCCAGCCCATCCCTGTCAAAGCAGCCCAGCTATTTCCTTTCCTCCTGGATGATGTAGATTGATTGCCTGGTTTTATTAAAGACAAAGTGTGTTTAATAGCAAAAGGGAAGCGGGTCCCTGGAGGGGAGGAATCAATGCCCTCCCGTGCCCTGCATTGATCGTGGGGATGAGTGGAGCTGAGGCTGCTGCAGCTGGAACAGAGAAGGAGGCTGCAGCAGAGCAGGCTCTGCTGGTAGCCCCAAGTCCCACAGCCACCCTCACTGTGCCCAGCTCTGCTCCAAGGGTCACTGCTGTGAGCAGCTCCCTGTCCCTGTGACCATGCCCTGTGGCACAGCCCTGGGTACTCACTCTTGACAGTGAGGAACATGGACTTGCTGATGTCCGTGCCCACGCCGTTGCTGGCCTGGCACAGGTAGTAGCCGATGTCCTCCTCCAGCACGTGGCGGATGAGCAGGGAGCTGTTGGGCAGGATCTGGATGCGGCCTGTCAGGGGGATGGGGTGGTACTGCTGGGGGTTGCCACTTCCTAGGAGGGGACACAGAGACACAGAGTTCAGCTGAGGCAAAGCAGTGGCCATGCCAAGGGACTCTGACATCCCCACACACAGTCCTGACCCATCCCTACCTTTAGCGTGCTTCCACATGACTTTTGGAGGGGGGTACCCGTCAACAGAGCAGTTCAGCACCCCGGCTTTTCCATAAATGCCATCTTGGTTGTTGGGCTGGACCACGAAACGAGGAGGCACTGAGGAGTTTGGGAGAGAGGACGGTCACTGCAGGAAAATCCCCACCAGATCCCTACAACTCCCCACTCTCCATGGCTCAGCCCTGCTTCTCACCCTCCCACATCCCCTCCCTCTCCCCCAGGAGCGGGTGGGATGCAGGGGGCTGGGGCAGCCCCGGGCTCACCCCGCACGATGAGCTGCCGCTCCCGGCTGACGGTGGCAGCGTCGTTGCTGGCGATGCAGGTGTAGTTCCCGTTGTGCTTGAGGGAGACGCTGGAGATCTGCAGGGAGCTCATGAACTCCTTGCTCTCGATGGTGACCCCAGAGCCAGAGAGGATGACGTGCCCGTCCTTCCTCCAGGTGATGTGGATGGGCATGTCCCCGGAGGAGACCACGCAGGGGATGTAGAGGAGCTGCCCGATGGAGGCTGGCGGGAACTCGAAGGGCTGGATCAGCGGAGGGACTGTCGAGGGGAGAGGCAGAGAATGCTGGAGAGCCCATCCCAGGAAAGCCTTCCTTCAGTGGGGGTGGGCTGCAGCTGGGCTTGGGGAAGATCCCGGCAGGAGAAGCAGCCCAGAACCTAAGACAGGCTTTGATTCCACCAGGAATAAGGCCAGGGGACAGCAGGAGGTGCCATCAAGCAGAAAAGAGCAGGAAGACTTCTCCCACCTGTCAGGGCCACCCTGCTGAGAGTGGCATGGAGAAATGCTGACCCTGCACTGGGGAAAGCCCCAGCCACCCCCAGCACGTGCCACCCAAAATTCCACCTCAGCATTTATCCACTCCCAGAAAAGCCATTATTAGATGGATGCTTTTCTTAAAGTCGCTGGATTCAGAACCAGCCATTATCTTTCTGATAACTTAATTAGGCAACTGCAGCATCTCTGGCAATGTGGGAGGGGGAAGAAAGCGGAGAGAGGGAGACAATTAGCTTAACAAGGCTCAGCACCTGGTAGATGAGATCCTCGTTCTGCAGTCTCCATAATTAAATTAGCAGCCTGCCAATTGTCCCTTTGGCAGTAGGGAGCTGCCCTCTCATGCAGGCACGGGGACAGTTCCCTGAACCCCCACGCACTCCCCTGGGCTCCCACCTCCACCCTGTGCCCATCCCATCACTCAGGTCTTGGCACTGCTGCCTGGTGCTGCACAGCAAGCAGAGGCTGTCACTGTCCCCCAGGGGGGAGCCACTGCCACGGGGCAGGCAGGTGCAGGCAGGGCAGGCGGGTACAGGCAGGGCTGGCAGGTACAGGCAGGGCTGGCCCATCCCTCTGCCAGAAACGCAACGTGGCTCGAGCTGCCAGAGCCATGGAGCCAGTGCTGCCTGTTTTCCATAATTAATGAATAATTAATTGGGAATGCACTGCAGTCTATTGCAGAGCAGGGATGGGCGTGTGCATCCACGCCTCTCCAAACACGCCCCCCTGGCCGACAGGCAAGCTCTCCCTGCTCCAGCTTCCCACAAACAGAGCTCACAACTCCCCTTCCCTTCCCACATCGCTTCCCTCTGCGATTCTCCTTTCTCCAGAGCTTCCAGGCTCTCAGTTGGCCACAGCTCCAACCCAGAGGAGACCCTGTGAGCAGCCTCTGCCTTCCCAAGCATCACCCCACAGTGCCCCTGGCACTGTGTCAGCCCCATGCTCCCCAAAACGCTGCAGCCATCCAGGCAGAGCTGTGTGGGAGCCCCAGGACAGCACCAACCCACATGGGATTAATTAAAACCTTCAAAGATGTCTGCAGGAATAAGGAGCTGTCAGGGCACCTTGGAGGAGGTTGGATTTTGGATTGCGCTGCTGGGGAGGTGCAGGGAAGAGGCCCCAGCAGCAGCACCCCGATCAGCAAAGCCCTACAGAGTCAGGTTTGAATTTGGAATCCTGGGGTTCCCTGGCTAAGCAGCAGCAGCTACACCTGGGGAGGAGGTTCCCTCAGCAGGAGATGGGGATGGTGCCTCATGAGCAGGGCTGGGGCTGCCTGCACATCCCAGTTCCTGGGGGATTGAGCGGTGCCAGAGGGAATTGTAAATGTTTTACTGCTGCGAGATCGGAAGGAGCTGCATAACTCACAGGTGCCATTTCATGTGGTCACCAGGCAGTTGGGGCTGTAAAAGCTTTATGGTGCTCCACGCCACCCTGTGCTCCTTGTGCTACACAGTTACGTTTATTCACTCTCTGACTCTCTTCTAGGGCCTTTGCTATTCTTCTCCACAGACCTTTTATCCAAGGGCCAGAGGAAATGAGGAATTCAGCCAGCGGGGCTGGGTGTAAATCTCCAGCAGTGGAATGAAGATGTCTGGCCCGTGCTGTACCATGCTCCAGCCTGCTCACCTTCCTCAGCCCATCACCAGCCACTAACAGAGGCAGTAAATCCACACTGGGAAGGCTTCAGCAGCTGTTGCTTCCCAGGATACACAAATCCTCACCTGAACTTCAGGATCTTGCACCCTCTGAGGGCACCTCCCAGCAAATCCCATTATTTAACTGCTCACAGACACCCTGAGATGATCTCCCCACATCAGCCCTGCGTGTCCCAGCTGTCCCAAGACAAGACCAACATCTCTGTCCTCTTTCCAAGCACTGGGGCTCCACATGGAGACATGGATTTATGAGAGGTGAGGAAAGCAGGGCTGGCCAAGCCCTGCAGACCCCAGGGGCAGGAAGAGCTCCCCACACTGCCCTTAGGTCATCCACAGCCTCCTCTCCCCTCTGGAAGCCTTGGAGAAGAGCAGTAGCTAATCAAGTGGTAGCATCTCTAATCAGCTTGATGCGCTCTCTCGCTAACCTGATTCCTAATAAGAAAATGGTGGCTGGGAGGGGAGGGAGGGGGATCAGAGTAAATCCAGTGCACGGATCCCCCGCTGGGTGAGAGGCAGGATGACAATTGGCCGGCTCCGTCCCCAGCGCCGCCGTGTTTGTCTGAATGATTTACTGCAAACACCGAGCTGGCGATGGGCGGAGGGGACCCCACAACTCCTGAGGACGGGAGACCCGGGAGCTCCCAGCACAATCTCAGCCAGGCACTGGGAGGGAATGCATCCGGCTCAATTCATTAGGACTGATAGCTCCCTCAATGGGGCTGAATAATTGATGGCCTGGAGAAGCTTTTAAGATGTTCTGTGTGCTCGGAAGACCGAGAATATTATTTTTTTAAAAGCTAGCACACACAGAAAAACATCGGTGAAGGTGATCCAAGCAAAGGTTAGATGTTTTAATACGTTATGTTTACACCATAAATCCTTGCTCCATCACTTGTAAGGGGAAATGGATACATCGTGGCTCGGGGCAGCTGCTGGCGCAGGCAGGACCAGGTAGCCAAGACAGCTCCCAAGGGCTGGTGACTACAGAGCATAGCCACCACCATAGCTCCCCATGTGGTGCTCCTCTGCCTCCATCCCACTGCAGGGAGATCCCAAAAGCAACCTGGATGAGCTCTCCCTGCCTTCCAGGGCAAGCATCCCCACCCTCTCACCTTTGACGGTGACGTGGACGCTCTGGCTGATGGAGAGCTGGGGCTGGATCAGCACGCTGCACAGGTACTCTCCTTCATCCATGCCCTTCTGCACATCCATCAGCTTCAGGGTGCCGTTCTCAAAGACCACTTGGCGGTGGTTATCGGGCAGCAGCAGAGAGTCCTTGTACCACTTGATGGAGTAATAGGGGTACCCGATGACCCTGCAGTTGATGAAAGTGTCCCTACCCGCGACCGCTGTAATGTTCTTCATGGCGCGGATGCTCGGGGGCCCTACATATTTGGGAGGAAGGAAGAGGCAGGCTAGGTTAATTCCGAAGGGCTGCTTGCTTGTGTGCAGATCTGCTGCTATTCCAGAGCGAGCTTCAGGCAGAGGAGGTGACCAGGACAGCTGGGAGCCAGCCTGGTGTGGGTGAGGAGGCGGCACGGGCTCCTCTCAGCTCGTGGAGGCTGCAGCCTCCTGCTACAGTGACTGTCCCTCACCTATCAACAGGGCTGTGCTGCTGGGGCACAGCCACACTTCAAACAGCAAATCCCAGCCCCGTGCTGGGGGAGCTGAGCCCACACACATCACTACTGCCCATTGCAGGAGGTTGGATGTGTCTGTGTTTCTTCTCTGGGCACTGTGGTTGCCCAGGGTGCCTCCACCTGGCTCCTCTGGCAGCACCAGAGATATGGGAGAGATGGGGAGAGCTCCCCCAGCATCACAGCCTCTCTCTGCCTCTCCCAGGAGGAAGCTGCCTGTGTTGTGCCAAACATCCTTGGCAAGAGCTGCTATGGGAACCTGACTTCCACTGGCAAAAACACCTCACCTCCTCGAACCCCAGCTTTCTGCGCCCCCCACTGCCAACCTGTGTGTCACTGAAAAGCCAGACAGCCACCACTTTCTGTCTGGCTTTGGAGCTGCCTGAGGACTGGGAGAACGCTGCAGGTGAGCCTTTAAACGAGAGGTTTCATGCATCAATAATTACATTGTTCTCCCAGCCGCTGCATAAAATAGTGAAGTAATCTAAATATTAACCCTGTCTTGACTCCTCATCCTGAGGGTGTAGCAGGGTAACAGCTTAACAGGCACTCAGGATCAGCTGATGGACAGTGTTTCTCATTCTAGGACACGTTAAGAGAAGGAGCAGGAAGAAAGGAATTAGCATCTTGCTCTGTAACCATGTCATGGGGCTGTCTGAGGGATGTGCTCTGTGCCACTGAAAAAGAAACTCAAATCTTATCTAGTGACAGCCCATCAAGGGCTGAGAGAGGGCAAAAAGGGAGACAAGGGAACATCCTCATTGAAAACGCTGCTCTGGCTTCTCCTGGCTGAGGGATGAACTTCCTCCAAATTCAGCAGTAAACGGCAGCAAAATTCCGACTCTCCTGGGATCCCAGCCAAAAAGCCACTAGATCCATTTCAAACCTGAGACACAGACAAACACAGCCCTTCAACCCTCATTCTCAGCAGACAAATAAACGCTCCCTTATCTTGTCTCGCTCCCACCTGTAAGCCTGGGAGCTTTAATTGGGGATTATTAATGGGCAGGGCTTACACCATACCCCGTGCCTGAGAGTGCTCCCCGGAACACACCGAGCAACGCGCTGCAGCCGTAATAACACGGTGATTAACGCGGCCATGGCTTTTAGCAGACAAAGAAAATACAGACATGACAAATCAAAGCTCATTTTCCACGATTTCACGTGCTGCCTCATCATCGTTTGTCATGGAGATCCCGGTGCCGCCGGGCACGGTGGCTGCCAAGGAGTGGGGCTCCTGTAGGGAATGGGGACAGCTGGTAGAGCACAGGGGACCTGGGTCACTTCTGGGCCTGCCACCTCCTTCTTCATGCCTGGGATCCCTCAGGGGGTGCCTGCCCACCCTGTGCAGGCCACAAGGCAGGGCTTGGCAGTGTGAGAGTGGACCCCAATGTGGTCAGTGCTGCCCTTTGACTCCTACAGAGCCAAGCTCCAGCTCTCCAAGCCTCTGGAATTGCTTTCCACTTTGTTAAGCTCCCTGCTTTAGACACCAGAGCAGCTCAACCCTGCAGGTGTGCGAGGAGCGGGGCAGGGCTCAGGGAGCGAGGCTGGGGTAGCCAGGGAGACCCACAGGGCTGGGAAGAAGGAACAGAACCAAAACCAAAAATCCCAGTAAAAGTCCTATTCTGATATTTAAAAGTAGACAGGCACCTCTTACGTTTATTCGCGCTTGGTATTCGGCGCTGCCCACCGAGTTCCGCGCGGTGCACCGGTACACGCCGCCGTCCTTGATCTGCGGGCCCGTCACGTTCATGTGGCTGACGGTGGTGCCATCAGACATGGTGTACTGGTTGGAGCGGTGGCCGCTGTCCCGCGGGATGGGCTCGTCGTCCAGCGCCCAGGTGACAGTGGGTGGCGGGGCCCCCTTGGCGGCGCACATCAGGGAGAACTGCTCCCCGGGGTTGACCACCTTCTCGCTGAAGGAGGAGACGATGCGGGGGGTCCCATCTGGGGGGCACCCAGCGGGACGGGGGTCAGGGAGCAGCAGCCACAGGCAGCAGCAGTCACCCGCCAGCAGGATGGCACTGAGCTCCCACCCCAGGCTCGGCCAGGACAGGAGCCCAGCTGGTGACACACACATGGCTGTGCTGGCGTCCCTGTGGCAGGCAGGTGCAGACAGGGGTGAGGGGACATGGTGGCTGATACCAGCTTGAGGGGACACCTCCCTCAGCAGAGCCCATCACTTGGTAGGCTGGATCAGGGAGGGCTGCCTGGTGAATGGGGTGCCCAGGGGCTGAGGATGGCAAGTCAACACTTATTTTGGCCGTTCCCCATCCTGGCCATGCAGACAGCACACAGAGCCCAGGAACAGGCTGGCAGCTGCCTCAGGACCCCACTGAGTCTCCCTGCCCCACAGCCATGCATGAAGCATCCCCTCAGAGAGGGGCAGAGGAAGAAGCCCCCAGCTGGGAAGCCAGCTCACCCTCCAGCGTGATGATGGAGAAGTCCTGTGCCGTCTGGGACTTGCGGGTGGCGAAGCACTGGTAGGCGCCGGAGTGGCTCTTCTGGGCGGCCGTGATGAGGAGGGTCTCGTTGCTGATGCCGCGGATGGAGATGTAATCATCCACCGCCACCAGGTCCGTGTTGCGGTACCAGCGGATGACGTACTCGGGGGAGCCGCTGAGGGCACAAGAGAGGATGACGGTGCTGCCGATGCCTGTTTTGAGCTTCTTTGGTGTGAGGGTCACACGCAGAGGGTCTGTGAGAGAGGGGAGAGGCGTTGGTGGTGCAGTGGGAGGCAGCTCATCCCCGCTGCGCTCTCTCTGCTCCTCCTGCCCTGGGAGCGCCAGCCCGGCCGTGCGTTAAATGTCACTGCACAACAAGGCAGGTGGCCCTGCCGCCTCCTCGCTGCTGACAGCCCCTGCTTTTATCGACTGGGGTACTGTGGGGAGGCGGCAGGAGGGCTGGAAGATGTGCTCCGTGTGACAGGGACAGTGCTGAGCTGGGGACACACCAGGCTGGCTCCCAGCAGGCTGCAGTGCTTGGCTGGCACCAGGCTCCAGGTAAGGCAGGCACAGTGGCTCTGGTACTGCCAGGATCCCGGTGACAGAGAGGAACCCCCAGGAAAACAGCACGTGATAAATACTTGGCCTGCCCAGATGGTATTTACTGTTTGGCTAGAGCTTATTTTATGTAAATTGACATAAATTTTATGTAAATCAACAAAGCAAAGCACAGAAGCACCCAACACGTCGGACACGTGCAAGACAGTGGCTTCCAGCGAGCCAAACACTGTGCCAAAACACAAGGCTGTTGTTTATACAGCTGTATAACCCCCCGAAGCTGCATATTGACAAAGGCTTTCCGTGTCAGAAGGCAGCAGGACTAAAACTCCCCACCTCTCCTCCCCGCCGGCTCTCACCTATGACCGTGAGGGTCCCGGTGACCTCTGCGGAGCCGAAGGTGTTGGTCACCTCGCAGATGTAGGTGCCGCTGTCCTCCACGCGCAGGTCGCTGATGGTCAGCCCCGTGATGCGCTTGGTCCAGCGGCTGTCGGCGGGGAGCGGCCGCCCGTCCTTAATCCACCGCACGGCCGGGTTGGGGTAGCCCGAGGCGATGCAGGGCAGCTCCACCAGCCAGCCCGCCTTCACCTCCCGGGACTGGAAGCTGTCTAACATCGTGGGGATGGACTCTGCCGGGTCTGGGTTGGGAGAGGAATTGGGCTCACCCGGGGAAGAGGAGGAGTTGAGGTGTCTCAGCGACACTGGGAGACCCCCTGGCATGGTGACACTGCGCTCAGTCAGCACCATCCATGAGAGACTGGCTCTCCTCATCCCCTCAGCTGGTGGCTCTGCCATACAGGAGTGCAGGATGCACCCCCTTATCCTTCCCGAGCATGGGGTGCCCTGTCCCACCCGGCCAGGACAACGGGCACATGGGGAGGTGGGAGGAAAACACATCCTAAATAGCTGATGGGAGGAATAAACTCAGCACCGGAGGAATTACTCAAGGTGACACCTAATTGGTGCAAAATACACAAATTTTGTGGCACATTTCAAAATTTACAAGCAAAAGGGCCCATCAGGCAGCTGGGGAAGGAGAAAATTAATCACTAAGTCTCAGGCGTGAAATTAAATTCCAGGGGAAAGAAACCTCTTTCATTACTCCCAAGCAGAAGTAAAACGCCGTGACGTGTAAATAATGACAGCGACCAGGAGGGGACCGGGCCAGATCGAAGAGCGCGGATTGGGGATGATCCACCCGGAGACGCCCACGCAGCGCTGGGACATGGGGCAGGACGGCACGGCACCCGGGACCCCGAGAGGCGAGATTCGGCAAGCCCTGCATCTCTTCCCTGCCCTCCGGGGGGTTAATTCGAGGAGCCGGTGCGGGAGCACCCGAGGATGGGAACAGCATATGGCAGGAGCGGCGCCGCGGCTGCGAGTCGGGCGAACTCCCTCCCTCCCTCCCGAGCGGAGTAATTTGGGCAGTGAGCGGAGCCGGGA
Source organism: Muscicapa striata striata (assembly GCA_030060385.1). NCBI lineage: Eukaryota > Metazoa > Chordata > Aves > Passeriformes > Muscicapidae > Muscicapa > Muscicapa striata. Next base: position 934,646 of record JAREIS010000122.1, read on the forward strand.
GCGCCCCGAGACACCCGGCACTCCGGACTGCACTGCCTCGGCCGCAGTATCGCTTGCATGTTCGTCACATCGCGTCAGGCTGCTCACATCGCGGGCTGTCACATCGCATCGCCGTGCGCCCCGTCGCCTGCCGCTCGGGGTGACGCGCGGCACTGGCACCGCCGCGCCCGGCCCGGGGGGGCTGCGGGCTGGGGGGCACAGCCCTGGCACTGCCAGCCCCCCGTGCAGCCCCCCGGCACCTCCCGACCCGCACCGCGATGTCCCCGGGCTGCGGGGACACGAGGTGGCGGTGCCATCGCTCCCCGTGCGGGATGGCAGCGCTATGAGCAAGCGAGCAGGAGAGGGGACATCGTGCAGGGCTGGGACCCTTCCCCAGCACGGGAGCCGCCCCTCGCCCACCCTGGCAGGGCTGGGACCCTTCCCCAGCACGGGAGCCGCCCCCCGCCCACCCTGGCAGGGCTGGGACCCTTCCCCAGCACGGGAGCCGCCCCCCGCCCACCCTGGCAGGGCTGGGACCCTTCCCAAGCACGGGAGCCGCCCCCCGCCCACCCTGGCACCCCCGGGCTCACCTGAGACGGAGAGCCGGGCGCCGTTGCTCTGCCGCGTCTCCCCGCTGTACTTGTGCTTGGTGATACACCTGTAGGTGGACAAGGCATCTTCCTTCTGCACGTCCGATATGTACAAACCTCCATAAGAAGTAATAAAAAACCTATTTTCTGGAGACACAAAGGGAGGAGAAGAGTGAGCGAGCCTCATCTGGCCCCAGGCTGAGCACCCGGGTCAGGCAGAGTCCCTGCATTCCGAGCTGGCACCGGAGCTGTGGCAAGGAAAGAGGGACCTTCCCCCACCTCCCTGCACCTCTTGCTGAAGTTTCAGGCAGGCTGGTGAAGTTGGGTGAGCCACAGAAACCTCGTGCGTGCAACAGCAGCCCTGGCGTTTGTGGGCACCGCCTCCCTCCGTCACCCACCCTGGCCAGGCACGCACACCTGGCCAGGTGAGAAGGTGGGTTTGGGGTGTCTTTGCACTCACCGGGACTCGCAGGGCTCGGATTCAGGCGGCAGAGGGTGAGCAGGGCATGTGGCACCAAGCTCCGGCACACGCTGCTCCGCCGCGGTGCCACGCGCTCCATGGCAACGCCGCAATTAAAAGTGAATCCGTCCCGCTGAGTTAATAATTAGCTTAACTTACTTAGAATCGTGTGAAAACAAATAAGGGCTTGAGCTGATGTTTGAGCCCCGGGAGGAGGGTGGCGGGAGAGCAGCCAGGGCAGCACGACCCCGGCAGCGCTGCTGGAGCAGCCCCCTCAGGCCAGCGGGTTTTGGAGCCTGGCACAAGGGAAAGGAGGCTTTGGCTGGCTCCCGACCCCTTTAATTCATCATGAATTACAACAGTAATTAACACGAATAGAAAGGCCTGTGTAGTGGCTACATGGGGAGCAGGATAAGCCGAGTCTCTGGAGAGGCTCCCTGCCCACCTGGAGAGCGCTTTGCCCTGCCCCTCAGTGCCAAGCAGGGCTTTCACCCCCAGCTCTGCGGGGCTTTGGGGTTTATTCCAGCGCCAGTCTCAGCTGGGATGGGATGCTCCATCTGCTCGGCTGCACCGTGCTGCCAGCAAAACCACCCCCTACCAAACCCCACGACTGCAGAAGGTAATTTAGTGCAGCTGAATACTCAGAGTGAAAACCTTTAAACCCAGCCTGTAAATCAGCAACATCTGCAAATGGTTCCCTCAAGTCCTGCACAGCGCCTGCTAAGCCAGGATCTAGCTGATGAGGCCAAACAACTGTTTCTACTTCCAGAACCTTTTGGAAGCACCCGGATATGCTCAGTTTAGGCAAGAAGAAAGCTCCGAGGTTAAACTCAGGAGTGCAGAATAAGCACGAGTGATAGAGGACAAGAGGCAGATGCTCCCAGAGCACACCCCGAGCAGGACCCCAGGCCCAATTCCCTGCAAATAGCGCAGGTGACAGACCAGCAGAAAGCAGGGGTGCTCCCCCAGGGGACCAGCGAGTGTCCCCAGCACAAGCCAAGGCAGCGGCAGCGCCGAGCTGTGCCGGCATTACCCATTCCAGCCGCGGCTCAGCCAGATGTGCGTGCTTGACTCCAACTGCTCGATACAAGACAGTGAGGGACTCCAAACAGCAAAGAGACTGCAAATAATTAATCATAATGCCAGTCAACTGTGGCTAACAGAGGCACAGGCACCCTCCAGGCTGGCACCCCTGCTGATCCTCCCCGCATCAGCAGGAGCATGAGCTGGCAGCCCCATCCCCACATCTCCAGCAACACCCCTGTGACTCCATCCCTGCTTGGAGCGTTCTGGGGCTCTCCAGCCAAAACCTCAGCCGAAACCTCCGCGCTCTGGCACTCAACAGCAGCATGGCAGCGCCTGCCCCGCTCCAGGCTGCTGCTGTGACCAGAGGTGCGCGCTGCGCTCCAGCGGGAGCCGCCCCGGGATCCGAGCGACCCCCGCGGAAGGGCAGGGGGAGTGGTCCCACAGCACCGCAATAACATGCAAATCAAACATTAATTTTTCATCTCCCATCAAACCAGTAAGCGGAGAACGTTGGCTGCACTGGAATTTGAGATGGGGGGAGCGGGTTTCCATGGTAACGTGGCTGTATTTTGTGAAGTGCTGGCAGCCCCAGCCCACACCCTCACACGCGGATCCACAGCCCATGCTCTGGGCTGGGAACAAAGCCCTGGCCCGAGATCCAGGCTCTGGGATGGGGCTCCAGCCGTGACAACCTCCCCAGGGACAGGAACGGGCAGAAATCCTGCAGGTGTAGGATCCACGTCTCCACCGTGGAGTGACAGGTGTGGTGACACTGTGGTGACACTGTTCCATTACGTGTGACACCCACCCAAGCTTCCTTTGGTTTTTTTTTTTTTTTTTCTGGGAGGGGACAAGTGGCTCTGTCGAGGACCGTTGTGCTGGCTCAGGGGAGATGCGGGGCTGTCAGTGATGTGAGCGGCTCTGACAGACCTCACCCGAGTGACTTATTGCTGAGTTTGCCAGGCAGATTAACGTCGAAGGTCGCCAAGTAAAATCAGATCTTTCTGCCTGCCAGGAGGTGGAAAGGCTTTACAGGAAGCAGAGGATTAAGCACATCCGTGGCCAGGCTGGAGCGATGTGCCTCTAATGACTCTTCCAGCTAGACCTGAGCTGCTGCCTTTGAGACACCTCACCAAAGCCCTTGGATCAAACACAGCCAAGGGCCCACCATGAACTAAATTATACCCAATTTCCCAGGACCTGGCCCCTCACCTGAGGAAAAGCATCAGGGTGAGAGGGGGGCTCTCCTGCATGGTCTCACCGAGTACACACACACCTCTCCCACATCCAGCTGCCAGTGCTGGCCCTAAAACCCCAGCATCATTCCCAAGGGCCTCCCAATTCCAAGAGAAAGATTACAGTCGATGCAGGTTACCAGCTCCTGCTCTATCCAATATAGATTTATCAAAACAACGGGGTCAGGGCTTCAGGAGGGAGCACGTTTTATAGTTCATAAGACTAATGAGATAACTTTCCCCTGGTACTGCTGGAGAATCAATAGGTGCCAGCGTTTATGAATTACCCATACTCAGAGCATGTGCATCCCAAGGCATCCCGGACAAATCCAATAACTGTTTGCTGCTATTTCTGGCCACGTTTAAAGTGACAAACGCCTCCCAGGGGGAAAGCACGGAGGGGGAAGCCCCAAAGAGCAAAGCCTGTAATTTTCCAGTGCTGCCACAGAGGCACTTTTCTGCTGTGGCTGCTGCTCCAGGATGCCATTTGCCCAGCATGGAGCTCGCCTGGGGACAAGGAACATCCACAGAAAACACAGCCAGGATGGCAACTCCTGCCTGCCCCACAGCACTGATCACCATCTCCCTCCCCTGGCAGGGCAGGGGACACAGGGCACAGCAGCGAGCTGGCATCAGTGGCCATGCACCAGAGCTGCCTTTTATCTCAGCAGGCTGAGCCCAGCTCGTGCCACAGCAAATGCTGAGAGCAGAGGGGGCCTGGGCCAGGCACTGAGATTAAAGCTCCCTGCAACCCTCCCTGGTGGAGATGTTAAAGAGGAGCTGTAACCTGAGCCCAATGCAAATTTCATAGGACCTGCACAAATCTGACAGATTTATTTACGTGTTTTCCTGCCGTGGGGATCCCGGGGGAGCTGTAGGGGCGTCACTGCTCTCAGCCCTTCCAAAGGCAGCAGAGCTCAGCCAAAGGTTCCCACCTGGAAGAGTCACGGGCAGTTGTAACGCGAGCGATGCCAGCTGAGCCAGCAGCTCGGGCTCTGCACCAAGGGGCTCCTCCTCATCCTCCTCATCCTCCTCATCCTCCTCATCCTCCTCATCTTCCTCATCCTCCTCTCCTCCTCCTCCAGGAACAGTGGCCCTTTTCCTGACAGAAGGACCTGGTGGTTTCTGCGGTTTCCCTCAGAGCAGAGGGAATAGCAGAGGAGGGGTGGAAATCGGGGAGTCGTGACGGGCTTTCCACCTCCCCTCCCTAATCTCCTTTAGAAGCATGGCTCCATCTCCTCCCGTTACAGGATTAACACCCATCTCTCATTCTCCTCCCGCAACAAGATTTTATTTCTAATTACGCTGTAATAAAACTGGGCGCGCTCCCAGGGCTCCTTCCAAATGACTTGTCGACACTCGGCGAGATTGAATCCTACTCGGGCCGGTTTCCGGCACCTCTGCCGGCTGCTCATTAGGCATGCATGAGGGAGAGGGTTTAAGAACAGAATTACATTTAAATGGCTTTTCTGAGAGGGAGACGTGAAACAAGAGAGAGAAGCAAAAAGCAGAAAAGGTTTACAAGGAAGGTGTCACTGTCACCTCCCTGTCCAGCAGCTCTTGTGCCAGGTCCCCACTCCTGACAAGCCAGAAAATCCAAAAGGAAACACTGGACGGGACTTCTGAGCATTGAAATTTTGCAACAGGATGGCAACCAGGGTCATATGTCACTGCACACTGTCACCCTGCCCTGGACACTGCGCACCTACTGCTGTGGTACTGGAGAGGTTTCCAGCAAAACCAGGAATTTTCTTGTCAGGCCTTAGGAAAACACCTAGAAGAAGTATGGGATGGGCATAATCAGGAGCTGGCACTGCCAATCCTGCTCCCTGCATTGAGGTGTGAGCAGCCAGCATGTGGGTCGAGAGGAGCACCAGGAACACCGTATTTTCCAGATGTTTTCCATCCTCACTGGACTCACTGGCACTGGGCAGTTTCTGCTTCCCAGATCCAGGCTCACGAGTCGGCAAAATGGGGAAAACAGATGTTAGGAAAGATCTCTCTCTATTAGCTCCCTCGGAAGTGAGGTATCCTGCAGGGCTGGCAGGAGTTATTAAATCAAGAGTCATTATTTACCCAAGGGCCAGGCTTGCAAGTCATGTTCCTAGAAGTAAATCCGGAATTATGCTGCCCACGGAAATGGATTCACATGGGTGTGAGGGAGAGCACAGTTTGCCTCTCCGGGTTTTAATCCACCTCTGAGTCACCGGAGAGCTTGGCAGTGAAAGCCAGCAGTGTTTGGGGACACTTCAGTTTGTTTGCGTAAGCGACTTTGGGAGTGACACACTTTCACTGAACCAGAGCACGGAGGAGGAGGAGAAGGAATCCCCTGGGTGGGGGCCACAGGGCCAGGGCTTGCCCATGGAGCAGCCCCCTGTCACCAGCCACGCTGGCACTGCCAAAGGAGGAGGAATTAATCTCCCGAGGTGGTCCGGAGCCGCCTAATACCAGCAGAAAATTACAGAAGAGGATGAAGAGCATTACAAAATGAATAGGAGGGGACTAGAGATTTCCATGGCTAATCCTGTTAACGAGACAATTTCTTATCAAACTCATTATGTGGTGGAAAGCAGGGGGGAGGGAGGGGCTGGGCAGGGAAGCTGGGGAGAGGGAGGCGATGCCAGGGAAAAGGGATTCCCGGAGCATCGGGACACAGGGCTGGCAGGGGAGCAGGGCAGCTCCGAGCCCGGCTCAGCACGCCGCACGCCAGCCTGGGTTGTATTTCTATTTCCGAGCAGAGCTGAGTATTACTAGAGTGACATTTACCACAAAATAGTGCCGTCTGCTCCGGCTCTGTCACCAGCCCTCTCCCCGCGCTGAGCTGCAGCGGGCTGGGATTACGGCAGGCATAAAAATGTATAAATACACCAAGAGAACACTCCATTCAAAAAAGGGATTTTTGGAGCGCCGGTATTTTTGTGTTTTTTTTCTTTTTTTTTTAAACCTCCTGTTACGACGAGTCTCATTTTCGTGGAGGAAGCAAAACAAAATATTGTGGTCCACAGGCTGAAGATGTGTCTGCCCTGGCACAGGATGGGTGGGCTGGGAAGGCAGCCCGGGGTGCTGGGGAGCTGGGCAGGGATTCTGCCCACCGGCCCCTTCCTGCTGATTCCCGCATCTCGCTCAGCCACACGAGCAAAGCTGAGCAGCCTGGCGTGGAAAAACGCGGCTGTGGCTGAGTGATTCCCAAAAATCCTCACCAGCCCCCTCCACCTCCTGCCCCCGAGAATCAAGGGGGGGGGGGGGGGCTTCGCCGCTACTTTGTGCACAGCATTTATTTTTTTTTTTTATTTGCTATTTAAAAAACGCGGAACTAGTCAGATTTCATGCTAATGAGGAGAAAATCTGGATCGAGGACTGTGCAAAAATTTGCATCTCAAAGAGGAAAACAGGAAGTCGCTAAGAAAGGAAAATCCACGCAGAGGTAGCGGGTATGGCCATAATTAGGCTAATGCTGCCTGTGTTCTGTCAGCTCGTTTCCATCAGCCCCGGGGTGGCAGGGGACAGCAGACCTCCCTGCCACCACACGCCATTCCCAGCCCGGGAGAGGGGTGGTGAGGGATGCTGGGCACTGTGTGTGGGATGGAGGATGGCATGGGATGGAGGATGGCACAGGATGGAGGGTGGAACAGGATGGAAGGTGGCATGGGATGAAGGATAGCATGGGATAGCATGGGATGGAGGATGGAATGGGATGGAGGATGGAATGTGATGGAGGATGGAATGGGATGGAGAATGGAATTTGATGGAGGGTGGCATAGGATGGAGGATGGAATGGGATGGAGGATGGAATGGGATGGAGGATGGAATATGAGGGAGAATGGAATGTGATGGAGTGTGACATGGGATGGAGGGTGACACAGGATGGAGAATGACGTGGGATGGAGGATGGCACGGGATGGAGGGCGGAACAGGGAATGTGGTGGCCACCCCACCCTGGGAAGGATGGCTCACAAAGCACACATCTGCAGATTCTCCAGCAGCACCAACACCTCTGGAGCGAGTGCACCCAGAGGAAGAAAACCCCACGAGCCCAGCCCAGCCCCTCGTGCCCAGGGTGAACCCACCACTGCCGCCTGCCTCAGCACACAACGAGCCATCGCTGTCCCCCATCTTGAGAGAAGCAGTTTTGCATCAATTTTCCTCTGATTTTTTAATTGGGTTTTGCTGCTGCTGCAGACATTACTGTGCAAACAATTCCGAATGGCTTGAACCAAGATATTTGCTCATAAAAATCCATCACCAATGCCGAGAATGACAGAAATGGAAAATGCCTAATGAAAACAAAGGGGAAAACAACAGGTACCCTGGTCCTTCGCCATCCATCACCAACCTCGGATTATTGATGGGAGGGGAAGAAATTCTCCCATCTGCAATCAAATCTTGAGAAATCTTGAAAAGCCAAACACCACATAGGAGGAAATTCTTTGCCCCCACTTCAGTCTGCAGGAGTTTCGCCATAATTATAATAAGAGTGAGGCTGCTGGATAACACGAGAATTATTTTCCCCACTTACATTGTCAAATGATCATTTTGCCCTGCAGTGAAATCTCAATAATTATAATGCCGAACCGTGAAAGAACAAAGAAATAAAAAAAGCAGTGTTTTCTTCCAGGGAGCGGGGGGAGGGGGCAGCCGCCATTGCAGAACTCAAAGTGCATCCTTCCTCTAATTATCTTTTCCAGGGCTGTGCATCCCTCACCCTTTCCCCACGGCCTGAGCCCCCCGATGACTCGCTCAGCTGGAGGGGTTGTGTGGATGGGAGCAGCCACCTCTGTGCCCAGCCTGGCAGAGCTTCCCCACTGAGGAGAGAAGTGGGGAGTGTGGTTTGGGTTCCATGGCATCGCCCCCCAGCCCAAATCCCAGCCCCAGCTGTGCCAGCAGCTCCCCACAAACGCTGCCCACGGGGTGTGGGGAGTGCCATGGCAAAGCCACTCATGGATCAGTGTCCCATCACACCCATCCCAACACCGACAGCCCCTCAGCAGGGGAGAGGCAAGGAGAGAGGGGAGAAAGGGGACAGAAAGCAGAGGGGGGCACAGGGGGGCTAAAGGAGGCGAACAAGAAAAACAAGATGACAGAACGCTTGCTCCACAGCCCTCGGCTAAATTACAAACCAGTTTACTGAGGTGGAAAGCTGCAGTGAGCTGAGGAGGAATATGTGGAAACCATCTGCAGATTTAAAAATAATCTATTTTACGATCACCCTCGAACATATTCTTTTGCAGAAACCAAATAGGATTTGTTGTTGTTGTTTTGTGCAAACTGTTAGGGAAAAATTACTAGAAACATGCAGGGGGTTTTGCCTTCTTGAGTACTGAGAGGCTAAATATGCCCTTCCTTATGTTTAGAATAGTAACAGTCATCTTAAAATTAACTTGGTCTGCATCAGAGCTTAAAACAGTTGCAATTCAGAGCCTGCAAAAGCAGGACAAACCTGCGCTGGGATATCTAGCGCTTGGAGCTGACAGATGTCTTCCTACATACAGTAAATATAGGTCGTCTTTTCCTACCCAGAGAACTGTAGATCTTAATTAACCAGGCCACTAGCAGCATATGTAATGATTTTTTTCAGCTTGCTAAGTAAACCTTCCCGTGATGAGATGGGAGGAAAATCAGGCGCACGTGAGAGGGACCCCCTCTCTGCGCGCCGCGGTCAGCGCAGCCCTCGCGCACCGCGCTCGCCGTTATTTCACGCTATCAAATCTGGCTAACGAGATGGGAAGGGTGTGGAGCACCACATCCCCCTCTCTGTGTGCAGCCCAGCCAGCCCTGAGCCCTGAGCCCAGCCCAGCTCAGCTCAGCTGGCCCAGAGGGGCTGTGGGGCTCCGCAGAACAAACCGCGCTTTGCCTCGTAAGCCACGCCGGGATTAAATTATCTCCGGGCTCAGAGGCAAATGAGCTAATGAAATTCGTGCTGCATTAGGATAAAGTCTGCCCAGCCCTCGTGGAGGGGCAGTGAGTGCTGGGGTGGGTGAGGGTGGGTGGCAGGGGCTGTCACCCCCAGGCACAGTGTCCCTGTGCTCAGGGGCTGAGCCACGTCCCAGCCCTGGCCCAGGAGGAAGGCAAGAGCTGGGTGAAGTTTCACCTGAATGAGGGCACCCAGCGAGCCCCCTGCCCTCCCACCAGCTCTCCCAGGGTGCTCTGAACTGGCTTTTAAAAATACTGGATTGGAAGGAAGGGAGAGCACAGCCCAAGCCCACAGCCACCTCCTCACACAGTCTGTGTTTCTACAGCCAGAAGTGTGCTTGGCAGGGCAAGGACAGCACAGAGCTCTGTAAAGGGCAGGGCTGGTGCAGGCTCTCCAGAAAAAATCTACCCAGACTGTGGGAAGAAGTCGAGGCCAAAAGCTCCCTCTGCAATGTGGAGAACTGCAAGAGAGCTGTGCATCACTGCCCTGCACCAGCTCTGCAAGAATCCTGCTGAAGCCAAGACCTTGTTTTGATCTGACGAGAAAACCTAAAAGCCTCACAAAGAAACTCTGCCACCTGAAACTCTGTCAGGGGTGAAGTGGAGCTGCTGTTTGCTGCCGTGGTCCCACGTGTCCACGAGCCACTCACGGTGCCTCCCATCCCCTCCTCCCCTCCCTGCTACTCACTGGGGAAAAAAATTCAGTGAACGCGACTCGAACAAAGCGTAGAACTTCCTCCCTGCTCATTAGTACTGGAAAAGCAACAGAAAAAAAAATCCCCAGGACATAACCTCCTCTTCAGCTCTGAAGTCTGAGCGGCTTGGAGAGGGTGGTTGGGTTTATTCTTTGCTTTTCACCTCGCTCGGGGTTGGTCTGCACGCTTTGATTATGGGGCCACGTTGAGGAAGGGACCCCAAACCCACCCACCCCGAGTGCTGGCTCTGCTCAGCCGCCCTGGGGCACACAGATTGGCACACGTGTGGGCACAGCCCCACCAGCACCTGGCTTGGGGGCTGGAGGCAGCCTGGGGCAGCTCACAGTGACTGTTCCCAGCCTGTGGGACACTCTGGTCCTTCCTCCCTGTCTCCCACCTTCTAGAGGGGGTGGAAAAAATCACGTCTCCTCATTTTTTCTGTGGCCAGGGGGCTGGTGGTAGGAGAGGAGGGGGTGTGGGTGAGACAGGGGCATCACCACCTCACCTACACCACCCTGAGCTCCACCAGCAAACACGGGCTGAAATGTGGGTGAACCACAGCATGGCTTTGGAAAGGGAGCAGTGTCCCTGCAGCCACAAAAGCCACCAGTGTGTCACCAGGAGCCCTTCTCCATTCAGCCACACTCCAGCACTGGAAAGGTTCAGAGAGCAGCTGGGGAGCTGCACACATTCCCAGGGGGAAACAGCCCTGGTGTTCCATGAGAGGCACGGCACAAATCCACCCCAGAGCATCTGCACCGGCAGCTGGGGGAGGAGCAGCCCCTTCCTGCACCACACATGATCCGCTGCAGCTTATCAATAATTATTAAGACAAGGCAAATGTGTGTTGACCTAGTTAGACGTCCAAGAAGAAAGGCAGCCCCTGTGGCTTTGTTTGGCAACCTGGCAGTCCTGGTGGAGGCAGACCTGGCATGGACCCTTCCCCTCAAAATTATTCCCTCCTAGCACTGGGGAGCCTCACATGTGAGCACTGGGGCACCTGTGAGGAACAGTTTAGGCTTGAAAGCCAGCAGGGAAATACTCTGATAGCTCACAACGTGACCACAAACATTTTTCTGGGCCAGAAGAACTTGTCAGGTGCTGGGGGATGCAGCAGAACCCACTGGACCCAACTCTGAGCAGCTCCCTGGACACCACAGACACAGGGAAGAGAGATCCCGTGTTCTCCTGACACTGGCACAGCATTCCTGGCCCAGGAGCTCGACTTAGGCAAACCCAGCCCTGCGATCAGATGTGATTTCCTAGCAACAAGCAACGAGATGCTGGGGCAGCTCACCAGGAGAGCAGGCAGCCTCCACATGGCTCCAGATCCTTAAATGAGATGAGACCTTGTCACATCATGCTTTCACCTCCCTTCCAGGTGCCCAGGACACAGAGGGGCTGCCCCAGCTCCCAGCACTGCTCTTACCCCGTTCAGATTTAGCCTGGGCTAGCCACGGAGCAGAGCATGAGGGCTTGGCACCCTTGGGTATCACCAGGTTGCCCATTATTTTTGGAGGGGGAATATCCATTTGTTACCACGGTGGCACAGACATGCACACAGCCCCTGCACCCCCAAGCTGGAATCCACTCAGTTTGGGGTGATCAGGGAGAGCTGGGACCCCGTAACTGTCCCGTGCCTCAGAAGGTGTGACCTGCATCTCGCTCAGCTGTCTCACACTTTCATGTGAGACTTGAGCTGCCGGTGAGCTGCTCCTGCCTCCTCTCTGCTTCCCTGCAGTGCCATTCAGGATGAATTCCCTTCATCTCGTGCAAGCACCAAGGGCTCCCGAGGTGCCCCCCCGACCCTGCCAGGTCGGAGCATGGCTCAGGGACAGTGTGGACACTGCCTGGGGGACACCTCCTCAGCCCCTGGCCTCCTGCCCAGGGCTCCCTCCTGCTCTGCACGGTTCAGTGGTGCCTTTGCAGCATTGGCTGTGCCAGGACAGCCCGAGGCCTCAGTGCCAGCTTCAGCAGGCACGGCTGGGCTCAGGGACGGGCAGCAGCCCAGCCCAGGGAGCCACCACGGCCGGGTGCCCTTCTGTGCGTGGCCAGGGGACATGCAGGTGCAAAGGGACAGTGGGGCAAGGGCTGGGCAGTGCCTCCCTGCCTGGCACGCAGCATCCAGGCTCAAGGATCCCCCCATGGTGGTCCTGTCTTTACTCCCACCAAACCAACAGGGTGATGCAGCACATTGGGATTTTTTGGTGGGCAGGTGGGAACTACCAGGGCTAATGCTCTATCATGCCTTTCCAGAGGATAATTTTATTTTAAAATAATTGCTGTGCCAAGGCAGGAGTCCCCTGGCTGAAGTGGCTCCTTGGGAGCAGATGTGCTGGCTCCTCAGTGCTCCTCCAGCTAAAAGCCTGAGATTTCCCAGGCAGCTCTCTGCTGCTGGCTGGTTTTCCCTGGCCAACTCCAAAGGTGCCAGACCCCCTGGATACAGCCCTTCTGTCTAGGGCAGATCCCCCCCATCACCAGCCTGGGAACGCTCAGCGCTTCTCCCGCAGCCCGGGTCCCTCTGTCCCTGCAGCACTGCAGCCAGATCCCGCCTCCAAGAGCCTCTCAAAACTGACGGGATGCTAATTATTCCTCCCTTTCAGCTGCTATTCAAGCCTTGCTGGCCACCGCTCCGAGCAGCTGCTGCCTCGCACACACACACGGGAGGGGCGGGCACGGCGCTGATTTTGGGAGCGAGGAGGGGAGAGCAGCATCCATCAGAGCGCACAAAGAGCTCCTCATCCCTTCTGCCCAGGGAGCGCAGCACAGGGCTGCGTGCTGCTGTCAAGAGCCGGGCTGGCCCCGGGAGGGTGACACGGGGACAGTGGCACGGGCCAGGGGTGCTCCTCGCCGACAGACATTAGCGGGTGCACAGGCTAAAGCAGCAGGGCCAGCACCCAGCCAATTCACACATGTTTTATTCATAAAAACACCGCAAAGTTCACGCGCGTTCACTAATTACTCAACCTGCTCCTCTGTCAGGTGAATAATGAGGGGAAAAATAACCAGCAATTTGTTCAAAGCCACATGGAGAAATTCCGAGTGTGTTACAGCAGGGCTGTGCTCTGCGTGCTGAAACCTGGGGCTGATGTGATGCTGTAAAAAAACCCCGGGGCACTCACCAGAGGGACCCAATGTAACCAGTGCTCCCGTGCACCCCAAATCCCATCCTGTGCCACAGCCACGGGCATTTCCAGGTGCTCCAGGGCTGTCACAGCTCCACCTCGGAGGAGAAATGTCTTTAAAAAGCATCGAGGAGCTCCTGCATCCTGGGAAGCTCAGCCAGGCCTTGCTCTCTGCAGTGCTGCTAATTACCACGGCTTTCCAGAAGGCAGGAATAATTAAAGCACCTTCCCTTTCCCTGGAGAAGGAGAGCAGGAGCCTTAGTGGATGGCACAGGGAAGAGAAACCATTTCCCAAACTTCCCTGCTTTGCTCAGGAGCTGAGCAGCGAGGAGGCTCCAGGGGGATGCTCCTGTCAGCACCCCAGAAATGGGGGATGGAGCCAGGGAAAGCCAGCCAGCAGCAGAGAGCTGCCTGGGAAATCTCAGGCTTTTAGCTGGAGGAGCACTGAGGAGCCAGCACATCTGCTCCCAAGGAGCCACTTCAGCCAGGGGACTCCTGCCTTGGCACAGCAATTATTTTAAAATAAAATTATCCTCTGGAAAGGCATGATAGAGCATTAGCCCTGGTAGCTCCCACCTGCCCACCGAAAAATCCCAATGTGCTGCATCACCCTGTTGGTTTGGTGGGTGTAAAGACAGGACCACCATGGGGGGATTCTGTGGCCACTGAGAGGCCTCCTTTGGCCAGCACTGAATTTAGACATGGGCTCTGCAACTGCAGCAAAGTTGCAGTCAGGCATCAGCATCTCCACAGCAGCAAATGGGAGCGTAATCACAGAGAGGTGAGGGGAGGGAGGAAACAAAAAGCAGCAATAAATCACTTCCCTGCTGCTACCCGAGGAGATATAATTAAGTTTATGCTTAGAGTGGCATTGCTGACAGTAGTCCTGGAATGAGATAAACACATGGCATGAGGTTAAGCTGTGTGCTGAGTGGCAGGTGACACGTGTGCTCAGGAATGTCCTTGATTAGGGAGTCCCCAAACGGGAGAGCACCAGGAAATGTCTGAGAAGCTGCACATTGCAAGGTTCAGGCAGCAGTGCACACCCAGAACGGGCTCTGCAGCCTCTGCTGAGGGCTCTCTGCCCCAGTCAGCCTCACCCAGGTGTCCCTGCCTGGGGTGTCCCCCCTTTCCTGGCACCCACATCACCCACGGGTGCCCAGCTCGCCAGCCTGAGTCCTGCTTGTGCTTAAGCACAGGCTTAAATTCAAGCACAGGCTTAGCTTTAAGCACATGAAATGTCCACTGATCTCCAAAGGATTATTTGTGGGCTCAGCTGCACACACCAGAGGCTCAGCAGGAGCAGGGCTGGGATGCTCAGTGTCACCTCCTGGGACAAAGGGCAGAGACAAACCCTGCCAAGGGGCTGTGACTGAAATGACAGGGGTGCCCAGCAGCTCAGCACGGGGACAGTCACTGAGGATGGACACTGGGCTGGCCCAGAACTCCTCACAAGGGCCAAGAGCACTGTGGGCACTGCAGACCATCTTAAACACACCTGCCCGTTTTCAAATGCTTTCCTTGATTTTCTTATGAAAAATTCCACAAGCCTGTATTAATTATCACTTACAGAAAAGAGCTTGGTGTGGATTTTCTGGTAGCATGCAGTGATTGAAGACAATCTCCAATCAGGAGCAAGTTTTAACTTTTCCTAATCTAGCCTTGCAATATATTTCAAACCTTCTTATTTTAAAATATCTGTAGAACACTCATTCTGCTCATCCCCAGAGGTCTGATGAACACATTTCTGCAGAGGGTGACGCTGCTCCCTGGGTGCTGCCCCGAGTTTTATTACCTGATGTTCCCTCCACTGAGAGAGTGGTCAGGCCTGGCCAGCCACAAAGCTTGGCTTTAGCAGCTCTGACCAAGGAGCAGAGAAGGACACCCCAAATCCAGCTGAGCATCGTTGGGGTGACATCTAAGAGCCTCTTGCTGCCTTCCAGACACTGCCACAGCCATCAGCATCCACCTCCAGCCCCAGATCCCACCCTGGCCAGGAGGAGCCTCCCAAAGCCAGAGCACAGCCCAGCTCAGCTGAGAGCCTCCAGCTGCCATCTGGATGGATCACAGGATTTTTTTCCATGCAAATATGAAAGAGGGGGTGGGGGAAGACTGAGGAGAAACGAGGCTGCAAAATGAATTCAGCATCAATTATTCTAAAATATGCGTGTTAATATGGGAAGGGCTCCATGGCTGCATCCATCTCCACTTCTGTTCATTTTGAGCAGCAAAATGTGACCCGGGAAGATGACAGCATCTCGCATCTCACTTACACAAACACGAGCCGGGCAAGGGGGGATATTAAAACAGGAGACAATGCTGCATATTAAAATGCCACAGATGGAGCTTTCTGCAGCCTTTGCAGTCTGCCTCAGAGATTATTGCTGGGCCATATTGTATTAAAAAATGGGGGGTGGGTGTGTTATTTATTTAATTTTTTAAACAAATTCCATCTCCTACTCACGCCGGATGGATAAAGTGAGCTCTTGAGCTCCAGCCAGCTTTGCCAGCAAACCCACATGAAAAATGCATTTTCATTAATACAAACTGTTTGCAGTAGGTAAATTAATTCTGGAAATGGTTTTCATACATGGCAAATTATACGTTCAGTGAAAACACTGGATGACACTCCACAGCCCTAATAAAAGGCCCGTGTTTCCTGTAATGAAGCGGGATTGCCAGGTAAAGGCGGCGAGCTGGAACAATTAAACAAACAAACAAGTCAACAGGCGAGTGAAAGCTGGTGGGGTTGGGAGGTTCTCTGGCTGCTGCAGCAGGTGGAGTTTCCCAGAGAGGAGGAAGAGAGGAAGGAGCAGCCTGGGTCCCTTCCCATCACCGAGGTGAGGGCTGAGGTCCTGTCAGGGAAGGTGCTGTGTGTTCTGAGGGCACAGAGGTGACGAGCACAGCAGAGCTGGCCAAGCAGCCAGGGGAGGCCCTGCCAACCCTCCACCACCTCCCAGACAGGGAATAAACCCAAAGATCAAGCTGTCCCCTCAAAGTTTCTGTTCTGCTCTGAGCCCTTTGAGTGTCTCCTTTAACAGTCCTGCTCTGGGTGGCGAGGGAGCCGATCCATAATTGATGGGGCCCCAGCCCCAGCCAGCAGACAGCTGTTCTGCACGTAGCCTCGCTCAGGTGCTGTCACGCCGCATTTTCCACAGCGTGTCACAGCCCTGTGCTAACGTGGGGCCAGCCCTGGGCTCTGACACCCTCAGCTCGGGGCATCAGGGCCTGCAGAGGTTGGGCTGGAGGTGTTCTCCATCCTGTTTTCAGGCTTATTTCCACACATTTCCTTCAGCAGCACCAAAGCTGCTGGGCACTTGTGATGGCAGCACCGTGCCCACCCTCATTGTGCCCTTCCAGCAGCACCCCTGCACCCTCTCAGGCAAGTTCCTACTCTGCCAGCTGCCTTTCCCTCCAAATTGTGGCTCTGAAAACCCTGGGCCAGGCAGAAGGCAGGCACAACACCTTGGGAGTGGAGGAACTCAGAGTGATTTGAAGAGCAGAACAAATCTCTATCCCTGCATTTGTCACGGGGAGCCGAACGCCACGGAAGGAGGGGGCAGCATTTCATAACAGCCTGCCACGTTAGAAAACAAAGAGTGATAAAGAATCTTTTAGTCACCTCTTAATTACATATTCCGGGTGCATTAAGAAAGGAGAAATGTATCTCAGGTCACTGCCTGTCACTGCGACAAAGGCCCGTGATGAGTTCTGTATTCAAAATATTTGCACTAATTATCAGCACAGCTCCCCTTTGAAAGCGCTCCGAGGGAAGGCTGGTGTTTCACCCGAGGGAATCAGCTCGCAGCCTGTGCTGCTTTCCCTGCACTACACATAAATATACTCGTGCACGGGTATATTTTTACCAACGTGCCCGGCTATGTATCCATGGAGAAAAACCTATAAATGCCTAATGCTCGTCTTGTGGGGCTGGGGAAAGGGAGCAGCATGAGAGGGGCTCTGTCCCTCTCTCCTGCAGGTGCTGGCTGAGCCACAATGGGCTCTGCTGGGTTTCCAAAGGTGGGAACAGAGACTCTCAGCCCCGGGCGATGGCTCCAGCCACAGCTTGGTCAAATGGAAAACAGCCCTCTGCCAATGCAAATGCCCAGGGAAGGAGAGAAACGCGCTGAATGCAAATGGGACTGACCTTTAATTAGTGCACAAGGAGGCACAAGATGGGGAAAAGCCAGAACTTCCCTAGGCACCTTGCCTTTCTCAAGCACAGCAGGAATCACTGCGTCCCCACAGCAGTGACTCTGATTCTCCAGGCAGGAGCTCCCACAGAACATCCTCCCCCTCTCTGCCTGCTCTGCTGCTGAGCCAATGCCCCAGGAGGGCCAAGAGAAGGGTGAGGGACGGGCAAACAGAGGTGCCAGGCTCCCACCAGGGGTGGATCTCATTGCAGGAACCTGAGGTCAGCCTCTTCTCCCAGGCAGGTACTGACAGGACGAGAGGACACAGCCTCAAGCTGCACTGGCGAGGTTCAGGGTGGACATCAGGAAGAATGAAAGAGTTGTTAAACACTTTAACAGGAGGCTGTCCAGGGAGGTTTGGAGTCCCCATCCCCAGAGGTGTCCAAGGAATGACTGGATGTGGCACTCAATGCTCTAGGCTGGGTGACAAGTTCAGGATTGGTCACAGCTTGGATGTGATCTTGGAGGTCTTTTCCAAACAAAACAATTCTGTGATTCTGTGATCCTACTGCAAGTGAGGCAAGGGAAGGGCCACAAGGCCCAGGTGCCCCCACATGGCCCCCGTGACCCAGCAGGACACAGCACAGCTCCTGCCTCTGGATATAGTTTCCATTTGACACAAACTGCCCCACACCAAAAGCTGAATAGAGCAACCCTGGAGCTGCTTGGAGCCAGGAGCATCCTGACCCCCAGCCCTGGGTCACATCTTGGTGTCATTCTCATGGAATTCCGCATTATTTCCCTGTGTGTTGCCATCCAATAGCCCAGGGAGCCTTCCCTGGCTCGAGCCCGGCCGTATGCTACAGAGCAACTCCTTCTCCTCAGCCAGCATTTAATCTGAGTGGACAGCAGCAAAACCATGTCGATATAAATGGGGCAAGGAGAAAATAGCACGCTTCAGGTTCCTCGGGGAAGCATATGGGACCAGGAGACTTATTAATAAATTCTTCTTTGTTCTGTATTGTCTGTGATAAATAGCCACACTCAGCATCAATAACCGCAAACATCCTTGGGAAAGAGAGACATGCAGGAACCCATCATGCTGCTGAGAGCAGAGAATGGATTCAATTTCGGGGCTGAAGGCAAATTTCACAGCCCTAAACAAAATTATCAGAGGGGGCTGCTGTGGTCACACATGCAATAAATGTCAGGTTATGGCCACTGGAGCAGCAGAACATCTCCCAAGAGTTGTAATGCCTTAAGTGAGAGGATAAGAAAGAGTAGCCCCATTCAGGAGGGTGCCTTTGGAAAAATAACATTTATGTTTCTGAATCAAAAGTGTTTTTATTAAAGGAACACAACACTTCTGGAATGTTATTGCCCTAGAGATTACTCAAACTCCCACCCCTTTGCTGGCATCCAAAAGTAAATTTCCACAAGATTTTAAACACTGCTGAGACCTCAATAATTTGGGAGTAGGAGGGAAAAGAGAGCAGTAGCAAGAGACATTCCTAATGGTGAAGACATGAAAAACGCAGCTTTATTTTTTGATGATTGCATTTTTTTTTTTTTTTTTTTTTTATCACAGAGATGAAAAATGAGCAGCTACCACCTCCTAATTCACTGCCTGGGGACTGGATTCCTCTGCACTGCCATTTGAGGAGAGGCACTGGAAGCAGCACTGAGCAGGAAATGAGTTGTACTGGGGAAGAGCCTGTTCCACTGTGGAAAAACAGGGAAAAAAGAGGAACCTGGAGTAAAGTGCATGCACTGAGGGCAGCAGAAAGCCCAGGACTGTGCTTAGAATGTGGAATCACAGAATTGTTAAGGTTGGAAAATCCATCTGGAATTACCTGGCAGTGCCAAACCCAAACCATGTCCCCAAGTGCCACATCTTTTAAACGCTCCCAGAGATTGTGACTACAGCACTGCCCTGGGCAGCTGTGCCAGTGCCAACCTTTCTGGTGAGGAAATTCCCTCTAATATCCCATCTAAACCTATTCTGGTCCAACTTGAGGCCCGTTTCCTCCTGTCCCTGTCCCTCGTGGCTGCACCCTGCTGTCAGGGACTCGTGCAGGGTGAGGATGTTCCTCTCGGGCTGCTCAGCACCACGGACAGCGCCCGGCCCGCCCGCAGGGACCCCCTTCACTCCTCATTCCTTAAACACCGGGATTTTACCTTAATTATTTAATTGCTTTGGGTTTATTCATTTCCAAGAGGGCGAGGAGCTGGTGCTCTGTGCCCCAAACTCTGGGCACGCCGTGGGCTCCGAGTGCACTGGAAGGATTCGGCTCCTCAGTCTCCTTAATTTCCTCAATCTCCTCATCTCATCTCCTCCCGCAGAAACCTTTCAGCTGCCGGCGTGTGTTCCCACCCACAGATCTGGTGAGTTCCCCGGGAAGCTCCGAGGAGTAGGCAGTGCCATCCAGGGTGGCCCGGGGAAGCTACAACCACCCGGAACGCGCACGTGCAGGTGAGGGGACGCCATCGACACTTCTCCTTCTCCCCAAACTGCTTCTCCCCCAAGATATCATCAGGATATACACTAAAGGACAATGAGAAATGGTTTCAAACCAGAACAGGGTCAATTTAGAGTAGATGTAAGGCAGAGTTTTTTGCAATGAGGGTGGTGGAACACTGGCACAGGCTGGCCGGGGAGAGGTGGCAGATGCCTCATCCCTGGGAATGTTTAAGGTCAGATTGGACAGGGCTCCAAGCAGCCTGGCCTAGTTAAAGATGTCCCTGCTCATTGTGGTGGGCTGGACTAAATGGCCTTTAAATGTCTCTTCCAAATGAAACAATTCCATGATTCCAAGAGCCCACCAATGGCCACAAGCTGCAGGCCAGCTCTGTACCTGCAGGCACAGAGAACCTTCCCTCCTGTCACTGCTCTGAGCTCGTGCAGGCACCTGGGATTACCTGCCCACTGTGACCATATCAGCTCTTTTCCAACAGCATTAAAAGCTCAGCACTGCTGCTAATGCCCTTTGGGCAACACGAGCAAGTTTCAGGCTGTTGTCACAAAAGTGAACATGTCTTGCTGAATTTGAACCCGACTGGAAAGGCACAAGTGCTCAAGGAAGCAATTTGCACAGCAGCCTTGCATCAGGGCATCCCCCTTTTCTTTCTTGTTAATCCTCTGCTCTGCAACCATTTTTTTTTCCTCATGCTTTCACTTGGAGCACCAAGAGTTTGAAAGGATAATGTACATTAGGAGTTTTAATGCTGAGGAAGATATCAGCCTGACATTTTAATAACACTAATGCTCTGGAATTTGCAACATTATCACTGTAGTGCATATCTCAACACCAGTTCCTCCACTGTGCTTCACACAGGCTCTACACCACATTAAACACGACCAGTAAAGAAATCAGCCCCTTCCACGGTGCCTGAGACAATGATTTCCCAACACCACGTGCAGAGACATCCCAGGGATTACCACCTTCCCTCCCATCAGGTTGTAGACAACTGCTCCTCACCCTCTGCCTCCCCAAGAGCTGAGCTGTGACAACTAAAGCAATGATGCAGAGATATAAACACTGCTTCCAACAGGATTTTTTGTCTCAGCACAAAACCAAGCCCTCTCAAATGCCAGTTTCCCAGTCAGAATCACTCTCAATCCTTTGCTTCTACATCCCACAGCTCAGCTCAGTGTCACCCGATTTCCTTGGTCCTTTGCCTGTGTCAAGGCTGAAATTCATCCTAAATTCATCCAGTGTGTGCAAACCACGAGGATAGGATGAAGTTTGGGTGACGCAGGGAGGCAGAGACGAATGGGAGGGACTCTCTTAAAAACAAAGAGGGCCATTCCTGTCCACAGAAACACGGGGGAAGAGACAGACACCAAGGAGCTGTGCTGTGAGGGATGGCCACTCCAGTGCCTGGATGGCTGCAGGAAATTTTGGGAGCTCAGGGAAAGGCAGCAGCTGCCCCATCCCTGTGTGTCCTGAGTCCTGAGTCAGCAGAACCCACAGCTTCACCTTCCCCCTGCTCTCACACCTTCTGTTCAGCAAGAGGAGCGGCTAAAACGGAGTAAATCCAGCAGAAGAGACAAATAGAGAAGGAAAAAAACTCGGGTTGGGTACTGAAACCTCTCCCACCTGCATCTTCTGGTGTCTCTGCTCCAGACACCAGCAAAGCTCTGGCCATGAAACACCTGCTCAAGCCCTGGTTCTGCTTCCTCAGAGAAAACCAAATTCTGGCCTTTTCTGCCCGAGTACAAAAAACCCTAAATGGGCTACAAGCATCAATCAAATCCGATGTAAAAATGCAGATGTCTTAAAAAGTTACAAGCCCACAAGTCCGTAAAAAAATACAACTAAAATGCAGCCAAAGCCCAGGTGTTTTGGGAAGTTCAGACCTAGTGATGGGAGGGCAGAAACTGCTTCCTCTGCTGGCTTTTTGAAACACACACACACTGCTCTGCAAAGCCTAATGGCAACAGGCACCAGGGGACTTTTCTGGCTTCCAAAACCCCTCTCCTGTGCATGCAGCCCACACACTGGGACTGGGCTTAATGAGCAGGAATTTGAAAGCCGACTTCGACAGAGGCTAAAAACGAGCTTAAGTTTCATGTGCAAAGTCAAATGCAAAAGTAAGTAAGTGACAGGAAGCCCGAAGAGTAAATGAGACTGTTACATCTTGTGTCTAATGAGTGACACCAGGTAACGCTGGCAAATTGCTCACCTAGAGACAGCATCAGTGAATTCCTGATGGATGAACAAGCCTTTTTTTTTTCCCCTCATCAGCGCACATCACAGTGAATGATGGAGCATGTTTTCCTGATGGTGCTGGAGATTGTCACAATCATTTGCTAAATCTGGTTCTGCTGGTAACACTGAGAGCAAAGTGGTGCTAAGTCAAATCCTCAGCTGGAAAAACTCCCCAAGGGTCAGCCAAAAGCAGCTGAGGGGCTCTCACCGTGGTTTTCCACAGACAGCATCCTGAGGGTAATCAAGGTGCCCGAGACAGGGCGACAGCACCAATGGGCAACGTAAAAACACTGAGGAGGCTCGGAGAGAGAGAGAGACGGTTCCACACAGGAGAACAAGAAGATTGTGGCCAACCTGCAGCCAGAATGAGCTGAAAGCCACAAGGTTTGTGGGTGCTTCACCCAAAACAGGCCCTGAAAGCTCTGCCACGTCCAGCATTGGCACAGCCCTTGCTGGCGCTGCCGTCACGTGGGGAGGCCTCACGGCTGAGCTGCGATGCGTAAAAGGATTTACAGATGTAAAGCCACATCTCGATAACGCTTGGAACAAATCCCTGACATTCTTCACACAGCTCTGCACTAACAGGTTAGGCTCTAGCAGAGTGGAAACGGCAGCTCCCCGCGATTTCCACGTCTCCATCCCCGTTAACTGTTTGAAGCCTTCTCCCCTCGGAAGCAAGGTGGAGCTGGCTCGGCGGAGGCAGGACTCTCCGTGCTGACAATTATTCTCCATTCAGGACTAGCCATTTGCATGCAGTTCATTTGTGATGCAGAAAAGCTTGAACCTGTCATTATTGCTTGGCATCAGTACAGTGCTGTGAAAAGACACCGCTCGGAACATGCGCACAGCGCTGCACCCTATTTTCTTTAATCTAGGCTAAAATGACAATGAGGAAAAGCAGGAGGGAGGGAGGGAGGAAGACGAGAAGGGGAAAGCATCGTTCCCACAAACAGGGGTGATTCTCTGACAAGCCAGGCGTGGGTACTGCAAGCAGAGCTCCAAAGGTTTGTCCAGGGATGCTCCTGGCGGGGCTGAAAGCAAGGGGCTCCCCCAGTGCCAGGGCATGCAGGTGACATTGGTGTGGTCCTCTCTGCACAGCTGCAATCTCCTCAGCAGGACAACCCCCAGGAAGGCTCCAGGAGCCACCATTTTGCTGTACAACACCCTCTGGCCAAGCAGGAGATGCCCAGGGGTCCTCTCTGCCACATGCCCAGCACAGCTCCCCCCTGCTGCCCCCAAGCACAGAGAGATGGGGGCGGCAGTCAAGGCAGGCGAGCAGATGGAAAGCAAAAACCCCTTGAAAGCTCTGCTCCCCATGGCTATTTGCTGTCTCTTCCCAACAAGCAGGGATCACAAATGCTTCCTCTCCGAGGCCACGCTGCTGCAGTGTGTGGGGAGGCGGCAGTGCCCTCCTTTGCTGAGGGGAGGGCTGCCAGGGAGCAGGGATGGAACGGCTGACACCATGGAGAGGCCTGGGGGACAGTGGGGGACACTGCCAGGCAGCTCCAGCCCCAGCCCCTTCATCAGCAAACACTCCAGACCCCCCCATGCATGCTGATATTTGTGGCCATCTGTGCCCCGGACGGTGCCAGCCCCCAGCCTCTCAACACCTCCCTCCTCTCCGTGATCAAGCACCCGACACCAGGCACAAAAGCACAAAAAATCCCAGCCTTGGCAGACGTGGACCAGCCCGAATGGTCAAAGATCAGCTCAAGCCCTGCCTGTAGCCAAGGCTTTAACAGCTCTGTCAGAACGTCTGTCAGGAACTGTTCTCGCTCCGCAGCGTCTCCCTGTCATGTCAACATCCAATTGCTTTTGGCTAACAACTCGACCTCCGTGACTGCTTGTGGTGAGACACTCCAGATCCCCACCACAAGTGCTGTGGAAAAGCATTTCCCAGTGCTGGTGATGGCCTGGAATCGCCCTGTCCGTGCTCTCACCGGAGGAGACCTCTCCAGCCCAGCCCAGCCCAGCCCAGCCCAGCCCAGCCCAGCCCTCTCCGGGAGGAGGCAGCTCCCATGCGCAGGTGATTTAGGAGCCCAGATCCCATTACGATTCATTGCCAGCAGGGAATCCAACTCCCTTGTTACCTTTCAAATGAGCAGAGCTACACATGAATATTAAACACCACCGCGTTCTAGTCCCAGGGAAAAAAAGCCAGTCTTTGAGAATCCCTCATTAAGATGCACTGGACGCCTTGCACAGGGAGCCCGAGAGCCAATTAAGCAGGACTGTAACAACCCTAAAACGAAGCCGTGCCTTGTTGGGTTCCAAGCGTTTGGCAGAGCTGGTGCGGGTGCTCTCCCCACAGTGCCCAGACCTGCCCCCTTCCATCCCAGAACACGACCCCACTACCCAAGCTGTCGGCCAGGAGCTGTTTCCTACCTCCCTGCCAGGGATGAGGCTCTCCCCAAACCCTTCCTCCAGCTCCTTGCCTCCTTGCTCTATTTCCAGCACCTTCAACAAAGTTTATTTGCTGACTTTCAAACCCCTTTATTTCCACGCTGGAGCAAGGTAACAGGATCAGACAAGCCTGAGGTGTCTCCTGACTTTGGAGGGACTCTCTTCTCCTTCTGCTCCTCATCCTCATCCTCATCCTCATCCTCATCCTCATCCTCATCCTCATCCTCATCCTCATCCTCACCCTCCCTGCCCAACTCCTTCTGCCAGCCCCCGCTCAAAATCAATTTCTATATTTGAGTTACAAAGGTTGTTTTGCTTGAAAAATGAAGCTGCCCTTCACAGAGGTAATAGAGAGATCAATACCAGTTACATCGAGTTTCCTCCTGAAAACAGGGAACTGCTGGCATTTTTCTCCTCCTGATCCAGCCAGGTGGGCTGAGCCTGCATCCCAGACCGTGGAGGGTGCTCTGCCAGAAAGCCCTGGCCCCCACAGACCTTGGGAGTGGCTCCTCAAGGTCCCCTCTCCCTGCCAGCGACAGGAGGGGGTGGCGGGAAATGGAAGAGAAAATTGTGGATATAATTTATAATGCCTCATTAATTTGACAAATGCCGCTTCATGCGTGCTCTCTGTCAGCCCGTCACTGTCCCAGAAGCCACTGGATCAGCAGCTACTTCAGATGGAAAATCTACCTGCAAACCCTGCTGTTTAGAGGATGGATTAATTGCTGCTGATCCCCACGTGGCAGCTGGAGCTGTCCTGGATGGTGGCTGCTGCTCCTGCCCCAGGGTGGGACCCCTGCACGGGGGACAGTGACTCCAGCAAGGGAGATGGGAAGGCAAATATCACAAACAGCTCTCAGAGAAAGCATTTGACCAGCTGTAATAGCTCCTTACCAAGGCTTTTGTATAGAAGCAATCCCATAGGAAATGCTTCTTTGCCAAAATGAAGCTTTTGTGGAAACTTCTCATTTCAGTCACGCACTGAATTCAATTTTGTCTCCATCTGAGAGAAAGTTTCCTTTCTTCAAACCTCCCCTGCCCACAGACTGTTTGTTTCTCTACTGGAAAAGCAGTGAGATGGAAAGGGAAAAAGACACTGGGATCAGGCAGATTCTGCCCAATGCACACCTCCAGCTTCTCCCTTCCTGGGAGGATTCCATCACCTCCCACCAGAGTGATGTTTTGGGCAGAGCCAGTGGGAGACACAGGGGGCACCCAGAAATGGAGCTGGTCAATGCTCCCAAAGGCAGGCAGCTCCAGCTGAAATCCTGCTGAGCCAGCCTGAGCTTGTACCCACACAAACGGGCACCCAGGATTCCAATCCCACAAGGAAAGCAGGAAGAGGAGGCTGCAGAAGATGTATGTGCACAAGGCACCGTTAGCACAACTCCACTCACTCTGTGTTAAATAACTCTTCCAGGGCATGAGTTAAATGGCAGCACAGAGCAATCAGGGGACAATAAATCCCTGGTTATAAATTCTGGCACCAGGCTGAGATGAAAATCATCATCCCTGGCCGGCCACAACTGGTCCTGGCTCGGGGAGCAGGAGCTTGGGGAGCAGGTTGGGAGGGAGGAATGTCTGCTCCACTGAGAGCCCCCCAGCCCCACTCAGCCTCCCCAGGGGCTGCTGCTCTTTGTGCCCTGCTCAAAACCCCCCCTAAACATCCCCAGGTGCTCTCTGGGGTGGTTTCAGCACAAACAGCGAGTGAAATTCTGCTCAGCCCCATAGCAAAGACACTGAATTCCCTTTCCAACCCCAGAGCTCCTGGGTGTCCTGCTGGCCACGGCCTTGTCCTGACATCCCTGCACAAACACCAGCCAAGGAGACAACACATCCCCAAAGGGCTTCCAGCAGAGGGAGGGATACAAGATGCCACCGATTTACCTTGCTGCATCTCAGCTCTGCCTGCTGCAGCCGTTATTTCCTGCAAATATATTGCACTGTGGGATGCCTGCGATATTTTATAAAGTTAATAACTTTTTTTTAATTGGATGAGTTTATAGAGTCGTGCGAGCAATTAACAATAATTACGTTTAAGACACTTAAATTCCAGGATGCACCACAAACACTGGAATATTAAGCTATAAAAACCCTCAATTGTACATTCAAATTACATTAAGGGTCTGTTGGAAGGAATACACTCTCAAGTTTCAAGAGCCCCACTCTGTTCTGTTTATACGATGAGCTTACATCAGATGCTGCAGCAGCAGCCCTGTCCCCATCCTCATCCAAAGCCACATGGATAACACTGCTCAGCATCCCTGCTTCCTCTGGGTGGTGAGGCCCAGGATCCAGGGACAGCATCCCCTTGGCTTTCAGCACAGCCACAGCATGGACACCACTCCGGGAAGGGAGTTGGACCAGTGCTTATTTCATTTTAATCACCAGGTGCCAAACTAAATAATTGATGTCGGTTCTCAGTGACAGGTAAGGCATTTTATCACCGCGCCTTTAATAATGCAGGAGCCATGATCCTCGGCGCTGAAATGTCAGGCAATTCTCAGGTTGCCCTCGCCACGCCGACGACGTTTCCCCATCCTGCCCTTCCATCTGCTCCCCACCAGACAGCACAGCAGCACCCTGGCCACGCTGCCCTCCCTGTGGGACCTGTCCCCAGCTGAGCAGGAGCCTGGCTGGCGGGACAGACAGCAGGAAGGTGGTGGCCAAGGGAGAGAAGGGGTGAGCAGAGCGTGGCACCTCTGAAAACCAACCCCAAATGCCCCCACTGAGGAAGGGAAACCCCTGCCCTGTGCCCCACACTGCAAACAGAGCCATTTCACACAGCCTGGCCACCAAAAGTGACAGGTCCAGAGCCACCAGGGCTCCAGGCTGAGGAACAATAGCTGGCTAATGTCTCCATTTTGAGCCGTGCACACGCAGCTGGCGCCTGCCTCCGGGAGGGAAAGGCCTCTCCAGAGCCAGACAGGAGGGATTCTGGGGGAGCAGGGTGTGCTCAGGAGGGGAATAGCAAAGATCTGGACATGGGCAGCACTGCAGAGATGGGCACGACTGGCAGGGGCAGCTCAGGAGCCCAGGGTGGGAGATCCCACCTGAGACAGGCGCTGATCCAGCTCAGGGGGCGAGTCCCCACCAAGCAGCAGAGCCAAGCCTCGGTGACAAAAAGCAGGGGGGGTGACAGAACCAGTGCCAGGGGTGAAGGGACACTGCCAGCAGGTCCCATGCCAGGTGCAGGTGAGTTCTGTGAGGGTCAGGGGCTGGATGAGCAGAGGTGGCCAGCACCCTGCCCTGCCTCCAGACCCTGGCTGCATCCAGCACAGGTTTGATCCAGCCTTTGTATTCCAACAGAACAGCCTGACATTTACAGGGGGAAGTTTTATTCCTACTGTAAATAACCTCTAATAGTGTAGGTCATTACACTAATTACAGAAGATAATTAATTTTCCGATTCTTGTTAGGCCGCTGCATATTCCAAGAAGAGTGTTGTTCATTATTTTCCTGTGCAATTATGACCTCCCTCTCCTTCCCCTGCCAGCCCCGCCTTCAGGATTTCAACACTTTGTCAAGTTGTTTATCATGCAGCCACGGAGCTGTTGTGAAGCTGAGGGGGCGCAGGGGCTCCTCTCTGCCTCCCACCCCACCACAGGGACCACGAGAGCTCTGGGTGTGCTGCAGAACCACCTCTCTGCCTCAAACGGGCCCTCAGCAGCATTCCTTGGCCACAGCAAGAAGATGCCAGCAAGATCACACACTCTTCCTGCAGCTCCATCCTCTCCTGGATGCAGGAGAGGCCACACAGCTCCCAGAGCCATTAGGACTTTCCAGCAGCCAAGGAGGGCACAGCCTCATTGACAGCAGGAAAACTCTGTTCAGCTGCTTGGAAGAGTCCCCTCCAAGAGCCCAACCTGCTGGTGATGATTAATCTGCAGCAGATTGATGATGGTTCTCCCAGTGCAGTGCTCATTACCGAGCTCAGCCTGGGAGCAGAACATCTGCAGGACCTCACTGCACCACAGGGCTCAGCGTAGGGGCAGCCACCACCTCCCACACACAGACAGCACAATAACAACAACCTGGCACCAGCAGCTCTCGCAGCTTCATCATCCTCACCCTGCCCAGTAAAACACTGCACAGTGCAGGAGCTGCAGGATCTGCTGCCCTGGGAGCAAGGTGTGGCAAGGGAGCAGCAGCTTCTCCTTGGCCAGACACCTGTGGAGAGCCAGCTCTGGCTGGAGCAGTGTGCCAGACTCTGGCTGATCAGCGCTGGAGGCCGCCTGCCTCTCCAGCCACGCTGTAAATCTGGGTATCAGACAGGTTTTAGTGATAATCAATTGTAATAACTAACATGATTCCCTTGACCAGATAAGTGGAATATTATAAGTCCAGCTGCAATTAGCAGGGGCAGATGGGGGCTGAGGCAGCAGTCCGGGTGTTTTCCCATCCCACCAGCTGCTCAGTGCCCACGATGCTTTTCCATTTGCTCCCCCCATGAATTCACCATCAAAACCCCGTGGCTGCAGTAACCTGACACCCAGCACCTTGCCAGGAGAGCCAGCAGAAGGGCTGCCTTCAGCTGGCTCAGGTGACACGGGGAACTGGCTGTCACAGGACACTCAGCAGGTCTGAGGGTGCAGCCCTGCATCGGAGGGGCCTCGGCAGGGCAGCTGATAACACACACACCTGCTGTTAGAGCAGAGAGAATGAATTTTTAAAAGGCACATAAACCCCTGATGCTTCAAGGCATCAGCTGAGCGCTAAGGAGGATTAACGGGAAATATCTCCCGTGGAAAGCTTATTCCACATGAATTCCACTGAAGGGATCCTTTCATCTCCCCCTGGAGCATCTCTTCCCCTGGCCTGATGCGCCTTGGCACTTGCTGAGCTCCTGGAAGGCGCTGGCAGCCCGCAAAGGTTGACAGCTGTCTCCGTTACGATGCCGCCTCCTGACTGACACTGATGTGACAGGCAGTGTGACACGGCCCAGACAGGACAGTCACCCATCCCTGCGGGACAGAGCCGCCCCTGCTGTCCCCAGGACACGCAGACACCGTGCCTGGCTCCGGGCAGGTGAGATGGGAACGTGTTTCGCTCCCTGGCTGAGTGGCACAGTGAGGATTTGCAGCTCAGCACGCAGCCGCTGGTGCAGCCCAGCACTGGGGCTCCAGGGAGCTCCACACTTCCACATCTGTGTGGAAAGGGAATAAAACCCTGCCCTGGGCATTCCCTGGCAGCTTTTCCTGCCCAGCACTCGCTCTGCAGTTCTGCATCTACAACGAAGCACCAGCTGCCCCTCAGAGCCAGAGGAAGGGAAAGGGTTAAAAGGAATGCCATCTCCCCTCTCCTTTGCCTTGGAAGGAGAGGCACTGAGTGCATTAAAATCTGGGTTACAAATGGCTCTGCTCTACCTATCTTATCTTCTTTGTACTAAAAGCCCTCAAAGAGCGGCAGGTTTTCACGCAGAATTTTCCCGTCTAATCCCCTTTTGTTAGCTCTGATACTGGCATTGCAATACAAACCTCGTCCGGGCGATTTAGGAGGGATTACACGCCCTCAATCCTACAGCATGTGGGAGAAAAATGTTTCCTCAAATCAAATTTTACACAAACCAGTATTTGAAAATAATCAAAGCGCAAATCCCCGCCGTGGGGATTTCTGGAGGGAGGTGAGTGGGGGCGGGAGGTGGCAGGAGCTGGTGCCACCAGCACCCAGACACGGAGCCAGGGCACCCACAGGTCCAGACTGGAACTCAGAGCACAAAAAATAACCCACACTGTGACCCTGGACTAGAGATGAGCAGAGCAAAGTGAGGGCTTGGGAGCTGCTCCTCACCCCCTTCCCATGTGGGTGGGTGGCAAGAGGGCATGGAAATGCAGTGCCACTGCAGCCAGGCGACAACTGTGCCTTTGCATGGCCAAATGTGCTCTCCAGGGCTCTGCACACGTGTGCTTGGCTCGGCTTTCCCGATGAAATATTGCTGGTGCTGCTCCTGTAATATATATGTCACAGATGCAACCTCATTTTATTGATCTCTCCTAGCTGCCGGGATATCCATAGTGGAATTAATACGTCTGTATCACCACAAAAAAAAAAAAAAAAAACAAAACAAAACAAAATAAAAAAACCAAACCAAAACAAAACAAAAAAAAGGTAAAGCCCATCTGACAGTTTCAATTAAGGAAGCGTGAAAAGCGATTTGCGTAAGAGGCTGGGGCTTGGCGGGGGAGAGCGGGGCAGCCCGCGGGCAGCGCGGCTGTACGCTCACATCTGGGTAAGTGAAGTGATTTCCTACAAGAAGTGATGGAGGCCAGACCCCAGTCGGGGCCGTGGCCGTCTCTGCCTGACGAGCCCCCCAGCCCGCCCCGTGCCCGCTGTGCCACCCGAGCCGGCAGCGGGGCCAGCGCCGCGACACGGCACAAGGAGCGAGGGAGCCCCCACAGCCCCCGGACCTCCCGGGACAGCCTCCAAGAAAGCTGCATCCAAGCTAAACATCAGAAAACAGGGCAAACACACTCTCCCTGCGCTCCTCCTTCCCTGCACCGCGTCCTGAGCATCCTCAGGATGCTGCGAAAAGCCCGGCGCTGGGAGAAGCCCGGCTCGCTGCCCGGGGATGCCCAGGTGACACAGCTGTCCCTCCCCAGGCATTCCAGCAAGGGCAGCAGGGAGCGGGAGGCCCCGGGATCGTGGCACTTGTCAAGCAAAATTATATCCCCACATCCATCGGCTCCCGCCGGGCCCGCGGAGAGCTGTGAAATATTCATGTTTGTGCCACTCACAGGAGAGAGTCCCCTCAGTGCTCCCCCTGCTCCCCCCGGCACTTGGGAGCAGAATCGGGGAGGGAAGAAGGGAAGGAGGGAAGGAGGGAAGAAGGGAAGGAGGGAAGGAGGGAGGGAAGGAGGGAAGGAGGGTGGGAAGGAGTCAGCGCTGCCATCTCCGTGCCTTTGCATCCAGGTGCCACCACCTGTCCCACGCCTTTTGAGGTTTTTCAGCTCCACTCTGAAGCAGAATGGAAGCCCCAGCTGAGCAGGGGATTTGGGGCATTCCTGCCGTACACAGTCCCCTACAAACCCAGATCCCAGCCTGTGAATGCAGACACACTGCACCAGCTCATTTCCCTCCCTTCCCCCTGATTTGGGGCAAAGCTCTTAACTCCACCATAAAATTAAAAGTCGCGTGTCCAGATAAATCAATTAAGACCTTGTTTGCAACACCTACAGCTCAAGTCCCCCTGATCCAGGGTCTGGCCAGCTGTCAGAACATTTGGCTTCTTCTCAGCAGGACACACAACAACGGGTGGTTAAAAGCACTCATCTACCAGAGGAGTAAAGCCCCTTCCTAATCCACTCCCCCGCTGAACATGGGGCTGCTGAGTGGTCAGCAAAGCTGCCGGCCCCCAGAAGAGGGGAGGAGCAGTGGGAGCTGCTGGAGCCCCTCTCATCCAGCTGGGTTTAATCTGAAACCTTTGGTTCCCTCAGCTGCCCTGAGCACCCTTTGCCAGCTCCTGCCCAGCAGCACTTTGCCACATCTGGATGCTGCTCAGAGCATCCCAAAGTGCTGAACAGGTCAGCCCAGACATCAGGGGAAGAGAACCAGCCCTGCTCAGCCCCTGGAAACCAGGCTGGCACCTCAGGCTGCCAACGTGAACCTCCTGTGGTACCCACAGTTATCACTGCTGCCAGACCAGGAGAAATAAAGATGCAGGTGAAGTAGAGATCAAATCTCATGTGGGATTTGCTGGCTCTCCTCAGGCAGAGCAAATGAAGATCCCCTCCACACATCCCCTGCAAAGCAGCGCTGAGCTCAGAGCACTGGGGTCCCACACAGGGCACACACATCACCCCTGCAGGGCATCCTCTGCCTCACTGATGCTCTTGAGTTGTGTTAAAGCAGAACAAAAGGACCCAGAATCACACAGTGCCTGGGGTGGCCTCCTGCCCGTGCCAGCCTAGAGGTGCCAAATCCAGCCCTGCACCTGGGCACGGTGAGAGTGGGGGTCTCAACACGCCAGGTTTTGGGAACCAGCCTGAAAGCTTGGGCTTCTACACAAGCTTCAGACCTGCTGCCTCTGCTCCTTCCTTAAATCCACGATTAAAACACAGCTTTACAGCTTTAACACTTCCAGAGAGTAAAGCTGATATTCCCTGAATCCATGGGATTCCAGTCATTCCAGCCCAGCTGCTCCAGGGTGCTCCCCAGAACCACCAGTGGTTTCACACCTCTGCACAGCACACCCACAAGAATTCCCTTAGTTTCAACAGTTTAATCTCCTTCCTTTCCCTCAAGTCCCCTCTGTGAAGCTTCCTGTGTTGGACTCCAGGGATAAAAAAAAAAAAAAAAAAAAAAAAAAGAAATGGGGAGAGAAAAAGGTAAAACACAAGAAAATCCCACAACAAACCAAAACAGAAAACCCTCACAACAAACTGCGTCCCTCCTGGCAAAACCCAGAGCGCCGCTTACACAACATCTTTATTTGCTCCATTATTTATAGGGCAACTGAAACATTTATTCCTACATGGAACTACCCAGTGTGCCGGGGAAGGTAACAGTGGAAATCCTCCTGGAAGAGGTAACTCCACAATGAATCAATAAGCAGGGCAGCAAAATCACTATTAATTATGCTTGCTGGGAACTCTGTCCCGCCCTGGCACTGCCTCTTTCTTCAATCAAGGAGAAGAAACGTTGCCTGCATAAAATAAACCCAATCCTGAGCACTGGCAAGAAATTAGTTCCAAAGTCAAAGCCGTCAGGTTCCAGAAGTTCACATCCCAAACCAGCCAGTCCCAGACCCTCAATGCTTGTAGGGCCATGGCTCAGAGTTGGTTCACAGGGACAGGAAGGAAGATTTTTCCCATTGAGCCCAACCCTTTCCAAAGGCATTGAGCCTGACCCATCCCATCTCAAAGAGCAGGAAAAGCTGCCAGTGGCTCTTGGCAAAGCCTGGTGGCACTGCCATGCTCTTGTCAGTACAAGCAGCTGCACCCCCTGCCCCACAAACATCTTTTTGTGGCCAAGGATTTCAGGGCAGGATGAAGTAATTACTGATGGGTTATGGGCAGGCTGGAGCCCGACTGTCTCAGAGTAAGGCTAATCAATAGCAGGTCATCAATAGGCCAATCAGCCCCCTCTGCCAGGAACTATGGCCCAGGGAGGGGCAAATGCCATTACTCATGCTGGGGGTCAGAGCCCAGTGCTGGATTAAGGGCAGTGTCATCTGCTCCTCGGGGCACACAGCACAGCAGCCCCACGCCAGAGCTCACAGCTGGGCCTGCCCTGCCTGCGAGGAGCAGAGTTAAAAATGAAATTAGATTAATACAGGCGAGGAGCCAGCTCAGTGCAGGCTCAGGGAGGGTGCTGAGGATGAGGGATGTGCGGAGAGATGCACCTGTGAGAGAGGACAGCTCTCCCCTGAAGGACACGGGGCTGTGCCGTGGTGCCAGGCAGGACCAGAGCCATGTGCCTTCGAGTGACAATCTCTGCTGCACTACCAGGACAAGGGCAAAGGTGTCCCTGTGCCCAGGAGCTGCACCATCAGCATCCTCAGCAGCCTCCTCCCTCCCGGGTGCCAGCGATGGCCGGCGTCCCAGGACCAGCAGGACACGCCATGCTGGAGGTCTCTCCTGCTTTAATAGGATCTGTCGTCTGGCAGTCTAATTTGATCGAGGCAAACTAATGAAAACAGGCCCTGGTCTGCAGCACGGATTAGCCCAATCAGCCCAGAGTGGCTACTTTATTGTTCAGCTCCCTGGCACCAGCTGTGCCTGTGTGCAATCAGCCCTAAGAGCCATCAGGCTGCATCCGCCCCAGCTGCCCCAGAGCCTCCAGCCCCAAAGCTCCGGTTTGGAGCAGGGGGTGCTGGGGAGCAGGGCTTTGACACCCACGTGTCAATCGGGCACAAGGACAAGCACAGATCCCACTGATAAGGAAGCATCTCCACCAGCACAGGTTTTCATTGGCTTTAAGGGATGTCCCTGGGTTAAAACCAAATCCCATTACTTAGGAGAACAGCGTGTCTGGTGCTGCCTGCCTGTGCTGTGAGTGCCCAGAGGTATTAATGGGGCAACATGACAAGGCTCATCTGTCCCCTCCAGACCCCACTGCTGGGTCCCCAGGGCTCAGAGGGGTGGAGCAGACCCACACAGAGCATCACAGAGTCACCCCAGAATGGTTTGGACCTTAAATATCACCCAGTTCCACTCTCTGCCATAGCAGGAACACCTTCCACTGTCCCAGGTTGCTCCAAGCCCTGTCCAACCTGGCCTGGAACAATTCCCAGGATGGGGCAGCCACAGCTTCTCTCTGACAGTGTGTGGAGGAATGGGGTGGAAGAGGACAGGAGAGGGAAGAGAAGTGTGGAAAACACCCAGACTGTGGCAGTTCTGAGACTCCTCATCTGGGACCTCCCTGGCAGCACGAGCACAGGTCCTGGGTGGGTCCCTGCCCAGGCTGGCACTCAGGGGACAGAGAGGAGCTGCACTGGGTGTGAAAATACCTGTAGCAGCAGGGACTGTGTCCTTCTGCCTGCACACATTTGCTCAGCAGAGCAGACACAGCAGCTGCTCACACGTTCAGCCCTACACCTTCAATCTCACGCTCTCTGGAGCCGTGTGATGACCAGAGCTTGTGGCATCTGTTTGTGGCCACCATCCAAGGAGTGCCACACACTGGGGTCAGGACCTTGAGTCCCTGCCCCATTTCACACACAGAGCAGGAGGCAGCGCTGCTGGAAATGCTGGCACTGCAGGCAGGACCTCGAGATGTGTCACCAGGTGTGACAACACAGGGCACCTGGCACTGCCACCTCCAGCAGCACCTGGGGCTGGGGTGAGTCTCAGGGCAAGGGCCAGATGTGCTGGCACCTGAGGGGGGTTTCTCAGCCTCTCTCCAGCCCCAGGTCAGTCCTCTCCCCACACATGGGATGCAAACCCAGGATGGCAAAGCAGTGGGAGGATTTAACAGACAGGGAGAACCTCTGAGCACACAGTGCTGGCAGAGAAGTGTGAAGCTTTAGGAATTACAGCCCTGAGCCACCTGGGACACGTGCGTATTGACTCAGACCCGAGCCTTTAATAAGGCAGCTAACAGCATTGCTTTTACATTCATCCCTCTTACAAGCTGAACATGCCCAGGACAAGTTCATGTTCCAGCTACAGCACTCGCCAGGCTCAACCGAGGGATTACCCAGCCTTGTAGCTACAGCTCACTCCTCTCCCCTTTCTTCCCTCTCTCTGTTCTGCCTCGGTGTCAGGTCAAACAGCTCTTCCCTCTCCGTGTTTTGCTGTGTGCTCTGCCTGCAGATCACACACCTGCCCCAGGTGAGATGCTCCTGCCCTCTCCTTTTGTAGCTGCCGAGGAGCAGGGCGCATCCCCGCTCTTTTCAAGTCCTTTTGAAAGATTTGCCTAAACATTTCTGTTACTGCCACGTGGGCCAGGAAAGCTCCCCAAAAATCCTGCACCTGCACTCCAGAGCCACTGGTGCTGACACTGCCAGCACGGCTCAGCAGATTAATGTCAGCGCCGTGCCGCACAAATGTCTGCTGATGGAAAAGTGATGGCAAAGGGCAGGAGGAGACTTTGTACGGACATTAACAGAGGCTGGAGTACATTAATATTATCGACGGGCTGTCAGCGAGGCTAAAGAGGCTGTGCCAGCCCCGAGGAGGGGATGGAGGCACGGCAGCAGTGTGGGGACACATGGCAGTGTGTGGGACACAGGACAAAGATGTGGGACACAGGACAGAGATGTGAGGACACAGGACAGTGTGTGGGACACAGGACAGTGATGTGGGGACACAGGACAGTGTGTGGGACACAGGACAGTGTGGGGACACAGGACAAAGATGTGGGACACAGGACAGTGTGTGGACACACAACAGTGGTGTGGAGACACAGGACAGTGATGTGGGGACACAGAACAGTGTGGGGACACAGGACAGTGATGTGGGGACACAGGACAGTGGTGGGGGACACAGGACAGTGGTGTGGGACACAGAACAGCAATGTGGGGACACACAGCAGCAGGTGCCCTGGCTGTGGCCCGTGGGGTGCTGGGCAGGAGGGGAGCAGTGGCGGCGCACAAAGACAGTGGCTTTGGCTGTGGGGACACACACAGAGGGGCCGGAGGAGAGGGAGGAGCCCGCAGTGCCCTGACCCGTGAAGAAGCAGCCCCGGGAAGGGCCCTGGGCGCCCACATGCCCCTCTCAGCTCCAGGAGGCCGCGGCCCTGATGCCTCCCCCTCGCCAGGCTGCCCGCGGGGCACGGAGGGCGGTGCTCGGGCACTGTGGCACACTCTGGGGAGCACTCCCCGTGCCCACCGGCCTGGGGACACAGGGGGGACACCACAGCCCCGTCCTGCTCCGTCCCGGCAGCCGCAGCTCCAGGCGGCGGCTCGGTGCCAGCGGCAGAGCGCGGTGCTACGGCGGCGCTGAAATACGGCGGCGGGAAGTCCCCTACTGCTCCCTGTGTAGCATTTTATCTTAATAACATTTTATCTTGGATGACAAGCCTGTATAATGTGGTTTAAAAGCCACGGCTACGCTGACACCAGAGCAGGGGGAAGGAAAAGAGCTCTTTTCTCCCGTCTCATGCATTTGCTGAGGTCACAACTCGCGCACCTCTCCCGGCTCTCGCTCGCCAGGCTGGCAGCGGCTTTGTAGAGCGGCTCTGAGGCAGCGGCGGGAGCTCGGCCCTGCTCCTCCCTCCCGCTCAGGGTTCCGCCTCAAAAGGCTCTGCCTCTCGCTTTGCTTTGCAGTTTTGGCTGGGGGAAGCCTTTTCTTCCCCCTGCTCCGTGCAGTGAGTGCTGGAGGCTTTGAAGGGGGAATTGCAAAGCTCTGCTGCAGCCCAAGGCTGGAGGGAGGCTGAGCCCAGGGACTGACCTGCCTGTTCCACCTGCACCAGGCCCACACTGCCTCCAGCGCCACACTGACCATCCCAGGGCCACCAGGTGGGCCACCAGCCCTGCAGCCCCCACATTTCCCAGGATGGTGTCCCTGCTGCGGCAGGCACCGCAGCCGTGCTGCACAGCACAGCATCATTAGGGAGACAGCTATTCTGGTCTAATTGCCAGTGGTTCACAGCAAACACGGCACTCTGTGCTCAGAACAGAACCGTGGGATCACGCTAAAGACAAAGGATGCCCGAAAGAAAAAGTAAAAACTGACATTAAACCAGAGAG
Source organism: Muscicapa striata striata (assembly GCA_030060385.1). Classification (NCBI taxonomy): domain Eukaryota; kingdom Metazoa; phylum Chordata; class Aves; order Passeriformes; family Muscicapidae; genus Muscicapa; species Muscicapa striata. Next base: position 972,043 of record JAREIS010000122.1, read on the forward strand.
GTGACGGCAGCACACAGCCAGGCTGACCTAGGGAGGGAGAAGACACTGACCCAACAATGAGGGTTAAGCTCTTCTTTTGAGAGCTAATTTAAGGTCAGGCAAGTCCTGCTGACAGATTATTTTTCACCTAGAACCTTCAGATCGGTGGCTTGGCCACCACAGCACAGCAGGACCTAGAGAGCAGCTGGAGAAGCTGCTGGAAGTGTTCTGGCCCAGGCTGGAGAGCAGGACAGCCCTGTCCCTGTCCCTGTCCCTGTCCCTTCCCAGGACCATGAGCAGCCCCCTGCCCCACACTGGGGTCCCCCACACACCAAAAGCAGCCAGAGCAGCCCTTGCTAAGACAAATCCCACCCTGTGCAGCCACTCTGGTGGTGCCCCAGGAGGGGACAGAAGACCCCTCCCCACCCTAGGCTGTCACTCTGTCACCTCTGCTTTGCTGTGACAGACAGACAAGCCCCAGCTTGCAGGACCATCAATTATTCACACGCACTATTTCTGAATATTGATGTTAAAAGCAAATTCCCGGCTTGCCCCTCGCCTGCACCTCCAAAGGGATTTTCATGCCATGAGGATCCACGTTCCTGAGGAGCCATGGGGGGAGGGACACGTGCAGGGACCTTCACTGCCACCAGCGAGGTCTGCTGGCATTGGGTCTGAGCTCTGCAGCTCAGGGTGGGATAAAAAACCCCCAGGGCTGGGGAACATCCCATCCTGCTCCTGAGGGATTCAGCCCAGCTGAAGGAGCAGGGAGGAAGGCTCAGGGAATGAAAGGATGTGCCTGACAGAGACAAAAGGAGCTTGCTCTCTCCCTCACTCGTACACAAAAAAATATTTGTAAACAAATGCTTCCTGCTTGTGTTTATCCAACTTTGAGAGACTTCAAATGGAAGCCTGCTCCCCATACCGTATCATTACCCTTCATTATTGCAATTTGCCAGGCTTTAGGTGGCTGGAGGAGGAAAACACAGGATAATGCACCACTCAGAAAGCTGCAGGAAGTTAAACTGGGAGAGAAGCAAGCCCAAGCACCCCAGTGACACCAGGCCCATGTGTGGGCACTGACCATGCAGACCCAGCACAGCTCCTGCATCCAGGGCAGCGGAGGAAGAGCCATTCTGGAACTTTGTGCCAAGAAAGAGCAGCCAAGTGTCACAGCCATGGACATCTTGACTGGCCCAAAACACCAGGGATGCTCCAGCTGGATGCTTCTCCAGGCTGGAACACCTCAGCCAAGCCTTGCCAGACCATCCTTACTCAAAACCCCCTCCTCCCTTGCCCTAAAGGTGCTCTGGTGATGGACTGAGTGTCCACTTATCATCAGTAGGTGCTGGAACAACCAAAGAACAGCTGACAAATGCCAACAGGAAAGGAACACTCTTGAAACAGGGAAGGGCTCCAAAAAGAAATCTCATTTGTAGATCACTGCCTTGATATCTCAGCATTTTTTACATCCCAATTCTGTTTTATATAGCCCTGTTTATTGCATGGATATCTCATCCTGCAGATTCATCTCAGATCATCGTTAAGGTTCATCCCCAGCTTGCAGAGACGCCTCTGCTTATCGTAAAACTCTATGTTGAAATTTCAGATTAATTAAAAGCTGTAAATTGCAAAGCCAGATGCGATAACTCACATCTTCATCCTTCCAAAAAAAAAAAAAAACCCACCAAAAAACCCAAAAAAACCCCAAAAAACAAAAACAAAAACAAACACACATAAAAAAAACCCCAAACCAAAAAACCCCAAACTAAAACAAACCAAACAAAAAAACCAAAACCCAAAACCCCCCCAAAAACCCCAAAAACCCCAAAAACTCAAAAAACCCCAAAACCCCCAAAAACCAAAAAACCCCAAAAAAACCAAAAACCAAGGAGGTGTTTCCTCCTCTCCCCCCCATTTTCCAGCTGCCCACAGCTCTGCTGCAGGCTGGTTTGCCTGGTGCTCCTCCTGCTGCCCCCATCCCATCTCCTGGAGGAGCAGGGCAGGCAGCAGCATCCCCCCCTCTCGAGCTCCCACTCACTGCAGATCTCTTAATGCATTTCTTGGCCAAGGGTGAGGAGATTAAACACTCCGTAGACGGCGAGCTGACACAAGCTGACAGACCTGAATCTTCTGCACATGCATAAGTGCCAGTCCTCATCACAAGGATGCTCATTTGCCAGCCTCATACCTATCACTTGGGCTGGGAGTCAATCTAAATAAAGCAAATTCACTTGTTCTGAGGGGGAGAGGGAGTCGCTGGGCTGTCACAAGGTTGAACTCAGCTGGCATCACTCTAAAGTGGAAGGTGCTGCAGGAGCAGAAAGCAGAGGGTTTCCAGCCTGGAGTTTTGCTTTTCTTGAAAGCAGCTGAGCCAGGAGAAACCATCAGGCTGTGAGGAGCTGGGCTGTGCAGTCACAGAATCCCAGGATCCCTGAGGCTGGAAAAGCCCTCTGAGATGATGGAGTCCAACCTGTGCCCCATCCCCACCTTGTCACCCACTGAGTGCCACATCCAGCCCTTCCTTGGACACCTGCAGGGATGGCACCACCTCCCTGGACAACATCCATGTGCCAGAGGTGAGAGCAGAGCAAAGCCTGGCACAGGGCTGAACTCCTCCTGCTCACCTGAGCCAGCCCTGCCACGACAGCAAATTTCACCTCATTCCCCTCTGATCAGAGCCCAGCCACCCCCAGACACTCAGAGAGTGGTTTGGGTTAGAAAGGACCTGAAAAATCACCCAGTTCCACCCCCTGCGTGGGCAGGGACACCTTCCACTAGACCAGGTTACTCCAAGCCCTGTCCAACACTTCCTGGGAAAGAGGATCCACAACTTCTATCCCTCTCCTTCCCTCCAGCGCTTGCTTGCAAGGATTAAGACTCATTTCCAATGAAGTTTTCATTATTTTCTGCTCTTCTTCTTTATTCCCCAACTCATTTGCATTACAAAAAAATTAAACAAAAGCTGCTTTTTTGAATCTCCACTCATTACTCCCATTACATTTGTTAACATCATTATCTTCAGCTGAAGATGGCAACTATTATCAAATGTTGCAGAGCTGCTGCAGACCTCTTGCTATATTACTCTGGAAAATTGCTTTAATGCTTATGCTTTTAGCGGTTTGAAAAAACCAGCTATAGCATTAGAAGCCATAAAGAAGATAAAAAAGTGCATCATTCAGTAATACGTGCATTTTTTCCCCTTTACACTGAAATATAAATACATGGAGGTAAGGCAAGATGCAAAAGCTCTTTCTCCTCTTCAGTGATCCTGACCAGATCCTCTGATCTGACCCTGTCTCCCTCTTTTCTTCAGGAAAAGTTATTATAATGAGAGCTGGGATCAAAAGGAAATAACTCTAAGGACAAAATAGTTCAATTTTTCCAGATTTTGACAAAATATTTCTGAAAAAGGAGAAAGGCCCAGGGCATGGGTGCTGAATCCTGGGATTTAGCAGGGAAGGACAAGGGACAGAGCTGAGGGTGCAGGGCAGGCTGAGGTGGTTCTGGCAGAAGGATGGTGATGAAGAGGGGTCTAATGACAGGGATATGTCTCAGGATCCCACTGCCTCCCACTTCCAGCTGGGAACCACCACAGATAACCCTTGGAGCACTTGCAACATCCCTGCTCAGCTTGGCTCAGCTTGGCTCAGCTCCTTGGGAGGGTGTTTGCACCCAGAGGACCAAAAAAGAACGAGCTGAACACTTGCTGGAGAGGCAAGACTTGGCAAGGCAGAACAGAACTGGGGCTGGGGCTTCCAAATCTCCCTTCCAAGGAAATGTTGTGTCCCCAGGGTCACCAGGAAAACAAAACAGGAGAAATCCTTCCCTGAGGGTGCAGAGAAGCTGTGGCTGCCCCTGGATCCCTGGGAGTGTCCAAGGCCAGGCTGGATGGGCTTGGAGCACCCTGGGATGGTTGAAGGTGTCCCTGTGGACTGTGCTGGCTCTCACCAAGGCATTCCAGCTCTGAGGATGGGACAGCACAGCTCAGGAGCTGGGACCATGCACAGATCCCACGCCAGCATGGCCAAGGCTGATTTATTGCAGCTGCAGGAGAGGTCAGAGCTTGATAGGCTTTCATCGATCAGTTAATTAAACCCAGGCAAAACAAACATAATGAACGCAAAAATTTACAGCCCCTGCCATGGGTTCAGGTGCAGCTGGAGCTCAACCCACCCATCTTCTCTCCTAACAAGCCAGGGCTTTTGAGGGAGACCCAGACCCCGCTCTGGAACAGGCAGGATGAGCTGTACCCCTACCTGCAGCACAAATAATACTCCTAATAAGAGCAAACCCAAACTGAGGCAGCACAGAGGTGCTAACCCCCGCCAGCAAGGAGCCCAGAGTGTGTCTGTCCCCTGGCACAGCCCTGGCTCGCTCAGAGGCGGCACGTGGAGCGTGACACCACAATGACCTGCTTTAACCACGCGCCCGAGCAGAACTCACACAGCCCCTGCTGCAGCTTCACGCTTGGTCACACAGCCCACGAGACCCACACAAAGAGACTGAAATTATCTCTTTGTTTTCCATCAGGCTTTTGGTGTTGATTTAAGCTGCCCAAACAAATAATTACGGTCTTATCTCCATCACGCAGCAGCATTAAGCACAATCCATCATTTTTAGCTTGTTTTGGGCATTGTGTGTATATGGATAAATAAAGGAGGAACTCAGCCATTCCCATTTCATAGGACCTGGCATTGCAAGATGGGCATTTGGTTAAATCTGCTCTTGACTAGAACAAAAATGTAATCTCCAAAGAACTCTGCAGGAAAGAGAAACACGTGTGTGTTTTTAACAGCTTGGGGAAGTGAGACCAGCAGATCTGCAGAGCTGAGGTGCAGAAATGATGCTCAGTGGGGGCACATGGGGGTGTGGGCCATACCCTTCCCTTCCCCAGCCTCAGGCAGGAGATCCCCCACCAGATTTCCAGCTGTGGTTATGCAGCTGCAAACTGGAGCCAGAGCCCTCGGCGCCCAGAGCACTGGAAGAGCCAAAACCTGGCTCACCCTGAGAGCCAGGCCAGAGTCAACAATAACTCACAGGCAATTCCCAGATAAGACACGACAGGTTATGCCAGAGCTCTGCCAAGAAAGATCACGGAGATGATTATGAAGTTAATTCCTGACACCGCCGGGCGCGTGCGGTACATCCAGCGTGTGCAAGAGCCATAGCTCCTGCTCAAACAGGGACGTGCAGGGACGTGGGATCCATGATACAGCAGCTAAGCACATGGAAATGGTCCAAGGTGCAGACAGAGGTCACCTGGGGAAGGCAGCAATCACCTCCCTGATGGAGCAGCCTGGGTTGAAACTGGGAAATCCCAACCGGGCACCACAGGCAGGCACCCATGGCCAGCCCTCGCCCAGGGGGTGCTTCCCAAGCCCTGCTGCCTGTGAGGCTGGCAGCGTGGCACAGCTTTGCTCTGGGATCTGCAGGAGTGTGAAACAAGCTGTAGAAACATCAGCGCTGCTCCTCGCGGCGCTCGGGAGGCGGCTGCGAAACCGCAGCGCAAACAGGCTCCGGCACCCGGGCTGGCAGGGCCAGCTCAGGCACAGCACACGGGCTGGGGCTCAGGGACACCCAGGGACACACGAGGGACATCTCCACAGCTCTGCAGCACGCTGCTCCTCCCTGCAAAGCAGAGCTGCTCCGCGGGGAGAAGCAGCTCCAAGGCATCAGTCCAGGAAAAAGGGTCTGGGGAATGCAATGCCATGACCTGCACGAGTTTTCATCTCAGCCACCACCAAAACTCCCCAGGGATGGGGAAACTCTGCTCTGTCCTTCCTCTTACTCCTCAGGGATGGGGAAACACATCCCATCCATCCCTTTGGCCTGCACAGCGATGATCCCTGTGCCTTCACCACCATTTGCTTCCCCAGCACTGTGACAGCATTTACAGCCCTCCACAGTGCCCAGCTCCAAGCAGCAGGCTGGCATGGGCAGGAGAAACCACTTCTCCTCAAGCTGAGTGTGCCTGTGAAGGGTACCCCTCACTAGGGATGCCTGGCACGGAGGCAAGAGCGGGCACGGGGAGGATGGGGAGGGGCGACAGCACTCAAGCAAAGAGGACCCAGCTGGTTGTGACATGCTCAGCCACGAAAAATTATAGTTTTAAAGCAGCTTTCAGTAGAAAGACCCAGAACAGGCAACAGAGGCTCTGGAAAGGAATATTAAACACTGCAGAAATAAAAGGTATTGCTCAAGAGAAAACATAACAAGGCTGAAACCCAGCGTGGTGCAGCCTTCAGATGAAATGGAGATGAGCTGCGAATGAATTGCTCCCTCTTAGGGGAATTTCTGGCTTTTTAAGGAGGGAGGGCACACCCGTCCTTCCCGGCCTCGCCAAGGGTGAGGGTGGGGTGGGGTCCAGGGATGCTCTCCGGGGCATGTGGGAGCTCCCTGCCTGAGCCTGCCAGGGAATGCAGCTCCCACCGGGCCCTGCCATCCTCTCCATCACTGGGGAGCCAGCAGGGCAGCATCCCACCCCAAAAAAACAGAGACCAGGAGTCAGGGCAGAGCCTGGAGCCCCTGGAGCACAGCCAGGGGAGGGTGGTCACAGCCCCAAGGCTGCCAGAGCTCCAGGGGCGTTTGGACAATGCTCCCAGGTATAGGGTGGGATTGGTGGGGTGGATGACAGGACTTTGATGGTCCTTGTGGGTCCCTTCCAAATCAGAATATTCCACAATTTGATCCCCCAGTGCTGTACATGCCCTGCCATACCCCATCCTCTCCACATGCCCCATTTCCTGGTGACATGTTACACGAGAATCTCAGTTTCCAGTTAAAAATAACACCAGTTTCTAACCCTCGAAGGTGCAGAAAAACGTGACCTCTAAAAATCCCGAAACTGAAAGGCAAAGCAAATGAGTCCCAAATTTGTCTACGCTATAAACGTCAATTTCTTTTTGAAAGAAATGAATGTTTTTGATGAATGTTTTCTTGAATGCCTGCTTTTGGCAGTGCTGCCATCTGTGAAAAATCTCTGCCACGCTCGCTATTAAGATTTCATTTCCAAGAAGAGCTCCTAGCCGCTTTAATAAATGGTTAAAGGATTGTCAGGGGTCCAAAGGGCCAGCAGCTTGTTTACCACAAGTGGCTTCTGTCACCGAGCAAAGCACCTTTGACTGATAAGCTCAGAGCCCGCCAGATCGCATGCAGCTTCCTCCCAGCACTTGGAGAAGCACTTCAGCAATGTCGGGCACTTGGGAGCCTAATCCCTATCGACTCTGAATGAGATTTACAGCCCTGAATGGCCAGCCCGGTCTGCAGAGCTGCCTGGGGCAGCTGAGCCTCGCTGAGGTTGCACTCCACATCCCCAGCCACCAACTGAACACCACTCATTGACAAAAGCACAAACCCTCACCCAGCCAGCCCCTGGGATGGGCTCTGGGCTCTGGAGCAGCAGCAAAATCCTTCAGAAGGGGCTGAGGGCACATCCTGGCACTGGGCAGGCTCTGCAGACACCAGACCCAGAGCAGCCCCCCCTCCCTGGGGCTGCAGACCCCACTGGGGTCTGGGGTGTGCCTGTGCCACCCCAAAGGCCAGGGAGCCAAGCAGCCTCCCCTGAGTGTGTCAGCTCCAGGGCTGCTGAGATGGAGTCCTGAAATGGCTGGTGTATTTGTAGATCCTCTGCGTGACTGAATCAAGAGGAACAATAAGATCTTTTTCCAGATTCGGCAAACATCAGTATAATAAAAAAAATTAATTATATGCTTGAACACATGCACCAGAGCAATGCCCTGTATTTTCTCCTAATTGTTCTCCAAGCCTTGCAGAGCCACATTTAAATAAAAATGAAGCAGTTATTTAAACCGCAATTAAAGATGGAGCAATTTATTTTTAAACTTGAACTATCGTCAGCAGAACAGGAGGGGGGCCTGCACTGGGACCCCTGGTGCCACTCAGGGCACGTTCCACTGGCCACTGGAGCCACACTGCTGCGAGAAGGAGGGCAGAGGAACAGAGCAGGGACTCCCAACAGCCCCACAAAGGAGTGCTGGCTGCTTCCTCCCCATCCCACAGCTGCCCCTCACTGGCACACACCACAGCAGCCCATCCCTGACCTCACACACCCCGTGCTGTCACATGAAGGATGAGGATTTGGGTTGCACCTCTGTCTCCACAGCCAGGATCAGCTCCTCCCTGATGGCCGGGGTGTTTTGGGAGGCACCTGCACCACTGAGCTGCTTTCCTTCCAACCAGGGGCTCTTCTTTTTGCCAACCAGGTGCTCATCACCACAACTCCATGTTCTGGCCCCCAAAACCAGCCCTGGGGACTCAGCCCTGTGTGCCCCAGAGAGTGTCCCATGCCCAGAGCAGGGAGCACCCTCGACAGCAAGAGATGACTGGGAGGGAGCTGGGGAGGGAGGGAGGGAAGGAGGAAGAGCAGCAACCACAACAAAAACCCACCCTCTCTTTTCATAAGACAGCAGAATTTATCAGCCTGCAGCCCTTCACATCTGTCTCCTCATACAAAATGAAAGAGGCTTTGAAAAACAGAGGAGATGAAATAAAGCCGTCTGTGTGAGGAAGCTGGCATCTCTGCCACTGTCACTGTCACCATGGCAGGAATAATGACCGTGATTGTTTCTGCATCTGGGGATGTGCACGGGGAGGAGGGGGAGCAGGATTCACACCCACCCCTGCCCAGGAGCCCCCAGCCCCGGGATGAGCTGCCCAGCACACAAGAAGTGACTCCAGCCCTGCTGCAGCTCCTGTCCCTCGCAGCCCCAGGGGCAGGAGGCTCAGGCTCACACAAACACGGTTTTGTGGTTTGGGAAGAGGTTTGACCTGCTCAGCTCTCACATCACTTGGCTTTGCTGTAGCAATTACTGCCCGGGCAGGCTGGGCTCCCGGGGGAGACCTGGGGCAGCAGGACAGGAGCCAGCAGCAGCTCCTCTCTGGCAGATGACATTTGAATAGAGGTATAACAGCACAAAGATAGGGCTGGGTGGAGAACCAGCAAACCCTTTCCTCAGAGCTGGCCCTGGTGTTTTACTGGGATGATTCTCAGCACTGTCCTGTGCAGGACAATGAGCTGGAATTTCAGTGGGTCCCTTCCAGCTCAGGATATTCCATGTTTCTGTTCTGTTCTGGGATTTTCAAGTGGATTTTGGAGCATTCTGAGCCCATCAGGCTGGTAGCAGCCTGCAGAGTGCTCCAGGCAGAGGGGTCACTCCCAAGACCCCCTCAGGTGAGGTGGCCCATGGCTGATTATGTGTTGCACCCCCACAGAGAATCCCCCAGACCCCTGTGCCCAGCACCCACATTATCCTGCCCAGTGCTGATCACAGCCTCAGTTTGAGCTGCTCAGTGCCTTACAGGAAACTCCCATCCCAAAGGATTTCAGCTCCCCACTAGCAGGAAGGTCTTTAAAATGCACAAAAGCATTAGAATTTAGCAAGTGCCCTGTGACAGGGAGACAAGAGCACGGCCCTTGTGATTCAGCAGGGACCTGGATGCTCTGGGCTGGGTTCTGGGGGGCAGGCAGGAGGGTGCTGGGCTCAGCAAGGTGCATGAGGCACCAGGTTTCATCACAGAGCTCAGCTCCACTGTGAGCTGTGCCCAGCAACCTTCTCTGGGGGCTGGTGCAGAGCACAGAATCCTGTCCCAGGGATGTGCAGCGCACGCTCCGACAGTCCCCGAGCGACTCCGGGGAAGCCCAGACACCTCTGAGGCTCATCAGCCCCAACCCCCTCCTGCCCACATCCCTCCCCTTCTCCCCCTGCCACCAGTGGGGTGCTCCAGAATTCCCTCTTGTCCCCAGCTTCCTGGGCATTGCCTGAAAAACCTCAGTGTGCCATTCAGGGTGAGTGGAAGGACTCAGGGTCACCCTGGGACTCAGGAGAGCATCTCCTCCAGCTGATCTCTTCCTCCTCGTGCTCTCTGCACTCCAGGAAGAGATTTGCAGCCCCCCTGCCTCCTGTGGGATCTCCAGACCCTCAGGCATCCATCCCACCCTCTCTACTCAGCATTCATCCCTTCTCTGTGCTCCTCAGGGTGGCTGGAGGGGCACTAAAGGATGGCACAGGGTGCCCAAAGCAGCTGTGGCTGCCCCTGGGTCCCTGGCAGTGTCCAGGCCAGGTTGGATGGGCTTGGAGCCACCTGGGATAGTGCAATGTGTCCCTGACATGGCAGGGGTGGGATGAGATGGCCTGAGGTCACCTCTAGCCCAAACCACCCTGTGATTCTGTGATCCCTTTCTCCGCTCTCAGCCAAAGCTTGCCTTTCCTGCAGACAGCACAGCAAAAGCTGCCAACAGCTTTGGTTTGGGACAGCCCGAGCTCAGCATCACCAAATCCCCACTTGGGTCCTGCTGCAGGGCTGGGGAAGGTGGGATCCTGTGGAATTGGGGCACAGGAGGTGACAGGGGGACAGGGTGGCTCTGGCAGTGGCCAGGCTGCTCCCAGGCTGCTGTTTACTTGTTGTGGTCCCTGCGTGTGCCGTGTGTGCATGCGTGTGGAGATTGTCTCCAACGTGACTCTGCATTATCAGGGCTATAATGAGTCCTTGTTAAAGTGGATTTGATGGAATAATTATATTCCAAAAAAACCTGCGGGAAAGCGCTCTCCCCTCTTAAAGGGCAGGATCATCAAACGTTCTCGCCACATTATTTGCAGTCACACCTTCTGCTGCATCTGCTCCTTTTAAAATCTCTAACTCCAATCTGATCTGAATATATAAATCTGAATTATCACAGCAAAAGGAGATGTGCTCACACCTTTTTTTATCTGTTGCCATGGCGATTAGATAAAATTCACGCCAAGTCTCTGGGGAAGGATGAAATGATTTCAGACAGAATCTCACCCCACTTGGTGAGAATAACGCCTGGAGCTACTTCCCTCTGTAACAGGTCTGGGCACATGTCGAAGGCAGAGAGGGTGGCAAGGGGTGGGGGAGAAGCTGGGACACCTTTGAGGATCTCGGGGCCGACAGGGGAAAAGGTTTTGTGGCACCTGCAGCCAGGGAAGGACAGGAATCTGCTCACTCCCGTCACAGCAGGCAGCTCTGCCCGGCCCAGGCACAAAGTGACAAAACCCAAGTGAAAAGGCCAAGTTGTGCCCAGTGCTCCCTCTCAGAGCTGTGTGGGGGTTTCTCCCTGCACTCCCTGGGTCCCTCCTCTCTGGCACAGCAGGGACACGGCAGCGGGGTGGCCTCGTGCCCAGCACGCTGCCACTCCCAGCTCCCATCCCAAATTCGGGCCAAACCAACCCCAAACACCAACCTCCAGCGAGTCCTCTCTGCCCCAAACCTCACCACGAGGCCAAGCACACGAACAAGGGATGAGCGTGGTTTTATTCTGTCCCAGCTTCCAGCTTTTCCCCAGGAGCAGCAGCCTGATGTCCCCAGAATGAGCCCATTGACACAAGGACAGTGCAGAATTATCCAGGTCCTGGCTCTTCTGCCCCCTGGATCATCCCCCCCGTGCCCCTTGGCACGCAGCTCCCATCCAGAGGGGATTGCTGTGCCCAGAAATCCCAGAAATCCCAGAAATCCCCCAGCCTCATCCCTGGACTCACCATGTCCTGGGATGGATTACAGTGGGATTTGTGTGCAGTTCTACTTCTGCAATTTCAGAGAAAAAAATATGTAGCAGAGGACAGCGAGCATTTTTACGGGGATTGACTACATGGTGCCATGAGGAAACTGCTGCCCTTTCATTGCCCACACCACTAAAGAGCTGCTGAGGGAATTTAATGACCCCAGAACCAGCCTTGGGGACATCTGAGGATGGGACAGAAACAGCCACACAGATCAAGTGAAGCTCACAGCTGCAGCACCACAAACAGATTAACTCAGGCAGAGATATTTTGGAAACTCCTAAAAGGCTCAGCCCACAACACACTCAAAAACACCTCTAAAACTTCACAGAACTCAATTTTTTTTTTCCAGCTCCTTCCTTCTGGCAAGCTTTACGTTTTGCTTTCCAGAGAAAAGGCTTTGTGGATAACCAGTGACTAAGTACATCCTCATCTGCACAGCCCTCAGAGGATTTGTATTAGGCTGGTGACAAAGGCAGCACCCTTAGAAACGCTGGTACCTTGACAAGTGCTCTATTTAGATTTTTTCCAACACAACCTATCAAGTACACAACACTGAAGCAGCAAATACCAGCTCAGCTCTGGGTTTGCCAGGCTGGTAACACTCACTGCCTCCAGATCCCACTGCCCTCTCCAGCCCCTGTGCTGTCTTCCCCACTGGCACAGCCTGGACAGGTGACATTTGTGCCCAGCAAGGCAAAGCTGGACACAGTGACATCCCTGAGCCAGCTGGGGGATGGTTTGGGTGTGAGTCCATAGGCACCCATGTGCTCAGAGGGCTGAAAATGCCAAGCAGTGCCCAAATGAACACCTTGCAGCAGCTGAGGAGGGCTGAAACTGCTCAAACCCCTCTTTGTGCTGTTTTTGCAAAGAGCAGCTGGACAGGCACCCCAGGAGTGCCCACAGTGGCTCCACACTGCCACACCAAATAATCACACAATAATGAAATAAAAGCTGTTTACAAGCTGAGCTCTTAAAGCACCTTGCAGCAGGATTTTCTCACTCCAGGGAAAAGGGGTGAAGGGTGTGTAAAACTCTCTGCTCAGCTGTGCTCCATCCAGCACCTCAAACACACACCAAGATGCAGCAGGAGCAGCTGAGTTTGAGGTGTGATTGTCCCTGGCAGTGGGGCTGTGGCTCTGGCAAGGCTGGAACACGAGGCAAGATTGATTCTGATGTGAGCACCAGCAAGGCAAATGGGTTTTTGAAAACCCTGTAATTTCTCTGCAACCCTTGACTTCTCTAAACACACAGCAGCACAGTCAGGTGGGCACTAAACAAAAATGAGCTGCACTAATGATGATTTACGTGCGGGATAACCTGCCATAAAGAGTTTATCTTTGATTTCAGGGTAGGTTACGGTGTTGCCAAGTTAACCAAACAGCAAAAATCATCACCCACACCCCGGGGAGGGAGGAGCAGCTCTCCAGCTGGGCTCTCACCAGCAAGGCACCACCAGGGCTCTGCACCCACCAAAAGAGCAACAAGGTTTGGCTGAAAATACGTGAGAGGTTGGGAGCCCCCCAATCCAAATTAATTAAAAAAAAAAAAAAAAAAAAAAGAAGATGATGCAGTAATAGAATTAAAGAACAATTTGGCTTGGAAGAGACCTTGAAGCCCACCTTGTTTCTCCCCCTGCCATGGGCTGGGACACTTTCCAATGTCCCAGTGTTCCAATGTCCTATCCAAACTGGCCTTGGACCCTGCCAGGGATGGGGCAGCCACAGCTTCTCTAGGCACCCTGTGCCAGAGAAGAATTTCTTCCCAGAACCTGAGAAAGTTCACAAAAGTTTCCCCAGCCACACAAGGCTGATTTCACAAGAGCAGCCCCTGGGGAAACATTTGCTGCCCCTATTTCTCAGCTGCAGGTATTTTGGTTTGGTTGAGGAAAAGACATTTACTATGACAACAGTCACTTTAAAAGAGCTTTGTGCCACCAAGAAATCCAGATGGAGATTTTCCCTGCTCTGCACATCAGGACTGCTCCTCCCCTGCTGCACCTCGAGCTGCTGGGAAGATGCCCAGCCTTCCACAGGGAGCACTAGAGCAAAGTTTTGGGGAAAGCAGCAGGTTTGGCAGGCTGGAGTCAGGAGAGAGCAGCAGAGCTGTGAGCTGAGCTCAGGGGCAGCGCTGCCCTGCACAGCCCTGCCCTCCTCACTGCAGGGTCTCACCGGGCAGAGCCCAGCTCTGGGAGCCCCAGCACCACCTCCAGCCTTCCTCACCTCCACCCCATCCCCTCCCCTCATCCTCCTCACTCAGAATCAGGGCAGATGCAGAGGCTCAGCAGAGGTCAGGAAAAAACATATTTTTGGTAACAGCAAAGCCAGTTTTAGCTCTAACACACCAGCAACAAAAAAAATAAGCTTCAGGCAGATACTATATTTGTAATCCAACGGCAAAACATGTTTGCTTGTGTTGACTCTGCACTGTAACACAATTTATATGTTCTGTCTTTAGGGTAATTATTGCTTTAGAATGTTAAAATCGTTCCACCCTAATTAAATCATCATATTAAAAAATCCACTGCCACAGCAAACTTGGGAACAAGTCTGGTTAAGATCACGCGAGTGCAGGGATGCTCAGTTGGCAAACTCACTGCTGAGCCCGCTGGCCACACGGGCTCCATCCTCCCGAATCCCAGACCAAAGGATTCCCAAACCACAGAGGAGACAGCAGCCCGGGTTGTCCTGCTGCTGGACCTGTGTCCCACATTGCCCAAAATGCACCAAAAGCCCCACCCGAGCACCTCAGTGGCCCAGGGCATGGGCACCACCAGCTCCTCCTTCCCAGCCAGCACTCAGAAATCCACCTTGTGTTCCCACACCCACAGAAAGGCTGGCAAGGGCACGGTGCCAGTCTGTCCCCTGCCTAAAGAGTGCCAGCCAGGTACTGCCAGGGCAGGGACCTCAGCACCTTGGCTGCACTCAGCGGGCACAGCCCACCTGCAAGAGCCACCAGAACCCCCAGGAGAGCAGCTCAGCCCCTCCAGGTGAAGCCCTTTGCTCCTCCAGCTGCTCCTGCCAGTCCCAGCCCCGCTCCCGGTGGCCTCTGCTGCCGTGGGGAGCACCGGGATTTTCTGACCTGGTGAGCAAATATCAAGTGCAGAGCGCTCACTTTGGGCAAAATCCTTTAATTCCCTCTGGATCCCCCGGGGGAAGCAGTTATTGATTGCTTTACTACCAGCTTACACACACAGTGCTGGGCAGCCAGCGCTGCCATCAATAGCAGGAGCCACAGGGTCACCCCCGAACACGGGGACACGGAGCTGGCCCCACGCTGTGCCCAGAACCTGCCACAGCCAGGCAGGAGCCCCTGCCAAAAAATCACAGGGAAACACCTGGGGAAAACCACCTGGACCTGCAGAGTGGAGTGAGTGATGCTGTCCCTCCCACAGCCCCTTCCCCACACAGGGAACTCAGCTCTGAGTGGGACACAGCCCAGGCTACGAGGCAGGGACGTGGGACAGGCAGGCCAAGCAGGTTCCATCACAGGGAAAAGGGAAATGAAGGCATTTTTACCAAGCTCCTCTCCCTGTGGTCAAATCAGTTGTGAAAATCCACAAGAAAAGGTGGAGTTTTGACTGGAGCATCATCCTGACAAGACAAAGCCCAGCCCTGACTGCAGGAGTCAGGCACGGGCAGCACAGGCAGGTGCTGTCCCTTTTGTCCAAGCACCAGTGCCAGGTACCCAACACATCCTGCAGGAACCAGGACAAGGCACAAGTGCTGCCAAAATTACCCTGAGCATCCCTCACCTGAGAGACACATGGCCAGAGCACCCAGGAGAGCCTGGACACCACACCTCTGCTCACACCAGCAGCACTTTCCAGCCTGGAGCTGCAAAATCACCAACAAAACCCTTTTCTGGGCAGCACATACAGACAACAAGCCAAAAAACCAGATCCTCCACGACAGCAAATGTCACACATGGCAAAGCAGGTCAGATTTCCAAGAGAACAGGTGCTCCTCTCTTACCTGGGATGATAGAAACGGTGTCTTTCTCCCAGGATACAACACTAACATATTCCTGCACTGAAGAGGGGATGAGGCACTTGAAAACAGCCACGTTTCCACGCATCGACCTTTGGTCCTCCACCCGAACGGTGTACGGTTCCCTGAAAACTGTGCAGGAAAGCAGATGGTTGGTAGCATGACAGTGCAGGAGGAAACACACACTTCCTTTTGCTAGAATCCCACGTTTCCCAAACAAACCAACCCACCCAGCCACACGCTGCTTCCATCCCAAACACCTTCCTGGGAAGGAAGGGATTCTCTGCTGGGGCTGGGGACAGAGGGACACCTGGCCCAGGTCCTGCTGCTGGGACCTGCCAGTGTCACCTGAGCTTGCCAGACTCAATGACATTTCCTAGCTGCAATGTGCATTTCACCTCTGGATGCTGAAAACGCATCCTGGGAGCGACAGCCACAGAGCCTGGGACCCTCCTAAAGCCACTGCAGGAATGTTTAAGGCAAGCAGGTGACAATTTTCTGAGCTGTGCCACATGTTCCCAGCATGTGCCCTATTTTCCCAGGGAGATGCACATCCCTTTGACAGCTCCATGCTGCTCCTTGGACCAGCAGCACTGCTCCAGGAGCACCTGCTGGGTGAGCTGGACCCACCTCAGCCTCTCCAGCAAGACAAAGAGATGTCACCAACCCCAGCAAGACAAAGAGATGTCACCAACCCCAGCAAGACAAAGAGATGTCACCAACCCCAGCAACAAAGACACCACAAACTCCTGAAATTTAAGTACAAAATGCAGTTGAGGGCAGCTCCCTCCTTACTGGGACAATAATTGTGCCCTGTAGGATGTGGACACGATTGCCATCATGACAAATACATGTTCACTTTGTCATCTAACAGCTGGACAGAGCAGGAGCAACTCAACAAAGCCTCAGCAGCCCCAAAAGGAAGGTGTTTTCCCAGAGTGGGGAGTCCCTGTGGGCACTGCATCCCACACCTCGCACAGCCAAGCCTGCAGCGAGGGGGTGACAGCATTTCCATCCTGATTTCCTGGGATTTCAGGGCTCCCTGCTCAGAGATGTGCCATGAGGGCACAGGGAGAAGCTGCCATGGAAAGGGGCTGCAGAGCCAAAGCAGATTAACCAGCAAAAGCTTCCTTAATCACCTGGAGCTGAGGTTTATTCACAGGCTTTAAAGGCCAGCAGGGACCACGAGGAGCATCCTGAGTGCTCCTGCCACCACGAGCAGCCCAGCTGGGCACAGCCCCTCTGCATCCCTGACCTGTGCCAGCCTCACAGCCAGAGCTCCAGGCTTTTCCTGCCAGCAGGAATCACCCCCAGGAGGGCAAAACACAGCCACAACCAGCACACTCAAACCTCTCCCCTGGCTGGAGAAATTTGCTTCATCTGCTCACCAACAGCTTTCCCAAGACTTCCAGAGATTTTTTTTCCCCCTCATATTTTCAGTTTCCACGGCATTTGATTTAATTGCTTGCTTTCTCCAGCTGTAATTGGCTCTCTGTGCTGCACTGCCATTAGAAAGCACTGGAGAGTGACTGGGATGTGGGATGGCCAGGAGGGAGCAGCAGCTGGGGAATTGTGGTTCCACAACCATTTCCACTGCCAAAAAGGCAGAGCAGCCCCAGGAGCTGGAGCCAATCTGCTGGACATCCACATCTCCTGCTAACAGAGAGGGAGGTGAGCTCCCAGCCCAACAGCAGGGGTGCTTCAGCCCTGGATGGAGAGGGGGATGAGCCAGGATTCCCTCTCTGGGATCCCAGGGCAGCTCTGGGCACGTGGGATCCCAGCAGAGCCCCCACGGGGAGAGCAGCAGCTCCACATTTACTACACCCCATCTGCTCCTCCACCACACTGTGGTTTATAGGTAACCTGAGAGTGCTGGTAAATAATTCACTCTGCAGAAGGGGGTTAATACCAATTTACTCCACAGTACAAGGTATTAAAATAAAAAAAACCCTGTAGTCACTTCTGTCACGTTCCCTCTGCTAGCCCCACTTTTAATAGGTAACATAATGAAGCCATTCCTGGGCTATTAGCCCTCCTCAGCCTGGTCAATAATTTACTATAATGGCTTTTGGAATCAGCTCTTTGCCATATTCCTCCTTTTTTTTTTTTTTTTTTTTTCTTAATAAGCCTTGGCAAGCTTGGAACTGGGCTGTGGGACACTGAGGGGGCCCCCAGCAGCAGGGACAGACGTGGCCCAGCCCTTCCCACAGCTGGGAAAAGCCTCTGTAAGCGGTTGGGTGAGACAATCCCTGTTCAAGGGGAGAGGAACTCTCCTGCCACCAGGCTGCAGCCACAGCACCTGGGGACCTCCAAGCTGCACATCCCACCCAACGCTCTGCCCTTCTCCCTGCTCCATCCTCTTCAAAAACCCAAGGCAGCAGCACTCTGGGTGCCCACAGAGCAGAGCAGGGAGACTCCAGCCCCCCGTGCACACCCAGCGCTCCCAGGGAGCTCCTACCTGCTTTAACACGGATGTTTGGGCTCCTGATTTTGCCAGCCGAGTTCTCTGCAGTGCAGAAATAGTCATTGTCGTGGATAAAGCTATTGAAGGCTGATGGCGAGAAGGGGTAGAGCTGCAAAGTCCCATTGGCATGGACATGCCGGATGTGGGGCACATCGTAGATGTCGTCACCTGTGGCCAGGTACCACCGAAGGACGGCGCTGGGTGACCCTGCTGCCGGGCAGGGGATCACCACCCCCACTGTGCTGGAGAAGGTCACCTGCTGCAGGGAGTCGTTCACAAAGTAGAGGCTGGTTCCAACATCTTCAGCGTGTGCTGAGGACAAAGCAGAGGCCACAATGGCGAGGGGGTCACTGCAGGGATCGCCAGCCCTGGTGGCACAGAGAGCCCCTGGTGGCACAGGGATCCCCTGGCACAGAGACCCCCCAGCACAGAGACACCTGGTACAGAGACCCCCATGGCACAGAGACATCCCTGGCACAGAGATCCCTTGACACAGAGACCCCTCCCTGGCACAGAGACCCCCATAGCACAGAGACACCTGGTACAGAGATCCCTTGACACAGAGACCCCCGTGGTACAGAGACCCCCTGGCACAGAGAACCCCTGACACAGACCTCCCCATGGCACAGAGATCCCCCGGCACAGAGACCCCCGGCACAGCCCCGAGCCCTGCGTGCGGCGGAGCGGGGCAGCGCGGGAGCATCCGTGCACGGCTGGAAGCACACGGGCCACCTTCACAGGCCAGCGCTCCTGCTGCCAGCACGGATCAGGGATCACAGGCACCTCGGCAGGACAGCCGGGGGCTGTGCAGGCGAGGATGGACACCCCGGGCAGCCCCCGAGGCTTCCCCAGGGGTGCCCGGCTGGCTCCGAGCACCCACAGCGCCGGGGACACCACGCCAAGCACGAACACTGCTCCTCCTGCCAGCCCCGACACCCCTGTGATCCCCCACCTGGAGCAGCCCCATCCAGCACCCCTCAGCACAGCAGTGCCAAAACACACCGTGCACATCAGTGCCAGGCAGGGCAGAGACCTCCCCTGCCACTGCTTCCAAACCACGAGAGGGGCTGGAAAACTGGGATCAGAGCTGCTCCTCTCTCCCAGAGCCACAGGCAGGGAAGGCCAGACCCACCCTGCCCTCAGCCTGAGCTTCTCCCGGGCATCCCTGCACCATCCAAATGAGGACTGAGGTGTGTTCATGGGCACGGTCCAGGCAGAGCTTGTGGCCACCTGCACGCCCAGGAGCAGCTCTCACTGCTGGAGAACAGCACTTCCCTTCTTGGGAAGTTGGGAATGGACCTCTGCACCCAACTCCTGCCGTGCCTCCCTCTGCAGGTCCCTCCAGGACCACGAGCTCCCCCTTCCCAACCCCAGCCAGTGCAACTGGCTATAAATAAGGATGAGGAGGCCCCCAGTCACTTAGATCCGCTTTCTTTTTTTAGCTGCACTCTTTCCAAGTGGGCGGAAGGACAGGGATCTGGGAAGGGCCCTCGGCGGGTGTATTAATAGCTGCGGCTGAGCGCACGCCCGTGGTGCCGCAGAGCCAATAAGCAGATCAGCCCCGTTCAGAACGAGCCACGGGGGACCCTCCCTGACCTCGATTCCTTAACTTGGGGAGGAGGGGATGGCAGCAGGGGGGAGAAGGAAAGCCTCACCCGCACGCCTCGGCTCCAGAGTGGCCGTGGCTGCTCCATCTCCGTGCCAAGCCAGGTGCCCGTCCTGCTCGGAGCTGTGCCACCAGCCCCATCCACACCGTCCTCAACCCTCGGGATGGGACACCCTGAGACATCTCTGCTCAGAGCAGAGTCCTCTCCATCCTTGTCCCAGCTGGATGTACAACCTGGAGCCTCTTTCAGCACCTGACTCTTGCTCTCTGTGTGCACTGCACAGAATCATCCCCAAAAACGACCAGGTTTCCTCCCGTGCCCGCTCAGACCCCTCTGTGCCACAGAAGGGATGAGCTCATGGTGAGGTCCAGCTGTGCCACCACACAAGACAACCAATTTAGAGGTCACCAAATCATCTCCTTGTGTTCCCACACACCAGTTCCCTGTGTCCACACACGGGTGGAAGGAGACAAAGCCATTTATTTTTCCCTCCCTGGATGGACAGAGGAGCAAAGCTCCAGCTGAGCCTTCCCAGAGCCACGGGGCCACCGCTCGGCCCTGCAGATGTCATTTTGTGACTTCTCCAGGCTGGTTTGTCGTCATGAATCAGCATTTCCCTTCATCCCAGCAGCGCGGTGCTTCTCCCAAACACATGAAAGGGAAAAAACCGCTCATTTGCAGGCAGAGGAAGGGAAACAAAGCCTGCACGAGCAGCACAGAGCTATTTGTGGCTGAGCCTGAGCTGAGCAGAAGATGGCTGGAGCCAGGGCACGGCAAAAGCCACCTTGAGCCTGGCTTTGGACCAAGGACATCTGGCTGTGCCCTGTGCTCCATCCAGGATCTCGCCCCAGATCCCACATCACAGCTTGGGAAGGCTCCTGGAGCAGCCAGAGCCTGCCAGGGGAACATCCTCATCCTCAGCAGCACCAGGAGGGTTCAGAGCTGGACGGGTGAGGGGCTGGGGAGAGGAGTGGAAAAATACCTCATAAAACAGAAATTCAGATTACCCATAAAGCTTTTTCAGGTCAAAGGGGGAAAGGGATTTTTAATAGAAAATGGAGGTTATGGGATTGGCAATAGTTATGTGACAGACGTATAGAGTTAAATCCTCATAATCTCCTTTACCATTTAGCATTGAGCACCATCCTAATTCCGTGTTTCATAAAACTGTCTCCAAATCACTGGGAGAGATTAAAAATTTAGAAATAGCACAGCAATATTTTTAAACCAGAAATCACTGCTCACATCTGGTCAGATGTGCTGACCCTAACCTACATATCGAGGGCATTAATTCACATGAACCTGAAAAGAGGAGGCTGGGGGAGCTGAGCTGGAACAGTTTCTGCTGGGAATGCAGCCTGGAGCCCAGCCTGGCTCCAGCTGGGAGCTGCACCGAGCCCAGCACAGGGCTGGACACAGCACTGGCTCTGAAAGGCAGGTGTTTTAAGTTATCAGAGCTCAATCTTCCTAAATTGTGGTAAATTACAACCTAGAGGTGCTGAAATATTAATATCTCTATTCGAGCTGGGAGAAGCAAGTCATTTTGCTATCATCCCTTCAGAATATTTACTAGTCTTGATGGCTGGACTTCCCAAACTCCAGCACCTTCAGTGACACAGCAAAGCACTGGGCTGTTCTGCTTGCTCCAGAGAGGGGCCACAAGCTGTCCCCAGGATCTGTCACCATCTCAGGGAGAGGTGCAGCAATGCCATCACCTCCCCAGCAGCACCAAACCTCCTGGGGAAGAGCCCATCCTGTTCTAACAAGCAGATTTAGGAGCAGTCTCAGACAAGGACCGGCTTTGTGCCAGCCAGGGCTCTTCCTCCTGAGATAAGAGGCTTTTCCTGCTCTCCCTGCATGTCCATCACCTGTGCTGGCAGCACACAGCCAGCCCTGAGCCCACCCAAGGCCAGCAAGTCCCTCAGAGCTGAGCACTGTCCTTTACCTGGGTGGGAACCTGACAGAGCTGGGAAAACGCTGAAGATTTGGTGTTTCAGGGGGGTTCACACCATCCCCTGGGCAGGCACGGGGCTGGGGCTCACATCACCCCACTGGCAGCAGCTTTTCTGAGATCCCCTTCCTGATCCTGGTGGTGTGAGCTCCCAGGTGCCCACCCTGCCCTCCTCCAAGGCTGGGGAGGACCTGCCAGGGCTCCCCCCCAGGAAAAACCCCTCCCAAAGGGGCTGGAGGGGCCACCAAGGTTTCCCTGAGCCGGGCTGCAGGAATGCTGAGGAGAGCAGCAGGCTAATGGCCACCTCCCTGCTCATTTATTATCCTCATTAAGGGTGTTTGACACCTGCCCTGCTCAAGGAGAAAGGGAACCAAAGCTTGGCACGCATCGGGCTGGGAATTGCAGGTAGGTGGAAAGTCGTGGTCCTTCCTCTGTGCTGAGGAGAGGACAGTAATTCCATCACACACTGCCTGCACATTCAGAATGCTGGAGCAGCCTCCAGCCTTCCCCAGACACAGCTTCCTCCAAGCCCTCATCCCCAGGACACCCTCCCCAGCTTTGTGCTAACCCAGGGAGTGACCTTGGAGCTGGTGGAGCCAGAGCTGGCACCTCCAAGCACCGTGGAAGGGATGAGGAGGGGAGTGGCCGAGGCTGGTCCCTTCCAAGGGGAGCACAGAGGTGCCTGGGAGAGCAGCACATCCTCCTGGGATGTCACCTCCCCACCGTGCCCCATCCCAAAGGGTTAAAGCTGTGACTCCTGCACTCTGTGCCCCTCAGGGAGAGGTCTCAGGGGTGGGAATTGTGTCAGGAAATGCCAAGCAGGGCCTGGGGCGTTCAGCAGGTGCCCAGCACAGCAGCAGCCACAGCAGGTACCTGCCACAGCATCTTCCTGCCCTGGCACTGCAATTTGGCTGCCACACGAGTCCCACCCTGGCACAGCCCCTCTGGCTCGAGCACCACGGCCCTTCCTGAGCTGACAAAGCAAAGAGGGAGCCGAGGAGAACCTGCCTCTGGTCCTCTGTGGGTAAGGGCACGGCTCAAACGTGCTCCAAGCGCCTGCTCCTCAACGCATCTGCATGGAAATTAAGGCCTGAACCACCTCCAGCGATTACGACAGCACCCAGGCTGAGGCTGTAACCCTTGCCTGGGAAAAAAAAAGCTCCCCTGGCTGGATTCCTGCTTCCTGAACCTCCCGTGGCAGCTCCTGAGAGGTTCCAGCCCCACCACACCATCCACACAGAGCAGGACATCCCCCAGCCCTGCCCCACCTCCCGAGCCCCCCAGCCTGGGGAGCCTCGGCTCTGGGGGTGAGGAACGAGCCCAGGGGCCACAGGCAGGGACCTCCCCTCCCAGAGCCCACCCCACGCCTTGGCCATGCTGAACACAACGCCTGAGGTCCCAAGGGACATCTGGTGACATTACCCAGCCAGAGCGACAGCCCTGTGTCCCCAGGGAGGCCACACGAGTGGGCACGAGGGGTGGGCAAGGGGACACAGCAGAGGCCACCCACGGCTGGCCTTGTGCTCCCTCCACAATGGCCAGGCCATGCTCCTGATGCACCACAAGCCACGGGGTGCCTTTGCAAGGTGGAGACCAGGATTCCCACTGAGAGCAGGACACCCATGGGCAAGCTCTGCCAGTCCTCACCTCCTCCCCGTCCCCTCCGAGCCGTGCTCGCCCCCCTCTCAGGGCCAGGAGCCGCCGCAGCCCTTGCCAGGCGCAGCTGGGAGCAGGCAGGAGCACGAGCCTGGAAATGGAATTCCTCAACGTTGGGTAGAGCTGTGCTGGCGGATGATGGCGGCGGCACGCAGCCTGCTGCGCTGGGGGATGTTCCTGCGGGATCCACGAGCAGGGAAAGGGTGACTCCCAAACCCATGGTTATGTAAAGACCAAGAGCTGGCTCTAAGCGAGATCTGAGAGGCGAGGAGTGCTCTGCACCCAGAGCTGCCGCTGCACATCCTCCCTGAACAGCAGCATCGACAAACTGCAACCGCTGAGCGCCTTCCTTGGCGCCCACCATGGATGTGGCACCGGGAACGTGCCCGTGCCTGGCTCAGAGGTGCCTCCATTCATCCGAGGCGCGGCTCAGCCTCGCCTGCTGCCATGTCACAATTCCTGCCACAAACACTTCCAGCTCTGTTCTTGCCCTCGGCTCGCCAGCTGCTCCAGAGAAGGATGGATTGCCGCCCATCCATCCCCCACACCAGCAGAGATCCCGGCACCCCAACACCGAGGTGCTGCCCCGAGCCGTGCCCCAAACCCCAGCTCCAGGAAGGGCTGTTCCACAGCACAGCCCTGGCACTCGCCCCGTGCACCAGGCACAGCCTCTTCCTGCAGAGGACAAACACCCAGCAACATCAGGGTTGCCTTTTTCCACTCCCCATCCCAAGGCAGGAGCAGCCCAAAGCCCGCTCCAGGTGCAGGTAAAGGCTCTGGGCTGGCCGCCATGGTGGCTCCTGGTGCTGGGAAATTTTGGCAGGATAAACAAGAGCCGGGCACGGCGAGAGGAGCTGAGCACTGCAGGCTTCTCCTCCGTGCATTTAATGAGGTTTCCATGTTTCATTTCAGAGACAAACGAGCGCTGTGCCACACTGGGGGGCCGAGATGGGAGAGATTAGAAACCGCGAGCTGCACCGTTCGCTGCGCCCAACGCGGGAACATCATGTAAATATAATGCCAATATAAATCAGGCGGCAGAGCCATCCAGCAGCACCACGCAGGGAGATGCTTCCCTGGCTCCCAGCCTCTCAGTTGTGACCAGTCCCCTCTGCCTGGCTGCTCTCCCTCGCACTGCCAGACCATCTCACTGCTCAACTCTCCGCTTGCCAACCACCTATTTCTGTTTATTTTATAAACAGGGGCAGAAATAAGCAGCTACAGCCCATCAAGGGATTTCTAAACTTCAGGGGTTCCTTGGAATCAAATGTTTATCTGCTTTCAGTTTCTACTTGAGCTCTTGTTCTACAGCAGGAGCACGTTAAAAGGATGTGCTTCGATGCCCAGAAATATTAAGTATCTGAAAGGTTTATCATGCATTAAGCAATTCTTTTTTTTTTTATCCTATTATTCTAATGAAACTTCCATTGTATTGCTGTCCTCTCTCTGGAACCGCTGCACATTAACACTTTGCATCACCAGGACTGTTCGATGCTGAAGATTTTTTGATTTTTAAGAAATAAAATGTAAAATGAGGCCACGAGGAGTTGTGCTAATGGAGGCTTTTAATTTGCTCTTCTCCGATGAGATAGCTCTGTGGGAAGAGATCCCTTTTCCAAGAAGCTGGGGCTGAAAAGATGCAAAAAGCAATAAACCAGTGCAGCTCTTTATTATTTTGACTATTGGGGGTCGGAAGGAATCATGGCATCCTCGACAGTTATTTGTTTCCAGGTTTGTTATTTTTCCTTTTCGCACAGTAAAAAATGCAAATGTAAGCAAAGCAGACGCTGGCACGTTCAGCTCAGCAGATCTGAAGCACAATAGCGATTTTGGGTAAAGCTCCCAAAAGCAACTTCCCCCCAGCTCGAATAAAGCAGCTATTCCATAATTAATAATTGATGGAATAATTGATCATTACTGCACAACTGGACAGGGTGCCCTATTAAACCTCAGTAAATATTTTTCATTGGATTAACATTCAGCTAACGGGCTAATGTAATGGGCAGCAAGAGAGGTCTCATGAAAGGAAGCAGCTCCGTCCCCTTTCTTTCACTTTCCTCATTTCCTAAAATTTCCCCCTTGCTGTTCTCAAATGTCAGAGACGATAATTAGGGCAAATGTCATTTTACATCCTCTGAGTAGACAATTTTCCAAGAGGTGGGCGCTTCCAGAACCGCATCCGCAGGTCGGGTCGTGGGCAAAGAGGTAATTTATTACAGAAACATAATTAAAAATTCCCGCAGATCCGGAAATGGGCAATTCCTTTATGTAACATGGATCGATTATTGTAACAAACGCAGTGGGATTTAAGTGCCTGTGCTCCACGCAGCTCCTGCCTCTCTTTAATTGCATCTAGAGCAGAGACTCGGTTAGAGTATCACCTCGCTGGATGTGGGCAGCATCCACTTAATGCCCAACTTTAAATTAATCTGCAATCTTCCAGCGTGTGTCTCCTTGACACGCTTGTTCCATGATTCTCCCCATCCCCCCCACACATATATGATTTATCTATAATCTGATTGATGTCAAGCCGTTGGGTTACACTTCACACAGCATTCCTAGGGGGAAGGATGCGAATTTTAAGGCATCGC
Source organism: Muscicapa striata striata (assembly GCA_030060385.1). Taxonomy (NCBI): domain Eukaryota; kingdom Metazoa; phylum Chordata; class Aves; order Passeriformes; family Muscicapidae; genus Muscicapa; species Muscicapa striata. The sequence continues at coordinate 997,820 of JAREIS010000122.1, forward strand.
CGGCTTTCGCCTGCTGGCGGGATCAGGCTGAGAAGCGCTCCGGGGACGCGGAGCGCTCGGTCCCGGCGCGGCCCCGCCGGAGGATGCTGCGCCCGTCGGTGCGGGGTCCCGGCCGCGGCTGCCGGAGGTGCGGAGCCGCTCCGGGATGTGCCGGCAGCGAGCGGCCGCTCTCCGCGCACCGAGCCCCGCGCACCGAGCCCCGAGCGAGCCCGAGCACCGAGCCCCGCGCCGTCCGGGCGAGCGCTCCGCCAGAGCGCACCGACAATCCGCGGAGAGGGCGCAGCGAGAGCGCGGCACGGCAGCCGCGGAACCCCGGGGAGGGCGCACCGACAGCCCAGGAAGGTGCACCGAGAGCCCCGGGACTCCGGGGAGGGCACACCGAGCGTCCGGGCACCCCGGGAAGGCGTATGGAGATCCCAGCAGGGCTCAGCGAGACCCTCGGGACCGCGGGGAGGGCGCACCGACAGCCCAGGAAGGCGCACCGAGAGCCCCGGGACGCCGGGAAGGGCGCACGGAGAGATGTGGGAGCGAGAAACGGAGCACCGAGAGCCCCGGGAGGGCGCAGCACGTGCCACCCGCCCGGTCCCGCTTCCGGGGACCCCCGCCGCCCCCTCCCCGGTCCCCCACGTACCTTTCGGCAAAGAGTACAGCAGGAGAAAAGTTACCAGCCACATGCCATACAGAGCAGCTCTGGCCCCGGGCTGCGGCGCAATTGCGGAGGTGCGGTGCCCCGGCGTGCCGCGCTCCTGCCGCCGCTGCCAGCCCGGCTGAGGTGCCCAGCGCCGCTCCCGCTCCGCCCCGCTCCGCTCCCGCCCGTGGGCCGGGCTCCCGCCCGCGCCCGCCCCCGCGCCGCGCAGGGCTGGGGTGGCCGCGGCCCCCGCCGCCCAAGCCCCTTCCTCCTCCTCCTCAAAGCTGGCAGAGCCCCCTGGCCCCAGCGGCCGCCCCCGAGCTGCGCTCGCCCCCGGGCCACCAGCCCCGGTGCGGCCGGAGCGCGGTTCTCGCTCCCGCCTCCCCGCAAAGCGGCACCGCCGAGCCTTGCCCTGGGTGAGCGCTGTCCTGGCCTCTAGCACGGCTGGGCACCCGGGACTCGCAGCTGCTCCTCGGGACTCCCGCATGCTCGTCCAGCATCCGGGGGACAAAAATAATAGGGTAATTTGGGTTGGAAGGGACCTTACAGACCATAGGGACACCTTTCACCTGCTCCAAGCCTTGCCCAGCCTGGCTTTGGACCATTCTGAGGATGGAGAGCAGGGTTTCGGCAGCCCCTGCTGCTCCCATGAGAGGGGACACAGGCAAGACAAGGCCAGCAGATTCATTACACATTCATCCCTCCAGCCAGCAAATAACAAACAAATACCAGCTAATGCTTTACTTTGGGGTGTATTTATCCAAGGCTTAGCTCAAGCCGAGGCTTGTTCTCCCCAAGACTTAGTCGCACCAAAGCCAATTTGTCTGGACCGTTAGAGCATTCAGAGTGTCTTTTCTTGAAGTGATTATAGCAGGTTTTCTTTGCTTTCCAAAACAGCCTTTACAAGCCAAATTTGTTGGAAAATAAACAGAAAGAAAGATTAAAGCATTCAGATTTCAAACAAAACAACCAGCAGGAAAAACATTACGTTCGGATTTTTAAAAAAGCGCTGTTTAGATTTAATTGAGAACGCAACTATCGTCACGGAAATTGGGAAAAAAACAGCCCCTTGGCCATTCCCAGCCCTCGTGGATTCTCTGCAAGCCTTCCCACCTGAAGAGCTCAGTCCCCTGAAGAGCTCAGCGAGGGGGCACCCGTGGGTGGGAGGTTCCCATTTCGGAGGGGGGACACGGCCAAAGGACGCGGAGAAGCTGCCAGGACGCAGAGTCCTCCCTGTCCCCTCCTCGCTCCAGGCCACCCTCACCAAAACACGCTGTCATTTAAGTGACGAGCACAGCGAGGCCACTGCCATCTAACCCCTGCCCAGCCCTCAGTGCCAGCAGCAGAATCGGGCGCAAACACCGTGCCCGTGCTGCGCGGGTCTGACACACCACAGCCTTCCCTCCTCCTCCCCTTCCTCCTCCTCCCCAAGGATGTGCTTCCTCTTCCTCGGCGCTCGGTAGCGCCGTCACCACCCCCTCCCCAGCCCGTTCCTGGGCCACCTCAGCGGCTCGTGGGTGTCGCAGCCGTCCCACGCGGGCACGTGCCGCTCGCCAGCCCCTCGCCCGCGCCGCTGGCCGCGCCACCAGCGGGTCCCGAGAGGCGGCGAGGCAGCAGCTGATGCGCACGCGGTGCCCACACATCCATCCCTCCAGGAACCGAGGTGCATTTCAATCGCCACCTACATCGCCGTGCAGATGTTCGCCGATACTTGGCGGGGAAATTGGTATGCAGGCCCATACCCAGGCCAGCAGCAAAGCCCGGGCTCTGGGGAGCCCCAGGCACATGCCAGGCATCTGCCCCCTTCCCTCCCCGGCAGCTGCTGCAGGATGGCAGCACAGCACAGCCCGGCCTGCTCCCAGCGAGCTGCCAGGCCCAGAACCTGCTACAGCACTTTGCAAACCAGCACAGAACGCGTCGGACTCAGGTGTGGTTGGAACCCTCCTACACTTGGGAGTGAATGGAACGGGGGAGCGTGGGTTGGCAGGGCACCCACGGGGCCCCACAGATTTCAGTGTGAGGCACGTGAGCAGGGGGAGTAAATGCTGCTCATCCGCTCATTTTTAGCTCCCTTGGCTGTTCCGCAGCTCTCGTGAGGTTCCTCACCATCCCCAGCTCGGAGAACCACCCCAGCACACGGACCTCCCCCACTGAGGGCTCCTTCCTCCAGGACAGAGCTGCTGGCGAGCCAGGAAGCAGCACCAGAGTCAAAATTTAAAGCTGGCGTGGCGAGCACTCAGCCTGGGTCACACTCGGGGAGCCCTGGCGGGTCCTGGCGCCGCCTGTGCCATTCGCTCCAGCCCTGTTTGCTCCCGCACGGATCGCCCAGCCCAGGCCCTTTGCCAGCTCGCTGAGCCGGGCACACGTGCGGGGCTGGCAGCGCTGGGCAGGCAGCCAGAGCTCCCGGAGCAGGAGCTCCTGCCAGCCCACACCTGGGGCTCAGCTCCCGCCCAGCAGCCGGCCACAATTTGGGGACATCAGCCTTTGCACGGCTCCGCACCTGGACGGGCACAGGAAGCATTTGTGTGTCACCTTTGCGTGCTCGTTCAGCCCGAGCGCTGCTAGCTGTCCTGCTACCAGCCAGAACTGCACCGTGTGCTTCGTGCGGCTGCGATGAGGAAAGGCAGGAAATCTCCACGGTAATTCTTTGGGCAGCGCTGACCTGCGCTCTGGCGGCACAGGCGGCTCGCAGGAAGCGGGGCCAGCGGTGACTCGCCGGGAGAAGCCCGTCTCACAGTCCCCGCAGCCCCTGCCCTGCTCCCAGGCAGCCAGCAGCCAGCCCAGCTGCACGGCTCGAAGGTGGAGCTCACACTGAGGAATTAATTCCCTGCCCCAAACTCTGCACAAGGAGAAATTACAGCAACCCGTGCCCACGCACGGCCCTGAGCCCCAACAGGCTCCGGGAGGAGGGACCCTCTGTGCTTCACCACAGCAGGAATTGCACAGGGGGGTCTTGCTGCCTCTCCTGAGGGCACGGGGCAATCCCACAGCCCTTTGAAAACATCCCCCCCTTCAATCTTCCCTTCCCTGGCATTTGTTCTGCCTCTGGGCAGAATTACACTCAGCTGCAGGCTACCCAGAGCTCTGGGGATCACAGCAGCGCCCCGTGCTCACACACCCCGTTAGCCAGTGAGGTATTTTCCCCTAAAGGCAATTCTTCCGCTAATACTCGAGAGCCCCACTCTCCATGCAGGCACAGAGGGACAAAAATCCAAGAAGAGATGTGCACATCACCCCCGGAGCTGCCGGGTTCAGCCCCAGCCGCCGCTCCCCACGTCCCCCGGCCAGGGCACACCTCACCTCCCGCCCGGCCCCAGCCCCGTGGCCTCGGCTGCCCTGGCAGACAAATCCCCGGAGGAAGCGGTCATTAAAACAACAGGGCTACTATCTGCCGCGAGCCGGTCGCCACAAAGCTCTTCCCACGCGTCGCAAACTTACCCTGGCAGCACCTCTCGGAGCAGAGCCAGCCCTGCCCGCAGGGTCAAAGCCCAGTCCCACCAGTAACAGGGAGGGCAGGCTCTGGGGGTAACTGCAGAATGGGCTTCAGCTGATTGCTGACTGCAGCTGGGTGGAAAAGTGCTGGGCATGCCTGGGTAGGATTCCTTCCAGCAAAATCTGCTGCCCCTCCTCCCCAGCTGCCCCCAAGCCCAAGGCTGGCTCTGTGTGGGTGCTGAGGGAGGAAGGACCCCACCTTGCCTGTGGCTGCAGCCCCCCAGTGCCTCAGTTTCCCCAGAGCAGAGGGGAGCAGCGGCTGCCACAGGGAGTGGAGGGAGGATGAACGGCCTGGGGGTGGCGAGGGGCTTGTGCCGCAGTAAAGGGCTGCAAACCCTGGACAAAGAGGTGCCCAGCAGGTCAATGTACCCAAAAATGACATCCTGCTTGAACCCTCAGGGTCATGCACAGGAACAGCTGCGCTTCCACAAGGGATCCCTGGCACTTATACATCTGGACAGACAGTGACACAAAAAAGGGGGAACACTTTTAAGCTTCCAGCCCAATCCTGTGGTTCTGTTCTCTGAGAAAGGCCCCGCATCTCCGATGCCCAGAGCCCGAATTCCTTGCCGGTCAAGCCGGGATTCTCGTCCTCCCAAGGAAAAGTCTCTTTCTTTCCCGCAAGAAGCTGGGATTTGGTTCCCTCTAGTGTCGCCGCGCTCCGCTGCTGAGCGGGGACCAGGGGAGCGGGGACAGCGACGAGGGGGCTTCACCGAGGGGAGCCCCGAGCGGGGAGGAGAGCGGGGTCCCTGTCCTCGCCAAAGTCCGGGGTTTGCACAGTTTTAGAAAGCTCCAGGGACTAAACAGGCTGCCCAGGACAGCGGTGGAGAGATTTAAAGCAGGGATTTAAAAGACAGATGTGTACAGATGTGACCCCTGGGGATATGGTTTAGTGCTGGCCTTGGCAGCGTTGCTTAATGGACTTGCATGGTCTTAGAGGGGTTTTCCAACCTCTGTGATTCCAAGGCAGGGATCTGAGACACACGGACGGGGCTCATGGGGACCTTCCTCTGCTTCCAGCCACATCCCACCGTGAATCCCACCGTGAATCCCACCGGGAGGACCCAGCCCGTCCTTCCCTGGGCTGCACTCCCACAGCATCACTCCCTAATCACCTCTGCTTCGGGGCACGTGCAGCACGGACATGGGGCCTGGAATGTCATTTCCTGGGGCTGGAGGAGAATTCCAGCCCCTGGAGCGCAGCTGTTTTTGCAGAGGTGCTGCTGCTGGATGTGCTGCCTTTTTGGGAGCAGAGCAGAGGGAGGCCAAGGCACGTGGCTGGCTCCTCGCCAGCCAGGCCCATCTCTCCTCTCTCCAGTGCTCCTCTCTGGCTCCCTGAGTCACCATTTGCTGCTCTCCTCTTTAAACTAACGAGGAGACATTTTGCATTTGTGTTTCCTCATGGGCGAAATGCATCCCTGGCACCACGGAGCAGTGCTGGCAGCTCCTCCCTGGCTGCTGCTGCTGCTGCTCTGGTTCCTGCCTCATCCCCTCACATTCAGCTGGGGATGAAGCACAGGCTGGCCAGAGCCCCTCTCCCTCCTACCTGTGCATCCAGAGACTGGCAAAGCAAACAGGGAATACCCAGCGCCGAGGGGAAGCTGTTTGGATCTGGAAGCCTTCCCAGAGGAAAAGGGCACTCCAGTTGTCCACTGTATTATTTACCCAATCCCCTTTGTGCTGCAGAAAAGATTTACTCTGAGAAGATTAATGGCTCAAGGGGCTGTGAGGGAAATCCTCTGAGATTGCCTGGTTCAGGGGAGAAGGCAAACACCTCCTCACTGAGACCACAGAGCACAGGGAGCACGAGGAAAGGGTTGAGGGCTGGGCTTGTCCATGGGACACCCTCTGATGGGGACAATGACTCACCCTGGGGACAGCAGGACCCTCTTATGGGGCAGTGACAGGAGGAAGGAGACACGGTGGCCTTTTCCAGAGGTGTCCCCAGCTTCCCTCTCCCAAAGCTCTGGGGCTCAACACCCAAAATAAATGACTGTGGAGTCCCTGGCAGCCCCTCTGCCCCAGCTCAGAGAGGCCACACTTGCTGTGCATCCTGCCCTGGGTTAGTGCCTGTCCTCTGTTCCTGGCTCCATCCTGGAGGAGCACAGAGCTGCTCACAGCTGAGCTCTGATAACACCCTGCCCTCCCAGTTCAGCCCCAGTGCAGGGGTTTGGGGTGTGCCCTGCCCTGCCACTGTCCCCGGTGCCAGTGGGGCTGTGCAGGTGTCCCCAGGCCGTGCAGAATAATGCCATTAATGCCATCTGGTGCCCAGACAGAGATCCCGCACGGGAGCCAGACTCGGCTGAGCTCTCCCTGTAATCCCCGGCCCCGGAGCCGCGGGGGTTCTGTCTGTGGGGCTCAGGGGAGGGAAGGGCACGGCTGCAGCCCTGGGCTCAGGGCTGTGGGACGGGCTCATTTCACACCCTGCTGCCTTCCTGCCTGCTGGGACCTTCAGCTCCTGCTTTTGGGGGACACAGCCCCCCCACACTCAGTGAGGCCTGGGCAGGGCAGTTCTGGCGTGGACAAACCCTTCTGTGCTGTGTTTTCACAGAATCTCAGGATCATTTAGTTTGAAAAACCCCTCTAAGACCATCGAGCTTAACCATTAACCATTTTCTCCTTTGGTTGAAGGAGTCCTGTCCGTGCTTGAGCTGTGCAAAGCTGCAACGAGTCTTTATTAGTGGGTCACTGTCAAGTCAAAATTATATTCCAAAATAATCTCCTTACTGTGTTAAATAAGCACCTCAGATTAGACAAATTGCACGGATTTTGCCTAATAACCTTCCCCCAGCTAATCCTATTTTTCTGTCAATGTCTGACCTCGATCAGAGCCCAAACGGACCCAGGGAGTGGAGTCGGTTTCTCCATCCCAGGAATGGTCGGGGTCACTGAAGACAGCCCCTTGCACACCTGAACAACCACAGTGGCTTCAGGTGAGGGGAGGAAACTCCCTGAGCTGTTTTCTCATCCAAACCATTCCCTGCTCAATCAACACCCAGAGCGATGAGACTGGGAGTGAGCTCCCCGCTGCATCCCTCCCTGACCCCCTTCTCTGTTTTTTTGGGGTGTCCCTTTGGCTCACCCTGCCCCAGGAAGAGGCGGGGATGGCGGGGCAGGGTGGGGACAGGCAGCCCTGTGCCCTCCCGTCACTAGGTGTCTGTGTCGGGCCAGCTCTGCGCACACAGAGCCAGCCTCCCTCCTCACTCACCGCCCAATTGCGGGAGCGTTTTGCTTTGATTAATTTATTTATTTAAGAGCTGTTTTTGGCTGAATTAGAAGCCGAGAGAGGCCGAGAGCTCACCCAGAGCTCAGTGATTCATCCCAGCCCCGTTCCTGACCGAGAAGCACGGCCGGGCCGGGCTCTGTGCTGGGTGACCTCGGCTGGACACCACTTGCACTCCCCTCCCCGGCAGGGCAGGGAGGGATTAAAGAGAGGCAAAATCCCCCAAACGCCTGGGTCAAGAAAAAGGCAGTTTATAAAGTGAAAGTAGAGGGAGCGTGAACACAAGAAAAGGGAAAAAGAAGAAACCCAGGAGGTTGAAATTCTCCACTTGCCACCCGCAGGTGATGCCCAGCCCCACCCCGGGAAATCAGATCGCTCTGAGGTGGAGGTTGTAACTCACGAACACCTCCCTTTCTCACACTCCCCTTTCTCCTCCTTTCTTTCTTCTTCTGTACCTGAGCAGGTGTCACCTGGTCTGGAATATCCCTTTGGTCAGTTTGGGGCTGTCCTGGCCGTGTCCCCTGCCCGGATCCTGCCCAGCCCGGAGTGCTGGCGAGGGGGGTGTTGAAGGGGCAGCCTGGACTGGAGTGTTCCCAACACCTTCCCAGCTCCCAACACACAGCCCAGCACCGCGAGGGAAAGAATTAACCCCATCCCAGCCAGAGACGGGCACACAAAGAGCCCCACAGCGCTGCCAGCCGCTGCCTGGGCATCCCAAGGGAAAGGCGAGTGCTGCAGGATCCAGGACCTGCAGCTGGGAGAAGAAACATCCGGAGCAAACCCAGAGCTGCCTGCTCCGAGCCTCGGGCTGCAGAGGAGCCAGCGGGAACCTTTCCTTTCCTGGGTCTGTGGTGGAAGATGCCTGCAGGGCAGAAAAGTGATTGGCACCCGGCCAGGAGAGTGGGCGATTCAAACGCCTCGGGCACACAGTTTAACCTCTCTTGAACTTTATTAGCCAAGAAATTCTTGCTGGGTCTAAGAGAGGGAGAAGCACGAGGGTAATTTGCGTTCTGGCCTTGCGGGGTAAGGGATCCACTGGAGCGGGGTGAGGGTGGCCACTGGCCAGGAGTCCTGGGCTTCGGCTGGAGCTCTGCTTCCATGGTGGCACTGCAGCTCTGAGAGAGGGAGAGGGGGAGGGGGACATGGCCAGCGTGTCCCAGCCCCTCTCCTCCCAGGACAGCCCCCCAGAAGTGCTGCCCTGAAGCACGAGCACCCCAAACAGGAGCCTGGCTGCCAGCTGCAGCCTCCTACCTGCACCTACAGCTCCTCCTCGTTCCCTTGCCTGTGGAGCAAAAAGCAAAGGGAGAAGAGTTACACTGGGAAATATGGCTGAGAGAGGGGGGAACGTGGCCCTGTCAGCTGGCAGGACTGGAACACGCAGGAGAGACGAAGCTCACTGAAAACCATGCAATACCCACCTCCTCTTCTTCCTCCCTCCGCAGTGGAAGCGCTGGCCTGGGGACGAGAGGAGCGCCTGGGGCTGAGCCTCCCCCCGCCCCACCACACCCCCCCTGCAGCCCCGGCACCGCTCCTGCTAGAGCTGCCCCATGATTGCAAATACTGCTGGTTCTCATGGTTTTCTCCCTAAAATCAGTGGGCACCATCCTTGCAGCAGCTGTGACTGCGGCCACCCTGCATGAAGTGGTCACACTGCACAGAGCAGTGCCCGAACACCCAGACAGGGTCACAGGGTGCCCTGCACACTCAGCATGGGCTCAGTCTGGGAGCTGCTGAGGTTCCAGGGCTCTGGGAGCTCTGGTTCCTCTCTCTGGAAATGTCAGAGTTTTCTCTGCTATTTTTAATGAGTGACCTTCCCTCTGAAGCCCTGGCGCTGGCAGGGAAACACTAAATATTTACGTGGTCTCCCTCCCAACTCGCCCTGGATGGAAAGTTCCCAGGCAGCCCCGGGGGCAGGCTGTGCCCACCCCTGGTGCTGTGGGGGCAGGGTTGGTGACCCCCAGTCCCCTCCCGGCCAGAGGAGGAGGCTGAGTGGAGCACGGAGCGGAGCCGAGAGGTATCCACTTACTGAGGATGATGAGGAGCCCGATCACAAAAGCCACGACGGCGAAGATCAGCCCCCCGTGGCGGATGGTGTCATAGTCTGGGGAGGAGGAGAGGTCAGCCCAGCCAGAGCTGGGGCTGGGCCCGCAGCACAGAGCCCCTGGCAGAGTGGCAGGGAGGGGCTGCCCGTCCCCCTGCCCGCAGCCCCCGGCCTGCCCGGGCACACACTCACCGTAGCTGAACCTGTCCTGGCCCTGCTCGGGCACTTGCTCTGAAAAGAGGAGAAATTCCACAGTGAGAGCCACGTCCTCACAACGTGGAGGTGGGAGAGAGCAGGATCGAGGGCTGCAAGTGGGAGTGCTGTGGCTGCCCCGGCACGCAGCTGAGCCAGGAAACTCCTGGGTCTCACCCCAGGAGCTTTAAAGTCCATGGCAAATCCACGGGATGCACTTGCAGGCTGTTTGCAGAGTGCTCGGGAGCCTTCGAGCTCCAGGTGAGGCTGCAGGCAGGGCCCTCGGGGAGTGCCACTGCCCGCAGGACGCCAACAATGGCTCTGTCCCCTCCGTGCACGGCACTGAACAACCCCTCAGGCTCACACCTCGCACCAGATGCACCCCAAAACCCCCCTCCGTGTCAGCGGGCTCGTGGCCGTGTCACCGCTCCAGCCACCTCACCTGACGGCACAGCCCTCTGCCGGGAGCAGCAGCAGGAGAAATCACCCCAAGGAGCCAAACACCGATGTGCCACAGGGCTGTGGAGCTCTGAGGATCCATCCCCACGTCTGCCCACCCCAAATCCTCATGGAGAGCTCTGCCCGTGGTGGGAGGGACCAGCGCTGCTCTCGCACGGAGATGTCCCCGTGTCTGTCCTTACCGTCACCCATGGCCTCGGCGTGTCGTCCGGCGGGCGCCTCGCTCTGCGAGTGGGCACCCACGGGAAAGCGCATTAATTGGGAGACAAACCTCATTAAACATTAATGGCCTCGGTGTAATGTTTATCGCAGTCACGAGGGGAGGCACAGGGCTCCCGCCTGCCTTTGGGAAAGAGGGAGGGGAGGGCAGGGGCAGCACCCACCGCGCCACCCGAGCTGCGTGTCCTTGTCCCAGCCCTCCCTCCCCATTGTCAGCCCTGCCCGGCTTCACCTCCTGCGGCGGTGACGAGCCGAGGGATGGGCTCAAACACAGGCTGTGACTGCCTTTTGCTGGAGAGGAGCGAGCAGCACGGCCCGTGCTCCCAGCCTGGCACCGAGGGTGTCCCTGGGCCGGGTCAGCACCTCCGTGCCAGCTCCGAGCCACCAGCGGCACCGCCGTGTCCGTGGCGCATCCCCGCCTGCAGGGGAGGAAGAAATAGCAATGCCCTATAGATATGATTGCCGAGCAGAAGATGCTAAGAATATAGAAACTGTAGGTGAGACTGAAATGAAAGCAGTGTTCGACTGAGTGGCTGGAGAACAGCAATGGGGATGCCTGAAGGTCTCCCTCTGTTAAGATAATGCCAGTTGCTGCAAACATCCCAAAGAGCCAGCAGAGACCCCCTCCTGGCATGACAGGAAGGGTCCAAGATAAGGCTTAGAGATAAGAAAGCAGTAAAACATGGTAATGGAGCGATTCCTATAGGTTGTATGTGAATGTTAGAGAACTTGTATCTTGTACTAGACTGGTTAGTGAAAGAGTAGAATATTCAACATGGAAGGAGATTTAAGACTTGTAAAAGGAGAGCACACTCTCTTGCTCTCACACCTCAGACAGCCTCTCGCTCCCTCGCTCTTGTCCCTGCACCCCTCACCCTTGCTTTACCCCCTTTGTTATCTCACTCCTCTGGGCCTGCTTTGAGCAGCGTCTGGCAGCTCCCAGCTGAGCCCTTTTCACCCAGGCCCGATGGAATAAACTGCAAACTTCAACACCAGAATATAGAGAGCACCTGAGTTTGTCCTGACCACCATCCACCACCAGCTCGTACCCCCGCCGCCGGTGGGCACCGCGGTGCCGCGCCCCTCCCCGGGCGGGGCCAGCTGCCAGCAGGGCTGGGCGGTGCAGCTCGCTCTAATCGGGCCATCAGCGGGCGGGAGTCACGCGCACAAAGGCGATTAACGCCGGGGGTGGCCCTGGGGGGAGCCGCCCGCAGGGACGCTCCCCTTGGCGGGGCCGAGGAGCGCAGACACCCGGAGCCCTGCCCGGTGCCACGGGGTGCGGGCAAGCCCCGGGAGGGTGCAGCGTGGGGCTGTCGCTGCTGTCGCCGCTGTCACCGTGCCCTGGCAGCGCTCAGCATCCGCCGCAGCGGCGCGCCAGCAGCCCGACACCGCGGCTCCCAAAAAGCCCAGGGACAAAAGCGGCCGCGGCCGCGCCCCCGCGCTGCCTTCCCACGGGCTCCGGTTCTTGCTGAGCTGCACAAGGGAGCAGGAGGGGGCTCGGCCGGCACAAAGCCCGGCTGTGCTGCCCAGAACGCTGCCCCTGCTCGCCTGGCCCCGGCCCGGCCACAATGGGACGTGGGAAGCTGCCAGGCTGCCCTGGGAACAACACGGGCCTCGAGACAACGCAGGCAGGCACCGATAGAAACGATATTTTATTCCTTTCCCCTTAGGTCACAGCACAGAGCACACCAGCCCTCCAGCACAGCAGCACACTCGCCTATTTAAAAGGAGACACAATAGCTCAGTTTATTTTACAACACTCAGGGTTTGGCCATTTTACACACCACAGGGAGCTCTTTGTTTCGTGGTAACACCGACGGCACACTGGGGACAGCACGGGCACGCCGACTGGAGGGACACACACCGTGACACTCGGGGGTCTGCTCTGCCCGGGAGCTCTCTGCAACAGCCAGCACAGAGGGAAGGGACACAACACGAGAGACACGGCCCCTCTGCCTGGCACAGATGGGACAGAGCTTCCCGGGGCCACCAAGTGACGCCAAGCATGCAGGGACACAGCCCACGCTGAAGGCAGGGCCACCACAGTGGGATGGACACAGCAAAAACTCTTCTCAGAACCATCCTGGAGGAAAAAAAAACCCTTCCTGGTGTGGGGATGGCACCCTGAGGTGTTTCAGTGAAGCCCTGGGGACCCCTCACTGCTGCCCCCACCCAAGCTGGCAGTCCCTAGTCCCAGCTGAGGTTTTGCCTGCCCATGGACTTGGGGAAGAGCCAAAAATCACAGGTTTGCCTCTGATCCATGAGAGGACACAGAGTGACGATGGCCCCTGGGCTCAGCACATTGTCACAGTGCAAGCTCAGGTGTGCAAAAGCCCCGAGAGTCACTCAGTGCCACTTGCTGCTGCTCCACGGGGAGAGGGGACAGCTGGCACTGGGGGTGACACAGAACCAGCACGGGACAACACAGCAGTGACACGGGTGGCACAGGGAGTGACAAGGTGTCAGGAGGGGCAGGGAGCACCAGGAGGAGACGCTGCTGCCCCTTCCCTGCCAGAGACAAGCACAGATGGGATCTCAGTTTCTCTTGAGCCCTCAGCCTGTGTCACCCACCCAGCTCTGGCTCAGGCAGGAGCTGGTTTGTGCTGGCTTGTGGGGTCACCGCTGTGCTGCTGCCCTCACCCACAGTGTCACCGTGCTGGGGACCTCACGGGCTTCTCTGCCACCTCAGCCCTGCCTCACACTGGAAGCAGCATCCCACAGGTTTAACAAGGGACAGAAATGGGGAGTGCCAAGCAGGAGGGTCAGGAGAGCTCCCTTCAGCCCTGAATCCAGCACCCCAGTGACCCCAGAGAGGAGGGTTGAGCCATGGGATGTCCCTGCCTGACTCACCCCCCACCATGGCTGTTTTCAGGCTGGAGGCATGCAGGGGGTTATTGCTGAAATGGGGACGGGGGGCCCTGAAATGGCTGGGCAGGTGCCCAGGGCACTGCAGGTCCCCAAACCCTGCCCAGATCCAGGGGGGCTGTGCTGCTGGCACGGGCAGGGAATGGGGGTCCCTGCCCCACAGCCCACACTCCCTGTTCCCAGGCTTGGAGGGCAGCCTGCCAGTCCTACAGAGCCCGAGTCACACGCACAGCACAGAAAGGTGAAGAGAAAGTCACAATTACAACACCAGCAACAACTAGCCCTAGAGGTAATGATCATCTCACAGCAACATTACACACCACGGGAGGCAGAGTGAGCAGTTTAGTCGGGTTAGGAGACAGAGAACGGCTGCTGGAGCACGGAGGGGACACGGACACGGCAGCCCCGCGTCTCCTGGGAGGGACCTGCTGCTGGGGGCTCAGTTTCCTCGCAGGCTGCGCTCCGAGCGTCTGTCCTCGGGTCTCTGGGTCTGCACGGGGAGCAGAGCAGCGGGTCAGGCTTCCTCCAAACCAGGGCACAGCCCAGGACATCGGGGAGCTCAGAGCGAGACGCCCCGAGGGGTTCACACCCAGCTTTCTGAACACCCTAAAACCAAAACCACTCAGGGGTGGAGGAGCACCAGAAAAAGGAAGTGTAACACAAGGGAAAATCCGGACAGATGCTTCCTTTTGCCTGGGGACACTCAGGACCTCGCCAGCACTGAGTTTCCTTGCTGTGGACCCCAGCAGTGCTCGCCCCCACCCCATCCCAGGGGTGCAGAGCTGCCCAGTCCCACTGGCCTGCTCAGAGCCCTGCAGTCACCCCATTCACAGCCCCAGCTGTCCCTCCCGTCCTGATGCCCCCACCCAGCCTGGCCTGGGACTCACAGCACTGGCTCCTGCTCAGTTCTCTGCTTTCTGTGCCGCCGTTGCTGCAAAGGGAAGAGCAGAGGGGTTTGTGGTGCCTGCCCGGTGCTGGGAGGGGGCTGTGACACGGGGCAGTGGCACAGTGACCCCAGCACAGTGACCTTACCATTGGAGGTGATCAGGTTCTCTGCCTGAGCCTCTTCATCCCCCGGAGCCCTGGCAGGAGAGGAGCACGGTGAGGGCAGCTGGGATCTGAGCCCCATCCCAGGGCAGAGGGGTGGGATGGCCAGGAGGGTGCACTGGGAGCAGGCAGAGCTGCTCCCCAGTTTTGGGCAGCCCAGAGGGACACCCAGAGAGTGCAGCCCCCGCCAGGCTGCCCTCACTCACCTGGGCTTCTGCTTGAAACTGCACCTGCACCTCCTGCCTGCAAGGGGAGAGAAACTGTGAGTGTGGCCGGAGGGGGAATGGGGTGAGGCCTTTCCCAGGCCCCCCCCAGCACAGGAACAGGCCCTGCTGCCCCAACCTGCCAGCCCAGCACCCACCACACCCCCAACTTACTGAGGATGAGGAGAATGCCCACGGTGAACAGGACAACAGCAAACACCAGCCCCCCGATCCTCAGGCTCTGGTAATCTGGGAGGGGGAGACACAGGGCTGGTTCCTGCTGGGCCCAGGGAAGGGGGCGGCTCTTTTGGTGCCCATGGAACATCCACACCCACCCCCAGGCTCAGCCATGCTCACTCACCATAGTTAAAGGGATCCTCCTCCTCCTCCTTCTCCTGCGTGGCCACTGGAAATGAGCAGAGACGGGGGTGTGAGCTGAGCGAGCCCCTGGCTGCTCCCCACAAACTCTGGGGCTCTGGGCTCTCATGGCTGCTCCCCACACCCCACTGCAGCCCCCTTGGATCCATGGAGGCTGTTCCCTGGGGCTCCCCAGCCTTTTCCTGAGGTGTGTGTGGGAAGCACCGGGCACCTACCGTCTGCCACGGCCGCTGGGACCAGCAGGGAGCACAGGAAGATGAGCGCTGCCTCCATGGCTGCTGTGAGAGAGGGGAGAAGAGAGTGTCAGCACCCAGATACCTCAGGGAGGGCAGGGAGGGCAGACAACCCATGGGAAAAGGAGCCAGGCTGATCCTAGGAAACATCCAGGGCACCACCACAGTGCCCAGCCCAGCAGTTCAAAGGCAGGAAGGGAAAGGTTTGAGCAGACAGAAACTTTTTTAGGGTTCTGTGATGCATTTTTGACCATCTCCACCTGGCATAAATCTCAGTGCAGTCTCAAGTTTGCTGTGCAGGCAATGGGGCCAACACCCCAACAATCCCACCCTGTGCAGCCCTGGGAGCAGTGTCCAAATGCTCCTGGAGCTCTGGCAGCCTCAGGGCTGTGCTCGTTCCCTGGGGATCCTGGGCAGTGCCCAGCACCTCTGGGGGAAGAACCTTTTCCTAATATTCAACCTAAACCTCCACAGAGACAAAAAAGAGGCCGGATTTACAGTTACCCTAGTTTGCTAAAACACCCAAGCCTAAATCCCGCTGTCTTTGGGAGAAGTTGGCATAACTTAACCAGTTTGCTGAATATTTCCAGCCTCCTAAACTGGGACAGACTCCATTCGCACTTGGGATTATTTTTTTAATGTGGTGCGTTTCAATTAAAAACTTTCTCAAGAAGATTTAAGAGACACCACGGAAGAAGAGGCAAGAAGAACAATTTTAGTTCGCTCTTTCCACATCTGCTCTTAAAACTTCATTGGTTTGGAGCATCCCAGGGCTCCTCTCAGCAGGGCACGGCACCCGGCCATGAGCCCCCGGCCCGGCCCCTGATGATGATTTGTCCCAATTAGCACAGCAATTACACACCTGCAATGAGGCCAGTGGTCCTGGTGGGACGTGAGCTCAAAGACACACTCGCCCTCCGGGCTCCCTGCAGCAGCGAGGAGAGACCAGAAATAATCTCGGTGTCCCCTCCCAGCAGAGCCTGTCCCTGTCCCTTCGCTGGGAACACCCGGCTGGAGCACGGACCTTTTTTTTGGGGGTGGAAGGACACTGTGGCCGGGCTGTGACACTCCCTGCCAGCTCGGGCAGTGGGGGGACATGTCCCCAGCTGCATTTGGGACGTGCCACCTTCGCTGCTGGGACTGACCCTGCCGAGGCAGCGCATTGCCACCCACAGCCTGCTGCCAGCATCCCTTCTCCAGCTCCCAGGGGACATCCAGGGGACAGCGGGGAGCTCCTCCCTGTCCTGCCACTGCAGACTCGAAGGTGACAACTGATAAAAGATTCGTGTTAATCATAAAAGTATTGGGGTTTGTGTAAACCAGAATACTTAAGTCTGAAATGAAACATGACACTAAAGAAAGGAAAATATATGATTAAATCATTTTGTTTTAAATCCCCCTGTTATGAATATTATGTTTTCTAAATAAGTTGTATCTACTGACAGCTTGCAAAACAAGGCTTTCATACAACCCAACAGATTCTGCAGAATCAGGTTTCTTGCCTTTGTGTAATCAATTGCAGCCTATCCCTAAGACCAGACTTCCTGATTTCTGCCATTTCCTTATCTACCAAGACCAGATGGTTATCCATGGGACTTGACAAGTTGTCTAGAGACTCATGTTGTCCAGCAATCCCACGGACCACCACTGCTTACCTGGCAAAATTATGACAACAAAATAATAACAATTATTGATGACTACAAGGAAACCATGCTATAAAAGGGAGCTGCAAACCAAAGTTCGGTGGAGCACAGAGTGGGCAGTGGCCCCCATGTATCCCCAGCACGCTGCTTGCTCTGTCTATATAAAGCAATCTAAATTTTGCTGAATATCGAGACTTCTGTTTCTCATTTATAACAGGACGGAGCGCTGGCTGCGTGCGGGGCACACCTCGTGTCGGGAGGAGAGGGTTTGGCTGATGCAGCCCCTCTGGGTCCCCCAGGTCCCCGGGGCTGGTGCCAGCGGTGCCAGGCGGTGCCCCCGTGCCGGGCTGGTGGCCATACATGGTCGGGAGCACGGAGAGGGCTCGCTGCTGGCTCGGGAGGGGAAGGGAGGTTATCGAGAGCCCTGCGCGGCCCCGATAGCGCCGAGCGCTCCAGAGCTGCTGCAGCTGCTGCGCTGGATTAGTGCCGATAAGGAAGGGGCCCTGGACACAGCAGGAATTCAGCTCGCTGATGGATGCAGTTCCCAGTGTGCTGCTATTCAGCCCCTCCAGAGCCTGACCTGATTCCAGTGCAGCCTCCATTGCAGCCCAGCCCTGCTGCCCCAGCCGGCTCAGCTGTCCCAGCCTGGCTCCCCGGGTCCCCCAGACCCTGCCACGGCCCCTTCTCCCAGTTTGTGCCCCACATGCCAGCACTGGCACGGAGCAGGCTCAGCAATGCCCACCAGTGCTGCCCTTGGGAGACAGCTCCCATCGCACCCACCCCACACAGGAGGCAGCCCCGGCCCCACCAACATCCCCAGAACCCGCCTTGCTCATCACAACGAGCGGCATCCCACAATAACTCCCCATCCCTCCCTCCCCTCCCACCATTTGCCATTCCCAAGGCGATTTGCCATTCTGAAGGCGATGTGTTTACCCGAACACTGGAGGGTTTCATCCCCCTCTGCTGCAGCTGCTGGGCTGCACCAGAGTGCGCCCAGACAAACCCCCTCGTTTGCTGAGATGCAGATTTTGGGGTAATTACCAGGTCTTAGAAACACACACAAAGAGCCCACAGCTGGTGGCACAGTCACTTCGAGATGCACATCTCTTCTCTCTCACGTTCTTTCTCTCTTCACCACAATGCTGCAAAACCACTCATTTTCCCAGCTCACAGTCTTGTGCCATGATCAATATTCATTGGCTCCCGTATTTCTCAAACAAATCATTAATCGGATTTTTACAGTTTTGCTGCTATTTGCCTGCTACTGGATCATTCCCTGAAGAACACATTCAGGGAATTTCACATTATTCCCTGCCCTGTGCCCCTCCACGTGGCACTGGGCCCTGCCCAGCCACACACACACACACACACACACACACACCCTCCATCCCTTTGCTCAGCATTTGGCTCCTCGCACGTAGCGCGGCAGAGTTCACTGCTGGGCCGAGCCAAGCACGCAGCACACATATGTTCTTTGTTTTTCTATCTCAATTCCTAGAATACACACACTTCCGCGCTCTCAAACTTATCTCTGCACGAGTGAACAGCCAGGATTGGCAGTGTCCCTGCTCCAAAGGCAAACACTGCAGTGAAAACGAGCCCAGCTCTCCTCCAAGGAAGCATATGCCTTGCAAAGAGCCACAGGTTTTTTGGGTTGCTCCAAGCTGGCCCACCCACTTCTTCCTGAAGCTAAAATAAAGTGAGAAGAGCGAGCACTGCCAAGGGTTTGCTGCTCTCCCTGCTCCTGCCTTCCCCTGTGCTGAATCCAGCTGTGCCTCAGCACAGGAAAGGAGAAGGAAACCAGCAGCTGCCACGTCCCACAGCTCAAATCTCTCTCTGTTTTCTCCTCATTGGTGACACAAAGTTTGAGTCACCACCCTGGACACCATGGGCAGAGGCAAAGGCTGTGACTTGAACCAAAACATGGGGTTTCCTGTTAAATTACTGTGAGATCCAGCAAAACATGGAGAGAGGCGGAGCAGCACAGCAGCATCCAGAACTCGCCTTCCCTCTCATCCCAGCTCAACCTCCTGCTTTGTGAGGGAAACCAGAAATCTCCCACCATCCCTACAACCACAGAAGAGCTGGTGGTAGGAGGAGGCAGCAGGAATTTATGAGAGGCTCAGGGGGTGGAAGCAGCGCCACAGATTGAGGAAGTACACAGAGTTTGCTGTTTTCTGGCAGGCTGTGGATGAGAGTGGGTTGGGGGATTAACCCAGCGCTGCCAGGGCTGGACCTGCCCCATGGTGAGGGTCAGCTCCCCCTGCCCAGCACAGCCAGCAGTGACACCAACGAGGCAGGGTGACAATGGCAGGGCCAGCCTGGCACCAGGAGCCTCCCGCGCCCAGGCGAGCTGGCCGGATGATTCACAGCCCTGCCACGCACAGCCAGCACAGCCCCATGCAGAGCACAGCCACAGCCCCTCCCCAGCCTCTTCCTCCTGGACCATCCCTCCTTGCCATTCCCACGCCACGCTGGGTGGGTGTGTGTGCCTGGAGCCCGGGAGAGGGAGAGGAGCGGGCAAATCCAGGCAGACAGACCCAGTCCCTCCTGCCTGGCTCAGCTCTCTGCAGCACAGCAAATCCTGCCAGAGCAAGGCAGGTGAATTTGTAATGCTCTTGGATCTCCAAGTCCCCTTTTCCTTTTCATTATTTTGCATAGATCTGCCCTGTCAAGTCTCAGCCATCACAGCGCAATTCCGGGCAGCCTCCGCCTTCCGCCAGGAGTCCTCAGGGCATCTCCTGAAGATCAGACCTCGTTAAAATCTCTGGTTCCTGTGCAAAGCCCCCCAGACCGTGACAGCAGCGCTCCGTTGCCCCGGGCATTTAAGAGCGTGCATGTGTGAATGGACATTTCCAGCTCTGCATAGATGTGCTCTTCTGCCATTTCACGTCAGCATCAATCTGCCTATTAATGTGCCTGTTGTTGTGCCTCGTGCTTCTAAATGAGAGAGGAGAGCAGATTTCCAGCCCTCGCCATTCTGGTATGGGTGGCCCTTCCCAAATCAGGTGCTGATTCAGAGACTGACTGGATGGGAGAAACAAATCTGGCTTTACTAAAGTCTAATTGTCTCTTTTGCTGGTTTGGGGTGTCTCTGAGTGCACCATCCCATACCTGTACCCCAGAATTCCACCTGTCTCCTGCAGGGCTTCTTCCAGCCTCATGGAACTGACCCTAAACCATCGAGGAGCCTCAGCCAAGACTGCCTGGGCCTGTGTGGCTCAGCACAGTCCCCAGCCCCCCAATCACACCCCAGTGAGGCAGCGAGGCCAATCTTCCACTGGGGCAAAGCTGCAGTGCAAACCCTGCTGAGCTTAAGGCTGCCTGGCCAGGAACCCAGCCTGGGCTGCAGCAGGCAGTAAACATCATCAGCACCTCCCACAGGAGTCTGCTGCTCCTGATCCCTTCTTATTTAATGAACAGATAACCAGGGGTTGTAAACCTGACCATGCACCTGCCTGGACCATCCCATCCTCCCACCACACCCTTGTTTGGCCACACACTGGCTGACTGAGCCTGGGGCTCTGCAGAGGCATCAGCCATGAGAATCCCACAGGTGAGACAAGGGAGAGGTTCCCTGCAGGATCCTGGTGGTGAGAGCACCCCAGATCATCAGGACACCCTGGCAGAGCAGCGTGCAAGGAGCTGTTTGAGCCTCCTGGGCGTGCTGGGGACCACAGCACCGCCACGATCCGCAGCACATCCGAGCAGACATTTTCTCCCTTCTCTCCTCTGCTGTCACCATCAGCCACGACCACCATGAGCAGGAGGCAGACAGCAGTGCCCTGAAACACGGCTGTTGTCCCCATCAACACTGCCCCAGGCACAGAGTGATGGGCAGGTGGCACAGCCTCTGGGTGGGACAGGACAGGACACCTCCCTGCTGCCAGCACCAGCGGTGCCTTCTCCATGCTCAGGGACACAGCAGCTGCAGAGCTCAGCAGCCTCTTTACACCCTGCAAACACACACAGCCTGAAAGGCAAACACGGGGGAACAGCAGACACAGAGCTGCTGGTTTGCTGTGCCAGGGAGTGTCCCCCACACCTGACAAAGCCGTGGCTCCCCACCCCATATTTTTCCTGAATGGGTACATGGAGACAAAGCGATAAAATTTCCATGTGAGCGTGAGCCATGAGGCTGATGGGAGGGAGGTGCAGCAGACTCACACCTTGCAGGCACAGGATATCCTCCAGCAGGTCCCAAACACGCTCTAACAGGTGGCCTGGCTTGGCAGCCATGGCGCTTCATGCTGGCAGCTCTCCACTCTGCCTTGGAACCATGGTCCAGTTGTGCATGAGCAGGGTTTGTCTTTGCTTCAAACTGGGAGCAAAACCACCCAGCAGGACTGAAAATGCCAGCAGGACCCACCAGCATCTTGGAGCACTGCAGGCTTGCCAAAATGGGTGCTCCATGCAAATCCACACACGGCTTCCCCCGAGAGGCTGCTCCTTCACGCTGCTTATTCACATCCACACAAACCACCTGTCACTTTCCCTCCCACAGAAATATCCCTGCGAGATCCAAGTTCCACCACATGGACTCCAAAATCCGTTTCTTTGGAAGCACTAATTACACACCCTGAGAGACACGCTCTTGCCTTCCTCCGTACGCCTTCCCGGGATGAGGCGCTCGGCTGTTTACGCACGGTGTTACTACAATATTGAACAACAGGAGCCGGAGCGCTGCCAAGGGCTGCGAGAGAGGGATCCCCCCGGCTCCTGGGGATCCCCCCCGGCTCCTCGGGATCCCCCCCGGCTCCTCGGGATCCCCCCGCTCCCTGTGAAGCACCGGGGGTGCTCCGGCTGTGCCCGCGGTGGTCTCGGGTGGGTCCGCCGGAGCATCCTCCCCAGCACGGGGGGCTGGTAACCAGGGATACGGGATACGGGAAATCTTGGTACCCGGCGTTGCCATGGCAGCCGCCGGGGCCGGGATGCGAGCGGGTCGGGGCGAGGGGCGATGCCCCGGGGCAGCGGGGCGGGGTCCCGGCAGGAGCGGGGCTGGGGCTCGGTACCGCACCCCGGTACCGGAACGCGCACCTCCCGAACGCGCACCCCGAGCCGCGCGCTGCCGGGCGGACCCCGAGCCCCCCGACCCCCCGATCCCTCCTTCCTTCCTTCCTCGCCACCGGCCCCCAGCCCCCTCTCCGCCGGACCCACCTGAGCTGGCCGGGCGGAGCCGGGCAGAACCGGGCTGGCCCCGCGGCTCCGGGCGGTGCCGGGGAGCGGAGCGGAGCGCGGAGCGCGGAGCGGGGCTGCGGCACAAAGGGGAGCGGGCGGGCGGAGCGGGGGCGGCGCCTGCGGGCGGGGGCGCGGGCAGCGGCGGGGCGCGGCCAGCACGGCCCGGCCCCCGGCGGCTCCCAGATCCCCCCAGAGGAAGGCACGGGGATGCTCACGGGGATGGAGCCCCTCTGCTCGGAACACCAGCCTGGAGAAGAGAAGCTCCAGGGAGAGCTTAGAGTCCCTTCCAGTGCCTAAAGGGGCTCCAAGAGAGCCGGAGAGGGACTTTGAACAAGGGATGGATTGGAGAGACAAGAGGGAATGGCTTCCACTGCCAGAGGGCAGGGTTAGATGGGATGTGGGGAAGAAATTCTTCTCTATGTGAGCGGTGAGGCTGTGGCACAGGGTGCCCAGAGAAGCTGTGCCTGGAAGTGTCCAAGGCCAGGTTGGATGAGGCTTGGAGAAACCTGGGATAGTGGAAGGTGTTCAAGGGATTTGGAACCTGATGGCATTGAATATCCCTTCCAACCCGAACCATTCTGTGGTTCTGTGGTTCTACAAAAGTCACGGTGCCTGCAGGGCAGGTTCGGAGAGGAAACGCTCACCTGGCTGTGAAACATCCCTTCCCACAGCACAGCCAGCCTGGACTCTGCCCTGAGCTGTGGGGGGAGCGAGCAACAGGCTGGGGCCAGCAGAAAACACACACAGATGAATTGGCAAACACGGCACAGAAGCCCTGCTGCCTCCTGAGAGCTGGGAAAGGCGCTGCCAGGCCAGGTGGCCCAGCTCACAGGGCTTCAGTCACCTCACTCAGACAAGCTCAGAGTCCACCCAGGTCAGGGTGGGCAGCAGGGCCACTTCCAGCCTGGCCTGGCTCAGTTCCAGGCACAGCCAGGACCTGGTACCTACATTGCCTGCCCTGAATCCAGCAGCATTTGGGAGCTGCAGGAACCCAGCCCTGCTGAGCAGGGCAGGAACCAGGGCAGAACACTCTGTGACACAAGGGCTGCACAAAAAGCCCTGTGAAAGCTCGGAAAGCCCTGCACAGAGCTTTGTGGCAAGCCCCAGTTTGTTCCCATCAGACAGCCAGGCGTGTTGGGAGGAGCAAGATGGGCAGGGAGATCCCTGCTCAGTGCAGGATGTCAGGGTGCTGGGGGCACTGCCAGGCACTAGCTGAGAGCCACGGGCACCACTCTGTCCCTGCCAGACTGGCACATCTCTGCCAGGCTCCTGCTGCTGCCCTGGAGAGCCATTTCTTCTTGGAAAAGCACCTCAGCAATGCTGTCACCACCGAGCTGGCTCATCCCCTGTTAACTCCAACGCATCTGAGATGGAAATCAGGCAGTGACGGCACCGACCCACAGCCATCTCCCGCTTCCAGTAAAACATAAAAGGAAAATAAACCAGCGCTGGCATTTCAAGGCAATTATTCAAAGGGTCAAGAGATACAGACCAACACCGAGGAGCTGGAAAACATCAAGTCCCTCTAATGCACAAGGATAACAGGATAAGGCTGTCAGTTACCCTGCAGAGAGAGAGGCAGGGATCAAGCCATTATAATCAAGTTTTGGGCTTCTCTGACCTTATCTGCTTCTCAGCTGTCATTATCCACAGCACACAGTAAAACACTCGGGTGTGACCATGCCCTGGGGGCTGCAGTGGGCACGGTGGGGCTCTGCAGAGCCCCAAACACAGATGCCCCATGCAGCAGCAGCCAGGACACAGCTGGATGTGGCTGGATGTGCTCTGTGCTCTCCTTCCCTTGGTTCCTTATTTACAAATTCCCAAGGAGTTGCCTAAAATGAGTGGAATCAAAACAACCAGCAGCAATTTTTTTTTTCCTTTACAGACTCAGGTAGAATTGAGATCCCAATGTGCATGTGGGAAGGGAGGAGGAAAAGCAGCTCCAGCAGTTGCTCATGGCAAACATCTGCTCCCCAGAGCTGTGCTGCTGGAGAGGCTGTACCCAGCTCCAGCTTCTCTTCTGGAGAAACTGGGCCAAAAGTAATGCAGAGGCCAGGCAGGAGATGCTGATTTATGCTAACAAGGGGGCTGGGCTGGTCTCCTCAGATATCTGGGAGAACAGGAGCATTGGCAGCAGCTCCAGCAGGCCATGATTTCATCTGAGCCTGTGTCCCCTTACCCTGGAGCAGGTGTCTCCTCCTTGTGAGCTGGGGCAGGGCTGGAGCCACTTGATCTCCAGAGCTTTCCCCTCCAATTTTAAGGTCTTTCCCTGTAATACCAAGCTTGGAAACTGCCTGTTCAGCGGCCCCATCAGGGAGAGCAGAGCAGTGACAAAAGCTGTGTTTACCCCAACACCATCATTTTCCATCAGGTCCAAGCCATTCCCTGTGCCCCAAATCCCTGCAGCAGGGGGATGGAGCAGTGGCTGTGCTGGAGCTCCTGCACTGCCCCGCCGAGCACAGCCCCAGCTGGAGCCCAGCGACTCTGTGCCAAGGGATGATGTGACTGACCATGGAAGGGAACCAATCCCCTCCTAGAGGAAAAGCATTTTTGCAGGGAAACATCATCGCTGAAACCCTATAAACAAATCTGTTTTGACACAGCAGAACAAAGAGCTATAAAAGGAGAGATCGGGAAAACCGCCGCTAATGGGCGGTAATTCACGTGGTGCCTGCCAGGCTGTATTTTTGTGATTATTTTCGTAATTTGCATCCCTTTGGGATGTTGGCCTATGATTTCCAGAGCACAGAGGAACTTGGGAACAGCCCAGTCAGATGTGGGGTGATGCTCAGTACCCCCTGTCTTGGGAGATGCTCTGGAGTAGGACATTGGGCAAGCAAAGTTTTTAAAGAGCCACAGGTGATGGCCTGGGCAGTCCAGGAGCTCCTCAGGACTGGGCTGGAGCCCACCAGGACTCTGCTCCCACAGGAGTGGAGGCAAAGCAGTGGCCAAGGCGTGTGCTTCATCTGCACAGCGTTTGGGAACAGCACAACAGCCGTGGCCAGGCTTCACGGGGAAATAATCACTCCTAATCTGCTTAGAAAACTTCATCCCTTGGGGAAACACAGCATACCTGCCTGTGGGCCTGGGGGAGACACTGCTGGATGGCAGGTTTAGAAGAAACAAATTAAATTTGTATTAGGGGCTGAAAGCATTTCTCTGCTGTGAGACACTCCTGAGGAGGAGAAATCCACAACAGAGGAGAAGGTCCCACACATTCTGAAATATTACCATTACTGGTCTCAGGAACACAGCTCCAGCAAGACCAGCTCTTATGTGGTTCCAATTTTGGGTTATTCCTTCTCCAAAGATCAATTTCTCTGGTAATAAACCACTATGGGCTGCTACTCTGACTTATCCACAGAAATCCCCAGCTCACCTCTGGACAAGCCTGAGCTGGGTCTGTGACTTAAGGCTCACTGAATTCCCACTTTAACCAGACCAAAACAAAACAGGGAAGCCAGGGCCCCATCTCTAACTCGAGATCAGCTGCTCCTGTTTATAGAAAATTGTGCAGCCCTGCACACCCAGGCAGTCAGTGCAGCATGTCCAGCCCCAGTGGGTGGGGAGCAGAGCCCCCACTCCTCCCTGGAATCCAGCAGGGCTGCCCAAGGCCCTTGGCACAGGTTGGGAAGTGGGAATGGTCCCCTGGGCCCTGCACACTCCCAGAGGGTGGGGGCAGAAAAGGCCACTCCATCACAATGCCCGCTCCCCAGAGATCCTTGGCACATCACTGCTTCCTTCCCAGCCCATCCCAAAAAGCCATCTCCACGTGGGGCACTACCAAAACGTTTATTAGAAGAGTGCAGGGTGGCCAGGCTCCACAGGACCCCCCTGCAGCTGCTAGGTAGGGCAGCAGGAATGCTCACCCAGGGCATCTCATGTGCCCCAGCATCCACCAGGGGATGCAGGCGCTTGTTTCCTCCAGGGAAATGTGTCCCTGCTGGGGCGTGGGCAGTGGGGACAGGCTGGCTGTGCCATTCCTGCAGGCAGGAGGCAGCAGTCGGGCACTGCAGGGCTCTCAGCAGGGAGATCCAGGGCTGATCCAGGCACTGCCCACGAGGGTGACTGCTCTGAGCCACACTCCAGATGGCCTTTGGCTGCCGCTGGCATCTGTCACAGCTCCCACAGCCACCCCCAGCGTGCCCCAAACCCTGCCCGGAGCAGACTGAGAGTGGCTGCAGTCCTGGGAGGGAGCTCTGGCTCAGACCAGAGCCACGGCATGGAAAAATAAACAAAGAGGCATTTCCCTCACGGGGAGGGACATCTCGTAAAAGGCACTTCCGAAATCCCTCCGCAAACATGGGAGCAGCGGCCGCGCCTCCCAGGGGTGGAATATCCGCACCTCGGGGCTCCCCTTGGCCCCAGAGCCGCCAGCCTGGCCCCGGAGGTGTGGGCAGAGTGGGCACGGCTGCCACACCCTGCACCCTAAGGTGGCACAGCTGTGATCTGCCACAAGGAGAGGGATCCCTCTCCACGGGCACTGCTGAGCGTGCCACAGCCCTGCCAGGAAGCACTGGCACACCCTGGCCAGACAGGTCTATTTACAGGAGGAGCAAGGAGGTGTCCCCCAGCCAGCACGGCCAGCTGCTGGCATGGGCTGTGTCCTGGCTGGGTGCTGTGCCCAGCCACCACCGTGTCACCCCTGGCAGCAGGCGAGGGCAGGGTCACTCTGCAGGTGCTGTTCTCAGAGTTCGGGGGCAGCTGCAGGTCCCTGGCTGCACGCACAGTCCGGAGAGAGGTGGGGCTTGGCAGGTGGCATCGTGCCCTGGCACAGCCTGGGGCAGTGGTGGCACAGCCCAGGCAAGTGTCCGTCCCTCAGAGCCCTTAGTCGTTCTCGCTCTGCAAGGGACAGAGAGCAGAGCAGGGTGAGGTGCCAGGGGCCAGGCTGGGGGTGCAGCCCCTGTGCAGGGCACAGCCCTGCCAGCTCACCTCCATTTTGCTGTATATCCAGCTGAGGAGCTTTGTCACGCGTGTGTACACTCCGGGCTTGTTCTTCTGGCCACATCCCGTCCCCCAGCTCGTCACCCCGGCCACATACCAGCGGCCATCGTCCTCGCAGACCAGGGGTCCCCCGCTGTCACCCTGGCTCGGAGGGGCACAGCAGTGAGCAGGGTGGACAGGAGACGCCCCAAAATGGGGCAGCTCTCCCCCGGCTCACCTGACAGGCGTCCTTCCCTCCCTGCAGGTAGCCGGCGCACATCATGCGCGGGGTCAGGTAGCCCTCGTACACCTTGTCGCTGTTGCAGATCTTGTAGTCGATCAGCTTCACCTCGGCCTCCCGCAGCTTCGGGGATGTGTTATCTGCAAGGCAGGGAGGGCTGTGGGGCAGGGGGGCCTCGCCATCCCCACCGCCCCCGGCCCCTCCGCAGCGAGGGGTGTTTCTCCCAGGTCTGGTTTTTGCTGGGAGGACAATGCCCGGAGTTATCCCTGTGGGCCTCAGCAGGGCCGTGCCCCTGGGCAGGAGCTGCCTGCGGGGAGCCGCTCTCCTCCCTCACCTTCATTCTCCCTGGTTTTGCCGAAGCCGGTGATGAAGCAGGACCTGCCGGTCTGGAATCGCTGGCCGTACATGGGCAGGCAGGCGGGGCGCACCTGGGCTGGAGGAGAGGGGTGGGAGCAGGGCGAGGAGCGAGGGGTGAGTCACCGGCACAGAAATCCTCACAGCCCCGCAGCCAGGGCTGTAAGAGTCGGTCCGAAGTTTCTCTGATCTGCCTCACGACCATCATCAGAGACTGAGAGCCCAGGACCCCACTGCTCACTCTGGACCTGAGTTCTGGCCTGGCCGAGGTGGATGCTTGCCCAGGACAGTTTGTAGCTGTGCCTGGTGCTGCCCTGGCACGCTGCTCTCCAGCAGGGTACTGCTTATAGCGCCCTGTTCCTGCACCTGTTTCTTGGAGCAATGATCTCCACATACAATAGTCCATAAATCTCCCCACCTTTTGGCCAGAGACCACTTGCTTTGGAAAAGGACTATAAAAAGTGACTTTCTTAAAGAGACTCTGAGATCTCTTTCTCCCCAATGGATTGAAGATGCGTCTGTCATTGGACAACCACAAGGATCTGTCCCATCTGTTGGTAGCTACATCCCATCCTTTCTCTCTCCCTCTCTCTCTCCCCCTTTTACTTCATTTCCTTTACCTCTTTTTGTCTCTCTCTCTCTCCTATTGCAAAACTGAATTGTTTTCATGCAATAAATTGCATTGCTGCTTTCTGCTGAATAAAACCTGAGTCTCTTGCTTTTGTCTTTTGCACCCTGGGGTCAAACGAACCATCCCAACTCCCGCTCGGGTTGAGCGGATGGTGACAAAGGGGGCGCAGGAAAGGCTCCCCTCTCTGCCCATCCCAGCAGGGTCTCTCCTGCCCCATGTGGGGCTGGTGGCACAGCTGAGCCCACAGCTGCACTGCCAGACCCTTCCCGGCCATGGGACAAGCAAGGTGGCCACAGCAGGGTTGGATGCTGCAGCACACACCCCATGGTGCCCAGGGCACCAGAGCAGCCTCCCGGTCCTGTCTGTCTCCCTGTCCCCCAAACACCACCCAGCCAAGCCCAGTAAGCTGAGACACCCTCACCTGAGAGTGTCAGTGGCTTGGAGAGCTTCATGAGGGCGATGTCGTAGTCGTCGTGGTCGTCGCTGTAGTTGGAGTTGATGATGACCTGGGACACAGGGATGCCCTCCATGGGCTGCTTCAGGTCCGACACCCCTCCGTACACCTTCCAGTCATCCAGGATCTTCACGCTGTTCCTGGCAGGGCGAGAGGGGGCAGGAGGGAGTGAGACCCGGGCCGTGGGGCTGGGCTGGGAGCCCGGGCTGGCAGCAGCACTCACATGAAGAAGCAGTGGGCAGCAGTGAGCACCCACTGAGCGTCGATGATGGTGCCGCCGCAGATGTGGATGGGCCCGTACTGCACGCTGACCTGCCAGGGCCATTTGTTCACAGACGTCTCCTTCCCACCGATGATCCGGCCGGAAATCCTCTGCCCGCAGGCTGGAGGGGAGAGCAGGGCTGGGAGAAAGGCTCGGGGGAAAGGGGAGCGTGGAGGGGGCACACACCACATCCCACCACCCACAGGGAGCACACTTATTGCAGGGGAATGCGATGTTGGTAGGTTTTTATCATCCAGAACATTCTCTGGAATACATCCCATTTGCCCAGCCCTGAACTGGGCAGGGGGAAAGTGATCCCACCCTTGTGTGTGTCCCAGCCAGCTCCTTACTTGTGCATCGCAGCGAGACGTACTTTCCTGTGAGACACTGGGAGCTGCAGGAGAGAGGAGGGACACCCAGCCTCAGCCCCATTCCTGTGGCACCAGGGCAGGGGAGGGCAGGAGGTGACCCTGGTACCTGTTGAGGCTCTGCTGGATGGTGTCTCTCTCATCAGTCACCGTGAGGCTCTTGCCAGAGACACGCAGGGGGATGTACTCGGTCTGTGATGCACTGTGAGGGGAGAGGACAGGCAGTGAGGGTCCCCCCACCCAGCACTGACCACTTGGCCCCTGCATTGTGCCCAGAGCAGCCTGGACACGCTGCTTTTCAGCAGGGAAACACAACACTGGGGGAAACAGCACAGCAGACCCTGCACTCGGTCAGGGCAGGGGTCTGGCAGGGCCTGAGCACCCGAGCAGGACAACTCATCCTCCAGGAATTACTTCTGAAATCCCAGCTGCCGGCAGGTTTTCCTGGAGAGGGACTCGTCCCAGTCACTGCTGCACACCGGCAGCCACTGGCTCTCGGTGCTGGAGTAGACGTGGAGCAGGGACTCCTCGGATGAGAAGCGCACTGTGGGATGGAGCAGGAGGGTCAGGGGGGCTCCCAGGGCTCCCCTCCTTCCCAGCATCCCAGCTCTGGGTGCCTCACCACAGCCCAGCTCGTCGCTCCTCTGGGAGCAGTCGACGATGCCGTCGCAGCGCACGGCGCCGTCCTTGCAGCTCTCTGCTGGTTCCTTGTACACAATGCCCGTCTGCGACCGCCAGAACATGACTGCAAGCACAGAACAGCACACTGAGGCCAGGGCTGGCCGTGGGAGAGGGGCTGTGACCCAGCTGGGGGGCATCTGGGGGCGTGGAGCACTCCCAGTCGCTGGGTGTATCGTGAGGTGTGTTTGAGCCAAGAGTGGGGAGCTGCTGGTCACAGGGCTGGGGGAGGACTGGCCACCCTGAGCACCCCCCAGTGTATCAATGCCCAGCTGCTGCAAGCCCCTCTCCCTCCACCCACAGCAAATGCATTCAGCCTGCGAGTGCTTCAAGCCCACTGGCTGGAGAGTGGAGCTGATATCACCAGGATTAAAGGGATTCCCCATGGGAATCCCCCATGATTTGTCTTGGGAAGGGCACCGGGGTTGTTGCTGCCCACCAGAGTAAGCCCAGCAGAAGGAAAGCACACTGCAGCCCCAAACTGCCAAATACTGCCACCAGCCCAGGCAGCAGATCTCCTTTTCTGCTCTCCCCAGCTCCCGTTTCTCCACCAGAGGTCAGGAACACTCAGGGAATGGGAAGAGCACATCCCTGTCCCTGGGCCAGGGGTTTCCCTCTGGCACTTCCCAGTGTGGGCATCCCCAGACTCTCCTCTGAGATGCTCTCCAGGAGCCTGGAGCCAGCCCGTGCTGGGACCCCACTCACAGAGCAGGATGAGGGCGACGAGCAGCACGATGAGCACGGAGACGCAGAAGATGAGCGCGAGGCGCCGCTGGCTCATGCAGGGAGCTCTGAACATGGAGGATCCTGGCAGCAGGGCAGAGGCAGGCTCAGGGGGCTGCTGCCTCCTCGGGGCACCCAGACCCTGCTGCCCACCATGCACACCCCACCCTTCCCTGTGCTCAGTGCCCCCCGCACCCCTCACAGCCCAGGGAAACACATGGCTGTGACATCCCTGCCTCCCTCCATCCCTCCCCATGCTGGGAGGGATCCATGGATCTCCCCATCCTTACGTGTGCTCTCACAGGCCGAGCAGGGGCTCGGGGCCGGGCCGGACTCGGGGCTGTAGGGTTTGAAGCTGATGCCCAGGACGTTCTCTCGAGGCTGTGGGGGTCGGGCACCGAAGATGTTGCTGACCTTGGAGACATGGAGGAGGCTGGGGGGGACACTGCTGGGCGAGGCAGTGGTCTGTGGGCAGAGGGGACTGTCACCAGCAGCGGCTGCTGCCCACCAGATTCCCCCAGCTGTCCCCCTGCCAGCTGGGAAGGTGAAAGCAGCACAGAGATGGAGCTGAGCCCCCCTGGCAGCCTGCTCCTCACAGAACCATGAGCCTCACGGAGAGTCACCACCCCAGTGCCTCTCTCTGTACCAGAACCTGAGCCATATCCCACCCAGGATGGCCAAAAACCTCATTGTCACCGGGTTTGTCCCCTTCAGGCAGCTGAACTTCCCAAAGCCATCGCTGTGAGCCAAGCAATCAGCCGGGTATTTGGCATTATGACAGTCACGCCGTGGCCCAGTTCCACAGGGCCAGTGCCCCAATTTATGCATCTATCCTTAATTAGCCATTTGAAAAATACAGTGCAATTTCCAGCTGTCATTTAGTAATACTTAATAATCGGTGTTTTCCAAGCCCTGAAACGTCCTGCACCCTGGAATGCTGCTCTGCAGTTGTGTCACTCCTGATCCATGAATTCACAAAAGAATATGTATTTGTTTCCTTTCCTCAAAATACACTTTTCCAAATGCTCCCTTGGTGACAGAATCCAGAGCCTCTCATTTTCCTCCAGAGAGGACCTGTAAACAAATTCTAAAATAAATCCTGCTTCCTCTACCTTTTGTAGGATGGATGGGGCTTGGAGCAACCTGCTCCGATGTAAGGTAGCCCTGCCCGTGGAAAGGGGCTGGAACTGGCTGAGCTTTCAGTCCCTTCCCATCCAGACCATTCTGGGATTCTGCAGCAGCACTTCTGAAGGGGAAGAGGAGCCTGCACCCTGCAGGGACCTCTTACCACCCAGAGACGGGCTCTAACACATCCCTCTGGGCTGCCTGCCTCTGATTTTTGGCTCTGCACCTTTCTCCACGACCAGAAATCATCCCTTTCCCTGCCGAGCCAGCGAGGAGCGCTCGGGATGGAGCACAGGGACGGGCAGGACGGGGACCTGGGCAGTGCTGGAAGCCCCCCTCGCCCTTCCAGCGGGGTTTTCTCGCCCCCGGTGTTTCCTGCCGGGAAGCAGGAGCCCTAATGAGCCGGTGTGAGGCTCGTGCTTTGTGCGTGCGGCGGTGCCCTCCGTGGCGATGCTCTGGTGTAACTTCCTGGGCATTATCTGTGAGTCACGCGTGCCGCGCGGCTCCGAGCGCAGCGCAGCGCTCCGGGACACGCCTGCCCTGCCCGGGCTGTGCCTGCCCTGCCCGGGCTGTGCCTGCCGAGCTCAGCCCCGCAGCACCCCGGGCCACCAGCCCTGGCCAGCAGCGAGGCGTGCGGAGCCACCCCCGGCACAAACCTGCCACCGCCGCGGGCCCTTGGCACAGGCACCGCTAATGTCCCCCGGGCTTGTGCGGCCACTCGTGTGGCTCCTGTGCGCGGGGAGGAGCGGAGAGAGGCATTTTCCAGAGCAGAGGCACTTTCTGTTCCACTGCACCAGCCCCACTCTCACCCCTTCCCCGGCAGACAGCAGGAACAAGCCTGGATCTGCTCCAGGTTTCCCTAAACCCAGATTTCCCAGATTTCCAGCCTTTCCTTCTCCAGGGAGCCCAAGAAGGCTCAGTTTTCTCCTCGAGCTGGGAGGGTGCCCTGCAGTGCCCTCCCCTAATGAGCCCAAGCAGTCACAATGCTTGTGGCATTTTGGTTCTCACGCACCCACGTCGTGGGGCATCCCCGGGTACCCTCAGTGCCCGCTGGGAGTGACAGCCAGAGCTGGGGCAGGTCCTGAGCAAAGCCACGTGGGGATGCCAGGGACCCTTCCCAGGAAAAGAATTTCTCCTGCCTATGTAGAAATGAGGTTTTTGTAAATACCCTTTTCCCCTGCCATTTGGTGCTATCTCCAGACATCTGATGTGTCACATCTCACCCTGCAGCAGCTGTAACCCTTTGCTTATCAGACCAGCACAGCTACAATCCTCCAGAGGAGAAACCTCCCCATCACACACAGAAAACACAGCCCAGCTTCCCCAGGGAGCCAGCAATGCTGGATGCCACAGCACTCCCACCTCCAGTGTGCAAATATATCAAATTAACACCGGAACCTGCCATAGGTCAGACTGCTCTGAGCACTCCTCAGCAGGAAGCACATGCCCTTTCTTACACTCAGGGAATTTTCAGCTACTTATTTCCTTAAAAGTCTAAAGTCTAAGTGGGCCTGCCAGAGAAGGTAACAGAGCTCTTGCCATGGGTGAGCAGTGCAGGGCCGCTGCAGCAGAGAGAGCAGTGGTGGTTTTTGCAGAGATGTTTCTCTTGAGGAGAGCGCGTGACCCCGGTGAGCAAGCGACACCTCCTGCCCACAAAACCTTTACTCATCCTTTGCTGGCTTTTGAGTAAAAGTCAGAGGCAGAGCTGAGCCTGGATCACAGGCACAGCTGTGGTTTGAGCCCTTTCCCCCACGGCCTCTCTGCAAAAGCTGCAGCAGCCACCAGAGTGATCCCTGCCAGGGGCAGCTGGGGGGAGGATGGCTTGCTTTCATCCAGGACGTCCAGGAGGGACCCTGGTGACACTCGGGGACTCCTGGCCAGCTTTGCTCACCTTGCAGACAGTGGACACTGCCTGTCTGCAGCAGGAGCCCTTTGCTGAAGCTGTCAGGAGTGCAAACACCATCCCACTCCCTGTCCCTGCTCCAAGGCTCAGAGCAGAGCTCGGCAAGGCACCCAAACCAAGGACAGCAGCACTGAGGTGTCATCCCCTTTGCACTGTGGGCTGTGACTGCAGCTCCACACCCTGGTGTGGAGGGAAGGCCCCCAAACCCACTGAGGCAGCAGAGGACAATCAGCAGGGGAAAGGTAAGGCAGGCTGGGCTGGAGGCTCAGCATCCAGGGAAACCAGCTGCAGTTTCAGAGTGGGAGGGAAAGCAGAAGCCAGGGAACACCTGAGTGTTGCAACCAGACCCAGGGCCCAGCCACGGAGGAGCAGAGGGACACAGGAACTGCCAAAAATCCGGAGCATGGAGAGGGGAGAGAGGGAGGTGGCCTGGCTTAAATGTGCTGCCTCAGATCCTCCTCCCCAGCTGAGCTCAGCCCCTGCCCTCAGCACGGCTCCAGCTGCTCA
Source organism: Muscicapa striata striata (assembly GCA_030060385.1). Lineage (NCBI taxonomy): Eukaryota > Metazoa > Chordata > Aves > Passeriformes > Muscicapidae > Muscicapa > Muscicapa striata. The sequence continues at coordinate 1,031,796 of JAREIS010000122.1, forward strand.
CAGCCCTGTGTCCAGGCTGGGAACTCCTTCACCTGTTTGTGAGGCACTGACTGTCTGCACAGAGCAGCTCAGCCAGCACACAATGGAGACACTGTCCTCGCCAGGACAAAGACGTCCCCAGCCTGGGAGAGCCCCTAGTCCCTCTGGGGGACAACAGCCTGCTCAAGTGCCACTGCTGAGTGGGGCCTACCTGGGAGGGGACAGACCCCAGCAGCAGAACAGAGTGAGGACAGAGCCAAGGCCCTGATCCACACAGCAAAGTGAAATCCCAAAGCCAGCCAGCATCACTTTGCAAGCGCAGGTGACCGAGTGTGGAGCCAGCCCAGGGTGCCAGCCCAGGCCATCCTGTGCCAGTGTGAGCACCCTTTGGGCACAGACCCCAAAATGTTCCAGAGGCTGGAACCACTCCACACTGCTCACCTCACTCCACAGAGGGGCAAACAGAGGCCGGGGAAGACAAAGAGGTGCTGCCGCCATGCTAGAGCCAAGGGTGGCTCCTGGCACTCCTGATGGCCCATTTAACCCAAGTGACAATGCCAAGGTGGCCCAGTGGGGCTGTCCAGTGTTGGGCAATTGTCTCTGCATGTGGCCATCCCAGTTCCTGCCCCACTGTCACCAGGATGCAGCGATGCCACCCTGCTTTGGGGCCACCCAGAGGTGGGACCACTGCATCTCCTCAGAGCCAGCCAACACCCAGCACGAGCCCAGTGTGCCCCCACTCCTGGCCGGCACCCCAGGCCAAGGGGCAGGCAGAGGACGGTGTCAGAGCTGGCTCTGCCCCCGCTGGAGCCCCATCCACGCCGTGACCGCCGCCTTTGTTCCGGATGTCGCTGGCACAGCCGGCGCTGCTCAGCACGGTAATTACTCTCTGCCTCGCCCGGTGCCCAGGCGGGATGGATGTTTTCCTCATGACAGGATGCTCAGCAAAGCCCCACATCCAGGGCTGAGCAGGTCCCGGTCAGCTCAGCCCGAAAAGGGCTCAGGGAAAGGTGCCTGGAGAGCAGCAGGGCTGCTGGAAAGTGCCAAAGGGCTCAGGAACGTGCCAGGCGGCAGCAGATCCCTCTGAGAGCATCAGCTGGTCCCCTCAGCTCACAGCTCCGGTGTGGCAAGGACAGAGCCTCTACCAGCACCGGGCAGGCACCAGGGATGCTGCTGGCTGCCCTCCCTCCATGTGCTGCTCAGGCAGCTCCTTCCCCTCCGGCTGCTGTGGAGGAACAGCCCGGAGAGCAGCAGGGAGAGACCCGTCCCTCCACCAAAGCCCGGGGGAGCGGAGCCCCGAGCCGGAGCCGCCCGCACTTACCGGGGAGGTTTTGCCGTCCATGGGATCGGGGCTGGCCGGGCTCAGAGCTCCATGGCACGGCGCGGTGCCGAGCGCAGGCAGCTCCGCGGGGCCGGCCCGGGAGCTGTTTGGCGAGCGGGGCTCGTACGTCAGTGCCAGCGCCAGCAGCAAACCTGTCCGACCTGCCCGGCTCCAGCGCCGCCGGTTTCCCAACTGCACAAACACCTGCCCCGTGCCGGCCCAGGGATGAGGGCACAGCCTGAGGAGCCCTGGGAATGTGGGAGCAGGGAGAGCTGGCCGCAGGGAACAGCAGCATCCCGGGTTTCCTCGCTGCTCTCCTGGCTGCCTGCCCGCCCAAGCCCCCCTTCCTGCCCTCTGTGCCCCCCACTCACTCACCCACAGCTCTCCTGCCCAGCCCAGTGCAGAGGAGGGGATGCACAGCCGTGCCCAACTCCAGGAGAACCTTGCTGGTGTGACCCAGAAGCCAAGAATTCCCAGTTCCAAAGGAAATGAAATGCTGTTTCCCTCTATTTTCTCTAGAGGCCTTTTTATTCCTTGGCTGATGGAGCTGTGCTTCATCCAGGCGCCAGCAGCAGGTACAGCCTGGGGGATGCTCTGCTCAACCAAGAACTCAGGCAGAAAACAGGTGAAAATACCCGGATTAAAGGAGAAAAGCCTAGCCCCATCCTGTGCTTACTGACAGCCAGGCCCATGACCCTCAGTGCCACGGTTCTCCTGGCATTATTCATGCTGAAATCCCTTGTTCATCCAGATCCCCACACACAGCTGCTGGTCAGGAGGGCAGGAGAGGAGCAGGGACAGCCAAGCTTCGAGGAGCCCTTCTGCAAAGCCCCTTCCTTTTGAGCTGGAAAGCTCAGGCTGGATCCCCCTGACCCCTCCTGCCCTCAGGATCCCCCTGACCCCTCCTGCCCTCAGGATCCCCCTGACCCCTCCTGCCCTCAGGATCCCAGCTCACAGAGGGGTTCTGAGCCAGCCCTCACTCCACAGCACACTCCTCTGTAATTATCACAGGCAGGAGTGGTTTCTGAGGTTTTTGTTTGTTTTTGTGCCTCTGCAGGCTGTGCCTGCTGGGTGCCAGGGGTGGCCAAGCCCTGAGTGCACCCCCAGACTGCCCTGAACCAGCTGTGCCCTCTGAAGCTGCTGGGTCCACTTCAGAAAGGGATTCTCAGAAAACAGCTCCAGGAATTGTTCATTGCTTGCTACAAAACCACTGAGAGCAAGTTCCAGAGTACAGGGTGTGTGGCTTGACCCCAGCAGCCTGATGGTAAATGTCAAATTCTCACCTTCCAGGCTGTTAACACTGCTGTGAGCCCTCCCTGCACCCTCCTGCCCTCCCAGCCGTTAAAGAGGAGCTAAAAGGCACAGCCAGAGCCGGCTCCACCAGCCCTAGAGAGCTGCTCCAACCTCCAGGCAGAGGGAATTGGGATGAGGATCCCTCTGGCTCTGTGCAGAGCCAGCCCTGCAGCCCCTTCCCTGCCCTGCTCACTGCACATCACCTGCCTGACCCTGCTGCCACCCCAGGAAAGCTTCCTGAGGGCAGCAGGCAGGGAAATGCACAGAGCCAGCTGCTCCTGGGCTGGGTTTCTCTGTGGTGTGTGCACAGGGAGGCATTTCAGGGCTCCCAGCTCACACTGTCCCCTCTCCCGTGGCAGTGCCAGAGCTGCAGAGGTTCCTCGAGCCCCCCTTGCCATCCCAGCTTTCTGCAGAACTCTCGTTCCTCCTCAGCCACTTTCACTTTCCCCTGAATTGCCAACCACTTCTCCCGAGGCTCTGAACTGCCTCACCAGCAGGGCCAGCCCCACAGTGGCTTTTCCACAGAACCCCCTTCCCTGGGTTTTGGTCCCGTTGCTTTTCATTGTCATTACCTGACACAAAACACAATCTGTGGCTTCGTGTGGGCCTGGCTGTGCTTCATCTCAGGACTCCTCAGCTCAGTGGCTGCCAGAGGTGACTCAGGGGCCAAGAGCAGAGTGGCAGGACATCAGCTGGTCTGCCCTGGGTGGAATAAACCCAGGGCAGGGAGGGGACCTGCTGCTGCTGCTGCTGAGCTTGTGGAAGCACTTGGCCTTCATCAGGAAGGATAAGTCAGGGAAAACAGAAGAGATCTCTCACTTCAGGCCTTTAAGATGGTTCTTCACAGAGGAGCCTGCATGTCTGTGCCCATCATGATCCCCTCTGAGTCCAGCACAGCACTTTCAGTTTCTCTTGCTCTCTTTATCTGTGTTCTTTCCACTAATTCCCTAGTGGGAAATTCCTCTTTTTGAGGAAAATCACTCTCCATCACATGAGAGCCCCAGGAAAGCCCTCAAGCAAGCTCTGGGGCAGAGCAGAGCTCTCACACACAGTCTGCTGGGGGATGACTCAGGTCCCAGCACCAGCAGACAGGCAGGACATCACCGTGGGGCCAGACCCCACAGCCATGGGGTCACAGACACACCTGGGGGCTACCAGAGCCCGGGGGATGGCGGCAGCACCTGTGCCACATGGGATTTCCAATGTCAGTGTTTGTGTCACACGCTGGATTTCCAATGTGTGAGGGTGTTTGCAGGACACAGGTTGTCACTCAGCCCCAGAAAGGGAGAGAGGGGAATTGCAGGGGGTTGAGCCCAAAGGAGGCAAAAGCCAGAACCCTCCAGGGCTGGTTAAAACCTGGATTCAGCTGCTGGCACAGTGCTGTGCTCAGGAAAACCCCTGTGACCTGGGCAAAGGTCACCCTGGGTGCTAACGCTCACCTGTGCCGCATTTTAACATCTCATTTCACAACAAAGCAGCGAAGGCAGGGACATCACTTACTCGTTCTTGCCTTTCTCAGCACAGCCCTGCTCTGCCCAGAAAAGTCCCCAGAATTCTTCCTTTCATGCTCTGTCGGAAAAGCCCAGCCCAGGCTGAGGCTTTGGCTGGGGGTGAGTGGGTGGACAGCGAAGAGAAGTGGAAGTGGCTGCTCAGTGACTTTCCTGGCGCTGTTTGAACGCCTCCGAGACGTCACTGAGCCAGCCCCTGGGGGAAAAACGAGCGCTGAGCTGCCGGCGGGGCACAGCCCGGCCCGCGCTCGCCCTGCTGCCACGGAGGATGCTGAGTGGCCATGGTCCCCTGTGCCACCGCCCCGGCGCTGTGCCTGGCACTGCTGCTCGCCTGCCTGGCACACGGTGAGTCTCTGCTGCGGTTTTCGTCTCCCTGCTGGCTGGGCTCAGGGTGCGTTCCTGGGGATGGGGGTAAGGTTGGAAACAGCCTGGATGGCTTTGCTGGGTGCTCAGCCCTCGGATCAGCGTTTTGGAGCAGGGCTCCTGGCTCACTGCTGGCCTTTCACTGCTGGCTGGGAGCCCAAAGCGAGGGGCACCAGCCTGGCTTGTCCCCGCTGGTGAGGGGACACAGTGCTGGGGACACAGTGCTGGGCTGGGTGTTTGCCACAGGCAGCAGCTGCCGGGGAAACCTGCAAGGGAAAGGCGGCAGATGATGTCAGCGGGGCTTTTCTGCCAGGTGACAACAGCGAGATCAGGCAGGAGGTGTGAAAAAGTCTGGTTTCACCCCGGCAGATGAGCAAAACAGGAAAGCCGAGTCCAAACAGAGCTGGTGGCAAACGGCAGGGGATGGGGGATGCAAATACAGCTCCGTTCTTGGGGCAGAAAAGCACTGAGAAACCCCAGCTGGGCTGTCCCCAAAGAAAGAGGAAGGAGAAGAGGGGGCTGAGCAAATCCTGGAAGTTGGGAAGAGAAATCTGGGCAGGTTTCAAAACCTTGCAGGTTTCGGGTGGTCAGTGCCGTTACGTCACCATCCCGGGGTGATGCTGCAGGAGGCCGTGCCCAGGCTCCTGTTGAAACACTCATCTTAGAAAATTTGGATTTTAGTTACCTTGCTGAAAATAATCAAAAGTTAGAAGGGAGCAGTTATCTGAAACTTAAATAATTGATTGTCTGTCATTTTATGTTTGCTCAGCTGTGCTTACAATGGGAAAAGACAAAACTAGTGAGCAGACCCAAAGAAACATAGATAATGCAACCAGAAACCCATTCTTGGAAAAAATGGACTATCCCCAAAAATAATTTGTATTGTCATTGATAGAAAAGGTCAAGAGTTTAGGGTGAGGAAGACTCGCCTTACTTCCTCCTTTTAAGACCCCTCCCCACAAAAACGACCCCAGACTTAATTTAAGAAGTCAATCAATGCTTAATAGCTATTAAAGCTGATTACCATAGGAAGCGGGGGATGGGAGGGGCTGTTATTATGAAAATGTATTTGTTTAAATCCTTTGTCAATAAATAGATTTAGTGATCACCTGTGATTTTGCAGTGTGTTTTAGAGGATTACCTCTAATGAATAAACACACACTTTCTAACTTTAAATTGTTGGACAGTCTTTTGTCCATCACAGCTGAGTATCGGTATTAGACCAATATTCTTATTTTGGTAAATCACTGGCGGGGGGGGCTGGGCAGCCCCAGCTGAGCCCCCCGTGTGCCCCACAGGTGAGGAGGGGCTGGCGAGCCCCCGGCGTGTGCGCTTCAGCTCGGAGCTGGGGTGGCACCTGCTCAGGTGGGAGCCAGGGCACGGCTGCCCCAGCAGCGCCCGCTACGACGTGCAGCTCATAGCGTGAGTAACACCAGTAACACCAGTACCATCCCTGCCCTGACCCATTCCAGCTCTCTGCTCACCCCTCTGCTTCTCCCTTCAGCTATGGCCTGAATACCTGGACAGATATCCCAGAGTGCAGGAACAGCTCGGAGCTCTCCTGTGACCTCTCCCGCTACACCCCGGACCCGGAGCAGCGCTACTACGCGCAGGTCAGGGCTGTGAACGGCAACCTCACGTCCCCCTGGCAAAGGAGCAACTCCTTCTCCCCACAGGCAGGTGGGTTGGGGTCTGCCTCCACCCTGTGGTGCTTGGAAAGAGCTGTGGGATGAATGGGAGCGGGGGTAATTTCCCTCCACGCCTCTCTGGAGGCTGCGCAGGGAGATGGGACAAGCCGAGGGTGGGTGGGACAGTCACAGCTCAGTCTGGTGCTGCAGAGGCTGAGAGCTGTGGTCCCTGTGAGCAGGAATCAGCCCTGACCTGCTGCTGGCACTGATTTCCTTCCAGCTGGCCTGCACCTGGCGGGCCAGAGCCTCTCTGTGGTGGGCAACTCCATCCAGGTGCGGCTGCAGCTGCTCTTTCCCCCTGGGAACATCTCCCCGGAGTACAGAGAGTTCCAGAAGGCCATGGCTCAGTACCACGTGTACGTCAGGAGGACACGGGACAATGACACGGTGAGATGAGCTCCTGTTCCCGTGCTGTCCCCACCTGTCCCACATGGAGTGGAAAACCAGATTGTTAAAGCCCAGTCTGCTGTAGGAGTGGATGCTGAGCTTTCCCACAGCCACAGCAGCACTGAGAACTTTCTCTGCACGTTTTATGGCAGAGTTTTCCAGCTCTTGTGGGGATTTTGGATCATCATTATCACATTATTGGATCATTATTATCACATTATTGTCCCCTGGACTTTCCCCAGGGGACAGCAGAGGAGGAGGAGGGAGGGGAGCAGGAGCTGGGGGCTCCCAGGTGCCAGCCTGTGCTGTTGGTTGCAGATCACAGTGGTGAAGAACAGCACGGAGTTCAGCATTGGGGGGCTGTTCTGGGTCACAGAGTACTGCCTGAGCGTGGAGCCCAGCATGGCCAACAGGCCGGTCCCTGCCACACGCAGCCACGAGCAGTGCGTCACCACCGGCCACAGGGACAGTAAGTGGCACCCAGGGAAGGGGCAATCAGGGGGTGCAGACCCCCCCAGCCTCCCAGCCTGGCAGTGTGGGGATCCACACCAGAGCATCCTCTGGGTGCTGTGTGCCCTGAGCAGTCCCCCTCTGCCCCCTCACCTGGTCACGTCCTCTCTCACAGGGAGTGCAGAGCTTCTCCCTGCCATCCTCAGCTCCTCCTTCATCATCCTGCTGCTGCTGGGCCTCCTGGGGGCACACATGTACATCAGGAAACCCGTGAGGACACCGTCTGTCCTGGTAAGGCAGGGACAGTGCCATGCCCCCCATGGGGCCAGAGCAAGGGTGCAGGCTTGGGGAGCGCTGGGAGAGGCAGGCACCAACCAGGGATGAAGCACAGCTCACTCCCCTCTTCCTCTTCCTCTCCCTCCAGAAGTCCTTCATGAAGCAGAGCTCGCTCTGGGTGGAGCATGAGCCCCCATCCTCGAGCAGCCTGGATGCAGACCCCATCCAGCAGCTCTTCCTGTGCCACAAGGAGCCCTGGCTGGACAGGAGCCCTGACAGCAGCTCCAGCACAGCCCAGCCACCCCTGGAGCAGGGCTGGGAGCTCCCAGCGTGGCCCAAGGAGCAGCAGTGCCTGCTGGAGCCCACAGGGAGCAGAGACAGCAGCAGCACCAGCACCGACAGCGGCATCTGCCTGCACATCCCCTCCTCCTCCTCCTCCTCCTCCTCCTCCTCCTCCTCCTCCTCCTCCTCCTCCTCCTCCTCCTCCTGAGCTGCCCCGAGCCCCAGGGCTACAGGCAGCAGCTGCCCAGGGCTGAGGACAGTGGGGTGGGTTTGGAGAGTCCCTGCCCTGCCCCTGGCTGCTCCTCTGACAGCAGCAATGCCAGCCCAGGGCAGCCTGGGCTCTCCCCTGCTGCCAGCCAGGAGCATGTGGAGTTCAGGGGGTACCTGCAGCAGTCTAAGGGCACCGTGGGGCCAGAGCAGGCTCTGGGTCAGGGATTGTCCCTCTCGGGCTGTGCAGGGTCCGTGCAGGGCACTGACACCGTGCTGGACATGCAGGGCTCCGAGCTGGCTGTGGCCAAGGGCTATTTGAAGCAGCCCTCTCCCCAGCAGCTCCTCACACAGGACCTTGCTCCGTGGGGAGCCCCTGCCTGGGGCTTCTCCAGCCAGCCCCAAGCCCCCACTCTGCTGAGCTGGGCAGCTCCAGGGGCTCCACTGGCCTCCAAAGCCAGCCCTGATCTGAAAACTCCCTTCGACCTGAACATCTTCAACAGCACTGCCTTCCTGGGGACACTGCCACTCATCTCCAGCCTCAGCTCCAGCTGGATCACACCCCCCATCAAACCCCTGAGCCAGCTCGGCGGGGACAGCAAGGACAGCCGCCTGTGACCTGTCCCCTGCAGCCACCAGCCCTGCTCTGACCCAACTACCTCGTCTGCCACTGGATAAGCTACCCCTGAGTGTTCCTGGTTCCAGGAGCGCCAGCCCAGCCACTGCTGGGGCTGCTTTCGCCCCAGTCCTGCTGTGGGCAGCCCCCCTTAATGGGAGACAGGGATGGGCTGTGCTGGAGGGGCTCATCCTGACCTCCTCAGGCCACCAAGGATCCACACAGGGCACCTCTGCCCTGCTCAGGAGCCCAGCACAGGGTGCAGGGCCACCCTCGGGGCCTGGGGTGCTCCTGTGCTTCCACTTCCCCCTTTGCTGGGCCAGCTGGGCTCCTCCTGCTGCTGTCCACGCTGGTGATGCCATCCCAACCTTTCTCAACATGGAGCAGACGTCAGCCTGGCATCAGCACCCTGCTGCTGGCAGCACGGGGCTCTGCCCTGCCTGACCCCACATGGACGGGCACAGAGACTTCCTGAGCCTACAGTGACCCTTCAGCACCCAGCCCCTCTGGGAGAGCCCCAGGGCAGGACATGGGATGCACCTGGATGAGCCAGGGCAGCCCCACCCACACTATGGTCTGTGTTCTGCCACTGTTGGACACAGACACTATTTATTGCGTTTCATTTGTAAATACAGAAAGGATGTGGTGTTATTTGTTTGGTCCATTTGTCTGTTCATCCTCTCCTAAGGACAAGCTGAGCTTCCTGTTTCCAGATTTGGACATTCCTCATTAGCAAGAGGCAATGTGCCTTTGCCTCACGTGGGGAGGAGTGTTTCCACATCACAGCTGGGAAAAGGAGAACTAAGCCAGATTTCCAAGAGCTCCTCACACGCCTGAGTTCCTGGGTGCTTCTCCCTGGGGAATTCGTGGGAGCAATCATCAGAGCAGCAGGGAAAAGGAGCTGGGCTGCTCCCAGTGATTCCACAGGGATGCACATCACCAGGAGCAGGACAGGTCAGACCTGGGGGTGGAGGAAACACAACAGTCAGGGCTCTGCTCAGCAGCGTGGTGTTCAGTCATAGGCTCGATGATCTCAGAGATCTTTTCCAAACTAATTGATTCTGTGATGCTGTGAACAGTTGTCATCAGAATGGAAACAGGATGAGACCCAACAGCTCACCCTGGGTCACCTTCCAGGCCCCAGGGAAGCTTTCCCAAAAGTCACTCCTTTTCCAGGAATCTTCACGGGGGGAAGTAAAACTGCTGGCAGAAACCCTCCATGGGGAATGTGGTTTTCAGGTGAAGGGGTTTTGGGTTTATTTTCAGCTTTTCCAGTGCAGGCAGGAGGAGGGGGCTGATCCTTGCTGTGTTTCCTTCTCTTACATCTCACATGGCACTGCTCACACTGAGATCCATCCCTGCATCCCATAGGAGTGTGGGGGGCATTGGGAGCTTCCCCCTGCCCTTCTGCTCTTCTTCCTGCTCTTATGCCTCTGTGTATTTTGGGGGTAAGAGCTTTTTGCTTGCTTTTTAAATTTTTTTTTTCAACTTCCTCTGGAAAACGGAGTCATCAAAAGCATGGCTTTTTTTTTTTTTTTTTCTTTTCTTGTTTTTCTTTTGAAGGCTGCTGACGTCAGGCGCCACGGCCGGATCCTGCGTCACGCAGGGCTCTGCTGGCTCCTGCTCACACCGAGGGCTCCCAGCCCCAGGAGGTGACACTTCCCCCTCTCCATGAGCAGGCAGAGATCCCCTCTCAGCCAGGAGAAAGCCACAGACCACAGGGTTCAGCTTTGACAGCCGAGAGCACAGATGGTCCCTCTGACCCTCTGGAAATCCCGCTGTCCTCACTGCTTTCCCTACACACAACCACGAGGCTCTTGTGAGTTTTAATTTGTTTTTTTTTCTGAGACAAACTCACAAAGAAACTGTCCCAAGGCCCCTCGTGCCTCACCAGCCCCCAATGGCCAAGCAGGGCTCCTCTCTGCGGCCACAGAATCTCCCCATGGCTGCTCCTGTGCTCCAGGCTCTTCCACAGCCACTTGTTCTGCTGAGGCCAAAGGCAATTGGCACAAAAAATTCCAGGAGGAACTCCATAGGGGCTTTCTGGGGAGTTTCCTTGCTGGCAGTGTGGAGAACCAACCTCCACGTGGGTGCAGATATTGAATGGTCTGAGACAGATTTCCCATTTCTCACAGCATTTTCCACAGTTGCACAAATCCAGTCACCCAGTTCTGGGGCTCCTGGCTCTCCTGCTCAGCTGGCAGGTCCCTGGTGTGCAGGAGGCTGGGAGGTCTCTGAGCCCTGGGGAATGTGGCTGTTTTCTCCAGGAGCAGTGCTGAGGGATCCTGGGATAAGGCTCCATCCTCTCCCTCCATCCCAAGCCAGGGGGGCTGCACCAGTGCTGGCCCCTGAGCACCCCTGGCTGCAGAGGGCCAGAGAGAGAACTGCAGCTGGAGGAGATGCCCAGGGAATTTGTGGAGTTTCCCTCTCTGGAGACATTCCAAAGCCACCTGGGAGAGTTCCTGTGTCACCTGCTCCAGCTGACCTTGGGCAGGGGGGGTTGGACCAGATGGTGTCCAGAGGCCCCTTCCAACCCGAACAATTCTGTGATTCTGTGAAGTTTTTTAGCCACAGAAACTGCACCTTTGCCATTTCTGTTGAAATCCAACAAATTCAGGGGCTGTTTCTTACAGAAGTGAAAATGGAGGAATTCCCCCTGGCCAGTTTTGGTTGCTTTTTTTGTCGGTGCTGGGCTGTGAGTAAGAGGCAGCAAGAGGAAACTCTGCAAGAGCAGCCAGGCTCCAGCCCCATCCCTCTGCCCCATCCCAGGGACAGCAGGGAAGGAAACAAAAACCAAAACCAGAGCTCAGGGAAAGCCTCTGAAGCCCCACAGCCACAGGCAGGGCTTTTGCTGGAAAAACTTGGGACTGTCTGAGCAGAGCTGTGATGCTCAGGGGCTCCAAGGCAGCATGGAGGCTCTGAGGCACAGCACTGGGGGGCAGGGGGGGACAGGGGGTCCTACCTGCTGACCAGCCCAGCTCTCACCTCATGGCCCCTGGCTGTGGAAGGGCTCGTAGCCACTGCCTGAGGTGCCCAGCGAGCCACTGATGCTGAATGGTGGCACCAGCTCCAGTGCCACCGAGCCCAGCCCCCTGCAGGGAGAGCAGAGAGGTCACCAAGCTGCCCTGTCCCCCTCCAGCCCCTGCCAACAGCAGAACTGGGTGGACTGGGGCTGGGAAGGGGGTGTGACACCTTGCACTGCACAAAGGGAGCTGCCAGCCCGGCCCTGGTGCCCCCATGGCATCACTCACCGTGAGTGGTAGAGGTTGAAGACAAAGTCAGGCCCTGGGGAGGCAGGAGGAAGAGGAGGGAGAGGTGTCAGAGCCAGGTGTTGCCATGAACCCCGGAGTGCCAGGGTGGGGACAGGCAGGACAGGCAGCAGGACAGCACCAGGACATCTCTGTGCATCTTCCTCCTCATCTCAGAGTGCCCCCAGCTTGGCCCAGAGCCCCCTGCACCAGAGTTCCCCCATCTCCCGTGTTCCCCACACCCAGTCCCTGCAGCCTCGTGCTCCGAGGGCCCCCTGCCCTGTCCCCTGTCCTGTCCCCTGTCCCCTGCCCTGTCCCCTTTCCCCTGTCCTGTCCCCTGTCCCCTGCCCGCACTCACGGCGCCGGGAGTGGCCCCTCCGGTACCAGCGGATGAAGGTGTAGCCAAAACTCGCCAGGATCAGCAGGGCCAGCCCGATGCCCAAGACAACCCCGATCACCTTGATGGACTCTTGTCCTGGAAAGCAGAGGGACGAGGGGCTCTGTAGAGGGGTCCCGATTGTCCCCTGCAGGGGACAGCTGCAGGGTACATCTCTCCAGCGTGTGCTGTCCCCGCGGAGGGGCTGCCAGGAGTGCCCAGACCCTGCCAGGACTGTGGCACACAGATCTTTGCTGCCCCAGAGCCCCGTGCCGGAGCCCAGCGCTGTCCCCAGGTGAGCCGGCAGGTGGGACGGTCACTGGAAGGAGGTGGCCGCTCTGACCGTGCTGTGTCCCCACTCCTGGTCCCGCTCACGCCCTCGTGGGGTGATGCTCCTTTCCTGCGGCACCGGAGCCATCTCTGGGCTGGCAGTTCCCTCTAGAGGATGTTTTTGGCAGCACCAGCAGCAGCTCCAGGCTGGTTCGGGACAGAACGGGGCAGTGCGGGCTCTCGCCGCCCCATCCCTCCCCTCCGTGCCGCGGGGTCTGGCGAAACCCAGCACCAAGCAATGCTCCCGGAATTGCCAGGGCACCAAAATGCCCGGCACAGCCGCTCAGCATCCATTCCCGTGCTGGAGCTCTGCTGGGCTGTGCCAGGAGGGCACGGGGGGTTCGGGCTCTGCCCCGCAGCGCGGCCAGCGGAGCGCCCAGGGACGGGGTTCAGCGCGGCACCGGGAGCGAGGACACAGCGGGGAGGGATGACCTAAGAGCAGCTAAATTTAGGCAGATGCCAGCGCAGTGAGCACATTTCCCCTGTGGTCACAGTGTTTACACAGCGAGCGAGGCTCAGCGCGCCCTGCAGCCCGCGGCTCCCGCGGCACCTGCTGGGGCGCGCAAACAGCCGGGGGCGCCGAGCATCGGCCTCCAGCTCCCGGGGACCGGCCACAGAACCTGCCCTGCCCTGCCCGCCCTTCCTCCCCCTTCCACCGGCCCTCCCGGCACGGCTCAGGATACGTGGGTGGCCAAAGTTTCTGCTGGGGCAGGGGCGGGCAGGAGCGCCGGGACCCCCGGTGTGGGCGCGGCCGTGGAGCTGCAGCACCGTGAGTCACGGCAGGAGCTGCGGGGACGGAGGAACGTGGTGCAACAGCCTCCCTGAATCAGCCCGGCTGCCGAAACTGCCCCGTCCCCACGCCCACGGCCCGTGGGAGGTGACGGCGTCGTGCCCAGGCCCTGCCCCGGCAGCCTCGGGAGCTGAGGTGCCCAAAGCCCAGGGGTGGCTCCGAGCAGCACTGCTCGGGCAAAACGACACCAGCAGTGAGCCCCAACCCCAGCTCACGGCGCAGAGGGGAGGAAGAAAGTCAGCAAAGCACTGCCCGTGCCGTGAACATCCCACCTCTGCCCTGTGAGAGGGGAAAAGCCCCCCACTCACCTGCCCGGGGGTCCATGTCCCGCTGCTGCTGCAGAGCCCTGTCTGTGCTGGAGCCTGGCACGTCCTGCCTGTCCCCTCGTCTCCTGGTGACACAGCAGCGAGGCTGGGCACCAGTCCTGGCCCACTGGTCCGACTGGTTCACAGGGAGAAAGCAGAGGAGCTGCAGCAGACACGACCGACGGCACACGGCCGTGCCCAGCCCGCCTGCGTGGGCAGCTCTGCCCTCCCACTGCTGGGAAAGGCTGAGCTGGGAGTACTGGGAGCCCCAGGGGCAGGGACAGCCAGGACACAGGTGTGCACAGCTCTGGCAAGGTGCCCGAGTGCTCATGCCCTCCGATTGCCACCTCCCGGCAAAGACCAGCAGCCAGGAGGGTGGCAGAGGCTCAAGCAGAACCCAGGCTTGGGGCCTCAGGCAGGGCCCAGGGGACAGGGGAGGACAGGAGTGACCCTCACCAGCTGCCCCAGCCAGACATGTCCCAGAATGATGCACCCACAGCTCTATTTGATCACCTTCTCAAAGCCCCAAACCAGAGCGTCGCTTGGGAAGCAACTCCTCTTTGTAGAAAGAGGGAAAACCACCCCCTGTGGCTGCAGGGAAAGGTGACAAATAGGTACAACCCTTCAGAGCTGGAAACTGGGTACCCAGGGCCAGAATTCCTCCCTGCTCCGTGCTGCTTTGCCAGGCACAGCCGCCGTCCCTGCCGTGCCCCACATCAGTGACAGTGGTGGCAGGGCAGGAGCCAAGCCCCGAGCAGCCGTGCCCAGGGTGAGCAGGGCAGGGGCGATGCCTGGGGCCTGCAGGGGGCAGAGCCAGCGGGACACAGAGGGGACAGCGGGAACTGCAGCCCCCAGTGGCTGGGAGCGCTCCTTGACAGGAGTGGGGAGGACAGGGGTGCTGGTGGTCACTCAGAGCCCTGGGTCAGCCCGGCCTGACCTCTGCCTGACCCCAGTGGAGCCAGATGCCCGGAAACCTGTGTCATGAGAGCAGGGAAGGGCGACTGGCTGTAAATGCAGCCGCACTCCAGGAAGCAAAGCCCCGGAGGCGCGCGGGGCTGTGACACAACATCTGCAAACCGGAGCTGCTTCCCCAGAGCCCTCGGATCCTCAAAGGAGAAAGAGCTGCCCCTGCCAACGCTCCTGGGCTGCTCTCCCTTCCACGGCAGCAGGGCTGGCACTGGGATGTTCTGGGGGAGCTGCCAGGACCTGCCAGGTGCACCAGGGCCTCAAGCTCTGCCCAGCTCCCACCGTAAAACATTCTACAAGCTGAAATCTGCCCCAGTAGCACAGGCAGCCTCTGGCTGGACCCTACATCCCACATTCTCTGGGCATCACATGGACCACGAGGGCTGAGGACGCAGCCAGACGAGATGCCCACGCACCCAGGGGGGCTGGATCCTCGGTGTGAGTGTGGGGAGGTGCCCCTCACCTGCAGAGCCGCAGGTGGATCCCTGGCCAGGCTGAGGGAGCGGGCAGGATCCCTGCTGGCAGGGCTGAGCTGGCTCAGTGATGGCACAGCTTCCTGAGGTGGGTGCTCTGCAGTCTCCCGCTGGCACAGCCACACACCTGGCAGCAGCAGGACCATTGGGAAAGCTGGATTAGCACAGCAGAAGGGGGTAACTAGCTGCTCGGCACATCCTGCACACCCAGCAGTTCCAGCATGAATGAGCAGAGGGCAGCCAGCAGCCCCCCGACCCCAGCCCGCTCCCTGCGCCTCCCTCCCTCTCACCCTGCCCGGCTAAGGCAAACCCCTCCGTCCCCGAGGGATTGATTATTCCTGGACAAGCACAGATCCATGACCCCCAGCACCCCCGAGGTCACCCCACGGTGCCCCCCTTGCAGCCTGGGGTAACCTTCCATGGGCACCCACTCGCCTTCCCTTGAACTTCCCCCAGCACTGCCCGCCGTGACCCGGGGCTGGCGGGGACACACAGACCGAGTGACCCAGAGCACAAACTCTCCTCCTTTCCTCCTCCACCTACTCGAACCTGGGCTTGACAACAACGCAGCGCAACGCGGAAGAGCCGGACAAAGAGCGGGATGGCAGTGGATCCTCTTATCATCAGGAGGAGCAGGAAAAATCAGTCCGTTCACTTGTGATAAGCTATTTGGTGACAGCAGCCCCGCAGGTGAGTCACCCCCGGTGATGCTCGGGAGATTACCGCAGGTGATGGTGCTGCTGATAGACCGGTGTTGTATTACAATACAAACCCTCATTCCTGTTTCACAACTCCCCTGTGGGTTTTAAGGAGGGCCGGGGCGGCGCTGCCCCAGTGCGAGCGCGGCGTGGGCACAGCGGGCTGCGGGAGCATCGCCGGCCGGCTCCGGGCTCCCGTGTCCCGCACCGGGGCCATTCGCAGGGTTCGGGCAGGCGGAGGGACCGCGCCGGAGCTGCATGGACATGGTGAGTGACTGGCAGCTGCGGGATGGGCAGCGGCCCCTCGCACACCCGGCCCGGAGCGGTTCTGAGGGGATGGGGCAGCCCAGGCCCAAGGAGCTGCTGCTCCCCGGCCCTGGCCCAGCGCAGGAAGGGTTTTCACCCTGTTCCTCACACCCCTCCGTGGCTGGATACGGTGCTTGGGTATCCCTGTGAGCTCTCACTCCCACCTTTCTGGGGCCGCCTTTCCCTCTCCCAGCCCTGGAGCAGACAAGCAAGGCAGTGTCCCCATGCCAAGGGGAACAGGAACTTCTGAAGGGTCTTATCCCCCTCCTGGGCACTGCCTGGGTGAGAGCCAGGCCCTCCCAGCCCCCAGCACGGCACTGCTGGTGCCTCTGCTCAGCACAGGGGAAACACCTGCAGTGCCCTGTGCAGGAAAAGCCACGGCCACCAAACCCCAGCCTGGCATGCAGCCCCTCCCTGGGAGGGAGACACTTCCCCAGGAGGGCAGGCACGTATGACCAAGCTCTCTGGGCACTGCAAAACCCCCAGCAGACGGGGACAGGACACGGGGACAGGAACCCCTCCAGGGTGGGGAACTCACTCCCTGCCGTGCCTACACACACCCACGGGTTAAACCCCACAGCCAAGGAGTCACCCTTGGAATCTGATCACCCTGTGAAGCTTGGTTTGGTTGATTTGATTCGGTTCAGTTTAGTCCGGTTTGGTTGGATTTGGTTTGATTTGGTTGGTTTAGTTTGGTTTGGTGAGGGAATGTGCCACCAGCTCCTGAGGGAGGGACGAAGCCCAGCTCAGCAGACCCAGCACGGATTCCCCATTGGAAGGGGCGAAGAGATTCATCATCCACAGCTCTTGTGCTGGCACTGGCACAGCCGGGGCCTGGAATGGCCATGGTGACACGAAATGCCCCAAGAGAAACACAGCAAGGGAGCTCCATTAGTTCCAGTAGCATGGAGCTCTGCAGGAAATCATGTGCCCCCACTCCACGCAGGAGCAGGCACGGCCTTGGATTTAACCAGCGCAGCTCTTGTCACAGTGTGGGCTTGAGAGGAGCTGTGGAGAGGCAGCTCTGAGCTCTGAATCCCTTTGAAACAGAAGAGGTTGATGGACTGAAGAAAAAAACCCAATAATCACCCATCTCATCTGCATCCACACCAGGTGTCTTGGAAAGAAGCCCGGCAGTGACATGATGGGGACAATGTGGGCAGTGTGGGGACAGAGGGGTGGCAGTGCTGCTGCAGTGGGGCCTGGAGGATCCCTCAGCAGCTGGGACCGTTCCCAGGGAACCGTTAGGATCCCATTATCCAGCTGGTGATACAGGAGGTCAGCATGAGGAAGGACCGGCCCCACGTGCCCTGGGCTGCCTGTGCTGGCACATGTTGGTTACAAAACTCCCAGGCCTCGGGGAATTCTTCCCTTCTCCACAGAGAAGCGGCTCAGGAAAGGTGGGAGATGCAGGAGCCAGGTTCCCCTTCCCACCCTGCCCTCCTGCCCCCAGCAGCTCCCTGCCCCCAGCAAACAGGCTCTGCACCCCAGGAGCTGAGCAGAGCCCGGCCAAGGGTGGGGAATTTGGCACGAGCTGCCCACACTTGGCATGGGTGCCAGCTGAGCCTGGCTTTGGGAGAAAGGCTGCTGGCATTTCCTCAGAGAGCCAGACACCAACGTGCTGGGGCACAGCCACATGGCACCAGGCAGGATCCAGTCCTCCCCTGCACAGGTCACTTCTTGTTCCCAAAACTGGCAGCCCCAGCCCTGCAATGCTTCCTGCCTCACGAAGCAGCCTGCCTTTGTGAGCCAGCCCAGGATAATGGCTTGGCTCTTGCTGTAAAATCCATCTGGAAGAGCGTGTGTGCATGGCTAAACATGCCCTGGCACAGTGACCGGGCAGGGAGGGCTCACCTCTCCCCTGACCTTGGCACACAGCCCCCTTCAGCTGTGCCATGTCCCCAGTGCCCCCACCCTGCCCTGCCAGTCCTGCCCTCTGAGCCCTGGGATGGCACAGGGACCTCTGCTCTCCTCTGATGTGACAAACACCATCACCTCCAGATCTCTGCTGCTCTTGAATTCAGCAGTTGGAGCAAAGGCTTCCAAAGCCAAAACCCTCCTGGATTGTGCACAGGGTTTATCACAGCAGATTTAACCTTCCTTACCTCTGTCCCTGCAAAAATCTCATCTTACCTGCAGTGGCAGAGTTGGAAGCAACAACAGAAGAGAAGAGCTCACTGGGGCTGGCAGGGCACGGAAGGGACCGGGCTCAGTGCAGCAGGAACACCTTTCCAAACAGCTGCTCTGTGGCACGGCTCAAGCACGGCTGGAGAACACAGAACAGACACCTGCAGTGCCCACCTGAACCCTCCCAAGGGGGCTCTGGGCTCAAGCACGGGCTCGCAGCACCTGCCCTCCCATGGCCGGGGGTTTCTCCCACAAGGGCTGTTACAGGAGGATAATTCTGAGGAGCTCAAGCGGATCCGTGCCTGACTCATCCCCGCTCCAGCCCTGGCTGTGTTTACCCCGTGTCTTAGCAGCAGCACAGCCCTGCCTCCCTCCCGCCCTGGGAGCGCTGCTTCCCCTGGCTCGGGCAGGTTCCCCCGGTGCTCCTGCAGCACTGGGGCTGTGCCAGCCCTCTCCCGACCCTGCTGAGGCACAGCCCCCGTTCCAGCCCCCTCCCTGTGCCACAGCCCCGCAGGCGTGTGGATTTTGACTCAGGGTTTCTCTGCGCAGCAGAAAGCGCCTCTTTGGTAACGCCTGTGAGGTTTTAAGCCTCTGGTGTGTGAATGACAGTAAGTGTGTACCATTGAGAGCTGGTTACTGGAGTTGCACAGGCGGTGTCTGTGGGAACAAGGCAGCAGGTGACCCTGGGTGACCCCAGAGCTGGGCGTTGTCACCACAGGACCATTCCCAGCAGGTCTAAAGTCACCTCAGGTGAAGGTGGGGGCAGTTTCTGCTCATCCCTGCTGCCCTCCCTGGGCTGTGAGCTCACCACGGGACCAACTACCCTCCCCACAACTGGCCCTCCTACCTCCCAGCTGCCTTTTGCCTGCAGTTTGAGCTCACAGCTGGTTTTCCTCTCTGGTTTGCAGGACTCGGCCTCGGAGCGGCTCAATGGCAGAGGTAACCCCGGTGGGAGCTGGGGGAGATGAGCAGTGCCAGGCTCAGCCCGGCCATGCAGGGCCACGCTCCTCTGTGTTGCAGGTCCCTGCACGAGACCCAAACCCTCCCGGGCTCAGGAGTCCTTCAAGCGGGTGGGGATCCTCGTCCTGGCCGTGGTGCTCACCCTCGCCTGCCTGGTTGCCATCGGGTTCCTGGGTACAGCTCCTGATCCCTGCTGCCCCTCCTTTCCCATGGCCACGGCTCAGCAAACACAGCCCCAGCTCCTTGCTGATCTCCTGAGCTGCCCAGGAGCTGGAGCTGTGCACTGAGCCCCCCTCTGCCTGCAGTGAAGATTTACCTGGACCACCACTACCTGTTCTGCAAGCAGCCCCTGAAGCTGGTGCCACTGAAGCGGGTGTGTGACGGGCAGCTGGACTGTCTGCAGGGCGAGGACGAGGCCAACTGTCCCCAGTGGGTGCCCGAGGGGCCACCAGCCGGGGGTGAGTGCAGGACACCCCCCAGAGCTCCGGGGGCTGGGCTGCTGCGGCCACCCCGCGCCAAAGCTGACTTTGTGTGTGCCCCCAGCCCGTGTTTCCAAAGACAGATCCATCCTGCAGGTGCTCAACAGCCACACTGGAGGCTGGTCCTGTGTGTGCCATGACCACTTCACCCCAGAGCTGGCCAGAGCTGCCTGTGAGGAGATGGGCTACAGCAGGTACTGGGCTGCTTTGCCCTGCTTCACCTCCCTCTTCCTTAAATGCTCCTCTGGAGTGGGGCTCTGCTTCTCTGTGGGGCACTCAGAGCTGTGCACTTATGGTTTCAGTCCATGCCCAGCACGCAGAGCACTCTGTGTCCCCAGGAGCTGGCTGGGAGCCCTGGCAGGCTCCTGTGAGAGCAGAGTGCTGTGCCCTGCTCTGCCAGAGCCCACGGGCACCCTGCCCTGCTCCTGCCCTGCCACAGCCCACGGGCACCCTGCCCTGCTCCTGCCCTGCCTCCAACCCCCCTACCTGCAGCCCAGAGTCCCCCTGCCAGCACAGCTGACCTGGGGAGGGAGGCTCAGGGCCCTGCACTTCCCTTTTAAGATGGGTTCTGGTGTTTGAGCTACTGTAGGAGCCCAGACTGAGTCAAACCTGGCATTTTCTGGGCCTAAAATGTCAGTGATTGAGGCTTTGAACACAGGTCCCTAAAAAGTCAGTGATTGAGGCCTTGAACACCAGTCCCAGGTGTCACAACAGCAAGAAAACCCCTGAGTTCTCCCAGAGCCAGCTGCCCACTCCTCTGCATAGCAGGGAACACTGTCCCCTCCTGTCCCTGCTCCTGGGCTGTGTCCCAGCCCTCCAGGGCTGTCACATCCCCACTTTGGCACCCCTGTCCCACAGAAGCCCCTTTCCCCATGGGATCCAGGCTCCCGAGGTGCTGAGGCACCAGTGCCTGTCCTCCCCACGCCTGAAGCCCTGTCCCCCCGTGTCTTGCAGCCCCCCAGCATTCCAGGGGGTGGAGGTGAGCCAGGGGCAGCCGCTGCCTCCCCGCGAGGTCGTGCTGAGCAACGGGAGCCTGCAGGTGCTGGAGCCAGGCAGGTGAGTGGGGGCTGTGTGCCCCCTGAGGTACCTGTGGTGCCTGGCAGAGCAGCCACATCCAGCTCTTCCCCTTCCTCCTGCAGGAAATGCCTCTCAGGGTTGGTTGTGTCACTCTTCTGTTCCAGTAAGTACCGTGGTGGTGCCTGGACCTTGTGGGCACTGGGGGCTTGTCCTGCTCCAGGTGCTCGCTCCTGGCATGGCCCCATGGGAGTGTGGCTCCATCCCAAGCCCATTCCACACTGTTTGCATGAGGAAAGACGGATTTAATTACTGCTAACCTCGTTAAGCCAGCACACACCTCCCAGAAAGGAAACACCTGAGGGAGGCTTACCCAGCTGCCTGCATGGGTTTACTTTTACTGCCAAATTACCCTGATTAAACTAATTATCCCGGGGTGGGGGGAACCTGTAGCAGGCAGGGGATGGCTGGACCCCTTCCAGCAAACCTGGGGACGAGGGGTGACAGCAGCACTGTGGGGATGACGCTGCTGTCCCTGGGAGCCTCGGTTTGCTCCATCCCTCGTGTCCCCTCCTGTAGGAGCTGGTGGTGGGCGGTGGTCAGGACAAACTCAGGTGCTCTCTATATTCTGGTGTTGAAGTTTGCAGTTTATTCCATCGGGCCTGGGTGAAAAGGGCTCAGCTGGGAGCTGCCAGACGCTGCTCAAAGCAGGCCCAGAGGAGTGAGATAACAAAGGGGGTAAAACCAAGGGTGAGGGGTGCAGGGACAAGAGCGAGGGAGCGAGAGGGTGTCTGAGGTGTGAGAGCAAGAGAGAGTGCTCTCCTTTTACAAGTCTTAAATCTCCTTCAGTGTTGAATATTCTACTCTTTCACTAACCAGTCTAGTACAAGATACAAGTTCTCTAACATTCACACACAACCTATAGGAATCGCTCCATTACCATGTTTTACTGCTTTCTTATCTCTAAGCCTTATCTTGGACCCTTCCTGTCATGCCAGGAGGGGGTCTCTGCTGGCTCTTTGGGATGTTTGCAGCAACTGGCATTATCTTAACAGAGGGAGACCTTCAGGCATCCCCATTGCTGTTCTCCAGCCACTCAGTCAAACACTGCTTTCATTTCAGTCTCACCTACAGTTTGTATATTCTTAGCATCTTCTGCTAGGCAATCATATCTATAGGACATTCCTATTTCTTCCTCCCCTGCACCTCCCAGACTGCGGGCAGAGCGTGAGGACGCCGCGGGTGCTGGGGGGCAGCCCGGCTGCCATCGAGGCGTGGCCCTGGCAGGTCAGCCTGCAGTACAGGAGGGAGCACATCTGCGGGGGCAGCATCATCGGGCCGGGCTGGGTGCTGACGGCCGCGCACTGCTTCAAGTGAGTGTCACCTCCCCGTGTGCTGCTTCAATGGCCTGTAATTCACACTCTGCACGGGGCTCTGCGCCTGTCCCCGCGGGGGGACAGGAGGTGACAGCGCTCTCTGGGCACAGGAACAACCCCATCATCCAGAGCTGGCGTGTCAAAGCCGGCTCTGACCTCCTGTCGGGCGCTGCCACCTTGGCTGTGGAGAAGGTGTTCCTGGCAGAGGTGACACCTGCGACCCCCAAGGACAATGACATCGCCCTGGTGAAGCTGCGCTCCCCCGTGCACGACTCAGGTGAGGCTGCTCGGGGTGGCAGTCACGAGTGTCCCCTGGTGGCACTGAGCATTGGGATGGAGGTGCTTGGTGTGGCAGCATTCCGTGGGCACCGAGTGTTGGAGCAGGGAGTGGGTGCCCAGCTGGTGGCTGTCCCCAGCCAGTCTGGGCCCCTTTTCTGTGAGGCCCCCATCACATCTCCTCTCCAGACAGCACCAAGCCCATCTGCCTGCCCTACTTTGATGAGGAGCTGGTGCCGGGCACACCCCTGTGGGTGATCGGCTGGGGCTACACAGAGGAGCACGGTGAGTGGCACAGTCTGGGGGTGACAGGGACAAGGCAGAGCCCCCCCCCCAGCACTGCTGGCAGGAGCAGGGTCCCTCTGAGAGGCCGTGTGTCACCCAGGGACGCTGTCAGAGCGCCTGCAGCAGGCCGAGGTGGAGCTCATCGACGAGCGGAGCTGCAACCTGGCCGCCTACCACGGCGATGTCACCGACAGGATGCTGTGTGCTGGCCTGCCCCAGGGCGGCGTGGACACCTGCCAGGTGTGTGGGCTGCACCGGGGCTGGGGGGGTCCGTACCCACCCGTGGCACGGCTCCTTTGAGGAAGGAGCTGTTTTGGGAAGGGCTCGAGCGCTGTCACCCCGCGGGGCCATCCTGAATGAGGCTGTGTCCTGGGCAGGGGGACAGCGGCGGGCCCCTGCTGTACTCGGGCGGGCACTGGCAGGTCGTGGGCATCGTCAGCTGGGGCCAGGGCTGCGGCACCCCCAGCACACCTGGAGTCTACACCAGCGTCCGAGCCTACCTGGACTGGATCTCGGCCGTGCGCAGGGTCAGTGCTGTGTGCCCGAGGGGACAGGCAGCTCCCTGTGCCTGGGCTGCCTCCCTAAGGACACAGCTGCTTTCCTCTGGCTTTTGGCTGCCCTTTCAGAGCTTTCCATTCCCTCTGTGCCTCTCTCTCCTCACAGTCAGAGCTCTGAGACCTGCCGGAACAGGTCGCTCCTCGCCCCGAGCCTCCCTTCCCATCCCTCTGCCCTTGCTGTGGCAGCGACAGGGACACGGATCTGCAGCCGTGAGAGATGAGCAGAGGCTCCCAAACCCTCGCTGGCAGCTGGGGTTTAGGGCACCAGAGCCCAGCCAAGGAGGTAAAGGGTGACTCAGAGTGAAGGAATCTCGCTGGCTCAAGCTCCCTTCCGGACAAAGATTAATTTATTACCCTGTGCTGACCCCGCTGTGGCAGGATGGCTCTTGGGGGGCCAAGCTGCTGACAGCTCACCCCTGTTGTACAGAGAGAAAAGTTGTTTGTGCTCTAGAGCTCTCCCCCTATTCCCATTAAAGAAAGGAATTTTGTTTTTCACACAGCCTCCCGACCCTTTGTCCTGCGTCCTCACAGAGTTGTTTTCACCCAGTGCCCCCCTGGGAGGGGCTCCTCCCAAACCCACAGCAACCCCAAACCACGGCGAGTTTCTCTAGTAAACATAAACTTTATTTCATTCAAGGCAAAGCTAACTAAACCTCTACAGTGCAAAGATGTGCTGTAAGTCATCACACAGCCCCTGTGCTTACACGCAGGTTCCTCCCACGCGGATCTACGTTTGCTTGGACACACAAGTGTCTGTGGCAGCACACACCCCCTCCCCCAAAAAGCCTCTGCAGCCCCCCCAAAGCCCCGGTGACAGCAGGGAGCCTGCTGGTGCTGGCACAAGCCCCGGAGCAGCTGTGTGCACACGGAGTTACATTCCTAAACCTGCTTGTGTGGACTTTTCCCATCAAGCCAGAGGAGTAATCCATGCATAGTGCAGCATTGCATATCCGGCGGCGAGTGGAGCCGCGTCCACCGCGCCGGCTAAAAAAGGCCAACAGGTTAGGACAGCTAAAAATAGTTCTTTAAAAAACTCCCTTCCTCGCCTCGCTGTCCTCCCCCGCGGGAGGGCTCCCCCAAGGACGGGCCGGGGTCTCTCGGGGTGACTGGGAGGTCTCAGGCTCTCACAGGCAGTGCCACACCCGGCACCGGGGCGCTTCCAGCCCGGGGCTGTGGCAGAGCCGTGCAGGGCACCTCACACCGCTGAGAGCTGGCTCACATTCACCGCCCCCAGCTCACAGATGGGGACACTGAAGCACAGAGAGGGCAAGTGATTGGCCTGAGGGTCCCACAGACCCTCAGAGAGGAGATCAAGATCCTGATTCCCATTTGCCAAGGGAATCCGCCAGGTGCCAGCCCCTGTCCTGACCCCTGTTCCAATGGGTGCCCCCAAGCCCAGCCTGGGGTCACCAGCCCACTGCACACCAGCATCTCCAGACAAAGCAGCACCCAGCCTTTCCTTGTTCACCTTAGCCACCAAATCCTCACCTACCTCCCACTCCAGCCCTCTGCCAGGGCACAAGCCCCCACAGCAAGTCATGGCTCAGCTGTGAATCCAAATTTACTGTGGGGACAGAGGAGCTGCCTGTCCTGCAACTTCACTGACAGACACCTGCCAATTGGAGAAATAGGGTTCAAATCAAATTTTAAAGGAGATTGTCAACCTCAGTTGTATCGTGTCTCACATCCCTGACAGTCCACTCACAAAGACCCCCTGGCTTTCTGCAGCACCCCTCATCCCCGAGCACTTCACCAACAAAGCCAAGGAAACCTCCCACCCACCCCGTGAGGTAGAGCAGTATTATTGTCCCCATTTTACAGATGGGGAAACTGAGGCATGGAGAGGCAGAGCAACTTGCCCAGGGTTGCCCAGCGGGCCGGTGGCACAGCCCTGGCCCGGCTCCCCTCGCCAGGGCTCGGCTGTGCTCCCTCCCTGCGTGGCCACGGCCAAGGGAATTTCAGTTGGCTGCTTTCCCCTGGAATCTCATACAAAATCATCCACGGAACGAGTTCAGCCTTGGTGCCAGCATCAAAAGCATCGCTGCTCCGAGTGCCGAGCTCCAGAGAGAGGGGAGGGGGCGGCACAAAGCCAGGGAGCGCTCCCGGGGTGGCTGCCTGGGGAGAAGCCACCCCGCTCCCAGGGATAGCCCTGCGTGGGGACAAATCCAGGGTGACATGGGGGACCTCACCCCATCACGGGCCAGCAGAGGCCCTGGGACACGGCCAGCAGCCCCAGCCCTGCTGTGGGAGGCACCGAGCACAGCCAGGGGCCCGTCACCACTTCGATTCTCCAGTGTGCTTATCACAGCCCTGCATCCTCTGCGCCACCCCACCTGCACGGCCAGCTCCGAGCATCCCCGCCCTGCTCCAGAAACCTTCTGGATGCAGCAGGCGGCTCCCAGCTACCTCAGCTCAGCACCCAGCGTGCCACCCCACCCTCCGGGCACGCCGGGACCCCCGGTGCCCAGCACCCGGCCCCGGGCACCCACCCACCCCCGGCCCTGCCCTGCCTGCCCGGCGGCTCCTGTGCCCCAGCAGCCTCCCAGCCCGAGCCCGCGAGAAGCTCCCAGTCCCCCCGGCAGCCGCAGCCTTGTCCGAGAAGCAGTGCAGGTTGCAGGCACGTGTGTAATAGAAACATGTCTCAAGCGCTGGCAGTTCGGGAAGAAAACAAAAGGGGAAGAAGGCTGGTCCCGTGCCCGGGCTCCCGCGGCGGGGCGAGGCGGGCGCGGGGCGCCGCTGCTTCGTTCATGCCTTTGGTGGTGCTTTTTGTTCCGCCTTGGAGCCGGCCAGGCCGTTCTCGGTGTTGTCGTTCCCTGACGAGCTCACCAGACACTCTTTCCTGCACAGGGAGAGCGCACAGGCAGCTGACAGCCCCCCCGAGCCCGGCCCCGCTCCCCGCGGCCCCCCAGCAGCGCCCCTGCACTCACTTCCCATCCTGTGTCTTCTTGATGATGAACAGGACCACCCTCTTGATGAGCATGAAGAGGATGAGGAGGCCGATGAGCCCCCCCACCACGCTCACGATGATGATTGTCAAGGTGTTGTCTTTCTCCACCACTGCGGGAGAGAAGGGGCTGAGAGGGGCTCAGGAGGCAGCTGCACATCCCACCCCAAAAACCCATAACCTGCTCCACCCGAGGCTTCAGGAATGTCACCCACCACCACGGAGCTTGTCACCAGGTGCTGGCATTTCCACCAGCCCAGTGCCACCCCAGAGCCCTGGCCAGCACTCACTCTTATGGACCACGGTGAGGAAGATGGTGGCGTTGTGCTGGGCGTTCTTCTCCTTGGGGTTCTTGACGTGGCAGGTGTACTTGCCGGCATCGCTGAACTCCACGTTGTTCAGCACGATGGAGATGTTGTAGTCCTTCTTGGTGATGGAGCCCACGAACTCCACCCGCGGGTTGTGCGAGATGCGGGTGGGCGCCGTGTCCATGTTCTTGATCTTGCCATGGTAAATCTGCAGGGGCAGGGGGCAGGAGCAGCTGGGTGAGGGAAGGGGTCACGTTCTCCTGATGGTGCCCAGACTCAGCTCTGCACGCACAGACACTCCCACCAAATGTCCCATTACATCCCATTAAAGCAGGAATTACTTTCACGGACTTGAACCCGATACACATCCTGCTGGGAAGCGGCAGATCCGACCTGCCCTGAAGTGATGGAGCAGACCATGCCAGCAGTGGGAGTCCCCAGAGAAAACGAGCTCCTTTGCTGGCCAGAACTGCTCCAAACCAGCCCTCCTGCTGGAATTGAGGAGCCAAATATTCCCAGAAGGAAGCAAATCTATACAGAACCTTTCATATTGCAGAGCAAGCGAAGAAGAAGGAAATGAACCATATTTTGCCCTAAGTGCAGATTTGCACTCGAACAGCCAATTTATGAAAACAAAGGAGCCTGTGGGCAGCAGCAAATCTAGAACAGCTTTGTGCCAAAAGCACGATGTTCTGGGGTATTTGAGTCACCCCGTTTCACAGCCTTGTCGCCCCCCAGAGCTGGTGACACTCAGAGAGAAGAGCACGAGGAGAAAGGGAACTGTGAGAACCACCGTGCTGAGCTGCACTGGGGAAGCACAGCAGGACCTGCCAGGAAAGCAGAGGCAGAGCCCAGAGAGCCACCCACCAGCTCTGTCGAGTTGAAATACCATGTGAAGACCAGGTCCTGGAAGCCTATGCAGGTGGAGAAGGTGCAGGGCAGCAGGACATTGGAGTTATTCAGAGCTGTCACCGTGTTGGTCTTCCCCACCGACACCTCCAAGGCGAAGGCGATGGCAAAGATGTGCAAACCTGGCAGGGAGAGGGGAGGAGAGAGTGAGGCCAAGGCTCTGTCACCCCTCGTCCCCTCTGGCATGGCAGGAGCAAAGGCGCCTGTCCCCAGCCCTAGGACAGCTGGTGACAGAGGGGACCTGCTCCCGCAGGAACTGGGGCACAGAGACAGCGCGGGTTCAAAGGGAACCAGAATATCCCCACGAATAAAGCGTGCAAATGAGAGCCCTGATTTGCATGTTATCCACAGGCCTCCAGCTGGACCTTAAAGGGGGAGAAAAAAGCCAAGGCGAAGCGGAGCTCTGCTCTTGAGGCGGGAGCTGGAGCAGTAATTAGCGTGGCTGTCCTGGCCGCCTGCCACCCGCCCGCCCTCCCCAGCCCTGCCCGGCCTCCAGGGCAGCCCCCTCCGGCCCAGCACGGAGAGTCCTGCTCCAGGAGCTGCCAGGTGACCTTCAAACTGCAGGATGCAGCTCTCCTGCTCCTCACCTCCCCATCAGCAGGGAGAGAGGAGCAGGTAGGAGCCCAGCTGCAGCTGAACACTCCTGGGGTGCAGGGACTGGCATTTTGCTGGGTTGGGCCACCACTGTCCCCACAGATCCTTTCTGGGAGCACAGGGACTGCTCTGGTCGTGGCCAGAGGAGCAGCCCCTCTCCCCATCCTCATCCCACCATGGCTCTGTCCCATTTGTGGGATGTGGCATGGCTGAGATGTGGCATGGCCCAGCAAAGCACCGTCCTCCCCCTTCCCAGACCTCAGCCACCCCTGCAGAGCTTTCCCTGGGCACAAAATCCAGGGGACACAGCTTTTCCCATGGCTGCAAGCCAATCCCCAGCTGCCCCAACACCTCAGCTCGGACACGCTGCCCTCAGCCTGGGATTCTCCTCTCTCTGCAGCCGCCTCAGCTGCTGATTTATTCTCCCACACAAGCCGGTGCTAACAACTCCCCAGGCACGTCGCAGCCGGAGCCAAGCCCGAGAGCCCTGCATCCTGGGCTCCGGGCCCTGCTGCAGTGCTGCATTGCAAACACTGCAGGCGAGGAGTTATTTAACTTTACACAGAGGCACTCCTCATTCTGCTCGAGAGGCCGGAGCTAACCTCAGGGAGTGGCTCCCGGCAGATGGAATCTCCTGCAGCTGTCAGGCTCCTAGAGCAGCCCTGGGGGTGCTACAGAGGGGGCTTCACAGGCAGGAGTGTGCCAGGGACAGGAGTTGTCCCCCTGGAGCAGGAGTTGGCAGAGGGATGCCTGGCTCTGCAGGTACGTCTGAGCCTGCAGCGCGCTGCCAGCGGACACTCACTCACAGGAAAGATGATTCCTTGCAGCTTGTAACACTTTAAAACCTGCCTGCCACCCTTAGAAGGTAATCTGAATTCAATGTGTGGGGTAAATCGAGGCTGACCTTGCTCCTGTCATCGTCAGAAAGACAAAACTGATACGTTACCACTAAATAAAGCACCGAGGAAACCACGCTGGGGGAGCGCTGGCTGACCCTGCCACAATCAGCTCTCAGCTCTGCTTCTCCATATCCTCCCAAAGCAGCTGCACTTTGCACCACCAGACCCCCAACCTTCAGGGCCACTCCTTTGGGGGCTCCAGGCTCCCTCCCATGCCTGCATGCACCAGCGTTCCCCAAGAGGAGCCCAAGGAGGCAGGGAGCAGCTGCCAAGGGAGAGCCTTGGCTGCCTGCACTTTGCTCTCACAGAGGGAGAGCCCCTCACAGTGAGGGGGCTCGCTGAGCACTGTGCTCACCCCGGACTGCCACATGTGGGAAAGCTGCTCCAGAAAAACTTTCACTGCCCATGAGAGTCAGCGTGACATCCTGGCTCAGGCAGCAAGCCATGCCTGGCAGCCTGGCCGGGCTCCTCTCCAGCAGGGTTCAAAGGCAGGAGCTCCATGGCCAGCCCGGAGCCAGGTGCGGTGTGCTCAGGCACAGGACACACCTCTGCTGAGGAAGGGGCTGTGGGTGGCACAGCCAGGAGCCCGCTGCCACTCCCTGCGGAGCTCGGCATTCCCGAAACCGACGGACACAGAGAGACCCGCCCTGCCCTGCCCTGCCCTGCCCTGCCCACCGCCCTCTCCAGCTCGCAGCCCACCTGAGCCACTTGTGGGACCAGGTTCCCACCTCCACGCCCTGGACCCAGAGCCCCGAGTGGCCTCAAGCATCTCCGAGTCTCTCCTACCACCCCACTGCCAGCTCAGGTGCAGGTACCCAAATCTTGCAGGGGGTCAGGTACTTACATGCTTTTTTGTGTCTCCAGCATCCTTTAACTTAAGCACTTTGCCCTCTAAAACGCCTCCCACGGGAGTGCCCCAGCAGCAAGCGCTGCACAGCCAGCCCTCGGTTCCAGGCTGACGCGAGGGTGACCCACGGGAGCAGGAGTGCAGCGGGTGCGTGAGGCTGGTGCAGGTGCCTGGAGCCTGCCCCAGGTGCGCAGTGGGGAGGGAAAACGGCTGCCAGCCCCTCCCTGCACCCTGTGGCCGGGGATCTCGGGCACCCCTGGACACAGGGCTGGGCATCATGCTCCAAGCAGCGGCCCTGCAGCGCGGGTCGGTCCCCGCGGCAGGGACAAGCACATGCGAGCGAACGGTGGTTGTACCGAACGAACTGGAAGACAATGACCTGTCGGCGGGCGTGCTGGCGCTGAAGCAGTGCACGGCCTCCCCGCGGCCATCCCCCGGTCCCGGGCAGGCAGGCAGCGCGGTCCCCGCTGGCCGGGCAGCGCAGGAGCGGGGCAAAGCGGGGTGCAGCCGCAGTGCTCGCAGGAGAGAGAAGCGCTGGCCACGGGAGCGCCGGTGCGGGCAGGGCAGGGGCTGGAGCCGGGACTTCGGAGCTGGGGCTCGGCTGCGAAGTCACCTTGGCCAAGTGACTTATCCCCGGCGCTCCGGACCGTCCGTCTGCAGAGCGGAGAGCGGCGTTAGCGCCCGCGGGCGGCATTCCCGGCGCGGCTGCGGGGCTGGGCGCGGAGCGGGACCCCCGCCTGGCTGCCGCGGCTCCCCGGGGCAGGGGGAGCCGGGCCGGGGGACACAGGACGCGGGCGGTACCCGGAGGGGTCCCCGCAGCCCTCGCGCCCCTTACCCAGGAGCGCGGCCAGCGGGAGCGGCGCGGCGCGGTGGCGAGCGGCGGGCGAGCCCGGGGCCATGGCTGCAGCGCGGGGCCAGCGGAGCGGAGCGGAGCGGTCCCTGCTGCCCGCAGCGCCCGGCTCTGGCCGCCCCCGCCGAGGGCGAGCGGCGCCGGGCGGGGCCGCGCCGGGCGGGGCCGCGCTGAGCCCTCCTCCGCGCTCCTCCGCGCTCCTCCGCATCCTCCGCCGCGCATCCCCCCGCGCTCCCGCCCCGCGCATCTCCCCTCGCTTATTCCTCCCCTCATCCGCCCGCCCGGGGATCGGGGAGCGCTCCCTGCACCAGGGCAGGGACGGTCCCCCTGTGCTCGGCACTGATGAAGCCGCATCCCCAATCCTGTGTGCAGTTTTGGGCCCCTCGAAAGAAGGACATTGAGGTGCTGGAGTGTGTCCAGAGAAGGGGCTGGAGAATCAGAAGGATGAGGAGAGGATGACGGAGCTGTGGGTTTAAACTGGAGAAAAGGAGGCTCGAGGGGACCTTGTCGCTCTCGTCAGCTCCCTGACAGGAGGGTGGAGCCAGGTGGGGGTCGGGCTTTTCTCCCAGGTAACAAATGACAGGACAAAAGGAAACGGCCTCAAGTTGTGCCAGGGGAGGTTTAGGTTGGGTATTAAGGAAGATTTCTTCACGGAAGGGTTGCCCAGTCTGGCACAGGCTGCTCAGGGCAGTGGTGGAGTCACCAACCCTGGAAAAGCTCAAAAACTTATGGTTGTGGGGACATGGCTTAGTGATGGCCTTGGCAGTGCTGGGTTAATAGTTGGACTTGACGTGAGAGGTTTTTTCCTGGAAAAACTGGGCTGGTGTTGCTCTGGGCCTCCTCGGGAAGAAGCCAAAGTGCCACCAAGGTCGGTGGCTTCCCAGGACAATAAAACAGGACAAGGCTGGGGCTCAGCTCTCATTGGGACACCTCAGCAGTGTGACACCAGTGTCCCTGCCCTCCACCCCCGGGGCAGACAGCAGACACAGGCGGGAGGCAAACCAGTCCCCGATGGCTGCAGAGAGACCCTCCCGGCGCCAAAGGGAACATTCTGAGAACTGATTTTTCTCACTGTGCTCTTGCTCCGGGATAATTGGCTGCACTAAAGTTCTTGTCTCAGCAACCTTTCCCTCGCCGTCGCATCCATTAGGCCTGCCCTCGGCACACCGCAGCCCGAAGGCGGCGCTGGGGGCTCTCCTAATGGAAGCCCCCGGGGCGTGGTGCGGGCAGGCAAAGCTTCACCTCCGTGCCCAGGTCCATTAGAAAGCAGCGCTTGCGGGAGGTGACGCATCCCAAACCAGCCATGGCGGGAAGGGGAGGAGGTGCCGCGCTCCGGGGGCACCAACGGCGCTGCCTTCCTCCTGGGCTGCAGTGACACCGGGCACACGTCCTGGCAGAGCTCACCCCAGGGACCAGGCACGGCTTCCCCTGGATTGACCGGGTTTGGGTTGAGAGAGCAGCTCACCTGAAGGGATGTTGCCTGCATGTCTGAGGTGCCACAGTCTGTCACCTTCAGGTCCCCATCCCCATCCAGCCCCCTCTGCAGCTCTCCTGGCCAGCAGCAAGAAGCAGCAGAGAGGAGGGAAAGGAGGAGGCTTTGCAGGGCACAGGGGCATCCCAGGGGAGCCTGAGAGGATGCCAGCAGTGCCTGTGGGTTGAGGCGTTGGGGCTGCAGAGCTGGCAAGAAAGGCAGGAAAAATACAGGAGGAGCGGGCAGGGCAGCGCTGGCAGCCGGCGCTGCGGGAGCGGCGGGCACGGCTCTGCTGATGCAGCAGAAGGTGCCTTGGCGGGCGGAGGGGATAGATTCAGGGAGAGGATGGATTCAGGGAGGGGATGGATTCAGGGAGAGGATGGATTCAGGGAGAGGATGGATTCAGGGAGGGGATGGATTCAGGGAGGGGATGGATTCAGGGAGAGGATGGATTCAGGGAGAGGATGGATTCAGGGAGGGGATGGGTTCAGGGATGGATTCAGGGAGAGGATGGATTCAGGGAGGGGATGGATTCAGGGAGAGGATGGATTCAGGGAGGGGATGGATTCAGGGAGGGGATGGATTTAGGGAGTGGATGGATTTAGGGAGTGGATGGATTCAGGGAGGGGATGGATTCAGGGAGGGGATGGATTCAGGGAGGGGATGGGTTCAGGGAGGGGATGGGTTCAGGGAGGGGATGGATTCAGGGAGAGGATGGATTCAGGGAGGGGATGGATTCAGGGAGAGGATGGGTTCAGGGAGGGGATGGATTCAGGGAGGGGATGGATTCAGGGAGAGGATGGATTCAGGGAGAGGATGGGTTCAGGGAGAGGATGGGTTCAGGGAGGAGATGGATTCAGGGAGGGGATGGATTCAGGGAGGGGATGGATTCAGGGAGGGGATGGAATCAGGGAGGGATGGATTCAGGGAGGAGATGGATTCAGGGAGCTGGTGGATACAGTGAGGGGTGCGGCCGCAGGCGCTGTGTGGAGACGGGAAGAGGAGCACAGCATTTGCTGGAGCATCACTAATTGTGAGGGGGCAGGCAGAGATGTGAGGGGCTGCAGGGACACCCGCAGGGGTGCCTGGTGCCTGCTGGGGCCAGAGGCACAAGTGTAGGTGAGTTTGAGGCCAGCATTCAGCACACAGGACCTGCAGCAGTGGGGACCTGGAGCAGCAGCACCCCTGACCCTGGTGCAGGGGAAGGTGTGGAGGAGCCCCTGCTGGGGTGCTCAGGTGTCTGCCAAGTTTGCTCGCATTAGGGATGCAAGTTGGAATGCAGTTGGCTAAACTGCCTCTGAGAATCTTGTCAGTAGAGCCCTAAATCCTTCTGGAGGCAGGAAAGTTGGGAAACCTGGCCACTAAATGCGACAGAGCTCCTGCGGGCACTGGCACAAACGGGGTGCACCGGGCAGGTGGGCACCCACCTTTTTCCATGCAGGCACGGCCCTGCAGCCACCTGTCCCCGCTGAGCATCCCCGCAGGGTGACAGCCTGGCACCCCGAGCCCGCCGCCCGGCACAGCTGTGCCCGCAGCCCCGGGGCTGGGAGCGGCACGCTGGCTGTCACCAGCCTGATGGAGCTGTCACACTCGGCCGCTCCGGCCGCTCTCCTCGGCCGGCTGATCCCGTGAGACACCTGCCACTGCCACGGGCCTGCCCGGGCTCTGCTGTCCCCAGCCCGGGGCAGGGAAGAGCGCTGGCAGCAGCTGGCCCGGGGATTTGGGCAGCACGCGGATGTCCGGCGAGGGATCCGGGATTCCTGCGGCTCAGCGGAAACTTGTTCTGCTGAGCCCAGCACCAGGCTGCTGCGTCTGCTTTCAGGGAAGGCGAGCACCCTGTGCTCGGACTCTGTCACCTCCCTGGGGGACAGGAAGGAGGGCTCAGGGGTGCTGCCAGCTGGCTCACAGCCTGCCAGGGGGCACAGTGGCCGCCTGTACACCCTCAGTCCTTCTCACCTTGCACTGGCGCCGCAGGAAGGGTTAAAACGCCAGGCTGCTGCTGTCCGAGCAGGGCTCCTGCCTCCCTCCACGTGGGTACGGCCAGGTAGGGCTGAGCAGAGCAGGCGGGCTGCAGCTCCCGGCTCAGTGCAGCGCTGGCCGCGGCTGCCCTGGAGCATCCATCCTGCCAGGGCTGCCCCAGGAGAGCAGTGCCAGCCTCCTGCCAAACCTCCCGAGCCAGACGATGCTGCGCTCCCGGACCCGGAGCACATCCTGCCCATGGAGGGGGAGGAGGAGGTGGCAACGCTGGAACACAGCTTCCCATCAGCACCTTATATTTACTGCAAGGTCCTCTGGCTGTGACCTTTAAAAGACAAGGTGGGCTGGCATCCCGGCAGCTGGCAGTGGGCAGGAGGCGCCGCAGGGACCAGGCTCTGCAGGGCTGTCCTGGCTGGGGCGCGCTGGCCGGGCTGGAAGCTGAGCGAGAGGTCCCGGGCACAGACTGCGGGTGAGTACCTGGCTGCTTTTGTCATTCCAGCTCTCGGCTGCCTGCAGCTCTCCCTCGGAGCGGTGCTTTCCCCTCTCCCTGCGCTGCCGCTGCCTGCTCGCCCCCGCCGCGGAGCTGCCTGTTCTCCAGAGCGCACAGGCTCCTCACCCCCTCCCACGGGCCCTTGAAACACGCAGGGGAAGAGCGGCCGTGTCCCCAGCAGCCACTGCAGAGCATCTGCAAGAACCGCTGAGGCAAGCCTGCTGTATCCCAGGAGAAAGTTTGATCCTGACCCGGCACAGCCCGAGGCCACCTCGGCTGAACCCTCCCAGTTCTGATCCCCCAGAGCTGCCCTTCACACCCCTCACTGCCCCGGACCTCACTGCCCCAGGCTTTTCCCTTTCCAGGGACCCCTGTTTATGTCCCAGCCCCGGGAGCAGGGCAGCACTGCAGGGACTGGCTCTGGACTCTCCCTGAGACACCCCACAGCTCCCTGTGACTCTGCACAGCACCAGGCAGAGATCCCTGCCACCTCCCGCCCCCTCTCTTGCTCTTTAACACCTGTAATCCCACCTGCCCCAAGGAAATGGCTGTGTTCTGTAACAAGGAATGTCCATAGTTCTGGAGAATCCGTGAAGCCCCAGTGCTGGGGGTTGCTGTCACTTCCCTCAGTCCCCTGCAGTGAGGAGAACTCACCCTTGCTGTGTCCCCCGGGGTCTCCTCTGTGATCCCGCTGCTCTCCTCAACTTTTTTGCCAGCAACACTCTAACAAGCACCCTGAAAGTGCCAAGGGATCCCCCATCTCCTTTGCCTCCAGCTGCATTTCACCCCCCAAAACTGGGTGGGGATAACCCCACGTCCTTCTCCAGGGAGCTGCTCCTCCTGCACAGCAAAGTTGTTCCCTGCCACGGGCCAGGGATCAATTAGCTGCAACCCCCAGCAGCAGCCCAGAGCTGCAGGACTGTGTCAGCAGGACAGTGGAGGTGATTTGGGTGCCCTTCCTCAGGGAGGGACAGGTGCCACGGGAAGCTGGAAGTTTTCCGCAGCGCTGATCCTATGCTGAGGTGTCCAGGGCACAGGGACAGGGACAGGGACACTGGGAGAGCTCATCCCACTGGCACTGCTGCTGGGCTGGGGAGGGGGCAAGGCAGGGCTGGAAGGTGCAAAGAGGTGGTGGCAGTGCCCTGGGGCAGTGTGTGGCCAGACCCTGGTGTGTGAGGAATTGGGATGCACCGGCGCTCGGCAGCCCAGGGAGAAGGGCTGCCTGGGGGAGGGCGGCTGTCAGAGCTTCCCTGGTGTCTCCACGGTGGGTGAATTGATGGATGTGCCCATTAACTGTGCCCCAGTTGTGTCGTGCTGCTCTGGAGCATCCCCACGGCGCTGCTGGAGCGGGAGAACAGCCGGTTACGGGCGTCCATCACCCGGCGCGTGTCCGGGCTCTGCTGGAGCCTGCTGAGCCTTACCTGCCGTGAGCAGCCATCAATCCCAGCTCTCTGAGAAGCACAGGTGGAGAAGCTGACAGGGCACAGCTCCTGGAGGCCCCACAGTGGGTGTGGAGCACCCCTGTGGGAAGGCTGGGGCAGCACTGGCCACGCTCCCACCCCCAGCACTGCCCTGGCTGTGGCAGCTCCCAGGGACAGAGCTGTGAACACACAGGGTGCCCTTGGCACCCAAGGCACCTCAGCAGGACCAAGCTCCACTCTGGAGCGGGCTCATCCCCCCTGTCCTGCCCCTCCAGGCTGCAGCACAAAAGCATCGAGGGCACAGTCGGTGTTTTGTTGTTCTTTTGTTTGTTTGACTGTACAAAGAGCAATAAAAACATCCCACACTCGGCAGAGTGCTCGGCACGAGAAGCCCAGGGGAAGGCGCACAGCCAAGGCCACACCACGAGCCAGAGCAGCCCCTCCTGTGTGTACAGATGTGTATTTCTGGTTTGTCGGCTCTCTGCTGTGCACAGCTATGTACAGACAGGTGCATTGGCAAGTTGCAATCCAAGGGTAGTGCACGAAAATAAATGAAAGGCAGATGCAAGACTGGTCATGTGCAGCACTCTGAGGCCTCTGTGGCCCCTGAGGTGCTGGCTCAGTCCCACCAGGAGCTGGGGACAGCCCGGCTCTGGCAGGGGTGGCGCGGGAGCCCTGCGGCACCGCTGGCACTGTGCGGGGTGTGGGGACAGCAGGGACAGCTGTCCCCGTGGGGAGCCAGGGGTGGGACATGGCACATTCCTGCTGCGGGTGGGAGGGGAGCAGCGTGGGCTCAGCGGGGTCAGTGGGATGGACAGGGCACGTGGGAAGCGATGGGGCAGAGCAGGGAGGGCACAGCTGTCCCGCCATCCCTGGGGCCTGATGGCACTGCTGGGATGGCACCCACACAGGGACAGGGCAAAGGTGTCCCTTCTCTGCACAGGGACACTGCAAAGGTGTCCCCTCTCCCCTGGCAGTGCTGCTCATGGGTGACGGGACCTCCATCACCCGGGCAGTGTCCCCTGTGGCTCCGTGCACTGTCCCCCTCCTGGCAGCCACGGGAGAAGAAAAGCTCAGGTCTGGTGCCACAGGGGACACTGCCCTGGGTCATTCCCTGCCTGAAGCCCCGGTGCTGCAGCCAGCACAGCTCCCCTGCCAGGTGAGGCAGGGGGCACACGGGGCTGGGCACGCTGGCAGTGCATTGCCATGGCAGTTACAGTGTGCAGTGCTCTGCAGGGAGGGTGCAGGAGGCAGCCCCAGCATCACAGGGCTGCTCCAGGGGGACAGAGCTGTCCTAACTCTGGGCCTGCTGTTGTGCCCAGTCCTTCCCAGCAAGTGCCCAAAAGCTCCTCTCCCTTTCAG
Organism: Muscicapa striata striata; assembly: GCA_030060385.1. Lineage (NCBI taxonomy): Eukaryota > Metazoa > Chordata > Aves > Passeriformes > Muscicapidae > Muscicapa > Muscicapa striata. Next base: position 1,068,804 of record JAREIS010000122.1, read on the forward strand.
CAGCTCTTTGCCTCAAGCATCACCCCAGCACTCCCCAGCACCTCAGTTTGACACATCAGCAGGACATTTTCCACCACAATCACCCTCCCCAAGAAGGAAATGAGCACAGAGCAGTCAGCCCAGCACCTTGGGCTGAGATGCTCAGACCCAAAAACAGCCTGAGAGGCAGAAGGGTCCAACCCTTACACACCAAGAGCCGTAAGGGCTCCAAAACACCACAAAGCTCCAAGACACTGGCTGGGCTCATGGCCTTGGCCAGTGACTTCTGAGCAGCCTGGGACAGTCCCTGAGGAGCACGAGCTTGCAAGGAGGACACTGGCAGCTATGGGGATCCCAGTGCCAGTAGCCCAGGGCAGGCTGCTGGCCCCTGCTCTCATTTTCTACTGGGACAGAGAGCAGACAACGGGGCACGGAGCTGCCCAGACCCCTCTGCCCCTCCTGGCACCTCCTGCTTCAGTCCCTCCATGTGTGGGGACTGCACAGGTCCCCCCTCACCTGCCCCAGCCTGTCCCCAGCACCTCCTCACAACTCTGGCACTCAGAGCAGGGGACAGGCTGGTCCCAGCTCAGCCTCAGGGGCTTCAGCCCCCCCTCCCCAGCCCTGCCCAGCACAGCCAGGCTCCGGGGACCTTCTCTCTGCGCCCTGCTCAGGCTGAGTTGGGTGTTTGGATGGAAGGAGGGATGCTCTGGGGAGACAGAAATCCTTGTTCTGGGAAGCACATCAAGAGGGTCACGCTGTACAGGGGACAGGAGGGAGGGGCGGGCAGGGGGGCGTTACTTGGTGCCCTCGTCCGGGTTGCCTTCCCCGTCCGTCTTCCCTTCCTCCTCTGTCTTCTGGTCGTCCGTGTTGAGCCTCTGCTGCTTTTTCCGGCGCACGCATTTCACCACCATCAGCACCAGGATCACCACGGCCAGGAAGCCGCCCACGGAGGCGCCCACGATCACGGCCACCGTCGAGTCGTGCTTGGGGGGCTCTGGGGACACAGGGCATGGCTCAGGAACAGCTGGGAACGGGCAGGACTCTGGGGACAAGCCCCGCACCCCTGGGTGCCCCGCAGCGCAGGGACCACTGACCTTTGGTGAGCACCTTCAGGCTGATCTTGCCGTGGCCCCGCTGCCGGTCTGGGGGGTTCAGCACGTAGCAGTTGTAGGTGCCCTCGTCCTCCAGCTGCACGTTTTTGAGGGTGAAGGACACGTCGTACTTGGCGGGGTTGCCGGTGAACTCCACGCGGTTCCCGAAGCGATCCAGCTGCTTGTTCATGATCTTGGTGCGGAACTGCAGGAACTGGGCAGCCGTGGGGACAGCAGGTGAGGAGTGTTTGGCATCCCAGTGCTCATTTCCCAGCCAGGCACCCCCTCCCTGCACATGCTGCCCTGTAAGGAGCCCCGAGCAGCCCCCTTTGAGCTGGTCCAGGTCCCCCAGCTGATCCCCAGCCAGACTCACCAGCTCCTCCGAGCAGTTACTGCACTCCTGGTACGTCCAGTTGAGGGAAAACTGCTTGTTCTCCACCTTGTAGCAAGAGTTGAAGGTGCAGGAGAGCTTCACAGAGGAGCCATTCAAGGCATTGATGGTGGCAGGGGCCATGACCTCCATGCCCAGCCTCGGGGGTGCTGCCAAATGCAGAGGAATTTGGGGGGTGTCACAGGCAGCCACCCTGGCAGCTGTCCCCACCATGTCCCCAGGCTGCCCTGCCTGCACAGAGCTCTCCCTGGGGCCTGGCATTGCCTTCCAGGCACACCCACACACTCTGCACGCAGCCAGGACTGGAGTGTCCCTGCCCGGCAGGAACAAGGGGAGCAGCCCCAGCCCTGGCACCGTCCCTTGGCTGGACAGGGAGCGCATTGTCCCTGCTCTGCCCGGGCTGGTGACGCTGCTGTGCCATCCCTGGTGCTGCCCTGCCCCCGGCTGTCCCCCGGGCTGCGCTGCTGCTGCGGGATCGATGGCTCTGTGTGAGGCTGCAGCATCAGCACGCGGGGCCGGCGCCACAGCCACACACAAATGAAAGCTGAGCTCATCACGTTTCAGCCCCAGCAGGACACAGCGACGGCAGCGAGGGCTGGGATGGCCCCAGGGCCTCCGGGGAATGCAGATGCTTTCCCCTGACAGCAGTGCCCACGCAAGGATTCTCCAGCTGGGAATGAGCAGAGCAAGATCCTGATCGCTGCTGGGGGGACAAGGCCAGTCCCTGCTCCCTGGCCTTGCTGAGAACGAGGGGCATTACCTGCTGCAGCTCCCAGGGCTCACCTGGGCAGTGGGCAGGGAGGGGGTGTCTGTGCCCTGCTCCCTCCTCCACTCCTTCCCTGCAGCTCCCCTCAGCAGCACCCAAACCCAGGCTGGGCAAGGGGAACAGGCTCCTGTGCAGCCAAGCTGGCTGCAAACACGAGGCCAAGCCCTGAGAAGCACAGGGACATGGGAACAGCGAGCCCTGGGAGGAACCAGAGTGTCCTGGGGGGCTGTGACACCCTGCAGGGCAGGCACAGTGACACTGCCACCAGGTGCTTTTATGATCACCTCACCTCTCCCCTTGGGCTGCTGCTCTTTGCTCTCAAACCTTCTTCCCGAGGCCAAGCTGGGTGCGTGTCAGGGCTGCTCCGCTGGCTGCTGCGTCCGCCTGCAAGCAGGGCAGGAAAGGGGCCAGGCTCTGCAGCCAGGGACAGGAGCCTTTCCCATGCTGCAGCTACAGCCGTGCTGAGATCCAGGTCCCACTGCCAGGTGTGAACCAGCAGCACCCTGCAGCTCCCTGGGGGCAGAGCAGTGCTCTCAGTATGGCCAAGCCCTGGGGACGGCTCCTTGCTGTGCTGGCAGCCGTGGGGAGCAATCTGCATCCAGCCCCAGAGCACAGGGCTCCCACAGAGACTGGGGACACAGGGATGGGCACAGCTGGTGAACGGGGACGAGTCACAGCACCCAAGGCAGGAAAAAGTGTCCTGAGCCAGTGTCACAGCCTTGCTGCCCTGTGGCAGCCAACACCTTTGATGCCTCCATCCTTGCAGGGATGGGAGAGAAGAGCCAGGAGCTGGCCTGTCCCAGCACGAATGGTTGGGGGGATCCCTGCATGGAATCATTGTCTGAGTGCCCCTCACCGTGCCCTGTGTGCCTGCAGGTGGGGGGCATGGCCTTGTCCCGTGTCCTCAGGGCTGCCCAGGGCTCTACAGAGGGATAAAGCCACCAGCAGCAAACCTGTCACCCCAAGCAGGGACACCACGGCCTAGGAGCAGCCATGTGGGGAGGCTCCAAACTTTGCCAAAGGCCAGGCACTCAGCCCTGGGGAACAATGAGGTGGGGAGAGAAACCCCCCAAACCCCAGGGAGCGTCCAGGCCGTGTCCTGCGGCGCTGCACAGGCTCCCAAACGCTCCATCACACTGTGCCCAGGCTGGGGGGACAGTCACAGCAGCCTCTCCAGCAGCCCTGACTGCCTTTGTACCCTCCTTTCCCAGGCTCTCTCCTCAGGGACAAGCAGGAGCTCCAGGACAGCCCTTCAGAGGAGGGCAGCGATCGATGCGGCCGCGGAGCTGCTGACACAGCGCTGCTGCTGCTGCTGCTGCAGGGCCGGGCAGCACCCCAAAACTGCCACCAGCACAGCGACAGCCACGGGGACAGCCACAGCACCCCTGCCAGCACCCGCAGGACAGCCACGGGGACAGCCAAGCACCCCTGCCAGCACCCCAAAGGACAGCCACCAGCCAGCACAGCCCACCTGGAACACCCCAAAGGACAGCCACCAGCCAGCACAGCCCACCTGGCAGCACCTTGTCCCCACGCCAGCCCTGTCCCCAGGTGCCCAGCGTGCAAAGGGCCCTGTGCTCTGCACCCAGCAGTATGCAGTGCGTTTTTAGCAGCAGATGCAGTGGTACCGTACCCCCCCATCCTGCCCAAAAGCAGGTCACCCTGCTCTGCAGAGCCAGACCACCTCCATCCCCATCCCTGCGCTCCCCGGGGCTGGCACACGGGCAGGGGGCTCCTGGCCAGCGACACGGGGGTCTCCCCAGCTGGGCACATGCAAGGGGGGCTCAAGCCGACACTTACCCAGCGAGAGGAGCAAGGTGAGGCCAGTGAGGAGCAAGGTGGGCTGCGGGAGCCAGGCTTCCGGGCTCATTTTGACGCACTTTTGTGTGTGGAGAGGACGTGGTGTTGGTGTGGGTTGTGGAGGTGGTGGAGGTGCTTTTTCGAACGCCCGGGTTATTTGCAGGTGACATAGAACATTAGAGCCGCTTTCTCCCCACAGCCCAATATGGCTGGAGCGATGATGGGGCGAAAAAAAGCAGTAAATGCTGTGGTTGGTGGATTGCAGCCGCCGGAGTGGGAGGGCGGAAAAATTTTCCCCTGAACTGCAGGCGACAGCTCCTGGCACTGCCGGCTCCCTGCTCTGGGGCACACGGTGGGGTCCTGCTGCCCCCGCAGCCCCCCGGGTTCCGTGGGGACATGCAGGGGTGTCCCCTGTGCCCAGCTGGAGGCTGGAGCCCAGCCCTGCTCACAGCATCCTCCTGCTCTGGAGAGCCCAGGAGGGCTGGGGATGCCCTCCTGGAGCCAGGCAGAGAGCAGGGGGCTGCTCTGGGCTGGGAGCAGCAGAGGGGCCCCAGCAGCCCAGCCAGGATGCCCCAGGTGGGCTGCAGCAGGTAAAGGTGCTCCGGTCACCTGTCTGCTCCCAGACAGCTCCATCTCTTCCCAGGGCTGCCAAACTGCTCCAGCAGCATCTTCTCCCAGGATCACACCTCTCCTCAGCCGGCCTTGGGATGGGGAGGCTCTGCCCAGCAGTTACAGGGCTGGAGGAAATCTTTGGTCCCCTTTGCACCACCGGGCACAGAAGCCTTTGGGCCCCGGGCTCCAAACCTGGATTCCAGCGGCAGAGGGGGTGCAGGAAAGACAAGGCACGACCTCCTGGATATGAGGGAGGTGGTGACAGAGCTGCTCAGGCCCCGGGACACGGGGTGGAGGCGTTTGCTGGGACAGCATCAGCGGGCAGAGGTGAGGGATGCTGTGCCCCAGAGCCAGGGCACACCTCGGTTCCCGTGCAGCAGAGCCGGGGGAGGCAGCGGGGCTGCAGAGGGGCTCTGCTGCCTGGCCAGAGCCAGGAGGGGAGGCAGGACAGCCGGGAGAGAAGGCACGGGAGTGCTCCATCAACTCCTCTCAGCAACACTCACTGCACACACACACTGCACACTTTCCCACCCGCCCTGGGCAGGCAAAACCCTCTCTGCTCTGCTGCTACGGCTGCCACGACCCTACAAAGGCCCTGTGCCATCCCCGACCCCCAAACCCAGCTCCGGGGGCTGGTTAATCCCAAACCCCATCCCGCGGCTGCCTCGGGAAAAGAGAGCAGGGTGTCAACGAGAACCAAGGAGCGCAGCGCGGCGCTGCAGTGTGCCGGCAGCGGTGGGAGGTGGAGGGTCCCGGCTCCCTGCGCACCTGCAGGTGTCAAACATCTATAGATAGCACGGAGAGCACCCAGCACCCGAGACGGAGCGGGAGCAGCACCAGCGCCAGCCCAGGCGCTGCCAAGGAGCCCAGGAAGGGTGGCTGGGCTCCCCCTGGTCAGCGCTGCCCGTCACCCATGGCCAGGGGACAGACCACACAGGGGTCTCAGCCCCCATCCTGCTCCCCTCAGTCCCCACCCTGCTGCCAGGGCACCCCTGGTTTGTCCCGTTTGGGTCTGGAGCCAGCGGGGCTGGCGGGTGTCCCACGGGTTCAGGGGATCCCAGGCGCTGGGCCAGGCGGGTTTTGGAACACTTGGACATCACATGCTAAGGCAGGAGGTGAAATGAAGACAGCACCAGGGAAGACTCCCTGAGTTTTATTATCTACAGAAAAATGCCGTGATGGCTCTCACTGCATCTCCCCCCCTGGGGATTCTTATCCTGGGCCGGGATCAAAGCTGGATTGTGAGGTTGTGTCTGCTCTGTCCAGAGTCCAGGGGGCAAGAGTCAGAGGGACACATGTCCCCCTGTCCCCTGCAGACAGCTGGAGTGGGCTGTGCCCCAGCAGTGCCCTGGCACAGGGCACACAGTGACATGTCAGCAGCTCTCAGTCCTCAGAGGGACAAAGGTGTCTTGGAAGCAAGGGGCTGCCATGCCACAGCACAGCTATTTCTGCTGCTCTGGAGGCCGGGGAAGTGCCTCCTCGGGCCTGCTGTGGGGCTCCTGGCTCTGTCCATCCCTCTGTGTCCCCTCTGCCATCCATTCCGTCGGGATCGCCCTCTTGGCCAGCTCCACGTAGACGCCGTGGTCCCGGCAGTGAGACGGGTGCTGCAGGGAGCAGGGGACAAGGAGAGCCTCACCAGGGTACCAGGGTGTGTTTGGAGAGGGCACAGGGTGCTGGGGTCTGGCACAGGGAGTGAGGCCCTGGTGAGGGGGGCAGCGATGGGGGGGCTCACGCTCCTCACCATGGTTATGTACGTCTCCTCAGCTTTTCTCTTCTTCTTTGCTTCCTGCTCAGCCTTGGGTACCTCAGCTCCAGGGATGGAGGAGTAAATTGCTTCCTGTGGGGGCGGGTCAGGGTGTTTGGAACCGAGCAGCCCCCAAGCACAGAGGGGCAGCCTGAGCCCAGCCCCAGGGCCAGCACCAAGAGCCATGGCTGGAGCAGGCCAGGGAACGGCCCCTCGTGCCTGCAGCCCCAGCTCTCACCTCTGCTTTGCTCTTGCTGCTGCTCTTCCCCATCCTCTCCAGTGCTGTGATGTTTGCAAACCTTGAGGGAAGGCAGCAGCAGCAGTGTCACCTCCGGGAGAGGCATTACCCGCTCCCCCTGTCCCCCTGTCCCTCTCCCGGGACACTGACACCCCTCTGCAATGCCTGGGCCAAGCTGCTGGCACAGCCCGGGAGCTTTGGGAGCCCAGGGGACACCGGCCGGGGCAGGGTGACACTAGATGGCAGCAGGAGGCTGCACCCCAACACCTGCGGAGCTGAACCCTCACACCTGAGCCCTCCAGGGCAAAGCTGGGCCAGGCACAGCAGCTCAGGAGGGCTGCAGGGAGCTGCTCCCTCACCCCGTATACCCAGAACCAGCGTCGGTACCTCTTCCTCACGCAGAGCCCGGCCAGGAACGCCACCACCACGGCCACGCAGCCACAGCCCACCACGGCCGGCCACAGCCCGGAGTCTCTCAGGGGCGCAGCATCCTCGGGACCCTCCGCTCCTCCTCCTGCGGGGCAGACACCGAGGCGGGGGTGGCACCGCGGGGACCCCCGGAGCCGCGGGGGAGGCTGCGGGCGCGGGGCACGCACCTCGGGGTGCCGAGCTGACCAGCAGCTCCGTGTGGCTCTTGAGGATGCTGCTGTCCTCCAGCAGCCGCAGCTCGCACTCGTAGGTGCCGCTGTCGTTGAGGCGCAGGTCGTGCAGGCGGATGGAGCCGTCCCGGCGGGACACGTCCCCCTGCCACTGCACCCGGCTCCTGAAGCGGCCCACGGGCACGCCGTGGTTGCTGTAGTAATAAAACACCATCTCCTCCTGCCAGGGCACAGGCGGCGTCAGCTGGAGGATGCCAGGTGCCTGTCCCTGCTCAGGAGCTCTCACTTCACACCTTGTCCCTGTCCCGTGCGTTGTTCTGCTCGCACAGAGCCCAGAACTCCCAGGGGCAGCCCCAGGATGCAGCACCCAGAGCAGTGATGCTGCGGGTCCCCTTTATCCTCTCATGGAAACTTCGTCTCCTTATGGCCTGGCCACAGGTGGATGGACTTCCTCACGTCCTCTCCATGGCTGCTTCCCCACATTCTGTCCAGAGCTGCTTCCCCACATTCTGTCCAAGCTGCTTCCCCACAGCCTCCCCACGGCTGCCTCGCCCTCCCTCCCCTGCCACCATCCCCGTGTCCCCTCCCCTGCCACCCCTGTCCCGACCCACCTGGGTGCCAGCTCCTGCCCTGTGCAGCCAGTCCACCTTGAGCAGGGTCCCTCCCTGGCTGTCGGGGTCTAGCAGGAGGCAGCGCAGCAGCACCGAGTCTCCAGCCGTGGCTCGGAGCTGGGGCTCCGTGAACACCCCCGCGGCCCCGCTGCTCCGCTCTGCCGGGGACAGGGCGAGCAGGATGAGCCCAGGGAGGACGGCCAGGGCCAGCCTGCCTGTCCCCATCGCTGTCTCCGCTCCAGGGAAGCCTGGGGCTCACGGCGTGCCCGGGATGTGGGGCAGCGCATCCTCCCGCGCCGCACCAAGGGCTGCTGCGCTGCGATCCAGCCGAAGGGGGCTGGGGAAGCACAGCCCCTGCCCTCGGAGCCACAGCCTGCAGCTCCTGCGGGGCTGTGCCTGTGACTCACTGGCTGGGAGAACCTGTGCTGCTCTCATCTCTACCAGGCCAGGGGCAATTCAAGCGCTTCACACGAATTTCAGTTCCTCCCTCACTGCCCATTTGGCTTCCTTCCCCTTTGCTCATAGGCTCCAGACTTAGGCTTGTACTCGTCTGGCCACATAACCACAGCTTGGGGTTTCTAGAGGAGCTGGACAGTGGGAAAAAAAGCAAAGCAGGGGAACATCAAAGGGCACAGAGCTGAGAACCCGCACGAAGCAGCTGCCGAGCGTGCGGCAGGAAGGGGGTTAAAGGTCTCTGAACTAAAGGATTCTCTGAAGTGAGTGGGGCAGAAAATGTCACTGGAGCAGAAAATGTCACTGGAGCTCGTCAACCCCACCAGCCTCAGCCTGCAGTGGCACTGCAAGGGACTCTGAGGCTCTGGCTGCTGTTTGCTGGGCTGATTCAGCGGGGAGCTGCTCAGACAGGTAGGCTCGTCCTCGTGGCCGAGCCACTCTGCTCAGCCTGGCCACAACCACCCAGGGCTGGGCCCTGGCCAAGCACCAAGTGTTTGTTTGAAACCCTGTGAATAATGAATGCAAAGTGCTGCAGCTTCCCAAACAAGTTCTGTTGGTCTTGACCAGCTGAGGAGCTGGAAATGACAAATATTTGCCAGCGGAGAAGACCAAGAGAGCTGCCTGCCTCGAGCTGAGCCAAAATCAATACCTTGGAAACCTCTCCCTGTATTTAGACTTGGTGAAGCAGTTCTGCTTTGTTCAAAGCCTTGGAGCCTCAATACAGGGCACATCCAGGGATGCCAGAGCAGTTTGCAGCCTGTACATAGGGGAGGTCTGCAGGGGGGGGAGATGCAGCACATGCAGGGCCAGAGGAGGGACTGGCACCCAGGAGAGGAGCAGCTCCAAGGGCTTCTCACAGGAGGAGAGACTGCTGGGCCTTAGGGCAAAGGCAGAGGGGAATAAAACTTAGAACTTACCCAGCCATGTCAGCAGCAGGGTCAGGCTCAGCAACACCTTCATCTCCATCTGAAAAGAACAGCAGAGGTGACACATGCTCCAGAGTCCCCCAAGGCAGGACACCAAGGACAGCCAGCTAAAGCTCAGAGGAAGACTGAGCCCCTTTGCATATTCCCCTAAGCCACCCATCTTCCGGTGGTTTGGGGGTCGAGCCTGACATCTGAGCAGATGTTTGCAGGTGTTGACTCTGCCCCCAAAGCAATCAGATGTTTTTAATATGACAGAATCAGAGAAGTTTGGTGCTGGAACACAGACCCCCTACTCCAGATTTAAATCCTTGCCCCTGGGTGCTGCACGTGGTGAGAGGTTCTGCTGGGACAGTGCCACATCTGGGCTCTGGATTTAGCTTGACCTGCTCCACATCTCTCAGAATAATGCTGACATCTCCTTTCTGCATATGAAAGGATGGGTATTTTCTGGATATGAAAATCCAGGTTTATCCTGCAGCCTAGGGAAGAACTGGCTGTCAACACCAGGAATGTGCCAGCCAGTGTCCAAAGGAAGGAAGAGTCAGTGCCCTGCTGCCCTGTCCCTGTTCCATGATTCTCATTCATTTTAGGGTAAATAGCTCCTGAGAGCAGCTCTCCTGCCCAGAGAACATGAAGCTGGAATGGAGGCTACCACTGCCAGCCTGTATTTTCCAATACTGCAGAAATGAAAGAGAAATAGAAAGGCAAGAGCTGAATCATCTCTGGCATTTTGGTGGCTTCTCTCTTTTTGCTCCACTGTGCAAGTGGGAGTCTCAGACACAGATTCCAGGCCCAGAATCAGCTGCTGGGGACCCTTGGATCAGTTCTAGGCTGAGAAAATCACTACAGCTTTGTACCTTCATCACCCTGCCTTCCCACAAACAAAACATCCTGAGAAGGGGCAGCAAACCTTCTGGAATTCTCTGCCATCTGCCTCTCAAGGCAAGGCACAGGACCCCTCTGGGGCTGGGTTTTGCGTGGTTTGCTGTGCTCTGTGCAGCTCTGCTGTGACACACTTCTCTGCACAGCCTGACCCACAAACACAGCTCCTGCTCAGCCCCAGGGCCAGCCCAGCTCAGGGCAGCAGGCACAGCACCCCAGAGGCACTGCCAAAACCTGCAGAGCTGCACCCTCCCAGGACCACCCCTGTGCAGCAGCCAAAATAGCAGCCAGCTCAAAATCCTGTCCTGTCTTTGTGCAGAAACTGAGATTTCTATACCCAGAACCTCCCTAAGCTGCACTGCTGGGGCTCTGAGCCTTTTTTGCCACCAGGTCCTTGCTGGATTTATTGCCCTGGTTTCCAGCAGGATTTCAGGTCCTGGCTGGGAACACATTTTTGTCACAGGGTCTCTCCCTGTGACACACAGCAGTGAGAGGGGGCTGGGAGGCACCAGCTGGAGCCAGCACCCACTCACCAGGCAGTTCTGTGCTGTGTGTGCCAGTGCTGACACATCCAAATTGCCTTTCCCAAGCAGACTGGGGGAAAAGGGGCACAGACACTGCATGGCCTTCACATTTCCCTGTTTTTGCACATGAGCCACCAGCACTGCTGCTCCCCTGGCTCTCTTCTCAGGAAAAATAAATGAAAAAAAATCCAGAAGTAAATAACACAGCAAAAAATACTCACCTAGTGTGGCTTGGAGAAATGAGCCTGTCTGCACGAAGGGTTCTTCAGCAACTGATTAGGATGTGACCCCGTTGCTGAATCATCTGGAGGTTGCATGTACAGCTTTGGTTCCCTCTCTCAGCCTGAGCCCATCTATGGCCACGTTCACACGCGAGAGAAAGCGGAACATGAAAGGGGAGAGGGAAGCAGCTGTAGAAACATCTGTGTGAGAGGGGTGACAGGGCAGGCACCTCACAGGGATGAGCTGGGCTCAGGCCAGCGTGAGGGACTGGCCTGACCAGTGACAGTGGCCAGTCCAGGACACAGAGGCTGCTGGCACACAGCCTGTGCTCCTCCTGCTTTGGTTTAGGGGATCAGAGCTGCCTAGAGAGCTGTCCCTGCTGCACCCCAGATCCTGTCCCAGTGAGGCACTGGGTGATGAGGCTGTGCCTTCCCCTGGTGCTGCCAGGGCCCCTGAACCTGCACAGCATGGGCAGCTGCCTCCTTCTGAAACACACACCAGCCCCTGAACTTCCTCTGGTGCAACCCCCTGGCCATGCTGAAAGGCAATTTTCACCCTTCCTCTTTCCTCAAAACACCAGAGCAGCTCCTATTCTCCATCCCAGCATCTCACTGTTCTCCATCCCAGCATCTCACTGTTCTCCATCCCAGCATCTCACTGTTCTCCATCCCAGCATCTCACTGTTCTCCATCCCAGCCTCAGTGGTTTGACAGCACACCAAGAAGTTTCTGTATGGGTGGCAGAGGAAGAGGAAGCTCCACTCCACTCACAGCTCCAAGGTGGCAGCTCAGCTTCACACCAGGAATATTTGCCCAGGATCCAGCACTCTCATGGCCAAGGAGCCACAGCTGAAATTCAGTGTTTTGCAGGAAAAAAAAAAAAAAAAAAAAAAAAAAAAAAAAAAGAGCCTTTGGTTCCCCAGGAGAAGTTGTGTGGTGTGGGAGTGGAACAGCAAAGCCACTTCCCCTGGGCTGCATGATCCCAGCAGCCTTTCCCAGGAGAGTTTTGGCTGACAGAGATGCTCTATCACCAGGGAGCACAAGCATTTTAAATAGTAGATGAGGGGGAAATGTATTTATCTGGAGACACAGATCTACAGCTGCCCTAATTCTCAGAGAGAGCTTCACCACACCTGAAGCTGCAGCCAGCTGAGATGCTGAAGGGAGACCTGGTACCTGCTCCCTTTGGGTTAAATCTGCTCCCTAAAAACCTTCACCCACAATTTTTACACGTCAGGATGGCAGTTTTGTGAGTTCAGCTGTATTTAGCCAAATAAAGGGACCCACAGCCCAGAATGGAATAATGCAATTTATTGGCAATTGCACAGCAGAATCAACATTAAACCTGGAACACATCAGTAAAAGGAGAATATTTGACTGATACAGAAAGAAAGCAGCTTTTTAGGGATTGAGTGGATTAATTCCACTGCTACTCATGGTTGGATAAGGCTGGTGAAAGAGGAAACACCTTCATCGAGGGGAAGTAATGCTGCACAATTAACCATTTCCCCAAAATGGGTCCTAGAAGGGAGGAAGAAAACAACTACTGCAAACAGAACATTCCTTTGGGCAGTGCTTGAGTCCATGGCTGAGGTAGATGGGGTTGTGTGTCCCCAGAAACAGAGTCCCCATTTGCATTTCTGATTAAAAATATTTTTAAAAATATCTTTTTTATGAATTGGGCTTCACTTCTGCAAGCAGAAGGAGAGGTACCCAGTGATGCAGCTGAATTAAAAAATACTTCAAAAGCAGTAGGTTCTCTTCACTCCCAGACAGACGATGCCAGATATCACTTCATCAAACTGGTGTGAGTCAGTGTGTCCCAAAAAACCTGAGAATAAACCTTGTCAGTGCCCAGAGAGCTGGAACAGCCTTTCCTTCAAAAAGTTGGATTTCCAGGGCTCAGGAAAAGAGGCATGGCACCAAAAAATTAAACATATAAACCAAAGCAGTTTGCAGGAAAACCAAGGCACGTTGGCACTGAGGCTTCTGGAGGCCCCACAGATCCAAGGGCAAGAGATTTTCTTTTTGCCAATAAATTAGAAAAAAATTTTAGAAAATTGTTATTTTGTGCTTAAATAGAAGTGAGTTATCCCATCAGCATTATTCTTCCAATCCACTGAGAGCAGGGCACATCCTTCAACCTGCCCAGCAGCCTCTGGAAGGATCTAACCAGGAGTTTTTGTAACTTTAGTCTTTTTCCACAGCTTCAGTCTTCCATCAGTAGGGATCTTCCTCATCCGTGTCCTAAACGGGAAACATGGAGAGAAACTGAGATTATGGGTGAAGAAATGAATCAAGACATGAGCTCAGCCAAACACTGAGCCTGGCTGGGCTTCTGGCAAGAGCCCAAATGCTTCCCAAAAATTCTGCTGTGCTGGAACAAGGTAGGGACTTGCAAAAACAAGTATATTATACATATATTTATACAGAAATATAAATATAAATATAAATATAAATATAAATATAAATATAAATATAAATATAAATATAAATATAAATATAAATATAAATATAAATATAAATATAAAGTGCTACACCTGTTTGACTTCTCCCAGACACAATCACCACACTATAACCCACACGTGAAATGTATTTTAAGAGAAGCAGCAGCTGAAGATGAACCAAAAAACACAGAGGCAGCCCTGAGCAGCAAAAATTGTTTTTTTTTTTCAGCTTGACAAACCCCCACCTTCAGAACCCCACGGCTGCTGTAACCACAGCAGCTCTGAGCTGGGAGCTCACCCAAACACCTCAGCTCTGCAAGGGAAATCTCACTGAAACTCCAGACATTTCGAGTCTAAGGTGATTTTCCATTGGCTTTGCCATTTTAATTGTTTGGTCACATATAGAGCATGAAAGAGCACATTAGAGAAACCTCAAAAATGCAGACTCGTTAGAGGGCAGCGTCCTCAGGGACCTGATCAGATAAATATTTCACTATCAGACAGCAGAGGACCAAACCTGGCAAAACACTCCACATGAAAGCAGCAGGATTTTATCATTCCAATTCGACTCCTCCCAAAGGATGAGAGGACATTTTTCAACTTTTAAGGCCTCCCATGTCCCGACAGCATTTCCTCACCGACCTGCAGCTCCATCCTTTCCCATCTCTCCTCCTGGCGCCTCCCTGATTCCCAGATCCTCACCTGGAGCTGCCCTTGCACCTCCCAAGGCATTTCCTGCTTCCTGCACCCATCCAAAACCTCGTTGCCAGCCCTGCAGCTCTGTGCCTGCTGTGCCTAATGCAGAACTGTAAATATTTTATGTCCAGCTTACGTAATTGCCTGCTTTTCATCCTGCATCTAATAGAAACCATCAGCACACGCCTGTCTGAAGGCTTGGCCATTTGGGCCATTTGGAATCACTGGTATTAGGAGAGTGAATAAGCAACACATATTTATTTAAATCCTCCCTAACTCACGTCCTGGCTGCCTGCATGAGAGGCAAAGGTGGCCCTGAGGGAAATCTGCTCTGTAGGACACTGGAAGGATGAAAAGCCTCTGGAATGGAGGCATTACTCTGGAATGTGGTGCCGTTCCAGCACACAGCACTCACACAGAGCCAGGGCAGAAGCACTCGGAGCTGGGGCACCTGATGAACAGGAGCTGCTGCTGCTGCTGGGAAGGGAAGCAGCAGAATTAGAAGGCAGCCACCACTTCAGAGAGCACCACAAACAAAAGCAGAAACAAACAAACAAACCACGAGGGTTTAGCAATGGCCTTTTGTGATGAAAGCGAAGTAAAAGGAGGAAGATCTCCACCACCATCACCTCTGCAAAAACACAGAGGGTGAGGGGTCACTGCCTGCCTTCCCCACCACAGCACAGCCAACCCAAACTGCTCATGCAGAGCCCCAAAGAAACCCCACAGCAGCAACTTCAACTCTGATTTATCATCTTAGAACGACAGTTTCAGTTCCAATCGAGTCCAGTGAAAAATGACAGATGGATGTCATGGCAGCTGCCCCTCCAGCACAGCCAGCAGCTCTCACTCCCGCAGCTGGAAGCCTTGGGGACACACCTTGGACACCCAGAGGTGTTAGGACCCTCTACCTGCTGCCCTTAGCACCTTCTCTGAGCACCCAAAATCAGCAAAACTGCTGTGAAAATCCCAACTTTCACTCACCACACAGTTCAGGCACCACTCCTTGAATTTCCCCCCGCAGCCAGCGGTGTTTGTGTGCTCAGGCCTGCAGGAAAAGCACGAGATCAGGTTGGACTTTTCCCCCCAGACATCCCAGTACCTCCTCTGGACTGTGAATTCTGGTTATACCACATGGAACTGAAGGTTTTTTGTTGTGAGGAAAAGCCTTTAAGTCTGCACAGCAAAGCCAAAAGGACTGAAAGCTGCCAAATGCCTCATTTTGAAGGTGGCAATCCACAAAGATTAAGGTAAAAGTTGCTTTTTGGCTGGCAAATCTTATACCACCAATAAAAACGTTAAAAGACTTCAGTAGTAAAAAAATAATTATGCAAGGAATTGAGCAGAATGGAGTTCAGTCTCCAAGGCTCCTTCAGTACCAGGCACCTCTGCTCAGCAGCATTGTTGGGTTTATTTTGCCTTTATGGAGACTTCACCCCAAAATGCAGCACACAGAGCTCACACACGCCAAACATCCTGCTGACTCAGGCTCAAACCAACCTCATGACAGGAGTGAAACATGCCTGACCCTAAACTTCTCAGTTCCATGGTGTTCCTCACACGAATGACAGAAAAAAGGGAACGTGCAGCCCTTGGTTTGTCTCCAGCTTGGGGATTTCCCAAAGCTCTCTGCCTGCTGGGTGATACCAGCGACTGAAGTGCAGCTTATGCTGAAGGACAGTGGGGAAATCATCCCTGGTGCCTGTGCCAACACCCCAAAGTGGAAATACAGGCTCCAGCCTGCAGCCAGGACTTACTCATCAGACACTTCAATGGAGGATTTCTTGTAGCCACACTTCCCTTTCTCCTTCAGCACCCGGAATTTCCTCCCCATCCTCACCAGCAGCAGAATGAGCACGAGGATGGAAGGGAGGAACACCAGGATGGACAGCAGAGCTGCTGAGCTCAGCTGGAAGGCCAGGCCTGAAACACAGTGAGACAGGGCTTGGCTGAGCCTCTGGGACAAAGCTCAGCCAGGACACAGCTTGGTGGCCCTTCCACGTGAAACACAGGGCTGGCAGACTGGGAACAGCCTGTGCCAACATCTGCAGTCCCCAAATCTGTGGGGCTCCTGTGCCCAAACCCGTGGGGCTCCTGCCCTTAAAACTGCAGTCCCCAAATCAAATCGTGGAGCTCCTGTCCTTAAAACTGCAGTCCCCAAATCTGTAGGGTTCCTGTCCCTAAATCTGTGGGGCTCCTGTCCCCAAACCTGTGCTCCCCATATCTGTGGGGCTCCTGTCCCCAAACCTGCAGTCTCTAAGTCTGTGGGGCTCCTGTTCCCAAACCTGTGGTCCCCAAACCTGCAGGGCTCCTGTCCCCACGCCCAGCCCAGGCAGGCAGAGAGGGAGGGAGCTGCAGAGGAAGGCAGGGCACAGCACAGCTCCAGCAGCTCGGCTGAGCTGGGAATTTGGGGCAGGGCTGGCACGCAGGGCAGATGAGGAAATTATTACTGACAATCAGTGCTTGTGATGTGGGGATTATTTTTAGGCCATCGTTTCCTCAATGTTTAACTTGTTCTGCTGCAATTTGCGGAGGCTGAAACTTGTGAACAAAGGGACACTTTTGATTCCTGTTATCAGCACAGCTCCCCCTCTCCCAGATCAATTCAGGAGCTCTCAAAGCACTGAGCTCAGAGAGCAGGGCTGAGGTAACCTCTGGTGAAACTCCAGCGTGGAGGTTCAGGGAGCATTTCCCACATGATGCTCAGAATGCCAAGATCCCATAAAGCAGCTCAGTCACAGGGGTGAGGTCAAAGTCTGGCAGGGAGCCTTACCCCGCTCTGTGACCAGCAGCAGCGTCTGGGGAACGTTGTGATAAACATCTGGAGGGTTCTTCACGCTGCAGATGAAGGTCCCATTGTCACTGAGCACTGGGCTTTGGAGAGCGATGGAGGCATCACCTCTAGCAACATTCCCAACCCAGGATATCCTGTCCTTGAACTTCCCCGCTGCTGTGGGGTATGGCGTGGACTGGTAATGAAAAACCTGCAATAATTGTGGCAATAAAACACAAGAGAAAGCAGAGTGAACTGTTTTTTGCATTGCAAAAATAAAGAAGTAATGACACATCAAGAAGTAAGGAAGAGGTTTTTTTCCTATTTAAGAGAATTTCCTATTTAAGAGAAATAAAGCTACCAACTGAATCTTTACAGTCGTTCTGTGCAGTGCACAATTTGTGACAAACCCCCAAATTTATCTACTTTATCATGATTATGCTATTTTTTATTTATCCATAATATTTTTTCACCCAGAGAACACCAAAGGAATCTTACAGGGGGAAGAAGGCACCAACGAGAATCCCAAACTGCCAAGTGAGACAGCAGCCCAGCAAAGCAAACAGAAAATTCCCATTTTCAGCGTGCCCAGAGCCTAACCCTGTTCCACCTACTCTCTCCATGGGGCCCCCAGTGAGGGGTCGGTAGGTCCAGTCCACCAGCAGGTTCTCTGTGATGGGGGAGCTGGATTTGAAGGAACATTTCAGCAGCACTTGCTCACCCACAAAAGCTCGGATTTTAGGGCTGGCTTTAATTTCCAGGGAAAGAGCATTGCAGACACCTGATGGAACAGGCACAAAAAGCAGAGATTCACTTTTTGTTACTCCTAAGGTGCAAAAACGTCCCAAAAATACTGACACGGGTAGGCCAGCCAGCATTCAAAGACTAAAGCAGCAACACTGAAATCCTCGGGAAAGCAGAAAACTTCTCCGACCAATGCTCCGGGGGACTGGAACCGGCTCCAAATAAGGCACCTGGGCAGTACCACGAGACAAAGAACGGAGAAATGGAATCAGCTGGGTCCCTGGCGAGCTGAGCAGAATCAGCTGGAGACACTTCACAGCAATTCTGCTCTGCCCTTTTGGCCGCGGCGCCAAATTTCACACGCACCAGGTCAAAACTCTCCGCACAGCAGTCTCAGTCTCCCGACTGCGCCAAGCGCTCTCAGTTTTTGTTTGCTGGGTGTGTGCAGCACTTCTGCCCCGATCCCCGTCCGGGCACATCCACGGCTCCGGGAGACTGAGCTCCGAGCTCCCAGCGCTCCCGGACGGCTCTTCCCGATCCTCCCACCGCCCCCAGAGCCGGGACCCCCTTCCTGATCCTCCCATTGCCCCCAGAGCCGGGACCCCCATCCTGATCCTCCCATCCTGATCCTCCCCCCCAGAGCCGGGACCCCCTTCCTGATCCTCCCATTGCCCTCAGAGCCGGGACCCCCTTCCTGATCCTCCCACCGCCCCCAGAGCCGGGACCCCCATCCTGATCCTCCCATTGCCCCCAGAGCCGGGACCCCCATCCTGATCCTCCCATTGCCCCCAGAGCCGGGACCCCCATCCTGATCCTCCCATTGCCCCCAGAGCCGGGACCCCCTTCCTGATCCTCCCATTGTCCTCAGAGCCGGGACCCCCTTCCTGATCCTCCCACTGCCCCGGGACCATCCACGGCTCCCGCAGCCGCGCCCCGAGCGCTCCCGTCCCGTCCATCCCACCCCATCCCACCCCGTTACCGAGCAGCAGCAGAGCCCCCCGGGGGAGGAAGAGGAGGAGGAGGCGGCCGCCGGCCCTCGCCGCCCCTCGGCGCCGCATCCCGGCCGGGCTCAGCCCCGGAACACGAACATGGCGCTCACCTGGCGCAGGTGAGGGCGGGGCAGCCCCGAAATGGCCGCGGCGCCTGGGTGGGCACAGCTGGGCACAGCTGGGGCCCCGTGCTGGTTCCGGGACGAGTGAAAGGTCCGCGATGTCCCCAAAGCCCCCGAGTGGCTCCTGCCACCACCACACCAGCCTGCTCTCTGTTTTTTTTTTTTTTTTTTTTTTTTTGGGTGTTTCCACAAAGTGAGGAATGTGTCAGGATTGTATTAAGTCAGGATGTTCCTCGCTGTGAGATCTTTGTAGATTTTTCAGACGCAATCAGCAAAAAAAGGAAACCTAATCAGGGGAACAGAGAGCAGCAGCTGCATCCCTTGGCCAAGGACACCCTGAAAGCAACGAGTTTTAAGGATGTAATAAATCAAGTTGTTAATGTGTGTCTGGGTGTACATTGCTAACTGGGCAAAACACCTGAGGTTTAGATATCCTAGAGCTGAACTATCTTGGTTATAATGCCAAAAATCACAGCTACAGGTCAAAAAGACCCTGGCCAGGTGAAGAGGCTGCCCCTGAGCAGGGGGAGAAGTTGGTTCTGGTGACATAATGGGAATTAATAACCCATAGTCAGAGAGGGGCTGTACTTGGGAAGTTACTAACTCTGAATTTCTGTGCATAAATAATGGTAGTAAAAGTCCAGTGGGATGTGCTGGATTTGTGGGACACCACCGAGCACCCAGGCTTGGGCTCCTCTGAAATCAATAATTAATATCTCCCTGAAGTATTTAATTATTGTTTGTTGCACACCGGGTAACAAATTCGATTTTGGGGACAAACAGTGCAAATCTGCTCATTTGAGATGCCAGGGGATCCCAGGTCACATCCCCCCTCCACACCAGCACAGCTCTCAGCAAAGTGCCTTTATTTACAACACAGGAGAGTGAAAATGAAAACAGACAGGCAGGTAACAGCCAGGGAGCGTGGCTGGCACATCACAGGTTGTAAAGCCATAAAAACAGTCTGCAGACAAACTTTGATTTGTAAATACTGTAACAGGATTGGTTTGGGGCTGCTTAGATGCTGTTAGAGCTCCGTGGGTTCCAGTTTTGGGGAACGGAGGGGAGCACTGGGATAGCAAGAGTGGGAATGGAAATGGGGGGGAACTGCTGAACCCAGGCAGAAAAGTTTCCTCAGCCCCCAAATTCCCCCAAAGCTGCAAGAGATGGATGTGAAAACCACGCTGGCAGGTGAATGTTATCCCTAATAACAACCAGCACACCTTGCCCAGCTCTAACACTGTCCATCCAACATGGGAAAGGGATTCCAAGGGTGTTTGTTGCAGCAGCTGAGGCCTCACTGCTCACTCTTCCTTCTCAGGGTGTCAGGGAGGATTCTCAGGGAGTAAAACCCAACACAAGGGCACGTTGTGGTTTCTAAGGTGCAGGAGTGCATCTGCTCCAGCACCTCCCAGCCCTCTGTTCAGTCAGTCTGGGCACTTTCATCTTCCAGAGAGGCCGTGCTCACATTTCACAGGTGAGAAGATGAAGGAAAGTTCTTTGCTCACGGGGCAGGATCCTCTTGCTTTGCTCCACTGAAGGGAATTCACAGCTCATGTAAAGTCACCCTCTTTCAGTGCAAGACTTTCAGGTTGAGCAGAGGAACCACACGGGCAGCGTGGGGCGTCTGTAATCCAGCTTTGTTCTAACACCCCAAATTACAAGCTTTCACCAGCTGCTTTGGAAGCACCTGAGAGGAAAGATTGAAAGAAAAACAAACATCCATTACTCAGGGTTATTGTCAGAAACCAAAATAATAGGGGCAGCTGCTGACCTCAGAAACTGTGGGTAAAATTAATGCTGACACGTTTAAGCAAAGACAGTGAATATGGAAACAGTGCCAGTCTTCCTGCTGCAATTTTAAAACAATGAAGGTTAAAGTAATCAAAAAGCAGATTCAAAACTGGCAAAAGGGAAGTAATTCATTCCTCTTCATCTACAAGCAACAATGGCTTTCCTACAAATGCTCCTCAACACCAGGGTGGAGAAATCTCTCATACATTTAAGAGGCTGTGATTGTTCAGCTGTCCCTGAAGGATCCTCAACAGCAAAGTGTGACTGTGGCCTCAGTTCTGACTGTGAATAGCAGGGAAGTACCCGAGGGAATCTGTCTTGCAGAGTCCACAGGAACATTGAGGCATTAATTAGAGAAGGTTTGGATGGGTACCTGCATTGTGCACACCAGCAAAACCCTTTAATCTTCCAATGGAACGGGTTCCTTTTCTTCCCCCATCTTCAGGCTCTCCTTTTCTTTACTGTTATAAAAATGGGAGGGAAAAAAAAGAGAAAAAAGCTGAAATCAGTGTCAGGCTGAGCAGCAGGAGGTCCTGAGTCACACACAGCACAGCCAAGGTGGGGGATGGTGAGCGTGCCACACGTGTGGTGACCACAGCTCAGGGGACAGGGTGGTCACCTGCCCTCCACCACCACGGCAGCTGCATCCTCTGCACGAGGAGCTGCTGAGAAGGGCAGGAGCCAGATGAGAACTGCAGAGCTTGTCCACCCTGGGCTCTGCTCTGCCTGCACACAGCCCATTATCGCTGATTGGGTTGGCAGTTTTGCACTGGAGATGCCCCGTGCAGGGTCTGAGCCAACAATTGAGAAAGGCCGTGCAGATGAACTCCCCAATCCCCCCCAGGAGCCTGTCCCTCCCTGCCTGTCCTCACCACTCAGTGTCTGTCCCCTCCAGCCTCCTGTCCCGCGCTCTCCTGCGCCGCTGCCGGCAGATGAACACGGCTGTCACCAGGATGATCATCAGCACAGAGGCAGATCCGATGGCCACGGCCAGGAAATGGATTTCTGAGAAGCTCACTGCGTGGGGAGAGACAGGGGAGTGAAGCAGGGGGACACGCTGGAGGATCCTGTGGCTGTGAATAAAACCTTTCCCCAGGCTCCTCTTTTCCCCCTCATGCTTTCTGCTTACAACTGCTTTTCTGCCATAATTTTCCCATTTTACAGATGTGGGAGAAAGCCACTCTGGTGAAATCCACACAAGCTCTTGGCCTCTCACCTTTCTGCACGACCCGGAGCCGCACCTCCCCGATGGTGCCATAGACATCTGGCCAGTTTGTCACCTGGCAGGTGAAGGTCCCGTTGTCACTGGGCTGCAGGTTCCAGAGCATGATGGAAACATCATTGCGCTCAATGTTCCCATCCCAAGTGACTCGGTCTTTAAACCTCCCCGAGGGGGGCTTGAAGGGCTCCTTCTGGTAGTAAAATACCTGCAAAAACCACAGGAACATCGAATGGCTGAGCTGGAAGGGACCTGGAAAATTCCTGAACTTGTGTCAGGTACAGGATGTCAGCTTGGCCGTGACGTCAGCTGTGTAAAGCCACAAATATTGTAACTCTGATCACCCAAGACTAAACGCAAGAATGGTTTTTAGGCAGGGTCTATAAACAAAACTCGGATTAATCACTACAAGTGATGAAAACCCAAATGTACTTGTGGGTTTGGGGTGTGTCTGTACCCACTCACTGCAGGGGAGGATGGAGCACAAAGATCTCACTCACCAGCTCATGAGAGCTCAGGTCCTCGGGCTGGAAGTTCCAGCTCACGGCCAGCTGCTGGCCCACGGGGCTGCTGCTGGAAAAGCTGCATCTCAGCCGCTGGTTGGTCCCGTTCACGGCCACCACCTCCTTGGCAGTGTGAACCTCCACCGCTGCCGCCAGCCACAGCGCTGCACGGGGGGAAAATCAGCAAAATCACCGTGTGCAGTGAGCTCATCACTGCTCCTTATCGGCTGCAGCTCCTTATCTGCACCGGCAAGGGATGGCCCGAGTGTCTCAGGCACATCCCTACAGATTCCGTCAGTAAAACCCTTCCAAACCGGGCTGAAACCCACCCCAAAATTCCTGTTTCCCATGCTAGAACTTTCCTTTATGCGCTTCCACTCAGCCTCATGCTCACCACGGTGAAACTTCTCTTACTGAAAAATCCAGAGCCAGTTTTAGAGGCGTTATAGCCCCGCTGGGCAGCTGCAGGTAAATTCAGTCAGGCTGAAGAATTCTAGAGAAATCCTCGAGGTAAATGTGGATCTGTTTTTCCAGGAAACATCCCCACAACCACCATGGCTGCTGCTTTATAAAAATAAGTGAGCATTGCTCACTCAATGCTCCCCTGGAAGAGGGACGAGCAGCAGGAGGGAGAGCAAGGAAAAGAAAGGAAGAAAATGGAAAATAAGAAAAATGAATGGTTTGCTGGTGAAGGAAATAGAAAATATCAATATCCTGTCACATTAGGAAGTTAACTCACTCCAGTGTGATTCATGGAAAAAAAAAAAAAAAAAGCTTATCTAGGTTTGTCTCGGGTTGTAGATTATAAACTTCATAATCAAGATGTATTTGCAATTAATTTATGACTAAATACTTTCTTCCAAATAATTCCTTATCTCAAAGGAAAAAACACGTGGAATGTCAAAAAAACTGAAGGTATTCACACGTGAAAAAACTCATTGGCAGAGATCACGTTGCTCATACACGGATTCGGTGCCAAATCTTTTCATTTTAAACTCCTTGAAAAGAACAAAGCGAGAAATAAGAGTAAAATACTTTTTTTTTTTTCAAGGCAGATTACATCCCTGTGCTGATGCATTTGGGAAATGAGGATATATTATTCTTAAAATCCAGGTGTTTTGGTATAAACAACTGAAAATTCAAGTGAGTTTCGTGTCAGTCTGGAAAACTTTGCCGTGTAAAGGATCTGAAGCCGGGGCTCCTGGACAATCCCTGATTGTTTAGGAACAAAGGTAGCAAAATTAAATTAAAAAAAAAAAAAAAAAAAAAAAAAAAAGGTTGGGAGTAAAGTTCGGATTCCTGGCAGGAAAGAAAAAGACGTTGAAACCCGAGCTGAGATCAGTGGAGATCGGTGATCTTCGCTCGAATACGCCCGAACCTGTTGGGGAAGAAACTCAACCACTTCTTGCCATTTCCAGCGAACCCCGCGCAGAAAAAAATCGCAGCAAGGGCGGGGGGGAGCCTCTGTTTGGGGATAATTTCAGGGATCAGAAGAGGGAAGCAGGGCCGGGTTTCCTTACCTCGGAGCTGCGCCCCAAGGACGAGCGCAGCGCCCAGCCAGGTGCGGCCGCGCATCGGGGACACAAATCCGGGGCTGCAGAGGCAAATCCGCCCCGGCTTCTCGGTGACCGCGTCAAAAATGAGTTTCTCAAACTCTTCCCAGCCCAACGGGGCAGATTCCTTGCCCGGCCTGCCCGAGTCAGGCTCGCTCCTTGCCAAGGTGTGCCCAGCCCCGCTCAGTTCTGCGTAAATCAGCGAGATTCCCAAGGTAAGATTAATTTCTGGTCCTCCCATATTCCCCTGCTCTTTTGTGTTGCAATCATTCCTCCTCCCAGCCGCCACCCGAAACCACTCCCCTCTTGTGGGAGGTAAGAGAATATTTGCCTGGAGGTGTTCATAGGTGGCTCCAAGGAGTGAGGGCCTTTTGTTCGGCAAAAAACCTGCAAACAATCCTGAAAAGAGCCATCCAGAGGGTGGAAACCTCCCATCAAACAACCCTAAAATGATGTGAACTTTCCTTGGTTGCAGGCAAGGGTTGGGAGCCTGGCTCTTGGGAAGTTTTTGGAAAAATAAAGTGGAAAATGGGTCCAGCCCGGCGCAGCAGGGGTAACGCCGGGGTGCTCCACAGGTGAGAAATTCCGTGGGACACAAAATATTTCGAGGAAGCACTTGGCAAATATGAGAGTGTGAAAACAATCTGAGCCCGTGTGCTGGCAAAATGAGGATGTTTGCATTGAGGGCCATAAATCACCGCCGTGGCTGTGTCGGTGCCATCCCAGGTCACCGGTTTCAGTGGTGGCTGGAGCTGATTTCCCTTGCAGGGCTGCAAAGGGAGGGTGCCAGAAGCTCTGAGTGTTTGGGGGGCTCCCTTCAGTGATTTGGGGATGGAAAAACAGCACCGAGGCCGTCAGCTGCCTGGATTGTCCCCAGAGCAGAGCAGGGAGCTCTGTGTGTGCTGACACATCCCTGCTCGCAGCTCCGGGACACCGAACATCTCCATTTCCCTGGGAATGATTTGGTCCCGTGTTAACGCTTCACCGCTTCCTCTCCCCACATTTCCACCCCGTTTCTACTCCAACATCTCACCCCCTTCTGTTTCCTTGCCACCGTGAATATTTATCACTCCGGGGCTTTGTTCAGGTTGTGTTTAAAGTTTAGCAGCCAATTTGCTGCCACTTCCCAATCCTGTTTTTGCACAGGGCTGGGAACAGCCCCTGTTCTCACCTTTGCCTGCAGACTTTTCAATCCTCATCTTCCAAAACATGTGGACTGCAGCTTTTAAGCGAAGACCAGACTGTGTTCCTAGCACACTCACAACTCAGAATTCTCTGATGTTCCACTTGGAAATATAAATAAGGAAAATAAAAGCCAAAGAGCATCACAACAAAGAAAACGGGGCACAGCAACAGCCCCTCTGTGTCCACGGCAGAATCCCCCCGGGGCTCTGTGCTGCCCCAAGCCCGGCTGGGACGTTCCGTGCCTGGCGAGCGGCGCTGGCCGGGCCAGGAGCCCCCTCTAGTGGGGCCAGGACACTTCCAGGGGAGCGCCCGAGCGGGAGAACCTCCCAAAAATGCTGCTGGGACATCTCCGGAACGGCTCTGGAGAGGGGCAGAGCGCAGGGACCCGGAGTTCGGTTCTGTGCCGAGCTCGGTTCTGGGTGCTGAGCTTTGGGTGCTGCTTCTGGTTCCTTCATCCCAACCTGCCAGTGCCTGAATGGGACCTGCGGGGAAGATGGAGAGGGGCTCTTCATCAGCAGCTGTGGAATAGAACAAGGGGGGAATGGGCTCAAACTGCCAGAGAACAGGGCTGGATGGGAATTTGGGAAGGAATTGTTCCCTGGGGGGTGATGAGCCCCTGGCACAGGGCTGCTCCATCCCTGGCAGTGCCCGAGGCCAGGTTGGACCGGGCTTGGAGCAGCCTGGGGTGCTGGAAGGTGTCCCTGCCATGGCAGGGGTGGGATGGATGAGATTGATGTTCCCTTCCCACCCAAACCCTCCTGGGACTCCACGTGAAGCCCTTTGCCGCAGCTGGAGCTCCTCAAGCTCTCCCTTGGAGAAGCTGTTGGGAAGTGCCGATAGCAAATCTATTCCGGCTGGTTTCTCTCTCCTGCTGCTCCCAGGGCAGCTCCAGGACTGTCCCGAGCCCTGCAGAGCTGGTGAGAGCAGAGCAGCCACCCCTCGCTGCCGGTGACGCCCCATGAAGATTTTTGAACCTCCGCATTTCCTGACCTGGGCTCATTTCACGTGTCTGGGTCTGCCTTGGCTGCTCTGGAAACAGTGAGTGCCCCAGCCCTGCTTGGCTCGGCAGCGATTCTGGGAAAAACAGGGGCCTCTTTCTAGAAAAGCCACCGTGTTTTTTCCTGCCACAGCCGTGCCGGTCTGATGTGGTGCAGAGGAGCAGCAGGAGGAGGAAGATGAGGATGAGGCTGGAGCAGTCCCTGCCCCTGCTGGGGCTCCTGCTGTGTGCAGGTGAGTCCCCAAACCTCCGGCAGTGCGGTCAGAGCTCGGTGCAGTGTGAGCTGTGAGGTTCCACGCTCTCAATTTTGGTTTTATCCTTCATCCCTGCTCTTTTCTGAAAGCGTTTCGTGACCCTGGTAAATCACCCCTGGGTGGGGTATGGGGTGAGGTGGAATGCCTCGATGGTTTGGGATGAAGTGCAGAGCACCTGTAAAGGCTCTGAAGAACCCAGTAATGAGGAGAGGGAAGTGTGCATGGTGATCCATCAAGAGTTGTTAATACAACAACAACTAATCCGCCAAAGTGCTGAGAATACCAGTTTTTGTGAAGATAGAAAACGTGGTTTATCAGTGGCCTGTTAATTTTTTTTTTCAGATTTAAATTTATCTATGTAAAATAAAAAAGCATCAGGTCACCTTCTCTCCAGCCAAGTCTGCTGTCTGTGGAATTCAATCTGCAATCGCTTATTTACGTTACTTTTTGCAGAAAAGACAAATGTCTTTGAAGGAAATCACAAATCTGATTCACATCTCCTAAAAACTCTTTTTTTAATATTCCAGCTCCAGAGCCTCTCATGGAGCAAGTTGTTTCCTGCAAGACAGAAAAACCACACAGATAAACTGGTTTACAGCATTAAATCAACACCAGTCCATTAAATCAACTCCAGGAGTTCTCTTGCAGAGGACAGAGGTTCTTACCAGGATTTTCCAGCAGTGTTTGCTCCATGATACTAAAGCAGAATTTCGGGGTTTGCATCTTGCAATAACAACCCTTTTTCTTAACTGGGCTGGAAAATGATTCGAGTTTCCATTCTGTGTTAAAAATGGCTTCCAAGTTCAGAACAACATCCTGTCTCACCACCAGAACATTTCTGGTGCCTTCAGCATGAATGTGGGACTACAAACAACTCTTTCAAGCAGCTGAGTTCAGAAAGGATGTCCTGAGAGTAGGAAAGGTGTGTAACCTCTGAAGCTCAATTAATTAACATTCCTTATTATTATTTTTTTTTTTGCAGTTGGCATCACAGCTCAGGAGGGTAAGTGTATTTCACCATCATCCTTAATTATTTATGATGCTAAAAACCCCAAATATTCCTCAAAAGTGAGCACTAAGAGTCAAATAGAAAGATTTGCATTTTCTAAATATTGCATGATAGGAAAAATGTGCTGCTCATTAATTTATAGTGATCTTACTGATTGGAAAAATTGGTCGTTAATTAATTGGGCATTTCCAGCAGCACCAAGCAGTCAGGCAATGGTGAGATGATTTTTTAACACTCCTTATTTTCCCTTTTGCAGATCAAGAGCTGGAGGGTAAGTGGATTTTAGTATTAAAATTTCTTTAGTGTTCTTTAGCATTTAGCGGGGTGTAAAGGCTGTAGTTGACTAAAAAATGGGTAGAAATATTTGAGTTTTGCCCTTGGTTTCCTTTCTCATTGGTGTGCCTTCCCAAGGGGAGTTCCTGGTGGAGATTTCGGGCACCACGGTGACAATCACGTGTCCCTTGGAGGATGAGAACATCCGATGGAAGCTGTCAGGGACAGAACAGGCCACCAAGGAGAGGAAGTTGATTATAAAGGACCACGACAGCACTCCTGCCAACCTGAGCTGCTCCTCGGGCACCAAGGAGCGCCAGCTGTACCTGAATGCCAGAGGTGAGCACTGCCCCTCACCCTGCCCCTTCCAGTGACAGATTTTGGGAACTGACTCTTGGTTTTCAGTGCTCCTTATGGGCTCTTTGCTCCCACATTATCACATTCCTTGGGATTCTTTCTTATTCCAAATGAGGCAGAGAGATGGGACTTCTGGTTGCTTAGAAAGGTGGTTTGCTTTTCTTATTTTCTACAGAAAATGTGAGTTTTTGTTACAGGTGTTGAGAGCACAAGACTTACGGTCACAAGATTTTTTTAAGGACTTATTAACCAATAAAATACTGCCAACAAGATATTTATGCTTTTAATCCAATACCAAGAAATTTTGTTTACAGTGTGACCTTTCTCAGCCAATCCTGTTGGGACACACAAACCTATTCTGTCACCTTTGCAACTATTTTATCCCTTCTATATATTAAACTTTATAACTAAGCTTTTTCCTACTTAACATGTCTCTGCTTTAAATTTTAAATTTACATTCTTATTTCTAGTACCTAAGTTTGGAAGCTTTTCCCAAGGCCTCAGTTCAAATCTTGTGTTCTTTTCCAGGCTTTGCTTTACATTTTTGCATTCTGAACCCCTGCACTGGCGTGGGTGAATGTGGTGCTGCCCAGGCTGTTCCTGCTCTGTGTGGGCAGTGACAGAGGCCTGGAGATGATTTTTGGGATCTCCCTTTTCCTCTCAGTTTGCTCTTTTCCCATAGCCCTGTGCCAGCCCAGGTGAGCCACACCTGGGGCTCTGAGCACTGCCCTGCCCTCCCCCTGCAGTGTGTGCCAACTGCGAGGAGCTGGACGCCCTGACAGCGGCAGGGATCA
This sequence comes from Muscicapa striata striata, assembly GCA_030060385.1. Taxonomy (NCBI): domain Eukaryota; kingdom Metazoa; phylum Chordata; class Aves; order Passeriformes; family Muscicapidae; genus Muscicapa; species Muscicapa striata. The sequence continues at coordinate 1,097,350 of JAREIS010000122.1, forward strand.
TCTCTGCAGACCTGCTCATCACCCTGGGCGTGCTCATCCTGGTCTATTACTTCAGCAAAGGCTGGAAGGGACGAGCCAGCGCTGCTGGGGAGCGGCGGCCACGAGGTGAGAGCCACTGCAGGTGTCCTGTGAGATCCCCTGAGCACCCAGGGAAACCCTGACCCCACAGCCTGGCAGGGCATCCTCTACTCCCCAACCCAGGGAAACCCTGACCCCTGGCAGGGCCCCCCTGCTCCCCAGCCCAGTGGACCCCACTGCCTGACAGAGCATCCTCTGCTCCCCAACCCAGGGAAACCCTGACCCCACAGCCTGGCAGGGCATCCTCTGCTCCCCAACCCAGGGAAACCCTGACCCCACAGCCTGGCAGAGCCCCCTCTGCTCCCCAACCCAGGGAAACCCTGACCCCACAGCCTGAGAGAGCACCCTCTGCTCCCCAGCCCAGTGAAACCCTGACCCCACAGCCTGACAGGGCATCCTCTGCTCCCCAACCCAGGGAAACCCTGACCCCACAGCCTGGCAGAGCCCCCTCTGCTCCCCAGCCCAGTGAAACCCTGACCCCACTGCCTGACAGAGCATCCTCTGCTCCCCAACCCAGGGAAACCCTGACCCCACTGCCTGACAGAGCATCCTCTGCTCCCCAACCCAGGGAAACCCTGACCCCACAGCCTGACAGGGCATCCTCTGCTCCCCACTACTCCCAACCACTGCTCCTGCTTCTCTCTGCTCCCCACCACTCCCAACCACTGCTCCTGCTTCCCTCCTGTGCCCTCCAGGCTGCCTTTGTGCAGGGATGGGAGAGGCTGCAGTGCCAAAGCTTCCTGCACATACGATCCCAGTTCCCAGGCTGCTGCTGCAGCTCCTGGCAGAGCTCAGCATAAACCCATGGGAGTTGCTCCATGGTGTGCGTGGCTCTGGGATCAGCCTGCAGGTCCCCCATGGCAGCAATCCCCAGGGATTCACCCTGCCTGTGCCTCTGTTCCAGGTCAGAAGACGCAGCGTCCTCCCCCCGTGCCAAACCCGGACTATGAGGTGAGGACTGAGCCTTCCATCCCTGCAGGCTGGGGAGGGACAGGGCTGGGGCTGGGGCTCACAGCCAGCTCATTCATACTCAGAGGGGCTCCAGGTTTTCCTGGCAGTGGAGGAAAAGGGTGGTGAGGGTGCAGCCCCTGTTCCTGGGGGTTTGTCCTGGAGCAGAACAGCTCCCTGTGCTCTGCCCCTGCTCTGTTGTGCTTCTCCCCATGGATTGTGTGGGCTCAGGGGAGCCTGTGAGGGCTCAGGTGAGGAATCCTGAGCTGAGCTCTCTGCTGTTCCCGCAGCCCATCCGCAAAGGCCAGCGGGAGGTGTATGCAGGCCTGCAGCCCAGGGCCTTCTGAAATTCCCAGGGATGACAGGCTGGAAGCAGCAGCAGCACCGGGGCTGAACGCCTCTGCCCAGCTTGTTCCCAGCTCTGCTGAGGCTCTGGCATTTTGGGATAAGCCACAGGACGGGGATGCACCATCCCACCCTGGGGTGTGCTTGGGTTTGCCATCAGGGAACAGAAATGGGCACATTGGCAAGAGATTTCCTTCTCATTAAAGGACTGCAGCCTCACTGGTGGTTCTCGGTCTCCTTTCCCTCTCACACTTCTCTCTGCTCCTGTTGCTTTTCCCTCCAGTTTAATCTCTGCCCTGAGTGCCCCCACCTGCTCCTGGTGGTTCCCTGGGCTGGGAGCAGATCCTTCCCAGGGGGATTTGCCTCTGACCCCGTCCTGCTCCCACCTTCACAGCCTGACCTTCCTCTGCAGGCAGCAAAACCCCCCCAGATGGCCCAGCAGCAGTGGCAGAGGTGAAGGAGGGCTGTGTGGGCTGTTTTGGTGCCTGTGTCAGGTCCCCCCCCGTTCCTGCCCTGAGCAGAGGAAGCAGCAGCAGAGCAGGGCTGGGGTGGCTCAGCTGCAGCAGGGCAGGGAGCACCCAGCAGCTCCAGGATGTGGTTTAGAGGCACAGCTGGGCTCATTTCCCACAACAGCCCCTACAGAGATGCTGAGATACACACAGCACCAGCCCCCAGCAGCTCCAAAACCACTCAGGGCCGTGCTCTCACCTCCTGTGAGTCAGTGCTGCTGCAGGGACTGCTCAGCTCCCCAGTGGGCAGAAGCTTGGAGTGCTCTGGGTGTACAGGGCCTGAATTTTGCTTCAAAAAAACCCACCCTAAATTCTGCTACACCCCAGTGCTTCTACCACCAGTTTTGGGGTACATCAATGTTCAAGTTTGCCCCAGCCAGTGCCACCCCACATCTTCCCTGTCTCAGCAGGATCAGCACAGAGTGGCAACAGCTCTGCCTCTGTGCTTCCCTGCACCAGGGGAATATTTCTTTGTCCTTCCCCTTGGAATTCTGGTGTCTGTGTCCTAGTTTTGGGGACTCAGACCACATGAGCTGCTTGGGGCTGGGGAGTGGAGACCTGGCCTTGCCAGAGACCAAATCCCACCCCACGTGTGCCTTCCCCAGACCAGGACAAAACAGGTGGAGCAGGCAGGCTGTGGGACAGGCTCATTTTAATGGCAGGAATACAGAAGTGCAAGAGGAACGAGCACAGGGCTACAAGCAGCCCACACTGGGGGGAACTCCAGGATAAACCAGCAGGCTGATGAAGGCAGTGTCAGAGTCTCAGTCTTCCCACTCACTTGCGGGCACGGGTGGGGGCCAGCCGGCTGTACTGCCCATCCTCCCGCTCCCCCAGGGGCTGGGAGGGGCAAAAAAAGGAGAGATGAGCCAAAAGTGCCCCTGCCCAGCCCTGGGAGGGAGAGCTGGATCAGCCTTTGGCAAGGCTTTCTTCACACTGGGGTGCTGAAGGTGCCCAAACACACCCAGGGATGGTGAAAGTGTCCCCACGCACACAGGGATGGTGAAGGTGCCCAAAAACACACACAGGGGTGCTGAAGGTGTCCCCACACACACAGGGATGGTGAAGGTGTCCCCACCACACACAGGGGTGCCCCCAAACTCACCTGGTAGAGCTCATTGGCAATCAGGTTCTGCCTGTCAGAAGCTGAAGGAATAAAGGAATTCAAGCATCAGGGGAGCCATGAGCAACGTGGGGAACGTTTACAAACAAGCCCAAGAGCTGCCTGCAGCCCCTGCGTGCCACACACAGCCCCCAGAGGTGGCAGGCACGGCTCTCAGGGTTCCCCCATCCCTCACCTCGTGATGTGTGGCTCCTGTGGTGGCCAGTGACGCAGTACACGGCCACTGCCAGGAACAGCGTGGCCAGCATGTCCGCGATGACGATGCCAGAGATGGTGGGAGCGTCCACCTCGATGCAGTTCTGGCACACTGCAAGCCCAAAAACACGGGCACTGAGGGCAGGGGCTCATCCAGAGTGCTCAGCCAGCTCTGCCAGCCCAACAGACAGCAGCTGGCTTTGCTGTGTGACCCACAAGCTGCCACGTGCCCCCCACACCCAGCACAGGGCTGGAGCAGCTCATTGCTGGGAAGGATGATTCAGGAAAACCTTATAAATGTGATTGCCTAGCAAAAGATTTTGAGAATATGGAAATCACAATTTCAAGACCTGGCTTATAGAAATCTCTCTGTCATGACCGTCCTGACCATCGTACAGTCTCCTACAGCTCATGGCACTAAATAAGGCTGCAGAGCTGTCACAGTGACACCACACAGAAAGGAACCTGCAGCCAACCAGTGGAGACCCTCCCAGAAGAGGGGAAATTCCCCCAAGACTTGGCTTGGGTGAAAACTCCAAGCAGTTGTGGCTGTGGAAGAGCAGGTGAGTGACACTCACTGCGATAGTGCACCTGGAGGCTCTTCCTGTGGCTTCCAGTCTCACACACGTAGAGGCCTCTGGGGTCATCATAAACTGAGCTCAGGTCGAGCTGTGCCTCGTGTCCAACAGGGCTCCCATCCTTCAACCACGTGATGTTCTGGTTGCCTTGGCCTCGCACACATTCCAGGAACACCTTCCCACTGAATTCCTTCACAAATACCTCTCCTAGGGAAGGAGAAGAGAGCAGAGGGCTTCACCTCTGAGTTATGGACAGCATAGAAGACAACCAGCTTCATATGGGCTCTCTACATTATTTATTCCTGGTTTAGCCTGGATATTGGGGAGAAATCATTCCCTGTGAGGGTGGTGAAGGCCTGGCACAGGGTGCCCAAAGCAGCTGCGGCTGCCCCATCCATGGAAGTGTCCAAGGCCAGGTTGGACAGGACTTGGAGCAACCTGGGACAGTAGAAGGTGTCCTTGGTGGAACAAGATGGGCTTTAAGGTCATCCAACCCAAACCATTCCATGATTCTACAAAATGCAGAGTCTGCATCCAGAGAGAGCAGAGCTCGGAGCTCCTTCATGGGGATGAAGCACCACATCAGGCTGTCCCAAAAACCAGGGGAAAACAACCTCCCCCATCCTTGTTGCCTTGATTCCTTTTTCCCCATCGACATTCCAAACTTTCCCTGGTGGAAAACCTCACCAAGCCTTGGGGCTCCTTCCCAGCACACCCACAGCGAGTGTCCACAGCTGACCCCACACCTCGGACTCACCTGGGGCCCCCCAGCTGGCCACGAACAGGCTGGCCAGCAGTGCCCAGGCTCCCAGCACCTGTCCCCTCGCCATGGCTCGGCTCTGCTGGCTCTGTCCCCGCTCTCTCACAGGACGTGGGGAGGGAGAGCTGCTCCCCCAGGCACCGCCCGCCCGGGGCTGCGGCGGGTACCGGATGCCGGGGGCTGATCCGCCTCCGCCGGCAGCCGGGGATGGCTGAGATGCGCTGTGAGGATGTGGGGGGCTGAGCTTCGGGTTCTCCAGCAGCCGGGGGCCCTCTGCAGCAAGGGCCTCCAGCAGCCAGGGACCCCCAGGAGTCAAGGACCCGATCCCTGCACAGCAACAGAACCCAGCGGCATCCACAGGACTCCCAGCATCCATAAAGCCCCTCCAGCATCCATAGAGCCCCTCCAACATCATCCACAGGTCCTCCAGCATCCACGGAGTACCCACAGCATCCATGGAGACCCCAGCCTCCATAGAGCCCCCAGCATTCATGGAGCACCCCCAGCAGCCACGAAACCTTGCAGAAGCCACTGAGCCCCCCACCATCTCCCTGTCCCCCTGCAGCCATGGACCCCTGACATCTACAGGTGCCCCCCAGCCATGAAACATGGCAGAGCTGGGGGATCCCCAGAATTTCCACGTCCCCCCCATAGCCAGGGACCTCGGCATCCACTGGTGTCCCCTGTTAGCCATAGACCTCCAGCAGCCACAGGTCACAGAACCCTGCAGCAGCCGCAGAGACCCTCGGCATCTCCGTCTCCCCAAAACCGGGGTCCCCGACCCCCAAGGCATCTCCGTATCCCCAAAACCCGGTCCCGTGCCCCCCCGTGCGCGGCTGTCCCCGCGCAGTCTCGAACCCGCGGCCCGCCCATCCCGCTCCGCGCCGAGGTCCCGTGTCCCTCGCGGCCGCCGTAGCGCGCGCAGCCATGGCGGCGCGGGAGGGCTCGCTGGTGGCGGCCGTGCTGGAGCACTCGGGCCGGCTGGACAAGGAGCACCTGGGAGCCCGCGTGGGGCGCCTCTCCCGCCGCGTCGAGGAGCTCAAGGCAAGGCACGGGGAACGGACGCGGGGCTGGCGCTGCAGTGGAGCCGGTCAGGACTGAGTGTCCAGCCTTGGGTTAGCTCGGGTGTCCAGCCCTGGTTTGGACCGGGTGTCCAGTCCTGGTTCAGCTCGGGTGTCCAGCTCGGATTTGGACCGGGTATTCAGCCCTGGGTTAGCTCGAGTGTTCAGCCTGGATCAGCTGGCTCAGGGTGTCCAGCCCTGGTTTGGACCGGGCGTGCAGCCCTGGGTTAGCTTGGGTGTCCAGTCCTGGTTTGTCTCGGAGTGCCCAGCCCTGTTCAGGGGGTGCCCCAGCCCTGCTCCATCCCGGGGTGCCCCAGCCCTGCCAGGCTCTGTCCCCCCATCCCAGCAGTCCTGTCCCTGTGTCCCCGAGGTGACGCTGTCCCGCTGCTCGCTGCCCTCAGGGAGAGGTGTGCACCATGATCAACAAGAAGTACGTGGATTTCCTGCCCAGCATGCGGGGTGCAGAGGAGCTGCTGACACAGGTGGAGGGGCTGGCCACCAACATCGACCAGCTCAAGGCTCACATCGAGAACGAGGTGATTTTGTGATTTTATGACTAAGATCCCTGAGTGATAATGTTGCCTTGGGTTTTAGCTTTAATGTTTTTCAGAATTTTTGCTGCTTAGTGTGTACCTCTGAAACCTCATATCAGGTGTTAGTAAGTTCTCTTCAGAGGGTGATTAGACAAAACAATCCCTTCCTGGGTAGAGAATCGAGGACAACTGGCATCCAAAGAACAAACAACAAGGGAAAGGGAGCAAGCCAGGGCCTGAGACTTCATAGTCTGGGGTTGTGGTTGGATAATTGACCTGAATGTGTAGATGAACCAAAACTTACAAAAGAGTAAAACTCGTGACCAGGTTGGATCTTGGATTTGATTTGGATGTTGCCCCAGCCAGGCTCTTGCACTGCCCAGAGTGTGTCCTTTCAATAAATCATCTCTAAAGAATGCCTTGAGGTGACACCAGGGTGTACATTAAGAGCTGTCATTAAGGAGTTGTCACTCTTGTGCGGGTGGAAAAGTGTGTCAGTGTCCTTCAGAGAGAAGGACCAGCCTTGGCTGTGGCAGGGGGTATGACAGGAATAAAAAGAATGGAGTTTTTTCCCTCCTCACCAAATTATTCTATGAACAGAAATAAATGATGAATGAAATGTAAAGTTTGAGGAAAATGTGTGTGCTAACAGCTGCTGTCAATCAACTGAAACATGTTGTTATTTTAGGTGCAGCGAGATCTAAATGTTGCTGGTGCTGAGTTCACAGAGCTGAAGCAGCAGCTGGAGAGGGACACACTGGTCCTGAGTGTCCTGAAAAAGCTGCAGGAGGTGAGGAGGGGTGCAGGAACGAAGGACTTCTGAGCAAATCAATGGATTATGCAGAAATCAATTTACTGTTTACCTTATACCCTACTTGTACATTTTAAAACTACTGTCCATGATACCATGTGTTTTTTGCCTGGTGGCTCTGTCTTGTCCACAAGCTCTGCATGCACCATGAAGGGAATATGATTGGTTACAGTCCGGTGCTTCACAGCTCTTCTTTATCCTGGCATTCTGTTTTTCAGCTGCTTCTCTCCCAGTTTAGCACAGTTTATGTTTCAGTAGCCTTTACAAATTCCAGAGTGTTTGATAAAACAGCTAAGAACTGATAGGCTGGTGCACCTGCTGTAAACTATGGCCTAAACTATTCAAATACATTGCTACAGAGGGAGAGCAAAACAACCCTGCTGCTCAGTGTGAGACATTCTTGTGGGATTCTGTTTAGATGAGTGTCTGTAGCTTCAAAATTTGGGTGCAGTGTTGGGGCAGAGCTGCAGTGACAGCTGTGTGTGTTTGGCCTTTGCAGTTTGATACAGCTCTCAAAGAGTTCCACTCTGCCCTGCTGGAGGAGCAGTACGTGACAGCAGCCCAGCAGCTGGAGAAGGTACCAGTGAGCCCCTGCTCAGTGCCCTGAGTGAGTTCCAGGGTTTCACTGGCAGCTTTCACTGTGTTTGCTCTGCCCTGCCAGGCACGGAGCAGCCTCAGGCTCCTGGAGTCCCGCAAGGGCTTTGAGCTGAAGATCCTGAAGGCCCTGGGCAAGGAGCTCATAGTGCAGACACAGAACATCATCTACCATCTCTGGCAGGAGTGGCAGAAGCTCATTGTGTGGAAGCTTCCCCCTTCCAAAGGTGCTCACAGGGGTTTTTTCACTCTTTCTGCCCCACTGAGGTGCCTGTTTCCATCTGCAAGGTGGGACGTGCAGTACAGCTGTTGGGCTGAGGGGGTTGGATGAGCTCTTGCTCTGGGGAGGGGGGGGTCTGTGCTCCTGCTGTGACCCTGTGACAGCCCTGGCTGTGTTTGGTGCAGGAAGCAGCAGCCTGGAGGCTGTGGTGCTCTCGGAGCTGCACTTGCACACGGTGCCAGCCCAGGAGGAGGACACTGCTGTGCCCCCCGTGCAGGCTGTGCTGCAGGCCTTGGCTGTCCTGGGAGAGCTGCACTACAAACTCAAAGATTTTGGTAAGACAGACCCCAGAACCAGCCCCAGCAGCTCAAGGGGATAGTTCAGGCTTGTTTTAACAGGGAGAGTGAGATTCACTTCACTCCAGCAGGACACTGGAAAACTTCTTCCTCTCCTGGCTTGTGTTTCCCACTGAGGTGAAGGCTGTAGCTTTTATTAATAGGGAAATATTTATCCTGTTATCTACCTGGAGTTATTTCTCCTTTTCCTGACAATTCAGTGCTCTTTTGATCTATGACTGTGTGGTTTCATAGCCTGATGCTTGAAGAGTTTTACCTCATTAGTAATTGCCTGTTAGAGCTGATCAAGGGATTGTTCCTTCCCCTTCTTGCAGTCTCTAAAGCCAGAACAGACAGGGCTGGAGCTCACTGGAGCAATCTGCTGTTGGAAAACCTCTGTTTTTTCCCTTTCCTCAGGCCACTTTTTGCTGCAGTATATCCTGAAGCCACTGATCTTGCACCCATCTCTGGAGCCAGTCTCAGAGGAGCAGCCAGATGTGTTCATCCTGAGGTTCAGGTCCCAGGAGCTTGCCTTGGATGAGGCCTCTCCTATGGAGGTGTTTGACAAGATCAAGCTGGTTTTTGAAGTTCTGCAAAAATATCTGCTAAGTAGGTAGTTCCTCTCTTTTGGAATCAGTTGTGATCAGTGCCTTGTCCATTTTAGGAGGGTTTTCTAGAGTATCTGATTGTTAATCAGCATTATGTGCAAGGAAAATGGAGGACAAGCTTTTGAACAGATGGAGGGTCTGGCCCAGGAAGCAGCTGTGTTAAAATCCCATTTTTCTCTGGAATGCAGATGTGCCTCTGGAGCAGCCTGGGGAAGGCAGAGTCACCCTGGCAGAGCTGCTGGGGGAGCTCATCTGGGAGGAGCTCTCAGACTGCCTCATCCACAACTGCCTGGTGAAATCCATCCCAACCAACAGCAGCAAACTGGAGCAGTACAAAGAGGTGGGTCCCAAAACTCCCCTCAGGTTTGAGCACAGAGCCCAGGCACTCCAGTGCTTAATGCCCTCCAGAACCTCATTCACCCTTTGCTTTTGGCTTTTATACCCAGTTTTACTTCATTGCCTGATTTTAGGAGACTCTGCTAACATAGAACACATCTGCTCTCCTCAGGTGATCAAATCCACAGAGGAATTTGAGAAAGCCCTGAAGAAGATGCAGTTTTTGAAGGAAGACACGACTGCCTTGCTGAAATACGCCTGCAATGTCAATTCCCACTTTGCCAACAAGAAGTGCCAGGATGTGATCATGGCAGCCAGGAACCTGATGACCTCAGAAATACACAACACTGTGAAGGTGACTGGGGGTGCCTCAGACAGTTTATCCATCTGGAAATCAATCCAAATATTTTTTAATAGTGCTGCAGTATTGTGTTTATCTTGAGTCTTAAATCTCTGCCATTCAGTGCTTTTCAATCTTGCAGATTCTCCTTTCAGAGCTCCAAATTCTGTTACCCTCTCTTGTTTTCCCTTAGATCACACCTGATTCCAGAGTCACCCTCCCAGAGCTCCCTGATCCTGGCTCAGGAGACCACCTGAAAGTGCAGAGAGCCTCGGAGCTGCCCAGTGGGGGGGTGAATTTGGGGAGTGAGAGCAGGCTGAGCCCGCTCACCCTGTCCCTGCCCACCTGCCGCATCAGCTCCTCGGTGCAGCAGCTCCTGGAGCTGGCTTACCACACCCTGCTGGAGGCCACAGCCAGCACAGACCTCTGGTAGGAACTCTTTGGCATTCATTAGTTAGCATTGTTTATCAAATCGATATTTATTTATTTAGTAATTGTGTATTAGCAGCACCAAGCATCTGGTAATGGACTTAAAGAACTTTAAAGGATAGAAAATACTCAAAGCTAGACTCAGTCATTACTCTTGTTTTGGCTGGAGATGTAGCCCTGGGTTTGGGCAGGAGACTGACACTGCTGCAGGCTCTTCCTTCAGGTTCAGCAGCCCTTGGAGTTCAGGTGTTTAGAAAAATCAAACCCAGCTCTTTTTCCAAAACCAAGTGCTGGCCTCACTGTGAGCACAGTTCTTGCTCTTTGTGCTGGTGAAAGCAAAGAACTGCAGCCCTGCAGCTGGCAAGGCTCTAGGAGAAAAACAAACAGGATCCACATAAACTTCACTTTAGCAGGCAGAGCCCACAGCCCTGGAGCAGGAGAGTTGCTCAGGTAAAAGCTGCCCTCAAGGGGCAGGAGGGGGCTGAGAGTTCCTGCACACCTGGAGGGGCAGGGACAGTGTCCCCTTTGTTCTGGGCTTTCAGTATCTCCCTTCCACACTGAACCTCAAGGCACCACAGCCTTTGTGAGTTTTCCAGAGTGTTGATAGTGCTGTCCTTGATCCTGACAATCCCCTCTTTGTGTCAGTGCTTCATTGCTCATAAAACCTTGTTGTGGGCAGGTTGAGGGCAGCAGTGAGCAGGACATTAATGCCAGGCTGACAGGAGGCCTCTTTCTCTTGTAGCTCTTTGCAGCTCTTCAACTGTGTCAGGGACATCTTCCAGCTCTTCTGTGAGGTGGTGCCCACATACCACAGGTGAGTGTGTCCATATTTCCTGTTCTGGGGGGGGAATACTGCTGGTGGAACAGTCCCACTTGTCTATTACAGCCAGGGGCTCCATCAGCAGAAATCTGCTGTTCACTCTGTTATTAAACCATACCTGTGCAAAGCAGCTGCTTGGGAGTTTCTGTGAGGTCAATCTTATGATCAAGGGTGTGGGTGAAGTTCTCACACAGCTGTGTTTGTTTCCAGCCATGTAACTTTGACCTCAGATCTGAGGCACCAATTTTTCATGATGTTTTTCCTGTGAAAAAGAGAGCAGCAGTGAGGATGGAAAGCTCACAGTCCTGTCAGAGAACTTCTCTCCCTTTTCCTCATTGTGACTTTGTTCTCACAATACATATTCCTGTTTGAAAGTCCATGGCTGGGAACAGTGTGGGATAACACAAATGCCCCAGTGCCATTTCAGACTCTTTTCCTGCCAGTTCCTGTGGGGATGGGAGAGGTTAAATGTTTTTACTCAGATATCAGCAGGCCTTGCCAGCACCATCTGCTGACAGACCCTGCATTTCTCTAGGACAGACACAACCATTTCTTTAACAGAACCAGCTCTAAATAAACCCATTTCTCCTTTCCCCTTCTTGCTGGGCCAGGGAGAACCTGCAGAAGCTGCCCCAGCTGGCTGCCATCCACCACAACAACTGCATGTACATCGCCCACCACCTGCTCACCCTGGGCCACCAGTTCCGCTACAGCAGCGCCAGCGTGCTGAGCAGCGTGCCTGTCACCTTCGTGGACCTGGTGCCTGCCTTCAGGAGGCTGGGTAATAACTCCCCACCTTCCCCTCCTGCAGTGTGCCTGTGCAGCAGTGGGAGTTCACCCTGGCACTTGCTGCTGAAGGTTTCCTGGAGCTGTGGCTGCTCGTGGTGGATTGGTGTTTTTGGACAAGTGGCAAAAGCATTTTCTGATTTAGGAGGTTTTGGCTCTTTGAAACCTTTTTAGTCCCAAGAACAGTTCAGTATTCAGCAAGATGTAGCTCTGTGTGTTGGGATCTGCTGCTCAGTCCTTTGATATTTTCATTAGTTATTCTACAGAAATAAATTCAGAGATAAGTTGGTAATTCATTCTGCTACTCTTTTTCCAGCAGTGTTGTAGCAATGCAAGCTGCACAAAACCTCACTGCTTAAACTGGCCCTGGGAGACTGTTTGGAGACTGGAAATTTGATTAAAAATAAAACATTATAGCAAGTTCAGTCTTCAGCACTTACAGTCATAAACAGGCAGAGCAAATTTAGTAATTGCTTAATTGTTTCTCTCTGTTTGTTTTGCTCCAAAAGGGGTGGAGTGTTTTCTGGCCCAGATGCGAGTGCAGAAGGGAGAAATCCTGGAGAGGCTCTCGAGTGCCAGGAATTTTTCCAACATGGATGATGAGGAGAATTACCGTGCAGCAAATAAAGCCATAAAGCAGGTAAGGAAGGGAGAAAGAACATCCCAGTGCCTGCAGCCATCCTGGGGAGGTGCAGTGTGGAACTGCCAGAAACCTGTTTTCTGATGTGATGGTTTGGGGTTTTTGTCCTGGGCTGTGTCTTTAGCAGGATTGCTCTGGTGTTCCTCCCCATTTGTACTCAGCTGATGCCCTGGTGCCTTTGCCAGGTGTGGCTGGTGTCACACTCAGCTGTTCCCTTGCAGGTGCTGCACCAGCTGAGGAGGCTGGGCATGGTGTGGCAGGATGTGCTCCCTGTGAATGTGTACTGCAAGGCCATGGGGACCTTACTGAGCACAGCCCTGGCAGAGATTGTCACCAGGATTGTGGCCCTGGAGGTAACAGCCATGGGGGGTGCTGGGGACAGCATGTCACCTCCACAAACTCTCCCCAGAATCACATTTCACACAGGATGTGTGAATCACATTTCATTCACACAGAAATCACAATCATGCATCCACAGAAAATGTTCACAATCCAAATTTTTCATTTCACTTGCCACTCCAAAAACAAACCTCACCTGTGCTCTGTTTGTGTTCTCCCCATGCCAGGATATCTCTGCAGAGGATGCAGACAGGCTGTACTCCCTCTGCAGGACCATGGTGGAGGAGGGACCCCAAGTTTTCACCCCTCTGCTTGAAGAAGACAAAAATAAGAAGTACCAAGAGGAAGTTCCAGTCTATGTGCAGAGCTGGATGACATTCAAGGAGCTGATGATCATCCTGCAGGCCAACCTCCAAGAAGTCGTGGATCAGTAGGTGTTTTCCTTTCCAGCTGCTTCTCCAGACCTGTGCCAGGGAGCTGGAGTTGGCAGGAGCTGCTAACAGGGGTCAGGATCAGCTCCTGGAGCTCAGGGGAGAATCAGGAGCTGCTGACAGGGGTCAGGATCAGCTCCTGGAGCTCAGAGGAGAATCAGGAACTGCTGACAAGGGTCAGGATCAGCTCCTGGAGCTCAGGGGAGAATCAGGAGCTGCTAACAGGGGTCAGGATCAGCTCCTGGAGCTCAGGGGAGAATCAGGAACTGCTGACAAGGGTCAGGATCAGCTCCTGGAGCTCAGAGGAGAATCAGGAACTGCTGACAAGGGTCAGGATCAGCTCCTGGCACAGGCCCTTGGAGGCTTGTTTGAGGTGCCATTTCTGGGCAGGTTGGTGACATAAAGCTCTCCCTGTCTCCCCCCAGGTGGGCAGATGGCAAAGGGCCTCTGGCAAAGGAGTTTTCAGCAGCTGAGGTGAAGAGTCTGATCCGAGCCCTGTTCCGGAACACAGAGAGGAGAGCAGCAGCACTGGCCAAGATCAAGTGACTCCACATCTGCATTTTGTGGCACAGTACGAGTAAACTGACACGTGCAAATATTTTTTTCTATCCCACCTTTCTTGTTTGTACTGGTCTGAAAACTTTGGGGTTGGGTAAGTGTTGCAGTTACGTTGAGATGGACTGGACTGGCATCAGCACCAGTCCTTTATTAGAAACTTCTCCTGCCTTCTTGCAGTGTATTTCTCTCTGCCAGCTCTGACTTATTTTCTTACAGGCAGCTCTACACAGCTCTGACTCCTTCTCTCCTCTCTGCAAGTTTCCTTCTGCATAACTGGCTAAACCCCAGGCTGTCCCTTACCTGAGTGCCTAACCCTGTCTGTCCCTTGCAGGGCCACATGTCCCTTCCTCCTCACAGCACAGCCAGCACACTCCATCCCAAACTGCAGCAGGCTCTCAGTCTAGTTTGAGCTCAAACTGTAACCAGTGGCCAGCTAACCCACTTTTATAACACCCAAACTCATTGGGCAGGCACAGATATTTCCACTCTCAGTGATCAGCACAGCTGTAATTTATTGGGAGAGGTTCCCTTCTGTACTGTCCTTTCAACCTGTCCTCCCACACATTCCCCTTTTTTTATTTCTAATACAGGTAAGTATAACACAGCTTCCTGGAGCTTGGCTGGGGGAAGGAGCATTTCCTGGCTCAATGTTTGTGTAACCTCATCTCAGGCTGGGCTCAGGGCTCTGCAGGAGCATTGTCAGTGCTCAGCTGGGACTTCTCTATGCACTTCTACATCAGGGGTCCTGCAGCCCCTCTGTGACCTCCTCTGTCCCTCAAACCACACGTGGGACCCACAGACTTGGAGAGCTTTGATATCCCTCCAGGAAGTGCCAAACTTTCCCACCTCAGCTTCCCCTGAGGAGCAGACCTCGAGGGGGAGATGCTTTAGAGAGGGGTGTGGGGAAGGGATCCTGTGCTGAATGTGATCAGGGCACAGGATTTCTCATAAGTTGGAAAATTCTCTTATTCCTCATGGAAAAATATCTTCTCAGTGTCTGTAGAAGCCAATTCAGCTCCTTCCTTTATGTTGTGTAACTCTGGTGTCTTTCTGGTGTTGTATTTTCTGTCCTTCAGGAATGATGAGAGAAATGTAAACCAAAATAAAAAGGGAATGAAAGGTGCACTCAGCTTTAAGTCACAAAATGCTGTGTTTGACACTTGGATTATTGTACCTTCCTTTGAATTGAGAAACTCAGAGCATTCACTGAGCTTAGCCCAGGGACTAAGGTGCTGCACAGGTGGAGCAAAGTCCTTCCTGCCCTGTAGTGCTTAGAAGGGTTACAGTCAGACTTTAATGTTTTAATCTGTTGTCTCCTGATGTCTTCTTGTCACTGGCACTTTTGTCCCACTCCTGTTCCCATTTCCAGGCATTTGTGCAGGGGCTGAGGTTTTCATGTCAGCCTTGCAGAACCCTTCTGTTTTTATTTTCCCCCTCTGAGTGTTCCCAGAACACTGACATCTCATGGGATCCCCTGCCCCTTCAAACACAGTGATCCAAAAATGTCTGTTTTGAAAAACACTTCTCCCCTGGTGATTGTTCACAGAATTGTAATTTACTATTTTCTTTAATAAACTATTTATACTGAACACGTTTGGGAGTCTGTTTGTGTTACAGTGAGACAGGAGGAGCCAGTCCTGGGCTGTTCTTCACTCGTGGGAAGGGCAGAGCATTGCTGTGTGGAGTCTGTCCTTGCCTGGTTTCTAGTGCACCTAATGAAATTAATTTAAAAGGAAACAACAACAAAAAGCAATAGAGGAGATTGTCCTAAAGGTTTGTGCATGCAGGGAAGGAGTTCAGCAGGACAAATGCAGGGATTTGTCTGAGAGCAGATCAGGCTGGGCACAGAGCTGGGCTCACCTGGGTGACCTGGTGGATCCAGGGCAGCAGCTGAGCCACGTTGCTGTAGACCCCGGGGTGGTTGGGCTCAGCACAGCCCTGGCCCCAGCTCACAATTCCCACCAGGCGCCAGGTGGATCCATCCCAGCACACCAGGGGCCCCCCGCTGTCCCCCTGTGGGGACAGCACTGTCACACCTGCTCTGGCTGCTGGGGGCTCACCCAGTGCCACCCCTGCCAGGTGCCACCGCCCCAAACCCCATCCAGAGCTCAGGGCAGGCTGTGCTCAGCAGGGGTGTCCCCAGGGGACCCCCAGCCCTACCTGGCAGGCGTCCACCTGTCCCTGCAGGTGTCCTGCACACAGCATCCTGCCTGTCAGCTCGCCCTTGTACACACACGAGCTGTTGCACCTCCGGGTGCCAATCAGGGGCACCAGCGCCTCCTTCAGCGTCCCGGCCATCTGTGCTGGGGACAGGGACACGGAGGAGCCACGAGGGAAACCCCAGGGGACAGCAGGGGAGGTGGCACTGCCTTAAGGGGTGAGGTATGGCTGGGATGGGATGGAGGCAGGGTGGGTATCTGGGATGGGAGGGATGGACAGGGCTGGGGAAGGGCTCGGGGAGCTCACCTTGGCCAGGTGTGGTGTAGCCCCAGCCCGACACCCAGCACTGCGTGCCCTGCAGCAGGGCCTGCGGGGGGGGCGGCAGGCAGGCGGCTCGGATGGCACCTGGGGGACAGGGACAGCTCAGAGGGGACAACACCGGGACAAACAACAGGACAAACACCGGGACAGCTCCCGACCTGAGAAGTTGAGGGGCACTCGGAGCCTCATGAGGGCGATGTCGTAGTCCAGGCTGCTGTCGTTGTAGAGCGGGTGCGCGATGATTTCCTGGACCGGCACCGCGGCCTCGGGCCCCAGGGAGCTGCGGGCGACAATTCCCGCAAAAACCTGCCAGGCTGGGGCTGGAGGCTGCCTGGAACC
This sequence comes from Muscicapa striata striata, assembly GCA_030060385.1. Taxonomy (NCBI): domain Eukaryota; kingdom Metazoa; phylum Chordata; class Aves; order Passeriformes; family Muscicapidae; genus Muscicapa; species Muscicapa striata. The sequence continues at coordinate 1,113,547 of JAREIS010000122.1, forward strand.
GGGACGGGACTGAGAGAGTGCGGGGCAACCGGCAGCGAGGGGTGGGCTAGCGGGGGGACAGGGAGACGGGGATGGGGACAGGGAGATGGGGATGGGGACAGGGAGATGGGGATGGGGACAGGGAGACGGGCATGGGGACAGAGAGATGGGGATGGGGAGCCCCAGGGGTGGGCACAGGGATCCAGGATGGGCACAGGGAGCCCCAGGGGTGGGCACAGGGAGCCCCAGGGGTGGGCACAGGGATCCAGGATGGGCACAGGGAGCCCCAGGGGTGGGCACAGGGATCCGGGGTACCTGTACACGCAGTGAGCTGCCGTGAGGATCCACTCGGGGGCCAGCACGGAGCCCCCACAGCGGTGCTGGGAGCCCTGGCACACACTGACCTGCCAGGGCCAGCGCCCGGGGGACACGTCTGTGCCCCCCACCACCCTGCCAGCCCCCGCCTGCAGCCCACACTCTGCAAGGAACAGGGGGAGAGGCTCCAGCCCTTCCTGCTGGAGGGTGGGGGCAGCAGGGGAAATGGGGGAGAGAAGCTGCTGCATCCAGCAGAGATGCTGGGGACTCGGGAGAGGAGGGGATCCCTCACCTGAGCACTGCAGAGCCACGATTCGGCCGGACTGGCAGCTGCTCCTGTGCAGAGCAAGGCTCTGGTCGGGATAAACATCATCCAAAATCCCTGGGGAGCTCCGGGGTGGCTGCAGCAGCTCCCAAAGGGGGGTTTGCTGCACAGCCCCCGCACACCCCGGGGCTCAGCCTCACAAAAGGCTCCAGCAAACCCTGCTGGCCACAGAGCTGCCCTTACCTGACCTGCCACATGTCCTCCAGGCTGCCTCCCTGCCGGGGCCTCACCTGCAGGAACTGCTGCCCAGCGCTCACCTGCACATCCCGCAGCGCCACTCCCTCCTGCCGGGTCAGGCTGCGGGAGCAACGGGGAACGGCCCGGGAGGGGTCAGGGGGTGACCCTGCCATACTATATATTATATTAAATATTATATTATATTAAATATTATATAATATTATATAATATTATATAATATTAAATATATTATATTATATTAAATATATTATATTATATTATATTATATTATATTATATTATATTATATTATATTATATTATATTATATTATATTATATTATATTCTCTGCATACAGCGACAGTGCCGTGCCCACCTGAGGTAGCCGAGCTGCTGGCAGAGCAGGGTGCCCAGGGAGGGTCCCCAGTGCCTGTGGCACACCAGCAGCCAGCCAGGATGTGCCTCCAGCCGTGCTTGCAGCAAGGAATTCGCTGGGTTGATCCTGAACGACACTAAAGCAGAAAACCTGTGAGCTCCCAACCTCTGTGCCAGGTCAGGAACAATCAGAGAGGAAAAAACCACCCTAAACCCCAGGAAAAAACCACCTGAGGAGTTAGAAACTAAATGAACCCAGTCAGAGGGGCACAGGCAAAGGAGTCATGAAAAAGTTGCTTTTCTGAGGATCCCTCAGTGCAATGAAGCTGCAGCGCTGAGGGGAAGCAGAGAAAAGCGAAACTGCAGAATGCAGCAGACAGTGATTTTTAAAGAGCCTCTTTTCCTCCCTTGCCAGGCCTGGCTCCCCTCTCCCACCGCTGTGACATCAATCAAAGGTGCAAACCTGTGCTGGGAGCCCCGGGGACCACGGGCTCTTCCTCCTCACCATCATCACACGCTGGGATCGAGTCCAAATCCTGCCCTGCCTGGGGCTCCTTCCTCTGCCTCACTTCAGGAGACAGACAAGGTGCTGAGGGGGGCTCACACAGCCCAAAGATGCCCAAAACTGGGCACAGTCCTGCCCCCTGCAAGAGGTGCACAGCTCTGCCCCACCCCAGCCAGGGCTCAGCACGGAGCCCCTATCCCCCACCCCACTGCTGGCACCCCAAAATCCCTCTCTGGGGGGCAGCAGGGCTGTCCTGGAGGGGACACTGACCGAGCAGCCACGTCCCAGCTGCCATCCCTGCCAGCAGCACAGCCACCCCCAGCAGCAGCAGCAGCCTCCTGACGGTGCAGACAGCCCCAAAATTCACCTCAGCAGGACCTGGGAGGGAGGCAGAGAGGCTCAGCGAGGTCTGTGTGTCTCTCACAGCTCTCCCAAACCCCTGCTGAAGCCCCTGCAGGTCCTGCACGGATCCCACCTGCTCCTTTCTCACAGGAGGAGCTGAGCCCAGCCTGGATTCTGGCAGAGCCCAGCACCCAGAGCCCACCCTGCTCCCAAAGGCACAGCGGCTCACCCACCGTGCCCTGGGCAGGGCTGTGTGCCCGCAGCTCCCCTCCCGGCCATCCTCGGCGTGCCTGGGGCTGCGGGGACAGGAGCAGAGCCCGGCAGGGCTCGGCAGAACCCGGCAGAACTCGGCAGAGCCCGGCAGAGCCCGGCAGAGCCCGGCAGAGCTCGGCAGAGCCCGGCAGAACTCGGCAGAGCCCGGCAGAACTCGGCAGAACCCGGCAGAACCCGGCAGAACCCGGCAGAGCCCGGCAGAGCCCGGCAGAGCCCGGCAGAACTCGGCAGAACTCGGCAGAGCCCGGCAGAACTCGGCAGAACTCGGCAGAACTCGGCAGAGCTCGGCAGAACCCGGCAGAGCCCGGCAGAGCCCGGCAGAGCCCGGCAGAACTCGGCAGAACTCGGCAGCAGACCCGGCAGAACCCGGCAGAACTCGGCAGAACCCGGCAGAACTCGGCAGAACCCGGCAGAACTCGACAGAGCCCGGCAGAGCCCGGCAGAACTCGGCAGAGCTCGGCAGAACCCGGCAGAACTCGGCAGAGCTCGGCAGAGCCCGGCAGAACTCGGCAGAGCCCGGCAGAGCTCGGCAGAGCTCGGCAGAGCCCGGCAGAGCTCGGCAGAACCCGGCAGAGCCCGGCAGAGCTCGGCAGAACTCGGCAGAGCCCGGCAGAGCCAGCAGAGCCCGGCAGAGCCCGGCAGAGCTCGGCAGAGCCCGGCAGAGCTCGGCAGAACTCGGCAGAGCCCGGCAGAGCCCGGCAGAACCCGGCAGAACCCGGCAGAGCCCGGCAGAGCCCGGCAGAGCCCGGCAGAGCCCGGCAGAGCCCGGCAGAGCCCGGCAGAGCCCGGCAGAGCTCGGCAGAGCCCGGCAGAGCTCGGCAGAGCCCGGCAGAGCTCGGCAGAGCCCGGCAGAGCCCGGCAGAACTCGGCAGAGCCCGGCAGAGCCCGGCAGAGCCCGGCAGAACTCGGCAGAACTCGGCAGAACCCGGCAGAACCCGGCAGAGCCCAGAGGAGCCCAGAAGAGCCCAGAAGAGCCCAGAAGAGCCCGGCAGAGCTCGACAGAGCCCGGCAGAGCTGCTCGGTGCCAGGGCTGCTGTTTGGGATCCCTGCTCAGCGTGGCAGCAGCAGCAGAGCCAGGTCAGGTTCCTGTGCATGCGCTGAAGGCGCTCCCTGTCCCCGAGCCCCCCTTCTCCTGCTGCTCCAGGTGTCCCTGTGCCCCTCCCTGGGGCTGCACCGAGCCAGGGCAGCAGCTGTGGGCTGTCCCAGCCCCCGGGGCCATCTCCCACCTGCTGCCCCCCTGTCCCCTCCCTTTCCTGCCACTTGAGAAGCCCCAGGAGCTGCTGAGGGGGCCCTGCCTGCAGTGCCCTCCGAGTTCTTTGGGGATCCAAACTTCCTAAAGAGGGAAAAAAATCAGAGAAAAACCTAGAGCTGCTTTTTACCCAAGCTGTGACAGGTGAAGGGCAGGTGAGGGCTGCTGGGGCCTCATTGCTCTGTGAATCCCCCCAGAAATCACCTCCCCAGGAGCTGGATTTCACCTGCCTGGGGCACACAAGGAGCAGCAGAGGTCAGGCAGCAGCTCTCAGCTGCTCCCGATTCTCCAGGTGATTTCTTGTTGCTGAAAATGGCATTTCCTCCCCCTGGCTGGGCTGTGTTGGGGCAGGAGATGATTTTCTTACCAGTGCAGAGCTCTGGTGGAACAGAAATCCCTCGGGCTGCTGCATCCCCTCACCCTCCTCTACCCCAGCCCCCAAAACAAGAGCAGCTGAGCAGACTGGAAGAGCTGTCCCATTGGAATAAAGGCTTTTTTCCCCTTAACTTCTCCATCCCTGACAGACACAGCTGGTGCCTCGATGCTCCAAGCACCGATGAATTTTTAACACTATTTAACAAAAGAAGCTCCCATGAATGTTTCATGACCTGCCCTGCAGGTTCAGGTGGGGTTTGTGCTCTCTCTGAGCAGCACCAGGTGTGCTGTGCCACAAACCCACCCCGGGCTGGGCAGCTGCTGGGAAACCGCCGAGTTTTGGGTTGGTTTGGATTTTTTTTCTCCAAGCTCCCCGCCTCATTTAGAGTTTAGAAAGCTGGAAATATCCGCGAAATCACACCTTGGCTCAGCGTCTGGCCCTGTCCTGTGCCTGTGCTGCACCCTGTGGCTCCGGAGCACCCCGGGCAGGACTGTAGATGGTGCTGGAGCACCAGCGGGAAGGGAGGGAGGCACAGAGCCCAGCCTGAGCATCCTCTGACAGCTCCTCTGGGCACCGAGGATTTCATCTTCCGATATCCAATTTCATTTATCAGCGAACCTACAGTTTGTTGGTAAAGGCAAATATCTTTTTCATTCATCAATCAGTGGAATCCATCCCATTGTTTCTTCTATCTTTCAGTGCTGGCGTTATCTACCAGCAGACCCACAGCTCGTTTGTAAAGACAAATGCGAGATTCCTCTCATGAGGAAGGGGCTTCACAGCCCAGGATTCTGGCAGGATTTCACCCCAGCAGTAAAACAGGTGCTGGTTTGGATTTTTTTTTTACTCCCTTCTCCTGGAGGGGGCACTGAACTCCTCGCAGGGGCAGCAGGATTTCCCTGTGTGCTTCCCTGGGGACGCATCCCTGGCCGGGCTCTGCCTCAGGAGGTATCAAACGGAGCTGCAATCACGGTCCTGCCAGAATTTATCCACCTGCCAAGATCTACGGCTCTCTGGGCGGTCTTTAGAAGCTGCTAAACACCCCATAAAATTCAAACTCCGCTGTCCCCGGGCAGTTAAGCTGCCAGCATTCCCTGGAAATCTGTCATTGCTCAGCTCAGCAAGGAAAGGTTTCCAGGATATTCCTGCCAGTCTTTGCTCTGGGATATTTGAGTGAGACATTTCTGAACCCCAGCCCCTCCTTTGGCACAGAAATTAAGGTTTCCCCAGCCAGCAGCAGCGTTTTCCTGTGCTCAGCTCCTGTTTGCATCCTCCTGTGTCCTGACTTTCCTCCCCTCCTCAACACAAAGTCCTGGCCAGTGCTGCTCACCAAAACCATCTGCCTGCGAGCTCCCTCACACAGCCTCGTTATGGATCCTAATTAAATAATTACACGTTTTCATTCTCTGCAATTACAGCCACTACTTATGGAAATAAACACTCTGCCTGCAATTACAAAGTTATGAAAAGCCATTAGAAAATACAGATTGGGTTAAAGAGAAAATCACTTCAGAGATTGCCCAGGCCCAAGCAGCTCTCCCTCATCCCCTTCACACCCAGAACTTCAGCACCAGGAACTCCCTTCCCACCTGGAATTCTCTGCATTCCTGCAGGCTAAAAGTGAAACATCTTTAATTCATCTTGACAGAGAAATAACTCCCCTCGTGCCAGCGTTTACCAGCAGCAATGCTGCAAGGCACGACGTTCAGGGGAGTAAAGGTCCAACCAGCCCTTTCCTTCAGTTTTCTGATTTATTTTCCCCACATCTCTTATTTATTCCCTCCCATAAATTCACACGGGGTTGTTCCTCAGTGCTTTAAAGCAGCGGCCTCGATATTTCCTTGTAGGATCACCTAAAGCAAAAAAAAAAGAGTAAAATTCCACTTTTTCTGTTTCATTTCAGCAGCAGCTTGGGAATCACAGCTTCCTGCAGCTCGGGAATGCTCAGGTTTGCAGAGCTGCCCGTGCTGACTGGAAAAGGGGAAAAAAAAAAAAAAAAAAGGAATTTCATTTCGAAAGTGCCTGAATGGGGGAACACGATCCTGAGCCGGTCCTGAGTCCTCAGGATTGTGTCACCCCCTGTGGCCCAGCAGAGTTTCCGTGCTGTGCTAAAAGGTGCTTGGCTTAAAAGGGTTGTCATCTGTGACTCAAAAACAGACACATATTTTAGGCGGTCCTGGAAACCCAAATATTCTCTTCTCTTCTCTTCTCTTCTCTTCTCTTCTCTTCTCTTCTCTTCTCTTCTCTTCTCTTCTCTTCTCTTCTCTTCTCTTCTCTTCTCTTCTCTTCTCTTCTCTTCTCTTCTCTTCTCTTCTCTTCTCTCCTTCTCTTTTTTTTTTTTTCAAATTTCTGAACCAGAGAGTTGCACAACTCTCAGCGTAGCCGTAAAGCTCAGAGATGCCACGCTAACACACATACAGTGATCTGGCTGAAGTTTCTAACTCATTAATTCGGTTTTTCCAGCAGTTTGACTCGGCAGTTTCGGGGCAGTGACTCAGCCCGATCCCTCCAGCCGGATCTGCCTCATTAAACTCCGATGAACCCGCGGGCAGCACAGAACGGGGATTTTTATTTTATTTTTTTTTTTTTTTTGGCTGCTTCAAACTCCCCAAGCACAACATCTTCGCCACATCAGCAATATCGCTCCTCACTCACTCGCTCAAGCTCTGAGAAACAATATATATATTTTTTTTATTTGCCAATTAATCACCCCGAGCACAGCACTGTGACAAAGTCCCTGTGTTTGAGCCCCAAGCTCGGATTTCTCAGCCCAGCATCACAAAGACGCTTCGCACCTGGAGGAAAACACCATTTTCCCCAACGCCGGGGAATTTTTTTTTTTTTAATTTTCTCATGTACGAGGTGATGAGTCAGTGTTTGCGAAGAAAAACACGGCTCTTGATCTGCGCTCCCAAACTGCGGGGAGCGGCTCCTTCCCGCGGGGATTTTGGGGAGGAGGAGGAATTTCGGGCATCCCTTTGGCAATCGCTGTGAGACCAGAGAGGCAGCGAACAAGGGTTTTGACTTTTGGCGTGTGCCCCGCAGCCTCTCCGTGCCCGGCGTGCAGACAGCAGCAGCTGCTGTTTCCCTCTGGGAAAAAAAATAAAATATTAGTAACAATAGTAATAATAATAATAGTAATAATAGTAGTAGTAGTAATAATAATAATAATAATAATAATAATAATAATAATAATAAACATTTCCATGAGGTCAAAAGGCGCAGCTCACACGGATTTCTGCACCAGCAGCGCTTTGCTGCTCCCCAGTTTTCCCTTTAAAAGTCAAATTTGATCCTTCCTGGACAAGGTGCAGAGGCTCTAGTGCTGATTTATCCCCTTCACCCTGCAAATAAAGTGGAATTCTGCCCCTTACTGCAGCAGGATGATGGTTTTAACCCACTGTGCCCTTTGACATCTCCTCAGGAGGGGATTTGGGTCCCAAAAAAAAAGCCCAGCTCCCCAAAGCACAGCCCTGAGCCTCCAAAGCTGCCTGCCAGGCTTTCCTCAGAGCCGGTTTATTGCTTCCTCATTTCAGAGGTGATGAGGTAATGAGTCATTAAAGACAAACAAGGAATAGGAGAAAGCGTTTGACTTAGCACTTCTTCCCAAAAAATCCTGCAACTGCAGAATTTTAAGCAGAGCGAGCCAGAGCAATTTTAATAATATTAAGCTTAAATTGACAGTGAAAAGGGTGAATACAAAAGAGTAACAAAAACCCAAATATATATAAACCATAAGGCTTTGTGAAAAGAATATGATTAAGCTTTCAGAGTTATACATTGGAAATTTAGGCAGTGCTGGGAGCGAGGGCTTTTTCTCCCCTCCCGTGTAAGGCACAGAACAAAGGCTGCAATAATTCATGCAAAGGGACTTGGTGGTTTCTGGTGCCACAGCTCAGGTGTGTTCCTGGGCACTTGTGGCATCAAATTGTCACCTCCTTGTGCCAGAGAAACCAAGAATTGCTGCCCAGCAGGGAGAGCAGAGCCCAGCTCTGCGTGCCTTGGCTGCTCTCCCTCAGCCTCAGGTAATTTACAGTGAAATAAATGTGCAGTTTTACTGTACAGATAAATGAAGGTCCCTGTGTGCGTTTCCTGGGTTAATTTTATTGTGAAAATGGGAGCCAGGCTGGCACTCAGGGCTGGAATTCCCGAGCAGCAGCAGAGGGCTCCAGAGCAGAGGGGATGCTGAGGGGCAGGGCTGGAGCAGCAGCTCCCAAAAAATCCCTGGGGACGGATTTTTGTTCCTCTGCGGGCTCAGCTCTGCCCTGCACTCACTGGGCAGACGGGGCCGCATCCCCAGAGCATCACTGCCCCAAAAAGAGCCTTTGAGCCTCTGATTTAGGGCAAAGCCAGCACTTCCCGTGGGCAAGCCCAGCTCCTGCAGGCTGGACGTGTGAAATCACTGCATCGATCCCAGCAGGTCATTGCTGGTTCCTTGTGGCACTGCTGATCATTCCTGCAGTGGCTCTGTCACTCTGTCACTTCTCTCCAGGGGAGGTGTGCAGTGTTTGATCCGCTGTCACCTCGTGTTTGAAGGCTTAACAGCTTTGCAGTTATTTTGGTTTTTGTTTGTGTTTAAAGGGTGGTGGAGGGACCAAAAGAGCAGAGTGAGGGAGGTGCTCCTGTCCCCTCCTCCTTGAAAGTGTCACCTGTGCCTTTCACCTCATGTGGGACACTTTGGGGTGACACTGCAGCACTCAGGGTGGCAAGAGACCAACTGAGATCTGGCAAATAAATGGTAAATAATTAAGGATATGACTCCCACAGTGCTGATTTTTCACTGTCACATAAACAACAGCAATAACAATAATAATAACAGGCCAATATTGCCAGATACCAGGGGGATTAAACATCAAATTAATACTTAGCAAGGTTAGGATTAAGCAGAAATAACAGCTTTATGATTAGAGTCTGAAACTGCTGCTGATAATGACTGATTATGCTCCTGCAGAGGAAGAATTACAAGTACTTAAGGACAAATAACCCTCCCGAAGTTGCTGGCAGCCTAAAGCTGAGAAGCAGAGCCATAAATTGTCTGTGTAATGGGGCTGGAGCTCTGGACAGAGCAGGGAGGTGAGGGAGGATGTGAGTGCTTTCCAAGATATAAAACACTTGCTTGTCTCCATGTCACTGCTACCAAAGCACTGGGGAGGAGTTCAACTGAGCAAGAAAGGATTGGAAAAAAAAAAAAAATAAAAGTCTTCTCAAGTCCTCTCTGCGTGGGATTTGGAGCCCTTGTGGCAGAGCCCTTGTTTATGTGCAGTGATTTTATCTGGAGCTTGGCAGCGTCTGTCTGCAGTTTCCAGCCCATTAGGTTGGTGTTTCTGGAGCTCCTCAGCTCCTCTGGGCTCCTCTCCATGGGCTGGGGTTGTTTTTTTCCCAGCCTGGACATGGCAGCAAGGCAGAGGCAGCAAATCTGTCCCGTTGGTAAAGCTGGAAATGGGGAGAGAGAATCCTGGGGAGAATCCCCACTCACTGCCAGGGGAGAGACACAGAGCAGCTCCTGACAGAGCCTTGCAGAGGGAAAAGCCCTGATCAGAGCTGGGGATGGGGAAGGGGCTCAGCTCTGGGGTGGGAGCAGTGCCAGGCCAGGAGGTTGAGAGGGGAACTTCTGTGACAGAGGCACCAACTCTCCTCTGCTTGCAGGATGTTCTATCGCACACAGAAATGTTCTATTAAACACAGGAATGTTCTATTCCACACAGAAATGTCCTATTCCACACTCAAATGTTCTATTAAACACAGGAATTTTCTATTCCACACTCAAATGTTCTATTACACACAGGAATGTTCTATTCCACACTCAAATGTTCTATTCCACATACAAATTCTCTATCCCTCACACAAATGTTCTATCACACACAAAAATGTTATCTTCCAGATGGAATGTTCTATTCCACACACAAATATTTTATTCCACACACAAATGTTTTATTCCATATACAAATGTTCAGTCCCACACACAAATGTTCTATCCCACACACAAGCCCACCTCTGAGAGCCCCCCTGGCACGTGCAGATCCCATCCCAGCCCCTCACTCCTCTCCCAGTAAAACAAACAAACCTTTGGGTCCCAACTGCACCATTGCTTTGTGCGAGTTTGGAATTCACGGTGCTGCTGATGCTCCAAACGTGACTTGGGCTGGTTGTTCTGTCCCAAAGGCACATTCCTGCAGCAGACAGGGCAGTGGGGACTGCTTCCATCAAATCCCCCCTGCTGGAGATATTCCAGAGCCATCTGCACTCAATCCTGTGCTCTGGGATGAGCAGGGAGGTGGCACCAGGTGGTTCCTTCCAGCCTGACCCTTCCTGGCATCCTTTCAGCTGGGATAATAGTATTTACTCAGCTTATAAACAGAATTTTCTGAGCCATTATCACAGGAGACTAAAGCCTTGTTGTACGTGGATCTGTGTGTTTGCAGGAGAACCTGAGGGGAAAGAAATCACGAAGATTTAACCAATTAAAAAAGAAATTTCATGGGATGATGGCAGTGGGACACATTTGGAAATAGATGAAACTCTTCAACACATTAAAGGGAAATCAGAGAAATCTGTGATGTGTGTGTGTCACATCCTCCCCATGTCCTCTGCCACTTCCCCACCACAGGGAGAATTTATTGTTGTCTGCTCTGGGCTGCAGTCAGTCTGAGCTAATCCTGGCTGGTTTGGGCTCTCCAATAAAAATAAATGTTTCAAATCAACCGTTAGCACCACTGGAGTGGACACAGAAGGCAGGAGATTCTCCATTTGAGGGAAGTGTCCTCTGAGAGCTCCAGCCCAGGCAGGGGGTTTGTTAAGAGCTGGTGATTAATTGCAGATTAATAAAGCCTGGGCAGCTCCTCATTGCCCCTCCACCTGCCTGCAGGCAAACACCAGGAGATGCTTCCTGTGCTGCACCAGGCTCTGGAAGGGAGATAAAACAGTGGGGAGCAGAAAGAAACCAACACAACCTTTGGGAGAAAGGAACGAGGTGTCTGTGGCAGAACTGGGATGTTTTGGGGTTCTGGTTTCAGGCTCCACAGGGCAAAGCCCTGGATTTTGGAAGCCACTGCTGCACCCAGGAGTGATGAATCTGCCCCTTGTGAGGGGGTGAAGAAGCATCTGGGAAGATTTTTTTCCCCTAACCAAACCTGAAACCCCAAAATGTCCCCATTCTGCCACAGGCACCTCGTTCTTTTCTCACAAAGTCTGTGTTGGTTTCTTTCTGCTCCCCACTGTTTTATCTCCATTCCAGAGCCTGCTGCACCCAGAAGTGATGCTCAATCTGCCCCTTGTGAGGGGATGAAGAAGCATCTGGGAATATTTTTTCCCCCTAACCAAACCTGATTCTCATTTTGTGAAATATTTGGTATTTTGCTGCACTCAGGAGTGATGCTGGTGGCTCTGGTGGGGTCACAGCCCCTGTGCTGAGGTGCTAAAGGGATTTGGGTCTGCAGCACCTGGGGGCAGAGCTGGATGGAACTGTGGCTCCAGGGCAATGATTGTGGTTTCTTTAAGCTCTGTGTCAGGCTGGTGAGGAGGAAAAGCTTTCTGTGTATGGTCACTCCCAGCTCTGGGATTTTCCAGCTCTCCTGCAGCACAGCTCATTTCTCTGATTTTCTCTCTGCTGATTTACTGCTCCCAGCACAGTCTGGGCACCGAGTTTGGCTCGTCTGGCTCCAGCTGCTGCTGCCCCTTGGAGAACTTTCCCCAGACCTGTCCCCATGCCCACCCTCCTGTGAGCCACTCCTGAGCCTTCCCTCTGCTCCCAGAGCTGCTTTTCCTGGACCTGCTCTGCCTGGGTCAGGATGGCAGAGGAGCTGAGATGGATGGGCTCTGCCTGCAGGACTGTTTGCTCCAAAATCATCCTGGACCTGACACAAACCCAGCCTGGGGCTCTGATTCACAGCCCACCTCTCCCACTTGGCTGATCAGATGAAAAGATAAGAAATAAAGTCTTCAATTAATCTTCCCCCCTCCTCCCCAGGGCTCGCCTGTGGTGCTGAACTGATCCACAGCAATCTGCCAGGAGCCAGCAGGGAGAGGGAAGCAAGCTGGGAGAAGAGGCAGCTCAGATGTTTTGTCTAAACATCAGCAAGAAGCCAAAGAGAAAAAAAAAATCCAGATTGTGACTAATCAGCTTTTTTTTAAAAAGTCGATTTTTTACTCACTGTAACATTAGTAGCTATTGGGAGTTATTTTATTTTTTCAACACCTCTGACATTCATCTGTGACCTCAAAATTAATGTTGGCCCTAAAGCTTGGCCAGCCCAAGCCCAGTGAGGGGCAAGGAAGATCAGTGGTACCTGAGAAAACACTGAGATGTGATGCCCAGAGAGGGGCAGAAAGTTTGGCCAAAAACCCAAAGATTCCTGCCAGTGTGTTTGTGAAAACAGTGCTGACCCCCAGCCTGGAATCACAGAATATCTCCTGTTCCTCTAGATGGCTTCCCAGCTCAGGGCACTGCTGGATGTGGCCAGGGACACAATCATGGGATTATTTTGGCAAATCAGTCAGGGACAGTCGGTTTGCTTGGCTCGTTGGCCGCCAAGGGCAATGAAAAAGGAGTTATAGGAAATATGGACTGGGCTGCTGTCAGCTGGGTAATGAGGTTACAGAATGGCTTCAGCAGGCTGGTCTCCCATGGGATGGAGCACTGCCAGTGCCATGGGGGTGAGGGAGTGGAATTAATCCGAGCCCACAGGGCTCCGGGTCTCCCTGTGCAGATTCGATTTCTTTGATCTTTGTCGAGAGCGAGGATCGATTTTACTAAAAATATTGCAGAGCAAAAGCATTTTTCTCATTTACTGCAGCTGCATCCAAGCAGGCTGTGTGAAAACAACTCCCTGATCCCTGGAAAATGCCCTGCTGGAACTTTTGGTGTTTGTACCACTTTGGGCTGGATTAGCCAGAAACCCATGAAAGTTTTCTTTCCTCACTCCTGGATTACCCTGGATAATCGGAATGTTTTCAAGCTGAGAAATAAAATGACCAAGATAAACATCCCTCCACAAGCCTGAGAGCTGAGCTCTGCATGGGGATGGCTGCTGTTTAATTACTTTGCAGATGTAAAGGGTCTTTTCTTTATTTAATGACCTTGGTGTGCCAAGCAAGAGGAAAGACAGTCCTTGTGCCTTGAGCTGGAAATAAAAAGAGCTCCCAGAAGAGCTCCCAGCAATCCCTCCCCTGCCAAGAGCCAGCATCCCCATGCAGCTGGGTGAAGAGTTCTCCCTCCTGCCTACACAGCCAGGTAAACGTGGGCTGGCAATTAAAGTCCGGATTTCAAACTCTAAACGAGTTTGCCTTTGATTGCCGTGCGTCAGTCGCAGAGCAAATCATGTTTATTCATGGCTCTGCCTCCCCACCCGCCCGGCTCAGGGGGAGCTGATGCTCCCTCCACATCCAGAGCAGCTCCCAGTTCCTGGGCAGCAGCCTGGGATTCCTTTGGGCAGCTCACACCAGCCAGGCTGGATGGATGGAGCAGCCTGGGCCAGTGGATGGAGTGGAATTGGATTTATTTAAGGTCCTTCCATCCCAAACCATCCTCAGACTCCACATTTCACTCACCACCTTCTTTGTGCCCCTCACCCCCAGGCTGTGGGGAGTGGGATGGATGGGAAAGGACTCAGCTTCTCCTGCTCTCCAGCCTCTCCCCTTTATCCTCCTCTGAGAGGGGAATGTTTCCAGAAGTGGCAGCAAGAGCTGCTTGCACAGCCCAGCTCAGCAGACCTGGACATTTGCTCTTGGTTATAAAAACGTGGTGGAACAGAAACCTGCACAATGGAACAACCCTGAGCTCTCTGACCCAGCCAATTTCCTTTCACAGGCTGCTGAAACAACTGCTCATGGAAATTGCTCAGGGCAGCCGTGGGAAATCAGACCCTGGATTGTTCATAGTTTTATCTTTCATTCATATTTATATATTTGGCTTCATTTCCTCAGCTGATTTTCCATGTATGTGTTTTTACCAAGCCTGGACACCCCAATTAAGTTGTTTTCCACACTAAATCTCCCAGGTGTGGGCAGAGCCTTGCCTTGCACTGATTTTTTTTTACTGCTCTTTGCACATGGGGATGCACATCTGGACACTAAAACAGCAGCTACCAAAGGTGAGGACACAGAGGATGGAACACTGAGATCCATGGGTTTCTCCAATATTCCTCTAGAGACTGGTGTAAAACAAAAAATAAAACCAGTTTGGGTGAAGGTCTGTGACAAGAGCTGAGCTGCCACAGACTGAGCTGTGCCTCTCTCCCTGCTTGGGGAATATTGGAAACAGAACGTTCTCAAGTGGCTGAAAAGCTTCTCCATCTCAAGAGCTCTCCCCAGGTGGAACAACATCCTGCAGGCTTGGCTAAGAGATTTCAGAAATACAAATCTTAATTGTCAGAACATTTCTGAGCCATGGAAGTCAGTAGTGGCTCCCACTGGCAGGTTTAATTCTGGTCTTGGTGCAGCCTCAGAATCTGCCCCTTGTGAGGGGATGAAGAAGCATCTGGGAAGATTATTTCCCCTAATCAAACCTGATTCTCATTTTGTGAAATATTTAGTATTTTGAGTGTAGGTTTGATGCAGTCCTTCACATCTGTTCATCACTCTCAAGCAATGCCCAGCAGAAAATCCAGATTCTGCTCCATTTACTTGCTGTTTTGAAGAGCCAGAGGAACAAAAGATGTATTTGGGTTTGGCTTTTTTTTTTTTTTTTTTTTTTTCCCTTGCAGCCTTGAATCCTAATCCTTACTCTCCCAAGATCCACAGAGCCCATAATTAGGAGATATCACCCTTTATCCTCAAAAGATGAGGAAGAGAGTTATCACTGAGCTGTCTGGCAACACCTGGAGAGATTTAGGGAAGTTTCATTGTGTTGTGACACAGAGAACCCTGGGCTGGGAGCATCATGAGAGCACAGCCCAAGGTGAAGCAGTGGACTGAGACCCCATCTGGGCAGTCCCAGAAAAGTCCTCTAAAAACCTCCCATGCCTTATTTTAATAACACAGAAAAAAGTTATAATTTCTGTCATTTGAATTTCAAATCCAACAGAAAGATCTACCTGATGCTTCTATTTTAAAATGCAATTCTTTCTTCTCTTTTCTTTTCAACTCCTTTGCAGAACCAAACATCATGTTTCATCTCCAAGCGCTGAGATTAAAAAAAGCCAAAACAATTAGTGGGGAGCTGATGAAGGTGACAGGGTCATAATTAGTGCTGTTCCTCTCCAGCATGTGTTTATCATGCTAACAGAACAAGTCACTCACAGTGCTGGAGTCATGAGCTGCAGGAGCACACATGCCTGGTGCAGCTCTCACACTGCTGGGGCTGCTCTGCAGGGGGAAAAAAGCACAAATTTCATGTTTTAAAGCGACTTAGAGAGGTAAATAAACAGGAGTGGTTTGGGTGCTGAGTTAAACTGACATTGCACAGCTTCAAAATTGCCTCTGCTTGGCGTTTTGGGGGTGATTCCTGCTAGGACAGGAGCAGTCCTGGCGATAATTCTGGGACATTCCAGAAGAAAATGGGTTTGTAGCACCCATGTGCACAGTGAGCACAGAGAGCAGGAGGTGCTGGAAGCAAATCCCTCAGGAGCCCCAAACTAAATTGGGGGAAATCTGTTTAATGAAAATACTTTTAAAGAACCCTTTGTAAATCCCTCCTTTCCACCCTCCCCGCTCAAACACCACTGCAGGGTTTTGCAGGGAAATGAATAATCTCCCTAAAACTATTTTGTCTCTGAATCCACAGCTGGAAATGAGCAGCAATTACCCGGGGAGGACACCCCTGTGAGAGTCCCTTGCTAATTAGGTCTTTAGTGATTAGTTCCCTTCCCATCCTGCCCTAAATCTCTGTATTTTTTTCCCCCTGGTGTTGGAAAGTCAACTGGAGAAAAAGAAACAATCTGCAGCTCTTTGCAAGCAAATGTCCAGGAGGAGCAGAGCAAGTGGGAAATGGGAATTGTGGAAGCTGTGGAATGAACTTTGCATGGAATGTAAAGTCTTGCTCTGAGATGGGTTTGAAAATGGGATAATTTTGAAGAGATAACGACATCCCTGCTTCCAGATCCACCAGCTGAGAAAGGAAGGAAAAGCTTCCCCTGCTCCAACAATTCAGCTGAACAGCATTTCCCATGGCTAAACCTGGTTTTCCTGGGCATTTTTGCCTTTGCTTGGCAAATATCTGCAGGAGAACGCTCTGAGCCACCAGCAATGGCTTCAAATGAGCCCGGCTCCATCTGCCCCGCTGCAATCCTAATTAACCCAGTGCCATTAACAGCCTTAACGAGCGCCTCTTCAGGCGGGGTGCTGAGGGAGAGGGGTTCATAAAAAGCTGCTTTAGAGCCCTGATCTGAGAGGAAAATACCAAATTGTAGAAACACTGAACAAGTTTGGGCTGCAGTAACATATCTAAACAAATCCAGGCTGTGGTCTGTATTGTGTACACCAGCCAAACTATATTTAGCTGTTACATTTCAGTTGTTTTTCTGCATATTTTGCTGTTTCCTCACACTCTCACACTCTGTTTTTCTGTCTATTTCTTAGCTTAGACCAATGCTTATAACAAGTGCATGGGATGAGCCATTTTTAGGTGTTTTTCTACAACTTGTTGAGACTCTTCAAGGCCACTGAAACATTAATTGTGCTAAATCAGAAGAGCTAAAAACCAAAATACCGAGATTAGAAGACTGAAGATAAAGGTGGGTGGTGAAGTTCTAAACAGCCACCAACCATTGCACCTGAATAACTTGTACAAAGTGTGTGAACAGCATAGAGACACCAATCAAAAAATGCATAATGGCACAAACAGTAGTCTTAAAATGCATAATTAAAGCTAAAAAACCCCAATAAATCAGCTTCTACACAATGATATTAATTTGCTGTCCAGAATTCCTGTTTCCCCCACCAAACTCAGCTCCTTGGCACCTCCACAGAGCCAGGACTCGCGTTGTTCATCCCTGTGGTGAATTCTTGCTGCAGTATTTTAATTCAAATATTTTAATGGGCAAATTTTAGTGCAGGAAAAGTGGGAATGGGGCATTTTGTGCATATCATGGCATCACTGAGGCAATTGCAGCTCCTCTCTCCCTGCCCAGCATTTGCCCAGGGTTTTTTGGAGCAGGAGCAGAGGATGCTCCAGGCTGTCCCTCGGTGCAGGAGCAGAGACCCGGGGCAGGGCACGGTGCTGGGGCATTGCAGAGGGGCTGGGAACAGGCAGGTCCTGCTGGGTTTGCTGGCCACACAGCCCTGCTTGCCAGAGCTCTTGTGCTCCTGGGTCAGCCACACTGGCAATGCTCTTTGGAAATCATGTTGGGATGGGGATCAATACTGGAATCGATGATGTCTGACAGCCAGGACGGGCTCAGGGCCACAGGACAGGACAGAAGAAAGCAGGGATTCATCAAGGGGAAGGTCAGGCAGCTGAGGAGGTGACAGGCAGGAAATTCCCTGCTAAAGGATCTCCTGCTTCCCAAATTCCAGCCCAGCACCAGACCAGAGCCGTGCCAAATCCCACAGCTTTGCCAGCAGCTCCTAAATACAGAGCTTCCCTGTCTGTTGGTTCAATAAACAGCAGCCTGTTATCATATTTATTTGCTGATTGAATCTGAATTACAAGGGAGCTGCGAGCTGCAGAATGGCTCTGTGGAATTAGCAGCTCAGTCCCGCTCTTTTTTAATAAGGATTCTGATTGCAGCAGTGATACATCCTGCAGGCTGCACAGGCAAGCCTGAAATGAATTCAAAATGAAAGGGAAAAACGAGAGTGGAGATAATCTCCAAGTGTCAATTTGCCTTTTAAACCCGATTTACCAACTCCTGGAACAGCCCTTTGCTGGAAATGGAGGAATTACTGAGCTGGAATGCCCTTGAGAGGATGTTTTATCCCCCTAAATAAGCTGGGTTTTAATGTTTAAATGGGAGTTTTGGCAAAACTTGGGGAAAAGGCGGGTCAGGGGCTGTCAGAGCCCCAAGTCAGCTGCTGTCCCCTGGGCAGGAGCTGCTCATCAGGAATTCAGCTCTGACCTTTGGTGCTTTTATTGGAGAGGCTCCTCTGGGAGGGCTGAGCACAGCAGGTGAGCTCTGGGCAAACACAGGTGAGGCTGCTCCTGAACTTTGCACAGATTCCCAGAGCAGAGTGCCAGGGATGAGCAGCCCAGCCCTGTAACCCCTTCAGGGATGCCCTGGCGAGGAGAAAACGCTGTAAATCCAACCCCAGCTCATCCTCCCTGGTTATTGGGAGGAGATTTCCACTGGAAAAGGTCCTTCAAACACAAACCCACAATCAGGAGCTTTTCTCTCCTCAAGGATGAAAAAGGTGGGGGGAAAAAAGGCACAGTTTGTGGAATTTGCTTTGAATTTCCCCCCCTCAGAGCACCCCCAGATCCTGAGCACAGACTTCTCCCAGGCTGCATTAGCACAAGAAAATGCCCCATGGATAAAAACCATCCCAGTTCCAAGGAGAGGAGCTAACAATAGAAAACAAAGTGCCAAGTTCGTGTGACAACTCAAAAGATGTAATTTCCATGACAGTTTCTCTCCCTAATTAGAAGCATAATTAAAAATTACACTTGAAAAAATAATAAAAAAAAGGCAGTTTGCACTTTTCCCCCAGAATAAAACCCTTTGAGGGTTCGGTCTAAAAGCAAGATTGAGTGAGCTGAACACTTGGAAATTCAATTCTCACCCCAATTTGGGTTGGAAAGCAGTGGATTGACATCAACTCTGTGTCAAGCCCTGCCCTTGTTTGCCTTTTTTGTCCTCTTCCCCCATTTATTGCCCAGAATTATCCAGGTCCATTGGTAATTTCCTCTCAGAGCACAGCCCTCATTAGACACTCAAAAACTCAATGGTGAGGGCACAGAAGTGCAGGAAGGAGGAAATTTCTGCTGCTCTTTGGCAATTTTGGAGCATCAGGACACTGAACCTGGCTGGGTTGGTGTCAGAGGCAAATACAGGGAGGTTATGGCCAGAAACACAGGCAGGGCATCTGAAATGGAACTGAAATCAAAAATCTGAGCTGTAGATAAACATCTAAAGTGGAGGAATTGGAATTTTCAAACCTAGCCTTCCTTCTGTCCATCCCCCATAAAATCATGAAGGTGAAACACCTCTGATGAGATGCTTTGGAATTGTTATCGATTTCTGCCTCGTGTGTGATGGTTTTACCAACAAGCATCTGAACCAAGGGTGGAAAACTCAGATTTCAGGCAAAAAAAGAGCCCATGAAGGTTCACCCTGTCACAGGAGCAGCCCCAATTCTGTGATGACAGGCAGAGCTTCAGAACACTCAGCTAATTACACGGTGTGGTAATTATTGGTATAAAACCGACGTTAAAGGCAGATGAAAAGTGCTGGTGTCATTTTTAAGGCACAGAGTTACAGGGCTCAGAAATGTCAAGTCAAAATTTCGGTTTGAAACACAATTCCAAGCCTTTTTTTACATGTGTGGTTTTGAATCTAATGACAAGCTGCACTCAGAGAAATCACATTTCCAGAGGAAAGCTCTCAGGTTTTATGGATCCTGGTCCTCCTTCACAAGGGCACTTCCAGTGGCACCAGAGCTCTGATTTAAGGGAGGTTTTGGGAATTATTTGATTTAAAGGGGGAAACCATCTTGCTGTGTGGAGTTATCAGCTCTGCTTGGGGCTGCCTGGGCCAGTGGAAGATTTTCCTGCCCATGGGAAATTGGAATGAGATGATTTTTAAGGTCGAACAAAATCATCCTGAATTCCACTTTTTTTATGAAATCCTGCTTCCCCCACCTCCTGTTCAGCCACACAGGTGGGTCAGGGCTGGCTCTGCCTTCAGCAGGCTGACAGCAGCGCAGAAAGAACTCTGGATATTAATGTAAATTACACTTAATTAGCAAAAGGCAGCCAACTTTCGCTATAGGCAAAGAGACACAGGATGGGATGGAAGGCGAGCCATAAACTCCGAGGGCTCCCACCACACACACCAGGGCCATCTGCTGAGAGCCAGCCCTGCTCTAAAGGCTCTGATGCCTTGATTATGCAAATCAGGGCGATTATTCCATCCTCAAGACTGCGGCAAGATAATTACCCGACAATAAATCACCGCAACTCGAGCGGCTGCAAATGAATTTGAGGCTTTATCGCCATAATTGCGATTGGATGGAGGTTATTAACGGAGCAGCAGAGAGGACATCAGGCCCCAGAGATCCCTCCCTGCTGCTTGGCACTGGAACTGGGATGGTTTGGGAGGCTGCAGAGGGGGGGCATTTTGGGAATATGGCTCAGCTTCTCTATAAATACAATTTTCACCTGCCCACTAGGCTGGGTCTGACTCTCACAAGGACTGAAACTCAGCATGTAACAGAGTTTTAGCAAGTCCTGAGCCTCATTTTGTTCAAATTATCAGCATTTGAGAGGAAATATTCAGTCTGTCACCTTAACCTGGCTTGGTGGTGAGTCCTACCTGGCTGGAGTCCTCCAAGTTCCTGAGCATGAGAAAATAGACTCAGACAAAACCTTAAAATTAAGCAAAGCACAGCTCCTGCAAAGAGCTCTACAGAACAGAAGGGAAACCCCCAAGGCATGTTTTATAATAAAACTTAAGGACTGTCATTTTTGGCTGCTTCAGGCTGTGTTTTCTTTGGAAAAAGCCACATTCCTTTGGAGAAGCAGCCTGGCCTGGAATTTTTCCAGCTGTGCTGCAGCAGGAGCTGCTCATTCCCTGTGCCACCGGTGCCTGTGGTGCTAAAACAAACCAGACAATGTTTCCTCCGAGGTTAATTTAATTTATGTCCAAACAGAATCAATTATATGGATTTAGGACAGACATTTGCCGTGCGTTTAGGTGATAAAGGATGAGATCAATTACAAACACGTTTACAAAGGAGGGAAACGCCTGATGGTTTGGGAAATTTAGAGATATTGAGAGTATTTGACGTCTATATTAACTCAAAGCCCTAAATGGGCTGGGCTTGTTTACATTGCTGCAGTCTTATTACAGGGTGAATTTTACCAGCTGTCTTGCTGAGCAGTCATTTAGCCTTAAACTATAGTTAAAACTGTCATGGTTTTAAGCAAATTATATTGCGTAAAGTAATTATTTCCCGAACTGCAAAGAGGATCCAGGTAGCTCGTGAATCTCATTTCTGAAAAAGAGGCAGGAAAGAGCCCTCCATGTGAGAGTCATGGGCTGGGGAAGGGTTTTGTGGTGGAGAAAAGATCGAGTCTGCTGGATTTAGTGAGCTGAGCCTATCTGGGAACAGAGCAGGCAGGTTCCTGCTAAAGCAGCCTGTGCCTTAAACACCTTGACCATTGGTCCCAAAACACCCAGGCAGAGCTGCTTTCCCTCCCCAAGCACTCCTGCAGCAATAAACATTAATCCTGGTGATTAACAGGCAGCTCTAGGCTGGCTGTGGCTGAGAGAAAGAGCTAAAGAGGCGTTTTGGGGGAAATAAACGACAGCAATTGAGGGCTGGGCAGGGTAAAGAGGAATATCCTTCATGTTTGATGTGGCAGCAGCGTGGAGAGCTCTCAGAGAACCCCAAAAATGCCCTTTGCAACCCAAATTCAGGGTGTGAAACAGGCAAATTCTCTCACAGAACCCCAAAAATGCCTTTTGCAGCCCAAATTCATGGAGTGCATCAGGCAACTTCCCTCTCAGAACCCCAAAATTTCCCTTTGTAACCCACATTCATGGAGTGAAACAAGCAAATTTCCTCAGAGAACCCCCAAAATTCCCTTTGCATCCCAGATTTCCTGCGTGCACCAGGCAACATCCCTCTCAGAACCCCAAAATTTCCATTTACAGCCCATTTTCAGGGTGTGCACCAGGCAAATTCCCTCAGATAACCCCAAAAATGCCCTTTGCATCCCAGATTCCCTGTGTGCACCAGGCAGTTCCCAGCAGGATGCTCCGAGGGGCCCCAAATGCTGCAGTGAATTCTCGGTTTCTGTTGCTATTCCCAGCTCTGTCTCGCAGCCTCCCAGCGCAGACTGTGGCCCGTGGGTGGCTGTCCCTGGGGTTTTCACTAATCCTCAACAAGTGCAGCTTCCCTGGCTCATTGAGAAGCCGCCTTTCCCCGGGTTCTGAGCCCCCACATCCCAAATTTCCCAGGGTACTGAGCCCCCACATCCCAAATTTCCCCGATTCTGAGCCCCCACATCCCAAATTTCCCCGAGTTCTGAGCCCCCACATCCCAAATTTCCCTGGGTTCTGAGCCCCCACATCCCAAATTTCCCCGAGTTCTGAGCCCCCACATCCCAAATTTCCCCAGGTTCTGAGCCCTCACATCCCAAATTTCCCCGGGTACTGAGCCCCCACATCCCAAATTTCCCCGAGTTCTGAGCCCCCACATCCCAAATTTCCCCAGGTTCTGAGCCCCCACATCCCAAATTTCCCCGGGTTCTGAGCCCCCACATCCCAAATTTCCCACATTCTGAGCCCCCACATCCCAAATTTCCCCGGGTTCTGAGCCCCCACATCCCAAATTTCCCGGGTTCTGAGCCCCCACATCCCAAATTTCCCAGTTCTGAGCCCCACATCCCAAATTTCCCAGGTTTTGAGCCCCACATCCCAAATTTCCCCAAATTCTGAGCCCCCACATCCCAAATTTCCCAGGTTTTGAGCCCCCACATCCCAAATTTCCCCAAATTCTGAGCCCCCACATCCTAAATTTCCCCGGGTTCTGAGCCCCCACATCCCAAATTTCTCCCTCTCCCAGGCAGATGTTTGGCACCCCTGCACTCTGGAGGATCTCTGTGTGTGGCACCAGGAAGGGCTCAGCTGTTCCCCTCCTCTCTGCTCTTTTCCATCTCACAGAAGAATTCCAGCCCAGGACAGTCCCCTCTTGAGGGTGAGGCTGGAATTTGGGGTTTGTGCTGTCCCCAAAATGCAGAAATTAAATCTTCATCAGCACCATGGGCGAAGCACCATGGGCTGTCACTGCCAGCTCACAGTGATGTCAATCAGGGATTCAGATGCTGTTCAAATGTCTTTTTTTCCCCCTAGAATTATTGCAGCTCCTTCTGAAATCCCAGCACAACGAGGCAAAATTCCCAGAGGGTTCTGGATCCTAGAAAGGGCAGGAATCAGCTCTGGGCTGGGTGTTTGGCTGGGAGATGTGCCAGGAGTGGCTTTGATCATTCTAAAAGTGTTGTCAGCCTCTCCCTGGGCTTGGGGAGGAAAAATCTCAGCTGGAGCATTGATCAGCACCAGAGATCTCAGCCTCAAAAACAAACAGAAAACTGAATGTACCTGAAAAGGTGACACTGCCACCCCCCTCTGGGACTGGGCACAGGAGCAGGACAAATCCCCAGTGCTCTGGGGCTGTGGGGACTCTGTCCCAAATATTCCCATCCTCTCAGAGCCAGGAGCACCCTGAAGTCAGAGATGCTGTTGCACCATGAGCAATCACAATTAACTCTAATTACACATCTTTGCTGGCTGCCGAGCTTTGCACAAATAACAAGGAGGGAAGGAAAAGAAAAAACACCTCAGAAAGGCAGAGGAGAGGCTCTTGCAATGCAGGTGAGTTTTTCCAAGCTGATTGCCAACACTCCAGGCTCCCAAGGGCCTTTGTGAGCAGAGAGAAAGCACCAGACAAAGAGATGGAGAGAGCAGCAACACTCATCTCCTTCTGCCTTTTAAAGTAACCTGGTTAGGACCCAAAATTTGGGACATTCAGATATTTGGGGGCTATCACATTTCTGTGCTTCCACAGTGAGACAGCTCTGACAGCACCTGAGCACATCCATGGGTGCTGGAGCAGAGAGGAGCTGAATTTTCTGGAGTTGAATCAGAATTAATAACCTGTGCTTGGCCAGGTGCTTTGAAATCCTCCTCCTC
The DNA here is from genome assembly GCA_030060385.1 of Muscicapa striata striata. NCBI lineage: Eukaryota > Metazoa > Chordata > Aves > Passeriformes > Muscicapidae > Muscicapa > Muscicapa striata. The sequence continues at coordinate 1,137,246 of JAREIS010000122.1, forward strand.
TTGTCCTTATCTGTCCTGCAAAATATTGAATTTGGGGAGATGAGCTGTGGGTGAGAAACAAAGGCCCTGCCATGGAATCCCTTTCAGCAGCACATCTTTTATCCTTGTCCACAGCAAGGAAATGAAAAGAGTTCTTCAGTCTCCAAAGGGCTGCTCTGAGAAGGGAGTGTGTGCTCTGCCAGCCCATGTGCACATCCCAACCCCTCACCCCAAAAAACCCTTCCTCACCTTCACAAATCCCTCCTGACTCTGCTCCCAGCCCGGGTTTGCTCTCCTGAGAGCTCAGCCCATGTTTTGTACAAACAGCACCACAGCAAATTTGGTTCTGTTGGAATTTGCACTGAGAGCATTTCCCCAGGCAGACCCTGTGGGGATTGCACAGACCAATTCAGAGGATAAAAGCAACGTGAGAACGGCAAATGATTAAAAAATAGCAAATATGTGTCAGCTCCACGCCCATGACAGCCCAAAACTCTGCCCTAACTTTAGGCTAAGACAGAGAAAAGGCCAAAATGTGCCCAAAGCTCCCCAGGAAATCAGTGCCATGGTCAGATCCTTTTTCCAGCCCTCTCAGATTAGAACCTTCTGGTGATTGCTTTTGGAAAAAAAACCAAATATTTTGAGGCCACTATTGACATTATTGATTCATGGGAGTAACAGCATTCTCCTGGCCCATCCTTGGGAAAATGCAAGAGAGGAGAATTCATTTCCTTCCCAGAGATATCAATACCCATCTTGGCTTCTGAAGAATTCTCACCCCCAAGACTATTGATTTCCTGCACTTGAGATGAACTGGTTCAGTCAATTCTGGAGCTGAGTGAAAAGATTGGGCTCAGGCACTGGGAATGCAGCACCAAAACCTCCCAGGAACGGGGTGAAACACGATGTGTTCCCCAGCTGCTGTCCCACAGGGGCTCCAGGACACTGCAGGGACCTCTCTCTGCAACTCAGGGACCCAAAATGGCATTTTTCTTATCTGGGGGGACACATTTCATTGGAATGAAATGCTGATGCCCTCAGAGCATCAGCTCCTGCTGCAGCCCCTGATCTCCCAGCTAATGACTCAGTGGCCTCATTAAAAGCTCAGCACATTTGCTGGGACATTTCCTGACGGGCTCAAACCACATCTGTGTCCAGAGCCTGCACTGCCAGCGCTGGATTTAACACCATGCAATGAAAAACCAGCCTGTGCCAAGGCCTGGGTGATTCCTGTGGCACTGAGGGGCTGCCACACCCCAGTGCAGGCAGAGAATCACCCCCAGAAGCCAATTGGGACCCAAATTCCCTGAGGCTGTGGCTGTGGGTGCTGCAGAGAAAGGTTGACCAGTCTGGGTTTATTGCTGCGTTTTCCTCACTCTCCTCCTCAGCTGCACAGTGCTGACCTTTGAATTTGGGAGCCTGAGGAGCTGGTGTTGAACTCATCTCCCATGAGTTAACAAGCACCCTGCTCCTGCAGTGAAACTGGACAAGTTCTGCACCATCCTGAGCTAATTTTGTGCCTTTTTTCACTTTATAGAACACCTGAGCAACGTTTGGGGCTGTGTGTGATGCACTCATACCAATTAATCACTGTTAAAGGATTTGTTTGAGGTGGGTTTGTTTATACAGCAGGAGGAATTGAGTGCAAACTGGAGTGGTTTGCTCTGAAAATCTTCCTCATTTTTGTATTTATTGAATGTTGGTGACAGAGACAGGCCTGACACAGAAAGCAACAAAGCTGTGATAAACTTGCAGGGAAGTTCATCCTGCAGTTCAGGACTGGCCCTTAAAAAACTCTGCCTTATCCCAGAGGTGTCAGAAAATTTTCAGCATTTGTGGCCAACTTCTCCTCGAATCAGAGAAATTAAATCAGGACCCCAGCACTCTCCACACCAGCAGCTGTGACAGAGCAGCAAAATAATGAATGATCTTCTTGTCAGGGGCTGATGTTCCTTTTTCTGTGCTGTGGTGCAGTGCAGGAGGGACCTGAGCTCCTTCCCCTGCCCGTGCTGCTCTGGGTCTGTTACAGGAGCAACACCAGAACACACAGTAAGGAAATACAGAACACTCAGGATATTTGCCAATATTTGCCCCAGGAACAGCACTCCACAAAGCAGAAAAGCCCTGAAAAGAAAAGGTTTTGCTGCTTATGAGAAGGTTGCACTTGTGGGTTTGAAGTTTCATTTTGTTTTGGCTTCGGGTTCAGGGCTGGTTTTCTTTTGTCCATCAGTTTTTCTTGTTATTGAGCTTTATTTTCTCCCGTGACTCATCTGACTCTAGGGCGTTTACTGAAATCCTTGATACGAAATGCAAGGGAAATGAATCTCACTTTAAACTTCCTAAGGACATCTCCATCACCTGATTAAAGTCTCCTGCAGTTTTTTCCAGCTCTTCCCATCCCAGACTCAGAGACAAGGTGCATTTCTGGCTAAGGCCAATGTGATTTGTAGCACATCTCCCATCAGAGCAGCCATTATTTTAATCCATGGTTTTCCAGGGGAAAGAATAAATGCTTCTTTTCTTTAGTAGGACTGAAAAAAACCCCCACAGAGATGGGTTCTACAAGCAGTTAAACGCTGTAAATCAAAAGGCTGAGGCAGATGGCAAAGAGTCAGTGAGCTCAGAGCTCGTCCATTAAACACCTCACTCAATTCTCAGTTATTAAATTGCTCTTTTCCTGACTCAGATTGGAGCTGATTTCCTTATGGATGGTTGGATGGAAAATATTCTTGTGTTACTACTGGAGGCCTAAGGAGTCAAGGAGAGGACAGGTTCTTCTTGGTCTCAGAGAAAGTGCAAACATCTCAAGGAAGTTTTGCCCATCCATTAAATAAATATATTTATTTTGAAGCAAGCAAAGTGTATGAGAGCTTTTGCTGTCCTGCTTTCCAGAAGAAATAATTGTTCTGTGCTAAGCTCATTTGGATCCCTTGCCATTGCAAAACTCACATAAATCAGATAAAAAGGAAATTGTTGCAGTAACACTTGGAAAGTTCAGGAGAATTCAGTCTGGCTTTAGGACTGAGGATGACTCAGAAAGTCAAGAGTGTGCACACAGCAACTCAGGAATGCAACATCCCAGGAGATTTAGGGTTCCACCATCCAGAGAGGTGGAGAGAAGCATTTGAGATCCACTCATTTGGAGAAAACCCCAAAAGCTGAATTTTCTAAAGCCTCACCACAGAGATGGGGTTCACCCTGTTCTCTCCCTGTCTAGGGCTGTTTGGTAATGTGAAAAATACATTCAGAAAAGGTTTTGAGCCATTACTGGGAAAAAAAAAAAAAATAAATAGGAGCTTTCTTAGGAAACACCCTTCAGATTAGGGACTGCTAATGCTCTGGAAGTGAGCTGGTATTAGGGATATTAAACTATAAGAAGATATTAAAATATTGCAACAGCAGCCACACTTTCAGGAAATGGTTTCTCTCGGTATTTGAATTGCAAAGCGATCTCTTTAGCAGCGCGGGGAGTGTTTAAACAAGGAGCACTGCTGAGAATTCCAGCCGGGGTTTCAGCAAATCCCCAGGGCGCGCTGGGGCCGGGAGGGATGCGGTGCCCTGCTCCCTCTCACCGGCGGGTTACGGGCTGTTCACAGCGGCGATAACTCCCCCAGCCCTTTTCCTCACACAGAAATAAATCCCTGCTGGGTGCTGGGGCCGCTCCCTGCTCTCACTGCCGTGCCAACAGCGGGGACAGCGGGGACAGCGGGGACAGCGCTGACCTTGGAGCGCAGAGGGGGACAGCGCCCCGGGAGCGTGCGGGGCAGCCCCGGCACAGAAACCCTGCCCGAGCATCCCTGACTGAGCATCCCTGGTGGAGAAACCCTGCCCGAGAAGCCCTGCCCGAGCATCCCTGGCAGAAAAATCCTGCCCGAGCATCCCTGACTGAGCATCCCTGGTGGAGAAACCCTAACTGAGCATCCCTGACCGAGCACCCCAGGCAGAGCAATCCTGACTGAGTATCCCTGGCAGAGCATCCCTGGCAGACAATTCCTGACCGAGCATCCCTGGTAGAGCATCCCTGACAGAGCATCCCTGACTGAGCATCCCTGACCGAGAAACTCCGGCCGAGCATCCGTGATGGAGAAAACCTGACCGAGCATCCCTGACTGAGCATCCCTGCCCGATAATTCCTTCCTGAGCATCCATGGCAGAGCAATCTTGACCGAACATCCCTGCCCGAGCATCCCCGGCGCTCACCTGGGAGTGCCTGCCCGGGGCAGGGCAGCCCTCAGGGAAGGGCCGCTCCCCCCCGAGGGGTTCCTGGGGGTGGGAACCCCTCCCGCTCCTCTCTCCGGGGCCGCTCCAGGAGCGGCTGAGCCCCTCCAGCCCCCCCGGCCCCGGCCCCGCGCTCCGCCCGCCGCTGTCCCGGTGCCGGTCCCGCATCCCCAGGGCTGGAGCCGCCCCCATCCCCATCCCCGTCGGGGTGAGTCCGTGGGATTCGGGGGAGGAAACTTCGCCCCCTCCCCTCTCCTCCCCTCCCCTCCCCTCCCCGCAGCAGCGGCAGCGGCGGGCGAGGCGGGGAGGGAAGCGCTGCGGGAACTCGCATCCATCCCGCGGGGCCAGGGCAGCCGCAGGGGGAACAGGTTGTTGGGATGTGTCCGTGCGAGGAAGGGGCGGCTCTGCTCGGCCGCTAGCCCAGCCTGGGCTCTGGGAAATGGAGACGGAGCTGCTGCCTCGGCAGCCGGCGCTGCGCTGAGGGAGATGGACAGAGAATTCCCCGGCCCCGGGAGCGCTGCCCGAGCCCCTGAACTTGCAGCAGTCCCTGCCTCAGCCCGGGCTTTAACCACGGCCAGTTCCCCCTGCACCGCTCCCAGCTGGCACGGCTCAGGCAGGTGATTCTCCTTCTTTTTGCTCCTCCTGGGCGTGAATGCTGATTACCAAAAAGTCCGCCTGAAAGCCTGGGAGAGCTTGGGAAAAGCCACGGTGGAGAGTTGTGGTGTTTTGGATACAAATGGCACGAAGTGCTCGCACCTCTGCTCGAGGGACTCGTATGGCTTGAAGGTAAGAGACTCGTGTTGTGCTTTTCTTCCAGAAATAGAAATATTGTGAATATCCCGGAGAGGGAGCACAGACAGCAGTGGCTGCTGTGATCACCATTGCCTAGAGATGTAAATAAAGACAGGAGAAAAAGGAAAATATTTGTCACTACACCAGAAAGATCCATTAAGCTGTTCCCTTCTGCAAGTGAAGCAGTGAGAGCGGGTTTTCAATCTGAAATTCAGGCTGTCTCATTTCTCCATCTAAACCACTCACTGCAAAGCAACAAACAATTGTTATTGTATGCTAAAGAGGCATTTGGAGCTGCTGAGAAGCTCGGCTCATTTTTAGAAGTTTGATGTTTAACGCTGCTCTCACATAGACACAATGGAGAGAGAGTGACAGGGAGAAGTGGAGGAGGAGGATGTGGAGAGGATGTAATGTAGGTACATTCCAGCTCCCCAAGGAACAAGATCATTCAGTCAAATTATCTGAGGGAAAACACTCTTTTTTCTTCTCTTACCACACTCCTTTTTTTACAACTGGTAAGGCAAAACTGGAAATCCTTTCAGACTTAATGTTCAGCACCAGTCCTGATGTAGAACAACCTTCCCCAGTGGAGAGCAGGGGATCTGTCACCTTTTCCTGAAGAACCCCTGGAAGGAAACCTCTCAAAATTCCCCTCTGAATGCTGCAAGCACATTTTGTGTGAGGTTTACAGTCGCCTTTGTCTCAATCTTAATTTTTTTCCCCCCATTGCCCCATCAGTTCTAAGTTCCATCCAGCTTTTTGAAACCAGTGGAAAGTGTGGCTTTAGGGCAGGGAATCAAACCCCACCATGGTGCCAGGTCCTGCTCAGTGCTGGAGTCTTTTTGGTCCAAGTTGTCTGTGCGTTGTTTCTACACAAGATAACACATCCCCACTCGGTAATTCTCAAGTCTCTCTCTCATCCCGACTTCCCCACATGCCAGGCATGGAACTGCAGAGTTTCCAGCATGTGGAGAATGAATCACTGCTCCTCGAGTGGAGCTCCAAGTTGAAAAGGAAAACAGCTTGGGTTGTTTTATAAATAACCAGGTTTGTAATAGAGCTGGTCAGATAGGTTACACATGCAAAGCAGCGTGGGTTGGGTTTCCTGCGTGCTCAGGGTTTCATGGAATTATTGTTCTTTACACACACAGTGGTATTAAGAACTCACAACTCTGATTTTTCTCTCTTTTGAAGTAATTGCTTGTAGTAATCTAGAAGAAACCCAATCTCTTGGCAATATTTCTGATTCCATCAAGTAAAGATTGTTGTAGTTTTAGTCATTCCCCCCCTTTAACTTCTTTTCCATGCTGCAGAAATTCTGTTACATTCAAGCCTTCCTTCCTTACTTCTGAACAGAGTTTGTAAAAGAATTTTCTACTGATTTATGAACTGGATGGATTGATTTGGATGGATCAATTTGGATGGAGTGATTTGTATGGGTCGATTTGTATTGGTTGATTTGGATTATCTGATTTGGATAGATTGATTTATATGGATTGATTTTAATTGATTATTTGTGTGGATTGATTTGTATGGATTGGTTTGTATGGATTGATTAGGATGGATCAATTTGTATGAATTGATTTGGATGGACTGGTTTGTATGAATTGATTTGGATGGATTGGTTTGTATGGATTGATTAGGATGGACTGATTTGGATGGATTTATTTTTGTGGACTGATTTGTATGGTTTGATTTGTATGGTTTGATTTGTATGGTTTGATTTGTATGGTTTGATTTGTATGGATTTATTTGGATGCATTGATCTGAAAGAATTGGTTTGTATGGATTTATTTGTATGGATGATTTGGGTGGATTTATTTGTATGGATTGATTTGGATGCATTGATCTGAATGGATAGGTTTGTATGGATTTATTTGTATGGATTTATTTGTATGGATTGCTTTGGGTGGATTTCTTTGTCCCCACACTGGTGTCAGCACAGGCCCTGCGTGCCCCTGTGCCAGCAGCAGGACACAGAGTGCACTTCACCTGCTGGAGAGCCAGACCCCTGCCTGCCCTGGCACTCAGCTCTGCCTTAATGGCACTGCTGGCTGTGCCTGGGATTGCTGCCCCTCGCCCTGGCTGCTCCAGCCTTGGGCAGGGCTCACAGCAGGGCCAAAGCTGCTGGGAAATGCAGCTGGAGCAGCAGCAGCACCTCCCTGTGCAGCCCAGAGCATCCCAGAGCAGCTCAGAGCCGTGACAGAGCTGCTCCCCCTCTGTGGCACAGGCCTGGAACAGAAAGTGCCATTCCCTGGGTGTTCTGCTCAAACCCATCCTTGGCTCTAAATCAGCAAATCTCCACCCTCCCATCCTCTGGCTGATTCACATCTGGAGCTGCAAGCCAAGCTGATGGAACTATGGAATATCCTGAGCTTGGAGGGACCCACAAGAATTCATCCTGTAATAATTACCAGACACAATTTCTCTAAAACAACAGCCAAAAAAACCCCTTTGAGAAACACTGATCTTCAAGGTTTTGTAGCTCTCCAGTTCTGAGCAGGATGGATTTGGCTCACGCCCCTCACAATCCTTTCAGGAGACTCATTTCCAATTTCACCCTCTGTGCACAAATTCCTTGTGAACACAGAGGAAATCTGGGGCTGGGTTTTGGGTTTCCCACATGCCCAGAGCTGATATTGCAGTGCCAGGAGGGGCAGGACAGTGAACACAACCACACTGAGCTGTGAAACCTCCTGCACAGGATGTGGGGATGCAAATCCTTCCCAAATGCTGTGGGCACTGGGGAATTGCAATTCCAAAGGAAAGAAGTCCACAGATTGTTAATAAATGCACAGAAACCAGGCTGGCACAGCAAACAGTTGGGTGATGGGGGAGTGTTTGCAGAAACATCATAAACATTGCTCCATTCCCACACTCCTGCCCAGGCAAAGGCAAAACTTGATTAAAAGATCCCAGACTGGTGGAACTTTTGCCTCCCAGGGTTATATTTTTAAGGCTACAAGAGAAAATAGAGTGGGTTGAAGGTTAAAATGCATTCAGCTTGGAGTGTAGGTTTGGAAAGCTTTGTCTGGGATCAAACTTTGCTGTCTTTTACAAATACAAACTTTCAGCAGCTCCTGAGGAGCAGGAGACTGAGCAGTGAGTGCCAGGGTGCTGCCAGAGAGATCCTTTGGGGAAGGGGGAGGCAATTGTTTAAGTCCTGTCAGATGCATCATCCCTGGTGCTGTTACAAAACCAACCTATATTCAATCTGAAACGATTGCTAATAACTATTAACTCCTCTCCCAATTGTTCCGCTTCAATCATGTTTTCTCCCGCTGTCCTTCACCTGGGTATTTTTAGCATTGTAATTTTTTTTTTTTTTTGAAGATGTGACTATGTGTTCAGTTGCTGCTTCTCTGTACATCCCTCCCAATTATCCTGGTGGGTATTTTTCTCTCAACCCCCCAGAATGGGTTTATTTCTGGTTTACTCTTCCCTGTTGGTTTCCATGTGGTTATGTGGGAGGCTGCACTTTCTTTATCAAAGCAGAGAGCCATGATTAGTCCATTCAGAAAATGTAAATGCAGCCTTATGTGTTCTGGAGAGAGGGAGAGGCTGCAAGGAGCAATAAAAGCTGTGAGAACAGAGCCCTGCAGGGCTGGCCCAGCTCAGGGATGGCCACACTTCCCATTTCAGATAAATAAATAAATCCTCAGAGCTGCCTGGGGAAAGGAAATCACAGAGCAACCTGAGTGACAGAAACCCTCTGTGCTGGCCATCCTCTTGCACTTGTAGCTCCTTTCATTTATCCCCAATTTCTCTGTGAGCTGTCCCAGGGCCTGCAAGAGCTCACTGATAAACACACACGTAAATACAAATATCTGATTGTGCTGGCTGCCCCAGGTTGCCAAGTGCCAGTGCTGGGGATGGATCAGCAAAATCAACACCATTGAGAGTGCTCTGTGCAATCTGCAGCTTCAGGGAGAGAAATGAAGCCTTCAGCAGCAGCTCAGGTTTTTCAATCAGCTCCCCTGAATGCTGCAGCTGACACACTCCAGCACAGAACTTTGAGCTATTACCTAAAATATGGCACCTTGCAAATTACTTGTCTCAACTCCATCCTATTTTGATATCTCAGGCAATCTGGAGCCACAGCAAATTAAGATTCCCTGCAACAAGCACTCCCTGACCCCCAGCCCCTTTGTATCTGCTTATTCCAAGCTTTTGCATATTTGTATGACAGCTGAGAAAAATGTGATTATCTCTGGGATTACTGGAGTCTGGAATTAGATGCCCAACATTTGCTCTGTTTTCTCTGAACATCTTTTAGTTCCAGCCCTATCCCCATCCCTGGAACCCACCCCAGAGAGGGGACAGGACACCTCCAGCCCCCTGCTGTCCTTGAGATGTCCCCACACAGATTTGGGAGGTGAATTTTAGTCACCCGGCATTGAAAAGCCACAATTATAAAGAACTTGCTAATTTAAAAACCCTCAAAAATAGAAACACCCCCCCACATTCACATACATATTGTTGAACAGGAAGAATCACTCATGCCCCAGCACATGAATCATTCATCACCCCCATGAGGTTATGGATGCTCTAAAAATGTGTTTGTGAGTGCTAAAATGGTGATTAGAATAAATACTACAGCAATGCTTCAGCCCACCATGTCCAGGCATGTGTAAAGCTCCTTATTTGCACTTTGATGGCAAAACTGTAAGAATTAGAGGGTTTTCTTTATTTCACTAACAAGGGAGTCAGAAAGTCAATGCCAGATTTTCCATGTGAGTGGAGTCCTACATATTGGTTTATTTTCATTTGTCAGGCAGGTTTTGATCCATGCCTGGGGCCTGTGCTGTCAGACAGGAGGTTATTAAAGCATTACAGTTATTATTATAAAGCATAACATTATTATTATTGTTGTTATTATTATTTGGAACGGCACATAAGGTACCAGTGGATTCAGGTTTGTGCTCTTTCCTCTCTAAAAAGCCAGGCTGAAAGAGGAGCCTTCTCCTCAAATTGAGCAACTGGATGCAAAGCAGGATTTAGTATTTCCAAGGATAGCACTGAGGGAGCTGCTGGGGACAGAGCTGCCAGCTCAGGGGGATCCCTGGGTTTATTTCCAGACTGAAGACAAGGACTGGGAGTAAATTCCAGCCCCTTTGGTCACATGCAGCTGCCACCCACAGGGATTTCCATCCCTGAATAACTGCAGGGCTCCCTCCCTGTGTGCTGCTGTTCCCCAGCCTGGATCCTTGAGAGGGGATTTTATTTAATTTTATTTAATTTTATTTAATTTTATTTATTTTATTTAATTTTATTTAAATTGGCCAGGGCTCCCTGGAGCTGGGCATGACCAAATGGAGCCACACAAAACCTTTCCCAGACCTGTCCTGGCCCCTCGTGTCCCAGCTGGGCTTTAGAGCAAAAGCTTTTGGAGGAAAAAGGACTCTGAGAATCGCAGAGGCTGCAGCACAGCCACAGCTCAGGGGGCACAAACACTTTTGGGGCAAGATCCCAGGAAATTGGGCAGATTTTCCTGTGCTTGTCACCAAAGACAGTGTGCACATAGAGGAAAGGTGGTGGGATCAGGCAGCACTTTAAAAATATCTTATTAAAAATATCTTATTAAAATATCTTATTTTGGTACCCCAGTGCTGGTTCTGGAGAGCTGAAAGGGCCTGGGCTGGCTGAGAGCTCCTAAACTGCTCCCACCAAACCAAACCAAACCAACCAAACCCAAACAAAACCCAAACCAACCAAACCAACCAAACCAAACCAACCAAACCCAAACCAACCCAAACCAACCCAACCCAACCCAACCCAAACCAAACCAAACCAAACCCAAACCCAAGCCAAACCAACCAAACCGAACCAAACCAAACCAAACCCGACCAAACCAGACCAAACCAAACCAAACCAACCCAACCCAACCCAAACCAACCAAACCCAAACAAAACCCAAACCAACCAAACCAAACTAAACCAAACCAAACCAACCAAACCAAAGCAAACCAAACCAAACCAAACCAAACCAAACCAAACCAAACCAAACCAGACCAAACCAGACCAAACCAGACCAAACCAGACCAAACCAACCAAACCAAACCAACCAGACCAAACAAAACTAAACCAAACCAAACCAGACCAAATCGAACCAAACCAGCATTTGCACAAAGTCACTGTTTTTCCCACGGCTCCTCCTCCTCTCTCCCCCCTCACCACGCACTCAGTGCTTCCTCTGCCAGCACATCTGGCTCAGGTGCACATCTGGGCTCGGGAGGGATGTCCTGGCACTGCCACTTTGGTGCCACAGCACCAGCAAAGCCCAGCCACCCTCCCTGGAGTCCCCCCTGCATTTCCTGTTGATGTTTCACTGCTGGAAGGAGAAATCCTCGTGCTGGGACCCATCCTGTGGGAGGATGTTTGTCTACAAGTGATGGCTGCTGCTCTGCACTTGCCTTTGTCATCCTTTCCAAGTGTTAGTTTTATTTATCTCAAGATTTTTTTTTTTTTCTCTCTCTCAGCATGAAGGAAGAATCAATTAGGAAATCACAACTCTAACAGAAAATGACAAGGAGGGATAATGATAATAATGATAATAATAATAATAACAAAATCAAGGTTCTTTGGGACTACAGTTTACAATTTAATTTTTACTATTGAATTTCTGATTCAGGAGGCCTCAGAATCACAACCATCAAAATTCAGTTTAAGAGACATTGTTTGTAGAGAGAATAAACACACTTTAGAAAAAAAGAATGGAAAAGAAAAAAGCAGGCAAAGCAATTACTAGAGAGAGAGTTCAATAACTTGAACATGTCCATCAGCTTTCAGCTTCCCACAAAAATATTATTCCAAGACATCTTTTATGTGTCAGGTGGGAGAACACAGTGACCACTAAGAGTGGCTCTGATTCCTGATGCCATGGAAAAAAACAAACTCACAGGAACAACAGCAAGCCCTGCCTACACAGAAATCACATCCCTGATTTCTTGGGGATTTTTTCTTGGAGAGAACCACAGGCTCAAGCAGTGCCTGAGCCCGTAAAAGAGATTATTTATTTTATTATTTATTACTTTAGGATTATTATAAGGATTTTATTATTTTAGTACTTGCAGAAGGCTTTTCTTGGGTCTCTGTGCCTGTCTCACCTTCAGCAAGTTGGGCACCTGTCCTCAGATCATGATTTTAGTCTCTGCACCCTGTGACTTTTATTGCTGATGAATTAAACAGCCCCAGGTTTAGTCCAGCCTGAACTTCCTCAATAACTCATGCCCAGCACCTTAATTAAAAACATTAGAGCTCCTTGTAACGCTTCATCTGAAAGAAAATCTGCTCTCTGCCAAGCAGGGAAATATTCATGGCTTTCTGGAGCCCTGCTCATGACTCTGTGGATGAGAGGAAAATGGAAATCACATGGAATTCACTGTGCTGGTCACTGGATTTAGGAATTGGGTTCATAATGGATGGAGTGTGCATCTCCCAGCAGGCTGGAAATTTTGCTGACTGTGTATTTCTTTTCAGAAATAAATTTTATCAGTTAACCCTGTCTGGCTCACAGCCCAGCTGTAAGCCCCTCCCACAATTAAATATTGCAGATGTAAAAGGTATTAAATATTGCAGATATCAAAGGTATATTAAATATTGCAGGTATAAAAGGTGTTAAATATTGCAGATATTAAAGGTGTATTAAATATTGCAGATATAAAAGGTATATTAAATATTGCAGATATCAAATCTATTAAATATCACAGATATAAAAGGTATATTAAATATTGCAGATATAAAAAGTATTAAATATTGCAGGTATAAAAGGTGTTAAATATTGCAGGTATAAAAGGTATATTAAATATTGCAGATATTAAAGATGTATTAAATATTGCAGATATTCAAGGTGTTAAAGATTGCAGGTATAAAAGGTGTTAAATATTGCAGATATAAAAGGTGTTAAATATTGCAGGTATAAAAGGTGTATTAAATATTGCAGATATAAAAGGTATATTAAATACTGGAGATATAAAAAGTATTAAATATTGCAGATATAAAAGGCAATGAGCCATTCTGTGCATCTGGAAGCCTCTCAGGAAGGTCAGAGCAAGGAGCTCAGGGGAACATTTGCCATGGAGGGGCCCCAGGGCAGAGCAGGAGCTGCAGGACTCTCCAGATAACAGATGCTGATTTCCAGAGCTGCTGATCCAGCACAATTCCTGCGTGGCTCAGTGCCCACGCTGGGGCAGCAGCTGGAAAAGGACAAATCCAGAGCCAGAGGTGCCTTCTCCTCCTCTCCTTCTGCCTGCAGGGATGAGAGGTGGGTGCTGAAGTCAGGATTTGAACAGCTGGGCTGGTTTAGGGATGAAATGATTAAAGGTCATTAGGATTTGAAATTTGAGGATGGAGGAATAGTGGGAGCCCTCCCTCTGAGTTTGGAGCCTGTGAGGGACAGAACAATAATTAATTCTGTGTTTTCTTGGAGTTTTAAATGCAGGGAGCAAGTGCTGATTGACACATCCTCACCAAAGCTGCTCAAAGGAGCTCGGATTTTAGTCAGGGATGGTTTGGGGCAAACTCCCCCAAATCTGAGGAAAAGAGGGGGGAAAGGAAAGGAAAGGAAAGGAAAGGAAAGGAAAGGAAAGGAAAGGAAAGGAAAGGAAAGGAAAGGAAAGGAAAGGAAAGGAAAGGAAAGGAAAGGAAAGGAAAGGAAAGGAAAGGAAAGGAAAGGAAAGGAAAGGAAAGGAAAGGAAAGGAAAGGAAAGGAAAAAGGAAAGGAAAGGAAAGGAAAGGAAAGGAAAGGAAAGGAAAGGAAAGGAAAGGAAAGGAAAGGAAAGGAAAGGAAAGGAAAGGGAAAAGAGAAAAAGCTCTCCTCTGGAACTCGCTGCTTTTGGCAAACGTTTTTGCAAACAAGCTCAGGGGGAGGAGTGGCAATGGAAAGAGCAGATGTTCAACGAGTGCTCGGTGACATAAGTGGAGGGCAAATATTTGATGGCTTCAATCTGAATTATTATTATTTACTTTTAATAAAGTGTGGCTGAAGGACTCAAGAGCTACAGTGTCCCTGTGCCAGGTGCTGCATAAACATGGGAAGTCTGGCTGGAGGGGAAGCAAAAAGAGTTTATTCAGCCAAGGAATTAACACCATCTATTTCTGCAATTAAATTGTTTTACACTTCAAATGCCAAGTACCAAAATGTGAACATTCAACAGACAAAAACAAATAATGAAAAAAACCCCAAACCTTAAATATTTGCCACATTTTATCCAGCACCTAAAAGTAAATATTTTGTTCAAATTTCAGCCACTTCTGTACATAACTAAGGTGGGTGGGAAGTGAAGAGATTCAACCTCTCCAATTCCTCAAAAAGAACACAATTGGCTCTGTGACTGATTAAGGGTTATTTGCAGACGTTGCTGGATGATCTCAAACACTGCACAGATTTTACAGCAATACAGATCACCAGCATTCATGAAACTGAGAATTTATTAGATTAGTCAGAGGCTCAGATCTCATCAGAGAGATTTGGCATTAGGATACAGATAAAGGAATTATGAGGAGAAAAAAAAGGCTTTTGTAGAGAACAGGATGTTGGGTCTATAGTAATGCAATATTTAATAAGAACCAATATCTTCCAGGCTGGAGAGCTGCCTCTGACAGAGACCATCCCTGGAATGGGAGCCCCAGCTGTCACCTCCCCTGTCACCTCCTGCTGCATTTTCTCATTGTGTTTATTTAAAGCCACCAGGGCTCTGCTGGGTGACTTCTGTGTCACTGCTGCTGCAGGAGCCCAGGGCAGGGGATGGGCTTTTCCAGCAGCTCCCAGGTCAAGGCAGGATTTACAATATTTTCCTCATTCCCTGCCTTTCCTCCTTCCCCTCAGTGCTGCAGACACTGAATCCTGAGCAGGAATGAAGAGGAAAAGGTTCTCACTCAGTGCCAGCTGTTCCACACCTTCCCTGCTCTCCAGGGAGCCATGAGCAGGAATCCACAGAGCTTGCATAAAAAAAAAAAAAAAAAAAAAAAAAAAAAAATATATATATATATATATATATATATATATATATATATATATATTTTTAAAAAATAGTGAAACTACTCCAGAAGACACTTCCCCCCCACCCCCCTCCTCAAACATATTTTTCCCTTTCCCTTTCTCTTCCATCTCCTCTCTATATTAAAAAAAAAAATGATGTTATTTCCTTTGACTGCAGCGTCTTTGTTGCATTCTCAGCGGAGCCCAGCAAACATGTTGAGGACAGAAAGGATGCCAGGCTGACAGCTTCCCATGGCCCATTGATTCCAAAATTCCAGAAGAAAGCAGCAACGTTCAGGGAGGCAGTGTTCTGTGCAAATTCCACTTAGACATTGATTTCTGTGCAGAGCCCTTGGAGAGGATGTGGCTGTGAGCAGCCTCAGCAGCCTGATGGGCACCTCTGGGCAGCAGCAATCAGCAGGAAATATCAATCCTGCTACTGCTGCAGGCAAAACCCCCTGGGGACAGCAGGTAGGGGCTGTCTGGGACATTTCCCTCAGGGATGTTGTCACTGGTGGATTTAGCTGCTGTTCCCTGTTGGGAAACACTGAGTTGAGCCCCAAAATTGTGTCTGGGGTGCAGAGGAACTCACCCTGAACTCCAGATTTCATCTTAAATGTGTCACATCTGAGGCAGAGCTTTGGGGGGCTCCATGCAGAAGCAAAGGCTGGCTGAAGTTTTGGCCCCAAATCTTTACCAGTGGCCCCTCCTCAGCATCAGCCCTGCGAGGATTTTATCACTGGAAGTGTTTGCAAGCAGAGCAAAAACCAAAAGGAGAGTTACACCTTTGCTGCTCCTGAGAGAAGGAAGGTTTCAGAGACACGAGGGGTTTTGTTGGGCTGTGAAGATCCCACATTTCCCAGGGGGATCTCCCTCCTGCTTGTTTGCCACCCTCATAATTCCACAATCCACTGAAATATTGGCAGGGCAAACAAACATTTCCCAGTTTTCAGTTTTCTCCTGGCTGCCTTCTCCCTGGGAACTCCAGCAGGAATCCCCCCTGCAGATCCCTTCCCTGCAGCTGGAAAACTGCTCCCAGGCAGGTCTGGGGGAGCAGAGCCCCTCGGGGAGGGCAGAGAGAGGGGGATGAGCTCAGGATGCTGCACTGCTGCTGCTGCACTGCTGCTGCTGCACTGCTGCTGCTGCACTGCTGCCAGCACAGCCCAGCCTGCAACCCTGTCCTGCCCTTGACCCTGCAGCAAATCCATCTCTGGATTAGCTCAGCCACCCTGGAAATCTGTGGGGGCTCTGATGGGAATTAGAGTGGCTTTGCTGCTGTTAATTCACAAAGGGAATTTGGTTCTTTTTGGGCTCTTTCTCCCTCAAACCAAAACTCTGTTTTTGCTCAGGGCAGGATCCTCAACAAGGCCAGAGCCAGGTGCTGTTTGTACCTTTTTAAATTTTTTTTTTTTTTTTTTTTTTTTTTTATCCTTTCCCTCCCCCTTTTCCCCAGGAAAATGCAGTTTTCTGGGCAGGGAAAAGCCCCCCCTGTTCCAGCCATCTCTTTAAGTGCTTCTTTCTTCTCTGCTGAGGAACTGTCAGCACTAAAATCAAAATTGCTCCTCAGAGCAGGACTGAGAGACTCAAAAAACACCTTAATGGCCACCAAAAATGCTTCCAAATGATGCCAGCTCTGGGGCTGGAGAAAAGAAGGTTGTTTTTAGGATTGGAAACTCAAACTTGCCAAAGTTGGGAATTAACAGAGTTGTCCATGTAGTTGTAGTTTGTACCACGAGGATGTGTACTTTAATTGTGTGATCACACAGGTTTAATTTCTAGGTTTTGGTCTTTAAGTTTCTCTGTTTCACACAAAATATTTGGAATTTTTCTTCTGTTTCATTTTCCCACATTAAAACTTTATTTCTTTTTTTTTTTTTTTTGAAATAGAAACACCAAATCTTTTCATTTGTACAACATTCAAACATGAACTCTCAACTTTCTGCATGATGCAAATAAAGACAAAAATTATTATTATGAAAAAAGCTCTATTTAAAAAAAAAAAATCTTGAGGGAGATAGTGAAATGAAAGGAAATTTTGATTATTTTATCCAGGGATTTTTACACTCTCCCTAACCACAAGTGAGTAAATTCCTGATGAATGGACACAAGAGCTGAGCTATAAATGACTCCTCCAACTCCAGCAGGAACCTGGAAAATGCTGGAATCTGCTGCCCATCTCCCTGTCCTTGGCCTTTCTTTTTCAAAACCAATTTTATTCCTGCAGCCAGAGCTCAGAAAAACCAGCACAGGCCCAAGGGGCTGATCCTGCCCATCTCAAACCCTTCCATCCCTTTTACACCTCAAAGACTCTTCTCCATGTCCCTGCTTTTTTTCTTTTTCCTGTCCCACCCTGCATTTTCTGCATGGTTCTGCCTCCTCGAGATAGTTTTGCATTATGAAAGAGCAACAGGAGAAGAGAAAAACTGTTGCTGTATTTAGCATTGATTTTTCCCCTTCACTCTGAGTCACAGAAGCTAACATTTAATTAATTTCTGACACTTTGACAGCTCCTAAGAAGACATTTGTAGAGCTATCAAGTGCTGCTGATAGCACTGTCAGACAGACACTTTTTGAATTATCAGCTATTAAGGACCCATATGCAACAAATTTCCAAGGATTATTATCCAAATTGTTCTCTGAATGAGAAAAGCACACAAAAGCTCAGTGAAACATAAAGAAACCATTGTTCCCAGGTGAATTTGATATTTGCAAATGTTTTGCTATTTTGATCACTTACGTGGTTTAATAAATCGAAGTCACTTTGTCTTTTATTAAGGAAATTAAGTGTCCCTGGTTTGGGGTGTCTGAGAGCACGGCCACATTGCCCAGTGTGGTCTTTGTGGAGATGCAGCTTGGGAAATGTGGAATATTTGATCCCAGCAAGTGCTGAGCAGGGGATGAGGCCACAGAAAGGTGGAATTGTTTAGGTGGGAAAAGCCAAAGTCAAACCAGCACCAGGAGCCACCTGCACAGGGTTTTGGGCACTCCCAGGGATGGTGACTCCACCACCACCCTGGGAAACCCTTCCCATGGATTTTTTTCTCCATAATATCCAACATAATCCTCCCCTGGCACAACTTGGTGCCTCTGTGAAAGGCTCAGGTGTTCCCAGCCAGGTGTTGGCATTTCCAGCTCTACCTGCACCCCTGGCTGGGTTATGGAGAGGTCAGGGATGATTTTTAACTGATGGGATTCTCAAATTCGAGCCCAAATGGCTTCTGCTGGGTGGAAATCCCTTCTCTGAGTGGGACACAGGTGTGGTGTGGGAATATCCATCCCTGGCAGCTCTGCAGGGAGCATGAGCTGAGATCTCCTCCCCACACAGCCAGGAAAAGCCTTTCCCAGTGGCCAAACATCCTGCAAGTCTCACTGCAAACATGGAATTTACTTTTCATATCCTGGCACCAGAGAGAGACCCCAAAACCCAAAACAGCAACACCCAGAGGTCCCCTCCTCACTCCACACCCTCCTCCAGCTTTGTTTGTTCTCCCCCCTCAGAGCAGAGGAGATTTTTGTTGTCTGGGTTTCAAGTTCATGACACACAAACCTCTGAATTTCTTTAGGGTATTGTGACAGCACAGAGAGACAGAAAAAGTCCAAAAGCCACTCACAGTGGGTAAAACAGACACCAAATCTTCTGTAGTTTTAGGGAACTCCACAGAAATCCCATGATTTTTTATATTTTACTTCTAGAGGGGTGCACAGCACGTGCCCATTAGCCAGGGAATGGTGGGGGGTGTTGCTGTGGTGACAAGATTTTCCAAAGAAAACCAGGAAAAACATGTTCCCAGTGCCAGGAAGGGCTGTGGGGTGGCAGCAGTGCTGTCCCCACCGTGTCCCCCTTCACTGTCACCTCACTGGGGCAGTGGCAGAAGCAGCACAGCCCAGCCTCGACTGCGAAGCTGCTGCTGTCACGTTCCATCATTGTCACTATTCAGGTCTTGGGATTTAAAATTTATTTATTTCACTGCTGGAGGAAAAAAAAAAATAAGGAAAGGAAAATAAACAAAGTGGGTCATGGCACTTCTGCCCTGAATTGTGCACTCTTAACAGAGAGCAGGGAATGTCAGGGGACAAAAATCCCCAAAAACTCACACAGAAATCTGGGGTTGAGCTGGAAATAAAACCCAACTTCTGGAATCCCTTCCTGGATCAGTTCTGCACCCCGTTCCCAGCCAAACGTTCCATCCAGGGCAGGGAGAGCAGGTTTCAGGGAGCGAGGCAGCACATCCTGATTTTCCATTTTTATTTTCCATTCTGGCCTGTCCAACACCCGTGTGCCAGGCTGGAGCTGGCAGCTGGCACTTGGAGCCCCATGGATCCCCTCAACCTCTCGTGGTACGACGGGGACAGGAACTGGAGCAGGGCCCTGAACGCGTCGGAGGCGGCGCAGAAGCCGCACTACAATTACTACGCCGTGCTGCTCGCCATCCTCATCTTCGTCATCGTCTTCGGCAACGTCCTGGTGTGCATGGCAGTGTCCAGGGAGAGAGCCCTGCAGACCACCACCAACTACCTGATTGTCAGCCTGGCCGTGGCCGACCTGCTGGTGGCCACGCTCTGCATGCCCTGGGTGGTGTACCTGGAGGTAAGGGCTCACCGTTCCTGCAGCATTTTTGGTGGGATGGATAGGGGTTTGGCAGGGAGGTCTCTGTGCTGGTTTGAAAGCAAAGGCAGCGAGAGGCTCCAAGTCAGAGATGTAATTTAATAGGAAAAAAAGTGAAAAAGTAAAATACATTCAATAATACAAAAAGAAAACCACTGACAGAGTCAGAATAGAACCTGACACCCCGCTAGTTAGCGTGGTGGTATCAGTCCAGATGAAGCAGTGATCCTGTAGGAAGGACTGGTAGCTCTTGGGCTCTGGAATCCAGTGGCAAAGGCTGCTCTGGTGTTCCAAAGCTCAGTTTTTCTCTGGGTAGGAAAGGCTTGGCTCCTCCCCTGGCTGGAGCATCTCCCATGGGATGATGGAATTTTATCAGCCATGCCCTGGGACTCACTGGCCATGAACAGGAGATCTCTCCTGGAGGGAGGATGGGCTGTGGGAAAGATAAAGATGATTGCCCCAGCTGGTTTAAAGCTGGCCCATTAACAGGAGATATCCCCACAGAGATGAGGATCACTGCCCCACCTGGTTTAACAGATGGTGATAGAATACAAATTTTGGGCACATATTTCCATTGTAATCCAGGACAGTCTCACAGATGTGTATGTATAGCAGAAAGATCTTTGAATGTAGAATTTGAAGGAGGAATAGAAATGATAGCAAGTTTTGATACAGCAGAACTGCTGAGCCAGTCTTACTGGGTAACGGAGAAGGCAAAGGGTAAAGTGAGTTGGAAGGGGTTTTTATGGCTCAGAGCAAAGGATAAATCCACCTCAAACAGAAGAGGTTTTGACCAAGCAAAAAAAGATTTCACAGGCAAACAAGAAATCCAATATTGCAAGTAGAAAAAAGGTCTCAGAATTTTCCACTGCAAAAAAAATGATAAACAACTTTTAGCTTAAACTGTAACACACTAAATTTTTGTGACTGGAAAATAATAACATGAATATGGCAATGTTACTAGTTATGATTTGCTATAGGTAATAGCAAAGGTATTGATTGGTTGCTGTGTATTAAAAGAAAAGTAAATAATGCATTGTAACCAGAACTAGAGCTGGCTACAGCTGATGCTGACAGCTGTAGGCCAGACTCGCCACCCACGACCTGTGAATTGTATCCTCTGGATACAATAAAATTTAAAATAATTAAATTTTAAATAATAAATATATTGCTGTATCTTCTGGATAGAGTAAACAGCATTTTAAAGAGCCAGTCTGGATCCTGCATCCCTCATTTCGGCTCTCACACATATTTCTATTACTGGCTTTTTGCAAATATTAAAATGAATGCTGTATAATGTTGGAAAATATTGCTGTGTGAATATAGCTTCTTTTAGTTCTGCTATTAATAAACTTAGAAATAATAGTGTGATAAATGTATTTTTCTTGGACTATAGCACAGTGATGTAAAAAGATTTTATTCGTGCAACTAACTCGGAAGAATGGTAAAAGACAATCAGGAAATTCTTCACATTCTTGGATTATCCTATATGGATAGGGATGGACACCAGGAGCCCCAGGGAAGGAATTTATTAATCTGTTATCAGGGAGTGCTCGACAGGACTGAGCCAAAAGGAGAAATAAAAAAAAAATGTTGAATTTACAGGATAGGGGGAGGGAAGTAGGTTGGGGAAACTCAAAGGAGTTTTTGAATAATTCATGAGGATCTATGAATATGCAACATGTTGATGCATTTAACCAAGTGTTTTCTGAGTTAGGGTGTGCTCTTGGCTGAAGGCCAAGCACCCAGCCCTATTAACCCTTTGCTTTATTGTCTTTGTCTCCTATTTGTTTTTTTTTGTTTTTTTTAATTAAACCTTTTACAATTTACCAGGAAAGTGAACATCGTTTTTCACACTGCGTTAAGGAAGGATAGGGAGGGTTTAGCAACTTGGAAAGCAGCCTCCTCAATTCCCCCAGAAGTGTTTTTCATTCCCTAAATACAGTTTTTTTCGTTCCTTGAAACTGCAATTTTTTTCCCTGTTCCTGAAATTATAGCTTTTTTATTCCTGAAATTGCCATTTTCTTCCAGGAGATGCATGTGAGAGCAGGTAGCTTGAAACCCCACTGCTGCTCAGAGGACTAAATAACAGCCAATTGCACCAGAAATTCGGGGTCAAGAGGGAAAGGACCCCAATTTTGTGTTCAAAACTCCACCATGAGTTTTGTGATACCACCTTGGTATCACACTGAAACCACATCGAATTTGTGGAGGTGGAAGAGACCCACAAGGATCACTGAATCCAGCAATCAAAAACGAAGAAATAGCAATCAAGGCCCTGTTTCTGAAGGGCTGCAGGAAGGCAATTGTGGAAGCAGGATGGGAATCCACAGCTTTTATCTCCCAATATAGGGGAGAAAATCACTTTTCACACCTCAGACTTCAGCACAAAACCATCCTGAGCTTCCAGCTCATTTCCAGGCTCCCACTTTTGGGAGGGGATGATAGCACAGAGAGGAAAGCAGGGGAAGGAGCCATCATCAATGAGCCCATTGAGTCCTGATGCAAAGCAAAACAAACCCACTGGTGACACAACGCTAATCATCACTGGAGTTAATGATTGTTTTCATGGCTCTCAGAGAATGTGAAGCCCCAAGCCTCTGCCAAAGCTCATTAACGTGGCCCCAGGCTGGTGGGAGCCTCTGGGACTTGGATGTTCTATTCTAATTCTATTCTATTCTATTCTATTCTATTCTATTCTATTCTATTCTATTCTATTCTATTCTATTCTATTCTATTCTATTCTATTCTATTCTATTCTATTCTATTCTATTCTATTCTATTCTATTCTATTCTATTCTATTCTATTTTGCCACCACCCATTTAAGCAGAGGCTGATACTGGGAGAAGTTCCTGCTCCTTCAGCTCTAGCCAGAAGAATCTCTCAGACCCTTTGAATTTTAAAGTAAAAGAATAAACCAAAAATGATGCAAAATTCTCTCCCTTTTCTGGGCTCATGTGCAGGGGTTGGTCAGGAGCCACAGCTGCCTTGATCTACCAGCTGGGACAATTTTCTCCAGATTTTGTGTCACAAGCTTGGCCTAGAACTCAAAATCAAAACGAAACACTTGAAAAAACCCCAGCCTTGGTGCAAACAGGTCTTTTACCCCCAAATTTTGGAGGTTTCTCCAACATAAATGAAAACACCAAGAGAAATCTGCAGTTCCCAGCTTCTCCCAAACCATGCCCTCAGGAAATTGGTTTTACAGAGGTTTGGATCTGGCTGGAAACCTTTGCCTTTGGGCAAATTCTCCTCAAAGTTCCTGATGTAACTGTCTCTTAAGTGCTTCTTTAATCACTGAGTATTCATCTGTCACTCAGGCTTCAATGCAGTCATTCTTCCTTCTTTATGCTGCCTATGGTTATGTATATCAGAGCAGAAATAACTGAAGAATAGATATCTTATTCATTCTATTTTCAAATGCAGTAGGGCTCTATTTTTGTTAGAGGGAAATATACTTTTTTTTCATCACATGTCAAACACAGCAGTCCGAATAATTGCTATTAAACTTAATTGGCAAAGTTCAGCTTCAACAGCAAGAGAAGTGAAGAGAAAAAAGGCTACTGGTGCCTGGAAGTGTTATCATTAGTTCTTTGACTTTAGCACATCGTGTGGAGTGTTGAAGGCTTTTCACTCTGAATTAAAGTAATTTTGTTAATAAAAAATAAAAAAATAAAATAAAAAAAAAAAAAAAAAAAAAGAAATAAACGTGAGGAATGCCTACCCCCATTTTTTTTTAACTAAGAAATGAGGGGAAGCTCCTGCTTGTCTGGTGCTGACCTTTGCTGGGTGTAATTGGAAAAATTTTCTGGGAAAAAGCTCTAAGTACGATTAGAGGTGCTTGAGAATTAAAATAGATGTAGGAATGTCTCACCAGCCCCAAGGAATGTCTCAGCAGCCCCATGGTCTCTCTGCAGGTGGTCGGGGAGTGGCGGTTCAGTCGCATCCACTGTGACATCTTTGTCACCCTGGACGTCATGATGTGCACTGCCAGCATCCTCAACCTCTGTGCCATCAGCATTGACAGGTGAGGGCTCTGTGCCAAACCAGCCTGGCAAGTCCCAGCCACCTCTGGGTGGTCACACTTGACCTGGGTCTCAGAGGCTTGGAAACACTGGGAGCTCTTTGAAGAGCAGCAGAAAGGATCTGGATGAGATGAGCAGGGAATTCTGTCAGGAGGCACAGAAACGCTGCTCCTGGGAGTGCAGCTGGAGCTGTCTCTGTGTTCCCATGGGTTTGGTCCCTCTGGCTGTGCTCTGGGGTTCAGCTGGGGGAAAGGGGTGAAGGAGAACCCTCCTGGTGTGGCTGCAGTCACCTTGGCACACGAGGGCAGGAGCTGGGTGCTGTGTCTGGGTCTGGATGCTGGGTGCTGGGTCTGGATGCTGGGTGCTGGGTGCTGTGTCTGGGTCTGGATGCTGGGTCTGGATGCTGGGTGCTGGGTCTGGATGCTGGGTGCTGGGTGCTGGGATGCTGGGTGTCTGGGTCTGGATGCTGGGTGCTGGGTCTCAGTGCTGGGTGCTGGGTGCTGGGTCTCAGTGCTGGGTGCTGGGTCTCAGTGCTGGGTGTGGGTGCTGTGGCAGCCCTGGCAGCCCTGGCAGGTGACAGCAGTTTGTCCCCTGCAGGTACACGGCCGTGGCCATGCCCATGCTCTACAACACCCGCTACAGCTCCAAGCGCAGGGTCACCGTCATGATCGCCGTGGTCTGGGTGCTCTCCTTTGCCATCTCCTGCCCGCTCCTCTTCGGCCTCAACAACACAGGTGAGGGCTCTGCCACCTGCAGCTGGCTCCTGGCGTGTCCCTGGCTCCCCAGGAATGAGGGTGGGGTCAGCTCTGAGGTGTATTTCAAGTGTCCTCTCCCACCCTTCACTATTTGCAGGCTGATTCTGACTCTGTTTCATCCCTGGCTGTTCCAGAGCAGGGTTTCACACTCACCAGAACTGAGCTGATGTAGAAGTTCACACAACACCAACCTGTGTAACTGTAACATTTGCCCACTACAAATTCAAAATCCTTCTTCTATTAAAACACACAAAAAGGAAAGCCAAGGGACAAAAACCTTCCCTGAGGCAGGAGAGAAAAGGACTGGCAGTTCAGGGTTTCCTGGGAGCACCGGCCTGGGAATACAGCATGGGTGGGCAGTCCTTAGCTGCAAGGCAAGGAGCAGCCAGGAATTTTGGGGCGATGTGACACCCTACAGCAGGCAGCACAATTCACAGAATTCACAGAATTCACAGAATGACCAGGCTGGAAGAGACAAGATCATCAAGATCAATCCATGCCCTAACACCTCAACCATGGCACCAAGTGCCACATCCAGGCTTTTTTTAAACACATCCAGGGATGGTGACTTCACCACCTCCCTGGGCAGATCATTCCAGTATTTTATCACTCTTTCCATGAAAAATTTTTTTCCTAATATCCAACCTGTGTCTCTCCTGGCGCCGCTTGAGACTGTGCCAGCACTGCCTGGTGAAAGAGACCAACCCCACCTGAGCAGGAGCTGTAAAGAGTGATCAGGTCACCCCTGAGCCTCCTTTTGTCCAGGACAAACACCCCCAGCTCCCTCAGAGGGCTCTGAAAGGTTTTCTCTTGCAGACGAGAAGGAGTGCATCATTGGCAACCCCGCCTTCGTGGTGTACTCGTCCATCGTGTCCTTCTACGTGCCCTTCATGGTGACGCTGCTGGTGTACGTGCAGATCTACATCGTGCTGCGGCGCCGCAGGAAGCGCGTCAGCACCAAGCGCAGCAGCCACGGGCTGGACTCGGACACACAGGCCCCGCTCAAGGTAGCCAGCCTTGTCCCTGTCCCTGTCCCTGTCCCCTGCCCTGCTCCTCCTGCCCCAAACCGCCCTGCCCGCCGTGCCAGAGGTGGGTGCTGCGGTGGGTTTGGGGTCGGGCTGCGCGCTGTGGTTCTGGCGCTCCTCAGGAGCCTGGCTGGGGCCCAGGGGCTGTTCCAGCTGCAGATCTGCACCAGCAGCTGCTGCATGAACCCACAGCAGTGCCTCGGGCTGGGCTGGGGCACCCAAGGGCAGAGGCTGCGCCAGGGTCTGAGCCAGTCCTGCAGAATCACAGAGTCAAGGAATGGTTTGGGTCAGAAGGGACGTTAAAGCCCAAGGGCAGGGACACCTTCCACTGCCCCAGGCTGCTCCAAGCCCTGTCCAACCTAAATTTGGACACTTCCAGAGATCCAGGGGCAGCCACAGCTGCTGTGGGGAGTGCCAGGGCTTCCCTACCCTCCCAGGGAGGAATTTCTCCCTAATATTCAATCTAAACCCACCCTCCTTCAGCTTAAGGCCATTCCCTCGTGCCCTGTCACTGCAAGCCCCTCTCCATCTCTCCTGCACCCCCTTCAGGTGCTGCCAGGTGTCCCCAGAGCTGGGTGGCAGTGCCTGGGGTGCCCAGCTCTGCAGGGATCTGCGTGTGAGGGAGCCCAGCTGGGCGGGCTGGGTGTGAATGCACTTGTCAAAACACAGCTCTGGCAGCACGCAGCACAGCCAGGGGGATGTGCAGTCCCACAGGCTCCAGCTCCAAATTCTGCTGCCTGGAAAGGAGGCAGAGACAGGGACACACAAACAAACACCAGCAGAGCTTCGTGGCCTCTTTCCTCTGCTGAGCAGCACAGGGGATAGCAGCCTCCATCACTGCTCCTCCATCACTTTCCCATCCACTTCTCCATCCTGCTCAGCACCTCAGCCACGCTGATGAATTCCTGATTCATTCCTCTGCATTCCCACGTGCCTCCCTTACCAGCTTCCCTTCCCAACCCTCTCTGCCTGTGTAACCTCTGAGCTGGTGCTTGCCCCTTAGGACAAATGCACTCATCCAGAAGACGTCAAGCTCTGCACAGTTATTGTGAAGTCCAATGGGAGCTTCCAGGTTAATAAGCGCAAAGTGGTGAGTGTTAAAGAGAAGTGGGAGCTTTCCAGAGCCTTCAGCCTTCCCCTTCTCCCTCAGGACACGAGGTTAATTTATGTAGGGTGGGAGAAAAATAAACCTAAGAGCAAAGGTTGCCATTCAATCTCAAAATTGAAATAGTCTTCCCATTCCTTGGAGTGAAGCAGGGGGTTTAAGCTCACAGAGCTCTCAAAAAGCCAGATTAAGCTCAGCTAAAGATCAGCTCTAAAAGCCACGGCATTTGAACATTTTTGAGCCTTTGATTTCCTTCTCCTCTCTGTTATTTAAATCTTGGACTTCACTGGCTTTGTTGGGTTTTGGTTGTTGATTCCATTTTTATTTATTTGCATTCTGAAAACCTGAATAAAATCTGTGGCGAGTGGAGACAGCGTCTCCCCCATTTCTGAGCCTCTTTGTGCCAAGAAGGAAAATCCTCCAGTGCAGCTCTGCCAATCCCACCTGCCCAAAATATCCAAACACACCACAGCCCTTTCTCCAGGCAGGGAGGGACAAGAGGGACTGACTGTTCTCCAACATCATCCAGCTTCACTCTGTCAGGAATGTTCGTTGCTCCTCTCTGTGTATTTACCTGTCATTATGTTGTGGACATTTGATTCTTGTCCAGGAGGCAGAGAGTCACATAGAAGAGATGGAAATGGAGATGGTGTCCAGTACCAGTCCCCCTGAGAAAACGGCCCTCAAACCCACAGCACCAAGTAACCACCAGTTGATTGTGCCAGTTGCTTCTAATCGGGGCAACAACTCTACCCTGCAGGCACCCCTGAGCAGCCCTGGGAAGGTGGAGAAGAATGGCCATGCCAAAGAATCCCACCACACAGCCAGGGTCTTCGAGATCCACTCCCTGCCCAACGGCAAGACGAGGAACTTGCTCAAGGCCGTCATCAGGAGGAAACTGTCCCAGCAGAAGGAGAAAAAAGCCACCCAGATGCTGGCCATCGTGCTTGGTGAGAGTGTGCCCTGCCTGCCCTGGGCTCCCTGCAGGAATCCCAGTCCCTGTGGCCAGTGCTGGCTGATTTTCCAACCCCCCCCCAGGATTAGTTTCCCTTCCTATGCTGGAGAACAGGCAGGCAAAGGGCTGCCCATGGGAGGGTCCCTCCTCCCCAGCCATGCACAGCTGGTGGTGCTGCACTAAAGGTGCCCAGAGCAGAATCACAGAATAATGAGGTTGGCAGAGACCTCTAAGATCATTGAGTCCAACCCATGTCCCAACACCTCAACTCAGAGTCTAGGCTATAGCACCAAGTGCCATGTCCAGCCTTTTCCTAAACACATCCAGAGATGGGGTTCCACCACCTCTCTGGGAAGAGCGTTCCAGTGCTTTATTATTCTTTTGGTGAAAAATTTGTTCCTTTTGGGGACATCTGAGCTCCCAAATGGGGGAAGAGCTCCTGGGCTTTCTGGAACAAAAGGCAGCAGAGCTCAGCAGAGCTGGCACCTCTGAAGGGCAGAGTTCCTGCTGTGTTACACGAGCAGAGGAGTTCTTTAGTACCAGGCAGAACAGACCAGGACACAAAGCTCATTCCTCTGGGAAATACATTCCCCTCCTACCAAAGAGAACCTCCCAGTTCCCCCAGCCTGAGAGCCCACCCAGCTTCCAGCAATCAAAACCCTCCTCTCTCCTTTTCCCCCCCCAGGTGTTTTCATCATCTGCTGGCTCCCCTTCTTCATCACTCACATCCTGAACATGCACTGCGACTGCAACATCCCCCCGGCCATGTACAGCGCCTTCACATGGCTCGGCTACGTCAACAGCGCTGTCAACCCGATTATCTACACCACCTTCAACATCGAGTTTCGCAAGGCTTTCATGAAGATCCTCCACTGCTAAAGTCACCAACAGCACCCGCATGTTTTGAGGAACGGAGGGGGAAGAGGGAGCGGCGCCATCCATGCACAGCGGGGACAGGGGCTGCAGCGCTGGAGCTGGAGCTGGGCACCGCCGGCTGCCCGAGCGCCTGCTGGGGATGGAGGAGGTGGGAGGGTCGCTCACCCCATGGGTGACCTCTGGACCAGTCCCAAGGGCGCTTTTCAGAGCCACCCCCGCGCTGTGTTGGAAGGGGAAGTGCAAGAATCGAGGCGCTCTCGCCCGGTTCTCGCCCGTGGCCACCCGGCCTGGAGGGCGCTGGACACAGAGTGGCCACGGGGCCCCCAGGAGGAAGCGCTGGGTCGTGGGCTCAGCTCTCACCAAAGACAAGGCCATCCTTCCCACTGGGCAGCAGGAGCCCCACGGGGCTGGGGCAGCTCTGTGCAATAGCTTTGCCTTCACCTCGAGCTGACTCGCCCACTGTTCAACTGCTGAAGCCTTCAGAAATGAAATAAAAACCAACCCCAAAAAACTTTCAGAGGTGCCCAGGCGGGTCGAGAAGGTTCTGGCACCCCCAGACCCTGCAGCAGTGTGAGCCTACAAGCCATGGGTGGAAGGGAGAAGGGGGCAGCAATCTCATGTCAAACCATCGGTGTAAATAGGAATAAATAGGATGGATTTTGGAGCCCAAGCCAAAAAGAAAAAAAAAAGAGATGGAGAGAGAAACTGAAGGAGTGGAACCTTGTCTTGCATGGTGCACATCCAACAGGACCCCCTCATCTCCCATCAGTGATTTCTGCCCACCAGCATCTCATCTCCAGGCTCCAGGGTGACCCCAGGGAGGGGTGGCAGCGTGGTGAATGTACAGACACGAGGACCCTGTGCCAGGGGAGGCACAGCCCCAGGGGCACCCTGAGCACGCCAGCCAGGCCAGGGCTGGCTCTTCTCACCTAAACCAGGGGCCCCAAGGAGCACCTCGGGTCTGATTTGCCTCTGTCTCTCCCCAGAGAGTGCAGAATAACATTGTGCCTAATTTAAATCAACAGTCAAGGAGATAAAACTGTGCATTTTGGAAAAAGCCAGAATAAAAACCCAAGAAAGCCCCTGCCTGGACCAGCTCCTGTGTCCAAGCTGGACTCTGGAAAGGTCTGGATATTCCCAGCATCCCTTACCCTCTGCTATCTATTTTTCCATGGATTCTAGGAACTGGCACCCAGAAGAGCATCATTTCACACGCTGAGTCTGGCACTGCCAAACCCACGCTGTACTTGCTACTTGTACTCAGTTCACACGACACTTTGCAATATCTCTGTAAATAAAACACAGCAAGGTGAATAAAACAACGTGGAAATAGGTCTGGCTAGAAATTCCTGCAGGATGTGGAGCAGCAGAGGGTTGCAATAGCCATAAGCAGGGGCAGACTCCCAGGGTGCAGTTTCCTGCTGCTTTCTAAAGGAGTAAAAACACAATTGGGAGAGCAATAGAATCCCTTTTTTTCTCTATGCAGTCTGTAGAATGTTCACTCAGCTTCTGCTTCAGATGAGGTGGAGATGTGCCAAGGTTTCCTTTAATTCCCTGGATTTCCTGTATTGCTAACAGAGCACTTTCCTGTGCTGGCAGGATGAGTTCCAGCTCTGATTCAGGAAGAGATTACACCAAGCAGCTCTAACACATAATCTCAGCTGTTTTCTAAAATTGAAGCAGCAGTCCCACCTTAATCCCCAGGTTTCTGTTCTAAACCTGGCATTCCTGGGAGGGGCTGGAGTGCAGGGGTTTTGATATTCAGTCCTTGTGTAACATCTGAACCTGGCTCTTCAGAGCCAAAAACTGCAAAACTGGGAATGCCAGCTGGAGAGATCTCAGGCACACATGAGCTGTTCTTTCTTCCCCACAGTTTTAACCAAACAAATTTACTCAGTGATGGGAATCAACTCAGACTCGTACCCCAATATTCACAGAATGATGCAAAGGCAGGAGGTTTTTGGGCAGAAAAATAGCACCAAGCTACTGGTCCATTTTTAAATGTATTTACAAGCAGAAAGATCCCTTTGACTTGGGGAATTAACAGGTGGGGAGCTGAACAAAAATAGCAAATATTACATTTATAGACAAAAAAGCTTCAGAGCATTTGGAAGCTGCCATAGGTGATGTTTGCCCTGTAGTAAAGCCTGGTGTGAGCCCTCAGGATAAGAGGAATAATAATATCCCTCAGGATAATGTGGGTAATACCTGAACTTTGTGCCATAATTTTACTCTGTGTCCAGTGTTAACCCAAGGAAAATCCTCATCTGTGTACCTTGCTCCCAAATATTCTTCCTGAATCTAGAAGCAGAACCTTATAGCTCAGCCCACCTGAACCACTCCCTGAAAAACTCTTCCAAAATGTCATGGAGGAAAAAAAAGCTGCTGGGAAAGGTCTCTGTCCTTCATGTGGACCAGAAATGCCCAGGTGGGATTTCCCAGAGCTCCAATATTGGCTGGGAGGAGTCACCTGCAGCCCATCCTTCATCCCCATTTTAAGCTGCTCCTTCCTAACATTCCTAAACTGTGGGATGTGAATATCCCCAGTGCCCTGGGAAGGTGGCAGTGCCAGCTCTGGCCACCTCTGCAGCTTTTCCTTCCCCATCAAACTCCTGCACTTGCAGACAGCAAATGAAGCACTTTGAAACCCAGAACTGAGCCTTCCTTCCCCTTTTGGAGACAGCACCAAACCTCATCCTCACCTCTGGCTTTCCAGGAGTAAAGCAATGCCCAGAGCATGCCAGGGTGTGCTGGCACAAGGAGAACCTGTTTGTAGGAACTGCTCAGAGCCCATCACGAGTCAGCTGCACCCTGCAGGACTCACCACAGCTCTGAGCCTGGCAAATCCAGACCTCACTGCTCCTTCCACTCTGGAAACAAAAAAACCCCAAAACCTCTGCTTCCCCAAAGACTTCTGCTGGTGATGGGAAGGGTCCTGAGCTGGTTTTTAAAACCACCTGAATGAGAAGATTTCATTTTTTTGTTCCTCGAGAACTTCAGAGCCTTGCTCTAGCCCCTCTTTTGTGATTCATGATTTATAATTGAAGCTTTAGTTCTGCTTATTGAGTCTTCCTGTTCCTGCTTTCCCTCCCTGTGACTCCCAGCTCGCTGCAGCCCTGGGTGGGGCTCTCTGCACCCCCAAACAGGTTTGAATTAAAAGCCAGTGAATTCTGCCTGCACTGTGTTTGCTGCTTGCCTGCTTGCTCCCACTCCACAGAACTGTTTATCTTCCTGGCTGAAGAGTAAATTAACTCCAGTAGATCTAACCAGCTTATCCAACCCT
Organism: Muscicapa striata striata; assembly: GCA_030060385.1. Lineage (NCBI taxonomy): Eukaryota > Metazoa > Chordata > Aves > Passeriformes > Muscicapidae > Muscicapa > Muscicapa striata. The sequence continues at coordinate 1,168,844 of JAREIS010000122.1, forward strand.
GCTGAAATTAAGAAAAAAAAAAAAAAAAAAAAAAAAAAAGAAAACAGGAAAAATGAAGCCACTACCTCTTGTGGTGAAAATCTCCAGTGCAAACACGACTCCCAGGGGAGTCAGGAATGTATAAAATGCCCATCACAGGTACATGTGACACCAACCAATGTCTCCATGCAGCACTGTCATTAAATAGAGACTTGCACAAGCCACCCTGATGTCGATCTGGTTGTTTTGTTCTGTTTTACACCCAGCTCTGAGGGCTCAGGCTCCAGGGAGCTGCAGTTCTGCTGCAAACACACAGAGGAAAATCTGCTTTCACTTGAGATCTGCCTTTTTTCTCGTTTCCTTTTCAGACTATTCTCCTTTTTCCTCCCTTACCCCATCTATCCTTGGGAATTCTGGTGTTTGTCTTGCCTGCAGCCATGAGAATCAGAGGTGGGGAAGGAAAGATGCAGAAAGGAAATGTCTGGGATTCCTGTCCTCTCCCAGGCAGAAATGGGAGCAGGGAGGCTGCAAGGCAGAGGTGCCCAGCTGAATTTATATATTATTTATTAATCATTTAATGATTTCACTTTGGAATATTTCAATTGATGTCTCACTGTTTTCTCAAGCTGCATGCTCAGGTTTGGTGTTTGTGCAGGTGGGCCCTCAGCCAGGCTTAATCAGCACTTTTTAAATAAAGATTATTTTCTTTATATAAAAGAACATGAAAAAAATAATAAAAAGGAAATCCTTCCCACTGCTAGGAAAAAAAGCTGTCTGTCCATCTCCAAGAACCAAGAGACTAAAATTTCAGTCTAGTGGCATTTCAGATCCAAAGTTCTCCATAGTTTTGAGCCAACACAGAATAATCCCTGCCCTGAAGCCTCAGTTAAAGCAGAGACCAGAATGTCCAGAGCTGCTGAGTTCAAATGAGGCTGAGTTCTCCTTGTTGGGTGATTCACCTCAGTGCCACCGTGACTGAGGGAAAGTGGGGAGCTCCAATGCCCCCCCTCCCCTCCCAAACACAGCAGAATAAATGATATTTTCAGATCAAACAGGTTGTTTGCAGCCTGTCTGGCCTGGATCAAAGGCAGCTGCTCTGAGATTCACCCTTACAGCCAAATTTTATTTCTGAGCCTGTGGACAAAAGCCATTCACAGCACCCAAAAGAGATGAAAAGAATGATCTGCCCATCCCCTGGGGCATCTGAGTGAGTCCTGCTGCTCCAGGTGAGGCCTGACACATCCATGGGTGTGATTTGTTCTGCACACCCAGGGGGAAAAAAAAAAAGATAAAACCAGTTAATCTTGTTAAATTAACTCCCTGTCTTTAATCAAAGCTTCTTTTAATAATTCCAACTGCTCCCCCAAGTCTTTCTGATGATACCAGCCTGTCTGCTTCATAAAGAGCTTTTGACTCACAAATAACAACTTTCTTCACCAAAGAAGGAGCGATCACGGTGGACTAAACATAATTAAGGCATCATGAATAATTAACAGAGCTAGAAAATGCCTTTAAAGAGACTCGAAGAAGCAAAGCAAAACCCTTTTAAAGGGGAGGAAAACATTCTGCCTCACCAAGCTGCCATGCTGGGCCTGGGGAAAAGGAGAGGGTTGATGAGAGAGAGGAGTGAGCAGATTGGTGCTGTGCCTCCTGCTGCCACCCTGCAATCAGAGCAGCCCTGCCCTGGCAGGTTACGACCTCTGCTGCTCTGGGCTTGGGTTATTTTTTAAAATGAGTGAAGCAGCTGATAGTTAAGATAGATAGTTTAGTTTAGATAGCAGCTAAAAGGTTATTTATTGCAGATCTCGTCAGTCTCAAAAGGCACAGTCACAGTCATCAAAGTCCAGGCTAAATTTTAGTTTAAAGTCCCAAACAGAAGCAGAAGCTGTTCCCAAAGGTCCTGGTGGGGCTGATGTTGCTGCAGCAGCTCCTGCCTCTTCTCAGGTGTTGGCTGCAAACAAAAGCAAAAAACAACGGCAGAAAAGCAGAAAAGTGATGGCAAAAAGCACCAACTCTCCCCAGTACAAACTCCAGTGTAGAATCTTCAAGACACAAACTCAGGCCACCACTCCTTAACCTGTTAGAATTCCAGTTTTTAACACACCAGGTTATGAACAGACCACACACACGACCTGTCTTCTTCTAGCTGAGAAATGTCAGCAATATTCTTACTGGAGCTCTGTTCTGTCTGAGCACTGTCTACAGCTCTGGGCCTGGAGCCTCCACTGAAAACATCAGCATGTTTTTTAACTTTTACTAAAACTCACACTTCTGCTTTGGTGTCTAAACCTTTCACTTACTAAAAGCATTAAAGCTCACACTAAAACTCACTGACTGACTTGTCCTAAAACTTAAACTTACACCTTTATTTTATGTGTGAGTGGCTTAATGTACTTCAATCCATCCACAGGCTTTAATTCAATCCCTGCACTCTGATTTCTCTCTGAAGAATTCAGAGACCCCCAACTAATAATTATAATTATTTCTATTTATTTAATAGTGCAGCCACAAAGCTGATTTTTAAATTCAGGCTGTGTGAAAAAAGCAAGAAAAGCTCAAAGTGACATCAGGCAGAAATGTAATCTCCTCTCCAAGTGCTAACAGCAACACAGAGAATCTCAGCAGCTCCTGAGTGTGAGTTCAGAGAGCTCTGTCAAATCACCAGCTGGAAAATGTACAAAGCTTCAGAGGGAAACCCAGGAGCTGCAAATCTGATTGAACAAGACAGGTTATGAGCTGGGAGCTCGTCTGTGTGAAGAAATGGGCAGTCAGTGCCAGTCTAAACAAATCTGTACATCCCCCTCTGAACACCTCCCTCCCCCTGGGACAGCTCCTGTCACAAACAAAAGTGACTTTGATCTGGCAGAATTCTTCCAGTTTGCTGGGAAAAAAAAAAAACCCCAAACCCAGCAAGATGGCAAAGCAGCTGCTGTGGGTGCTGCAGAGGGATTTGGCACAGAGTGGGCTCTGGGGTGTGGGGATGTGTGGGAGAGCTCTGGGAGCAGGGTGAGCCCAGCCTGGATGGAATCCAGGGTGTGAGGCTGCTGTGACACAGAGCTGGGATGATTCCCTGGCATTAAAGAGCTGAACTGCTGCCTCTGCCTCCCTTGGGCCGTGGGCTGAGCTCCCTGCCAGGGAATCTCTGGGATCAGGATGCAGGATGGGAGGGTTTGACCCAGAGCAGAGCTGGGGATGAGCCCCAAACCCACTGAGGGGGGGCTGAGACAGAGCCAGGGGGAGATGTTGGTGCCTTTGTGCCCCTGCTCTGCTCCAAGCCTCTGGAGGCTGCAGTGCCAGAGTCAGAATTAACCTGAGGGACACAGATTTCTGAGTGAATTCTTGCACTGGCAATTTGTGATTGAGTTTGTGCATGTTCCCAGCTGGTGGCAGATGCTCCAGGTCACATTCCTCCATCATGTTTACATGGAAATGCCCACCTGGAGCCTGGTGGCAGGGATGTGCTGGGGCTCAGGTAGTGCCTGTAACCTGTTCAGTGCTGCCTTTGTGTCTGAGCCCCCCAGCAAAGGGAATATTCAGCTCACTGACAGCTCCAGCGTGGCTGGGAAGGAGCATGTCTGATTGCCTTTGTGATAAACAAGCCCTAAATCACTTCAAAGCTGAGGCCAGAATCACTGGGGAAGATTACAGACAGTGAAATAGTAGGGACTGGAATGTGATTCAGAGAGAGCAGGGAAAATCACAGGAAATTCTACCTCCTTCTTAATAAAAAAAAAAAAAAAAAAAAAAAAAGGAAGTGTTCCATGACTGAGATGCTTCCCTTCACCCAGCCAGGCTGGCAGAGCTGGGAGCAGCATTTAAATCCCAAAAGGCCTTGGGGGAAGCTGTCCCCCTGTGGGTGACATCCCAGGTTCATCCCAGCTCATCCCTGTGCTGCAGGAGTGTGTGCAGGGAGGAGGAGCTGCACCAGCTCACTGACAGCTTCAACTCATTGGCAAAAAGCTGTTTTTGCAGCAAGACTCATCCTCCAGCTGTCTAAGCATCCCAAATCCCCAAATCCATGCTTATGTTTTAGGCACAGTTTGAATTTTCCCCCCTCAGCCTAAGAACACAGTGAGGCCAAGCCCTGGCTCAGATTTTCCAGGTGGATTCCAGGGCTGGGCCCTTCCCTGCTGTCCTGACTGGGATGTAAAAAAGGTTGGGAAAGATGATCTTGGAGCCTTTCCCAACATTAGGGATTCTGTGGGACCAAGGAGATGCAGCAGGAATTCCCACAAGCTGCTCCCAGCCTCCCAAAACCACCCCAAAAGCAGCACTTTTCCAAACTCACCAGATTTCAGGCGATTTCCACCTTTTCTGTGGTTTTGTCTCCTTCTCTCGTGGCAGTTGTTGATTTTTTTCCCTGCCACTTTTAAATGTCTGAGTGGGATTTGAATGTCCTGTGGCATTTTCCAGCATTCCCTGGAGCAGAACACAAAAGGAGCAGCACATTGGGCAGCTCAGCTCTCCTGGGAGAAATCCTGCTGGGGCTGGCAAAACAAAGGCTGAAACCAAATAAAGGCAGGGCAGCCTCAGCAAAACCTTTTCAATCTTTTCTGAGGCGAGAAAATTAATTCCCTGAATGCCTTGTAAGGATTTTTATTTTTTTTTTTCCCCTCTGCTTGGAGCAGATATTAAGGGTTTGCCCAAAGAATAGCAATAAAATCTTGCTGGTGATAAGAACATTGCTCTGCCTTGCTGAGGAGCAGGCTGGTGCTGGAGAGCAGTGAAAGTGCCATGGAACGAGGCCAGGAATGCCCAAACCTCAGTTCTGTCAAAGCTGAATTTTCTCAGTGTCTGTAATGTTTCCTTTTTATTTCCAAAGCAATGGCCTTGTAGCAGAGCAGCAAACAAAGGCTGATTTGAGCCCTTATTACAGCTAATTACTGCACCTGCTGATTGCTGACCCTGGCCTGATGCTCCTCTCTGTAATTGCTCCAGATGGACTCAGAGTCTTTAATGGGATATTTTCTAACCAGCAAAGCTGCTGGGGATTATTTATTTATTTTTATTCAGGAGAAATTCCCTCCAGAATTTCAGTCGTGTTCTCTGGCTTTTCTCCTGGGTGATTTGGAGGTGATCTCTGTACCTGATTTTTTTTTTTTTTTTAAGGGAAATGCAGAGCAGGGATGTTGCAGGGATGGTTTTCTGCTCCTCCCAGCACACTGCTGTGGGTAGCACCAATCCCTGCCACAACAAGAGCTCTTTAAACTCCCAGATTCCATGGGGCCATGACCCCCAAACCCAGGCTGGGCAGCAGATTTATGGCTCTGAACCTCTGAGGTGCCCTGTTGTTCTTGCAGGAGGGATATCAATCTTTTACTGGGCTTTGTTGGGGTACAAAAGATTTTTTTCCCAAGGCCACAGAGGGTGTGAGGAGCACTGAATTGCCAAAATGAGATCCTGAGTGATGATACCTCCTCCCCAAACTGTCCCCACAGAGCTGAACTCCACCTCTCACTGCCAGAACCTCAGGCTTTAAAAACAATCACTTTTGGGCTTGGCTTTGTGGGGCTTTTTTTTCCCCAAATAAGAGAACGAGGCCAGCAGCAAATTGCACCAGAGAAGAGTTCCCTGCTGTGCTCTGAGCCAGAGGAGAGGGAAGCAGCAGCTGATCAAAAGATGTTGAACTTGCTGGGGATGAGATTCCTGCTAGGAGGAAACAGCAAGTGCTCCTTGATTCCCTGTCAGGGAAATTTTCCCCTTTTCCCATTATTCTAATGGAAGTGGAGCTCACACCTGCACTGATGGAGATGCTTTTTGATTTGAGAAGGTGGTTTATTGCAGAGCAAGGGGCCCAAAGCCCTCCCTGGAGGTGAGGAGAGCACAGGGAAGGGAGCAGGAGGAATCCTGCCAGGCCATGGGAAGGCTGAGCAGAGCCAGGCACGTCTCACACTGACGTCTGCCACAGCACAGAGCCTCCAACCACCTCCTTGCAAGAAAAAGAAACACTGAGAATTCACTATTCCTTCTTACATTAAAATCACTCCCTCCTACATTCACATCATTGCTGTCAGAAACATCTTGATTTTCCACACCTAAGGGGCTATGGAAAAAAACAAGCATTTCTGCTAAAAATATGGGTTATTTTCCCCCCCACTAGCTGTATTTATGCAGATCTCCTTTCCTCTAAAATGCAGCATTATTTTAATTTTAATTTAATCCCGTATCTGCATAATTGCAGCACTGCCAAACAAACAAGTCACAGTGGCTGGGAAGCAGGAGCAATGCAAAACGTGGATTTAACCAACTTCATTCCCAAACATTTTCCTGTGAACATTCCCTCACAGAAGAGCCACAACTTCTCCCTGGAATGTCCACGTTTTCATCACAACGAGCATCTCCCCTTCAAACGAATTTCACATCAGAAAATTTATATTATAGTCAGATGCAGCACTGGGAGAGCACTTAGAAATCAACTGCAGCTTTCACCCCTTGTGAAACCATCCCTGCTTGTGCTGATTTATTGACTCTGAGTTTCTCTGTGTGCTCTTTGTGGGGAACACTGGGTCTTGGAAGTCACATCCATTTCCCCACGGATGTCCTGGGCAGAAATGATGGGGAGGGAATGCAGGCAGCACAAACCACATCCAGGATTTACTGAGCTGGGGGTGACTCCAGCAGGGATCAGGGGTGGAACAAAACCAGCTTAAATTTCCCCCCTCTGCTTTTCCATCTTAACCAACCCAAACCATCCTGGGATTCTCTGAGGGTTTTGAGGAACAAGTGAAAATGTCCCCGTGGTTCAGGATGTCTGGAGCTGCAGCAGGACAGAGATGCTCAGGGCAGCACTCCAGAATTTCACAGAATTCCCTGGCAAAATCAGCACCCAGGCAGCTCTGGGCACCTTCAAAATATAATTTTTGAGGCATAAAGGTCAGCAGTTTTGATGTTTTTGAATGGAAAGGAGCTGTTGAGGAGGTTTCTGCCCTGCTGCTGCCATGCCCTGCCAGGAGCTGCCTTGGCTGTGAACCTTGGCAGCTCTTGGGTAAGAACATGAGATAATCAGCAGCAGATTTATCAGCAGGGACAAAAGACTGAAATGGAGTTGAAAAAGGGGAAAGAAAAAAAAAAAGTGGGGGGATGGAGATCTATGAATAATTTTAGAAATAAGCTGCAAGTTGCACAGTCACAAAGCGGAGGCTGGAATGCACTTTTGCAGAGTTTGTAAAGACTCATTTAATTTCTATAGAAACTGAGCAGCAAACAGGTAATTTTCTCTGCAAATTGCTTCTATCACCTCTGGAATGCTCTGCAAGAGCAAAGTATTCCCCTCGTGTTCTTTTTAATCTCCTGTTATTTTCATTATAAATTTAATTAAGCTCTTGTAGAGAACATTCCATGACATACGAGCTGATTTTTGTTTTTTCTGCTGGAGCAGGGACAGAAAGGAGCTGCTGAATTGTGGGCCAGTTGGATTTCTTTTTTTTCTGGGTAAATATTTCAAATGACACCAAGCAGGGGAGACATTTGCTGAATCAATACAGCTGAAGCTGAGGGAAGGAGCTGCACAGGAAGGTTTGAACATCCCAAGAATTCCTTCCAGCCAGGCCTTTCCTCCTGGACAAAATTAGGGAATATCAGGAGAGGGTAAATGCCAAGATTTTTTTGTTTTTTTCGTTGTGGTTGCAATAAAAAAGTCAATTTTTTACACTCCCTGCAACCCAAAATGTCACCAGCATTTCATTTCATAACCTGCCCAGCTCCCCACTTCACCAATGACAAATGTTAAAAATGAATCATTTCATTACAATTTATTTTAAATGATATCTAAAGGCTTTGCTGCCAAAGCATCACGAAAAATTGGGTTTGAATACAACACACATCAATACTTTAGGTTAATATAAAATGAAAACAAAATTAGTAGAGTTTGGGCTTTTTAACCTCTTTTTTAAACTCATTTAATCTCACGTTATCAGGCAACAACAGCTCCCCTGCAGAGCTGGGGTTGTTTGTTTTTATTTCAGCCTTTTTGCAGCTCAAGGCCATGACAAGTCACCCTCCCACCAGGCACATTTGGGGACCCTCAGGAGTCACAGCAGGGCTGGCAGCAAATCCCAGGGGCAGCAAATCCACCACACCATGTTTTTCACAGCAGTGATCAAGCTCTGGGACATCTTCCTAAAGGAAACCAGGAATTATTTCCCCCCAGAGGCACGACTCAAACCCTGACCTGTGAGCAGGCAGATCTCGTGTGTGATTATTCTGGATTTTCTGTTCCCTGTGCTGCATCCATTTCAATGCTCTCTTCCAGTGATTTTTCCTTCCTGCCTTGTTTTATTTCATTCCTGTTACAGAAAGGAGATGTCAGGAAATCTGACACATTGCTGTGCCAGCAGCAGGTGAGAATCTCACGATTCAATTCCCACCTGTGCCAGGGCCATTTTACACCAATTTTCTCTGTAGGGAAACATGGAATAAAAGCAATAAAAGCTGTGGAAGACGTGTGTGTGCTGTGCACAGCTTCAGCACTGCCTGCATGAACAGGGGCTGCATAAATCCCTGCTCAGGAAGGATTCAGTAGGAAAGCTCTGCCTGAAGTATCACCAAGCCAAAACATTCTACAGGCTTGGAAAAGAACTTATCATCAAATAACTCCATTTTCTTTTACTCTCTTAGTGCTCATGCTTAACAACTTCCATTTAAAAAGAGGAAATATTTCCTGTAAATATTTCCTGTAATCAGCAGGGGACAGGACGCTTTAAGCCATCACGCCTGACGTGGCAAAGCTGCAAATCCCAGAGCTGACAAATTTCACAGATCTGTCCTTGCTGGGGTGAGCCTGGGAACCTTGGTGTCGTTCAAAGTCCTGTTCCCAGCTTTGCTCCCCGAGGACTCCTTGGCCTGCAGCAGGGTGATGACGTTGTCCCGCTGGTGCCTCACGGCCAGCTGCAGGGCCGTGCACCCCGTGATGTCCTCCACGTCCAGCAGCGCCCCGGCCTTCAGCAGCGTCTTGATGATGGCCATGTTGCCCTTGAGCACGGCCAGGTGCAGCGGCGTCCAGCCCACCTTGTTCCTGGCGTTGACGTCGGCCTGGCTCTGCAGGAGGTTGATGACGCTGAGGAAGGAGCCCCTGAGCACGGCGAAGTGCAGGGGGGCCCAGTGGGCCCTCTCGGCCATGTTGGGGTCGGCCCCGCAGCGCAGCAGCTCGCTGACCACCGGCTCGTCCCCGTAGCGCGTGGCCAGGTGCAGCGGCGTCCAGTCCATGCTGCCCTTGGCGTCCAGCCGGGCGTGGCTGCCCTTCAGCAGCCGGATGATCTCCAGGTGCCCCTTGAAGGAGGCCAGGTGCAGCGGGGTCCAGCCCTTGTCCGTCCTCAGCTCCACGTTGGCGCCGTATTTGATGAGTTTCTCGCAGATCAGGTATTTCCCCCTGACCACGGCCAGGTGCAGGGCGCTGTAGAGGTTCTGGTCCAGGCTGTTGACGGAGATCCCGTTCTTCAGCAGGTACTGCACCACCCTGAACTTGCCCCTCTCCACAGCCACGTGCAGCGGCGTCCTGAGGTTCTTCTGCTTCCTCTCCAGGTCGGCTCCCTGGCTGGCCAGCAGCTTGACCAGGCCCACGTGCCCGAAGCAGGCAGCCACGTGCAGGGCGGTTTTACCATCCACCTCCTGCATGTTGGGGTCGGCCTGGCGGGACAGCAGCACCCGCGCCACATTCTCAAAGTCGTTCTGAGCCGCCAGGTGCAGCGGCGTCCACCCATCGCGCTCCTGCGCGTTCACCCGGGCCTGGTGGTCCAGCAGCAGCCGCACCGTGCGGTCGTCGCCGTGCTGGGCCGCGAAGTGCAGCGGGGTCCAGCCGTCCTCGTCGGGCGCGTTGGCCAGGCGCCGTGCTCCAGCAGGAGCCCGCAGATGTCGGGGAGCCGCCGCTGCACGGCCACCAGCAGCGGGGTGCAGCCGCCGCCCGCCGCGCTGTTGACGCCGGCCCTGCGGCCCAGCAGCGAGCGCACCTGGGGTGGGGAAGAGAAGGGGTTGGGCAGGAGGGTCTCACGGTAACAGAGCAATCTTTGAATGTGGGATTTGTAAAAGTAAATAGAAACGATTACAAGTTTCGGTATAGAAGGAAAAATATTGCTGGTCTTTGAATGCAGAATTTGTAAAAATAAATAGAAACAATAACAAGTTTCGGTAGGAGCAGCAGTGGTGTGCGCAGCCCTTCGAGTTCTCCACCCAGAGCTGACCTCTAATAAAGGCCTTATAAAAGGAGCAGGTCTCCTGGCCCATTTATTTCAGTATAGAAGAAAAAAAAATTGCTGGTCTTTGAATGCAGAATTTGTAAAAATAAATAGAAACAATAACAAGTTTTGGTATAGAAGAAAAAAAATTGCTGGTCTTTGAATGTAGAATTTGTAAAAATAAATAGGAACAATAACAGGTTTTGATATAGAAGAAAAAAAAATGCTGGTCTTTGAATGCAGAATTTTAAAAAATAAATAGAAATGATTACAAGTTTTAGTATAGAAGAAAAAAAATTGCTGGTCTTTGAATATAGAATTTGTAAAAATAAATAGAAACAATAACAAGTTTCAGTATAGAAGAAAAAAAAATGCTGGTCTTTGAATGCAGAATTTGTAAAAATAAGTAGAAACAATAACAAGTTTCAATATAGAAGAAAAAAAATGCTGGTCTTTGAATGCAGAATTTGTAAAAATAAATAGAAACAATAACACGTTTTGATATAGAAAAAATATTGCTGACCCAGCCTTGCTGGGTGACTAGAAGGCACCGAGTGAATCAGTTGGAATAGTGAGTAGGGTTTTCATGGCTCAGAGCAAAGGATAAATCCACCTCAAACAAAAGATGTTTTTACCCAGCAAAAAGGTTTTCACAGGCAAACAAGAAAGCCAATGTTGCAAGTAGAGAAAAGATGTCAGAATTTTCCACTGCAAAAATGCTGAAAAACAACTTCTAGCTTAAAATGTAACATACTAACCTTTTGTGATTAAAATACAGTAACGTGATTATGGTAATGTTAGTAGTTATGATTGGCTGTAGGTAATAGTAAAAGTATTAATTGGTTGTCATGTTTTAAGATGCTCTGCAATTAAAAGAATATAATGCATTGTAACCAGAACTAAAGCTGGCTTCAGACAAACCCACAGCTGTGGCTAAAAAAGCTGTGGGCTGATCTCTTGTCACCCATGAATTGCTGCATCATTTAAATACAATAAACAACATTTTAAAGAGTCACCCAAAGCCCCCATCCCTCCTTTTGTGTCTCACCTTGCCCACGTTGCCCTGCAGGACCATCAGGTGCAGCAGGGTCAGGCCGTTCTCCCGCTCCCTGCGCAGCTCCTCGGGCTCCTCGCGGCTCCCGGGCTCCCTGCGCAGAGCTGGGGCAGGAACCTCCTGCTTGTCCTTCCCTAAAGCCAGGAGCACACAAAATGGGGGAAAGGAGGGACAAACACCCAGCAGGGAGGGAAGGTGTTGCAGTGTGTTTTTTATTAATAGTAGGCTTTGTTATTGCCCAATGGTTTAATTTCAAATTACACTTTTTTACTTTGTCAATTTATTCTGAATTACTTGTCAATTTTGCTTTGTGCCAGCTTCTTGCTTGGAATTTTTCTTTGGAAATTCCTTAAAACTCGATGTCTTATTAGTCTATGTGACTCAGTTTTCTTTCTTACTTTTTTCATTGGACAATGCCTTTATAAACCTTATTCTTTACCCTTCCCCAGATTTTCTCTAATTTGCTGAGGATTTGTACTTTCTCCCTGAACTTTCCCCATATTTAAGTTGTTGCACTTCTGCTATTTTTGTTTTCCAAAGTAATAAATCTTTTTTATTTTATGCAAAAGACTTCCCCCTCTTTCTTGCTTGCTTCGAACACAATTTGACAGGATTTAAAATTTAAATTTTAAAATAAATTTAAAAATTTAAAACCATTTAAAAGCCCATGGAGCCACAGCTCAAGTCACATCTGAGGGTTTCACATGCACTGGGACATTTGGCCTCTCTCTCACAGTATCTATTTCCTGAATAGCTCATTTTCCTTTACTTAAAATGTCACCCACATGAAAAATTTCATGAGCCACATCCTTCTACAACAAAATAAACAACTTTTATAGCTTCCTCTTCTTTAATTTTAATTCTAAAGCCAGTCCCCTACTCACCCCCACTCCTGGTGTCTCGGGGGAAGGCGAACTCCTCTTTGTCACCCTTGTTTTGAGAAAGGAGGAAAGAAAAAGGATAAGACAAAGTGTTTATTTGCATTCTGTAATGTTTGCACAAAGTCCTTTGCTGCTGCTCTGCAGCTTTGTGCCATCATTGGAGAGTTTTTTATCCAATCCTGGTTTTGCACCCAAAACTCAGCTAAGCCAGTCATGACACAGCAGGATTGGGGGAGCCTGAAGATGATCTCTGGATATCCAGGAGCTTTTCCTCCTCGTGCTCATTTGCTCCCAAACACACACATTCTGCTTCCTGGCTGCACGGCAGCATCCCAAAATTATTTCCTTTGTTGTTTAGGGACCCCCAAGACCCCATCTCTTCAGGCCTCTGGTTCCTTGCACAGCTTGACAAAACTCTCTAAATACCAATAATTCTCAGCTCCTATCTCTCCCTGTTTTCTAGGCATAATTACTCCAGTAGCTGGGATTACATTGTGACTACCCAGAAGCCTGATTTTTTTTTTCTCTCAGCCAGAGAAACATGGGGATTTAAAACTTTTTTTTTTTTTTTTTAGCTGCTCAAACTGGAACATCCTCAGTTTTGTGCCATGAACAGAACCTGTGACTCTGTGTTTGCTTGAGTTTCTTTTAGTGACTGAGACCACCATGATAAACCTGAAAAGGGTTTTCCTCTCAGACTATTTATCATTTAGTGCATTTGTTAATTAATTTGCAAGTTTCTTATCCCCATAAATGAATTTCAGAGGCACAACCTGTGAAGGTGCTGAGATGCACCTTTGGGAGGGTAAGCAGCCTCAAGATCTGGTAGGATCTTGAACCAGTGGAATTTCCTGAGTGGCCCAGGGGGGTTCTGCTACAATAACAAGCAGATGGGATTTAGTTTTTCAGAAAGGCCATTCTTTATTCACATAACTCATTTTTATACAGTTTTTACAAACCTCATGTTGAACTCCAATTGGCTAGTAGTTTTCTCGCTGGTAAGTGGTATTTTACCTTTCAATTAAACCTCTCTATTCTTGGATTTTTTGCATATTTTCTTCACTGATTCTCATGGGACAGATTTGTTGTTTATGCACGTGCAAACTTATTTTTCTCTCCAAGAATAGGTTGCTGTGTAAACAAACTCTGATAAATCTGATACTCCAATTCTGATATTCCTCTGATTCTTTCTTATGGGAACTTCCAAGCTACTGCGGGCTTAGCTGGACTAGCAGGGCCTAAACCACATTTTATAAGGCTTTTGTTTTATAATAGCTCTACTTTCTGCAACAGGGTTCTCCTCACCTGCTGGCTCCTGGAGATGGGTGGTTTGTGGGACATCTTCCTGACCAGGCGCTCGTTCTCTGGGTCCTGGACCAGGCTCTGGATCAGAGCCAGCAGCACGTCTGTCTCCACGGGGATATCTGCCAGGGCAGAGCAGCTCAGCTGAGCCAGGCTCCAGAGCCAGGCAGGACCCACGTGGGAAGGGAGGGAAGAGGGATGGAGGGGAAGGGTGACAGCAAAAGGACAGTGTGGATACTGGTGAGAGCCAGGGGAAGAACGAGACTGAGTTTTACCAAATGTGTTGGGTTGATGTGGCCAGAAATGTTTATTCTGTCCCCATCTGTTGGAGCCAGGTTGGGCAGTGACCCTGATCTCCTGGCACACATTATCTGCTCATGGGCAGCTTTAATCCAGCTGGGGCAATCATCTTTATCTTTCCACAGCCCATCCTCCCTCCAGGAGAGATCTCCTGTTAATGGCCAGTGAGTCCCAGGGCATGGCTGATAAAATTCCATCATCCCATGGGAGATGCTCCAGCCAGGGCAGGAGCCAAGCCTTTCCTACCCAGAGAAAAACTGACATTTTGGACACCAAGGCACCTTCTTTCCACTGGATTCCAGAGGAAAGCCAGACCTTTCCACATCATCCCTGCACCTTCAGAGGAAACTGCACCTTCTACAGGAGCACTGCTCCAGCTGAGCCACATCTGCCACTGCAGGAGGATGCAGCCACCATGGAATGGGACTGTGCCAACACCCTGACTGACTGACGGGTGTCAGCTTGGATTCTGACTCTGGCAGGGTTTGGGATTGTTCTTTGTAATACTGCATTGCTATTTTAATTTTCCTAGTACAGAACTGTTATTCCTAATTCCCATATCTTTGCCTGAGAGCCTCTTAATTTCAAAATTACAATAATCTGGAGGGAGGGGGTTTCCATTCTCCATTTCAAGGAGAAGCTTCTGCCTGTCTTGGCAGACACCTGTCCTTCCAACCAGGACACCAAGCTACTCAAAGGAAAACAGAAGGGAAAGAGTTAATAACAATGTTTAACACTGGTGTTGTGGACAGGAGGAGTGCATGAGGAATGTGGTATTTTGGTAAAAGCATGTTTTTTACAAGAGGTGTTGCCTTCCTTGGACCAATGAGCTTAATTCTATCCCTGGTTCCGTGAACCAGTTTATAAAAATGTGTCTATTCCTGCAATAAATCACTTCTTCTGCTTTCTGGATGAAGCCTGTGGTGCTGTATTTTTTCCTCCCTCCCTCCCTACCCTTACAGCCACAGGGCACCAAGCTGGCAAACCTCGGAGATGCAGCTGGGAAAACTGGGCACAAACTCGGACACAAACTCATCCCCTGCTTGTCAGCCCTTGGTTGATCCACACCTGCAAAGCTTGGCCTCTGCTTGGGGTCCTGGTCCCAGCACCTCTTCATCAGGTCCAGCATCTGGTGGCACTCCCCGGGCCAGTCGTCCCTGACCAGCTCCAGCCCCGGCCGCTTCCCCGCCGCCACCTTCACGATGATGGCCATCATGTTGGCCCCTGGGGATGGGAAAAACCAGCACATCTGGGTGTTTTCCCTGGGAAAAGGGCTGGAATAAACGTTCCACGGGTGCAGGGTTGGTGTTTACCTGCGTAGGGTTTCTTCTGCATGAGGACCTCCCAGATGACGATCCCGAAGCTGCGGGAGAGGAGAGCCCGTGAGCACTCGGACATTAATTGCACTTACTGCTTCTGCCTCCTTGAGAAATGGGGAGATCAGGAAGGAAGTTCTTCAGGAGGGGAGGATTTCATCCCCCAGAGCAGAAGGATTTCATCCCCCAGGCCAAAAGGTCAGGCCTTATGATTCTGCCTCACATCTCCCCTAAGAGTGGGGTCACCACCCTGCAAAGGGTCAGTGCAGTGAATGAGGGACTTGGAGCCTTTCCTGTCAAAGTCAGGCTCTCAGTGCCTTTTTTCCACTTTATTCCCATTGGGGTTTAGAGCCCTTGGCTCCTGCAAGTTCCTGTGGCTGTGCAAATCCTCCTTTCCCTCTTGCCTTGGGTTTCTCTGTGCTGTAAAGGCCAAGGAGCTGAGGAATTTCCAGGCATGGACAAGGAGCTCATGCTGCAAAGCTCCTTGCCCAAAAGGACAAAAGCCAAGTTGAAATCTCTTCTCTGCCTGTTCCTGACCAGAATGAACACTGAGTCAGATAAGCCAATATTGGAATTGTTCTAAAAAAAATCTCAGCAGCACAGGCTGTTCTGGGCTCTGATCTCACTGGTTTTTACAGGAGCAGGGTGTGATGGCACCTGGGGCAATGCAGCCTGCAGGATTGGGAGGATGATTATCCACAGAGAATCCCCCTCCCTCCCAGCCTCCACCACTGAGGTCAGGGCACCCCAGTGTGTTCCCTGTGTTCTATGAGGCAGAAAACCAGAATTTAAACAACCTGAGCCTGGGGACACCCCTGGGCCAGCCCTCACCTGTACACATCGTACTTGATGCCCGGGGGTTTGCTGTTCTGCAGGAACATTTCGGGGGGGATGTAGCTCAGGGTGCCCCTCAGGGCTGAGCTCTCGATGTACTGCATCCTGCTGGATTGCTCCATCCACTTGGACAGCCCAAAGTCAGAGATCTGCAAGCAGAAAGAGGGAAAGTGTCCCAAAATGCTCACACCTGGGCATCCGCCATCCTTGGGGATCAGGGACAGGAGGAGGTGTGAGCAGCTGGAACTTGATAAAAGTTATCTTTTTATACATATCTTTATAAGTTCCTGCAGCCACTGAGTCCAGCTGGAGCCTTAAATTCCCAGGGCTGGCCCAGACTCCGTGTCTGATCTTGACAGCACTGTGTAATTTGCTCACCAGCTGCTTGCTAAACACCCCACAGGTGAATCTTCCATGGGGTGTTCCTGAAGAACCTGATTTACTGCGATTCTGGACTCACCTGGCGGAAATAACCTGGCTCTTATTTGGGAAATGCCCAACCCAGCAGCGAGGCCGTACCTTGACGTGCATGTTCCCATCCAGGAGAACATTCCCTGGCTTCAGATCCAGGTGCAGCAGAGGGGGGCTCATGCTGTGCAGGAAATTCATGGCCAAGCCCATCTCATGGATCACCCGGAATTTCAGCTGCCAGGACATCCTGTGAGTGGGGAGGATTCTCTCCAAGGAGCCCCTGGCCATATATTCCATCACTATCCCCAGAGGGCTGTTGCACACCCCGTAGATGGTGACAATGTGCTGGAATTTGATTTTCTCCATCTTGCTCGCCTCCTCCATTAGACAGTTCATACTGGTCCTGGAAAATTGAAAATAAAAAATTAAAAATACAGTGGGAGCAAGCAATTTGATCAGTTGATTCACAGGCTCAGGAACTCTGCTGTAACTCAGTGACACCCAGCCTTTCTGAGCACTGCCTACCCCAAAAAGATTCATCCCAAATCCCCCCTTGAGCTGATGATGATGCTGCCACACTTTTGCAGACTAAAATCTGACATAGAGGGTGTTGTGACCCCTCAAAATGAGCTGAGGTTTATTTAGGCAAAATCAGCCAAAAAGAAAGAGATTAAAAACTGGCACTAATTTCAATCCTTAGCAGTGAGGACAGAGTTTGTGCTTGTCACAGGTGAAATGGCTCTAAACTGCCAAGAGTGGGATACTGGGGTGGGATCCTTCCCTGTGAGGGGCTGGGATGGAATTCCCAGAGGCTGCCCCATCCCTGGGAGTGTCCAAGGCCAGCTTGGGAAAGGGAAGGTGCCACTGGCCATGGCAGGGGTGGAATGAAATGGCTTTAAGGCTCCTCCCCACCCCCAGCACTGTGATCCCGTGGCATTCCCAGTGTTTCCCTGGCTGCCAGGGGCAGCACAGCCCCACCTGTGCCTGCAGCTCCGTCCCTGGGCACGGTGACTCTGCTCCCAGGGGCACCCAGGCACGTCTGCTCCTCCCTGCCCGCTCTGGCAGACCTGTTTCTCCAAATTCTCCAGGGTTTCACCTCTCCCGACCTGCTGGGCCAGTCTGGGGTGCCCGGGGCGCTCCGGGAGCAGCCAAGCAGCAAAGTGCCAGGAGTGCCTCTGAAAAGCACAGCCTGGGAATGGGGCTGAGCTGCCAGCAATTAGGCCAGGCCATTCATTGTTAAAAATGGTTCAGCCAAGCAAAATCTTCTGCCAGGCTTCCTCTAGCAGGCTCCTCACAGTGAGACCTACCCATGGGTTGAGGAACCTCAGGGATTTTACTACAATTGAAAAGACACAGAAGTAAAACTGATTATTTGACTCTTTCTTCCCCACCCAAACGAGAACAAAATGCAAATGTAATATCTGCAGAGCAAACTGAGGACAGCCGCTGCTCAGCCTGAACTCAGTTGTTGTCAGGAACAAGAAATCACACAAGAGTGAGATTTTTATCCAGGCAGGATCCTCCCAAATTGAAAGGAATAAAATTTTAAATTAAATAACTCCATCAGCTCAGCTGTTTTCCCATCAGCTCAGCCTGTACTGGATGTGTTATCAGCAGTGGCTGTGATTACCTGGCCTGCTCCATCCCAGACACGAGCAGGGCAGCAGCAGAGTCCCTGCAAGGAGCAGAGAGGAGCTGCAGCTGCACCACGGGCAGCAAAGACATGTCTGGAGGCTACGGGAGCAGGGCAGCAAAACCAGCTGGAAATCCTCTGCCCCACATCTCTAAACCTGGGGATTCTGGTGGTTAATTCAGTTTGATTGATACCCATCAGCCCAGTGGAAGCTGCAAAAAGCCACCAGGCTGCTTTTATCCATATTTAAAGCGCTGAGCCCCAGGTGTGAGCCCTGTCCTGTCCCCCTGGTGTCCCTTTGCACATCCCCACGGGGCAGAGAACTCCAACCCCCCACTCCCTTTGGCTACCCCCGGATTTCCCGAGGAGCAGCAGCTCCTTCCCGCAGGGTTTTATCCCCAAACGCACCCAGCTGTGCTGCCCTGGGTTACCTGTCCGTGCTGGAGTCCTGCAGCAGGTACGGGGAGCACTTCACGGCATAGACCGTCCTCCACCTCCTGTGCTTCACCTGGTACACGTGGCCAAAGCCCCCGCTGGCCACCCGCAGCCACTCATCCTCGAAATCCTCCCTGCTGAACACGGTCAGGCTGCCCAGCTGCCGGCCCCGCTCTGTGCCCATGGCACAGCTGGAACAGCTGGCACAGCTGGCACAGCTCCTGCTGCTGCCTCGCTGTGAGGAGGCACAGAGCTCCTCCTGCCCCCTGCCCTGCCCTGCTCGGGAGGTGGGGATTCACCTGGCAGCATCCCAGAGGTGGATCCTCAGTGTCAGGCTCAGCTCCAGCCTGGCAGTGTGGCTCTGCTGGCTCCTACCCAGCAAATCCTCCAAGAATTCCGGGTGCAAAGAGCAGCCCTTGAGGGATTCCTCACCTGAGGGACCGGCACAGCCCAGGGGAGAGGGAGGTGGGGAGGTGGGGCAGGGGGATGCTCGAAGGGAACAGAGAAATCCACGAGGCAGAATCGCGTGTGAGAGACGAGGAAAACAACTCCAGAAAGAACAGAGGAAAAGAACCCCAGGAGCAGCTGGAAGGAGAGGTGGAAAACCCTCCAGAAAGATGAAACACTGAATTTTAAAAATCCCCCAGAAATAGCTGGATGGAGAGGTGAAAAACACTCCAGAAAGATGAAAAACTGAGTTTAAAAAAACCCCCAAAACCAGAAGTAGCTGGAAGGACAGGTAGAAAACACCTCAGAAAGATGAAAAACAGTTTTAAAAACCTCCCAGAAGTAGCTGGAAAGAGAGGTGGGAAAGACTCCAGAAAGCTGAAAAACTGAGCTAAACTCCCCCCAGAAGTAGCTGGAAGGACAGGTAGAAAACACTCCAGAAAGATGAAAAATTGAGTTTAAAAAGTCCCCCAAAAGGACAGGTGGAAAACACTCCAGACAGATAAAGAACAGGACAAACCCCCAAACAACCAGAACTTTGAGTGCATGAGCCTGAGAAAAAACCTCAGCAGAAATATCAAAATTGTGGTAAACCAGAGCAGTTCCCTCAGGGATAAAATAAAATCTGCTGTCAAATCCCTGGGAATGGGTGTTTGGAAGAGCAAAGACTGGTCAGAGCAGTTAAACTCTCAGCAGGAGCAGCACACACACCTTCAGCTGAAAAGGCTTTAAAAACTCCTGTCTGGGCCTTGTGCATTTGTGGTTTTAATGCCTCAGCTCTCTCTGGAGGTGGCTCTGTGTCAAATACAAGGTGGTGCAGTTTTCCTCAGTGCTGCCACAATACAAATAATAATTAGCACTGCTGCAGGTTCATTGGCTCACTGCCAGTAAGCCTTGACCTGGGATTTTTACTTCTGTAGCAGAATCTTCAAGAAATCCTTGGAGGAAGCCTGAGCCAGGTGGAAATGTGAGTTGTTTGTGCTGCACTGACACCAGGGGTTCTGGCAGCAAACTTCCTTCTTTTAAGGAAAAAAAAAAAAAAGGAAAAAAAGGAAAAAAAAAAGGAAAAAAAAAAAAAGGAAAAAAAAGGGGGAAAAAAAAGGAAAAAAAGGGGGAAAAAAAAAGGGGGAAAAAGAAAAAAAAAAAAAAAAAAAGGGAAAAAATGGGAAAAAGGAAAAAAAAGGAAAAAAAGGGGAAAAAGGGGGGAAAGCCAACCAGGCTCTGCAGCCTTTTAGGGAAGGAAAAAACCCAATTGGAAGGTGATTTTTGCCAATTCCCTGGCACTCCCCAGGAAATGCCCACCTGGGTGATGCTCTGCTCCCCTCCTGCCAGCACAGCTCTGGGGCTGAGGACAAGGACAGGCGCCCCAGTCCTCCCCTGCAGGCACAGACCAGACAAACACTGCGGTGCTCAGGTTTATTGGGGAGCTCAGGGGGAGGGGAGGGAGGCACTGGGGGACACTCAGCCCAGCAGCTGCTGCTTCTCTCCTCCCCAGCCCTTCCAGCTGCATTTCTGGGCCAGCAGCTCGGGGTATTGCAGCTCTGGGGCAGGAGCAGGAGCTGAGGAGTCCTGCTGGTCGTTCCCAGCACAGGAATTTCATCCCCCTCCCCAGAGATGCTCTCCTTGCTCTCTCTCCTTGCAGCTCCCGAGGTCTCTCTCTTCTTCTCCAGCAGCAGCAGGTCCTGGGCAGGATGGAGCAGCCCCAGCTGCTCTGGGACAGGGGGATGTGGGGCTGGAGCCCTCCCACAGGCACCCCCTGAAGCCCAGCGTGCCCTGGAGAGCCCTGTTTGTATCCCCCATCCTCTGCAGGCCTTTCCCCAGAGCATTCCAGCAGATCCCAGTCTGCTGCTGGAGCCTCTGACCTTTAGTGGGGGCTTGGAGAAAACAGCAACAGAACTGAAGGGAAAGGAGGAAGGGACTTGGCTCCTCAGAGATAAGAAAAGCTGAAAAGCCCAGGGGAACATCTCTGGAGCTCTTGGGTCCTGTCCACATGCCCAATTCCATCATTTCCCAGCATTTCTCCCTGCTGGAGGCTCCAGTGCCCAGTGCTGTGTTCACCTGGTTCTCCTGGCCCTGCTCTCCTCTCTGCTGCCCCATTTCTGTGCCCAGCCCGGGCTGGGCTCTCAGCTCTGCTGTCCCTGCAGCCTACAAGGATTCCTTCTCTACCTTGCAGCTTGTGGGGTGGCTGATGCAGAAGGAAAGGAAGGAAGGAGAGGCAGGCTTGGAGCAGAGGTGGCATCTCCTGCTCCCTGCTCAGCAGAAGCTCTACAGAAGCAAAGCAAATCCAGCTGCTTCTCTGGTGCCTGGGGGAGCTGCAGGAGCCCCCCAGCTCTCAGGATCACAGCCCCTGGAGCTCTCTGAGCTGGGGACAGTGGCTGGGCTTGGCCCTGTGCCGCTGGTGCAGCCACAGCCCCAGGACAGCAGCGCCCAGCACGGCACAGGCAGCCAGGGGGGCCAGCAGGACGGGCAGCAGCGTGGCAGGAGCAGCACCTGGGCACACAGAGAGGGAAAGGAGCAGTGAGAAATGTTCTTGGCACAAACAAATAGAGTTTGGAGGGTGCCAGTGGGTTTTGGGAAGTTGTTCATGCTTTACCAGCTCAGTGTCACTCCTTTCTAATAGCTATAAACATTTAATTAACATTAACCAGCTTCTGTAATTCAACCATGAACTCTCCTGACCTGTGGCCAATCTCATTCTCCTCCAAAATGCTGCAATTCTGTACAGACAGATCATTCTGCCTCATTTTTCTCCCCTTTCCTCCTGCTAAAGCTTCAGTTCCTCCACAGGGTGCCTGTGGCTGTGTGTCCTGGCTGGAACTCTGTTGGATGTGACACTAATGAACCCCCAAGTCTGGGATTCGGGAGGCCAAAGCAAAGGTGAGGAGTTGTTGGGATATAATCTAATCAAGAAAGTTGTTAAAAATGTGCTGGTTTTCCTGCAGCAGGAAAAGCTGAGCAGAAACCTCTGCAAGAGAAACGAAGAGAGAGAGCCCCACCTTCCTGTGCTTTGTACAGAAACCTGTTGTTCATCCTCCAGAGGGGCCCGAGGGACACCAGGCTGGGCAGGTTTCCGTGGCTGCTCCTGTCACTGGGCTGGGGAAGGGGCTCCACACTCTCCAAGCAGCCCTGGGAAAGACAAGGAAATCACCTGGAAGTGTCCTGGACAGAACCTGGACAGAACCTCCTGCCCCAGGGCCGGGGTCTCCTCAGTCTTTTCCACCTCTGCTGCCATTCCAAACGGTGAATTGCCAATTCTTGGGCCAGCACAAATGTAAATGTTCATTCCCTAATTTCCTTTCCTTAGGGATTGCTGTCACCATTCCACACCACTGACTCCTCTGCCAGACTTTAACCATGGGGTGACCTTGGTGAGGGGACTCTGGGAGCCCCAAATCCCTGCTGGGGGCTGTGCTCCCCCCTCAGTACCTGCTCACAGCCTGGCTGGCACACCCTCAGCTCGCAGTGCAGGTAGGCCACCGAGTGGTTCAGCATCTGGAACAGCTGGATGGAGAAGCTGGCAGCTCTGGAGCTGCTCCCCTGCAGCAGCTGGATGTGTCTGCACTCCAAGGGCAGCCTGGCAGGAACAAACAGCAAACAGCTCCAAATGCCAGCTCTCCCTGAGCTGATCTGCTGGCACAGCTCTGCACAAACCCCCCCCACAGCACAGCCCTGCAC
Source organism: Muscicapa striata striata (assembly GCA_030060385.1). Lineage (NCBI taxonomy): Eukaryota > Metazoa > Chordata > Aves > Passeriformes > Muscicapidae > Muscicapa > Muscicapa striata. The sequence continues at coordinate 1,191,280 of JAREIS010000122.1, forward strand.
CCTGATGGGAGACAGGAGAATCCCCAAAACCCCAGCACTGCCCTGCTCAGGAGCCCCAGAGCAGCAGGGCTGCTTTGGGAGGTTGGTTTTGCTGCAGCATGCCCATCACCCCCTGAGCTGCCTGGAGCACACATTTCACAGCCAGCAGCTTCTCAAACCCCGGGCAATGAATCCTCCCGGGCCCCTGGCCTCGGGCAGGTGGGTCAGAGCTGAAATGGGGGTGTGGAGAAGCCTGGCTGGGGTGTGCTTGTACTGGGATGTGCTGGGGTCTTCTAGGATGTGCTGGGGTGTGCTGGTGTGTCCTGGGATGTCCTGGGATGTGCTGGGCTGTGCTAGGATGTGCTGGGATTCCCTGGGGTGTGCTGGGATGTGCTGGGATATACTGGGATGTGCTGGGACTCCCTGGGGTGTACTGGGATGTGCTGGGGTGTGCTGGGATTATTGGGATGTGCTGGGATGTGCCTCCCCAGCAGGAAGGGATGCTGCACACCTGTGACAGCACCCGGGGAGGGGGCACAGGATGGTTCATTCCCACAAACCCCCAGCGAAGGGAGGTTTTCCCCATTCCCACCTGCCGAAGAGGCAGCACTGGGCCCCCGCAGCCCCGGGGCGGGCAGAGGGGCTCACGCAGCACGAGTGGATCTGCAGCACAGCCCGGCTGCTGTTGCTCTGCAGGGCCACCAGGGCCAGGAAGGTGTCCCGGGACGGCTCCGTGTCCCGGGACGGCTCCGTGTCCCGGGCAGGGCTCAGGCTCAGCCGCACCGAGTGGTTCCCGGAGCCGCAGGAGTCGCTCACGATGGCGAGGCTGGGAAAAAGGGGAAAAAAGGAATGCAGTGAAAGCAGGATGATGAAATGAAATGAAATGAAATGAAATGATGCCAAAGCAGGGAGCCGGGGGTACTTGCCCGTCCAGCACGGCGACATCCGCGCTCCGCTGGTGCCAGCCGCTCCGCAGCGCTCCGGGCTCGGGCGTCACCGCTGTCCCCAGCTCTGTCCCCAAGGCTCCAGCGGCTCCGTCTGTCACCTCGCTGCTCCTGCGCTCCTCCTCCGCCTGCTCCGTGCTCAGCAGCAGCCCCGGGGCCGGGGCAGTGCCCGCAGCCTCCAGCCAGGGCTGGCCCGGCGCTGTCGCAGCCTCCGCGCTCCCGGGGCGCTCCGGGGCCGGGGGCACCGGGCCCAGCTCCGGGCCTGGCAGCGGCTCGGGGCCAGCGCCTGCGGGCTCATTAGTGCCGGCGTTAACGAGCTCATTAGCGGGACCAGGAGCTGCTGTGCGTGTGGGGGGCCGGGCAGCGGGGCCGGGGCTGGAGCGACCCGGGTCCAGATCCACGACATCCTCATCCAGAGGGGGGGACACCTCCAGAGGCTGGGATACATTCTCAGAAGGGCCGGATACCTTCTCCAGAGGGTGGGATTTGTTCTCCAGAGGGTGGGATACTTCATCCAGAGGGTGGGATACGTTCTCCAAACGGTGGAACATCTCTAGAGGGTGGGGCACCTCATCCAAAGGGTGGGATACATTCTCCAAATGGTGGGATATGTTCTCCAGAGGGTGGGACACCTCGTCCAGAGGGTGAGATACCTTCTCCAGAGGGTGGGATACATTCTCCAGAGGGTGGAACATCTCCTCCTGAGGGTGGGATACATTTTCCAGAGCATGGGATATGTTCTCCAGAGGGTGGGACACCTTCTCTAGCGTGTGAGATACGTTCTCCAGAGGGTGAGATACGTTCTCCAGAGGGTGAGATATATTCTCCAGAGGGTGGGATACGTTCTCCAGAAGGTGGGATATGTTCTCCAGAGGTTGGGATATATTCTCCAGATGTTGAGATCTGTTCTCCATAGGCTGGGACACCTCCTCCAGATGTTGAGATCTGTTCTCCATAGGCTGGGACACCTCCTCCAGATGTTGAGATCTGTTCTCCAGAGGCTGGGACACCTCCTCCAGAGGTTGGGATACATTCTCCAGATGTTGAGATCTGTTCTCCAGAGGCTGGGACACCTCCTCCAGCAGGAGCCTGGCTGGTGCTGGCTGTGCAGCAGACCCGGGTCCCTGAGTGAGCAGCTGCCTGCTGGGGGCTGCATCTCCTCTTGCTGCCCCCTCCCCGTCCCCCAGCAGCACGTCTGGGTCAGGCTGCAGGGCTGGGGCTGGCAGGAGCAGCTCTGTGCCTTGGGGGGGAGCAGTGCCACCGTCACCCCTGGCTGCAGGGACAGGAGTGTCCCCTGCTGCAGCCTGGGGGTTGGGATGTGCCAGGGCAGAGCCTGTGGTGTCCTGGGTGGGTTTGGGATGTGCCAGGATAGAGCCTGTGGTGTCCTGGGTGGGTTTGGGATGTGCCAGGGCAGTGCCTGTGGTGCCCTGGGTGGGTTTGGGATGCCCCAGGGCAGAGCCTGTGGTGCCCTGGGTGGGTTTGGGATGCCCCAGAGCAGAGCCTGTGGTGCCCTGGGTGTGTTTGGGATGCGCCAGGGCAGTGCCTGTGGTGCCCTGGGTGGGTTTGGGATGTGCCAGGGCAGTGCCAGAGCCTGTGGTGCCCTGGGTGGGTTTGGGATGCCCCAGAGCAGAGCCTGTGGTGCCCTGGGTGGGTTGGGGATGCCCCAGAGCAGAGCCTGTGGTGCCCTGGGTGGGTTGGGGATGCCCCAGGGCAGAGCCTGTGGTGCCCTGGGTGGGTTTGGGATGCCCCAGGACAGAGCCTGTGGTGCCCTGGGTGGGTTTGGGATGCCCCAGGGCAGAGCCTGTGGTGCCCTGGGTGGGTTTGGGATGCCCCAGGACAGAGCCTGTGGTGCCCTGGGTGGGTTTGGGATGCCCCAGAGCAGAGCCTGTGGTGCCCTGGGTAGGTTGGGGATGCCCCAGGGCAGTGCCAGAGCCTGTGGACGCCTCTGGCTGGGCTGGAGTGAAGCCCAGCTCGTTGCCCAGGGCTGCTGAGGGGGGCTGTGGTGTCCCTGAGCTGAGGGTTGCTGATGGAGCTGTGCTGCTCCCCGGGGATGTAGCAGCTCCTGTTTGTCCTGCACTGCTGCTGGCTTTGCTTGGCCTCGTGCTTTGTCCTGTGCTGGCCTGGGAGAGGAGCTCAGCAGGAGCTGGGGCAGGGGCAGCAGAGCTGGCAGCCACCCCTGCCTGGGCCAGCACAGCCACAGCTGCCCCCAGAAGGGCTGTTTGCCTTTGGAGCTCTGTGGGAAGCAGAGCTGCTGCTGCTGCTGCTGGGGCTGGTCTCTGTGTGGGTCTGAAGGGCTGAGGCACAGTGGGGCTGAGCTCCAACTCCACACCTTGGGTGAGACGAGGATTTCCAGCAGTGCTGGGGGTTGGAGCTGCTGGGAGAGGGACAGGGAGCCCAGGATTTGCAGAAATGATGGGGGTTTGAGCTGTGGCAGGCACAGGGAGCCCAGGGTTTGCAGAAATGATGGGAGTTTGAGCTGTGGTAGGCACAGGGATCCCAGGATCTCCAGCAGGGATGGCAGTTTGAGCTGTGGCAGGCACAGGGAGCCCAGGATCTCCAGCAGGGATGGCAGTTTGAGCTGTGGTAGGCACAGGGAGCCCAGGATCTCCAGCAGGGATGGCAGTTTGAGCTGTGGCAGGCACAGGGAGCCCAGGATCTCCAGCAGGGATGGCAGTTTGAGCTGTGGCAGGCACAGGGAGCCCAGGATCTCCAGCAAGGGTGGCAGTTTGAGCTGTGGCAGGCACAGGGAGCCCCGGGCGGGCTGTGCTGGTTCCATTCCCCGCTGGAAGCACAAAGGGGGCTGAGGATGCTCTGGGCTCAGCTGGGGCTGGCAGCAGCTCCCTGCCCTGCTCCAGGAAAGGAGCTCCAGATGAGGGCTGGGGCCTTTCAGTGCTGAAATACACCCTGGGGGAAGGTTGGAGGCCTGGAGTGGAGGGAAACACCAGCGCTGGTGGCACAGGGGAGCTGCCAGGCTCTGCTGGCAGGGAAAGCACAGCAGTGCCTGCAGCCTGCTGGGGATGGGGAGCAGCAACCTGCACCTGCTCGGGCAGCCTGGGCATGGTCTGCACTGTGGGGCTCACCCTGGGCTCCAGCACAGCAGCTGGGGCTGAGGTGGCAGCTGGGGACAAGGCCCTGAGGGCTGGAGGAACAGGAGGAGCTGGCACTGCCTCAGAAATCCCTTCTGCTCCCTCTGCTTGCTGCTTGGGCACAGTGGCCAGAGCAGTTCGAGGCCCCACAGTGGGGTCAGAGGGACTGGCTGTCACTGGGACATGCTGGCTGCCCCCAGGTGTCCCCAGGCTCGTGGCCAGCTGGGCCGGGCTGTGCTGGCCCTGGGGAGGGTCCCTGGGCAGCAGCACAAACACGGGCCTGACCAGCACCAGGCTGGCAGCGCTCAGGGGGAACTTGGCAAGGTCCAGCACTGAAGAATTCGGGGCTGCCAGGATTTGCTGGATGGAAAGCAGCCCCCCAAGACTGGAATTTGGGAATTCCGTGGGGAGAGGGGAATCCTGCATGGGCTGCAGGCAGATCATGCCCTCAGTGCTCTTCAGCACAAAGGACAAGTGTGGGGACGAGGGCAGCAGGGTCAGGGGGGTCCTGGCAGCTGCATCCAGGGACAGCCTGAGCTGCTGCCCCAGAGGCTGCTCCAGGGCTGCTGGGGGCTCGCTGGGCACCCCCAGAGCAGGGGGGGCTGTGCTGGGGCTGGGGGGGCTTCCCTGGGCTGGGGGTGAGAGCAGGAGAGGAGCAGGAGCTCCCAGCTTGGGGGGGCTGGGAGGGACAGGGCTGGGAAGGGGAAGTGCCTGGTCCCTGTGGCTGTGTGCTCCAGAGGGGCTGGGGACAGGGCTGGGGACAGGGCTGGCTGCTGGGGACACTGCTGGGGACCCAGGGATGGCTGTTGGGGACATTGCTGGGGAAACAGATTTGGGGATGGGGCTGCCTGCTGAGGACAGGGGAGGAGAACCAGGTTTGGGGACAGCACTGGCTGTTGGGGACACTGCTGGGGAATCAATTTTAGGGACAGGGCTGGCTGTTAGGGACAGTTCTGGAGAATCATTTTTGGGCATGGGAATGGCTGCTGGGAACAGGGGAGCAGAATCATTTTTGGGGACAGGGCTGGCTGCTGGGGACAAGGAAGGAGAATCAATTTTGGGGACAGGGCTGGCTGCTGGGGACAGGGCAGCAGGATCAGTTTTGGGGACAGGGCTGGCTGCTGGGGACACTGCTGGGGAACCAGGTTTGCTTCTTCTCCCTGTGCTCACCTGCAGCATCCCAGCCAAGGCTCCCCGAGGCACAGGAGGGGCAGAAGCTGCTTGGAACTGGGAGCCAGAGGCAGGAGATGGGGATGAGGAGCTTGGGGTGTGGGGGCCCATGGGCTGCACCCCAGCACGAGCAGGAGCAGCAGGAGGAGGCTGGAGCCCTGCAGGGACAGAATCCCAGGGCTGGAGGTCACCATTCCCAAAGGTGGGCATTGCTGCAGAGAGGGCAGGTGTTGTTTCTTTGAGCTCTTTAGTGGCTGGGGAAGGTTTTGATGTGGAGATCCACAGCTGGATGGATGAGGATGGGCTCAGAGCAGGCTGGGGGCTCCCAGGGGAGGGAGATTTTCCAGGTGTCCCTGTCACTGCCCAGGGAGCAGCATCTTCTTGCAGAGCCATTTCCTGAGAGCTGCTGTTGGTGGCTGGGGGAACAGATGTGTGCTGGGTGCAGTTGAGATCCCTGTGCAAAGAGAGGGGCTGCTGCCCATCAGCTGTGCCAGCCTGCAGTGGAGATGGAAGGAATTCTTCAGGAGCTGGAGCTTCCATCAGGAATGAAGAATTTCTGCTGCCTGGTGGGAGGGTGTGAGGAGCAGGCAGCCGGGCTGGGTGCTCAGAGCTCTTTGTTACAGCTGAGCTTGAATTCCTGCCCTTGCTGCCTGTGGTTTCCTGCTGCAGAGATGGAAGGGGGAGAGCTGAACGAGTCTGGCCTGTGTGGCTCTGGAATAGACTGAGCCAAGGGCCCCTGGAGCTGCAGAGGTTGTCACTGCAGCATCCAAGCTGTGAGTGCTCCTCTGCTGGGCAGGTGTCAGCCCTGGAGGGTTCCTTTTCCCACTGGGAACCATTCCTGCTTTTCCCATAGAAATCCCAGCTCGGGGGGGAGATGCAGATTCTGCCATTTCTCTTCTTGGTGGAGGAAATCCGAGCGCTGGAGTCAGGAGAGAAGCTGCAGGAGGTGGAAGCTGGCTGTGCTTGGAGAGAGCTGTGACCTGGGCAGAGCCCTGCTGTGTCCCTGCCCTGGGGAAGGGCTGGGGCAGCCCAGGGCTGGAGCTGGGAGCAGCCCCAGGAGCATTATCAGCCCCTGGTGCCCGTGTGGGGCTGCTCCAGGGCTGGCCAGGGGCTGTGTGTCCGTGCTGGGCTCCCCCTGTGTGCCCAGGCTGGGCCAGGCTGGCAGGGGCAGTTCCAGCGCTGGGATCAGCTCCTGGGCTCTGGGCAGGGAAGGTGCCCTCGGCCCAGCCCCCCTGGCTGAGGGGCACAGGGCTCAGGGCCAGCGTCCCACTGCCACTCCTGGGGGCACCTGGGGGTGAGAACGGCCTGGGCTCAGCACAGCCAGCCCTCAACTGCCCCAGCAGCACCAGGACAGAGGCACTGAGCAGGCACTGCCTGCAGCAGAGCCCCACAGAGCACTGGCACTGCCAGGCCCAGCCCCAGGCCCATGCCCAGCCCTATTCCTATTCCTATTCCTATTCCTATTCCTATTCCTATTCCTATTCCTATTCCTATTCCTATTCCTATTCCTATTCCTATTCCTATTCCTATTCCTATTCCTAGTTCCAGTCTCCCAGTCCCATTCCCATCCCCATTCCCATGTCCATATTCCCATCCCCATTCCCAGTCCCATTCACATATTCCCAGTCCCATTCCCATATTCCCATTCCTATTCCCATATTCCCATCCCCATTCTCATACTCCCATCCCCATATTCCCATTCCAATTCCCATCCCATATTCCCATCCCTATTCCCATCCCCATACTCCCATTCCCACATTCCCATATTCCCATCCCCACATTCCCACATTCCCATCCCCACATTCCCATTCTCCCATTCCCACATTCCCATCCCCTCTGCTGACACTCATGAAGGGCCCAAGGCCAGAGAGGAGCCCCTGATCTGCCCTGAGGGTCAGGGAGAGGGAACCCCTCAGGCTGGCCAGGGACAGGCTGGGAGCTCTTCCACAGCCAAGATTAAAATAAACCTGAGTGATAAAAACAAACCTCCCTGCCCTGGCTCCCCTTTAGCCCTGTCCCTGCATCCCAGTGCCCTCAGGAGCTCCAGATCCCTGCAGGGTGTCCAGGCAGGTTATTCTTTTCTCCACACATTTTACGTTTTCTGTCTTCACAACAGAAGGTTGATGTTCCAAATTACACTTTCCCAAACACAGGTTAAAATGGATTTTTCCTCCCCAAAAAACTTTGGGCATTTTTCCTTAGGCACCTGCCAGGAAAGACACCAATCTAAAAGCTTAAGTGTTGTGCATTTAAATTGTGGGTTTTGACAAAGGCAAACCAGGGGTTTAGCAGCTGCACAAAAAGAAGAAAATTACTGATCTGGTCAAAAATTCTTTGCCATTTCCCAAGTTTATCTTTCCTGAAGAGAAGAAGCTGCCTGAGGACACAGCACTGCTTCCACCAGCCCAGTTCATTTCTGTGCCCTCCCAGGGATGCTCCCAGCAGCCAGCAAGGCTGGAGCCTGCTGGGAGTGACAGCAGCCCCAGCAGCACAAACCCAGCACTGACTTCATGCTGGCAGAAATATTTGGCAGGACAGCTGTTCCCAAAGGAGAGGCAGCACAATGTGTGCCTGGAAAAGGGGATTCTGACCAAGCTTGATCCTTAGTGCTGCTTGGAATCCCTCAGGAAAAGGGATTTTTAATTTGTTTTCCCTTAAAGAGAGAATATTTTCTAATATAAATATTTTCTTTGGGGACTGAGCAGCACAGCCCTGTCCTGATGAAGGGCCACTCACAATCCCAAAAATGAAACCATTTCACCCAAACCCTGAGCTGCACAAACAGGGAGAAGCTGCTCCTTCACCCCAGAGCTGCCCAACACTGAGGACAGAGCAGAAGAGGCAGAAAAGCAGCGATTTTTGAGACCAGAACAAAAGCCATCACTCACCAGACAAATCCAACAGTCCTGCTGCCAGCAGGACAAAGATGGGGAATTTCTCCTGCATCTGGAGGAGCAGCTCCTGAGCCATCCCAGTGAGGAATATCCTAGCTGGAAGCAGCTCCCTGAGGAGCCACTGCTGCCTCCCAGCACTGGGGTTGGGTTACTTTATAAGAGCTTAGGCCAGACACCAACCAATAACCTGTCCCAGGAAAAAAAACCCTGCACCAATTGGAATCAATGGGATTTGAACAAAAGAACAGAGTGTGTGGTCAGGTGGGTTTTATGTCCAAAAGGTGGAAAATGTGACTGTGAACACCAGAGGGTGTTTGTGCAGCCCTGGAGGGCTGGGTGAGGATTTGGGGGGGTTTGGATGCACCCAGAGGAGGGAACAGAGCTGGGGCAGGGATGGGGGTACCTCAGGGCTCAGGGGTTGTTAATTTTGGGGAAAAGGAGGCTCAGGGGAGAGCTCCTGAGTCCCTGCAGCTGCCCCAGGGGGACATGGGGATGGGGAGGGGGTGCCAGGGGAGGGGCTCAGCTCAGACTGGCTGTTAGGGGAGCTTTTTAGCCAAGGTGGTCAAACCCTGAGAGGCTTCCTGGAGAAGAGATGTCCAGTGCCCTGAACACACCTGGGCTTCTGTTCAGGCAGCTGCACTGGCTGATGGTGCAGGTCCTTTTTAACTGAACTATTCTATAATTCTGTTTTTTTTTGCCAGTTTGTGCCAATATAAACATCCACAGGGATCAGCCTGGATGCCAGGGAGGAATAGAAACCACAGTGAAACAAGCACAGAGCTGAAACCTTCCTAAGAGCCCAGGGAGAGCCCAGAGGCTTCTTGGGCACAGTCACAGCCACACCTTTTTTTTTTTTTTTTTTTTTTTTTTTTTTTTTTGTTTTTTTTTTAGCCACAAAGCCCCCAAATCACTGTAAATATTCCCCCAGCAGCCAGCAGGGATCTCTCAGTGCCAGGCACACAAACACTGAGCCAAGGCTGCAGGAGAGAACAGCCCTGCCTGTGTGAGGGCACTGAACACCTGAGCAAGATAAAGGGCAGATAAAGGCCTGAGTGACAGCTGGGGACAGAGGGACAGCCAGGGCTGGCTGCTGGGGACAACAATCACCCATTCTGCAGCCTGAGCAGGGACCCAGGGCTGGCAGAGCCCAGGGCAGAAGCTCCCTGCAGAACCAAGGTCAGGGAAGGGAAATTCCTGCTGCTTGCAGAGCACCTGAACCCCCCACGTGGGATTTGGGACCCCAAACCCCAGATTATTAAATTGAAGTTACCCACTGCATGCTTTCCATCCCAAAACCAAGGGAATCTCCAGTGGGAAGCTGATTCAGCTCTTTGGAAAAAATTGTCAGCCTCTGCTCAGAGGGGACAAAGATTCCCCACAGAACTGACAGCCCAGCTGTCAAGGAGAGGAGCTGAAGAACCATTTTCAAATCAAACTGGACTGGCCTGTGCTTATTCCTCACAGGAATGCAATAAATTCCTCTGTTTCCTGTGGTCAAAACCAAGAAAAAAAAAAAAAAAAACCACAAAAAACCCCCCAAAACAAACAAACAACAACAACAACAAAAAAACCCCAACAAAAAACAAACAACAAAACAACCCCCACTCCCCCCAAAAAAAACCCCAAAAACCCCAAAAACAAAAACAAAAAAAAAAGCTAATCTGTACATATGCTCATTTATGTCAATTATTAAAGCAAAGACAGCCTGATGCAAGGTGGGATTTTGACTGGTAGCTGAGACAATAAATTAAGTTTTTCTCCTGATATTGTTTCACTGGCTTCTGTGGGGGATCAAAACCACTCCAAAAAGCCACTGAAAAGTTGATGTGCTTTGAATTAATTTTATTAAAACCAAGAAAACTCAACAGCAAGTGGGATGCAGGGCACTTGTGGGAGTTCCTGGAGGGCTCAGCTGCTGTGCACGTATTTGATGCAGGAGTTGAGGATGGCCAGGCCATTGAGCTTCCTCAGCTGCTGAATGTGCCTGCAGAGACAGCAGGGGGTGACCACAAATTCAATTCTTTACCTTTCACTGCTCTGTCCAAACTTTCAGGGCTGTTTAATGCTATATTCAATAAATTCCTCTTCTAGGTAATAAAAGTAACATAGAGTTAATACAGATGTTCTTCATACAAAGTTTCTAATTATTGTTGCCCTCAGAGAGGCACAGAAATAATATTCTTCAAACAGGTGGCATTTCAGCTTAACCAAACAGAGAAAATAAAGAGTTTCCTTTTTATCCCAGGGCTGACACTTTCCTACTGCTCATTTGGGATCTACAGACTCCTAACATCACTTCTGCTCTCCCAGCACAGGTCAAAGAACTCCCTGAAGGATGTGGAGACAGAATTGACACCCCAGGAGCCCTAAAGCAGGATTTGGGGACAGGATCTTCTGGTTGGAGGAAGGAAATAGAAATCATGGAGCATTTCTATAAATTAACCTAATAATTCTAGATTTGACTCACACTGGTCAGTTTTTTCAGGGATTATCACCTAGTAATATAAATATATAAATTTATTTATAATATATATTATATCTATTATAGAATATATATATTATATCATTATATAATTATATAATTATATATATAATTATATAAAATTATATTATATTATTATATAAATATATATAATATATAATAATATAATAAATATATATTTATAATATATAAATATAAAAATATAAAAATATAAAAAACAAAAATATATTTATATATAAATTAAAAATATATAAATATATAAATATATAAATATATAAATATATAAATATATAAATATATAAATATATAAATATATAAATATATAAATTAAAAAAAAAAAAAAAGGAAATAGAAAAAAAAAATATATATTTTTTTTGTGCCTACCTTGGCTCAGCCACACAGAGCCTGCCCAGGGCAATGGCTGAGTTCTGCTGCACTGAGGTTCTCTGAGCATCTCCCCCTGCCTGCCTGAGCAGCAGCTGCACCACGCTGGAGCCCAGCAGGGCTGAGGCTGCCCCGGGCAGCAGCAGGCACTGGCTGAGGCAGAAAGCTGCATTCCCCACCAGCAGCTCATCCCCTGCCTCCAGCAGCTGCAGCAGCACCTGCAACCCTGGCAGGGGGAAATCTCTGTAAGGCACACTCAGAGCTGCTCCAGATGGGAGCTGCTCCCCTAAAAAAATTTCAAGTGAATTTTGTGGTAATTTCAGCACCCAGCCCCGCTTGCCCAGATGTCTCTGTCATGTTAAATGCCTCAAACCAGAAATGCTGTTGTGGAAAGAACAGCTGGAAAAAGGAACATTAAAAAAACCCTTTGTATATCCAGAGCTTCCAAAGCAGCTCAGCTCAGCTGGGAGCTGCCCCCAAGCACAGCAGAGTTTTGGCTCTGACACCTGAAAGCAGCAGCAGCATCTCAGAATGCTGAGATTGAGAGATTTAGAAACACAGCCATGGCTTTCTCCCCTGGGAGCTTTCCCCTGGCCAAATAAGAGTTAGTGACTTCTCACAGGTGAACAGGCAGAGTTCTGGTGCAGAGGTCAGGAATGGAGTGTGGCTGCTGGTGTGAGGCACTGAAAGCTCTGTCTGCAGGTGGCCCTGGGAGCAACCTGGGCTGCACAAAAGGGAGGAGATGCTCTGAGAGGCTTTTCAGGAGAGGAAATCCTTGGGGTGCAGTTCAACTGCAGGCACTGACAGCTTCTTGACAGGTTCAGCCATTGGAATAAAATCTCAGTATTCTCTGTTGTATTCCCATTAGCTTGGATTGGGGCTGGCTTCTAAAGCAATCCAAGCAGGGCTGCAGCACAGAGCAGAGCAAACAGACCAGAAATGCCCAAAAACTGCTCTGGTTTTAGTGCCAGGCCAATATCCCCATGGGGGACACCATGAGCAGCTCCAACCCCTGGAAATCCAAGTTTCACTTACTTTTATCCCCCTTCAGCAGCTCCTCCTGAGCTCTCCTGCTGCTCATGGTGCAGATGGCAAGGGTTTTTATGGCATAGCTGCATGTCAGCTGTCCCCCAGCCTGGGGATTAAAGCAGAGTGAACAAAGCTCAGCCAGAACAGTCTGGGGACCATGGGGACACTCAGGTGTTCCTCAGGCCTGAGCCCAAATATCAAATGAAAACCTTTATCAAAGGGCATTTATGTCAGGGTGAACACAGGCTGAGAATCACACAGAACTCATTTCATTCCTGCCAGTAATGAACACACAAAATTCCCTGGATCTCTGCAGCCCAATCCTTCTCAAATCAACTCCCCTTGACAAAAGCCCAGTGCCACAGATTTTTTCTAGACTAACATAATGCACATCTGCTGGACACAGAGATAAAGCAAAAATTAGAATAAGAATTAAAACAAAAAAATTTAAAAGACTTAAAGTGAAACCTGGCAGTGCTGTTACAATGGACAAGGATGCAGACACAGGGAAAGGAGGAGAAACACAGGGGAGTTGGATTTGCTCAGGGGACAATGCTGGCAGAAATAAAGAAATTTGGATTTACTTTCAAGAATTTGAGCATTTTCTTCACCACTCCTGCTCTCACCACCTCCTCCACTGCAGAGGGAGATGCTGGCAGGACACGGCTCAGCACTCCAATGGCTCTCTGAGGGAAAAAGGAGAGAGAAGCAAAAACAAATGTTTATTGGTCTAGGCAGCTTAATTATTCTGCTTCTTGCACAGTAAGACTGAAGTAATTAAAGTACTAAAAGGAGAAATTCACAGAAATTAGGAAATCCCAGAATTACAGAACCTAACAAAGAACATCTTCAGGATGTGGCTTTTTTTGTTTTTTGGAAACTGAGCACAGCAGAGTTTGAGCACAGGGAGAGATGAGCCCAACCTGGGACCAGCACAACTCCCTGGGTGTTCATTCATTAAAAAAAAATAAAAGTACAAATTCCTGGTAGAGACCAGCCCAGCAGTGCTGGCACTGAGAGAGGGAGAACAGCTCAGAACAATTCCTTTGCTTTTCCTCCTTTGCTTCTCCACTGATTTTTAAAAGGTTTTATATTAGAATGGTTTGTAAGAGCTTCTATTAAGCAGATTTCAAGAGAACCTTGAAAACCTCTTGCATCAAACCATATAAAATGAATATAAAAGTTATTATTTCTTTATTGCTATTAGGAATGGTTTAGGCTTCAAAGCCTCCTGCACAAGGAGTTTGCTCTGAAGAGCTCAGGAGAGCCAAGCCCAGCTTTTGTTGGTGACTCACTGTGACAATCCTTCCATCCTGATGGCTGAGCAGAGGCAGGCACCTGCCACTGATGGGCACAGCTAAGTCCTGGAAAACACAGGGAAAACTCAAACTCAGGGAAAACTCAGGGAAAACTCAGGGAAAACTCAGGGAAAACTCAGGGAAAACTCAGGGAAAACTCAGGGAAAACTCAGGGAAAACTCAGGGAAAACTCAGGGAAAACTCAGGGAAAACTCAGGGAAAACTCAGGGAAAACTCAGGGAAAATAACACGTGGAAAACACGGGAAAAACTTGGGGAAGAACTCAGGGAAAATAAAGGGAGAAACTCATGGAGAAGCTCATGGAGAAACTCATGGAGTTTTTACTTTCCAGCCTACTTAAATTGTCAGCTACCCTTTAAAATACCCTTCAACACTGTATTTTTTTTTTTTTTTTAATTCCCAGCTGTTGCCTACCTGGATGGTGCCATTGGATTCCAGCAGCAGGTTCATCATCAGCCCCAGCACTGCAAACACACACTGCTGGTACCCAAGGCTGGCATCAGAGCACCCATCCTGTGTGAGAGCAGGGCAAAGGAATCAGCTCCAGGGCCAGACAGGCCCTGCTGGGGCAGCAAGAACAACTTTTCCTTCTTCCAGGGGGAGGAGAAGTTCTGGGAGAAGCAGAGCTGAGGACACCTTTGTGACACAAATCCAAATGTGTTTGGTAGCCAAAGGCGCACACCCCAAATTTGGGATGTTTGAGGTGTTACAAAGATCCCTTCCCACCCCCTGAACCTGCAGTTTTTGGGGACAGTGCTCACAGCACAGCCTCACCTGGAAAGGTTCACCTTTAAGGGACACAACTGAGGGTGGGCTGCCCCCAAAATCCCAAATGGAGTGGAAGAGCTGTGAGGGGAGCACACAAATGGGGGAGAGGGCTGGGAATTGGGGGTTCCTTACCAGCAGCTGCAGGCAGGCCTGCCAGCACTCCCTGCTCCGAGCCAGCTGTGCCCTCAGCCCCACATCTGCACACAGGCTGCCCAGCACCCCCACAGCACGGGCCAGGGCTGCCTGGTTCACCTGCCTGGCACACACCTGGCAACACAGCAAGGGAAAGTGAACAGCAAAGCAGCAAACAGCAAGGGAAAGTGAACACCAAATGTGTGCCACCCCTGTGTGCCACCCCTGTGTGCCACCCCTGTGTGCCATTCCCTCTGTGCCACCCCTGTGTGCCACCCCTGTGTGCCATCCCCCTGCAAACAGCCCCCTCTGTGCCACCCTGCTGGAGTCAGTGAGCCAGGGGTCTCTCTGAATTCTTCAGAGACAAATCAGAGTGCAGGGATTGAATTAAAGCCTGTGGATGGATTGAAGTACATTAAGCCACTCACACATAAAATAAAGGTGTAAGTTTAAGTTTTAGGACAAGTCAGTCAGTGAGTTTTAGTGTGAGCTTTAATGCTTTTAGTAAGTGAAAGGTTTAGACACCAAAGCAGAAGTGTGAGTTTTAGTAAAAGTTAAAAAACATGCTGATGTTTTCAGTGGAGGCTCCAGGCCCACAGCTGTAGACAGTGCTCAGACAGAACAGAGCTCCAGTAAGAATATTGCTGACATTTCTCAGCTAGAAGAAGACAGGTTGTGTGCATGGTCTGTACATAACCTGGTGTGCTAAAAACTGGAATTCTAACAGGTTAAGGAGTGGTGGCCTGAGTTTGTGTCTCAGCTTGTGGGAAAAATCCTATATGAGAGTTTGTATTGGGGAGAGTTGGTGCTTCATGCTTTTAGCCATTGGCTTATTGCCACTGCTCCTGCCATTTGCTTTGCCATTTGCTTTTCTGCTTGCCTTTTGAGACTGATGTGCTTTGTAATGAGATGAGCTTTGTAATAAATCATCTTTCTAGCAACTATTAGCTGCTTGCTCATTTAAGATAACCCCAGGAAGCTGGAGCCAAGAGCTCTGGAGGTGAATAACCTCCCACCACCCCTGTGTGCCACCCCTCTGCAAACAGCCAAGGTCCTCTGCTCAACCCCAAGCTTTGCACATTTCCCTCATTTCCACAGGCTCCTCTGCTTTATGAGCTCTGGAGAAAAGGGATGGATTTTGTGCTGCCTAATCCCCATTTCCTGCAGTCACTCCCTCGGGGCACAGAACATCTGCTGCAGCTGGAATTCCAGCAGGGAATGTTCACAAAGAAGAGCCACAAACAATGTGGAAGTGCTGAAATCATTGTCTTGCTGCTCACTGGGAGAAATGGGAGGATTTTACTGCCCAGCTCCCATTCTGCAGCAGAACCAATCCTCCCCCTCCCTCAGGACAGGTTTCTGCACATTCCAACTTGCTGTTTAAACCAACACATTTTAAATTTGCTGTTGGAATAAAGGATACCCAGGAAAGGGACCCAATGTCATCTCTTCACCCTGATCCCTCAGATTAGAAGGCAAAAATCACCATCCAATACAGAACAGGTTGCTGACAGGGGATTAAATCACATCAAGAAGAGCAAAACTCAAAGCTGAAGGTGAAATTATCAGTGGGAATCTGCAACCAAGGTTGGAGCTTGTACTGAATATTAAAGCAGGGATTTGTAGGACAAAATATTGGAGGAAAAGAACATTTTCCTGACAAAAGCCAATCTCTTACACCACTAGAGCAGACTCAGGTCATGTTACACAAAGATAAACTGGAAATACAAAATCAGATCTTCCCTACCAGCAGCTGGGTGAATAAAGGTAAAACACCTGTAGAAAGCATTGCCTGACACTGGGTTTGGAACCTGTTGGGGGATAAAAACCAAAAGTCTGAGTCAAAAACCCAAAGTTTGAGTCAAAACCAGAGCTCACAGCAAAGGTGGCCAACAGCCTGACCCTGGCTCACTTCATACAACTCAAAGCACAATTTTACAGAAATGAATGAGGAATTTAAATTACCTTTCTTCCCCAATTAAGTCAGACAGGATGTTCATGGCACTGTCAGCCCTTGCATCAGTGCTCTTGACAAATGCCATCAAAATCTGCAGCCATCTGGTGTAAAAATGATAATAATAAAAAAAAAAACAAAAATTGGTGTCAGCTTTGGTTTAACCATTAAAGATCAGAATTCTGTTTTTTTAGGTTGTTGGCATTTCAAGCCACATTAAATCTGCTTTTTTTAAAGCACCCTCTGAGATGTGGCTCATTCCTTTAACCTTTCCTCCCCAGGAACAATGAACAATCTCCCCTGATCATCCACGATTACTCAGTGGACATTTCCCAGCAGAACTCTGCCAGGAAGCAGCAGGAAAATGGGACAAAGGCAATGGGATGGTGACTCTTTCCCCACTCAGTGAGCCATGGCAACAATAAATAACCATCAATCCCAATTTTTAAATGAGGAGAGGCTCTCAGCTGGAACCCAGGAGGTTTTAGAGGCACAACACTGGTTCAAAATTACAGCAACACCCTCCTGCTTTGTTTCAGACATCAAAACCTCCTGCAGCTCCACCCCACACATCCAGGTGCGAGCTGTGCCAGGCCAGGCCTGTCCCAGGTCACTGTCCCTGTCCCTGGGTCCCCTCAGGTTCCCCTGGAGCTGGGGCAGCTCTGAGCACTGAGGTCACCCTTCCAGGACCTTTTCCTGGTGCTGCTCACCTGCTCAGGTCCTGCCTGACCAGCAGCCTCCGGCCACTCTCGTGCTCTGAGTAGAGAGAAATCAGTGCCAGGGTCTCCCTCTGGAGCTGGGCTGTGCCAGAGCAGAGCAGCTCTGCCAGCTGGGCACTCACTGCAGCCTGGGCCAGCAGCAGACGCTGATTTTCTTCTGCAGAGAGAGAGGAAATCTCACAGCAGGGTCCCTCACTGGCGTTCTCATTTTATTTTATGTTTTCTCCCAGCATGGATATCTCCCTGGCACACATTATCTGCTCATGGGCCAGATTTAATCCAGCTGGGACAATCATCTTTATCTTTCCCACAGCCCATCCTCCCTCCAGAGATATCACCTGTTCATGGGCCATTGTTAAAAACTGGGTGTGGCAGCAATTCTTATCTCTGTGGGGATATCTCCTGTTAATGGGCCATTGTTAAAAACCAGCTGGGGCAATCATCTTTATCTTTCCCACAGCCCATCCTCCCTCCAGGAGAGATCTCCTGTTCATGGCCAGTGAGTCCCAGGGCATGGCTGATAAAATTCCATCATCCCATGGGAGATGCTCCAGCCAGGGCAGGAGCCAAGCCTTTCCCACCCAGATAAAAACTGACATTTTGGACACCAAGGTACCTTCTCTCCACTGGATTCCAGAGGAAAGCCAGACCTTTCCACATCATCCCTGCACCTTCAGAGGAAACTGCACCTTCTCCAGGAGCACTGCTCCAGCTGAGCCACATCTGCCACTGCAGGAGGATGCAGCCACCATGGAATGGGACTGTGCCAACACCCTGACTGACTGACGGGTGTCAGCTTGGATTCTGACTCTGGCAGGGTTTGGGATTGCTCTTTGTAATACTGCATTTCTATTTTAATTTTCCTAGTCAAGAACTGTTATTCCTAATTCCCATATCATTGCCTGAGAGCCCCTTAATTTCAAAATTATAATAATTTGGAGGGAGGGGGTTTACATTCTCCATTTCAAAGAGGATCTTCTGCCTTTCTTGGCAGACACCTGTCCTCCAAACCAGGACACACATGAATCACACATGGACAGGGATGGGTGTGGATTCCAGGCCTTTACCATTTCCAGCACAGACAGCTTGAAACAGCAGGAGAAGGGAAACACACAGCTCCACCTCAGCAGGGCTTTTGCTCTCTGCACAGAAGGCCCTGAATGAGAAAAGTCAGTTTGTGAGCAGAGCAAAGATGGATCAAACCAGTGGGAAACACCCAGGGAATGAGACTTTGTGTGTGCTTCAGCCCTCAGGTCTGTTTGCAGCCACCATTAAAATATGGATGAAGCCTAAAAAGTCTCAGTGCTGCAGGACCCAAATCTTCACTGGTGCCCAATCACAGCACCAGGGGGTGCAGCCAGAGCCTTCAGATTTTTTTTTCCCATTCAGATTTTTTTCTGCAAAGCTGCTCTCAGCACGAGGGATAGGATAACTGCCCAGAAAGAGCAGACACAACAGCAATCCACAAATTCTCCTCCCTGCATCTAAGGGAGCACTGTTTGTGTCAGAGTAGGTACAGGTCCCTCCATTCACTAAAATCTGGGATGACATCCTCCTCTGATCAGTTCATCTGCATTTCAAGAGGTGATTCTGTTTCTTGAAAACAATATTTCCATTTGCCCAGGCTGGAATCCCCCTCTGGAGAGCTCCTACCCTCTGACAGTCTCATTCCTGAGGATACTGAAGCCATTGTTTGTCCTGAAGAACGTTTGCCCAGTGCCTGGAAGAGACAAACAGCTCAGGTGTGTGACAGCCAGGCAGGCCCTGCTCTTCCTGCACAGTGCTAAAAGAAAAGGTCACTGCAGCAGCAGCTCTGGGGAAAAACATTCAAATGGGGGAAAATTCAAGAATGAAGGAGGGAGGAGTGGTTTTGAAGCTGAAAATTGCTCTAATTCATGCCTAGTGGTGTTGGCTTCAAGTGAAAGACAATTGAAGGCTGAAACACAAAACTGGCTTTGTAACTCAATGGGCTTTAACAGAGAATTACAAATATTTATAAACAAATGAGACCCAAATCCCTCAGAACTCTCAGCAGCTCAGCCACAACATCACTCTGCTTCTAAAGAATGCTGTAAACACCCCGTGGCCATGCTGAAATACCCAACATTGCCAGTTTTATGCTTTAAATACAGGAACAGTTTCTCTGGTCCTTTCAGCACTGCTCCCTTACTCTCTGCCTGGGTTACAGCTCCCAAAATTAAGTTTGCAGCAAACACTCACAGCTGCTCACAGCTGCTGCCAGGAGCCTGATGGCCCCTGTGTAGTAGAGGATGTCCTGGCCAGGGCTGCTGATCCTCTGCAGCAATTCCTGGATGGATGAAGCAGCAGCACTCCCAGCCTGGGCTTCCCTCTCTGCTCTCTCCTCCTCTCTCACCCTCTTCTCCTCCAGCTCAGCCTCGTTCACACAATCTGGGAGAGCACAAGGAAACCAAAGGCATGGCAGGGAAATTCTGTTCCACCTCCATCAGAACATCAGTGTGGAAATCTCCATTTCTTACCTTTAAACAGGTTTTCCTTCTGGGGATCAATCTGCAGCATCTTCTCATAGCACTGCCTGCACTTAAGGGGGGAAGAGTTTCAGTTTCAGCTGGAAATAGGAAGATGGTATCAATTATATCCTTATCAAATCCCAAAACTTTTTGGGACCACAGTCCTTAATAAATGTGAAAAGTAAAATTTATAGAGACACATATGTCAAAACTCTCCAAAAAGTCAAATATTCTCAGCCCCTACTGGGTTGCAAATTAAAAGGAACTTTTCCAGTAAAACCCAAGGAGCAAAAAACCAGAGTTCAGTGAGGAAACAGGAACTGAGGCATGGCATGAAACTTTCTTTCTCTCATGCACCAAAAGAGAACAAAACATTGTCCCAAAGCCCCAAAATTCAGCCAGCTTACCTCAGGGAAGTGCTGCAGTGCCAGGTGAGCTTTCCCCATGAGGAAATAGGCTTTAAGGCAGTTTTTATTGCACTGGGTTCAAAAAAGAAATGATTATGAGTTATGTGTTTAGAAAATTTCAGGCTTTTAATATTTTTTTCCAGCATTCTGATTAATAATTAGAGCTGCCCAAAGCAAAGATTGGGATATTTATACAATTTCTTAGAGGTGTCTAAAGTTTTTATGCTGAATTATTGTCTCCAGGGACCCTAGAAACACAGGCTTGGGGTGAGGGTGGAAAGCAGGGTTTCCAAAAGGTGATTATTTTCTTGTTCATTTGAGTCAAAAATATGGATTTCTGTAAATAATGCTGATTTTAGAGGTTTTTTCCACTTGACAATTCTAGAAGTACCTTTAATGCCCACTCACAGTCACTGATGGCTTTCTCATACTCATGGAGCTTCAGGTAGGCCTGAAACAAACCCAAAAAAACCCAGGCAGAAGAGTTAGAATCCTTCAAACAATTCTGCTCACCATTGTACAAACACTGGCTAATTAAAAAGAATAAATTCAGGCTGCTCATTGTTCTGGCCATTGATTTTGCAGGGTAATTTCCATTCTCAACTTGTTTGCCATCTCCTTGGATTTTCTAATTTAGAATCAATTGAATAGAATTCCACACACACACACACGTAGAGTGAACAAGGCAAACAGAGAATGCAAAGCAAATATTTCACTCTACAGTTATAGAAGTGAAAAAAAAAAAAAAAAAATCAGAGTATTTAAATCAAACTGGGAATTGGAATGATTTTCCCCCACTTGTTCTGGAGGGTGGGACAGAGCAATGTTCTGGGGTTTTATCCTGGCACACCACAAGTGGCTCCTTCCCTGGCACTGACCTGTGCCCTGTTTGTGTACAGCTCCTGCTTGTCCCTCAGCCTCTCCAGCCCCTGGGAGTATCTCTGGATGGCCAGGGCAAAGTCTCCTGCCCTGAAGGCTTCGTTCCCCTGCTCCTTCAGGGCTGCAGAGCATTGAAACATCAATTTCCCTTCCACTGCCCCAGGTGGGACTGAGCAACCAGAGCCACACTCTGCTGCTGGAACAGCCACCAGAATTCCAGCCCAGCCATGGTTCCCAAGGATTTCAGTGCAATCATTTCCTCTCCCAGAGGGAAAACTGAGATTTCCTCTCTGCCCAGCCCAAACTCCCTCCCTCCATCCCAAACCACGAGGAGATGATGGAGAACACCAGGATCAGTGGAAGCCCTGGCCCTGTCCCAGTGCTGGGGACATCTGTGGGCCGAGCCCAGCCCAGCTGTGCCCCCCCAGGCCCTGACAGGGCATTTTTGAACTTTGAAGCCTGCAGTGCTTCCAGCCATCACCGTTTGCCAGCTGCTCATTCCTCCTCCTGCGCTGGGCTCGCTCCTTGGCATCCTTTTCCAAAGCTGCCAGGAAGCCACCTGCCAGCCAGGAGAGATGGTGGCATTTTAGGGAGGGGAAAAAGAGCAAACTTCATTAAAATAGAGAAAAAAAATAATTCCTAGGGTATTTCTGAGTCATTTCTTAATAAAAGCGAATACTAAGGGGACATTTCAGCAATGGAAGTGGCTGACAAGCTGTCCCTGACAATGATGATGCCACCCCTGAGGATCTGCACACCTGCCTTGCTGCAGCTCCTCTCCAGGGACAAACAAACAGGTTTGCTTTTAAATGCACAATAAAAATGTAAATACAGGGAGCAGAATAGAACAAGTGAATAACACAGCCATTCTGGTAAGACCTTGAGTGTCGTCCTAGATCTGACTGAATTTTGGTTAAAGACACCAGAAAAAGTCAGCTTGGACTCTGGCAGGGGTGGAATCAGGTCTGGCATGAACTCCATCCCTGCCAGAACTGGTTCTAGAGTGTGACAGACTGTGAGGAGCACTGTCCTACCTGCATCCACTGCCCCCGCCCTCGCCGAGCCCTGCAGGAACAGAAACACAGCACCAATATTTTGGGGAAAGCCACAGCAGCACAGGAACACTTGGCTGGGCTGCACAAAGCACCAGGGAACAGCTGGGTGCATCTGAAACATCCAGGCTGACACACAGAAGGAGCAGCAGTTTGACATTTAAACAAAGATTTGATAAATTCTGACATTCCTGGAAAGTTTCCACTTGTGTCTTTAATGAGGTCAGAGCTGAACTGAGCCCAGCTCTCATTTCAGAGGGAAAAGCCCTTACAGAAGTGTTGATGAGAGTTCTGTTCAGCGTGGTCCTGCTCTCCTCCTCCTCCTCCTCTTCCTCCCTGCTGCCTCCTTGCTCCTGGAGCTTTTTCTCTGTCTCAGCAATGGCTTTTTCCCTGACAGATGAGTCCGGGGAACTCAGCCCTTGCAGCAAATTGGCTAAAAAGGCACAGAAAAAAACAAATAAAATACATATACACACAGGATTTCAAAGGTGAAAGCAACCAGGGGTTCAGGTGGCACCTGCTTTGAAGGCTCTGTGACCAGGATGGATTTTGCCTTTAAATTCCAGAATGGTTTGGGTTGGAAAAAAACCTTAAAACCCACCCAGCCCTATGGGCAGGGACCCTTCCCATGGACCAGGATGCTCCAGCGTGGCCTTGGGCACTTTAAAGAAAGAAATAAAAAGAAATGAACAGAAATGAACAGAAATAGACAGGAAAAAAAACCAGAAACAAACAGAAATAAACAGACACAATCAGAAACAAACAGAAACAAATAGAAATAAACAGAAATAAATAGAAATAAACTTTCACGGGGTGGATTTCCGTTCCTTTCAGGAGCCAGCTGCAGCTCCTGTCAGCATCACCGAAACAAACCGGAGCCAGCGGCGCTCAGCATCCCAAATAAAAACAAGAGACCCTCAAAGCCTCTCCACAGCCCGGCCCGCAGGGAAACCCGGAATAAACCGAACCGGAGAGGGGCACAAAGGGGATTTTCCGGTTTTCTGCCTGCCTTGCTCTCAGTCCTCCCTCCCGCTGTCCCCGGGCGAGGCCACTGGGCCCCTCCGGTCACTCACTGACATCGTCCACACGGCGCAGGAAGCGCTGGAAATCCGCCTCGGTGTCCTTGTCGCGCAGCATGGCCGGGGGACACCGGGGGACAGCGAAGGGACAGTGAGGGGACAGTGAGGGACACCGGGGGACAGTGAGGGGACAGCGGGACCCGCCGGGTCCGGGCTCGAACCCGCGGCGCCGTTGCCGGGGGGACGCGGCTGACGCGGCACGCGCGGGCGGGCGTGGCTATGCAAATTAAATAGGAATCTATTGGTGCAAGTGAATGGGCGGGGTTATGCAAATAAAGGAACGTGCGGTGCGCAAATGATAGGCGGGGTTATGCAAATAACGGAGGGTGTGGTGGGTAAAATGGGCGGTGCTGATAATATTTATTTGCATAAATAAAGGCGGGTGTGTAATGTGCAAATGAATGGGCGGGGCTATGCAAATAAAGAAGGGTGTGTACTGTGTGGCAATAAATGGGCGGGGCTATGCAAACGAGCCGCCAATTTGGCGGGAAACCGGCAGGTCCCTACCGCGGGCTGCCGGTGCAGAATCCCGGGATTGTCCCGGCTGGAAAAGAGCCCCGGTACCACCGGAGCCCAGCCTGTGACCCGTCCCGAGCTCTGACACCTCCAGGGATGGGGACTCCAAACCCTGCCAGCGTTTAAACCTTTCCACGAGGAAATTCCTGCTGGTGTCTAAAGTGAGGCTTGTCCTGATTTTCACGCCAGATCCGGGCTACTTTTTTCTTTTCAGACCTCCCTGCAAGGCTTTGCGGATCTCGGCGATGGAAGCTGGCGGCCACCGCAGGGAGCCCGAGCATCGCGGAGCCGCCTGCCAGGGATGCAGGGATTGCCATTCCCGGCACATCCCGAGCCCGGAGCGGCCGATTCCGCACGCAGGGAACCCGGCAGCACAAGCAGAGCTCACCCTGCGCTGCTGGGGTGAGGTTAGAGACCTCCCCGGGAACCGGCACCTCCGCTTCCACACCCCAGCCCATCCCTGCGAGGGAAATGCTGAGTGCCGGAGGGATGCTGAGCTCCGGGGGCAGCCAGAACCCCCCATCCCTTCCCCGCCTTGGCTGCAGGAACAGCCAGGAAATCCCTTTGGCCCCTCAGGCACCAAACCTGAACCGTTCCCTTCCCTCCCCTCACTGCCATCAGCTCTGCCAGCACCACCCTTCATCCCTAAAGGGGGTTTTTTTGGCTCTAATGAAGCTGTTCCCAGCCCAGTGTCCAATTAAAAACACCCTCTGGGGCAGTGGGATGCTCAGGAATTTGGGGTTTATTTGTTATCCCACAAAATCTGGGCAAAAAAGCCACACGGGGCAGCAAACGTGCAGAGGGGAGAGACACCTTTAGTCTCTGAAAAATTCAAAAAGCACTTAAAATGATTCTCTGAAGCCCTTGCACGATATTCATATACTGTATGTATATACTGATTCAGTATATATTCATATACTGATATCTGATAAAAGGCCATAATTATGATTTCTAGAAGGGATGGGAGAAAGAGGCAGCACAAAAATCTTCCTCCACCTCCCTCCAGCCCCCCCTGCCCTGCTCAGACTTACCCCAAGTTCAGGCCGGGGGAAAAGGAGCCACACTCAGCCAAGGTGACACTGCCAGTCTGGTGCCATGGCCTTAACAGAGGGAGAGACGAGGGACAATTAAAATTAAATGGAAATTAAAATGTCTGAGGGTTGAGAAAAGGGCTGAAGAAGCATTAAGGTCTAACAGAGGATCCATGAGTGGTTTTGCCACTGAGCACAGCCCTGGCTCCAGGGGCAGGAAAATCCCTTTGCAGTTGCCTGGGAGGAGGGGGAGGAAGGCCAGGGGGCAGCAGGGAGCCAGGCAAAGGCAGGGCACAGCTGGCACAGCTGGCACAGGGACTGGGGGATTGAGGCACAGCTGGCACAGCTGGCACAGGGACTGGGGGATTGAGGCACCCCTGAACCCAGAAAGGGCAACTCCAGCACCCCCCTTCAACCCCAGCCAGGGACTTGGGCCAGCTGATGCTTCCCCATTGAAAACACTTGGTGTTCTTTACATCACAAGGTCGGGGAGTGACTCAAAAAGCTCCTTTTCAGCTAAATAGAAACTCCTGTGTGAAAATCAATTCTGTTTTAGCAGAATTTGTGAAGATAAGACAACCCTCCCCTCCCCATAATCCCCAGAGTAAAAAAAATTAAAGTTGGGCATTTGGTCAATTTTTAGCTAGAATTTAGGAAAAAAAAATTAAGGTTTTAAAATTAATTAATTCAAAAAATTAATTCCATTCTAACCTCATTAATTCAGGCACCCAATTCAGGCTGGGCAGAGGTCACCTCTCAAACCCAGCACTCCAGCCCCACTTTCCACAGCCAGGCAACACAAAAGTGCCTTTTTGGTGGGGAAAAGTTTCACAGTGGCTGTGAAACTGCTTTTTGTGTTTGTTAGCTCCAGGAAATAAGTAAATAAATATAGAGGGACAAAGAAAGAAACATGAAAGGGCTTTTAGTGCCTCTCAGTTGGGATGAGGCAGCAGGACCAGGCAGAGCAGCTAAAGAAGGGCAGACTGCAGGCATCAGCTTTTTTTTTTTTTTTTTTTTTTTTTTTTTTTTTTTTTTGTAGTTTTTATTTGAACACAGTATTCTGACAGAATGCAAAGTCAAAATCCTCAGTTAGTATCAGTATTTACACCAGTGAGAATGGGGATAAAGGTGGAGTCGATGTTTCACTCGGTAAAAAGATTTTTTGTTTTTTTGTTTTTATAACAAGATAGAAGGCCCCCAAAAGTAGGGAATGCTGGGGAAGGATGGCCATGGAGGGGCTGAGAACAACTATCAAAACAGCCTGGTGGTGAAAAACGTGGGGTTTGAAGGCTCCATAGAAAAGTGTGAACAGAAAAGCACTCGGGAAGCGACGGGCGGGATGCACAATTGTCACCGGTACGAATGGTGCAGCACGAGATGGCAGCTCCTGTGGCACTGGGGACAGGCACGGGGGCAGGGCAGGGCCACTGACCCCAGGGAGGGACACACAGAGCCATGGCAGGGCCACTGATCCCTGGGAGGGACACACAGAGCCATGGCAGTGCCATTGATCCCTGGGCTGGACACACAGAGCCATGGCAGTGTCACCAACCCTGGGATGGACACAGGGAATGGCCACAGCAGTGTCACCAACCCTGGGATGGACACACAGAGCCATGGCAGTGTCACCAACCCTGGGATGGACACAGGGAATGGCCACAGCAGTGTCACCAACCCTGGGATGGACACACAGAGCCATGGCAGTGTCACCAACCCCAGGGATGAACACAGGGAATGGCCACAGCAGTGTCACCAACCCTGGGATGGACACACAGAGCCATGCCACGGCCACCAACCCTGGGATGGACACAGGGAATGGCCACAGCAGTGTCACCAACCCTGGGATGGACACACAGAGCCATGGCAGTGCCGCCAACCCTGGGATGGACACAGGGAATGGCCACAGCAGTGTCACCAACCCTGGGATGGACACACAGAGCCATGGCAGTGTCACCAACCCCAGGCTGGTCCCTCCCCCAGGGACAGACGGGAGCTGTGAGGCTGCAGCTGGCTGGGGACGGGGCCCTTGGAAATCCACTGTTCAATATTTGCTGTAAAGCCACCCCAGGTGTGGGGAGGGGTCACTGGGAGCAGCTGCTGGACAGAGCTCAGGGCTCCCTCCTGCCTCGCTCCATCCCCCCCAAACCTGAGCTGGGGGACAGAAGGGACCTTCGAGCCCAGCCAGTGCCACCCCAAAGTGTCCCTGGGTGCTGGGCTGGGCTCTGAGCTCGTCACCTTTTGGGACAAAACCCAATGCAGGTGGGGCAGCCCCCCAGCTCCCTGGGCAGGGTTTTGGGGATGCTGTTGTGTTTCCTACCAGCTGCTCAGCTTTGGGGTTACAGCACACACAGGTGACAAAACCAGCCAGGATTGGGCACAAGAAGGGACAAACTCTGCTCCCCCAGGGGGGTGGAGGCACCACTACTGCCCAGCTGCAGCCACAGCTGCCTTGGTGGATTTGTTTCTTTGGGGAAAAGAAATGGGACCGGGAGCCTGGGGTCCCCAGAGCTCGGGGGCACTGCTGGGACAGGTTTGCTGTCACTGCTGGCACTGACACCCCTGGGGTCCCCAGAGCTGGGGGGCACTGCTGGGACAGGTTTGCTGTCACTGCTGGCACTGTCTGACACCCCTGGGGTCCCCAGAGCTCGGGGGCACTGCTGTGACAGGTTTGCTGTCACTGCTGGCACTGTCTGACACCCCTGAGGTCCCCAGAGCTCGGGGGCACTGCTGGGACAGGTTTGCTGTCACTGCTGGCACTGTCTGACACCCCTGAGGTCCCCAGAGCTGGGGGGCACTGCTGGGACAGGTTTGCTGTCACTGCTGGCACTATCTGACACCCCTGGGCTTGGGCACATCCTGCCCCAAACCCCCCAGGACGGGCAGGGGAGCCTCAGCCTGCACCCCCACCGCCCTCCCCTGCACCCCAGGAGCTGAGGAAAACAAAATGCAAGAAACCCCACAGTTAGCAAATGCCAAGGCCATTGTTTCTCACAGCTGGACACGGTGTGATGCCACGAACATCTGCACATTCCCCAGGAATGCATGGACACAGCCCCCACACCCTCATCCTTCAGTCACCTCTTCTCATTTAAAGGCTTCTGCTCTTTGTAAGAGTTGTTCTCTTTCTCTTTTTAAATTATTTTAATTCCTGAATATTTATTTTTTTTTTCTGTTTGTTTCTCAAATCTGAACTAGCGCTACACCTTCCACATCCAAACTATGTTGAAGCTTTTATTATTTCAATACTATGACAAAAAACACGGTTCACACTAAAATAGTCACGCACCCACAGTGCACAAGCTTGCAGATCTAAAGTAGAATTAAAAAAACAAAAAAAAACAAAAACAAACAAAAAAAAAAAAAAAAGAAAATTAAAGGGAAAATAAAATTAAAATAAAAAGAAATAATACCCAAAACCCCAACAGGAGGAACATCTCTATACAATGGGCTGGTCTCTCCCTACACAGCTCTGCCTTCCTTCTGCTCAAGGCTCCTTTTCACCCCCAAATCTCAGTGTTGCTCCATGATTCCTGATAATAAATCCCATCAATCAGCTCTCCCACCCCAAATCTCAGTGCTGTTCCATGATTCCTGATGATAAATCCCATTCCTCAGCTCCCCCATCCATAATTGAATTGAACCCTGGTGCTGCCCCAGCTCTGCCCAGGGATGTCCCTGGCACAGAATTCCAGCCCCTGCTGCCAATTCCAGGGGTTTGGGATGGACCAGGAGGGGCCCTGGGAGGGATCCCCAAGGATCTCCTGCTGGAGCTGCACCTGCAGGAGGGGTCTGGAATCTGCCCAGCACCTTGAGGAAAAAAAAAAAAATCTTTGCTTAGGGGGCTTTTTTTTAGGGTCAGAGGATGTGGTATTTACTGAAATTGGAGTTTATTGAAATTGGTATTTACTGAATTTTTTTTTTTTTTTTTTTTTAATTGGGATTTACTGAAATAGGAGTTTTCTGAAATGGGGATTTTCTGAAATTGGTGTTTACTGAAATTGCTATTTTCTGAAATTGGTATTTACCAAAACTGATATCTTCCAAAACTGGAATTTGCTGAAATTGGTGTTTTCTGCAACTGGTATTTTCTGAAATTAAGATTTATCGAAACTGTTATTTTCTAAAACTGCTATTTACCGAAACTGATATTTTCCAAAACTGGAATTTGCTGAAATTGGTGTTTTCTGCAACTGACATTTTCTGAAATTGGAATTTATTGAAATTGGTATTTTCTGAAATTGATATTTACCAAAACTGCTGATCTTCCAAAACTGGCATTTGCTGAAATTGGAATTTACTGAAATTGGGATTTTCTATAACCAGAATTTCCTGCCCCAATCAGGAGGGATCCATTTGGTCACACACCTGAGCCCAGACCAGCCCAACCTGCCCAAGCTCCCTCGAGCTCCCCAGAGCCCTGGGAGGGTCTGTGAAGGAAAGGGGAGAATGTCCTAAAAAAGCAGAGATGATATTTCTCTTATGCAGTCAGGCCCAGGTCCAGCAAGGGACTTCAAACTAAATTTAAGCACAGAAGGATTTTCTCCAGCAATTCCCTCACCCCAAGCAGATTTGGGGATTTGCTGGACAAAGCCCTTGACTGGTGGTGAGTGGTTTGAGCACCCCCACCCCCCAAAAAAACCCCAAACCGAACCCCAGCATCGCTTTTCTTCTTACTCCAGTAAGAAATAATAATAATAATAATAACAATAATAATAATAATAACAATAATTAAGAAAAGAGAAAAGGGGAAACGACTACTGTAAACATCCATGGTTGAAAATGTCTCCCTTTGCAAAGCAAGCATGCTGCTACCCTAGTGTCTACAGGACTGGATGGACTGAAAAAACCAAACAAAACAAAACAAAAAAAAAAAAAAAAAAAAAAGAAAGAAAGAAAGAAAAGGCAGCTATTTTACACATCCATTTCAACACAACAAAAGTTAAAAAAATATCTGTCAATTGTAAACACTGGAAAGAACCAAAGTTGGCAAAAAAAAAAAAAAAATTTAAACGTAGGATTGAAAAAGAAATGTAGAGTCTGAATACTGCAAATTGAAATACATCCCCCCAAGCTGCAATTTTGGCATTCTTCCTAAAAACCAAATAATAATAAACCCCAAATAAAGGTCTAACGTGGAGAGCAGGATTCAGTCACAAAGAGCTCGAGACACTTTGCATACTGACCAGATACAAGGTGAACAGAAATTATAACTTATTTATGAGGCTTTACATATTTCAAACTCGACTGAAAAGTATAAAAATAAATTGTGGACTTTGTTCTTTAAGCACCAGCTGTGCCCAGCAGCACACTGGTTATCTCTGCTATACTAACAAAGGAAACAACAGGGTCTCTTTGCATTTTTTTTTTGTCTTTTTAGTGTTTTTTTTTTGTGTCTAGGACTACTTGATTTGGAGCTTCCCAACCACATTGCAACCAGCATTGCAATGTTTGTTTGTTTGAATATACACAGGGCCAGCTGAGCCCTGATTTGGTGACGGGTTTAACCCTGTTTTTAACATGTTTTACTTTTTAAAAGCAAGTGCACAACGAATAGAACCTTTCTAGAAATCTCAAAGAAACCAAAAAATAAAAAAAACAAACCAGAAATCAAAACAAACAAAGAAAAAAACAACAAAAAGAGAAGAAGAGGAACAAAAAAAAATAAAGAAAAGAAAAGGAAAAAAGAGACATTCCCTCCCTCCCCCCATTTATGCATTTTTCTGGTTGGTTGGTTTGTTTTTCTTTTTTAAAAAAAGGCAACAGACACTAGAGGAATGAGATGGGTGTGTGGGTTGTGATTTCAATGCTGGGTGGAGTTGCTGCCGTCCCCTCTGCCGCGCTCTCATGCTTTGCTCTCGCTCTCGTTTGTTTGTGTGGCTTCGTTGGGCACCGTCTTCACTTCTGCCGGGGGGCTCTTCCTGTCCTGCACGGCACCTTTGTCCTCTGCTGCCATTTTCCTGGGGAGAAGCACCAGAGGGACACAGTTTAGAGGCACAGAAACACAGCCTGGCCTGACTCAGGAGTGTCTGAATGGGAATAAATCACTTTGGGACAGCAAAACCAGCAGGAATAAGGAAAAAAAAACAACCTGATGCAGGAATAAGGAAAACCGAACTCAGCTCCCCCACCCTGGTTTCGTTTAGTTCTGCATTAATGTTTTTTCTTGCCTTTTCCTGCCCTGGCTTGGCTCAGGGCTCAGCTGCAGGGGTGCAAAAAGCAGCAGCAAGGAAACCTCACACAGCTGCAGAAGGATTTGGCTTCAGCACCCAAACTCACTGATAATTCAGCAGCAATCCCATTTTTTTTGTGTTCCTGCAGGAAGCCAGTCCTGAAATCCCCAGGCTGCTGGAGAAAGGGGAACACAGAGGACAGGAATTCTGCCACAGACATTTCCACAAGAGAGAGGGAGCTCACCACCCTCAGCCCAGCCAGAGCCCAACATCTGCAGCACAGCTGGGACCCTCCCCAGCCCCCAGGTGCTGTTTGCTCTCTCCTGCCCAACTCAGGGCGCTGCTCCAGCTTGGGGACAACTCCAGAGGTTCCAGTGCTGCCACCCTGGCACAGGGCACTGCTGCCCAGCCTGACCCTGAGCTCCTCTGCCCTGCAGGGATCTGGGGGCTGTGCTCACTGACCTGCAACACTCTTTACACCAAACTGCACTAATCCTGCTCTTCTTTATGAAAGAACAACACAAAGCTGCCCAAAAGCCAGAACGACACCACATTTCTGACAAACTCCCAGCCTCCTTCCCTCTGCCTCCCTGGCACAGCCTGCTCCTGGCTCCTTCCAAGCCAAGCCCTGTGGGCTCTCAGGGGAGTTAGTTGGCCAAGAAAACAGTGAGATCAGTCAAGAGAACACCCAACAGAGGACACAGCACGAGCACCAGGGCACGAGGGACACAGCACACAACCAACACAAGAGTAAAGGCGGCCGTACTCGGTCTTTGCGGGGGCAGAGCTGTCTGCAGCAGCAGCCTCGGGGGCCTGCCCAGCAGCAGGAGGAGTAGCAGTGCCAAGAGCTGCAAAAACATCCTTGGCAAGGTCAATGTCTGGTGGCTTGAAGTTCCCTTCGTCCATTTTTAAGTCCTCGTTCTGCGAGGGGTTGGCGGCGCTGCCCGAGGCAGCCTCGCTCTTGGCGCTGCCTGGGTTCTTGGGGGTCTCTGCTGGGCTCTTCACCGTGCTGGGCTCCTTCTCGGGGCTCTTGGCCACCTCCTGCTTGGGCTCTGAGGCAGCTGCAGGGCCCGTGGGGTTGGCAGGGCCGGGGGCGGCCGCGGCGGCGCTGGGGCTGAGCACGGCTTGCCCCGGCAGGACACTTGAAGATAAATTACTGGTGGCC
The DNA here is from genome assembly GCA_030060385.1 of Muscicapa striata striata. NCBI lineage: Eukaryota > Metazoa > Chordata > Aves > Passeriformes > Muscicapidae > Muscicapa > Muscicapa striata. The sequence continues at coordinate 1,222,928 of JAREIS010000122.1, forward strand.
GGAGCAGAGCTGGGGGTGTCGCTGAGATCAACGAGAGGAGCCACTCTGGGGGTGGAGGAGGGCGCTGGTGGTGACACCGAGGTGCTGGCCGTGCCCTTGGCCGGCGTGGCCTGGCCGGGGGCCGCGCTGGCGTCGGCGGGGGCCGCGCTGGCCGGAGGGGCAGTGCTGGAGGTCAGCGTGGTGCTCTCGCTGGTGGGGCTGTTCTGGGCAGTGGCAAAGGTCTCAGTGATAGTGTCAGAGTTAGTGGTGCCCGTGGTGACAGAAGGCAGCATGTCCTCCACGGTGGCCGCGGTGTCGGCAGGGTGCCTGCGAGGGGACACGGGGACAAGAGAGAGAGAGAGAGAGAGAGAGAGAGAGAGAGAGAAAGAGAGAGAGAGAGAGAGACAATGAAGGCCCGAAATGACAGCAGGGAGAGGGGCACAGAGGGAGAGAGAGGACAGCACACGTGACACGGAGCAGAGACGTGCAGAGGTCAGACATGCAAAGGGATGGGGTGGCTGAGGGTCACCAGGAAGAGAAAAAAAGCCAAGAGGATGTGACCTGTGGGAATGGCTTGTTCACGTGAGGCAAATGGGATCCTGTCAGCTCACACAGACTCTTCTCTCCTGGCCTGAATCTCTGCTCTCAGCCTCTCAATCCTGAGCTCTCCAGGCAGTCTCTGCCAGCTCTCTGAGCCTGCAGCCCTGTGCCACCTGCCACCAGCACAGCTCGGCCCCAGCATGGGACCCTGAGCCCAGCCCTCACCTTGTCCTGTCCCAGTCCCAGCAAACCTCAATTCCTTTTCTCACAGGCACATTCTCACAGACTCAGGCCCCTGTTCAGCTCTCAACTCTCTCAGAGTGCCCAGCCTTGCTGTGATCCACATCCAGGGCCAGCTCCTGGGGATCTCTCCCTTGGCTTCAGGCTCTCACCCAGCACTGCTGGCACATTCTCGCTGCCAGCTGGGGCTGGCTTTGCTCTGGATCCTTTGCAGTGAGCCTGGGCAGTGCTGCATCTCCACACTGGCAGAGCCTTTCAGGAAACACTGCTTCCTTCCCCTTTCCCTTCCAGGGCTGGGAACAGCAACCACTGAAGCTTGACAGGAGGCACTTCCTCACTGGCACGTGGAGATTTTACCTTTCTTCCTCTCTTGCTGCCCTAACTGCTGCAGAGGGGTTGGGGCAGCTGAGGGCAGGGCAGTGCCCCTGTGCTAGGGCTGCCTAAGGCCACGTACTCAGGCTCAGTCAGCGGGGTGGTCTCGTTGGGCTCCGTGTGCTTGCCCCGGCGTGGTTGGGGGTCCTCTCCTCCTCGGTGCGCACCTCCACGATGGGCTCCTTGGACTCATCCTTCCTGCAACGGCAACGGCACCATGGCACGGCACAGCTGGCTGCTGCTGCACTGCCAGCCTGCACGGGGCACAGGGGGCACGGGGGGCACAGGGGGCACAGGGAGCACAGGGGGCACAGGGCACAGGGAGCACAGCGAGCACAGCCTGCACGGGGCACAGGGGGCACAGCGAGCACAGCCTGCACGGGGCACAGGGGGCACAGCGAGCACAGCCTGCACGGGGCACAGGGGGCACAGGGGGCACAGGGGGCACAGGGGGCACAGGGGGCACAGCCTGCACAGGGCACAGGGCACAGGAGCACAGGGGGGCACAGGGAGCACAGGGGGCACAGGGAGCACAGGGGGCACAGGGGGCACGGGGAGCACAGCCTGCACGGGGCACAGGGCACAGGGAGCACAGGGAGCACAGGGAGCACAGCCTGCACGGGGGCACAGGGAGCACAGGGGGCACAGGGAGCACAGCAAGCACGGGGGCACAGGGAGCACAGCCTGCACAGGGAGCACAGGGGGCACAGGGAGCACAGGAGGGCACAGGGGGCACAGGGGGCACAGCAAGCACGGGGGGGCACAGGGAGCACAGCCTGCACAGGGAGCACAGGGGGCACAGGGGGCACAGGGGGCACAGGGGGCACAGGGGGCACAGGGCACAGGGGGCACAGCAAGCACGGGGGGGCACAGGGAGCACAGCCTGCACAGGGAGCACAGGGGGCACAAGGAGCACAGGAGGGCACAGGGAGCACGGGGGCACAGGGAGCACGGGGGCACAGGGCACAGGGAGCACAGGGGGCACAGGGAGCACAGGGGGCACAGGGAGCACAGGGGGGCACAGGGGGCACAGGGAGCACGGCGAGCACGGGGGGGCACAGGGAGCACAGGGGGCACAGGGAGCACAGCCTGCACAGGGCACAGCCTGCACAGGGAGCACAGCCTGCACAGCCTGCACGGGGCACAGCGAGCACAGGGAGCACGGGGAGCACAGGGCACAGTGAGCACAACCACTCCTGCTGCCAGCACTGCCCAGCACAGAGCTCCAGCTGCTGCCACAGCTGGGCTGAGTGAAGTGTGCAGCACTGGGATGTCCAGTACTGGGATGACTAGGATGATCAGCACTGGGATGTCCAGCACTGGGATGAGTGGGTTGTTCTGCACTGGAATATCCAGCACTGGGATGAGTGGGGTGTCCAGCACTGGGATGTCCAGGATATCCAGCACTGGGATGACTGGGATGATCAGCACTGGGATGAGCAGGATGCCCAGCACTGGGATATCCAGCACTGGGATGAATGGAGTGTCCAGCACTGGGATGTCCAGGATATCCAGCACTGGGATGAGTGGGATGTCCAGCACTGGGATGGTCCAAGATGTCCAGCACTGGGATGTCCAGCACTGGGATGTCCAGCACTGGGGCCCCCTATCTGATGGCCACCAACAAGAACGAGACAAAGAACCAGACAGAGGAACAATTCCACCAACACCTTCCTGCAAGCAGCAGCAGCAGCCCAGCCCTCCCCAGGAGCACGAGGGCCCCCAGCCCCCGAGACAGCTCCCTGCCCATGAGCTGGGCTCAGAGGGAGGTTTGGGGGCTCAGAGGGAGTTTCTGGGGGCACACAGGGAGGTTTTTGGGGCAGTACTCACGAGAAGGCCGCCTTGCCCTCCTCCATGTCCTTGCCCTTGGCCCCCGGGCCGGGTTTGCCGCACAGGTTGACAGCGATGCACATCAGCAGCCCACACTTGTTCAGGAAGTAGCAGGTGACATCCACGGCCACCAGCAGCGCCACAAACACCACCACGAGGATGCCAATGATGGCAGCAGTGCCCAGCCCCGAGGCAGGGCTGGTGCTGGCTTCAGAGACCAAGGGAGAGAAGAAGAGAAGGCATTCAGGTTAAAATCTGGGGATTTAGGGCTCAGATTTGACTGCACTGCAGTTGGATTTTCAGCATTTTCACCCTGTGTACCAGCCCAGTGCTCTGTCCTACAGCCAGCCTGCCTGCAAGGATGGATGGAGCTGCTGGGGCTTCTCCCATCCCTGCTGGGATAAGGCTTGGGGAGCAAACAGCAGAATCCCCTCCTGTACCCAGCAGGGCTCCTGCTCCCTCCTCCTCCTCCTCAAGGGGAAGGTCCAGAGTGGCTCTGGCACTGCCCAAGCCTGGCACAGGGAGCAGTGCAAGCAGAGCCGACTCTGCAGCAGGACTTTTCCTGGTGGGATACAAATCACAGGGCAATGCTCAGTGCTGGTGAGGCCCTGAGGGGATGGAAGTGAGTTAAATCCCTCCCTGGAGCTCTGGGGAGACCCAGCCCCCAGCCTCTCACTGCCCCTGGAGCCCCAAACCCTTGCAACCTTTGCTCTGCAGAACCCCCCAGCAGAGCTCCTTTATCCCCCCAGCCCCATTCCATTTGACTTCAGGTGAGAAAACCCTCCCAGGGCTCCAGACAGAGCCACACCCTCTGCCACATGTGTTTGTTTAAAACCAGGAGGCACAGAGGTGCTGTTTCACTTTGTGACTCTGAGATGGATCAAGGAATGCAGATTCCAGCAGAAAAGTGCAGAAGAGCCACTGTGAGTCAGCTGGGATCCCAAACCCAGCCCCTGGTCAGCAAACACTGTCCCCCAGCCCAGCCCAGCCCCTGGCAGCAAGCTGCACAATTCCATGGATCCATCACCCTCTGGCCCTGCAGGGAGTGAGCAGGGCAGGGATTGCCCTGTGCTGCTGAGTTCAGGATCCCTGGGTGATGGTTCAGCAATTCATGTGCTCCTGGGGCTGGGACACACTCCCCATCAGGGCAGGCTCCTGAGGCTCAGCCCAGGGCAGCATCCTGGATCAGACACCCCTGGGTGCCTCCAGAGCTGCCATTTTCCCCTTCTGGAAAACCCCTCTCACACCACAGTGCTGCTCTTTGCCTCCTCTCTCCCCCAGCTTTTCCAGGAGCTGTCACCCCCCAAATTCCTGCTGTGACAGGCACAGACCCCTCTGATCCCCCCAGACCCCCCTAAGCAGGTCCCAAGCTCCCCTCAGCCCCTGCCCTGCTCCTCTGCCCCAGGAGGAGGAGGATGGAGCTGGGGAGAAGCAGGGCAGGCCTGCAGAGGAATGTCCCTGTTCTTGTGCTATTCCAGGATTTTACACCTCAGACAAGGAAACTGGGCCAAGGTAATTTCCTGCAATTTGGGTTTCTAGGCTGGTAAGGGAGCCCTGCAATTTGCAGGAGCTTTCCAACCTTTCCCATTAGCTGTGGTTTCATAAATCCCAATTCATGGCATGAACTCATATTCCAAACCTTCCAGGGACTGGCAGCAAGGAAACATAATAGAAAAATCCTCCATGACCCCATGAACCTGGGAGGCTCTTGGTGCTGCCTTTCTTTTTCTTTACAAAGGAATTTTGCTGTTCCTCTAAAATGCAGGAATCATAGTGGGGATTATTCTTTTCACAGACTGTCCCATCTGATTAAATTAAATTGATCTACAAACACTTTGAAGAACCATTCCCTTCACCCTGTAGCTGGATTTATGTTGTATTTAATTAAAGGAATATTTAGACACTCATAAAACAACTCTGTGTACAAAAGAAATGTATAAAGAAATGGGCTGTGGAGCAGCTGCTCACACTGTGTGTATGAAATCAATGTAATAAATTAATGTTGGACATTTCTAACCTGATCCACATCCAACCCTTCCATTAATCCCCTTCAGCCACTCTCAGGACTAAGAGCAATAACATTTCCACCAGTTAAATAAGGAAACACAAACCATTAAAGAACTTCTGGAGTCCTTAATTCTAAAGAAGTGAAGAATTTATTAATTACAAATTATGTTTTCCAATGGAAAATGATCTTCCTGCAATACTGGCTTTTTCTAATCCCCCTCATTTTACAGTGCACAGGAAAACCACCCAGCAGTTTTAGTTTCTGTACAAAAACTGTCCTGGCAGAGAGAGCTCAGCTGTGTCTTCCTAGGGGGGTCTCAGCTAGAGAATGTCCAGGCACAGGCAAAGAGACAAAAAGGATGGAGAGGAGCAGGTGGGACTCCAGGCATTTCAAAGGCCCTACAGGATTTGGCAAAAGAAAGAAGAACTGACAAAACAAATAAAAATCCCTTCTGTGCATCCAGAACCAAAAGCCAGGAGAAAAGCTCTTTGTTCTCAGTGGATGCCAACAGCTCCCATTTGCACACAGGTGGGAATTTCCTTTGCAGGAGGAGAAGCTTTGCAGAGCTGCTCCCTCAGACACTCAGAGTGGGGACAAGGACCCTCCTGTGCCAGTGTCCCCAGCTGTGCCAGGACAGCAGTGCAGTGTCACAGCCTGGCACTGCCCAGAGCTGCTCTCAACTGCTGCACCTCAGTGCCCCTCCAAGCTCTGCTGCTTCCCTGGCCAGTGGCAGGGGGTCAGCAACCCCACAATGGGCTGGGCTGGGCTGGAAGGGACTTTCAGCCCCACCCACTGCACCCCTGCCATGGCCAGGGACACCTGCCACTAGCCCAGGGAATTCCATCCCAGAATTCCTTCCCAAGATCCCTGCCTAACCCTGCACTCTGCCAGTCTGAAGCCATTGCCCCTTTTCCTGTCCCTCCATCCCTTGGAAATAATCCCTCTCCACTTTTCCTTTCAGGGGCACTTAGGTCACCCCAAAGCTGCTCCTCTCCAGGCTGAACACACAGTGACCCCAAAATCCTCTTTGCAGCAATGAATCAGACCCTGCCCCAACTGCCCCAGCAGCTCCAAGAGTCAGGAGAAGCTGCTTGAAAAACCTTTTAGATAAAACCTTTTACATAAAACCTTTTAGATAAAACCTTTTAGATAAAACCTCTCAGACAAAACCTCCTTTCTATCCCCCAGAACCCTGCAGGTGCAGACACCTGCACTGCTCCTGGTGGAGCAGGACATCCCCAAACCTTCCTGCCCTCCAAACCTTCTGACAAACAACTCTGAGAGCTTGAACAAACCCAGGGAAATCCTGCAAGGCTCTGCAGCCCCTCCCTCACACACACATGGGAACTGCACTGTGCCATGGAAATCCCAATGTTTGAGCATCTTCTGCTTCCAGATGTGAATCTCTGCCTCCTCTCTGAACTGGCTTTTCTAAAAACTCTTTTTAAATGTTATTTTGCTCACATCAAGACCTTGAACGTGACACCTCAAAGGTCTGACAGATCTCTGTGTTACAAATCTGCACAAATCAGTGCCAAAAAAACCCCAGTTATGCTCCTTTATTTTATCAAACAGAAAGAAGCACTTTTTGTCCATATTCTATTCCTGATTGCTGTTGAGTTTGGGATTAATTTCAGCCACATTAATGATGTCTCAGCTGCTTGCCAGAGAATCCTCCCCTGCCCTAAACCCCTGTCCTGGGACAGAACCCCCTCCACAGCTGCTGCCCTCTCTCCACACCACACCACGCAAAGTTAGAGATCATTTTAATAACTGATGATTTTTAAACTGATGATTTTTAAACTGATGATTTTAATTAATAACTGGTGATTTTGATGAGAATCTCAGCCTTAGGCAGTGACCTCCCTCTGTGGGTACAGGGAAACCACAAAAAGCTGATCCCAGATCTACAGTGATCAGAATTAATCCAGTTAGAGGGGAAATCACTCCATTTTTTAGTATCAGGGTTATTTTGCTGCACTTCAGAAACTCCAAAGCTCTAACAAAGTGTCTACACTCTACAACACTGGAAATGAGGGGGTTTTGTAAAAAAAAATTAAAAAAATCCACAGGCTTTGTGTGTGACACCTGCACCAAGTTTTCATTTACAATCAGACAGAAAAGTTCTAACTCATAAAGAACAAGGTGTGAACAAACACAGCAGAGCAGAAAAGGCAGAGTCAGACACGAGTGAGGGCAGGGTTTTGTTTGTCCCTGTGAGAATTTTGTCAGGAAGATGAAACCCACCCAGCTGAGAGGGTTTGAGACATTCTGGACACACAACTCAGGGGAGAGACCCCTGATTTTAGGAGAGCAGAGGGAACAGATTTTCTGTCCCAATGGATCTTCTATTCCAGTGGAGTTCCTATCCCAACAGATTTTCTATCCCAACAGATTTTTTATCCTAATGAATTTCCTATCCCAATGAATTTCCTATCCAAATGAATTTTTCTATTCCAATGGATTTCTTATTCCAATAGATTTCTTGTTCCAATGGATTTTCTATCCCAATGAATTTCCCATTCCAATGGATTTTCTACCCCAATGGATTTTTTATCCCAATGGATTTTCTATCCAAATGGATTCCCTATAACAAAGAATTCCTTAGGGGTGCTATGTTGGGGTTTTTTTGTGATTTTTTTAGTGTGGGTTTGTGGGTTTTTTTGGGGTGGGTGAGTTCTATTTTTTTTTTTTTTTTTTAAAGAAGCAAAGCAAAAATCATCTGAATTTTGTTCAAGGAAATTCCCAGGATTTGACAACCAAGCTGGTTCTACTGCCCCAGTTTAGCCCATGGATTAATCCTGTCACACACACAGCTAAGCAGGAATATTAAGGATCAGTAACAATAATTCTGCTGCTTGGGGGACTGGATCCAAGCTAAGCTTTTCTGTTAGAACAGCAAGGAAAGGGATCTCTGTGGAAATCCAGGGGGTGTTAGATGAGCACTGGAAATTCCATTCCAAGTGTCCATGGGCTGTGCCTGCCCAGCTGCACCCAAGGGAGGGACAAAGGAAAAGCAGCAGAGCCCCAGAGGGATCCCAGCAGGGTTTACAGGCAGAGCAGGAAAAGCTTCCAGACATCAGAATCCACAGCACAAAGCCCCAGAGACACCTGGGCACTCAGCACGATGCTCTCTGACAAATCTTCTCTTGCTTTTTTACAGTCTCTGGGCTTGGGGGTGTGGATGGGGCCTCCTTTTGCACAAGATCAGCACCAGATGTGCAGAGAAATCAGTAAAAAGCAGGATCTTAAAGGCTTTCAACATTGCACCTTCCTTTGATGGAAACAGCAAACAACACCAAAAAAAAAAAAAAAAAAAATCTTTCTTTACATCCATTTAAAAGGGCAAATTCATTACAAGTAACAAAAAAAAATGTTAAAGAGAAAAAACTTGGCTTAAACCTTTTTTCCTTGTTACAAAATACTGACTCTTTCAAATTAAACATTTTTTTTCAAGTTCTGTGTTTGTTTCTCTTTTTTTTTTTTCCTGTTTTGTTTTTTTTCTCTGAACTGACACGATCCTCTGAAGCAAAGTTATCTCCTTCCACACCTTGGTGGGACCCAGGCCTTCCCAAGCAAATATTGCTTTATTTGACTCTTTTTTTTTTTTTTTTTTTTTTTTAAAGTTTCTAACAGAGCAAAAGCAGAGTCACTGCAGAAAGAAGCAATGAGACAAAGGAGGACGACGCTGATGGACTTCCCAAGGTCGCTGCAGGTGCCAGACAATGGTTCCCAGGAGGGGGGGATATGGTTGTTTAAAAACAAATTTGGTGCATGTGGCAAGCGTGGATGTTCCCCGTGAGATCCAAGGTGACCATGGATGACAGACAGAGGAAAGGAATTGGGGGAAAAGGGAGAGGGGAGGGAAAGAAAGGAAGAGAGGAAGAAAAAAAAAAGTAAGAAGAGAGAGAGAGAAAAAGAGAGAGAGAAATAGATAAAAAAAATTAGGTCATAAATACAGAAAACATAAGAATCAAAGGTTTATTTAATCTTGTAAATTAAAATGGCTCTGGGTTCAAGGAGCAGCACATTCTCCACACGAGGGGCAGAAGCTCAGCAAAGCCCAAAGCTGCAGAGCAGGGTCCAAGGCAGGGTGGGAGGGGTTTGCAAGCAAATGAGATTAAAAATGAGGGGACAGAAGGGGCTCAGCGAGAGACAGGGAGATGGTGTCTGGATTTAACAGGGAAAAAAAAGGAAAACAAGAAAAGCTTTGGTGCAGCAGAGAATCCACCTGCCTGTCCAAGCCCTTCCCCAAAGCCTGGGTGAAAAATCCACATTTTCCTCTGACTTTGCCATTCAGCTGCTTGGGAACCACTCCAATGCCACTGTGATTATTGTTATTATTATTGTTATTATTCCTGAAAATAACACCCTCATCCCCCCAGCCTCTCAGGGCTCTGCACAGGTGAGGGGAACAAAGGACTCCACACAGCAAATGCACATTTTCCTGCAGGGAACCCCTGGTTCTTGCTGTCAGGCACAGCAAAAGGCTCTGACTCTGCTCAGCTCATTCTCAGATAAAAACCCAGAAATGCCACAGAGAGGAGGAAAGGAAAGGAGCACACAGAGCCTCTCCCCTGCTGCAGTTTGGCAACAAAACCTCTGGGGCAGAGCAAAAACCAACCTGGCCCTGGGAATATTTCCCTCAGTGTTTTCAATGTGGGCACCAGGGAACACCTTGGAAGGCCAAAATAACAAAACCCCAGGGAAAAAAAGAGTCATAAATAAACATTTCACTGCACAAGGACACAGCACTTCCTGAATTCCAGCTCCTGGGGACACCCTGCACACCCAAAAACTGATTTCCAAGGGCAACATTTGAGTGGCAGCTCCTCCTGTGCTTCACACCAAGCTAAGCCATGAATGACTGCAGACAAGTTCCACCTCTGCTCACAAACTGGCTTTTCCCTGGTTTTTTTTGAGGGTTCCTGCATGTGTTACATGGATTTAAAGGGCTCAGAGGGGGAGCAAGGATTAGAGCTTTGACAATTAGAATCAAGAGTGAGTTAATGAGTTACTGAGGGTCCTTCCAGCCAGAACTATGCCCTGCTCAAGCAGCCCCAGTCTCTCCTTCATCCCATCTCCCTCCTCCTCACTGGCAGCCCCCCTTTGCCAGCCCAAAGTCACTGCTCTGTGCTCAACAACGTGATTCCTGGGGAAAAACTGAAGGAAACTCTCAGGCTTCAAGAGAAAACACGAGGCAGAATGAAATGGAGTCAGTCCCTTCAGGATGGGCTGGCAGCACCAACCCTGCCTTGACTCAGCATCCCTGGCTTTAACCACCACAAATTCAATTTCCAGCCACTCCAGCAATCCCATCCTCAAGTTCTGGTTGCTTTGTGTGGGTTCCCCCCCCCTCCTTTTTTTAAATGTCCACGTGTAGAAAAGAAATCCTAACTGTCTTTTCAACAGATTGCCACCAACTGCTCAATTCCAGTTTCTCAGCTGAGAGTTCTGCTTGCTTTTTGCAGTAATTGTCCTTATCCCTCACTTTATGAGCACACTAATAGGTACAGTCTGTCTTAAGAGCTTCCAGCAGCATCCTAAAGCTTTTGAGTTATTTTTTCCTAATGTCCTCCTCAACTCTGAATCGTTGCTGTTTGAAAATTACTGTCATTTGGTAATTTGTACTGAAAAATCTCAGAGAGAGATTTTCACTGCCTTCTCATCCAAATGCCAGCAAACTCCTGATGCCTTTATTCCCCCAGAGATGGACAGACAAGCAGGGAGGGAGATTTGGGAAATCTGAACTGGGAGAAGCATCACCCTGCAGAGGTGAAGGGAAATCTGAACTGGGAGAAGCATCACCTGAAGGGAAATCTGAATTGTGAAAAGCATCACCTTGCACACCTGAAGGGAAATCTGAATTGTGAAAAGCATCACCTTGCACACCTGAAGGGAAATCTGAACTGGGAGAAGCATCACCCTGCAACCTGAAAGGGAAATCTGAATTGGGAAAAGCATCACCTGAAGGGAAATTTGAATTGGGAAAAGCATCACCTGAAGGGAAATTTGAATTGGGAAAAGCATCACCTGAAGGGAAATTTGAATTGGGAAAGCATCACCTGAAGGGAAATCTGCCTGGGAAAAAGCATCACCCTGCACACCTAAAAGGAAATCTGAATTGGAAAATGCATCACCCTGCAGCCTAAAGGGAAATCTGCACTGAGAGAATCATTACCCTGCACACCTGAAGGACCTACCTGAGCTCAAAATCCCATTTTCCACTCTCATCAAGCTTCCCCTACCCCACACAAGGAGCCAACATTCCCTGGGAAGAGCCAGGCAGGGATTTGCCAGGGGAGCACTCCCACATACCTGCCACAGGTATGCACACAGCCACGAGCCTCAGCTCCATGGGGGCAACCAACCATGAGAGAATGGGCTTGAAGCAAGCGAGCTCTGGGGGTTACTGGGGCACATGAGGGCAGCTCGGTGGCATTAATGGGCAGCAGCAGCAGCCCGGGGGGCAGCGGCCGTACCTGGGATCACCGTGGGCTGCGCCGAGGTGCGGAAGGCGTAGTGGGCGGGCTTGGACTTGCCCTGCTGGTTCTCGGCCACCACGTACACCTCGTAGTCGGCGTTCCAGTCCAGGGACTTGAGCATGACGTGGTCGCTGCCCGACGGCAGCCGGATCTCGGGCTTCCACTCCGGGGAGTGCTTCTGCAGGGAGGGACAGCACAGCTTCACCTGAGCCTCCTGCTCTGCACATCCTGCTGCTGGGCTGCTGTGGCCAGAAATGTGTGTTCTGCCTGGGGCAGTGACCCTGATCCCCCTGGCACGTTCTGCTCATGGGCCAGCTTTACACCAGCTGGGGCAGTCATCTTTATCTTTCCCACAGCCCATCCTCCCTCCAGGAGAGATCTCCTGTTCATGGCCATTGTTAAAAACTGGGTGTGGCAGTATTCTTTACCTTTCCCATGACCCACCCTTCACCCAGGAGGTATCACCTGTTAATGGGCCATTGTTTAAAACTGGGTGTGGCAGCGATTCTTATCTCTGTGGGGATATCTCCTGTTAATGGGCCATTGTTACAAACCAGCTGGGGCAATCATCTTTATCTTCCCCACAGCCCATCCTCCCTCCAGGAGAGATCTCCTGTTCATGGCCATTGAGTCCCAGGGCATGGCTGATAAAATTCCATCATCCCATGGGAGATGCTCCAGCCAGGGGAGGAGCCAAGCCTTTCCTACCCAGAGAAAAACTGACATTTTGGACACCAAGGCACCTTCTTTCCACTGGATCCCAGAGGAAAGCCAGACCTTTCCACATCATCCCTGCCCCTTCAGAGGGAACTGCCCCTTCTCCAGGAGCACTGCTCCAGCTGAGCCACATCTGCCACTGCAGGAGGATGCAGCCACCATGGAATGGGACTGTGCCAACACCCTGACTGACTGACGGGTGTCAGCTTGGATTCTGACTCTGGCAGGGTTTGGGATTGTTCTTTGTAATACTGCATTTCTATTTTAATTTTCCTAGTAAAGAACTGTTATTCCTAATTCCCATCTCTTTGCCTGAGAGCCCTTTAATTCCAAAATTATAATAATTTGGAGGAGGGGGTTTACATTCTCCATTTCAAAGAGGATCTTCTGCCTTTCTTGGCAGACACCTGTCCTTCTAACCAGGACAATCCTGTACTGCATTAGGACAGAACTCTGAACTTTATTACATAAAGTGTCAGCAAGTTCTCCTTGCAGTTTAGTCAACAATCCTTTCCCAGCCCCAGAACCATGGACACCTCTGCAGCTTCAGGCACAAAAAGTGTGATTTAAACAGAAAGTGCAAACAGCAGTGAATTTAGAGAATCTGGGAGAATGGAACTGCAGAACCTGGAACTGGACAATTAATCCCAACATGTAATTGAACAATGAACCCATCTCATTGACACCATGGCAGTGACAGAGATTTGTCCCTTCCACTCCCCCTCCCAGAGGCAGGGGAGCTGTGCCACACTTACAGCTTTGTACTTGATCAGGTAGTGCCTGATGGGGGAGCCACCATCATCCTGCTTGATGACATTCACCTTGATGGAGTTGCCATCCTCTCCTATGTGTCCTTCCAGCTTGGGGGCACTGGGTTCCCCTGCAACAACGGGGCATGCAGAGTTATTTGTGGGGAAAAAAACAAAAAAAGACATTATCAAGGAAAAAGTGTTCATAGAAATCAGAAGAATATTATTTATTATCCTCAGCTCAGGGTATGAGCTGACCCACACGCAGAGGACACCATGTCACTGAGGTGTTTGCCACACCCAAGTGCTTCTTGCACTTAAAACAACAAATACCCATTTTTGCATGTGCTGGAATGGAGATAGAGTGAAAAAGATCCCCCCTCCCCTAAGAAAATCCCAAAGCAATGAGCACTACACTGCTTTTGTTGTAAGAGCTGCTGTGAAACACCTGGCAAACATCAGGAACCTCTGGGGCTGCACTTTGGATTTGCTGAGGGGTTTGAGAGTGGCTGGAGCACTCCAATGAATGTGAAAAGAGCTGAGCAGAACCCAGAGCACATCCCCTCACTCAGCCTGGAGAGAAACTCAGAGGAACCCCCTCACTCTTGTGGAATGACCATTTTTAGGAGGAAAAGGCCATCACTTCCCAAAGTGCATCCCTGCCAGCAGCAGAAAATGGGAATGTCCCTTCCTCCTGCAGCCCACAGCCCCCAAACTGCTTTTCCTGCCCAGGAAATTCCCTCCAGGCACAGGAGGATCCCAACCCCACCCTGCACCTCTGCTAAAAAAGCCAAACACAGAAGGTTCCAGATTTGCAGCCCTGGATTTGTGTCCTCATGCACAGCACAGGCACTCCTGAGCTCCACAGGAAGGTTCATCTCCCAACATCCTTTCAAAGTTCATCTTCAGAAGGAATCTGAAAACCTTTCCCCTCCCTCCTCCCTTCCAGAGGAATATGAGCACAATTTTTTTGTGAAATACCAGTGGGAAAATGGCAAGACCTGGTATGAAACTGTGATTTAAGATGAATTCCCTGTTGTTGCACATTTCCAAGAAGGGAATCAATCACACTCCGGGAGTGTCTGACACCACAGCAACTCCTCTGACTGATGTAAAGAGGCAACACTCTTTTTTCCAGGTTATGTTTTGCTTTTCCAGGTTATGTTCTGCTTTTCCAGGTTATATTTTCCTTTTCCAAACCCTTTCCTCTGCCTTTATCCCCACTGCAAGGCTCCCACACCCCCTGGAGGTTCCAGATGTGGATTCCACCCTGGGACAGCTTTCACTCCTGTTTCTTTTGAACATGAAAAGGTGACACAAATGTGGTTTAAGGCACAAATAAACAGGAAAACTTCATCCTCACCTGGTCATATTGAACAGATCAGTCAAACAATCAATGATTTTTTTTTCCCTCAATCCCAAAAGGCACAAAGTCCCTGCTGTGACTGTGGAGCTGCCTGGCAGGAGCTGCTCTGCAGTGATTTCCTGGTTAATAATTCCCAGCCTGGTTCTGTCTCCTGTGCCCCAAAGCAGCTCCCAGGAGCAGCCAGGGCTGAGCTCTTGCTGTGTTTGTGGCACAGGGACACCAGAGCAGCATCCCCCTGCTCCCTGCCCACCCCTCCAGCCTCAGAGAAAATCAGCAATGAGCACACAGAGCTGCAGGGCTGAGGGAACACTGCACTGACAGAATCTGACTTTTTATCTAACACAGCCTGGATTTTTTTTTTTTCCCCAGTGATTGAGCACCAGGACTAACAGGAACATCCTTTGAAAAGATGCTTATTCTTGATTTTAAATGTCAGAAATGCTGCTGTGCTTTACACGCAGCCGTTCCCATGATTAATTACCTGCTCTGCTGAAACTTCTCTTCCTTTTCTTCACTTTGAATTATCTAATTTCTAGCTCCTGATTCACTCATTCCTCCCCCAATAATTTAAAGTAATTTCTGATTTGAGCAGCATTTCTCTTCAAAGAGAAGAACACTCCTAAATGCTGAAAACCAAGAGGTGGAGCAGTGCAAGCCCTGGTAAAACACAGTTTTCTCTGCAGAAATACAAATTTATTTCATTTATCTCAAGCAGGTGGATGCAATCCAGACACAGAGCTGTAAAATGAAAACTGGGTTAGTGTGTCAAACAGAAGAGGAAGAAGTTTAGTGGGGGAAGTTTAGTCCAGCAGAATCAGCAACCCTACAATGAGTGAAAATGTGAGTAGCTGGAGAGAGAAGGTGGTCAGCAGAGAAGGGACCATGCTCAGACATGCAGGGGTGGCTGCTCCATGCCAGGGCAGCAATCAGCCTGTCCCACCCTCCTCAGAGCCTTTCCAGCCCCACAGAGCCCAGATTTCCTCTGTCTAATTATCAAATATTTTATTAAAACCCTCTCTGGGCAGGAGGGATGCAGGACCTTGTGCTGCCATGCTCAAATTTCCCTCCCAGGACACTCAGCACAGGAGAAAAGGCCCCAAATTTTCAGGTTTTACCTGTGAGAGGAGCTCTGCCCTCCCCAGCACCCAGATTTAGTTTGAAGCCTTTGCTGGGCTGGGAATTAATCCAGGACAGCCCAAAGCTGAGCTCAGCCATCCCTCCCTGGGCTCCAAAGGAGCCTGACCAAGGAAATGAAGATTTTTCTCCAGGCTCCCAAAGCTGCTGGTGGCAGGGGAGCTGAGGGCAGTGCTCTGAGCCATTACATTTCCAATTTTGATTTTTTTTTTCACACCCACTCCCTGCTAAGCCAGCAGCACACCAATCATCTGCTGCTGCAGGGAAGCAGGAAATGTTTCCTGCTGTCCTCTCAACATTTTGGTTTCTATTCAGTGCTTCCCTGCCCTAACACTCATCTGTTTGATAACAGAAATTCTTGTTTTTATTGTGTCTTTCAGAGGGTGCCACAAGCACCAGGAGTGGGTGCAATGGGAAAAAGAGAAAATTAAAAACCAGCACTTTAAATTGAGATTAAACCCTTGCCCAGCTGGCAGCAAGGGAAGGTCCTGCATCCTCCCTGTGCTCAGAGAGTGGAAAATCCTGCAGCAGAGGAAGGAGGAGAGGGCTGATTGCTGCAATCTCTGAGCACCACATACACAGGGACAGACAGCAGAGCAAAAACACAGAGCAAGAACAGGCTGGGGCACATGAGGGGAGCAGGAATCAGGAACAGAAGCAGGAGGTGCAGAAACGAGACAGGCACAGCTCCCACCTGCTGGGAGAGCAGAGGGGCAGGACAGGCCCAGGGCTCTGTGCATGCACTCATGTGGGGATTACTGGTGTTAGTTTGGTTTTCCTGGCAAACCCCAGCCTAAATCCTCTCCTGGGGGTGGCCCCAGACAAAAAGGTGATTCCAGAACTCCTGGATGGTAAAATTGCCTTTTTTTTCTTTTTTTTTTTTTTTTTTTTTTTTTTGTTTTCTTTTCCCTGGAATTGCTTCTCACAATTCCTCCTTTGGCTGGGGCAGCAGAAAAGCAGGAGCTCCCCTCCCTCCCCCCGCTGAGACTGTGCAGAGAGTGAAATTGTAAAAATCAGGAATTGTTCTTCACCACCCCACACTCTGCTGGAGGCTGATTCCACCTCCAGCAAGTGCCAGGCTCCATCATTTGCTTCTTCATTTGCTGGGGATCAGCAGCTCTGGGAGCTGAGCTGGGGGCAGAGCTTTGCCAGGCTCCCAGGGAGCCTCTGGAAGCAGAAGTGCAGCAGCACCTCTGATGAGAACTGTGTGAGGTCTGGCTCCCAGCACCACCTCTGTGTGTGCTGTTTCACAGGATTTATATGCAGAATTTTATAGAGAGAGAGGATTTATAGCAGCATTTTATAGAGAGTGTTTCATAACACAGCTCTCATTCTAGCTATGCTTAAGTTTTACTCACAATAAAAAGAAAATTATTTTTTAAATTGTGACAGACTCCAAATAATCAGATTTCAGAGAATTCAGGATTATTTTAGAAGGCTACCAAACATGTACAGTGTGGATGTGTGCACATACCTCTATATAAAAGTGTATTTTATAGGGTCAAAATGTTG
The DNA here is from genome assembly GCA_030060385.1 of Muscicapa striata striata. Lineage (NCBI taxonomy): Eukaryota > Metazoa > Chordata > Aves > Passeriformes > Muscicapidae > Muscicapa > Muscicapa striata. The sequence continues at coordinate 1,239,860 of JAREIS010000122.1, forward strand.
CTGAAGCAACAGGAGAGAGGGTGCCCCCAAAATCTGAGCCCTAATTTCCCATCAAATTTGGGTCTCAGATACAAAAGGATTTTGGCCTTTGGTGCTCATTCCTGAGGTTTTTTAGCACCTTCCTAGGACAGTTCCTTGCTGGACTCTGAGAATGAAGAAGCAAATGACTGAGCAAGGTGATTTTTTTTGGATTTTTTTCCTGTTTTCCCTCCAAGTTTTTTCCAGCTTAAGGCAGAGAACTGAAGTCGAGTTCTTCCCATGCAGACAGTGACGAGCAACTCCTCCAAAAAGGCTCCAAATGGTGAGAATTTTTTTTTTTTTTTTTTTTTTTTTTTGGAATTTGGAGATCCCAGAGGGGAATCCTCACCCCAAAAATCTAGGCAACCAATCAGAACAAAGTATTTTACCTTCTGTTCACCAGCGAGGACGACATCATCAGCACCATGCAAGCCACATGACAAATTCACATGATACGCACGCACATGAGTTTGGTTGAAAGGAAAGTGGAGGAGGTCACATGGAAAATACAAAAAAATTAAAAAACTGATGTGAACAATGGGCAAGGGAAAAAAATCAACAACAGAATTACAGAGTAAATAAAAATAGGAGCAAAATTAAATTAGCCAGCATATATCAGAAACACTGGGGGGGGAACAGTAAAACCGCCTGGAAAATAAGAATATTAAACCACAGCAAGCACTGAGTTATGGCCTTGTGTTAGGCACAGCTGCATCACTGCTTAGTCATACAGAGAACAAAAGGGACAAAGTCACTGTAGTGTGTGCCAGGACTGCTGGAGGAATCCACAAAACTGCTGGGAAGAAAAAGGGAATATTGTTATTGCGAGGCAGAGGAGGTGAAAGGGTCAAAACCAGCCCCAGATGAGGACAAACCTTGGCACCCACACTGGGGTGTCCTCCCAAAAAACAGCAAGCACTGCAAAGAGAAAAACCTGCTCAGGAAACCATTCCCAAGGACACTTTTCCATCAAAGAGAAAAACCTGCTCAGGAAACCATTCCCAAGGACACTTTTCCATTCCAGGAAAGGACAAGGACACTTTTCCATCAAAGAGAAAAACCTGCTCAGGTCACCATTCCCAAGGACACTTTTCCATCAAAGAGAAAAACCTGCTCAGGTCACCATTCCCAAGGACACTTTTCCATCCAGGAGCTGTGGCTGGGTTGGGGTGGGTGTGACAGTGACACTGAGGGTTTGGGGGTGCAGGGGGGGCTCTGCCAGCCAGGACAGGGAATCCAGCACCAGCAGCAGCTGGGGGAGAGGGGGGAATGCAGGGAGAGTGGCAGGGAATGAGGAAAAATCAGCTGCCAGAGCAGTGAGCCCAAATTCCCTTCCCAAATCACTCCTGAACTCGCATTTCTCACGCTCGTGCCTCTGTCTCATCCTAATGAGGCCACTCCAGAGCTCTGGTAGTTCCCTGTTAATTTGATGTATAGAGAATTAAACCCTTCATCTTTTGGGTGCTTGTCTCTGACAAGATTAAGGACAGGCCATTACTGGGGAAAAAACTGATGGCACAAAATGTAAAATCCATTTGTTACAGCCGAGCTCCCAATCCATTCTCTTTAACCAGGCTCTCAGAACTCTGGGCACTGTGAACAAGGGAGGTGCAAGAGTTACTGTCAGACTGCCTGGAAGGAAAATCTGTGTCTTCTGCTCAGGAAGAAAAATCTCCCAAACTCCACTGAGCTCAATATAAGCAGAGATTTCAACCCAGGCAGGAGAGGCTGCCTGTCCTCATGAGAGGAGCTTCAGGTAAAGATCAAAATTTAGTTTTTATTCTATAAATAGAATAAAATGGTTTGGGTTGGAAAGAGCCTTGACCATTATCCAGTCCTAGGCAGGGGCACTTCCCACTAGAGCAGGCTGCTCCAAGCCCCTGAAAACATGAAAAAAAATCCCTTTTTCAAGTGAGCTCAACCATTACAAGGCAAAAGAGGTCGCAAAGTGGAGAGAGCTGCAAGAAAAACATTGAAACTGGTACAGCACTATTTCCTGCAGCAACCTCAGGGGGCTAAATCCAAGGAGAGGCATTCCTAAAGCTGCTCCAAGCCCACTGACATCTGCCACAGGACAATCCCAGCGAGCCCAAAGCCCAAAAAGGCAGGGAGGAGAAGGCTGCAGCCTCATCAGGTTTCCATCCCTGGTGCCCCAGAGCAGCTCTCAGTCCCTAATTGCTGCTGGTTTCACTCCCTGAGCCCCAGGGTGAGGCCAGGGGACAGCACAGATCATCCCCAGCAGCAGCAGTAATTAAATGATGCAGAGCTGCAGGAGCTGCCCCGTGCCACTGCCCTTTCTCTGCTGCTGCATTTCTCACTTCACAGGCTGCAGCACAGCCCAGCATACAAATGTGGGCAGCATTTGCATAAATGGAGTGCACACACCAATCTGAACTCAGTGCAGGTGAAAAGGGAAATTTTCACCCTCCTCCACACACAACCCCCACACCAACAAAACCCTGGAAAATGTTTATCATTCATTAGCTCTCAGCATCTTTTCTGAGTAAATTTTTAAATTTTTTTTTTTTTTTAAGAACAAACTGTTCTGTAAAACATGAACCCAACGTTTTCCCTCCAAGGGAAGCTGTCTCCAGCCCACACATGAACAGAGAAGGGAGTCTCTGCTAAGGAATAAAGGATAATTAGCAGAGCCTGCCCTTGGCCCTCTCCAGCCCATCCTCCAAGACTGATGGGAATGAAAAGGTCCCTTCAGCCCCTGAGTGCAGCAGGGATTGGGGTTTGGCACTTCAGAAATAAAAATTTGGCACTTCAGAAATAAAAATGACTGCACAAGAAACATGCTGCTTGAGGCCACTGACAGGTAAAGGATTTTTAAAGCCACCTGAAAGACCATGAAACATGCCAGTCATAAATACAGTATTAATTATAATTAATTATAAATTCCTTTGACTGGCCATACTCTCCTCTCCCTCCATCCCAACCCCCAAAATCATCCCACACTTCATGCTTTTAGTGTTTTCCATTCAGCAAACCATTCCTAAGCCACCTCAGTTACCCCACATTCCCACAAACACACTTTTCATTATTGCAAATCACAATTAGAGCACCTTGCTTTGCAGAGATCATTACTAATTCAAAACACACACATGCACAAGGGAAACCTAAATCTTCACTGAGGGCTTTTCCTCTCCCTTGACCACCCAACCAACACAGGAGTCTGAATTCAGCTCCCAGCTCAGACATGGGGTTTTTTGGAAGCCTGAGGCCTCTTTTAAGGCAAGCAGGGATCTCCCCTGCAGGATATTCTACCTCATCACCTGCATCTTCTTCCAGCATCCAACACCCCTGATTTTAATAGGAATAATTTAAACTGCATCTCTCTATATTCACACAGAGCAAGGCAAGGCAGCAAGAAAATTATTTAATTCACATCCCTTTGGCAAAGGCAGCTTTAACACTAAAATGGGGAATGTGAAAGGGAAACATTCCTTTGGGAAAGGATAATTTTACTGGGGGGATTATTCCTCTTTCTCTCCCTCTCTGTGTTTTCCCCAAGTCTTTTATTCCCATTTTTCAGCCCGTGCTGGGCAGAAGGAGAGGAGGAGTGGCACCATGCTGGGCTCTGAACATGCTCACACAGCAAAGTGCAGACACCAAAAACCCAGCAGTGCTCCAGAGCCCTGGAATTCCCAGCTCCAGAGCCCTGGAATTCCCAGCTCCAGGGATCCAGAGCCCTGGAATTCCCAGCTCCAGAGCCCTGGAATTCCCAGCTCCAGGGATCCAGAGCCCTGGAATTCCCAGCTCCAGGGATCCAGAGCCCTGGAATTCCCAGCTCCAGGGATCCAGAGCCCTGGAATTCCCAGCTCCAGGGATCCAGAGCCCTGGAATTCCCAGCTCCAGAGCCCTGGAATTCCCAGCTCCAGAGCCCTGGAATTCCCAGCTCCAGGGATCCAGAGCCCTGGAATTCCCAGCTCCAGGGCTCCAGCAGCTCCCAGGTACTCACTCGGTGCCTCGGAGCTCTGGGATGCAGGAGGAGCCGGGGCTGCCATGGAAACAAGGATGGACAGGACAGTCAGGGTGAGGCACTCCAGGCAATCAGCTGCTTTTAGTTTGCTCATTTCAGATTTTTCTGGCTAATTTACACGGCTTTAGTGTTGGTTAAATTGTTAGTGTACTTACTAGAATTATTTTTTTTTGTTGTTGTGAGATAGGGTTAGGAGGAAAGTAAACCAGGCTTAAACTTTAAAAGGTGTAAAGGAAACATTTATGAATAGAAATTAAAAGCAAAAAATAGTAAAAATTAGAATAAAACATTCAGAACACTTTTCCTCCCCTCACACCCTCTTCTCTTTTACACTGATAACGCAAACAAATTAGTCAGTTTATTATCTCTAAATTAGTCTTTTTCTAATTAACTTACAGAGAGGAATCTCTCTTGTTAGTTTAGGAGACTTTTTAATAAGAAAATAGGGTTTTTTGTGGCTTTAATTTTTATGGATGGCAGTTGTTTGGGCAATTTGTAAATGGGAAATTTTTGAATATGTGAAAAAGCAGCAGGAGGGGGAGGAGGCAGGGCTGGGGCTGCAGGGAGGGGGCACAGGGGGTGCAGCCTGCCCTGAGCCTTTCTCCATCCTGAAGCTCCAAATCCCCATTTTTGCCTCCTTTTGGCCCCAATTTGCCCACGAATGGAATATTTGGGAGGCCTGTAGGGGCAACTCCTGAGGAGAACTGAGCTCCTGCTTGCTCCCACCTCCCTGCAGGATGCCCAGGAACACTGAGAGAGGAGGAAAACAGGGCTAAGAACCCTAAAAACATGAACAGCCCCAGGAATTAATCTTTTTGGAGAGAAGTCTGCACTCCTCAGAGTGCCAGCTCTGCCAGGGCTGCAGGACAAGGAATGTCTTTGCTCCCAAAAATCCTGGAGGGACATGAGCTGGGAGAGACTTCTCTGTCAGTCCCTACAAAACTTTTAAAACCAACCACAAAACTTTTTTTTTTTTTTTTTGGTTTTAAAACCAAAAGAATTCCCACTGCTGTGCCTCCAGCAGGCAGGGACATGAGAAGGGTAAATCAGACCCTGCAGAGCAGCTGCAGGGAGAGAGATTTGGGGAAAATCCTCCAGGGGAGCAGGAGAACATTGCAGGGTGTTAGAGATGCACAGAACTCGGGGAGGAGACCATGCAGGGCACACAGGGGCAAAACCCTCCTGCCATACTCACTGTCTGCTAAACGGGACCTGGGGGCAGCAGCACTGGCTGGAGGAAGAGAAATCAGGTGAGCAAAGGGAGAGAATTCCTGGAAAATGCTGCCAAGACCCAGGGAATGAGGTTTGGAATGTGGGATTGATTCTAGTGCTGGTTTGTTGGCTCGGGGGTTTGTGCCCTGAGGTATTTTGGGATCAGCCCCACAGAGTTCAACATTTTGGGGTCTAAACTCCCCCCCTGGTTCTCCAGGCCTTTGTTTGGCTTCAGGTTTGTAAGGAAAAGGAAATGAAGAAAAGCAGCAAATGGTTAAAATGAGAATACAAACCCAGGTCAACTCAGACTTCTGATCTGTGCCACTATAATCCATAATTATCACTAATTACCTCATGGAGAGGCAGCCTAAGATAGAAAGAAACTTCTTTTTCTTATTGAGGGAAATTAAATAAATGAAAATGACTTCAGACTTATCCCAGCAGGCATTAAAAACTGTGTCAGGTTTTACATTCAGACAGAAACTTCAAGGAATAGGGCAAGGAAAACAAGTGGCTTTGATTAATCTGAGCTGTAAAATTCCTGAAACATCTCTGTGACCTTCAAATCCCACTTGAGGGGACAGAAATTCCTCCTGCCCACAAAGAGGTGATTGGAGTTCCAGCAGAGATGGAAAAAAAAGGGCATTTCTGTGGTGCCATTTCCTCAGGCAGGATCTGAGACGGGCTCTGGGGAGGAGCAGAGACAACTGGGGGGACACAGGACTGATCCCAGCTGCAGAGCCTGGAGGAGCAGCAGGATTGGTAAATAAAAATTGGGTTCAAGGAGGAAGAACTGGAACTGGGGAGGACAGAGGGACTGGCAGCTCATTGCCACATGAAAATTAAAAGAATAGAATAGAATATAAAAAAATAGAATAGAATAGAATACAGTAAAATAGAATAAAACAGAAGAGAGTAAAATAGAATAAAATAAAATAGAGTAAAAAATAAAATAAAATAGAATAAAAAATAAAATAAAATAAAATAAATAAATAAAATAAATTTAGAAAAGCAGAAGACCCCAGTGAGAAGTGCTGGAATGTTCTGCAAAGCCACCTGCCTGTCCCCAGGTGATGGCACAGGGCTGGGCAGAGCTCTGGGGCTGCACTAAAGCTTCTCATGTTCTTTTTGCTCTGTTCCCAGCTGGCTTTTCCCCCCTTTTCCTGCAGCTCTGCTGTGGATCCCAGCCCTGCCCTCCCTCTGAGCTCCACCCCTGACCCCACTGCCCCCCTGTCATTACTGCCCCTGCAATTAACAACCTCACACTGCACAAACGCTCTGGAAATGCCTCCCTGACAGCTCCTGCTGTCCATCTGTCCATCCCTCCCTCCCCTTCCTGCTCCACTGAATCCAAGTTTTTTTCCAGTGCAATCTTCGGGGGGAAACGGCGCAAGCACAACTCCAAATCTGGGCTCCAAATAAAAATATTTAAAAAAACCCTCCTGTTTTTCACTTCAGGAATCTCAAAGAATGTCACAGCAGCTTCTTGGAGCTTGTCCTTGTGATCTTGGCAATACCAGCAGCCCCCCAGCAGGATGCAGTGATAAATGGAATAATGCTCACTGGGATAAAGAAGGTTTTTTAGCTCCATTGATCAGTTTTGATTGGAAAGGCACAAAGCTATGGAGCAATCTCAATATTTCACTCACAATTACACCAACCCATCACATTCCTGACTCATTTTGCACGGGGAAGGGGGCAACATGCCATTATTTTTAGAATTAGTATGAGGTTCATTTATTTCATCACACAATCTACACAAGTGCTGGAAGACTGTCCAGTGGTAAGGATCATTAGTGAGAAGAGGAAAAAAAATTGGATTTTCTTCTTCAATTTTGTGCTTTCAAAATTGTGGAGATGTTTCAATTTCTAAGTTTTTGGTTGGCTCTGGTCTAAACCAGACCTGCAATTTAGCTGAATTGATTTCCCTGAATTATCTCAATATCATTAAAATTGAACAATTTTTAATGGATTCATAAATATGAAGCCTTCCACTACTCCACCCTGAGTCAACAAGCTAACTATTATTATTTTGATTATTATTAGATAATCACTACATTAAATATTTCAACTGCATGCTGCAGAGCACAGACAAAGAATAAACCCTAATTCTGTTCTAAAAAAGAGCAGAGTGGCTACTCCAGAGTCAGTGTTGTTAGGAAATGGACACTACCAGTTACTCCAATCCTAAAGCCTCTGAGAGCAAAAAGGCACTAAAAATTAAAAGCTGAAAGTCCTGGGTGTTAGAGGAACACTCTAAAAACACCAAGAGAGAGTGAAAGAAATGCAGAGAGCACTTACGTGGGTGAGGGATGCCTGCAGTTTATCCATGGATGGGACACAAAAACCAAATAAAAAGAACGGAGATAGACACACACACACAAAAAAAAAAAAATAAATGTAGAAGATGAATAAATAAATAAATGAAGAGGAGACAGAGAATATGGAGCTGGAAAATCACCATCCCAGGTGTGTCCTGCTCAGCAGGGATGGGCAGAAGGTGGAAAAGTCGAGCCTGGGCACAGCTCAGGGGGCTCCAGACATGCTGGGTCCAGCAGAGAGAATTCCAGCAGAGGCTCCAGCAGAGGGGAACAGCATTCAGGGCTGAATGCAGGGGGAGAGGGGCAGAACCACAGGGGAAGCAGCTCTCCCTGCCTGCTCTGGTCACACCTCCCCTGCCCACTCCACTTCTAATTTTTTTTTTCTCTCCTTCCCACCCTGTAGAGATCCCTGGGATTGAATTTTTTCCTGGAACAGGAGACAGTGTTGGGCCACAGCAGGACATGGAACGGCCCAGGCAGAGCAGAGAAGAGCCTGAGGAATCCATGGGATCCCCTCAAGAGCTGCATGGGCACCTCAAAGATCTCACGGAGCAACCCTCCCTCCCTTCACCTTCCACAGCCCTGTGCTGAACACCTCAATCTGGAAAGCAAACCAGCCTTGTGACAGTGACTTCACATTCTCTGTGACCAAAACCCTTCTCAGCTGCTTTTTCTCATTAAAATTCTCCTTCACACAGCCCCTTTGACAACACCAAGGTTAAACTGGAAACACCAACCACTGCAAATAAAACAACTCCTCTGCCTCCCCCCTTCAAAGCAGATTTTAAATTCTCAACAAAACCCACTCCAACCCAAAACCACAGAGAACACAGAGGGTGCAGCGAGGTCTGTGAGACAGAAAAGGTGAGATTCATGCACGGCAGAGATTCCAGGAGGGGGAGCAGGGCAGAGCAGGCTGGGCTGTACTTACGGACGGGCTGGGTCTTGAACTCTGCGGGCAGGCTGAGCTCCCCCACGCCCTTGCCATTGACTGCTGACAGCCTCACTGCATAGGTGGTCTCAGGCCTCAGCCCCGTGATGGTCACCATCCCCTCCACGTTGGCTGGCAGGGAGAAAAAAAAAAAAAAAAGCTCAGGATTTAAAAAAAAAAAAAAAAAAAAAAAAGAAATAAAGAAACTTTGTTTTCCACACGCTGGGGGAAAAGGGATAAATAAACCTGACTCTGGCTGGGATCACATCACTCCAGTGGGGAACTAAAATAAGAATTTCAGCTCAATATGGGATTGGTGGTAGAAAATTCAGCTCTGGAGTAAAACTCTCCTTTTCACAGCCCTCCCCAAATCAAAATTCTTTTGGCTTTATTTGACTCCAAGATGGATTTTTTACAGCAGGCACTGGTATAGATCACTTCAACAAGACAAGTTTGCTGCTGGAATAGCAGAGTTTATTTTCCAAGGGGTGACAGATGAGGGTTCAAAGGCCTCCTGTGGGAAGCAGCAAGTGAAATCTGTTATTCCAAACACAGGGTTCTTCCCCTTGCTCACACAGAGCTCCCAGCAAAGCTCATCCAACTGAAAATTCCAGGTGCCACCCACAAATGTTTAAAAACTGGGACCCCCAGCTGGAGCCCTCCAGCCCTCCCTGGATTTTCCCCACAGGAAAGTCAAATTTCTTTTTGGTGCTGGTGGGGAAGGAACCAGGTTTTTTTTGTCACTCTTACCTTCCTTGGCATCATAGAGCCTGGCGTGCCAGTCCCCCTCGCCCAGGGCTCTCCACTCTGCCTTGTACCTGAGGATGGGCACCCCGCCCGTGGCCTCGGGCTCGTCAAACTCCACCTGGGCACTGCTGGAATAGGGCTCCACCCTGCCGATGGAGGGCGAGGAGGGCGTGTCTGGGGACAAGGGACAGCAGCCAGTCAGACACAGCGCTGGGGAAGGAGCTTGGGGACATCCAGCAGCACAGGACAAGGGGCTCACAGAGTGTTTAGGCAGCTTTTAAAGATTCACACGTGTGTTGGGCTGATGTGGCCAGAAATGTGTATTCTATCCCATCTGCTGGAGCTGGGTTGGGCAGTGACCCTGATCTCCTGGCACACATTATCTGCTCATGGGCCAGCTTTAAACCAGCTGGGGCAATCATCTTTATCTTCCCACAGCCCATCCTCCCTCCAGGAGAGATCTCCTGTTCATGGCCATTGAGTCCCAGGGCATGGCTGATAAAATTCCATCATCCCATGGGAGATGCTCCAGCCAGGGGAGGAGCCAAGCCTTTCCTACCCAGAGAAAAACTGAGATTTTGGACACCAAAGTACCTTCCTTCCACTGGATTCCAGAGTTGGTTGCTGTTTAGAACTTTGTTGTTTACTTTTATTTTAGGTTTTCAAATCTCGGTATGCTGTTTCTTAGGATTTTTTTCTTTTTCAATTTAGCATAGTTTATATTTTAGTAGTTTTGAAGGGTCTTAACAAGTTGCAGAAAAACACTTAAAATGGCTTATTTAGTTATAAACATTGGTTTAAACTAAGAAATACGCAGAAAAACAGTTAGAAAATACAGCAAAACATGCAGGAAAACAGCTAAATATAGTTTGGCTGGTGCATACAATACAGATTATGGCCTAGACTGTTCAGACATGTCACTATGGCTCAGACTTGTTTAGCATTACTACAAGACCTTTCCCAAATCTGCCTCTGGAGCCCTCCTGGCACAGCTCTGAGGTTGGGATCCTGCAGTACAGCTGCTGTTGGTGGGGTCTGGCAGGTTTGGGGTGCACAAACCAAAGAGCACAGCTCCGACAAAGCGAGCACAGAAAAGAACAAACCCCTTGAGAAACAAAGGAACAGAGATGCTGAGCAGCTCCCACCCAGCAGGAAATCCATGAACAGCCTCTCTGGAGGCAGAAGCTGCTCTCCTGCCACCCCAGCAGAGGAAGCAGCAGAGCAGGGCCCCCGTGTCACCTGCTGCTCACCTGCCTGCACCAGGATGAACTCGGAGGACTCCTGCCCGATGCGGTTCACAGCTGTGCAGTTGTAGTTCCCAAAGTCATTCTCCGAGTCTGGGGTCACCTGTGGGGGCCAAGGAAGGCTCAGGCTGGGATCACAAAACCCTTCTCACTCTGCCAAGGCACCCTGAATTCAGCTGGGGAGAAGCTGCAATAAAATCCAGCTGTCTGTGCTCCCAGGGCTGTCCATGGAGGAAGGAAGTGCAGTGGGCAGAAAGCAGAGGCAAGCAGGGGCTGTGTCTTCTGTTACCTGATTTCCTTTACCTTCCATTTCCTCATTTTCTTATTCTTCCATTCCCTTGCTTCCTTTATCTTCTACAACCTGATTTTCTCATAATTTACATGCTAGAAACAGTACCCCAACTTCATTTCTACCAAGAGGACAAGACTGAATTCCTCCAACACCAACTGTTAGATGGCACTGAGCCCTCCTGGCTTTTGCTCACCTCCAGGTAACTGGCTGAGGGGGTGTTGTAGATCTTGATGTTGCTGTAGTTGGAGCTGGGGAGGAGCTGCCCATCCCGGAACCAGGAGATGACAGCACTGGGGTAGGCAAACACCTCACAGGTGATGTTCACCTGGTTTCCTTCCCACGTGTACACGGCCACAGGGCCCTGCAGCTTGGGGGCATCTGAAAGACACATTTGGGAAGGCAATTGGAGCCAGCTGAGCTCCCAGAGCAGCCCAGGCAGCCTCACTGTGAGGATCCCTTGGCTGGAGTCCACCTCAATGCGGGAGAGGGAATCTAATATTGGAAATGGGAACTGTCCTCTCATCCAGGGTTAGGGATGGCTTTTGCTGAAGGGCAGGAGGAGGAAACCTGCTCAGCCCCACCTGCTCCTGTGCAGGATGGATCTGGGAAACAATGCCAGCAAAGTTGTTCTAGGGGAGAGTTTGATTTCCAACAAATGGAATTGCAGCAGATCCGTGGTGAGGTGCAAACATGTAGCTGGATAGTCCTGGGAACCAGCCAGGGGAGGAGCCAAGCCTTTCCTACCCAGATAAAAACTGACATTTTGGACACCAAGGCACCTTCTTTCCACTGCATTCCAGAGGAAAGCCAGACCTTTCCACATCATCCCTGCACCTTCAGAGGAAACTGCACCTTCTCCAGGAGCACTGCTCCAGCTGAGCCACATCTGCCACTGCAGGAGGATGCAGCCACCATGGAATGGGACTGTGCCAACACCCTGACTGACTGACGGGTGTCAGCTTGGATTCTGACTCTGGCAGGGTTGGGATTGTTCTTTGTAATACTGCATTGCTATTTTAATTTTCCTAGTACAGAACTGTTATTCCTAATTCCCATATCTTTGCCTGAGAGCCCCTTAATTTCAAAATTATAATAATTTGGAGGGGGGGGGTTTACATTCCCCATTTCAAAGAGGATCTTCTGCCTTTATTGGCAGACACCTGTCCTTCAAACCAGAACAAATTTTGGTGCCCAATGTGGGGCTCAAACCCATGACCCTGAGATTAATAGTCTCATGCTCTATATGACATGGGGTGTTTTCTCCTGTTGCCCAATGAACTGCTATCCTGACTTAGATAAATACAGGCTGGTTTTGAATAAAGTGTTCTTTTGCCCAAAAGAAGTGTGTTGCTGTTATTCGTAGCAAACAGCGACGCCCTACAACATCTCGATTTCCTCATCCCCACGCCCAGCCCAGCCTGCAGGGAGGGAACAGGGAATGAGCCAGGCTCCCCAGGGCACTCACACTGCACTTCCAGGTACATGGCCTGCGAGTCCTGGCCGATGGTGTTGCTGGCTGTGCACACGTACTCGCCCGCGTCCGTGTACTGGATGTCCTTGAGCGTGAGCGAGGAGACGCGCGCGTGGCTGCGCACCACGATGCGCCCGTCCAGCGTCTGCACAGAGCACAGCACAGTCACAGCAGGGCCCAGCCGGGCCACAGAGCCCAGCCTGAGCCCCTGGGGCAGCCCCCGGGGCTGGCACGGCCCTGCCTCACCGCGGGGATCCCCCAGCCTGGGCCAGCCCATTCCCCCGCAAGGGCAAAACGTGACAACGAGGACCAAAGGATCAGCTGCTACACGTCTGAGAGTGCTGAGAACAAAGTCAGGCTTCTCCCCAGAATGGCAACTGCAGAGAGCCAGCTCTGGTTAAAAAGTTTTGCCAGCATGCAAAGAGGAAAAAAAAAAAAATGAAATCTCCCCAACAGCTTCCAGTCAGAATCCAGCCCTTCCTGTCCTCTCATCAATACTGATTTAATCCCAGTCCTCTCAGCAATACTGTTTTTTTATTCCCAGTCCTCTCAGCAATACTGGTTTTATCTCAGCAATACTGGTTTTACCCCAGTCCTCTCAGCAATACTGGTCTTTTATTCCCAGTCCTCCCAGCAATACTGTTTTTTTTTTATTCCCAGTCCTCCCAGCAATACTGTTTTTTTTTATTCCCAGTCCTCTCAGCAATACTGGTCTTTTATTCCCAGTCCTCCCAGCAATACTGGTTTTTTATTCCCAGTCCTCTCAGCAATACTGGTTTTATCTCAGCAATACTGGTTTTACCCCAGTCCTCTCAGCAATACTGGTCTTTTATTCCCAGTCCTCCCAGCAATACCGGTTTTTTATTCCCAGTCCTCCCAGCAATACTGCTTTTTTTTTATTCCCAGTCCTCTCAGCAATACTGGTCTTTTATTCCCAGTCCTCCCAGCAATACTGGTTTTTTATTCCCAGTCCTCCCAGCAATACTGTTTTTTTTTATTCCCAGTCCTCTCAGCAATACTGGTCTTTTTATTCCCAGTCCTCCCAGCAATACTGTTTTTTTATTCCCAGTCCTCTCAGCAATACTGGTTTTATCTCAGCAATACTGGTTTTATCCCAGTCCTCCCAGCAATACTGGTTTTATCCCAGTCCTCTCAGCAATACTGGTTTTATCTCAGCAATACTGGTTTTATCCCAGTCCTCCCAGCAATACTGGTTTTATCCCAGTGTCCCTGCAATAGGTAAGGAAGAACAGATCCAGAGCTCAGAGCTGAATCAGGCAAAAAGGAAGCTCAGAACTTTCACCTGAACGTGGCACATGAAGAGAGGGAAGTGCAGTGAAAAGGGCAAGACAACCTCTAGAGACAGCCCTGCCTCAAGAAAATTCCAGAACCATTTCCCACAAGCAAGGGAGTGTGGGGATGCCACTGACAGAGAGAAACAAGGGATGTAAAATCCAAGGGGATTGCCAAGGGACTGCTCCCACCCAGCCACCCCGGGCTGTGCGGTTCTTCCTCCCCAGTTTGTCACCAAAGCTCCTCCAGTTCATGAAAACACAAAGCCATGGACTCCTCTCTCCCTCCCTGGGAGCTCTAAAGCACAGCTCCCTCCTCTCAGCTCTGACTGTGCAGCACAAACACAAGGCAGTGGATTTGGCACCCTCGTGGCTGTGCCTGCTGCTGCTCTCCAGGAGCATCTGTTTTCTTGGAAGGTACAGGACAAGTGCTGATGAATGAGTAAAACCCTGAGGATTTCCAACAGCCAAGTGCACAAAAACCATCTCTGCTATCTCAGGTGCCAGACCTCCGGGCCTGAAGCCTCTCTCTGTGCTGAGATAAAGTCTCAGGCCCTGAGGCTGACAAAGTTTCTACAAATAAATGTCTTTTGTCACCTCAGTTAGTTCCAGTATCAGTCCATGGGCACCAGGCCAGTTTCAAATGCACAGAAATAGAATTTTCTGATGACACATAAACAACTGTGTGTGTTTTCCTCCTCTATTCTTCCCTGCTGCAATCCCTGGCCAGTGCCATGAGCTCCAAACTCCATCCCTGCCCTGCTGGAGCAGTTATTCCATGGACACGTGGTGCTGGGCCATCACTTCCATTACATGAAGCTTCTGTGACATCACACAACCAAAATCTGCTTTTACCTCCCTCCCCTGGCTGACTGCTCTGCTCTCCTTTGTCTGGTTTTAGATTCCCCTCCAATCCCCAGCTCACTTCCAGCAGCATCCAGGGGTGCCAGGACTCCACATCTGGGGGAATATTCTCAATATTTGTCTCTGTGACCTCCCCACAGGAGTGTAAGGGACAAAACAGCAGTGTAGGATCACCACAGGTGATTCCAGAAAAGGCAATTTTACACCCAAATGTCTCCTGCCTTACTCCCCCACTTGTTTAAGGTCCAACACAAAGGAGTGCCAGGAAATCATGGTCAGTGATGATTTCATGAGCAGTGCAACTGATTCTAAGATGAAGATCTGTTTGTTAATGCAAAAAGGCACAAGGGAGGAAAAAGAGAGCTCAGGAAAAACACCCCAAGGAAGAGAAAAATGCCTACCCAAGAAAGCACAGGACAGATTTTCTCTCTCCCTGCTGCAGCCCATCAGGTGCTCTGGCTGCTGAAGACAGGACAGGCAGGAATTTGGGAGCCAGATGTTGACATCTGTAATTCTTTTACTGAAATCTCCCTGATTGCAAGGACCTGGGCTCACAAAATGCCTCTCCCAGGGGAGAGCAGCTCAGGGCCACGGGCAGTGAATCACTGCTCAGAAGAGAGCAGAATATTCTCTATATTGCCCATTATTGCCATTCATCCTGAGCTACTGCAGGTGTTTCCCCCAAATTCTGGCCCTGCCCTGGGGCACAGCCACTGTGATCACAGCTGGGCAAGAGCTCAGCAGCTCAGGGCCAAAGGGGAGAGCAGAG
Organism: Muscicapa striata striata; assembly: GCA_030060385.1. NCBI lineage: Eukaryota > Metazoa > Chordata > Aves > Passeriformes > Muscicapidae > Muscicapa > Muscicapa striata. The sequence continues at coordinate 1,255,006 of JAREIS010000122.1, forward strand.
ACAAAGAAAAATGCATTTATTCCCCTTCCCTTCACCTTCTGGAGCTTTCAGGCCTTTCCCAAACAAGCACCCATGAATAATTCTGCACAGTCCTGTCTCCTCCTCACCCACTTCCCACATCCCCCCAAAACCCCCTGAAAATCCTGAGCCCAGGCAGGAATTCCACTGAAGGAAGATGAGGGGTCTCTCCTTGCTCTGTGCTTGCACTGCAGTGTTTGATATTTGTATTTTACTGCATCTCTAAACCTTCCTAAGGCTGCACCCATTCCCAGTTACCAGCCTGGGGTGTGACTGAGGGTACCCAGAGATGCTGCCAGGACTGACTTCACCTCCTCACCCCAAATTCCTTTAGTAAAAGTGAAATACTTAATGCCAAACATTCCCTGACCTTCATCCTGCTGCTGGAATCCACTGCTAAAAGCCCCCAGGCAACTTTAAAGCAATTTAAAAGCAATTTTAGAGAGCTATCCTGCACCCCCCACTGGGGTATTTTAAGACACAGAGGCAGTAAGAAATTTAGAGACAGCAAACTTAATAGTATTAGTGCTCATATTAATGAAAAGCTGGATAGAGAGAGCACAGAGAGAACACTGGGGGCAGGGAGGGGACAGCTGGGACAGGAATTCCTTTGAGTCCTGGAGAGATGCAACCACTCAAATTCCAAACTCTTCAATGCAAACTGCTCTGAGTATCTGATGCCTCCACCTGCCACAAGCCAACAGATTGTTCTGCAGGAGGATGGGCAGGATCTGCTCAGCCCCCATGGAACACAGCTGGGGGGCTCAAGTTACAGCTTCACTTTGCTCAGTCTCTGCCATTTCAGATGGCTTAAAAATAATTTAGAAAATCAGAGCCTCCACAAAGTTAATCCTAAAAATACAAATCCAAGTCACCCAGTTCTGACAGCTCATTTTGTTCTCTACCTGACCCCTGTTATTTGCCTGGGAACTTTCCTTCTGGTCCATTTTGAAGCAAGAGTGCTACAGATCAGCTGCATTATTATCATGATTATTATTGTTATTATTATTATTATTAAAGCACAGCACTGAATGTGAAATAAAATCAAACCCCATTTGCACCAACCCCAGTCACTGCATTATCCCACCTCCCCCTCGCTGACCCTTGCAGATCAAAGACAAATAAAAATAATTGAGCAATTGGGAGCATTTTCTGGAGAAATGCCCCTTGTGAAAGGTTTCTCTGCATTGACTTGGAAATGGAACATGATGCAGTTGTCCTTTAAAGAGAAGGTCAAACTGACAGGGTGCCATGAGCAAACAGGTGAGTTGGCTGGAGCAGAGGAGGCTTTCTTGGGGAAAAACGACTTTCCCAAAATACAGGTTGGAGTTAATTCTTCCCTCTCTGAAAGAGAGGATGATTCACTCTGGCAGCATAGGAAAAAATGGTGGAAACAGCAGCTGACATTTGCTTTTAATTTTAATCACCTTTTCTTTAATTTTTAAGCGACAAGCAGAGTTCCTCACTCCCAACACAGCTACTTTGCTCATCCCAAAAAAAATGCATCACTACATGCCAAGCAATTTCTACCTCTAGAAGCTGCTTCTTTTATGTACTGGTATTTACTGGGTCAGATTAATGCTCGTTTAGTTGGTTACTGCACTAGAGACTGGTTAATCTGTGATGCTTAGAAGAGAAACCAAAAGACCAACAACCTAAGAAGTTTGCTAAAGGTCTGGTAATCTGATACCTCTTGTTTCTCGGGCCGGGTCCACGAAGCCTGGAGAGAACAGATACAGAACACAACAACAACGACAGAAAAAAAGCAATAAAAGTTTATCAAAGGTTGCTTTCAGGTACCAGTGTTTGCAGCACGTTGAGCTGTGTGCACATGCAGGCTCCAAGCTGAACATCTCCTGTGTGTGGGGGGGGTCACAGCTTCCCTTTCCCATCAATTGAGGTTGGCATTCACCATTTCACAGCCTCTAAACTGGTCTTTAAATGGTTAAACAAAGGCTGGTGGCACCTCAAGACTGATGACACAGCAGTGACTGTTTCCTTTGTCACACCTCACCTTTCCTGCACACCCAGCGCTCAGGAGTGACTCTGGCCACTGAACTGCAGAGTACAGACCTGGTGCTGTGCCCCTGCTCCGATCAATTAACACTAATTAACGTGCTCATCATGCATTTGGAGCCCTGGTTCCATGCAGAGCTGCAGAGGAGCTCCCTGTGCTCAGGGATGGCAGCACTGGGGACAGCCCCTCAGCAGTGAAACATTAAAGCAAATATTTCCCTCTCAGAGAAAGCCACCAGCAGCATGGACCATGTTCCTGTGCTTCACAGGGAGCCCAGTTGCTGTGTTCCATTTCCCCCCCAGAATTGATATTTCAGGCATCTCCTGGTCTCTGATATTTCAGTTGATCCCCTTCAGCTGAGGAGTCAAAAATCACCTGCTAACACGAGAGCCAGGCTGGCTCAGTGACACTGTGGGGATGTCACAGCACACAGAGTGACAGGGATGGAGATGGAGGCTCAGGGAATGAGAATAAAAACAGAGCACTGCTGCCAGTGAACACTGGGAGACTGAAATACCAACAGATGGGACACACACCTCGTCTGACAATAAGGAAATGCTTTGTTTGGGACTGCAAACCTCAGGTGGAGCTCAGCAAGCCCAGCAGGGGCTGGGACACTCCCAGGACCTGCTCATTTCTAGGTGGAAATATCCTGCTGTGCACGGGAGCCTGAAAGCTGAACAGGCAGCCCAATAATTCAGAATAATCCCTTGTTCAGTGCCAGCTCTGCCCAGGGAGCTCCCCTGGGAGTCCCCTGCCCCTCCTGCTCCCTGCAGTGTCAGCACAGGGGGACACTTCTTATCCCTGCAGTGTCAACCTAAAGGAAGAGAAGAAGGAGAAAAGCCCATTCCCAAAGCCTCAATTTGCTGTTTTTCTGCAAGAGGCAGAGCCACCTTCCCCATCCCAGAGAACTCCAGACTGACTCTTCCTCACCAAGACACAGAGCAGCCCCACCCAGCCCCATGAGGGGGAATCCAAAGCCTGCTGCACCTCCAGATTCCTGAATCACTAAAAACTCACCCATTTACTCTGGCTGCCAACAGCACAGAGCTGGGAGAGGCTGCAGGGCAGCAACAGAACCCAGAACACCAGAGGGAGGATGGACTGGGCTGTTTGTAGGGCTGCACAGTGCAGGGATGGAATCCACCCCTGACAGACCCTGTACCTCAGCCAAGCAGCTCAGATCCCTGCAGAAATCTGCATTTTCCTGCTTGAGGAGCCTTGTGGGGCAGCCCAGTGCCAGCACAGGGTTAAACTGGGCTGGGGATGCAGCAGGAGGAACCAGAGCTGATCCTTCCTCTGCTCTGAGACTCCTCTGGGGAGAAGCTGCTCCCTTTGCTGCCCTCCAGGGAATGGTGAGGGGCTGGGAGAGCAGCTCCCACCTCTGATCAAGGATCAGGGACCTGCAGGGGGGTCCCCTCCCATCCCCAAATCCAGCAACGTCCCCACAGCTGCTCCATGCAAGGGGGGCTGAGCACCCAGAGAATGGGACACCCCAAAATCTGACAGGAGACACAGCTGAACTAAAAACTCTTTTTTTGGGGGCTTTGGGTAGGTTTTTCAGAATGTTATGGGAGTTAAGGCATCTCTACACCTCTAAAAATCTACACTGAGGGATGACTACAAGAGCAAACATGAAGCAAGAGAGAAGCATCCAAGCAGCTGGATAACAGAAATATTCAAAAGTAGGCTTGAGAATTCTTAAAATAGCATTGCTTGTCCTGCATCAAAGACCATTCCTGTGCTGTCCCAGAGAAAGAAAGTGGAAAATGAACTGAATATATGTACTTGCAACAGAATATTTAATGGAAATAAATATTCTAATAGAGTTTGTAGTAGAGTATTTGTAGAGCTATTCTGACCTCAGGATTTTCTGGACATCTGAAACGTTCACCTCAATTTAGAGCACAAGAGAGAGAATGAGAAAAGTACAAGACAAACCAAAACAAAATGCACACACACACACAATAATCCAGTCTAGAAAGTGCATGGGATATGATAAAATAATGTTTGTCCTGAAGGTTTGAACCAGCCCATGAACACATGGCAGCACCTCAAACCTTGGCTCTTCCCCCATCTGAAAGTGTCAGAGTATGAACATTTCCCTTGCTATTGATCACCAACCTGAGAGCACCAAGCAGAGTCTCAAAAATCAGCAAAAATTAAGTTAGCAGTTTTCACTGAGCTCTTGATGGTCTAACTGGGCTGCAGGGTGGGGCTCTTCTGCCACTAGTTTAGATTTTACATTTTCCCCCTGCCCAAGCTCTGTCCATGGCTGTGATCCAAACCCCAGAGCCAGCAGCACTGGAGCCCTTGGCACCTCCCAGGGCTCTCCTAACAAAGACAAACCTTGAATAAATAACCCCAAATCCTGCCCAAACAGGTCCCCCAGTCAGGCTGCAGCTCCTGCAGGCACTGGAAAGCTCTCCCTGAACATTGCAGGGATTCACAGCAGCCCTGGGATCCAAAAGATGCTCAGAAAGAACTGAAGCTGGAAAACTCTGGCACCCTGATTAATAAAGTTACACATGAACAACGTGGGGAGGGGCTGACGTCATGGGGGCAATTAAAAAAGCTCATTTAGGAGCTGCAGTGCAGGACAGCAGCTGTGGGGACAAGTGACAGTGGACACCTCTGTTGCTCCAAGACTTTCAGAGCATCACCTGCTGCCTCCACTCTGAGCCAGAACCTCTGGCATGGCCAAGGCAGCTGAGCCCTGAAGCATCCTGTTATTAGGAGATTATTAATTAGCAACAACTCCTCACTCCTCCTTCTGTCTAGGCCTCCTCTGGCTCCAAATTCTGCCTCCTGATCACTTATGAAACATCTCCAGTACAGCAGCACATCCTAACCTCGACTAATTAAAGGAGCTGTCACCACCACCAACACCAGCACTCTTCTCTTTCAACAAGAAAAAACTGCTAATTATTTTTGCCTTTTAAGAACAAAATGGTATTGATGGGATCAACAAAACAGGTGAGCACAAAAGGCAGCCAGGCTTTTGTGCTTGAGGGATGTGCAGTGTCAGAGGAATGAACAGGCTCATTTTGGATCCACTGCATCCTGGGCAGGGGTGGGCAGCTCTGGCATCAGGCTGCTCACTCCCACCTGCCAGAAGCTTCCTGCAACTGCAGGAACTCCTCTGGAGAGGGTTCAGGGTGTCTCCCATTGAATTCTCCCCCAGTGAGTACAGCAGGAATCAAAGAGTGTCCCCAGCTGCTCCAAGCCCTTCACAGGAGGGACAGCAGCACCTCCACGTGCATCCACATGCAATTCCAGGCCAGGGATGAGCTGTGCTGAGCCCACAACCCCGGGGGGCTTTGGGAGGGGCTTTGGGAGGGGCTTTGGGAGGGGCTGTACCTTCTCCTCATTGCTGATGTTCCTGGTGGAGGTTCTCCAGGTGATGGAGGGGATGGGGTCCCCCGAGGCCTCGCAGGTCAGCGTGATCTGATCCTCCAGCTCCATGGCTGTCTTGTTCTCCACGTAGGTGATCTTGGGTTTGGCTGAGGAGGAGAACAAGGAGCCTTGGCTCAGCTGGGGCTCAGGGGGAAGCCTGTCTGCACCAGCAGGGCGTGGAGCCAGCAGCACTGGGGAGAACTGGGACCATTTGTGCCAGGGGGGGAAGGAGCAGAGTGACTTTTGCCAGGACACCTCCTGGCAGAAGAAAAGGACCTGAAAATCCTCTGCTGCTCATTCCCAGAGCTGAGACTGCTGAGAGAGGACCCATGCAGGAGTGCAGGAACACTCAGCCCCTGGGATCACCAGCTCCTCACCTCCCTGGCCCAAATTAGCCCTGGCTAAGCAGCTCTGTAGGGTGGCTGCACACCAGGCAGGGAGAATCCCATATTCCTTAACCCTCCCAGACTCCTGGCAGGCAGGAAAGCTCCTGATTCCCTCCTACAAGCTGGTGTGACCAACACCCAGCTGGGCTCCAGGGGGTGCTCAGGGGCTGTTTGGTTATTGAAAAAAGGGAAAAAAGATATTTGCCTTTACAAACAAACTGTAGGTTCTTATAAATGAAATTGGATATTGAAAGCTGAAAGAAACAGTGGGGAAAAACCATGAACTCTGTAAGAATTAAAAATTAAAAGGGAGGGTTATATATTAGAGGGGAATCTTAGGTATCAGGTATTTGGGAAGTCTGTGCCTCTCAAGTACCTCAGCCCATGGGGAAAGAGAGAGGGAAATGTGGATGGGAAATTGGGATAAAAGGAAGCTGCGTCCTCCAAAAAATTGGGAGATCCCAGGGAATGCCCCATGGCAATATTATATTATATTATATTATATTATATTATATTATATTATATTATATTATATTATATTATATTATATTATATTATATTATATTATATTATATTATATTATATTATATTATATTATATTATACTATGTTATGTTATACTATATTATACTAATTATATTATGTTATACTATATTATACTAATTATATTATGTTATACTATATTATACTATATTATGTTATACTATATTATACTATATTATGTTACATTATGTTATACTATATTATGTTACATTATGTTATACTATATTATGTTATATTATGTTATACTATATTATGTTATATTATGTTATACTATATTATGTTATATTATGTTATATTATATTATGTTATACTATATTATATTATATTATATTATATTATGTTATACTATATTATATTATATTATGTTATACTATATTATGTTATATTATGTTATACTATATTATGTTATATTATGTTATACTATATTATGTTATATTATGTTATACTATATTATATTATGTTATACTATATTATATTATATTATATTATATTATGTTATACTATATTATATTATATTATGTTATACTATATTATGTTATATTATGTTATACTATATTATGTTATATTATGTTATACTATATTATGTTATGTTATACTATATTATATTATGTTATACTATATTATATTATGTTATACTATATTATATTATGTTATACTATATTATATTATACTATATTATACTATATTATATTATACTATATTATACTATATTATATTATATTATACTATATTATATTATATTATATTATATTATATTATATTATATTATATTATATTATATTATTATTATTACTGTAATAAAATAAAAGGACTCCTCTGCCTCCTTTTCAGACACAACCTCTGCTGTCTGGGGGTTCATTTTCCTGCAGTTACCAAAGACTTTGAGGTGGATGGTGGCATCAGCCTCGCCAGCCTTGTTCTCAGCGATGCAGATGTACTCGGCCTCGTCGCCCTTGTCCACGCGCCGGATCAGCAGCTCGGAGCCGTCGGGGCTCAGCCTGTACTTGTCCTCATCCTCCACCTCCTCCACGGGCTCTCCATCCCTGGGGACAGAGCACAGGGGCTGTGCTGCCAGGAGCCACCCCAGGCTGCTCCATGCAGAGGCACCAGCAGCTTCTCCTCTCCCTGGGCTCACCCTGACACCCATTCCCAATCTTTCCTGCCTGAAGCTCTCACCCCCTGGTACAAACCCCACCAAAACTGGCTGCTTGCATGCTCCAAGCTGCCATCAGCTTTTCCACGTCCATTTGTGCTCCTACCTTCACCAAAGGCTATGGAATTCCAAGAACAGTGTCCCTGGAGAGTGAATCACTGCCTGCCAGGGAAATGCAGGCAGCTGGGAGGGGACACAGCTGACCTGGCTGTACTGGGAGGAACACTGAAGAAATTCCTTCCTTGCTTTGCTTTTATCTCAACCAACAGGATTTTCACCCTCTGATTCTCCCTCCTGCGTGGGCTCTGTGTTCCCTGCCTAACCCACAGCAGAAGGTGACATCAACCCCATCACAAGGCCATTCTTGTGAGAAAAAACCAACTCATCCCAGTTAGGACTGGACTCCCTCCCCTCCAGCCTGGGGGATGCACCCCCAGCCCAGCAGGACCCTGCACACAGCATCTCACTTGGTCCACGTCACGGTGGGCTCGGGGAAGCCGTCGGCGTCGCAGGCCAGGGTGACAGACTGGCTCAGGTTGGCAGTGGCATTCATGGTGCTCTGCCTGGCACGCACCGAGGGAGGGACTGAGAGAGGGGAAAAACACTTCATCAGTGAGGCTGAGGCATGTCCAAAGTCATCAGCACAGGATGTGGCCAGAAATGTGAATTCTGTCACAGTGCCCCTGATCTCCTGGCACACATTATCTGCTCATGGGCAGCTTTAAACCAGCTGGGGCAATCATCTTTATCTTCCCACAGCCCATCCTCCCTCCAGGAGAGATCTCCTGTTCATGGCCAGTGAGTCCCAGGGCATGGCTGATAAAATTCCATCATCCCATGGGAGATGCTCCAGCTAGGGCAGGAGCCAAGCCTTTCCTACCCAGAGAAAAACTGACATTTTGGACACCAAGGCACCTTCTTTCCACTGCATTCCAGAGGAAAGCCAGACCTTTCCACATCATCCCTGCACCTTCAGAGGAAACTGCCCCTTCTCCAGGAGCACTGCTCCAGCTGAGCCACATCTGCCACTGCAGGAGGATGCAGCCACCATGGAATGGGACTGTGCCAACACCCTGACTGACTGACGGGTGTCAGCTTGGATTCTGACTCTGGCAGGGTTGGGATTGTTCTTTGTAATACTGCATTTCTATTTTAATTTTCCTAGTAAAGAACTGTTATTCCTAATTCCCGTATCTTTGCCTGAGAGCCCTTTAATTTCAAAATTATAATAATTTGGAGGGAGGGGGTTTACTTGTCCATTTGAAAGAGAAGCTTCTGCCTTTATTGGCAGACACCTGTCCTTCCAACCAGGACAACAGGGGAAAAAGGGCAGTGGGTGGGGAGACACAAAAAAAACCTCAGTGTGGTGAGGTGCCACCCAGCTCAGCTCCTCACTCTGCTTCAGGTTTCTCACTGTGTTTTTATCCCACAGGCAAACACTCACTGCATTCCATGGGCATTTTTATGGGACACAGCAGAGGAAGAGGATGGTGAGAAGTGAGCCCAGGCTGCTGCTGGAGGTGCTGCCCTGAGCCCTCACCGTTCACGATGACCTGGATGTCTTTGAAGTTGATCTCCCCACGGGCCAGGATCCTCCCCTCACACCTGTAGGTGCCCTCATCTGTCTTCTTGATGCCCCTGATCTGCAGGTAGTTGTTGGACAGGACGATGAACCGCACTGCAAAGGACAAAAGCAAGGGGGGCTCACTCCAGCTTCTCCTCTCCTCACCCCTCCTGGGCTTGGTGGAACAAAATCTCCCTCCCCACCATGAAATGGAGCTGGATGTGCTGGAAGAAACATCTGTGGAGAGCAGCCAACAGCTTTGCTGTGCTGGGCTCAGGGGATGAACAATAAATGCTCCCACAGACTCGTTCCCATTGAGCAGTCTGGGACTCATCCCTGCTGCCCAGGAGCTCCAGCCCCACCTGTGTGCCAGGTGTGGGAAACCTGCTCAGCTGGAGTCAGGGCCTCTGCCAGCCCCTCTGGACACAGCTGCAGCACTTGGGAAGAAAGGGAAAAGTTCTTGCAAGGAGCTTTCAGCCCCTTTTGCTCTTAAAGGCTGGAGGGTGCCACAACACCCAGCTTTTCTGTCTGATGGCACTTCTCTGATCTGTAATTTTTTTCCAGCATTCCTTGGCTGATTCCAGTGCCAAAGCTTGATGGCCATTTCTGTGGGAACATCACTGCCCTGCCACTGGCACACCACAGCAGCTGGGATAACTCAATTCACATCCCATGGCCTCGTGTCGGGCACAGACTGCTCCTCCTGGTGACCCCCAGCACTCTGTGCATGAGGGAGATGGACATCTGACCCCAGAATGGACAGGAACCAAGCCCTTACCATCCTTTTTCAGGATGACATCCCTGCCTTTGTGCTTCCAGATGATGGTGGGGGGCAGTGAGCTGACCACGTCGCACACGATCACGGCATCGTCCCCTTCCTTGAACTCCTGAGGGGTGGGAGCGTTCTTGAACATCAGCTTTTCTGCAGACAAGGAAAGGACAAGGTCACTGCAACCTTCCAGCAGACCTGGAGCTGTGCCTGAGGGAAGCAGGGAAACCCCCAGATCCCCAGGAATCTCCAGGACAAAGTTCTGAGTGAATGCCCTGCCCGCAGCTCACTCACCACGGCTGAATTCCCACCCAGAACAATCATTTCTATTCCTCCTTCAGACCCCACATTCAAAGATCCTTCTGCTACACACACACATCCGTGAGACCTTCCTGTCAAATCCTCATCCTTCCACTTTCCTCCTTCCCCTAGGGAGGTAACACAGCTCCCCCCCTAACCACGTGCAAGAAAGAAGCCCTGGCAGGGGAAAATCTTACGGAAAATCTTGACATTGACAGTGGCCTCGGAGTCGCCCTCCTCGGGGCTGCTGACCACACACTTGTAGATGCCGGCGTCGTCGATGTTGGCGTTGTAGATGGTGAGGGTGGAGGAGAAGTCATCGTTGCGCACCACCGAGATGCGCTGCTGGTTCGGGCTCAGCCGCTCCCCGTTCGGGGAGAACCACGAGATGTCCTTGAACTTGGCCTCCCCTGCCACTGTGGGGGGAGAAAAGAGCCAGGTGAGCCAGCCCAGGTGTGCAGCACTGACAGACCCCAGCCCTGCAGCACTGACAGATCCCATGTTTTGGGCTGATGTGGCCAGAAATGTGAATTCTGTCACCATCTGTTACAGCCGGGTTGGGCAGTGCCCCTGATCTCCTGGCACACATTATCTGCTCATGGGCAGCTTTAAACCAGCTGGGGCAATCATCTTTATCTCTCCCACAGCCCATCCTCCCTCCAGGAGAGATCTCCTGTTCATGGCCAGTGAATCCCAGGGCATGGCTGATAAAATTCCATCATCCCATGGGAGATGCTCCAGCCAGGGCAGGAGCCAAGCCTTTCCTACCCAGATAAAAACTGACATTTTGGACACCAAGGCACCTTCTTTCCACTGGATTCCAGAGGAAAGCCAGACCTTTCCACATCATCCCTGCACCTTCAGAGGAAACTGCCCCTTCTCCAGGAGCACTGCTCCAGCTGAGCCACATCTGCCACTGCAGGAGGATGCAGCCACCATGGAATGGGACTGTGCCAACACCCTGACTGACTGACGGGTGTCAGCTTGGATTCTGACTCTGGCAGGGTTGGGATTGTTCTTTGCAATACTGCATTTCTATTTTAATTTTCCTAGTAAAGAACTGTTATTCCAAATTCCCATATCTTTGGCTGAGAGCCCCTTAATTTCAAAATTATAATAATAATAATTATAATAAAAAAATATCATAATAATTATAATAATAAGGGGGGTTTACATTCTCCATTTCAAGGAGAAGCTTCTGCCTTTATTGGCAGACACCTGTCCTTCCAACCAGGACACCCCACTGCTGCATCACTGTCACAGCCCAGCCCTACGTCACTGACAGACCCCACAGCAGCCCTACCACCCCAGCAGGGTCTGTTTCATTTTTATCTAAATCCAAATTTTAACTAATTCAGCCACCACACACCTTGACATAAGAAGAACTTGGATTCTCCAACGCTGATCTCCCCCTGGCTCGGAACGATGTCCACTTGGAGAGAGGCTGGGAAGGGAATGAGCACAGTCAGACAAGGGCTGTGGTCTCCTGCAAAAAAAAAGCTCTCCACCCTTACAGTGCCCATGGAGCCTTTATTCAATTCACAGTCCAGGATGACACCTATTTTCTGATCTGAATTGCTGGTTTTAAACACCAGGAGAAGGTTTCAACCAAGAGAGGAAGCTTTTAAATACCAGAAGAATGTTTTAAACACTAGAAGAAAGTTTTAAACACCAGATGAAGGTTTTCACCAAGAGAGGAAGGTTGGAAACACCAGAAGAAGGTTTTAAGAGAGGAAGGTTTTATCCAGGAGAGGAAGGTTTTAAATACCAGAAAGTTTTAAACACCAGAAGAAAGTTTTAAACACTGGAGAGGAAGGTTTTCACCAAGAGTGGTTTATTTCAACCACCAGAGGAAGGACAGTACCCCTGTCCTCCCCATTCCCAGCCCCTCCCAGTGCACATCCACACAGCCCCAGTGCCCTTTTCCCCCAGCAACATCCCTGCCTCTTTCTTCACTGCATAAATTATGACCCATTAGGCAGAAAATGTAATTGGATTCTGGCTCTCCTCCAGCTATAGCTTAATTCCATGGCAGATCTGTGGCCTAACAAGCCTGGGTCAAGTTGAATTTGAGGACGCCAAAATAGGTTTTCTTTGGAAAACACCCTCTGTGTTTTCATGTAGTGCATGAAAATCTGAAAATCTCTCCCCCAGAGCAGCTAATTTTACCTCCAGACCACAGAGGCATAATTTCAGCTGCCAAGCACACCTGGGGTTGTAAGAAACAAGCACTGCTTCAGCAATGAAAACCTGGCTTGTGTGCCAATGGCAACATTCCTTGCAGTGCTGGGGAACAGATGGACTGGGGGGTCAGGCACTGAGTGTGCAGCTCCCACAGCTGAAGGAGCACTGCCTGCCCTCATTAGGAAAGGAATAGCAGGCTTTTCTGAGAACATTCCTTCAGCCAACAAGCACCCTGACACAGCACTTCTCTCCAGAAGAAGACTGGAACCAATGACTGGAGCTGGGATAATCCCAGTGCACTTTCCTGGTTCTGTCTGGAGTTCAGCAGGCTGCCCTGTCCTGATAAATGCTGATAAATATCCTGATAAATATCCTGATAAATATCCTGATAAATATCCTGATAAATGCTGCTATTCCAGCCCAAAACACTGGGGTACAAGAGCCCCAAGAACCCAGCCAAGCCTCAACTGGAAGCAGAGTTTGGGAGCTCTGAGTGCTCCAGTTCTGGCCATGGTCACACAGAGGGCTGCACATCCTGCAGGGATTTCAGGAATGGAATTTTGAACCCCTGGACCTCCTGAATCATGGAAAGGAGCCTGGAGAAGCAGCCCAAGGAAGGGATTCCAGAGCAGGGTGAGGGTGCTGCTGGCATGGCTGGGAGCTAACTGAGATCTAATTGAGATTTAACACAAATCCAAGCCTGCTCTTCTCCCCACTCTGTAAATGCAGCCCTGGCTCCCTGCTGGGGCTGCTCTTGCCTTTCCTTCCATCCTCAGGTGATTTCTGTGTCAGCCAGCAAGGAGAGAAAAGCTCTGGGGAAAGCACTGAACTCTCTAACACCCCAAAATTCAGCACCTGGGCTCCACCTCACAGCTTTTGTTAGACCTGCCTGTGCCACATCAGCTGCAGAGAACAGGAGGAAACCACACAACCAGGAAAAATCTCACTAGCAAGACAGCCAGGAGGGCCAGGCAGGAGACCTGAGCCCAGGCAGCAACATCCAGCTTTTAGATTTTCCTGTTTTTTTGGGTTTTTTTTTTTTTTTTTTGTTTTTGTTTTGGTTTTTTTTTTTTTTTTTTTTTTTTGTTTTTGTTTTTTCCTAAGGGCTCAGCTCCTTCTATGCATTGAACTGCTGGGTGGATTTTCAAGAGAATGAAAGCTGGAAACCACCCCTGGGAAGGCAAAACTTTCAGAAAGGAGAGAAAGGAGGACATCCCTGGTTCTGCCTCATTCAGCCAGTGCTCCCTGCACAAAGTCACCTTTATATCCCATCACTGCTGGAATAAAGAACAGCATTTCTGCAAAGGTTGTGCAGAGGGGCAGCAATTCCTTCACTGAACACCAGCACAGCCTCTTCCCAATGTGGGAGGCACAGGAGGAGCCTCCTGGGAGCGTTTTTAACTCCAGAAAAGCACTTTTCAAACCCAGGGATTGCCATGAGACAGGAACTGTGACCCCAGGACAAGCAGACACACTTCAGAGCAGCGTGCCCAGCCCAGGAATGGGGTGCTCAGGTGCCCTGAGGTTGATCCCAAAAGCCAATTCCCTCCCTTTTCCATAGGGACTGTGAGCTCCTATGCACAAACACACCCAGGGGAGTTACTAAAGACACAAATCTGAGAGATCCCAACATTTCCCTTCTGCCAGAGATGCTGAGGAGCAAAATTCTACCTGGCTTTTTTATCCCCAGTGTCCTGTGGCTTCCTCTGGTGGCTCTTTGGAGGATTTTGGACAGGCTGTGGGGCTGCCCCAGCCCTGGCTTGCAAACACTTTGTCCTCTGGATGAAAGGAGGGAATTAGGAGAGCCCAGCTGAGCTTGTCCAGCAGCTCCAGCCACAGAAAGCACAGGTGGGGCTGAGCTGCAGTGAGCCACGCCCAGCTCAGGTGTCCTCACTTCACACCAGGACAGCCCAGCCCTGTCACCTGCACTGTCACCTGCACAAACCCCCAGAACAATGGGATCTCAGCAGCAACCACTGCCCATCCTCACCCTCACTGCTCAGCCTGTGATCACACAAACAAAGGCAGCACTGCTGATTTTAATCGCTGTTTAATCGTTAGCTTTGCTTTGCTCTTCAGGGAAATGGGGACTATTTTTTCCACTCTTCATTTAATAGACACTGTGAGCCCATTTGTATTCTGCTTCCAACTTCAAGCAATAAAGGCCTTTTTAGCATCACATAATAACTGCATTAAAAGGCCTCTTCATAATCACACAATAACACTTTTTATAGCTCTGCCCTCCCCCATATCTTTTATCTGCTTATAAAGTTCCCCAGCCCCCAAAAAATGCTGAATAATTCCCCATTGATTAAAAAAAAAAAAAAAAAAAAGAGAAAACAACAAATTTGCTAATGCAACTTCCTGTTCATCTGTAGTTCAATATAATTAGTTTTGCATCTCAACAAAAGAAATTAACTCAAATTAAGCTGTGATTTTGGTAACAGGCAGGGAGGCTGTGTCCCTGCTGGGCTAAGGCTGAGGTTTAGGCAGGAGGCTGTACCTGGGCAGTAAATAAAGTGTCATTTAAAAGTGGGGTGATTGTTGGGTACTGGCTCTGTGCTGCCCAAACTGCAAAGGTGGCACACCAGAACAGGGATCTGAATGCTCACACTGCTCTGGCTCCACAAAGGGATGTCCTGGAGCACTAAATACTCTCAATTGTGGATTTACTGTGGGGTTCCATTCCCCCAGATAAATGGGAGCTCATCCTTCCCTTCCCACAGAACCTTTCCAGCCCCCACCACTTCACCACCGACCCCAAAAGGTCCCAGCTGGAGCCTGGGAAGGAAATAAGGACTTTTTTCCTTATTATTACTATTATTATTATTATTTCCTTTTTTTTTTCTTTTGGCCTTGGGGTCATCCCAGACTGGGATCCCTGGTGATGTGTCCACACTGCAGCTCCTCTGGAGGGGCTAAACTCAGTTCTAAGGGCTCTCCCTGTGAGCCCAGGGGCAATTTGGGTGGGTTTTGCCTCTGAGGGTGTCTCCAGCAGCAGGAACCCCTGTGCTCCTGCCACAGGCAGCCCAATACCGCAACAAAGCCCAGAGAAAACCCAAAATAAAAAAATAAAAACATTAAAAAATAAAAAATATTGGCCATAAAGCACAGCATGTAAGAATTCAGCTCTGGCTGAATCCTTGGCTCCATCCTCACAGGCTGTACCTTTAATTCCCTTCATTTCCAGCCACGATTCACCAATTAAACTGAATTCCAGCAATAAAACCCATCAGGAAAGAAACATCTCGTGGATCTGATGGCCACAGCCCGAGGAGCAGGGGCAGGATTTGTAGAGCAGAGCAGATTATGGCCAAAGCCCCGGGGATTTAATACACAACAAAGGCTTAACAAGACAAAGACAAGGCTCCTGCACACGGTCACTTCATTACAAACCCGCTGCTGCTCAGGAGGAGGAGGAGGCAGCAGCTGGGATTGATCCCAGCTGGGCTGTGCATCCAATTCCTCCCATTGCCATGGCAACCCCTCCCTAAATCTGCCAGGACCCGAGCAGGGCACTGCTGCTTCCCTTGGGATGGCAGCTCAGCATCGACTCAAAGCACCTCTGGGGGGGAGCAGCCCAAAATGAGCCCAGCAGAGCCCAGCTGGTGGCCCTGGGGCTGAGGGGGGCTCTGAGCACCCAGGGCATGAGCACCCCCTGCCTGCACCCCAATCCCACACCCAGGGCCTGTGTAAAGGACTCAGCTCAATCCCAAACCCAGGGGGCTTTGGGGAAGGACTGAGACCAACCCCAGACACAATCCCAAACTCACAGAGGGGTTTGGGAAGGACTGAGCCAAATCCCAAACTCACAGAGGGGTTTGGGAAGGACTGAGCCAAATCCCAAACTCACAGAGGGGTTTGGGAAGGACTGAGCCCAATCTCAAACACAATCCCAAACCCACAGGGCACTGGGGAAGGACTCAGCCCATTCCCAAACTCACAGGGCATTGGGGAAGGACTGAGCCCAATCCCAAACCCAATCCCAAACTCACAGAGGGGTTTGGGAAGGACTCAGCCCAATCCCAAACACAATCCCAAACCCACAGGGCACTGGGGAAGGACTCAGCCCATTCCCAAACCCATTCCCAAACTCACAGGGCACTGGGGAAGGACTGAGCCTAATCCCAAACCCACAGAGGGGTTTGGGAAGGACCCAGCTCTGGCACAGCTCCCCAAGCCAGGGGAGCTCTGGCCCTGGCTCCAGCCACCCTCCTGAGTGCTCTGCCCACTGCAGGGGATGAAAATCAAAATTTCCAGTAGGACCTGCTGGATGCTGGGGGTGGGAGAAGGGTAATTCCCTCACTGCTGTGAGGAAATTAGATTTCACTTCCAAACCCAACAAAATTCAAATTATTCTACCCAACAGCACAGTGAGGAACCTCTGTCCTGTGGGTCTCACCCAACACCCCCTTCAAGGGACAGGGGGTGTCAAAATCCAAAAATCCAGCCAAAATCCAGCCAAAATCCACGGGCACTCACCCAGCTGTGCCCCCCTGCAGATCCCTGGGGAATATTCCCAAGTGCAGGGAAAGCTGTGCTGGGCCAAGCAGCTGAAATCAGGCAGCTGTGGCAGCACAAAAAGCCAGGCAGGGAATTCAGAGGCTTCTCCTCTGCTTCATTTCAGCCAGGATTATTCTGCTGCTGAACAAAGTGACATGTCCAAGCTGATGCAGGGGATCTGTGCAGGGAAAAGGGAATAATTCCAATTATGTCCATGCTGTGACCCCATCCTTCTCATGCACCAGATCTACTCACAAGCCCTTTTAAATTTTAAATGACCACAAGGCACACCAAAAAGTGATACTATTAACTCCTTTCCCCACAGAAATTTATGAATCACAGTAAAACTTCCCAGACATCTCAGTATTTTTACATGGAACACAATTTTATGCCTCTTTTGATGACATTCTTGATAAAAGCTTTTTATAGCTATGGATCATAAAACTAATAGTCCTATTTACCACAGCAAATATTTTCATTCACCTGAGGCAGGGTAAGCTAGGATGCTTTATAGAGCCATTAAATCAGAGTATGGACAATTTTAATTAAAAACCAAGCAAGTTACAATCTTCTGCTGAAAGAGAAACCTGGGTGGGTGACACTGAGTTGTGGGGAGAACCTGGAGAAGATGAGCAGAACACCTTTGTTTGTAAATTTGTAATTTTTTATTTTTAGAGGATTTGTAAAAGCCCAGCTCCAGCACATTCATCCCATCCAACACTGCAGAAAAATTTCTCCCTTTGCCTACCACAGCTTCACACTGCAACTCTCAGGAGGAAAATAAACCTCTCTCTTCTACTCCAGTCAAAAGGAAGAGGAGAGAAAACATGGAATGCAGTTTTTATCTCTTTTCTCTGTTCCCAAAGAGGTCAAACCACACAGAAGCAAAGCCTTGAATTGCTGCTGTTGAAGCACCACTGGGTGTAAATACACAAAAAGTGGATTTTGCTCTCACTGCTCAAGCAGGAGGTGAAAGTTTCTGAGCAGTGACAACAGGACTTGGCTGATGATGGAAAATCCATCTCCAAGGCAGCCAGGCTGTGGTTCTGAGGTGCTCTAAAAGCTCTTCAAGCTCATCCAGCTCCACTTTCCACTGTCCCAGGCTGCTCTGGGCAACCCCACCCTCCCAGGAAAGGATTTATTCCCAAGATCCCATCCCACCATGCCTCTGGCAGTGGGAAAACATCAAATATTCCACCTGCATCTACAGCTTCTTGTGAATTGTGGCTCACAGAAGAGCTTTGGAGACACTCCTGTAGATTTTAGTAGTTTAAATTCATATCTGGAGCTGTCTTCTGCCAAGTGCAAAGTGTCAGAAATCAATAGTTTATTTCATGTGCCAATTAATCTTTCATACCTGGTGGGACCTGGGAATTCTGTGGGAGCTGAGTATCACTGGAAGTTTAGACTGAGCTGGAAATCACAGACTTAGCCTGGTTCCTCTGTAAGAAACAGGAATTACCAATGCTGCCTCACACTAAACATGAAACAGTCTCATCTTTCCTTGCTATGGGAGCTGACAAAGAGATTTCATTAATAAATTAACTGATACTAAAAACATGGGGAGGCTGCTTCACTGAACAAAGGCACGTGGGGAGAGCAGAAGGCACAAGCAGGTGAAAGAACAAGAGCAGTGTCAGTATTCACCATTTTTACTGGTTTTCCTGAAGAAATCCACCTCAGCCCATGGCCACACAGGGCAGACCATGGAGATGTTTCTGGGAATTTGGGGCCTTGCTAAAAACATCAGTGCCTCTGGAAATACCACTGGAGTTTGTGGGTGACTTTCCAAGTGTGTGTTAATTGCAAGACCTTTTGCAAGCACCACACTGAGAGAACCTCCAGAATAACACCAGGAATATTAAGAATCATGAACAGCATCCACTGAATAAAAACTGAAATATTATTACAATGAAAACAGAAGGCAAAAGACTGGGAAGAACACCATGCTAATAAAGTGTCCTATTTGCTCAGCAAGCACAGGAACCAAAAATCCCTTCAGGCAAGAGAGAACTGAGCTTGTTTGCTGCTCACCACGACTTCAACTCCCTGGCTGGCAGAATAAAGGCAAGGTAAAGGCAATAAATCAAGGTAAAGGCAATAAATCAGAGCAACTCCTCATTCAGCCCCTCCAGAGCACAGAACAGGAAGAGTTTACACAACCCCAAATTCAGACATCATTTCCAGCTCCAGAAGCTCACAAATAAGTGATGCCAAGGGAGAAACAAAAGGAATCTGAACCCAGCCAGGGTATCCAAAGGCCTCAAGCATCAGCTGTGAGTGACAGGATAAACACTGCCCAGATTGCCAGGAGCCAGGGAAAGGCTTCACCCACTCTCCTCTGGGGAGTCTCCTGGAAACCCAGGGGGAATTCAGCCCAGCAAACACCAGAAATGTAATCACTGCAGCTCATAAGTTATGCAAGGCAGACAAAGAACGTTTCAGCTGAGTATTTGTGCCCTAAAATTTAAGAGACCTGTCAAGAGTTCAGCTCTGAACCTCTCTTGGTCTCTACAAGCAAGACACTCCTCAAAATAACTTACTCCTACCTGCAAGAATTTACTCCAAGACTTGCAAGAATTTACTCCATGTAAGGACCAAAAGAAAACCTCCAGTGAATCCCAAACACAGCTGGATTTTCACCCCCCTCCCCATGCAGTAAAATACAGGATAGAGGGAAAATTCAAGAGAAGGGAACCAGACTCCTGCTGCTGGGTGTTGATGTGACACTGCTGCTGGAAAAGATCTCTGAGAAAACCCCAATCAAATAAAGAAGGCACACACAGAGCTTCATCTTCTCCACACAGACCCAAACACAAATATGGCTCAGGGTTGGTTCCTTTATTCCTTTCAGTGCCACATTCTGATTTCCATCTCCTCAGAGCATTGGTCTCTCTGGGTTTGACTGAAGTCAGAGCAGTGGCCTCAGGCCCCACGTGCCCTGCATATTTAATTTATGCTGCACACAAAAACCATCCCATCAAAAGGAACCCTGCAGGAGGAAAATAACGGGTGCAGGCTGCAAATTCAGAGAGCACAGCCTAAGCCACAGCCCAGCCCTGCCATGACCAAGAGGCTGCTTTGCATTAAACCCAGAAAGGTTTTTAATCTGTGCTAAAACCACGACCAAAATGTGAGCACAAATCTGCAATCCCAGGGAAGCACCACACACACCAACCCAGCACTTTGCTTTCCTCCCAGCTTTGCATTCTGCTGCATTCCCATTTTTTCTGTCTCCTCCAGAACTTCTCCTCACTGGAGGGAAATACCAGAACAAAAAAAGACAGACAAAGCTTGTAACTCGTGGCACTACAATTAAACAGAAAAAGCTAAAAATTGAGTGTTAACCACAATTTTCAGAATACTGGGGTGTAAATTAAAGGTCAAAGGCAGGATTTCCAAAGGGCAGGGGCTGCTCCCTTGGCACTTTAAAGAGCATTTTGCACCAGGGCAGGGATGAGCCAGGGGCAATACCTGGGCAGCAGCAGCTTTGGAAACAGAAGCAGGCAAGGTTAATCCCTGGGCTAATGAAAATCCAGGCACAGACTGCACCTGACCCCTGCTGCCACTGGGTGCCCTGGGTGCAGGGTTTCCTTCATTCTGCACCTGAATTTCCTGAACTCTGCCAACAACAGCACCCCCAGGCACAGGGTGAGGCTGCTGGGGTGTCCTGCAGGTGGATTTTGGGATCATCTCCAGCTCAGGGGATATTCTGGGGTGACTTTTGCTAAGGGTTACAAGTGCCAAAATCTCCAGATGACTTTGAACACTGATGAGTTAACAACAGAGCTCTCAGGTTTACCAGGTTTTCCTGGTACTTTTAATGTTTTAATTAGAATTACAGTGAAAAACCTCTGGTTTCTCAGGTTTACCAGGTTTTCCTGGTACTTCCAATGTTTTAATTGGAATTGCAATGTAGCAACTCTGGTTTCTCAGGTTTACCAGGTTTTCCTGGTATTTCTACCAATGTTTTAATTGGAATTGCAGGGTAACAACTCTGGTTTCTCAGGTTTTCCTGGTACTTCCAAAGTTTTAATTTGAATTGCAATGTAGCAACTCTGGTTTCTCAGGTTTACCACATTTTCCTGGTACCTGCAATGTTTTAATTGGAACTGCAGGGTAAAAACTCTGGTTTCTCAGGTTTACCAGGTTTTCCTGGTATTTCCACCAATGTTTTAACTGGAATTGCAGGGTAAAACCTCTGGTTTCTCAGGTTTACCATGTTCTCCTGGTACTCCCAATGTTTTAATTGGAACTGCAGTGTAACAACTCTTGATTTCTCAGGTTCTCCTGGTACTCCCAATGTTTTATTTGGAATTGCAGTGTAACAACCTGCTTTTCCCTCCACCACCCACAGCCAATATTTGGTTTTTTCCAGCCCGAATCCCAGCCCTGCAATTCCCAACCTCACCCAGACCCATGAAGCAGGAACAGGAGGAAAAATTAACACAAAAATTAAACCCTTCCCATCATTTCAGGCTTAAAAAAAGGAATTTGATCAGTTCAAAACTTGATTTGGGACAATGCAACAAATGTATGGACAGGCAGCATGAAACCAGCCATGGCAGAAGGTTCTGGATGGGATGAAACTGCAACATCTTCTCTGCAACAATTCCCATTAAATAATAAATAATAACAAATAAATAATAAAAAATAATAATAAATAATAAATAATAAATGTATAACATATAATATATAGTAAGTAATAAATTGTGTTCCTCAGTATCTACAGTCCTTTGGTTATTTCCTTTTCCCACCATCTCCCAAAAATCAGAGTTCAGGATGTCCCTCTTCACTTGGCTATAAAAACCCTGCCCTATCAACACAGATCAGGGAAAAAAAAAAACAAAAAAAACACACAACTCAAAACCTACTGAGTTTATTTGACTGAGTGTACAGTAAAAATGCAGTTTTTTGGTTTATAAATTTTAAAAAATACTGGTGGAAACTGGGGCAAATAAGGTCAGAAAGGACAAAGAACAGATCTAGGCTGCAGCAGAAAATCTTGACAGGATGAGAAATGTCCCTGACATTCTTTAGTGGCAATAAAAGTGAAGAACTGAACATTTCTTATAGAAAAATAAAAAGGAAAACATGTGTCCAGCCCTCCTCCCTCCATCCCCTGCCCACCAAGCACATGAAATAATCCTTTGTAACTGTCCATGAAAACTGGGATTCCTGCCAGTTTCCTGAATTACACATGGCTGGGGATTTTCCCCTCCTAAACCATATATTTTAAGGTCAGAAAGCTCCACTCTGCTTATCTGCTCCTTCAAAGGATCCAAAAGGAATAAAGGCAAAACCTGCCAGAATGGTTTAGTTCAGCCCCAATATTCACTGTGGATAATCTGGATTCTGATAGATCAGGACAGCCAAGAAATTGTCTTTATTTCAGTGAAATTAAACCAAATTTCCTTGTGCCTACAAGTCAGGCACTCACAACTCAGGAGTCCAACCTTGCCCTCTTTCACTCAAATTAAGTTCTCCAAAAATCCAAGCACAAAACATTTCACACAGAGCCAGGAATTATCCCTGCCCTGTATTTTCCACTCTAATTCAAAAAGGGCTTGGACTCACTCAGACAACACAAGGTTAATGGCCATGGAAGGGCAAAAAGGACTTTGTGTTCCCATTTTCCAGGATGGGAATGAAGAAAAAAGAACTGACATCAAAGCTAGTTCAGCAAATGGAAAAGCAATATTAATTCCTGCCACTGCAACAGGTTTGAGGTGCTCACTTCCATCAGAATGTCTGGAAGACACCAAAGCCCACAAACTTTCACCCAAACAATCCCAGTTACAGCATGGATTTTTTGTCAGAAAACCTGAAAAACTGACAATTTTTTTTCAGTCCTCCAGTCTGTGACTTTCACAGGAAATCAAGGCCAAGCACAAAAAAAAAAAAAAAAAAAAAAATCTCATGATATTAAATTGCACCTGATCATTTCTGAGCTCCCCTAGAGGTGAAAACAGCCCCAGTGAGGCAAAGCTCCCCTGCCACGTGCTTGGGGTAAATCAGAATTTCCCTGAGATGCTGCACAAAAACTCCCTGCTGGGAAGGGATTTTTGGGGCCAGCACCTGGATTTGGCTGATGCTGGTGGCTCCAGCCCAGGATATTGTGAAATTCTGGGGAGATGCAGAAAGGGAGGAGTGGAAGGAGGCAGCAGCCACCACTTCTCCCAAATTCCTCTCCCCACATTTTTGTCAGGAACAGATGGGGCCCCTGCCCAGCCCTGCCACTGCTATTTCTGCAGCTCTGGCACAGATTCCTCCTGCCACTAACAACTGCTTGCTCTGCTGGAATGAAGACCACAGAGGGGCTGGGAAGCTCCTCCCAGCCTGCAGGGGTTTATTTTTATATTCCTGGATCCCACAATGAAATCCCATCAACGTGGCCCCTCCCCAGGAGAGAAAAGCAGCTCGGGCAGGCTGCAAGAAGCACGAACACAATGCAGAGCAGAGAGGTGAAATAATAAAATAAAATAAAATAATCAGCATTCCTTACCCCAGAGTCACTGGATGGGAAAGAAACACTTGTCCACTCATCCCAAATTGTTCCTGTTCTGCTTGGGTCAGTCCTAAAGGAAAACCCAACCCAGGAGTTTCCAGGCAGAGCTGGCACAAACAGCAAATCCTCTCTGAATAATGGCCTCAGTTTGGTGCCCCCAAAAATGCCACAGCAGATTCCTGTGGAGCACTGGAAACACATCAACATTTGCAACAGCAGGAAAAAAAGGGGGGAACCCCAACCCAAGGCAGCCCAGCTGGAATTCAACACCACCTTCCTTGCTGGATGTGCCCATTCACTCTTTGCTGGGATCAGAAATTTGGGACAGACCCCAGGTCCCACTCAGAGAGTCTCAGAATCTCTTTGTGCCACCCCACAACACACCAAAATGCCTTCTCATTCCCTGACAGCAAAACTTCCCCAGACAAACAGGACTTGGGCACTAACTCATCATGACCAAGGAAGGGGTGGGTTGGGTTTGAAGCATTTTCTTTCCTGCACCCCCAGGGTGAGCACTCAAAAAAATCATCCCTGGAAGTGTCCCACAGGCCAGGCTGGACAGGGTTTGGAGCACCCTGGGATAGGGGAAGGGGTCCCTGCCCATGGCAGGGGTGGCACTGGGTGGGCTTTAGGGTCCCTTCCAGCCCAAACCATTCATCAGTTCCCTGATTTCCACCCCAAATCCACAGGCTGCCAGCTCCCAACCAACAGACCCCCCAATGCAATGTACAAATGGGAAGGGAAATCCCTTCCCCAGCCCTTTTTAGGGTTATTTCCCACTCCCCACTCAGCATCAGGGTCTCCAGCTGTGCTGCAGATTCCACTCACTCAGAGATCCCCAAGAATGAAGGGGAACAGATCCATTTTTCTCCTTTAGCTTCCATGCAGAATCTCAACCCCCAGATCCATTTTTAGATGCAGAACTGGACCTGAACATGTCCTGTGTGGAGATTTCTGCATCCTCAGATCCCAGTCCCATTTATTGTGATGTGTTCCTTAATTCCCAGATAAAGACAGAGCTGGATCCCAGGAACAAGCTCTCCTGGATGTTTGTCACACATAAATCACCAACCCAAACCCCTGGAGCCTGCTCATGCTGCCCTATTTCAGGTGTACAACCATCTGGAAATGACCTGCATTTCCAGGAAATCAGGATATGGGAAAAAAAAATAAATCAGGAATATGGAGCAGGAGATGCAGTTATGTTCTGAGAGTTTACAGATCTTTCACTCCACATCTCCCCATTATGATCAAGTGCCCCAAATTCAAAGTAGTTACTAAAGTCCAGTCTCTTTCTTTTGAAATAATCCATCAAATCATCAACCTTTTTAATATTCCCTCCTTTAGAATCTTTGCTCTTTCATCTCTAAGGAGAAAAGGCAGTGCCAGGGAAATAAAAATAATTCCACACAACAACCCCGAGCACCAGCAAAGCAGAGAGCAGGGATGGGTGAAGGGAATTTGCACAAAGGAGGTAAAACCAGGAAATTCCAATGAAAAACCTGCACAGAATCTTCTGTCCCACCTTGGATTGATAGCAGAATAATGAATGATTTATCCAGCTGTGTGTGGGGCAGAGTGGGAGTGCAGGCAATAAAACAGCTCAATTCCAGCCTGGATTAAAGCAGGGACTCAGGTAGGGAATAATGTGCCCCAGGAAGGGGAGCAAAGCTCTCATTGGGATGTTAATTAATGCAGCATCATTAACACCAAACGGCTGTGGAGTTAAACACACAATCTTTGAACCCAGCCAAGCAAGTTAATGGCTGCATCAAACAACCAGGTCAACCCTTCCACTGCCCCAGTTATTAAAATGGGAATTCTTGTTGTTATAGGATGGCATTAAAAGGAATTTACTGGCGCTTTTATGTTTTACATTCACCCGTGCAGTGCTACAGTTATTCAGAGAATTTGGCAAGCCGGGTTTGCAGCCACAAAGGGAGTTTTGTTTCTGCTGGAGTGAAGGACAAGACAGACAAGGAGAGATAAAAATAAGAGGAAGAAAAGGAGACAGAAGATGACAGAGCAACACAACTGCAGTGCCACATCCCAGGGAGCAGCACTGAAAATCAGAGTGGAAAAACTTCTTAAAACAAAAGGCAAAGGCCACAGACCTCAGTGAGCAGGAGAATTTCACTGCCAAGGGTAATTCCAGCACTTTGCAGTGAGTTTGTGCTGCATGCCAAGCATAATAAACAGGGGACATTTCCAGCAGCCCCTGTGCTGCCTCTGTCCTGACCCACCACACTGAGGATCTGCAAAAAAACTGCATTTCCATCTTTGATTTCAGAGCTATAATCTGGTTGAAAGCAGGATAAAATATCAGCAAAGCAATGTCACACTCTGGGCTGGGAGCTGCATCCAACACAAACTCCATCACATTAAAGGAAAGGAATCAATTGCCTTCTTTTTTTTTTTTTTTTTTTTTTTTTTTTTCAGGCAGCACTTTCCTTCTTGTCCTGAGCTGAATTTATATTTCCTGCAATAAACCAGCTCCTGGGAGAGGTGGAATTCCTCAAAGCCAGCCTGATCAGTGCAGACAGTCACCAATTAAGCAAGGTTTTAATGGAATCTCTATCACATTCTCACTGGGGACTGCAGGCAGCCCTGCCTTCCTCCTCCACCACCTGCCAGGGAAAAAACAGATCCCACAGAAGAAAAGAAAAAAAAAGAAAAAAAAAAAAAAAAAAAAAAAAAAAAAAAAAAAAGGAAACTCCAAACCCCACCGGGCAGCCCTGAGAGCCTCACTGTCCTTCCAACAACACAGAATATTTCAAGTGAGAAACACTCCTGGGCTTTCCACAAGAAACAGTTTTGGGAGAAATGCTGTGAGAGGGGGAGGTGTCAGCAGGGGTGGAAGAAGCCCCAGATTGTGAAACCCTACAAAGCCCCTGCCAAATCCACCTAGAAAATCAGATTTTTCTGCAAGAAGCCCAGCAGGATCCAAGATGTGTTGTAGTTAACAAATCCTAGAGAAGGAGCCAAATCCTGGGCTGTGCTTGGTGCTTTTGGGCACCATCTGCATTGCAGGGTTTCTGCTGTGCTTCACCAGTGTCCTTCCAAAAAAATAATGGGGTTCTGTAGGGTGGTTTTCAATAAAGAGAATTACATGCCCCTCTTGATTTAAACATTCTGTATGAAACACCCTGAAAATATTTTATTTTTTACAAAAATTTCTGGCTGCAAAGAGAAAAAAATCTGAATGTGTTCTGCGTAACTTCCACCAGGATCTGTCCAAAATTACTGCAAAGAGCCAGGGACAGCAGGTGCACCCCAAAAATGCTCCTGGGGAAGGATGGAGAGGGGGGGAATGAGCTGCAGGTCCCTTGTCTGGGTGGATAAAAGTCTAAACCAGCTCTGAAAATCTCTGCCATGGGAACAGGAATGGTTTAGGGAATGGAGCTGGGACAACCAGCCTGAATTTGGGGATGAAAAATTGTTATTTCCTAAGAATGCTGAGCAGCAAGCTGGGACAGAGCATTCCCAAGCAGCCCCACTCCCAAAGAAATTCCCTCCTAAGAAAATCTAAAATAAATTTATGCATTGGTTAATTAAAATAAATAAATCTGCGCCCTTTCTTCACTGGATGAAAAACCAGGGGAGGAAAAAAAACAAACTGCAAGAGGCAAAGCAGAGTCCAGCCCTCACTGGGAAAAGCAGAACTACAGCACCCATGGGATGCACAAGGAAAAAAAAAAAAAAAAAAAAAAAGGAAAAAAAGGGAAAAAAAAAAAAAGCCAGGCTGGCTGTAAATGAGAGCACTCAGGTCACTGCAGTAAATCACAGCCCTTAATTTCATGTGAAAGGAGGGAATGTTACACGACCACAGGACCCTCAAAGAGCCCTTTGTTAGGAGGGAGCCCTGTGCATAAATACATTTCAGAAGCCTGGAAAAAGGAGGCTTAGAAAGGAAAATGCCTCTGCATTTTTTGGCCTTATTTTATCACCTTTCAGAGGATAAAGAAGCTGAAAATCAAGAAGAGCTACAAGTGACAATTAACCTATTAGCACACACCAGGAACCATTTGGGTTGCACTATTTCAGCAGCAAAACCTCCTCCAAAGGGCTCTGCTGCACCTTGGGAGCAGAAAAAAAATCAGGAAGCAGGAGTTATCCATCCTTCACCATTCCTGCAGAGCCCAACATCACCAGGGATGTGGATCAACAGCTAAAATTCACATTCCCACCTGATAAATGAGAATTCAAGGCTCCATCCTGCACTTCTGGAGCATCCTCACCCCCAGATATTTCAGAGTGGATTTTACAGATCCTGCCTTGGTAAAACTACAGTGGAAATTCCCATGGGAATGTCAGTGCTGAAGTGGGGGATGTGACCCAAAATCCTCACCAGGGATTCCTCCACCTCCTGGTATCTGATCCCCAGCTCCCCATCACCTCCCTGCAGGGTCAGGGGTGAGCAGGATCCAAGCTGCAATTTCCCAGCCCTGTTCTCCAAACAACCACGGAAACAGCCTTGAAAAAAGCTTTTGGAGCACAACAAAGCCAGGGGTTTTAGAAGGGAGCTGTGAGAAATTATTTCAAACCCCACAGTCAAATGAGACAGCAGGAATAAGTGGAGAGAGCATTAAAATAAAAGCTGGGCATTTACAGCCAATTAATGGATGAAATTGAGGGAGAAGCAATCTCCTGCAGGAGGGAGATGTGTCAATAATTCTGCCCAAACCAGCAATGTTGGACGATTCCAAAGTGGATTTGCATCTGAAATTCCATTTTTTTCCCCCTAAAAACGGGTGGGGAAAACATTTCCCAGCAGGAATGAACTGCCCTGTTCCTGACACAGCAGGCTGAGTTATAGTGAAAGAGCTTGGGAAGGATGCAGCACCTTTCCCAAAGTGAATCCCAGACTGATCCCATCTCCTGGGAGCATCCTGGGCTGTGACTGCCATGGAATCAACTAGGAATAAACCCTGCATTCCATGGATTCTGAAATCCTTCCCAGCATGGATTCTATGGATTCTGTGCTCCTTTCCCAGCTTGGATTCCATGGATTCTGTGCTCCTTTCCCAACTTGGGTTCCATGGATTCTGTGCTCCTCTCCCAGCATGGATTCCATGGATTCTGTGCTCCTTTCCCAGCTTCATTCCATGGATTCTGTGCTCCTTTCCCAGCTTGGATCCCATGGATTCTGTGCTCCATTCCCAACTTGGATCCCATGGATTCCATGGACTCTCTGCTCCTTTCCCAGCTTCATTCCATGGATTCTGTGCTCCTTTCCCAGCTTGGATCCCATGGATTCCATGGACTCTGCTCCTCCCCACACTGCAAACCCATCATGGATCAATCCCTGCCCAAATCCCGTGCCAGAAGTCCTGGGTCTGTGTGATATGTGGGATTAAACACAATAAACCCTTGGAAAGGGCAAGGGACAAACCCAAGCTCTGCCTCACTGACTTGGCTAAACTCAGTGCACAAACCATGAAACAAATTGGAGCCTTCAAAGTAATAAACACCTGCCCTCAGTCCATAAAAACAAAGCAGAAATCTCCATGTAAATAGCAGGCAGCTCCTGCAAACAAGAACTGGCACCAGCCCAGAGCCAAAACTGGGCTGTCAGTACAGAGCAAAATTTGGAACTCTGCTGAGGAGAGGCCTGGAACAAGTTTGTTGTCATGCAATTAAAAGCACTGCTTTTTTTAAATTTTAATTTCTTGTGCAGCAAGTGCAGAACTGCTGCTCCTTGCAGGATGGATGGACAGGAGCAGGGAGCAGGAAGGAGCAGCAGGAGGAAACACAAGTCCAGAGGGAATGGATTATACATGGCTTAAATGGCCTAATCCACTTTGCTTTCAACAGGTCCCACATAAACAAGGCTCCAGTGCACGTTAAATAAAAGCCCCATGAAATTTTAATGAAAAGCAATATGCAGTTACAGAAACTAATCTGCTAAATGGAATCATTTCATAAGTGGCAAATTCTGCAAGGCAAGAGGAGTCATGAAACAACCTCATCTAATACCCAATATCTGAGAGCAGAGCGAGGATTGGGTTTAGGGGAAAGCAGCACGGACCAGGAGGTTCTTCTAGCCTGAATTATTGAAACTGTGAAGCTGCTCTGAACTCTGACATTCTGCTTCACCTTGAGCAAACCCTGCCCATCCTTTGCTCCTGCTGCCATGCCTCAGCCTGACTGATTTTAGTATTACATTTTAGTATTTAGTATAAAATACTGATTTTAGTATTTCCTTTAGCTGGGTGACAAGTCCAGCAGGACACTGGAGATTCCTGTCACCCAAACCATGGCAATGATGGGGACAGGAGCCACACCCCAGTGCCAGGAGCAATCCTGTCCCAGCCCAGCACATCCCCGTGCTGTGACTGTGGAGATGAACACACAGAAATGAAACCTCCCTGCACTTGTGACAGCTTGGCGAGGAAAATCAGATTTCCCTGCATCACACTCACCAGGCATCTCTAAATCCCTTTTTTAAAGGCCTGGGGGCCAGCACTATTGAAAACAAACAGATGCAAAAATAGATTTTGCCACGAGGTAAAACAGGATTAGGGAAAAAACCCCTCAGTCTTTCTTTCCAGGGCTCAGCTACTTCCTAAGCTGGACCCAGGCTGGGTGCAGAGCAGCAGCAACAAACAGCATTTGTTGTCTGCACAGCTTCCTTCCACACACATTGATTTCATCCTCACCCCTTGGAAAGGAACTAAAAACCAACCTCACTGCTTTCCCAGGCAGCTGGGCTGATAAAGGGTGAGGTGAGAACATGGCAATAGTGTAAAACCATTATTATGCTTGTTATAATTATTATTAAATTATTATTATTATTATTATTATTATTATTATTATTATTATTATTATTATTATTGTTACTACTACTATTACTATTATTACTTTCATTACTATTATTATTATTACTATTAAAACCAGATTATCAGGAGCTGTGGCACAGGTAAGCCCAGCCCAGCCCCAGCAGCCTCATTTGGGCTGTCAAACATTTGGGATATCCATGGCCAGGAGCTGGTGTGAGCATCCCTGAGTGCCCAAAGAAAAGCACTGATCAGCAGCTGATCAATGCACTGATCAATCACACCCCTCAGTGAGCCCTGCCAGCACCAAACCAGCTCATTTCTCCTTTTTTCACAGAATGGATCCAGCCCTCACCACCTTGCAATTGCCAATTTTTCCTGGATATGATGAGCATTATGCAATAATATACAAGAAATTCAGACCCTACCTGCCTTTCTTTAATCACTTCATGCAGATCAACCAGTAATAAAATACCTGTTCTATTAAAAAAATATAAATTTATAAAAATATAAAAATAAAAAGCAAGTTCAGATGCTGTTTATTAAAAATTATCATGTGTTCTAAAAATACCAGGAGTCTTTTCCTAGAGGAAAGGAGAGGTTTGCTTCACAATCAGAGAGACTTTGGTGTTATTCTGAAATCTGTCCTCACTAGGAAGGGGAAGACACGTTGTTCCCTCCCTCAATATCCACCCCAAAACTGAAATGCCACCAGAAAACCCATTCACAGATGCAGCCAGCCAAGCAGAAATATTACAGGGATGAGAGAGAGAGAGAGATGAGGGAAAAAAAATACAAATTAGATTAGTCTTTTGTTCACTGTGTCATATCAGATTCTCTCGAAACAACTTGAAAAATGAATGTGTCAGGAAATTGGGGCTGCTTATCAACTCTGCAAACTGCACCACCAAAGCAAGCAGACAAACTGTGTATTTCCCCCCTCTAATGTGCGAGATAATTGCCATAAATCATATGTTTCATTCCTTAATTATTCTGAAAAGGGAACAGATGATAAAGAATGAAACACCAGGAAAAGATGAGCTGCAATAAAAATGGAGAGGGAAGGGAAAGGCTGTGCAGAGGGATCCTGCAGGGGCTCTGCTGGTGGAATTCATTCCCTGCCATTGATTAAAAATCAGGGCACCTTCCCCAAGCCCATGTGTCCCACCACAAACATTTTCTATCTGGGTGTGGAGCTGTTAAAACCTAAAGCAGCTCTGGGCTGCTTTTAGGCCATTTTTCATCATTCTTTCCCTTCAAAAGTAAATAATACATAGCTGAGTTTGTTTTTCAATGAGTCCCATTCCAGAATTCATTTCAGAACACAGATTTCTCCCAGAAAATGTCACAATCAAGGACCCAACACAGCCACTGACTCACAAAATACAATTTTTTGCAACACCAAAGCACTGAATATACATTCTGTTATTTAAAATGTTATGCAGCTCTTGGGAGCAAGCAAAAAAAAAGGAGAGGCAATATGATTTATAATCCAGGAAGCGGGAAAACAAGGAAAATTCAAACTGAAATATGTTTTGGGATGAGAAGTGACACAATTTATTTATTTCTATATTGTCTGTGTAGGAGAACTTTAGCCATGAATGGGACTCTTGTTCATTCTGGGGCATCACAAGGCACAAAGTGCAGCCAAATCCTGCCCTGGAGAGGAACAACAAGGAAATGGGGATTGTCTTTGTGGGACACTGCCACCTTCATTAGAGTCACAGGCACTAATTACAGCCATGAGCACTCCAGGGGCTCCTTGCCAAGCAGATGTGCAAAGAATTTTGGTTCAGGAAGGAGGAGCTTGGTGAGAGTGACTTGGGAATTCCAGTTCCTCCAGAAAAAAAAAAAAATATATATATATATAAAAATAAAAATATAAATATAAATAATAGTAATAATAATAGTAATAATAGTAATAGTAGTAATAATAATAATAATAATAATAATAATAATAATAATAATAATAATAATAATAGTATTTCCCAAAGGCTGAGACTGGCAGAGGGTCTCTGCCTGTGACACACTGAATTAAGAGGAAAATCTCGTTACAGAAGAAAGAAAACCCCTTTGGCACGATGCTGGGTTAGGTAAGAGGGAAGAAACCAACTGGAAATTCGAGTGGCATGGTAAGAAAGATGTTTTAAATAGAGCCCAACCCCTGGGAGTCTTCCCCCCAAACACACAGGGCACTATTTATAGCAATTAAAAATCAATCAGAAATGCAAACACTGGAATTCCTGCCCTGAGAAGAGGCACATTGTGTTCCCTGCACAGAATCCTGCCTTCCTTCACAGCTCACTGCTTGTTTTGTGGGCACAATTATCACTTTTAAATCACAATTTGTTTTAAAGGGGATTTAGGGGGTGAAATTGGGATTTTTTAGGATTTTTTTTGGGAAAAATGGGAATTTAAGGGTAAAAATAGGATTTTTAAGGGGATTTTTGAGGGGCAAATTTGGGGGTTTGAGGAAAAATTTAGGGTTATCCCCATTCCCAGGGACCCCCCAGCCTCCCCATTCCATCCAGTTCCATCCAATTCCAGTTCCTGCAATATTCCAGTTATTTCAGGGTGTGCTCCCAACCTCCTCAACCACACAACTTAAAAAAAAAGTAAAATAAAATATAAGGACAAGCCTTCCCACTCATGGAAAATTCTAGCAACATCATGTTATTGGGGGAAAAAAAATAATAAATCAAATCCCAGCACGGCCAAAATCCTCCCCCAGTCAAGGACTGAAAGGGATTTAAGCTGCTCACACCCAATGGGAACAGCCTCGTGCTCCTGGGTTGGAGAAGCCTTAAACCAAGGATTGTCTGCAGGAGATGAAAATTGAAATGCAGGACAAACCCCTGGGTGTTCAGAAAAACTCAATTTTGGGCTGAAGCCACACAGAAATATTTGGATTTTCACTGCTCAAGGAGGTACTGCCCTGGTGAGCACATCACCAGACACACAGACACTTCTCCTGCAGGAAGGAATCGCTCCCAGATTTGTGTCTGACACACTGAGACCACCCAGTGAGGCTCACAAATGCTTTTTTAAAAAGAACAGTTGCTCACTGTTCATCATTTTCCTCTAACACTTTTCATATCACCTTCTGCACCTCAATAATGCTCAGCTTGTTGAGCTCCAACACAGCAGCAGCAGCCAGGTCTGCTCTCCCCAGAGCTGTCACTGTTACACTGATTTAATTCCTCTACCCAGGCCAGTCCCAGTGACATTCCAGCAAATAAAATCATTTTGAAAGTGACTCAAGTTAAAGCAGAATACTCAGGCACCACACAACATGCACAGCAGCAATAACAAACATTTCTGACACTGTGCAGCATTAACATTTCCCTTAAACAAGGGGATTAGCTGCTGGATTTGGTGGATTGGATGCTCAGCACAGCTAATAATACCTGACAGGAGCAGAGCAGCCAAAGCTGATCTGTGATTGTCATGGCCATTATTCATTCCCTGGATCTGCATTCACTGTCCTGGGTTACAATGGAAAGATGTGCCCAAAGTTTGTATTCTGTCACCATCTGTTAAACCAGGAGGGACAGTGATCCTCACCTCTGTGGAGATATCCTCTGTTAATGGGTCAGATGTTAAACCAGCTGGGGCAGGGCTCTTTATCTCTTCCATCCTCCCTCCAGGAGAGATCCCCTGTTCATGGCCAGTGAGTCCCAGGGCATGGCTGATAAAATTCCATCATCCCATGGGAGATGCTCCAGCCAGGGGAGGAGCCAAGCCTTTCCTACCCAGAGAAAAACTGACATTTGGGACACCAGAGCAGCCTTTGCCACTGGATTCCAGAGCACAAGAGCTACCAGACCTTTCTACAGACCATCCCACACCCCGGCACTACCCCTAACCCTGACACCTCCCTTAAACCTGACACCATCCCCTGACCCCACCCAATCCCTGATTCCCTCCCCCAGCACCTCAGTGATGTCATGTGGCTCCACCCCCAGCTACATGACACCCCAAAAGTCACATGGCCCCACCCCCAGGTCATGTGACCCCTGATGTCATGTGGCTCCACCCCCTGTGTCATGTGACCCCTGATGTCATGTGGCCCCACCCCAGTCATGTGACCCCTGATGTCATGTGGCCCCACCCCCAGGTCATGTGACCCCTGATGTCATGTGGCTCCACCCCAGTCATGTGACCCCTGATGTCATGTGGCTCCACCCCCAGACACATGACACC
Organism: Muscicapa striata striata; assembly: GCA_030060385.1. Classification (NCBI taxonomy): domain Eukaryota; kingdom Metazoa; phylum Chordata; class Aves; order Passeriformes; family Muscicapidae; genus Muscicapa; species Muscicapa striata. Next base: position 1,289,325 of record JAREIS010000122.1, read on the forward strand.
CCAAAGTCACATTGCCCCACCCCCTGGGTCATGTGATCCCTGATGTCATATGGTCCCACCCCCTGGGTCACATGACCTCCTGACATCATGTGACCCCACCCCCTGGGTCATGTGACCCCTGACATCATGTGGCCCCACCCCCTGGGCCATGTGGCTCCGCCTTCCCGGCCATGTGACACCCCCGGCATCAGAATAGGAACAACTTCAGGCTGCTCTTCCCCACAGGTTTCAAAAATACATAAACAAGATCATTCAGAGCTCTTAATAAATGTGCTGTGCCTTCTAGGAAAAAAAAATTATTAAATTAAAAATATTAATAAAAAAGCATTAAGGCTGTATCAGGATAAAAGTGTTTAGGGTGTACAAAATCAGATTTTGAGGGGTCCCAGGAGCCCCCACATGGGACCAGCTGAGCTCCACCTGCTCCTGTTTCAGGTTTAAGCAGATTTCCACTCAGAGATACCCAAAATACTCCCAGGTTCAATGCAGAAACAGCCAAACTCATGACCCTGAACCAAACTTGAACCACATCTGGGGCCAGATGTGCCAGGTGAACTCACACACACCTCATGCAGTGAGCAGAAAAAGGATTTGGTGCCTAAGTGTGGTCAGGGAATCCAAACTGCAGCTGGAATCTGTCTGTGTGACAGAAAAAGATAAAAATCAAAGCTTGCTAATTGAATATTTGAAGGAAAAGATTAAAATGTTCTGTTATAAATCCTTCTTTACAGAAAGCAGAGCTGTAGGCACAGTTCTGCCTTCAATCCTGCAGCTGCACAGATAAAAATACCCACAGTAACCCAAGATAATTTCAACTCTGGAGTAGCATCTACGTAATTCATGTCCAATCAACTCCTTCCTAAAATCAGCCCTGACTCATGAATGACGGGGATTTCAGTTTTAAGAAACATTTTCTTCCCCTGGGGGAAAAAAAACAAAGAGCTGTTTGCTCATCCCTGTTCAAAATTCTGCTTCAAGCATCACATAATGAAGTGGAAGCTTTGTAGCACTAAAACACAAATAATTAAATATGTATTTGGATTTTTTTTCTTTTTTGTATCTACTGAAGAAGAAGCCAAATCCAAAGGACAATTCCCACAGAATCCAAGAACTCTGCCCAAGCAGAGAACTCCAAACAGCACAAGCCAGCAATTGTCTGTGCAGAGAACAATGGATCTTTCCACGGGGTGAGCTCATTAAAAATTGCACTCTGGGACTCCAAGCTCACATGCAAGGTGATTTTGGTTATCAGCCAGCACCTCCAGGGACATCCTCACCCCTGGCTTCATCACAACACAGATAATGAGCTGCAATTACAGCCAGACACAATTGAAAATAAAGAAATAAATTCCAAATTGGTTCATGACAGGGTGAATACAGGGAGTGACCTGCAGGTTGTATCAGAATATCTCAGTAAAATTGTTTTTTTACTAAAGCCCCACAGCAGAATTTTTTCTTTTCCTGGTCATTACACCAATGTTTTGCATCACTTGAATTCTCCTTTTAATCACCTGCTCTATTTCCCCTACTCTTCCTCAAATTGCTGCAAACTGGGAAAAACAAAACCCGCAAAGTTTGGTAACAGATGGCACCAGAAATGTGGGATCTCCTACATGCCTGGAAGCAGGAATTCAGTCACTTCTGTCATTTAGTGAACAGCAACAAAAACCCTCGGAGAAGGTGACTCACTGGGATCCTGACACAGAACTATGGAGCAAAATAGAAATTAGAATGTAACTCTGAACTTCAATGAGCCGCAGTTTTGGGGTGTATGTGGCAAATAATCAGAGATTTTAGGGAGAGAAGTGAAAGAAACATCTTTTAGTGTTATTTTACACCAAGCCTTAACCTAAATCACTGGGGTGGTGCCTCTGTCACCCCATCCCTCCCAATTCCCTCCCCCTCACAAACACAAGGATCCTCCACCTCTGCTTTTCTTGCTGCTTTTAAAGCACCTCACTTCACAAAAATTCAAATTTCCTGCACAGAGACACCTCCTTCGCTGCACAAATCGGGAGGGAATTACCCAAAATTTCTGGGTGTCCACTTCATAAAATACCCCAGGAAAACGTGGGCATGTTCTCCAGAAAAACCAGACAGAAATAAATTTAATTTGTGCACAAGAACTTCTCCTGCAATCTCTCAGCTCTCTCCATCTATGCCAGAAGTTTTCTCCCCATTAATTACACTTTGCTCTGAATTAAGCTGGATTTTCCCCTCTTCAATAAGGACAATTTTCCCCTTCATCCTCATTTCCCTGCCAGCATTAAAATTCTGCTGCCTTCCAAGCGCATCCCTGCTGAAATCCTGACGTTCCAGTGATGCCATTTGTGAGCAATTTCCTGCCAGAGATTTTTACATCTCGTGTCGCCCCTCACGTCTTCCCCACTCCCAGAGCCCCAAAACAAAGAAAACAGCGAGGAAAAGCAGTTTGGAGCTGCAACAGTGATCCCATTGTCCTGCAGAGACATCAAAGTGCAGCATGCAGCTGCTCCTAATGGGCACCAGAACAAGGAACACGCCTGCTTTGATGGATTGGCAGTGGCACCAGGATTTAGAACAGGATTTTCTGATCCTGCAGCAGGAACCTGCAGAGGATCAGGCAGGAGCTGCTCTTTTTCATGGGGAATCACTGCACTGGCATCTCCTTTTTTTTTTTTTGTCTCTTCCAGGCAACACAGGAAGAAATTCAAGGATGAAATTCAGAGATAATGGGTCCTGCTATGATGGAAAAAAAGGCAGAGCTACAGAGATCAGAATTAACACTCAGTGAAAATTTGTCAAAAAATACACTAAAAATGAGAGTGATGGATACAAGTGGTTGATGTAAAAAAGGGAATGCTAATGCATGGATGTGAGTTTCCTATTTATCTCCAGTCACCATTAGCGCCATGTTTGGGTTTTTATTATTTAGAAGGGAAACCCAAACATTCTCTGGAGTTGCAAGCAAAGCTGTAAATGGGAATTTCCCAGCCAAGCAGGTTTCTGCTGGGATTCCCCAGGCCCAGGAGATCCTTGGTGCCATCTCCTGATGGTGTGAGCAGGTTTGTCCCCTCCAGAGGGACATCTCACATCACCCTGGACATGGAACCAAGCTCTCCCACACCTCCCACAGCAGCCTGGGCCAGGTGTCCCCAGGGAATTCAGGGGATTTAGGTTAAGTACCCATCTGTCTGATTCTTCCACTGCCTCCTCCAGGCTTTTTATTTTGCTAGCTCCAGCTCCAGCCACAATCACTCCTGCTGTTTCTGAACAACCCGAGTGTTTTAGGAACCTGTGCAGTGTCAGGACACACAGAGACCACTGAATGCCCATCAGCAAAATCCTAATTCCCAAGTGCTCTTATCCACCCCTCCCTAACCCACAGCCCCTTTCTTATCTTTGCAGGGTGACAACTCCCTGGTGTGAAACTCGCTAAAGGCAAAAAAACCCACCAAAACAAAGAAACAAGTTAATTAATTGCCCTCTTGGAAAAAAAAAAAAAAAAGACACAAAGGCAAACTGCAACACAAACATGTCACTGCTGCAAAGGGCACGTTCACTGCTCCTGATCCTGAGCCATTTATTCACCTGCTCGTTTTAAATTAGATGTTTGTAGCCTTAACATCTCCTCTTTCTTCACCAGATCGTTATATGCAATCGAGAGGTTTCTTTTTTCCTACATTAAAAAATGCAAATGTGGCATGAGAACCAAGCAGAACTCGCAGAGCTCATTGTGCTCCTCAGCTGTTAATTTATTCCCACTTCTTCCATCCATTTCCCATGTTCAGAGGGGATGGTTTGGGGAGTTTTTATCCATCTCTACAGCAGGAGTGGGAACACCACACGAGCTCCCTTCCAACAGCAAGGAGTGACTTCATTGTTGTTCTCCTAAGCATGCAAAAAAACCAAGGGGGAAGGACATATGCAAAGCCTGCTCCCAGAATCCTTTCCCTTGCAAATTCACAGGCAGAGTGGTTTCCATCTGTTTTACAAGAATGTCAGATAATAAATTACTATTCCACCTTCTGTGCTGGAAAACAGAACAGCAAACAGTGCCTGGACTGGTTCTCCCACCAGCACAAATCCAACAACCCCGGGCACACTCCAGTGAATCTCCCATTTTTGGGGGATTTAAAATCAGATCTGTGAGACCCAAGGGACAGCCAGGCTGTTCCCAAGCACTGCCCGTGTTCAGTGTATTAATAATCCATTTATCCAGGAATATCAAAACTTCAGTGCGCAGCAAACAAGAGACAAACGTTTGAAAAAAATAAAATTTTAAAAAAGACAGTGGGGAAAAGTCAGGAAATAAAGGAATTAGGGATGAATAATGCATAAATCCCAGAATTAAATGGAATAGATATAAATCACAGAGTTAGGAAACAATGGCATTAGGAATTAATTCAAAGCCAGGACACATCACCTAATGCAGCCTCACCAAGGGTTACATTCATAAATTTATGTAGTAGAAATTTGTGGTGTCAAAAGGAAAAAAAAAGAAAAAGATATTTAGAAAAACCCAATGTCACAGGAAGGATCCCACAGACTGCAGTGAGCAGTCACCAATTATGAACTGCAGGCCACACCAACAACTGAACCTCCAGCTGGAGAAAAGGGAAAAACACCAAGGAACCAACAGCTCCAGGCAGATTGTGGAGAGGGGAAACACAAATTGCCCAGGGGATGCACAGAGCTGCAGAAAGGCCTCACACAGCCCCAAACAGCACAGCTGCAGGAAGCAGCAGCAGCAGCTCCAAAATGCTGAGTTCTGGAGTTGCTGATGTATTTATGTGAAAGGTTTCATCCCTCCAACCATGGGCCAGGCAGGAAAATCATCTTTCCAATGGGAAAAGGAGGCTGATCTCCTTGGAAAACCATTTAATTCCAAACCCCTTGCCAGGAAGGCAAGGAAAAGAGCCAGGCTTTAATTTTGGGAGAGCTGCACACACTCTGTAGGAACAACTTCTCTCGTGAGGAATTAAAAAAGCAGATTAAAACACCCACACGTGCTGGAGTCATGCGAGGCCAAACTGCAGCACTGCTCAGCTGGGAGGAGAAGGAGATCAGAGGGGCAAAACGAGATGGAACCTGGCATTATTCCCATTTTTATCCTCATGGAGCATCCTAAAGGCTCAGCAGAACTTCTGTCCATGGGAGCTTTGGGATGCCTTTGAGGGCAGCACTTGGTGGCACAGGAGATGCAGGAAAAAGCCAGGAGAGATGGAATTAAAGATCCCTGGGATAATTAAAGCAGGACACAGAAGGTCCTGGGGAGAATCTGGGCACCAAATTTACCAAAAGAACTCTCATGGCTGTTTCTGCCCCTGAGCTGGAATAATTCATTGTTTGCTCACACCCTCCAGCAGCACCACACTGAAATCCCTTTGGTCTTAACCAGAACTGGCACTGGGTGATTGTAACCCACCAGGAATAGAAAAGAAAGAATTTATATTTATCCCGGATTTTGTGATTTTGAGACAGAATTATGGCAAACCCAGCTGCCTGCACCAACACTGGCTCACTTCTTCCTTCAACAACAGAGCATGTTCACACAAACAGGATAAAAGAAATCAGGGATTTATTTAGAGATGTCTTCCCAGGGCTAAATATTTAAAAGATTATGCTCATAATTGGCCTACCCCATCCAAAATTCCTCCTGCAGAAGGAGGTCATGAAAAACTCTCAATGCACCCAGCAGACAAACAGATAGATAAATATTGAGCATCCTCATCACCTCCTTCATGGCTCCTGATCGAAAAATAAAAAGTCTCCCACTGCATCTGATGGTTTTTATCAACAGCACAATAAATCAGTGCCATCTAGTGGAGTCCAAAATGTTAACCTGGACCACAGCTTCCAAATCTTACCTGTCCTGAATTTACAACCTGTCCAAGAGCCTTCCCTGCAGCGCAGGCAGCTGATCCATCAAACTGCACCTCAGCTCCTCTCACCTTCCCCAAACCTGCAGGACCAACACCTGGAGCCCAAAACACATCTCCAGCATCAGCAGGAACTCACCTTTAGAGCTCCTGAGTGTGCAGCCAACAGCTCTGCAGGCACAGGAAATATGGTCCAAAAATCCACAGAAATGTTCAGTACAAGGGGAAAAATGCCTGCACTGATTAATTGGGATTTTCAGCAGTTCAGAACTAATAATAACTAGTAACTAATAATGCATGAGGATGTTTAATGTGGTGGTGCCACCACATTCCATTAAAAGCTCCCCAATCAGCACTCTGGGATTCTGCATTTCTCTGGTTCAGCCCCTCTGCAAGGGCACTGGGATCATTTCACTGCTCCAGGAAAGTCAAATTTGCCAAACAAAACAGGAGCACACGCCACAGGTTCAGTCCAAGTCCCCTCCTCTGTGGTAGTGAAATCCCAGGCTTTTAGATAAGCACAAAATGTGATTATTTCCCTTTCCATTGTTAAAATGCCATTTCTGCTTTTTGGGATTATAAGGAGTGTACCTCAAGCCCTAATGCAGTGTTCACACACCATTATTAACCAAAAAACCCAAAATATGAGCTGTGAGTGAATTAATTGGCAACAGAACTGACCAACAAGACGTCCAATTGGACCAACAACTGTCAATTGGACCAACAATCTTGTCAATGGACAAGATGTCCCCGGAGGACCAGATGCTGCAAGATCCCACCCCAAAGTCACCAACTAATTCCTGTGAAGGTTTCCACATGTGCAAGGAGAGAATTCCACACCCTGTCTGCAACAAAAATCACCTTTTTGTTCCCAAATCCTGCTTCTGTGGGCTCCCACTTTAGCAACCCCCAGGAATCTTCAACTGACAAGAATTTACAATTATTCCCAACACTGCTGCTCCAGTGAAGAATCCTTGCCCTTCCCAAGGCTCCCACTTAGCTCCAATCTTTGGAAATTGCCATCAAAGCTGGAAATGCAGATCCTCTGAAAGGCTCCTGCATCTGACGCAATGCCAGGCCGGGATATTTTTAGTTCTAATCCATTTAAAGTGCTAAATTCCACGGCAATCAGCAGCACTGCTTTCACTCAGCACTCCAGCTGAATCCCTCTGCTCCCACCACTGCAATCCTCAAGGGAAAGGAGATAAGAGAACCCTTCACCTGATAAGAAAATACCTTTTATCTTTTGTTTCTTTAATGCTTGTACAGAATTCTGCATGTGCCACTAAATAATGAATGGCACTCAATAAATCTGCTGGACACTGCAGGGATCCATCAATAATGCAGGGTCTGAACACCCCAAACCAGGAGGGTGGGATTTGCTATTTTTATCTCGAGGACCAATTTAGGTTGATGAAAAAAAAAAAACCAAAAAAACCTCCTGGGAATACACAGAAGCTTTGGAATAAGGCACTGATCACCCCCAGACCTGCCTGAGTGACTGCAACTACAAACCAGAGCCTGAAATTCAGGGTTAAGCACAACAAAAATGATCCACAATGGCTCTGTGCTTTCATTTACATCTACATCCAGTCTCAAAAAGCAAGAATTCTTCATATAAAAATGGTTTCTTTTAACCAAAATAATGGGGATTTCAAAATTTGGGATTTTCATCTGCAGGCAACTGGCACATTCAGCCTTTTCTTAGGTAAAAAGGAACTGAATTAACAGGTAAATTAAACAAGTAAATTAAACAGGTAAATTAAACAGGTAAATGAAAAGGAACTGATTAACAGGTAAAAGGAACTGAAATAGAGACAGGCTATCAGAAACTGAAGCACACAGGTATTAAAAACCAAAAAAAGCTTTAATTTATTGGTATTAGATAGCACTATCAAAGATTGCCCTAAAGGACACCTTTTTGATTCTCCCATCTCCATCAAGGTATTATTTTCACATTAAAACAATGCAAACCCACAAACTTGTGATTAAAGCATTTATTCCTACTACTGTTTTATCAGCAAACACCAACCTGTGCCATTGATAAAAGCAGAAATAGCTGAGGTGTGTTTGCCCAGAACACAAAAAACCCAAGGCAAACACTCTCCAGGGACTGCTCCTTTTCACCTGGAATATTCAATAACTCCTCAGTACAAGAATGGAAAAAGCTGCTGCAGAAAATGTGGGCTTGAAAAAAAGAGCCCAATTCAAAGGCTTTGAAGTGCAGTTTTCTCCTGGAAAAGAGACTGAGTGAAAAAAAAAATATCTCAGGACTGGGTTTGCAAAGGAGATTTTTGTTCTAGCAACAGAAGCTGAGTGTGAAACTGCACAAAATGTTGACAGATTGGTTAAAACCTTCCCTGAGCTCCCCTTCAGCAGAGCTGAGAGCATCCAGCAAGGAAAAGAGCACTGCTGATATGAATTTGCTGTGTTTTCTCCCTCCCCACCCACAGCAAGCCATTAATGAGCAGCAGGTCACATTAATTGCAGTGTGAGCAGCAAGGCAGGGCCTGGGTGGGAAAAAAAAAAAAAATTTCTCTTTCAATTAAAATCCTGTTTTTTACACCGAGTGTAAGAAAGATCAGCACAAGTCATTTATTTAAAAATAACTGGCCCTTGTGCAGATTTACACTGATTTTACTCACTTGGAATTTTCACAGGGATCCTTCAGGACTTGTGAGAAAAATTCCTGCCTGGATATTCCATTGGGACTGGATAAAAGCAGGATTTACTTCCTTGTGCCTCACATCAGCATGACCACAAAAACCACACTGACACACCTTTTTTTTTTTTTTTTTTTTTCCTAACCAGGAATAAAAGCATCCTACCAACAGAAGTACCCATTTCTACACAAAAAAATAACTTTTATTCTATTAAACTGAAATATTTCACAGTATTTCTTGCCAGCCCGAAGTGGGAAATTAAAACCACAAACAACCACTGCAGCACCATTTTTGTCCATGCAGCACAAACTAATCCAAGTTTGCTTGTGTTTCATGAAATATTCATTTTACAGAGAAATGGAGAAAAATTAAAGAGCAAAACAGCCAAAGCCCATCCCCAAATAAAACAAAAATGGCAAAGCCAGAAGTGAATTATTGTGAAATTAAATCTCTGATGCTGTAGCTCTTCTTACATTTAAAAAAACCCTCAAACTTGTTCCAGGCTGTCTAAACTAAATTAAAAATAAATAAATAAATAAATAAACACACTTAAAGAAAAAAAAAAAGGATTTAGGGAGTGTGCAATAATTCCTGCTGCAAACACAACTGCAGCCCAGCCCCAGCTCTGCTCTTTTCATCCTGCAGCCTCACCAGAACTGAACAAGTTCCTTGGCCAAGCAGCTGTTGGTTGTATTTTACTAAAATGCCACCCACAAATGTGTTAACACAGTGAAAAATGCAAAATGAAGTCCTCAAATGTCGTAATTAGCCACTAATGAGTGGGCAGTTTGCTCACTGGATCCTGGACTGCACGTGAATACATTTATTTTTAAAATTTTAAATTAAAATTAAAAATCTAATAAATAATAATAAATAATAAATAAAATAATAAATAATAAATTAAAAATTAAGTTTTAAAATGGTTATTTTGAGGTTTTAAAGCACCCCCAGGTGGGCTCTGAGTGCTTTAGCAGAACAGGGCCTCACCTTGCACACAATTAATATTAATGAGATCAAAACAAGCTGAAGGCTGTCACTGAAGGGAAATCCCAGCTCTGGCTGTATTTGGTATTTCCTGCCACACTGCACCTCTCAATGCTGCCAGTGCAATGGGCTTTGTGGGGAATTCTGAGGGAAATCAATGGAATTGCCTGGCATGGATGGTTTGGGGTTTCCCTCTCACTGCAGTGCCACAGGCAGAGCTCTGCTACCCCCCAAAAATCCACCCAAAACATCCACACATCAACCCAACAGTTCTCCCTAAAATACAGCAAAATGAATATTTAGCAGAAAAACACTCCCCTGTCTTAACAGCATCACCAAATTACACAAAAAATCCTCATTTTCCCTACAAAAACACCCTGAAAATACAATTTTGAGCACAGAGAACAACAATGAACACACCAAGAGCTCCACTCCAGTGATTCATTTCCACAAAAACCTCCCCAGGTTAAAATCAACCTCAGCCCAGCCTGATCATCATCATCATCATCATCATCATCATCATCATCATCACCATCATCATCATCATCACCAGTCAAAGCTTTCTGAGCTCCTTGGATCCCTGTTTGGAAACTGCTGCTTTACATAACTACAAAATAACTCCTGAAATTCACACTAAGAGGGAACTCTCTGCCAGTTTTCAGTTTTTTTGTTTTTTGTTTTTTTTCTTTTTGTTCTGCCACTTTTCTCATAGAACAACAAAACAAAACAAAACAAACAAAAAAACCCCAAAAAATCAAGTGTAAGAAAATGTGCCCAAGGAGTTGATCAAAGGAGAAAAAGCAAAAGCAAAGAGACACCAAGGACCCCAGCAAACAGCTCAATAATATTGATGAAACACAAACACAGGAGAGCAGCTCTGGATTTGGGGAGCACAGTGATGCTGGTTGTCTGAAATGCAGTTTTTGCCTTATAGCAAAAGGTTTTCCTCAGCACAAGCAGCATCAGTTTTCACTGCTCAGTGACAACTCACAATGACAATTTGCAGCCCAATTCTCCCACTCACTGGAAAAAAATACAGTTCCCACTATCCTGTACTAGAACATTTCTATGTAAATCTGTATCTATCTATCTATCTATCTATCTATCTATCTATCTATCTATCTATCTATCTATCTATCTATATATTTTTTTTTTTTTTTTAATCTGGCCATTTTCTCCTTCAGAAAACCAATCTATCACCCATTGCAACATCTCCACTCACTGAAGTCCATGTTTCAATATCTAAGGGGATTTTGGAGACCTGTACAAAGGAGAGGATTCACAATCTCCCTTTTCTGGATTTTTTCCCACAGCACAGCCCATGAACACCTCACCCAGCCCCAGAGCAGCAGCTGAAGTTACCAAATAAAACCAGAGGAATTCTGTTATTCCCAATTCACCCCATCTGACATTTCCCCTTCCCCAAGTTTCCCAAAGGGATCAAAGCCTCGAGTTTGCCCTGCTGTGATCCCAAAGGGCAAACCCACAGAACATTTGGCCAATAATTTATTTTATTTTATTTTACACCCCAACTTCCCTGGAAACTGCAGGATCTGTGGGTTCCACTGGGAATATTTGGCAGGAGAGGAGCAGAGCTGGGCTGTCCTTGCCCAACCACTGCCAGGATTCTGCAGGAATAAATGGAATAAATGGAATAAACACCCTTTTGAGAACAATCCCGGTGCCTGCACAATGCAAATCAGAGCCCCTTTGAGAGGGTGATTAACATGCAAGGACAGGCTGAGGAGCTGCACAGAGCATCCCCCGAGCCTGAGCTGCCCTCAATTACTGCAATAATGCCACACGTTAACGCCCAATTTGCCAATATTGTGCAAACACCACCAAAAAAAAAAAAAAAAAAAAAAAAAAAAAACAAAAAACCAAAAACAAACAAACAAAAAAAAACCTAAAAAAAAGCACAAAAAACAAAACAAAAAAAACCAACCAACAAAAAAAAACAAAAAAAAAACAAAACAAAACAAAAAAACAAAAAAACCCCAGACCACCACCAAAAAAACCCCAGAAAACAAAACATAACCAAATAAAAACCAAAAACATCACCTAAAAAAAACACCACCAAAAAAACTCCCAAAGCACCACCAAAAAAAAACACCACAGAAAAAACCCCCAACCACCACCAAAAAGAACCCAAAGCACCATCCAAAAAAAAACAAAACCCCAAAGCACCACCAAAAAGAACAAAAACAAAACACCACCAAATAAAAACTCAAAACGCCACCAAAAAGAACCCAAAACACCAAAAAAAAAAAAAAAAAAAAAAAAAAAAAACCCCACCAAAACCCACCAACAACCCCAAAACACCAGCACTGTTCCTCCTCTGCAGACACTGAAACCCAGCCTTGAATACTCCACATAAAAAAGCCCTGAAAAAAGTTTTTGGAATGTTTAATGCACATCAATCTTCAGGGTAAAAAAACCTGAATTTGGAACCTGCTGCAGAGAACTGCACTCTTTAAACACATGTTTAGGGGTTTTTTGTAAAACAATGATATTTACAATCCTACAGTTTGATTTCAGGGACAATTCACTGAATTCTGAAGGACTGTATTACAATTGCAGTGACATTTAAAGTGGTTTTTTTATCCAGTTGCTTTTGGGACAAGAGATATTAAACATCTGGAAAAAGCCATTCAAATTTGGAGGCAACAATTTTATCTTTCCATTGTCTAAAATCTTTTATCACTTTATTTCATCATTTATCACCTGCTCAACTGCCCAGCTCAGCCAAGGACCTGCAAAGGACCTTGAATTTCCAGCACTGATTCAGACCAAACTCTGCCCAAAATGTGGCCTGAATGTTTTCTTGGCTCATTTCTTCCTTTAACCCTTAATTTCACACAATTCCCATTTCTGTACACAGATTTCCACACTCCCATTCATGTCTTTGGAGTCATATTTCAAATTAATCAATTCAATAAAAATATAATTAACCATAAACCAGCAACAAACAATTAACAGTCTTGTTTATCTTAAAGATTCAAGGGTAATAAAGACCATGAAGGAAAAGTCAATTAAATATTCAAATAAGCTTCTATTCTAATTATTTTTATAAGAGTAGAGGTGGGAAAATCACAGAATAATTGGGGTTGGAAGGGACATCTGGAGTTTCCAACGTCACCAGGTGTGTTTAGAATGGATGGAGAATCCACAATCTCTCCACTCAACCTTTTCCAGGATTCAAAAAAAAAAAAAAAAAAAAAAAAAAAAAACGTTTTGGTGTTTTCACACATTCAGAGAGGATTTGCTGTATTCCAGTTTGTTCAGTCCCTGGGGAGATCCTGGTTGTCTTCACTCCTTCTCAGCAGGAATTTATCCACATCCCCTCCAGCCTTCTCCTTCCAGTCTCAGCTTCTTCTCTCACCAAGGATTCTCCTCCATCTCCTCTTCCAGACTCTCTGCAGTAAATCCAGATGTTTTTGGGGAGCCCAGAACAGGACCCTGCACTGCAAACGTGGCCTCAGCAGCGAGGAGCAGGTGGATTTTCAGAAAATTAACCTGACTTGAATAACAAATTGTGCAAAGTACCTACCCTGATCTACCCAATGGATTTAACAATCTTAAAAACTCAGCTGCATAAAGAAAACATGAATATTTTTGTTCAAGCCATGATGAGACTGACACTTCTGCAACAATCAAAGCAGTCAGGAGTTCCTTTAAATGCATTTTATCCTGGCCAATAATGCCCTGGTGAAGTGATGCAAACTCAAAACAAATCAAATGTTCTGCCTGCTTTAAGAAATCAACCAATTCAATGGATTTCCCAAATAATTTTTTCCATGTTTTTCTGCCCAAGTTGTACTGAACCAGCCAACTCCCATTTTCCCAACACCCCTTGCACGTGTCCTGTCCCAAGATCTGGGATGAAAATAGAGGATGGATCAACCCCACCACCGATCCCATTCCTGCCACAGCCTAAAGGGAATTTTTTGGACCATAAAGGGCTGCATCCCTGCCTGGCAGGAATGGCTTTGGGCTCAGGGCTGCCACTCCCTGGGCTCTGTCCCCTCCCTGGGCTCTGTCCCCTCCCTGGGCTGTTTTCCAGCCTGGATTCACCTGGGGACACTCAGCCTCTGCCACACCTTTGGTCCCTCCACTACCTGGCCAGGGAACAATTCCAGTGCTGAAAATCTCCCCCATTTCCCAAGCCCAGCTCTATTCCTGCAGAGGCAAGTTGAGACATTAATCTTCAGGCACAAACACCTCATTTTTTTTCTTTTCAAACCCAACACGGCTCCGTGACTTCTGCTGCAAGCACCACATCTCCATCCTAATTATTATTCACTTTGAAGAATTCGGATAATTCCCCCCTGCTCTTAAGCACAGCTCGATGTGACTCTACCCCACAGCTGCTGCTGCTGCTTCTTCAGAGGAATCTTAAAGCAATTTGCACTTGCTTTGCAGGATAAACCTCCCATTGTGTGCTGTTCCCCAAAAATCAGCTTTTCCGGCAGCTGCCTGCAGATCTGCAGCTCGCAGGGCTCTGCATGTCCCACATTTGTCCAAGTCACAATTCAGCTGAAGCACCTCCAGTACAAACATTCTTGGGTTGAAAGCAACCTCAGAAGGCAAAGCTGTGACAGGGTCCAAGAGATGCTCTGAAGAAATGTTCAGGTTGGGGATTTAAAATGCTTCAGCACCTCCCTGGACATCCCAGCGTGTTCTGGCACAAAGTTTTCCATGGAAGCCACTGAGGTTGGAAAAGCTCTCCAAGGACATCGAGTCCAAGCTGTGACCAACCCCCACCTTGTCCAGCAACTCCTTGGGCACCTCAGGGATGGGGAATCCAAACCCTTTAACCCTTTCCATGAAGAAATTCCTTCTAAAATTGCTTTTTGTGGAACCACTAAGGTTGGAAAAGACCTTTGAGATCATCAAGTCTCATTGTCAATGCTGCACCACCACCGAGTTCAGCCTGCCCATTGAACATGTATTTTCTGGGATGGTGAGTCCATCCTGTATCTGTCACTTATCCTTGGAAGGTCTGGAATCTGCAGGCATCACTGGATGGAAAGGGATTCTCTGCCTTTTCATATATATAGAATATACATCAATAGAGGGAAGTGATGGATTTTACATCATTTATTTCAATCTGAATTTTACCATTGATTTTCACCCATTTCTCTCCAATCTACACACACTGCAAACCCCAAACCCCAAACCCCAGCAAAGGCAGCCTGAGCCCATCCCCTTTGGCTCTCAGGTCACTTCAAAAGGCTCCATCCCTAATGAGCAGCTGCATTTCCCCACCAGGACCTGCGGGGCTGTCCCAGCCCTGCTGCCAAGCCCTGCTCATTTCCATCCCTGTGCACAGCCAGCCCTTTGCTCCATGCTAATGTGTTTTCCTAAACAAAAGGAGCCACAGCCAGCCCAGAGCTGACCTTCAAATTTGCTCCTGTGATTTGGATGGCTCAAAATCTATTTGCCTGGTGGCTTTTTTTCTTTTTTTTCCCCTTATTTTTTTTTTTTTTTTTTTTTTTTTTTGGGGGGTGGTTTTTTTTTTTTTTTTTTGGTTTTTTTTTTTTGGTTTTTTTTTTTTTTTTTTTTTGAGTGTTAGGATGAAAAGCAGCACATTAATTCCTAAAAAAAAAAAAAAAAAAAAAAAAATGTGCAAAGGAACCATCCAGGAGAGAGGAGCTGCTGGGAGCAGTAGTTCCCTGCCAGACACACCCTCAGCCGAGTTATCCCCATTCTCCCCGTTTACAAACACCATTCTGTCTCCCTGTCGTTTTCAAAGTTCGATATTTACAAATGAGCCACTTTCCATTTCACATTTCACAACCCTGGGAAGAGGCAGAATTGGAAACAAATGAAGAAATAAACATCAGGTCCTCGAACCTTTCTCAGAATTCCCTGCAGAATTCCACGACACAATTCCAAAGGGAACAGCCTCTCCCAGGCTGCCCACAGAGGCGTTTGGGGAAGTTCATAAAACCCATCTTAAGTGGAACAAACTGCAAATGGATGCTGCCAAAATCACGCCAGAAACCCACCCAAAAAAGCCACCCCAGGACCGTGCCTTTTTTATGTCACCAGGTGTAAAATAATGAGAAAAACCGCAGGATGGCCTTTGAAATGAGGAAATAAAGTGTGCTTTGTCTCCTCCCCGAGCCATCCCTCTGCTCCTCGCAGACTGATGGCAGCAGATGCAGGATCCCCTCCTCCTCCTCCTCCTCCTCCTCCTCCTCCTCCTCCTCCTCCCCCAGCAATTGGTTCTGCTTCCCTGGCAGCCCATGGGGGAAACCCATGGCATCGCCCTCCCACCCCAAAACAAACAGAAAAACCCAAAAACCTCCCCCCCATGGCATTCTCTATCCACGAGGAACCAGCGCTTGTACCCAAGGCAGAGCAGTCTATCCTTAAAATACATTTCTGGAGAGGAGCCAAGGAAAGTGAAGGCACTTTCAGCCTGGAGAGCAGCCACAACGTTTAACACTTAAAAAAACGGGTATTCATTAAGTTACTCTTGTGTTAAATGTCCTTAAAAAAAACCCTCTGATTAAACCCACACGCCAAAGACCCAAAACAAAACAAAACAAAAAAAAAAAAAAAAAAAAAAAAAAAAAAAACAAAAAAAAAAAAAAAAAACAGTTCAAGAGTCAAGTCGGGAATTTTCAAGTTCATGTGTCAAGGGGATAAAGTTGATACAAAATCCTCTCTATTCTTTAGGAAAGCACAGTTCTCAGGATGTACATGAAAGGAGAGGAGCCATCTGCTGTGTCTTATAAATCAGCTTCTAAATTATCAGAGAATGTTTTAATTTTGCAGCAGACTAAATAAATCATCACTACCACAGGCCACGGGAATACACACGAAATGTGGAATTATTCTAAAAGACATAAAAGACACGGTTTGGTTGTGAACCTAGCCCACAGCTGTGCTCACACAACAGTTTCCTCGGGGATTCCTCACTGATAAATATCTCTCTCTTGTCTCCTCTTATATTAGAGCCTCAGCTTTTTTTAGCAGCACAATCATAAAATAAATAAAATAAATAAAAATAAATAAAACACCCTCTTGCACTGACATCTCCACGGCTTTCAAAGCAAAATTCCTTCTCTCCCATCACAGACTGGTGAGCTCAGCTGGGAAAAAAAAAAGAAAAAAGAAGGTTCAAGACCAGAGCATCCTTTAGGGTGGAAACCAGAGCTGGATGTGCTTGCTGCTGCTTTCACCATAAACACTGCTGCTGCTTTGTTCTAGCTTTTTAATATTTTATTTGGTTTTTGTGTTCTCCATTTTATGCTGATTTAACAGTTCCAGCTGTGCAGCTCCCTAGGCAGTCTCCATATTCATAATTATTATTATTGGATAAACATGTATTTGAGTGGGGCAACAGATGATATGCAGATAATTTTTCTTTTGCTTACTCCCATTCATTTCCTTGGAAAAAAAAAAAAAATTAAAAATCCAAAAACCCGAACCAAGGCGTTTCATTGTGCCCTCCCCCAGCTGAGGAAGGCAGTGTGGATGTGCCAGGGCTGTGCCCAGCCCGGCTCCGAGCAGGGATGTGCAGCCAGGGCAGGGATGGGAGGGTGTGGCCGGGCCGGATGCGGAGCTGGATACGGGAGGAGATGTCGGGGATGGAGCACAGCCCTTCCTTCAGCGCTCAGCCCCTCGGATAAACGCTGCGATACCGCGCTTTGAATCAAAGAGAGCCTGAGCAGCTGCGCTTGGCCGCGGGTGCCGTGCTGATGTTAAACAGGTGGCTCGGATTTTGGGGACACTGGTGGCACTGCTCCACCGCGACAGCGACTGTCACACCACGAGAGCACAGAGAGCCCCAGCAGCGGTAATTGCTTAAGGAGATAAAAATTGCTTAAGGGAGGGGTGGTGGGGATGGAGCCAGGGCAGGGATGGAACACGGCAAGGACACAGCGACAGCTCCGGGGACCGCGGGGACACGGACACGGCACCGGCGACACGGACACGGCACCGGGAGCCGAGAGGGGCGGCCGGCCAGCCGCGGTGACAACTGCGAGGTGGCGATGGCACAGCTTGGGGCCGGGATGTTCCCGAGGGACGGGGAAAAGGGGATGAGGAGCACAGGATGGGACAGGACAGGGAGCAAACAGTGCGCGGCTCCGGGAGCGCTCCCCGGGGAGCGCCGGCACGGACGGACGGACGGACGGACAGCACAGGGATGCATCCCGCAGGAGAGATGGGGGCACAGGGATGGATGAAGCTCGCCGGAGGGATGCAGGCACAGGGATGGATGCAGCTCGCAGGAGGAATGGAGCTCGCAGAAGGGATGGAGGCACAGGGATGGATGCAGCTCGCAGGAGGGATGGGGGCACAGGGATGGATGCAGCTCGCAGGAGGGATGGGGGCACAGGGATGGATGCAGCTCGCAGAGGGATGGGGGCACAGGGATGGATGCAGCTCGCAGGAGGAATGGAGCTCGCAGGAGGGATGGGGGCACGGGGATGGATGCAGCTCGCAGGAGGGATGGAGGCACAGGGATGGATGCAGGAGGGATGCTATCGGGGCGGGGCCGGCGCAGGTGTGGCCGCTCCATCCCACCTGCCGCTGCCGAATCCGGGCGGTGGCGACCCAGGCGGCCACCGAGCGGCCACGGCGGGGCCACCGCTCCTCCGCTCGCGCGCTCACAACGGCAGCGCCCCGCGCCCCTCCTTTTTTTTTTTTTTTTCTTTCTTTTTTTCCTCTCCTTCTCCTCTCATTATCCCCCGCTCCGCGGCCGCCGCATTCCCCTCTCGCTGCCCGGCCGGCGGAGGGCGGCGGCCGCCCGAGCATCCTCCCGGTGCGCTCCGAGCGCTGCGCGGCACCGCATCCCCTGCGCGCCCATTGTCCGCGCTCCCCGCGCACCCACCCGGCCTGGGGGCAGCGCAGCGCAGCGCAGCCCAGCCCGACCTCCTCCTCCTCCTCCTCCTCCTGCCGCGCAGCCGAGCGGGGTCCGCCCGACCCCATTGTTCGCGGCGCGCCCCCGCCCCGCGCGGCACGGCCGTACCTGCGGCTCGCAGCAGGACGAAGGCGCAGGGCAGCACGGCGAGCGGCAGCAGCATCGCGCCCATGGAGGCGCTGGCGGGGCCGGGCCGGGGCCGGGGCCGGGGCCGGGCGGGCCGGAGGGCGCAGACCGAGCCCGAGCCGCTCTGGCCGCTCCGCTGCGCTCGCTGCGCCCGGCGCGTCCCGGCGCCGCCGCGCTGACTGACAGCGGCCGCAGCGCGCCGCGATCCCTGCGCGCCGCCCGCCGCGATCCCTCCGCCGCCGCAAGTAGTGCCCGCCCCGCGGGGGGGGGGCCGGGGGGGAGGGGGGGGAAGGGAAGCGGCTTTGTTTGTAAAACAAACAGGCACATGAATACAATGAATGAACAGGTAATTATTAATCGTTATCATATTGTTATGAGTTGTCATAGCGGTATTATTAATTATTATCACGTTACTATTAATTATCATAGCACCATTATTATCGTCACGTTATATCATTATTAGTATATTTTATATACAGTTTATTATATATAGTATATATATACACTATAGATACTATAGTATTTATATATAGTATACCCTATATACTATACAGTATATAGTATACAGTATATACTATATACTATATACTATATACTATATACTATATACTATATACTATATACTATATACTATACACTATACACTATACACTATATAGTATACTATATATAGCATATATAGTATACTATATACTATACTATAGTATATATAGTACATGTATACTATATATAGTACGTATAGTATAATATATAGTAAAATATATATCGTATATATGGTGTATATATATATGCTATATATACTATATATACACTATATATGTGTAAACCATGATTATATTTTATTAGATTAGATTCATTATTATCACATTATTATAATAACATCATTGTTAATTATTATCACATTATATCATTATGTGGAAAGGTCTGGCTTTCCTCTGGAATCCAGTGGAAAGAAGGTGCCTTGGTGTCCAAAATGTCAGTTTTTCTCTGGGTAGGAAAGGCTTGGCTCCTGCCCTGGCTGGAGCATCTCCCATGGGATGATGGAATTTTATCAGCCATGCCCTGGGACTCACTGGCCATGAACAGGAGATCTCTCCTGGAGGGAGGATGGGCTGTGGGAGAGATAAAGATGATTGCCCCAGCTGGTTTAAATCTGGCCCATGAGCAGATAATGTGTGCCAGGAGATCAGGGGCACTGTGATAGAATTCACATTTCTGGCCACATCCTGGATTGCAACCCCAGACACTTATAAATTTATAAACTTATAAACTGAGAGGTTTCCATGAAACCCCAGGCATCTTCTCCACGAAAACCAACAAAAAATCTCACAAAGCAGGAGTAATTCCTCTGTGATAAACAATAGTCTTGGAGAGGACACCCCATTAATTAAAGCAGCTCTTTTCTCCTGCAAGCTGACATCCCCAAAAATCAGAACAGGAGATGTGAAGAGAGAACACTGCACACAACACAGCCCAGGAATTGTTGTGTGCTGTGGGGGACAGCTGTTTGTGTTGGAGGAATCAGCAGATCTTTATTCCTATTAAACAAGATTTTAGTCCATGATGTGGGGGTGGATAAGGGGAAGAACTCACGTGGAATTCAGCAGAGGAAAAATCACCCCAAACCCCCTCCAGCTCAGGGATGGGGCAGAACAAAGGAGAATCTGGAGACACCATTTCAGAATTCCAGAAATGTGAGCTTTTCTCTTAAAAATATTTGAACAGAGCAAAGACACCGAGTGTCTAGCCTGAATTTAAGCTTCCAAGTAATTTAAAAATAAAATCATGGATTTTATGATGAAAATCCAATGGAGACAAGTCCCAGGCATATCCAAGTGGAATGAGGTGCTCCAAGTACATTACCTGACACATTTCCCTTTTTTTTTGGCCATTAACAGAGGTTTATGGGCCGTGCCTGTGCATTTCTTTTTTGTTAATATATAAAATGGAAAGGGGGAAAAAAATCCCATCAATCAATAACTGAAGTGCAAGTTTCAGTTATTGACTTCTCTGGGTACTTGGCATAAAAGTGAGCAGGAAATTTGAAGTTTTCTGCCACATTTAAAAGCAGCAGCAGTGGAATCTGTCAAATTAATTCCACTTCTGCTATGCAAATATAATAAAAGTGAATTTTAACTGTACAGGCATTTCACAAATACTAGACCCAGATTCGGAAGGCACAAAGCAGAATTATCCCTTTTTTGTAGGCTCTGGAAAAGGGGCATAATTAGGGAATGCACCTCAGCATTCCCCCTGCTCAGAGGGGGATTATCCCTCTGTTTATCCCCATTATTCCCTTATTAATTATCCTATTATTCCCTTATTAATTATCCCTGTTATTCTGTACTCTGCAGATGTTTATGGTGATGGATAACAGCACTATGCAAAATGACCTCAAATCAATATTCTTCACAGCCAGGCAATAAAAGCAGAGATGGTCCCTTGAAACATCCCTCTCTTTGTCACAGATTATTTTTAAAATATAGAAGGAAAGTGAGAGTATCTCCCTTTCCTTGTTTAGACAACGTGGCTCACAAAGATATTCCTGTGCCTTGGTGATGTCATAAACCAAAGGAATGAGGGTGAAGTCATCAGAATGGGAGAGGTAATTATAAATTATAGCCCAGAAATTCAGCATCTGAGCACTGAAAAGCTCTGGGTTTTGTCCATACCTGGAGGCAGCTCCAAGTTTCTCCTGGATTTCTCCTGCTGCCCACAAGCAGGGCTTGGTTCCATGGGCAGAGCTGGGAGAATGTGGATGTTGGTCATGGAAATACCCAGGGAAAGGATCTGTGGCCCTGCTCTGTCACCCTGACTCACAGCTCACGTGTCACCCTGGAATCACCTGGCACTGGTGGGAAAAAGGGAATCTGTAATTTGCATGCTTCCATGTATAAAACCATCACACACTGCCCCTGTGCAGTAAATGTCTCATTTTAATATTTTTAACCTAGCCAGTCAACTCTGGTGCTTCAGTTCAGAGGAGAAAAGGATTCTCAGCTGAGCAAAATCACAGAAATTAAGAGTACATGAGGATTAATTGACTGTTCTCTTCCACTCTTCCCATGGTGCCACTGGTTTCTGTTTTAATTTAAAATACTGAAGGTATTTAAAGCACCTCCATCACCCAGTGCCTCTAAATAACAGACATCAGCACCACTAATACCTGGCTATTATGAAAGAACAGCTGTTCTAGTTGCTGTTTTTATTTATAATAGTATGAATTCCAAGCCTCACCATCTCATCATGTGAATTAATGCAAGTGTAAAACCAGTGTGTGCAAAATTAACATAGGAGAGACTAAAACAAGAGGCTGCCTCATGGTAGCAAGAAATAAAGGATTGTTTTAATTGAAAAAATCCATCCCTCAGTCTGCTTTGGTTTAAAATAAATATAAATATGCCTGGCAGGAATGCTGAAGCACATGTGAAAGTTCTGAGGAACCACATTCTCTGCACATGGAGCTGCACTGCCAGACCCACACTCAGCAGATTTATTCCAATTTATTCCACAGAGCTGCCTCAATGACCAGTGGATTCACTTAGAAACTTAATGAAGGTTCTCCCATCCCCCAAAAGTAATGAGCTATCCAAAAAAAGGCAAAAAAAGAGTAATTGGCAACTTTTTCCTCCTCTCTCTCCTTACCACAGGGAGCTCCTTGCCAGTCAAACTCCAGAAGAATCCACTGGAGCAGAACTGTGCTTTAAACTTTCCTCTTGCTGAGATACAACCAAACAGGATTATGCTGATTGCCCACAAGGCAGGCAGGTAGGCAGCCATTCCCAGAGAAAAAGGAATAATTCCACTTTTAAATCAGCCCAGAGCAGAGCTGAACGTTCCCCCAATGTTGATTTTTTTTTTGGTTGTGACTGGATTTGAGGCACAGAAGAATAAAACTTGTAACAGAATCTCACTCTCTGATTCTGTGTTATGTCAGCCTCACATTTCTCCAAAAATATTGTGGAGAGGATAAAAATATGAGTAAAGGAGTGTTTCTATTTTTACATAATGGTCTTAAGATGGTGCTGAAATGCAGAGAGAAAGAAAAAGATCCTGGAAAATTCTTGCTGTTCAGGCAAAAATCATTTTTTCTGGAACTGAATACATCCTCTGCCTTGTTACCAAAGCCTGGATGGAGGCTCTGGGATTTACAACACCCAGGTTGTTTTCAGGCAGCTTCCCAGGCACATCTGGATGTTAAAATCCAGCCGTGAAACCTTTGGGCACCACATTTGGAATTTAATCTTTGCCATCACCAGGCTGGGGGCCTGAATTCACTGGTGAGCATCTCCCCCAGAGCCCAGTGCAGCCCTGACCATGGCTTCCAGAGCTCTGCCTCACAGATCCATCCTTCACTTTTAAAAGTCAGCTTTTATTGCTGCTGCTCTTGTGCTCCAACCTGAATTCAAGTGGTTTTAGATGATTTCCCAAACAAGATGCTGCTCCATAGGCAGGTACTTGATGTGAAGCATCCAACAATAATAAAGTGATGGTTTTCATCTGCATGGAAGGGTTGGGAGGTCTTAGGTTGGCATGAACACCACTCCAGCCACCCAGATGGGATCAGGAGAGCCTCTCTGGTGTGGCTTCAGCTCTCCCCACACAGTTCCATCTCTGCTGAGGGGCTGCTGGGCTGTGTGCTGGCAGGAGTGCTGCCAGATGATGGAAGATGATGCATTTCTCTGGCAGATGTCTGCCAGCTGCACAGCTGCTCCAGCCTCTCTTGGAGAAGGGCTGTGCTCATCATGGAAGGGCAAAAAAAAAACAAAAAAACCAACACAAAGCCCTTTGCTGTCACTCAGAATCCTCTTTGAAGCTGTTTGGATCCCAGTCAGGTAGGACAGGCAGGGACAGACACCACGTTTGGCAGTCAGGGGGGTTCCCAGTGCCTGGAAGTTGAATTGATAAATCTCCTGGAGACAGACACATCATCACCCCTAAAAACAGCTCAGAGTGTGCAGCTCTGCTGCACTCCAGCAGCCCTGGCAAGGTGTTGAATTGAGCACATTCCCTTATTTCCTATTTCTCATTTTACAAAACTTTCCCCAAGTCCTTGTTGTTTTGTAAGCCCAAGTTTGGTGCATTTGAACAGCACAGCCCTTGCCCAGGCCACAGCCAGAACAGCAAAACAAAAAAAGTCACCTCAGCTGAACACATTCAGGAATTTCATTTGGAGATGGGTCTTGTGCTGCCCTGTAGGAAACCTGTGGCCAAAAAGAAGTTGAGAACAGAGCTCCTGAGCCTCAGCTGAAACCACAAGGCCAATCCTTGTTCAATAGGATGGAAATAAATGCAAGAACAACAAAATATCCCTTCCCCTCTCCTCATGCCCTTCTCCAAAATAGCACCACTACAACAATGGGAGAAATTAAAACCTAAGCTTTAATTTGTCCTTTCAAATGTATTTAATGTCACAAAGCCTCTGGAATAGTAGGATCTTGCATTTTTTTTTCTTTGCCATTTCAAGGTTTGTTTCTTGTTATTCCAGTTCCAGATTAGAAGGGATGTAAATATTTTCCTTCTCAAAGCCAAGCTATTCTGCAAAGATGTTTTTTCAAATGAAAGTCATTGCCATTCCACAGCCCACACTCTCTTTGTATTTCCTTTTTTTTTTTTTTTTTTTTTTTGAAGCCTAAACCAGCCCCTTGGGCATGCTAACAGTCAGCAGTGTATCAGAGGAAATGACTCACGATTCCAGAGCTAATCAATATCCACAGTGCACTTCATTCCCAGCATGGCTCAGAGTCAGGTCCAGCCACAGCACCAGGCCCCTGAGCACAGCCATTTGTGCTGGGGTAACTTTGACATCAGCTTTTATTTTATAAAAGTTGTTGCACTGAAGGAAATCCCTCTCAATATTCCAAATTTCCATCTTATGTGTCTGGGCAAGCTTCACTTCTAAAACAACCCCACTACAAAAGACCCTGCAGGGGAAGGATTCTGTCCTAGTGTCAGGCTGGTGTTTCCTATTGTTGCCACCAAGATCAAAATATTCAGCAGAAAGAGCAAATCTGTTTTTTTGTAGGACCCTTAAAATGCATGTGGAACGTGCATCTTCCTGCAGGACACTTGTTGAACATTTCATTTGCATTTTTAAACTCCATCAGCCCCTTTTTTCTAGGGCTCTTCCTCTTCTCACTCTTCCTCAAGCTCTGTGTGATGTCTGTGAAGAGGGAAATGTGAGAAACAAAACAAAAAAAAGGGGTAGAAGCTCAGAACCCTCCCTGAAGTGAAAAATATTTTATAAACCAATGTTTGCTTTCTACTGGTTTGGTTTTGGCCAAGACTTTGCCAGCTTGAAGACTTAAAATTGGGAAATCTTCATTTGGAAGATTCATGGAAAAAGAAAATCCTGCTTAATCACAGGTTCATCTTCTGCCCATTGCCCCAGTTTATGATTTTACAGAATGGAAAAGGCTGAAAAATAATCCATGTTGGCACCAAGGGCGTGTGGTCTCACTGCTGGCACAGTACAATCTGCCAAAGTGTGCTTTGTATAAATCACAGAACAAATGGAGCAAATAAAAGGAAAATCCAAGAGCAGAGGATTCTGTTTCATGTTCCTGTGCTGTGTTCCCAGTTTGTTTCAGGGATGCACAGGGTCAGGTGTGCTGAGCTGGCACAGGGCACCTTCCTAGGGGGAGAATCCCATTTATGATCAGCCAGGTGACAACATTGTCACCTGAGACTGCTGGGGGTGTTTCCTCACTCTTTTCCGACTTCAGGAGGAAAAAAAAAATCATTTTCATCAATAACTTACGGAATTCCTCCCTGGATTTTTAGTTTGATACCTGATTCATTTAAGCTCAAAGTACAACCCACCATATTTCTTTTTTTATACAGTGCAGCCCCAGGGTTGGGTTTTTTGGGTTTTTTTGGTTTTTTGTTTTTTTTTTTTTTTGTTTTTTTGTTTTTTTGTTTTTTTGTTTTTTTGTTTTTTTTTGCATAACAATCTTTTGTACATCAAGACCTGGTTTCTACTTTCTTAGCTGAGGGGCAATTTTGTATTTCTGGCCTTTTTGGAGTAAAATCCCAGTTAGAAACTGGTGCTTCCCCACAAATAGAGGAATCATTTTCCCTGCTGTCCCCCTGCATCCCCAGCAGCACAAAGAGCCCTTGTCAGGGCAGAGCTGGATGTAAACAATCCCAGATGGGGATCCAACATCCCCTCCCTGGAATACTGATCCTGCAGCTGAGATGCCACTGGAGATCAAAGATGTTGCTCCAAACCCTCTGCTGCCAGTGGCAGGAGAGAATTCCCACTTCATGCCGTAAAAATGGATTAATTTATTAGAATATATTATAGATGATATATTATATATATGTGATATGTGATACATGATACATGATATATGATAAATATGATATCTAGTATATGATATATGATATATGATATATGATACATGATATATGATGTATGATATATGTGATCTATGATATAGGATAAATATGATATATAGTATATGATATATGATATATTATACATGATATATGACATATGTCACCAGCAAAATGGTGACACCCAGCCCAGCCCCAAACACAGACCCTGCAATTTTGCTGATGCCTTCTGGGCCACCTGAAAACAGGGGCCAGACAAAATTAAGGGAATAAAATTAAGAGAAATAAAAGCAGTTCTATTTATTGAACTTTAGGTACATTTAGGGCAGAAAAAGCTCCCCAGGGGCTGCACCCAAAATGGACAATGAATCACTGGGCTTCATACTTTGATAAGTTTGGTCCATTTGCATATTGGGGGTTAATCTTCCAATTACAGCTTCAGGTAATGAAGTCATTTACCCCAAGTTTGCTCCCCCAACTCACTTTTTTACTCTCTTTCAGGCCTGAGGCAGTGAGGTGTCCTTGATCCCCAGGAGAGGAATTGTTGTGTCTGCCCAAAATGGGAGAGCAGCAGCTCCCACTGGGTATAGAGCTTAGAGTTCTACACTAAAAAACTGCAGGATTACAAATAGATGAAAAATAGAAAAGCTGAAATCTTGCTGGAACAAGCTGCTCTGGGGCTGGAGCAAAACCCGGCTCTGTTCTCTGCTGGGGAATTTCCACATGGATTCCATACAGGATGCTCCAGGTCTGTCTCCTGCCTTGTGCCAGCACTACCTGATCACTGCAGGTGAGGCATGGAAAAAACCTCCTCAATTCCAAATTTCTGCATTTCCAGACCATGCTGTGCTGCTCCAGGTGTACACAGAACGTGGCTTTGCTGTAAATTCACCCAAACTCAGAGCACTTGGTTCTCAGTTCAGACTGGCAGCTTTCAGCCTCTTCAGAAGGAACAATTTTCATGGTCTCCTCACCATAATAATCATTATTCACTTTTATTTGATGTGGTTACAGGTGGAAAACCGGGGCTGGGGAGCCGAGGCAGTGGCATTTCAGAGGCTGAACAGACCTGCTGAGGGCTGCTGCTCCCTAATCCATCGCCTGCTGCCTTCTGCTGTGACCTTCTGCAGCTCTTCACAGAGCCCCAGCCTGTGAAATGTTCCCAGACTAATTAGCCAAAGTGTTTAATAAAGAACGGGGCTATTGCTGGTAATTTAGCATCTCATTTCTGATGTATGGCGTTGCTGCGTGTATTCCTGAAATCAGCCATTAATTCAGGCAACACATTTTCTGGCATTGGGAAGATAATGGCTCCCAGTTTTCCTTGGTTTAACCTCCTGCAAATCTGCAAGACTTTCTGCAAGAATAATTTCCATTAGAACATTCCCTGACTGAGTTGTCTTACTTTCCAGAGAAACCAATAAAAATAAAGGAAAAAAAAACCAGAATGGAATTAAAAATGAGAGGTTTCAGCAGAAAGTGACAGAGGCCAACTTGGAGAAGTTCAGGATTTGTTACAAGCTGCATCCTGGCAGTAAAACCCAATTCCAAACTGTTGCCTGAGCCAGAACTTTGCTGTGTTATTGTGGGGGTGCTCAGAGCAGAAAATTTGTTGGATTTATCACAGCCACAGCCAAAAGTTCCTGCAAGCAGCTGCACTCCAGGTTTCTGCCATTCCAGCATCCCCAAATAAGTGGGGATGGGGCAAGATCCCACCCAGCTCTTGGGGCTGTGTAAATCCCAGGGCTGCTTGAAGGATTTTTGGGACAAATAAAAATTCCCACTGGAGCTCTGGACTCCACTGCAGCTGCCAGGGTGCTCTGCTGCAGGAACAGTGGGAATTGCTCCTGCTGGAGTCTTCTCATGAAGGTGCTGGAACAATTTCCCATCTTTCCTCCTTCCTGCTCTTTTTAGGAGTCATGTTTTGCCTTTTCTGCTCTGGTTTTTGCTGATTTATGCCCTGGCACATCTGTCAATCCCCAAACAGGGAATCAAATCCCTGGAAAATAACTGCAAGCCCTTTGGAAGAATCAGAATTCCTCTCTCTCAGTGAGCCCACACCTGAGTGGGCTGGGAGAGGGGCTCAGGGGTTGCATCTTTGTATTTGGGATTTGGAACTCACTGAAGGAAGGGCAATGGCAAAATCAGCCAAGCTTGAAAAGGGAATGAAAGATGGTTTTGAGCTATGGACTCTGCAGGGGTGAAGGGATTCTCCTGGCTGAGCAAACAGGACAGAGTAATTCCCAATTGTGCTGCTCTGCAGCCATTCCTGCTGTTATTCCCAGCTCCTCTCCTGGCCTGGAGCGTGCTGCTGGCTGGAGGAGCAGGGATTGCTTCTGGAGGCTGGAGCTCCAAAAGTGGGGCAGGAGCCACCACTTGGATCAGTAACTGAGGAACCCTTTGTTCCCTGATCCTGATTCACTCTCCTCCTCTGGGAGAGGAAAATTCTGGCTCTGGCAGATGCCTGCATTGATCCAAGACCCTCTGGATTGTTCCAGTCTCAGCTGGTGCATGGTTTGAAGTGTTTGGGGGTGAATATGGGCAGGAAAACACCCATCATCGTCCTCTTCATCATCTACTCACTTGGTCCCTGCTGTGCTGAGAGATCTCAGCTCTTGGGCTGGGCTGAGGCAGCTTTGGGAATGGGAATCCCTGAGGAGACTCAGGGTGTCTGACAATCCCAAATTCCCTCCTCCAGCAGGGGATGGGCTCTGA
The DNA here is from genome assembly GCA_030060385.1 of Muscicapa striata striata. Classification (NCBI taxonomy): domain Eukaryota; kingdom Metazoa; phylum Chordata; class Aves; order Passeriformes; family Muscicapidae; genus Muscicapa; species Muscicapa striata. The sequence continues at coordinate 1,317,890 of JAREIS010000122.1, forward strand.
GATGTGCAGGAGAAGGGTGTGGAAGGAAAAGGTCCTGACTTGAGAGAAAGAGGGAAGTCTGATGAAAGGTCATTTATATTTTTCCATGGAAATCCATTTTTTCCACTGGCAGGGAAGGGCAGCTGTGATTTGCACCATCAGGGTGGAACCCAGTTTCCTGCAGGGACACAGGGTCTGGGCTCACCCATCAGTTTTCCTGTGACATTCCTGCCATCCTGGTCCTACTGTGTTGCTTGCTTTTGTCCCAAGAGGAGCTCAAAGAAAGAAGAAAACTGGGACTTTACATTTACAGCCCTTTGTGTCCTTGTTGTTATCTGTGAGGGGAAAAAAAATCCATTGAAATTTGGAGGTGGAAGATAAATAAATGCAATTATATTTCTGGATATCAGCAGCAAACTCCTGACAAAGTTCCAATGTTGTTTTGGTGCTGGGGATTAGCTGATAGTGTTTAAAAACAACGCTGATATAAAGAAGCCTTTAACTGACAAAACACAAACTTTCCCTTCCTGCTGCTGCCAAATGTTTAGGAATAAAGGTTGTAAACTGTGATTAGGAGGCAAAATATTTGGCTCAGAGCAGGTCTGAAATTTACCAAAGACAGGGGTGAAAGTTGGAGTGTTTGAGTGTGAGTAGTGATTATGTCCTGGTCAGTAATTACAGCCTTTGAGCCTGACAAAACACTGAAATTCCATTAAATCCTCAGATTTAAGGTGGACTGGGGCATTTCTCATCCTGTTCATCATCTGGAAGCACCTGCAGATTAGAAAAAAAGCTCCTCTCTTGAGAAAAACCCACAGCACCACCTGGGCCTGGAGTTCTCTCACAAGAGAGGATTTTCTCCCCCTTTTTTCTTTTTATAATGTTTGCATTTCAGTTGTGGTTTCTTTTGATGAGTTCATTTGCCTTTGTGTGGTTTTTCTGATTGCGAGGCATTCCTCCACTGAAAGAACATAAATATTTACAGAGCACCCTCCATCAGAAATGTCTTTTGTAGCGAGATTCCATCACTCACAGCCTGCAAGGAAAACTCGCAATTAACTGCGACGGGTGGCTGGCATTTGCATCCAGGAGACAAATCCAATTTACTGGGTTTGATGGCACCAGCACTGGAGGTTTTCTCAGGAGAACATGGAGCTCTCCTGTTGTTAAAAGGCGATTCTGGCCTAAATTCCCGATTGAACACGTTGTGATCAGAGGATATGAAAGTGAGCTCTGTAAAAACGTCCTGGCTTTGATTTGGTTCCAGAGCGTGGCAGCAGATGGGACAAAGGGAGCACCTGCAGGAGCCCATCCCTGGGGAATCCACACATTTCTGAGCAGCTTCAAAGGCTGCTGGCTGCAGCTCCTGCTCCTCCTGCCACAACAAAATTTGGGGTGGGGTGGCAGCAGCTCCATCCTCGCTCAGGCCCTCCCAAGCCAAGCACAACTCACGCCAGGAGGTTTTTACAAACCCAAATCCTTCAGGGACAGGGATGCAGGACTCCCTCAGTGCCTCTGTGTCCTGGGTTACAATGGAAAGATGTGCCCAAAGTTTGTATTCTGTCACCATCTGTTAAACCAGGAGGGACAGTGATCCTCACCTCTGTGGAGATATCCTCTGTTAATGGGTCAGATGTTAAACCAGCTGGGGCAGGGCTCTTTATCTCTTCCATCCTCCCTCCAGGAGAGATCTCCTGTTCATGGCCAGTGAGTCCCAGGGCATGGCTGATAAAATTCCATCATCCCATGGGAGATGCTCCAGCCAGGGCAGGAGCCAAGCCTTTCCTACCCAGAGAAAAACTGACATTTTGGACACCAAGGCACCTTCTTTCCACTGCATTCCAGAGGACAAGAGCTACCAGACCTTTCCACAGGATCACTGCTTCATCTGGACTGATCCCACCACCCGAACCAGCAGGGTTCAGGTTCTATTTTGACTCTGGCGCTGCTTTTCTTTTTGTACTATTGAATGCATTTTATTTTTCTGTCTTTTTTTCCCCCCTATTCAATCGTATTTCTGACTCAGAGTCTCTCGCTGGTTTTGCTTTCAAACCAGCACATTCACTGATACATCCATGAGGTGACATGGAATTCATCAGGAGAGATGAATTCTGTACTGTGCTTTTAACCTGGCTTCCCACACCCCGGCACTACCCCTAATCCTGGCACCTCCCTTAAACCTGACACCACCCCCTGACACCACCCAAACCCTGATTCCCTCCCCCAGCACCTCGGTGATGTCATGTGGCTCCACCCCCAGCTACATGACACCCCAAAAGTCACATGGCCCCACCCCCTGGGTCATGTGACCCCTGATGTCATGTGGCTCCACCCCCAGACACATAATACCCCAAAAGTCACATGGCCCCACCCCCTGGGTCATGTGACCTTGTGATGTCATGTGGCCCCACCCCCTCGGTCATGTGACCCCCTGATGTCATCCACCCCAGGCACATGACACCCCAAAAGTCACATGGCTCCACCCTGGGTCATGTCATGTCATGTGTCATGTCCCTGATGTCATGTGGTCACTACTTCAACAAGACACTTCATTTGGACTGCTACCACCATCCTAACTACCTTCTATTCTGACTGTCAGTGGTTTTTCTTTTCCACTATTGCATGTATTTTATTTTTCTCATTTTTTCCAATTAAATTGTTTTTCTGACTTGGAGTGTCTCACTGGTTTTGCTTTCAAAACCATCACACTCTGTCTCTCCAAGTATCTCTTCCCATGTCTCCATCCCATCTTATTGTCACAGGAAATTTTGGGTTTGGTGAAAATCTCCAAGGAGGGTTTGGAGTCCCCATCCCTGGAGGAGTCCAAGGAAGGACTGGAGGCGGGTTGGGGTTAAGGTGGGGATTGGGCACAGCTTTGTGGAAAAAAAAGTTTATTTTTTTGGTAGATTTAAAAAGGTTTAATAAAAGATAATAAGAGGCAAACAATAAAGCAAAAGGTTATAATGGCCGGGTGCTTGGTATTTAACTAAGAGCACACTTCTTAAATTTATTATTTTCTTGCATATTTATAGACTTACGCATTTTTAAACATTTTTATAAATTATTTTTTCATATTTTGGGATCTGTTTTATATGGCTATTTTTGAGTCCGTTTTTTTAAAGCATGCATATTTGTTGGTTTGGTTTTAATTTTTTTTATTACTAATTTTAATTTGGTCTGTTGTCTTTAATTTTTATCGACGGTGCTGGTAACTGGTATTTTAGTAGCAGGGGTCTTTACTGGATGTTATTTAACTAAGAAGATAGTTTATTTACTACAAAGATATTTTATTAGCCCACGTTACTTCTAAAGAAAACTATAGCTTAAAAACTATTTCAACATTACATATATACATTATATAATGTATACTATATACTATATACTATATACTATATACTATATACTATATAATATATACTATATAATATATAATATATAGTATAGAATACATAATTAATATATATGCTAGATATATACTATATACTATATACTATATACTATATACTATATAATATATAAGATATATATTTTATATATCGATATATGATATAATATATAATATATAATAAATATATAAAATATATATATATATATTATATAAATTACATATATAGTATCTGTTTCAATATTTGCAAAAAAGCCAATGCTATAGTATGTATTTATAACAGCTTGGACTCTTGGTGTCGGAGGGCTTTTCCAGCCTGAGTGATGCTGTGATTCCATGGCACAGGGATGGTTTCAGGCACCAGGGATGAAGGCTGGAGAGCAGTCAGCCCCCCCAGCACCTTGCTGTTGCCATGGCAATGTGGCACTGGGCTCACAGCTAAAGTTCAGCTCAGCTGGGCTAGACCCGGCTTTGCTGTGTTCAGCTGGGATGCTCTGGCAGCAGAGCCCGTGGGATGTGCTGCTGTGGGGGGGCAGGAAGGGCTCCCATGGCTGGAGACCCTTCCAGGGCATCCCCCCCTGCCCGGGGTGACCCGGCATTTCCTGTCCCTGTAATTCATTAATTCATTAATTGAAGTGGCACTCGAGAGCACAGCCTGCTCAGTCCATTGTTCCTTTTGTTTGGCCAAGCAGGAAAATCCCAGCTGCGTCTTTCCTCACTGTTCCAGTGCTCTGCCATGTTTCTGTGGATTTCTCCATGGGATCTTTGAAATTGCAGAAGAGCCCTGAGACCATCGAGTTCTCCCAGCACTGCAATGTCCCCAAGTGCCACATCCACATCCCCTCAAACCCCCACACTGCCCAAAGCACCTTTTGGAACATGTCCTCAGCTCTGTGAGCACATTGCCTGCCTTTGCTGAGGTTTTTCTCCTGGGGGAGTGCTGTGGATGAGAGGTTTCCCTGCAGGCTCTCCTGTGCAGAGCACACGGATCTGACACAGATCTGGCAGGGAGGTGAAGTTCAGCTTCCCCCATGTGCAGATAAACCTGTGTGCACGTGGAACAGTGACCCAAAATCCCCCCTCAGGGATGAAATAAAACCATTTTGTGCCTCTGTTTTCTGGCTAACAGGCAGTGCCCTTCCCACGGCTCCCTGGATCATGAAATGCCTGATTTGCACAGGCAGAGCTGCCCTTGCAGAGGTGGTCATGGCACAGCTGTCCTGCCTGTCTGTGGCTCCCTGGGAGCAGAATTCCTCCTTCCCACAGTCCCTGACCACTGAACTGGGCTGGATTTCTGCCCTGCTCATGGCCTGGCAGTCCTGCAGGAGCTGGTGGTGGCTGCTGGGGTAATCCAGCCCACAGAGCTGCACAATCAATGGAGGAGAAATGAAAATATTGACAGGAAACCAGACAGGATCTATTATGGAATCAGGGGTGGGTTGGGTGGGAGGGGAACTTAAAGCCCATCATGTTCCAAACCCCTTCCACAGGCAGGGACACCTCTCACCATCCCAGGCTGCTCCAACCTGGCCCTGGACACTTCCAGGGATGGGAAAACCACAGCTTATCTGGGAAACCCATTCCAGGGCCTCCCCACCCTCACAGGGAAGGATTTTCCCCTAATATCTCATATTATTACTGAATTGAAGAAAATTGACTCACAAAACTAAGTGTTTAGAGGCCAAATCTTGAAATGCTTAGAAATGGCAGTGAAGCATTGCTTGGTGTCTGTGGGACCCCAGAGGGACCCCAGTGAGACCCCAGTGGGACACAGACTCTGCTCTAGGCACCAGTGTCACCTGCTAACACTGCCCTGCTCTGTCACCTCTCTGCTCCCAAAAATCCCTTCCTTGCCTTGGCTGCAGCCTGTGTCCTCTGCAGCACCAAAACCAACCCAAATCCCCTCCTGCCCCTGCTGCTGGTGGTGCAGGAAGCTTTTTTTGCACTTCCAAATGAAAATCCTGCTCAGGACTCAGCAAGGGAGGCTGTCAGAGCCTCTGTCCTGCCTGGCCAGGGTTCAAGCGTGGGCTAAAGGAGTGCAGAGCCTTTCCAGCAGCCATCAGTGACACACTGCTGCATCCTCCTGCTGGCAGCAGGGCTGCTTTCCCTCCTGTCAGCACCCTGCACATCTCAGTCCCCTTGCAGACAGTGCCCTGCCTCTCCTGCCTGCCAGCTCAGGTCTGGGTGCTCTGCAGGTCTCATTTCCCCCAGGATGAGGGAGGCTGAGTGGGACAAGGGGTCACAAACCCCTTGAGGAGATGCTCGGTGCTGCAGTGTGCACACTGCTGGAACTCATGGGGAACCTCACCTGGTTTGGTTTTTTTTTCTGTTGAATTTTCTCAGCTCCAGCCTGGATCTTTCCCAGGCTGGGAATTTTTCTCAGAGACAAAACAAGGAAAGGTAGAAAGAAAATACAGATAAACACCTGGTGTTGAGCATTGAGCTGTGTGAGCATCTCATCATATTTTGCAGATATGTTTTCAAAGAGGTGTTGCCTTCTTTGACCAATGTCTTTTCTACTCCTTTTTTCATGATTTCCCTTATGCAAATGCCATGGCTTTTCAATAAATCGCTCCTTCTTGCTGCTTGGAAGAGGAGTTGTGTTGTTGTATTCTTCCTAGCCACAGTGACAGTGGAGTCGAGCAGGAAGCTTGGAAAAGGCTGGGGGGGAAAAAAACCCAATTTTCTCCTTGCTGTCCACCCAGCTGGCCCAGCAGGGCAGAGAGGATCCGATGTCGTGTGGGTGAGGAATGCACAAACACGGGCTGGCAATGAAAGCCCCTGGGAGGGACCCGCAGGGGACAGGCTCTGGGAAGGGAAGTGGGAGCTGGCTCCTGCTCCTGGAGTGTGACCTGGAGCACATCCCAGCTCCTTTCTGAGCCTCTGCTCAAGTGGGACGCTGGCCCTGCCCGAGTTCCCAGGCAGGAGAAAGGCAGGCTGGGGCTCTTTGCCATGTCACAGCCCCCTGGCACTGCTGGGACATGGGGACAGCCCTGGGCTCTGGGCAGGCACAGACAGGGAACTGGGCCACTCACAGACGGGACAGAGCCTCAGTGATCCCCTAAATTTTAACTTTCACATTTCTCTCATTCTCTGCTGACTTGGTCTGACTTGAACTTCATATAAATTGTTCTCAAGTTCTCCTCACAGTTTAGTCACCAATCCTTCTGCAGCCCCAGAACCAAGGGCACCATGACAGCCTCAGGCCCAAAAAGTGCAAACAGCAACTGAAAAAGGCAAACCAGCAGGATGGGACTGGAGCTGACCTGGAGCTGTAATTGGACAATTAACCCCAATGTGTGAATGGACCAAAATTGATAAAAGTGAAAACTCGTGACCTGGATCCATCCTGGGTGGAGCCATGGCTGGGCTCTTGCACTGCCCAAGGCGCATCCTTTGGATATTTATTGCAAGAAATATCAACTTTTTTCCTTTAGCTCTGCCCAGTTCTGTTCCAGCTCAGCTCCCACAGGCCCCAAGAAGAGCTGGGTGCTTTTCCAGCATTTTGCAGAGCTGGGATGGCAGTGCTGCCCTGCAGCATCCCCACGCAGGCTGTGCAGCACCGGGGGCACTGTCACTGCTGGGGCAGTGTCACTGCTGCCAGCTCTGCCTTTGGGCTGCCACCTGCTCATCACCCACCCCAGAGAGAAACTCTCAGAACCTGAGAAGCCTTCTCAAAGCTTTTGAGAGCACCTCAGAGCCTTTTTGAGAGCAGAGTGGTTTCGCCACATCAAGCTCCAAGCTGCTGTTCCCTGGCGTGCTGGGCAGCCACAGCTGCAGGTCCCTCTGGAGCTCCAGGTGTGCTCAGGTGTTCCCAGGGCACTGCCAGCTCCTGCTGAGGTGTCCTTGTGTCTCAGGGAGTGTCAGGGTGGGGATCACAGGCAGCAACACAGAACACAAACCCTGGCAGGGATGAAAAGCTGCTGTGTTTTGGGGCAGGAAAAGTGGCAGAGCTCAGGGGCAGAGCTCAGTGACTGATGTGGGGATGCAGGGCTGTCTGCAGGGTGGGAGGGCTGGCACAGAGGGGAAGGTGCCTGGGAGTGAGGAAAACCCTGCTGGGCAGAAATCACTGCTGCTCCAAAGAGCCAGGGGAATGCAGCTCAAAGCACAGAAACAAACCCAGAAAGAGCCAGCAGAGCTGGAGGAACGTGTGTGCCCCACTCTGCACAACATCCCCAGAGCTGCAGGTGCCAAAATGGGCGTGGTGGAGCTGGGAGAGGCTCAGGTGTGTAGGGAACACCTGAGAGAGCAGCAGGAGGATCCCTGGAGGAGAGGCAGGGAGTGCTCAGCCCTGGGGTGCTGACCCACTTAATCCTCCACACCTCAGATGGTTCAAATGCTTCACAAATGACTCCCCCACACCTTTTGGGCTTGGGCTGTTTTTCATCTGCACACGGAGATGCTGCTTTGATAAAGGTTTGTTTTCCCTGTCTGGAGGAGAGAGTCCATGGGAAAACAGCCCAGCTGAGATGGGCACAAGGAATTCAAACCCAGGATTGCTTGGGGCAGTTTGGGGGGCAGAGAAATGCATTTTCTGAGCCCAAATCCTTGCTCTGCACCCAGACATCCCACAATGGCAGTGCTATCCCATTTTCTGCATCCCTCATCCCCTCCTGCCTGAGGAAGCAACAGGCAGATCCATCCTGCCCTCTCCTTAGCTTTATTTTTTATTTATATTTATATTTATATATATATTTATATTTATTTTTATTTTTAAAATTTTATTTTTATTTTATTTTTTATTTTTTATTTTTTATTTTTTATTTTTTATTTTTATTTTTATTTTTATTTTTGTTTTATAGCATCAACACTCACCTCTCCATGGCTGGGTTTTAATTCTCTCTCCCCCACTTCCTAAATGCAAAGCTCACAGAACCTGTGCAGGGAGATAAAAACAAAGGGCTGGCAATAAAACTGGTGTTTCCTAATTCCTCCTCACACAGACTCCTGGCCTGCAAGAACTCCTCTCTCAGTGCAGGGAGGACTTGGAAACATTCAGATCATGCACACCTTATCAGCTCGGGAAGTAATAAATAATAACAGCAGTAATAATTTGCAATTACTTCCCAATGTAATTGAGTTTTTTAAAGAGGAGCTCTGAGTGCCCTTCCTCGCTCCTGACGAGGCTGTGACCCAGGCCCAGGGGGACTGGCAGGATTTAATTGTGGCACTGGGTAATTGCAGTGATGTGCAGCAGAGCCAGCAGCACATTTCTCTCATGGGAGGTGATTTTTTACCTCCTCAGGTCTCACCTTCACTGGTTTGAGGCCCCATCCTGCAGGTTCCTGCCCAGGCAGGGGCCAGCAGTAAAATTGCCAATTTCTGCCTTTCGAGAAGGAGCAGGGCAGGTGCTCTGCTCCTGACATTTGGGGGAGTTTGGCCTCCCCCCTCCTTTGTTTTTCACTTTCCTATTCAGCAGAATTGGCCTCTGAGGCATTAAAACCTAAGAGATTTGATATCTAGGGCTGCAACTGCACCAGCAGCCACTGCTTGAACCCATCCTGAATTAAATTTGGGGGTTGGCTTCTGCACTGAGGCAGAAATGAGGGAGCCTCTTCTCTTGGGAGATTAGATGGAGGTCTCTGACAGATTCAAGATCATTGACCTTCTCTTACTTCTCAGTGTGGCTGCAGCAGAGGCCAATCAATTCAGTTTTTATATGAAAACTGGCTTTGCATCTCTTTATTTGATTGCATTTCTCTACTAAAATGTAACATACCAACACCATAAAGTGAAACTTTTTTTTTACAGATGACAAACTAAGGTTCCCATGCCAAATCCCAGCCCAAGGAAGATTGGGGATGTCTGGGGTAGAGGGTTTAAATATATGTGCAAACACTTTCCAGAGGTTTTCTGAAGATCTGAAATACAAAAGTCACCCTTAACTGCTCTGAGTTGCTTTCTCCTCTCAGAAATGAACACTTTTTGCTGAATTTCCCCAGGAGCTGCTCCCTGGTGTGACACAGGACAAACTCCCCTCTCCCTTTTTGAGCCTGGGCAGTTCCTCTGCTGGTGGCTCAGCACTGGGTCCCTGCTGAAGGATTGGCAGTGTTTGAAGTTTGACAGATTCACCTGTGCCTGTGTTTTTCATTCCTGAGGAGAAGCTGGAGGAGCTGCAGAGTGAATAATTCTTCCTCCCTTCAGAGCCTCGGGAAAGCTCCCAGCTGCCATCAGACATCATTCCCTGGGCAACACCAGGATCCTGTCCATGGTGACTTCAGATTTTTTTTTTTTCTTTTTTTTGTATTCATGATAGAAAGGTGTGAGGGCAGCAGAGAAACTGGGCTGCCAAAAACTGGGAAGAGACACGAGGGGTAAATTCTGCACTTTCTACATGAATGTTCAACCCTTTCCTCAGCAGCATCACAGATCTTGGCAGGTTATCAGCTTGATAAATGTCATTTATAGATTGACAGATGATTACAGCTCATCCCCTGCACTCTGCTGACCCACAGCAGCTGAAAATCCAGGGCAGATTTGTTTTGCTCCCCTCTCTGCTCCCTCCACACCCTCACCACCCCTCTGACCCCTTGCTCCTCCCAGGATTCTCCTTTCCCTGCTTTCTGGCCCACTTTGCAGCCCTGGTTTTGAGAGCAAACCCTTCTCCACTCCCACACTGGGATGGATTAAGAGCTTGTAATTGCTGCTGCTTTAAACTCCTCGTTAAGGAGCTGCCCAGAGCAGGTTTAATCAAGGCAGCAGCAGCTGCCTGGTCCCAGGAAGGCTCCGGTGGTGACAGCAGGGGCTGGCACTGGGGACACATCCCTGCTACCTGGGGGCTCTCAGGTGTGAAAACAACCCTGCTCCCCATGGAATTCCTGCCCCACAGGAGCCTGAGCTGGTTCTGGGTTTTTCCTGTGCTTCCCTCGCAGCCCAGAGCTCTCCTGTGAGCAGAGCCAGCACTGCCAGGGCTCTGCCAGCACACACAGATCCACACAGGAGGGGTTTGGCCACAAACACTCCCTCGGATTTCCCTGAAAAGGAAAAAAAAAAAACAAACCAAAACCAAACCCTTTAGAAGTTCTCATTCTAAACCTGCAGCTCTGAGAGGTTTGGAACCCTCCCACTTCTCACTCTCTGTGCTGCCAGCCTGGGCAGGGGCTGTGGAGCTGCCCCAGATTCCTGCAAGGAGAGCCCTGAGCAGCATCCTGCTCCTGTCCCCTCTGTCCCTCTACCCTCTGTCCCCACTGTCCCTCTGTCCCCTCCCTGCCATCCTCTCCCTTCCAGGGCTCCATCCCAAGCCCTGGATCCAGCCCAGCTGTCCGTGGCTCTGTGAAGAAGGAGCACAGCAGCACCTGGGTGCAAATGCTGTGCAAACTCTCTGTGGGGCACAATCCCTCCCTCAGTGACTCCTGAATCAATGCCCAGGGCAGGGAGGGGGAGAAGGGAGAGCTCACCCCCCTTCCCCAATGATTTCTCCATCCCCTGCTTGATCCTTCCCCTGCAAGGACTTTTTGGCAGCTGCAACCAGGATCTGTAACTTTAATTTTCGCTGGTTGCTGCTGCTCAGTGTCTGTCTCCAGAGCAACCCTCATTTTCTGTGTGGCTCCAAATCCAGGCTGAGTCCCAGGAATCTCAGTTCCTTTCCTCTTGGAAGGGCACAGAGTGCAGGAATCCCAAAGCCTGAGCTCTGGATGGAAACGTTGCTTTCACACAATTTACAAACAGGGAACTCCTCGCAGCGAGTCCAGAATGTGGCAAATTTGGGAGCTGAGACAATCCCACATCTGAGGTGTTCAGTGTCCTGTTTAAAAGCAAGGTCTGACTTCCAGCAGCTCCTCTGCAGCATCTGATATCTCACATCTTCCAACAGGAGGATTTTCCCTCTCCTTGGGCAGAGAAACGGGCTGGGCTGGCTCCAGAGGTTTGAAACCACCTTCCCCTCACACAAAAACATGATTAATTTGCTTTAAAGAACAGACAGCAAATCTTTTAAGTGATCATGTTGTTAATGTTTAAGATAATGTTGTTTTTTGTACAAAAAAGCAAGGTAAGGATACTCTGGAGAGCTCCATGAGGAGGATGAGACACCCAAAACTTCACAGCAGCTGTTGCCAATAACAAACCTGTCAAAGCACCGAAAAAGGCTCAGCAATGGAGACTGGAGGAGTTTTAAGAAGGGAGAAACATGTTTGGAACGATGGGATCTCAATTTTAAGATTTTTGCAGTGGGATTTCTGTAACTGGACAATTGGCATGTGCAGTTATTTTTACTCCCTAAAAAACCCCCTCTGTTTCCCCTTCCCTGTGTCCCTCCCTGCTGCTGTTTGCTGAGGCACAACAAACATCAGCTCAGGTTGGTGCCACAGCAACGATTATGGTCCAAACCTCTCTCATTCAGCAAAACTCAAACCAAACTCGTGGTGAAATTCCTGCTAAAATGCTGTGAGCTTCCCTCTGGAAGGGCAGCAGAACCCCAAGGATTGTTTGGATTAGGAACAGCCTGACTTTGAAGCACCCCCAAGGTTTGGAAGGATGGGGATCTCAATATTCACTAATTAACCTATTAATTTGAATTAGAGACCACCACAGCCACTTATTTTCTAATCTGGAAAATGAACATTCCAGATGCAAAGGGGATGATTTCTTCTTCCTCTCACTCATTTTTTTCTTTCTTTTCCTCCCTTATTTTTTTTTTTCTGCTCTGTGAAATGTTTAAATGCCTTGTCAACAGAGAAGAAACACAGGGGGAAAAACACGATGAAAGATTAAGGAAAATGGGGAAGATTAACAAAGCTTGATAGGCAGGCAATTAAAACCGAAGTGAAGGATCGTTAGTATTCATTACCACAAAACAGGGGCAGGGAGGATTGTGCAGCTGCTGGAAATCCCCAGGACCTGGCTGGGGAGAAGTCATCCCAAAAACCCACTTGCTCTTTTGGCAGCTGAAGTTTCCCCTGGCAGTTAAGTGGATTAGCTGCTTTTTGTTGCCTCCTCACCCTTCAAGCCTTATCTGGGCTAAGGAGTGTTTGAAAGGCCTTTGAAGGGAGGTTTTCTTGTCAGGGCTTTCAGGGAGGTGAAGTGTTTAATAACTGCCAGCCCTGAGTGAGGGAGTGAGTGCTCAGGGGCCAGGCAGCACCTCTGGAACAGGAGCCAGGCAGGGAAAGGCAGAATGGGGATTCAGGGCTCTCATTGTCCCAGGTATCACCCAAAAATTAAAGGAAGAGGAGCAGTGTTAGTGGCTGGGCTTCTTTTTCCTCTGCCTTCACTCAGAGTCAGGATTGAAGCACAAAAGATGGATTTTTGTGTTTGGGCTTGGTTGTTTATTAATTCTTCTCTATAGTACAGGGAGTTCTGCAGCACCTCTAGCTAACAAGCTAAAAATGACAAAATGGAGCTGGATGTTGTTACAAGGCCTTTTAAAGCTTAACTATCCAATTAAAAGCTAACATCTGGATTATTTATACTTTTGACCCAATGACCAAACACCTGTGACCAGCAGTGTGGTACTTTCTATCCAATTAAAAACTACCTAAAACCAAGAAGAAGGAAGAAGAAGGAAGTGGAAGGCAATGCCCAAGAATGTCCTATACCTATAGAATATAGTTATTCTAAATACATTCTATTCTATCCTATTCTATTCTATACTATTCTATTCTATTCCATTCCATATTGTATGTATATATATTCTATTTAGAATGTAGTTATTCTAAAACCCCAAATTCCAAGCCCTTCACCATTTGAATCACACACTGCTATTTAACCACACACCAATGATTCCAACTCCATCACTCAATTTTGGAAGCCTTCTGCAAGGCCTCAGGTCCCAAGCAGTGTTCTCCTGGGGGTCAGTGCCAGAAAGCTCAGAAATCTCAGAAATCCCAGGTTTCCAACAGAGGAGGAATAGGGAAGGTGAGAAGGGTGGAGCCTGCAATCATTTCAGGCTTAGAGAAGACTCTGAGTGTCTGTGAGAGGAACCTGCAGGAAAAGGGAACCAGGAGTGGATCCCTGCAGGTCCCAGAGGAGTCAGGCTGCTGTGCTCAGGAGCAGATCCCACCCCAAAACCCCCCCAGGACTAGAACATACCATGGAAACCTCCCCCCAGCTGCAGCAGGGGAGAGGAACAGCAATTTCAAACAAGACACCTTGAATGTGAACCCAAAAGTGCCCCAAAAATCCTGCCAGGATATCCTGAAGCAGCTTGAAAGCACAACAAAAGTTGTCTTCATGCAGTATCTTCCAAGGCACCACAATCAGGAGAGTGGGAGGGTTTGAAGCATTTCCTTCTGAGGGAGGAAAACCTGGTCTGCTCCTTGAGGAAAAAATGAATTAATTGATCCTTTGGGCTTCCTGTGGGTTCCTGAAAGTCTGGATGGAGAAATAGGGATTTATAAACTTTGTTTTAGTAGTTGTGGGTGTGAGGAGGTGAAATTCCACCTGGTGTCACCCCCCTGGGAACCCACCAGCACTTTCCTGGCACCCAGTTCACTTCAGCAAACTTGTTAATCACCAAACCAGTGATAATGACAGGGGGAAAAGGAGCCAGAACCATTTGGGAACCCTTTCCTGCCCTCAGCTTGTGGTCCCACGACTCTGCTGCTGGGAGAGGAGAACAATCCTGCCCTGTGCCCCTTGGGAAGAGCCCCAGGGCAGGGCAGGAGGTGCCACTGGCAGCGTGGGCACTCAGGAGTGCTGCCAGTGCCAGCCCAGCCCCTGGGCTCAGCTTCCCCTGCTTTAATTGGGGAGTTCTCCAGCCCAGGCACTGATTTGCTTCTGGAGAGCTCCAGGCTCTTGGCTTTCATGTTGATAATCTGTGATCTGACAGGTGAGGGGGGTTATTTAGGGCTGGAGCCCCAATTAATGATGCTCCTGACGGGCAGAGCAGAGATGAAAACTACCCCTGGCTTTTCATGTCCCTGCTGTAAACACAAGCTCTGCTCTAGCAGGCTTGGAAGGGAGGCACAGCCTGGACCAAGCCCTGGAGCTGGGGACACTTAACTCTAGCAGAGGATGAAAGGATCTGGAGAAGGGGCAGGTTTAAATCCCACAAAAATCCACATTATTCCATTATTCCTCTTCCCCATTGTGTTCACCCCTCTCCTTTCCCAGGAACTCTCTTTGAAGAGACACCTTTTATAGACCTTGTCTGCCAGGAGGGGTATGACAGTGGCAGGACACAAACACAGCTTTTCCACATTTGGTTTGGGATTTTTTTTTTTTTTTTTTTGCCTTCTAACATCTCAGAAGCGAGGGTGGAAGTGCAGCTGCCAGGTGACCTTGCAGGGCATCGCTGTCTCTGCCTTCCCTGCAGCTCCAGGTGCCTCCAGGTGCCTCCAGGTGCCTCTCACACTCCCAGGTAATCCTTTCCTGGGCACAGATTGCTCCCTGGGGAGCACAGTGATGTGTGGCAGGGCTGGTTTGCATCATCCAAACAGCCAGGCCAGCCCATCCCCACAGCAGAGGGCCTGGGGAGAGCAGCCTGAGCCTGGGGACAGGGATCCACCTGCCATGGGCATCATGAAACCACCACTGGGGCTTCTCTCTGTGGATTTTGGGATTTAAACCCCTCTCCAGCTCAAAGCTAAAGTGGCTCTGAACATGCTGCAGCCCAAGCAGAGAGCTCAGGCAAGAGGGGAAGGTGTTTGCATCACTGGGAACATTTAAAAATTGCAAAGCTGCCTAAAAGATTCCTTAAATACTTGAATATCCTTCCCTGCTGGCTTTGTGGCTGCCTGGCAGGCAGCTGGGGATGGGATCCGTGTCCCAGGGTCAGTCTGGCATTCCCTGCCCTCAGATCCATGGAAAAACCATCCCTGGGGAAAGATGAAAGGTGTCCAGTGATAACCAGGGGCTCAAAAGCAGCACATTCTGATTCCCACCCCCAGAGTGTCTGAGTTAGGAAGAAATCTCAGATTTCATCTCCAACAATCGAGACCAACACGAGGATTGTGCCTGAAGGCTCCCCTGTGGATCAGGAGAGAGGATGCCTCAGTCTGCCCCCAGGATGGATTTGGCTGTGATGGATTTGTGTGTCCTTTCTGAGATGACTTTGGTGCTGACCTGCCCCAGAACATTGTGAGCTCTGCCCAGGTTGATTCTGCTCTGTAACTGCAGGGGAAGGGTTTGATGAGCAGAGGGAAGGTGCAGGATTCCCACTTTGCTCACTGTTTGTTGCCTTCCCCAGCTGCTGTGGATATGGAAGGAACCCCCCAGCAGCTCCACAAGCTGTGAAAACCTGAACTCCTTCCTTCTGCCAGCCTCCCACCTGCCAGAAGGCACAGCTCTGAGCTCTCCCCAACATCCTCACTGCTTCCTCCTCCTTTTGCTTCCTGTGAAATCCCCCACGCCTGCCTTGCTGGATGAGCACCAGACCTGCAACCCAAACCCCTCCTGCTCCACAGATGGAGAGGGAACCTGCAGCCAGCACAGGGGAGGGGGTGCCTCAGCTCCCCACAGCTCCTGGAGATCCTTTTTTGCACCCAGCTGCAGAGTTGGTGCCTCCCCTGCTCCGTGTGCAGAATATTCATCCACTCCTATTCCCTGGGCCCAGGGGAGAGCTCTGACAAGGTAACCTGTGCTTTTGTCCCTTTGATAAATGAGGCACCGTGTTCAGAGCATTTCCTTGATATCTTTTTCCTGGCCTGAAGCACCCAACACATTCCTTTTTAATATCTGGGCTGAACTCTGCAGCCTGGTCAGCCCCAGAAATCAGAGCATTTCCCTGTTCATCACTCAGATTTGCTCCATCTGGGAATGCCACCCATGCCCTGCTGCCTGCTCAGTTCCTGGCTCATATTGGTCACTTTATCACCAGTGACAGCCCTGGGGATGGAGCAGAGGAGTTCAGAGCTTCTGGACAAAGGGTTGAGCCCTCGTGGTTCACAGCTCCTGGTTTGTATATTGGGATAACCAAGGCTGCAGTTTCAGCTCAGTGCTCCTGATCTGCTGTCCAAAAGTGGGAGAGAAATGCTCCCAATAATTCTCAAACACAGGATTCAGGTTACTGAACATCCTGAAGGACATCCCAAGTGAGGATCCTGGAGTCCCCTCCACATCCTCTGCGCTGGAGGGTTTTTAACCCCTGAGCATCTGTCACAACCACCTGTTCTCCCCTTTCCTGAGGCCAGCTTTGGAAAGAATGCAGCTGGAATTGGAATTGCTTGGCCTTTTGCTCCTGCTGGGCTGGCTGGAGAGCTCAGTGAAACCAGGAGCCACTCACACAACAAAACCCCTCTTCATCCCAGAGGGATCTGTGCCAGCTCATCCTCCCAGCGCCAGGAGCTGCACGTGATTCACCAGCAATTTCTGCAAAACAAGGCCAGGACACAACTCCTGCTGCAAATCAGGGGCTGGGAAACTTCCCACAAATCCTGCAAGGGCTTGTCCTCAGGCATGAGGGTTCCCTCAGATTGGGATCTGCTCCCTGCACTCCAAAGAAATGTCCAACATCCCCAGGGAGATCTCTGGGTGCAGGCTGCTCCCATGGGAAATTTGGGATTTTGGTTCCTGGCTGATCCTGGAGTCAGCTGCTTGAGGTCTGGCCTGACTCAGCTCCATGATTCATTTTTTCATTGATGAATTGGGAAAGCTGCTTAAAAACAGAAACTTGGCAGCAGCGAGGCAAAAGAAATATCCCTTAGAATGAAAAAGTGAGACTGGAGGTGAGTGGAGTGTGAGGAACGAGACAGAATCTGTCTCCTGCCATTACAGGTGCTGTTTATTTCAAGCCTTGCCCGTGGTTGTCTTGGGTTGCAATATAAGATGTGGCCAGAAATGTGAATTCTGTCACAGTGCCCCTGATCTCCTGGCACACATTATCTGCTCATGGGCCAGCTTTAAACCAGCTGGGGCAATCATCTTTATCTCTCCCACAGCCCATCCTCCCTCCAGGAGAGATCTCCTGTTCATGGCCAGTGAGTCCCAGGGCATGGCTGATAAAATTCCATCATCCCATGGGAGATGCTCCAGCCAGGGGAGGAGCCAAGCCTTCCCTACCCAGAGAAAAACTGACATTTTGGACACCAAGGTACCTTCTTTCCACTGGATCCCAGAGGAAAGCCAGACCTTTCCACATCATCCCTGCACCTTCAGAGGAAACTGCACCTTCCCCAGGAGCACTGCTCCAGCTGAGCCACATCTGCCACTGCAGGAGGATGCAGCCACCATGGAATGGGACTGTGCCAACACCCTGACTGACTGACGGGTGTCAGCTTGGATTCTGGCTCTGGCAGGGTTGGGATTGTTCTTTGTAATACTGCATTTCTATTTTAATTTTCTTAGTAAAGAACTGTTATTCCTAATTCCCATCTCTTTGCCTGAGAGCCCCTTAATTTCAAAATTATAATAACCTGGAGGGGGTTTACATTCTCCATTTGAAAGAGAAGTTTCTGCCTTTCTTGGCAGACACCTGTCCTTCCAACCAGGACAATGGTGAAAGTGTCATTACCTGCTAAGAGGGGGCTGGAGGTCTGGAAAAGGGGGGGCTCTGATCCTCAATCCTAATTTTTTAGCTCAAGGCACAGCTTTTCCAAGCCAAGCCTTGTCTCCTTGCCAAGCTCCCTGTTAAACATTGTGGAAATGTTCAGAGCAACAACGTATTTATCCTTTCAGAGCAAATGATGGGTTTGTTTCCAAGCAAGCCCCGTTCTGCCGTGATTTATTCCTGCAGCCTGCACCTCTCATTCCCTTTTAAAAAACTCACTGAATGCAGGTGATGTATTTTTGACATGATTGATTTTGACCTGCCTGAGTCCTGAGCTAAATGTATCAACACTGGCAATTCCTGTGCCTAAGGAGGATCAGGATCAGAATCCTTCTTCCAACTGAAATGTTACAGCAGGCCCTTCTTTTCCAGCTCAGGAATCATCTCCATCACACCAAATGGAGCTGGGAGATGGTGGGAATCTCACATGGCAAAACCAGGGGTGTTCACACCCTTTGGATTCAGCTTTCACTCATTTTAAGGAACTTTAATCCAGGCTGACAAAGACATTTAAGTGAATGGCAGCTTGTTGAAGCAATATTAATATTTCTCATTAATATTTTTCATTAGTGTTTTCCATTGATATTTCCCATTTGTATTTTCCATTGATATTTCCAATTAATATTTTCCATTAATATTTTCCATTGATATTTCCCATTAATATTTTCCATTAATATTTCAATCTCAGCTTTCTGGTGAGAAATCCTCTGGTCTTGCAGCACTTCCCCCTTCACATTTCAGCCTGCAGAGGCTCAATTAAATGACTCAACTCACTGCTGCTCCCTGGAGCTCAGATCCTCGGGGGGTTTTGTTTCCTGGCAAGCTGCACCTCGGGGATGCTCAGGTGTGCCTGGGTTTGTGTTTATCTCACAGCTACAAACGCAGGGTTCCCAAAAATCAGGGGTTTAGCAGGAAAAACAGCTCCTGGAGCCAGCCACTGGAGGGAGCTGCGGGAAGGAGGCTGGGCTTGGGCAATTTAAACCAGTTAAAATGGGATTTTAAACCCTTGGAGTCCCAGTGCACGCAGAGCTGGGGAGGGATGGAGATGCACAGGGGGAGAGGGAGGGCTCCAGCCCAGGTGTGTCCATTCCCCAGACCTGCTGAGCCTCTATAATCCATTAAAAACTCCGAAATGTTTTGTCAGAATGTGTGAAACACCCTGGTGTGGGGGTGAAGCCAAGGCTGGAGGAAATCCCCACCCTGGGAACAGCAGTAGAAGCTTGGCCAGCCCCCCCTGAGGCTCCTCTTGGCAGGCTCAGCCCCTCAGCCTCTCCAAACACCAGGAATGGCCCAGGCCCTTCACTGCATTAATTGTGTGAGATATCTCATGATTAACTCTACAGACAGAGAGTCATTTTCTGATTTCCAAAGGGCACATTAATTGCAAAATTTGAAAGCCATCACACATCCAAGGGACCTCCTGAGAGGGAGCAAAATTCACCATCCAGGACTTTTCATTCCCCTTGAATTTGTGATTCCAGGAAAGCACCCAGCTCAGGAGAGAATATGAATTTTCTCATGGAGAAATTTCCCCAGAAAAGGGTCAGCAGGGACACTTCAGGGACAGCCAGGTGGTCGCTGGGAATGGCAGAGTGGCCCAAGTGATTTGTGTCTCATCCTGGGGCGGGCAGGGAGCCTCAGCAGTGCTCCTGCATTTCCCAGCCAGGGTGTTCTGTATTTCTGGGAAGGTTCTTGGTTCCCTTTCCCTTTCAGATGAATTCTGCTCAGATGAATTCTGCTCAGATGAATTCTGCTCAGATGAATTCTGCAGAGGGTGAGAGATGTTAAAATGTAAATGCAGGTCAAAAGCACAAATGCTGCTGTAACCTCCCCTCGCTCCTGTGCTGCCCTGGAACCGACCCAGCCTTGGCTTTTATTTTCTAAATCCAGCCCCCAGCTCCACAAAGCTTTCAGGGCAGCCCTCTCTGGCCTCTCCTGCAGCCCCTGGGAGCAGATGGAAATTCCTCTTCTCCCCCTCTGCTGGAGCTGAGCCCCTGCAGGGACTCAGTATCTTTTAACACCCTCCATAAATAAAATAAAATAAATCAAACGTGTGCAGGAGAACAAAGCAGGACAAGGGCCCAGCTGGGCAGGGCTGGGGCAGGGAGTGGCACAGGGACACCTGGCCCGGGCTGGATGTCACCCCAGGGACACACAGGGACATTTGCTGGGTTCATTCACAGCTGGCCCGGTCCTGGAGCAGGGTGTGGGCTCTCAGAGCTGATCTTATCTAATTGAATTATCTCCAATTATCTCCTAATGAGGTCTGTGCTCTGTAGGGGCGTGAGGGAAAGGGGGACTGGAGAGCCCAGGGGAAGAGAAGAGAAGAGAAGAGAAGAGAAGAGAAGAGAAGAGAAGAGAAGAGAAGAGAAGAGAAGAGAAGAGAAGAGAAGAGAAGAGAAGAGAAGAGAAGAGAAGAGAAGAGAAGAGAAGAGAAGAGAAGAGAAGAGAAGAGAAGAGAAGAGAAGAGAAGAGAAGAGAAGAGAAGAGAAGAGAAGAGAAGAGAAGAGAAGAGAAGAGAAGAGATGCAAATCCCTGGCTCAGGTTGCACCCAAGGACACCCAGGGGCACCTGGAGAACTCAATCCAGCAGGAGTTTAAATACAGCATAAATTTCCTGCACCTGCAGGAATCCAGCTCAGCCTTTGGCATCTCACACCTTTATAATAAAAATAATATATAAATAAACAGTTTCATGAGCTGGAAAAAGGCAGAGAATGACAAAAAATCTTTCCTGGTAAATCCTCCCTCCTTAAAGCTGCTCCCTGCCAGTCTGTGCCAATTTTCTATGGGAAAACAAATCATTCATATTGGACCAGCACATTAAAATGCTGGATTTCCAAATTCCCTGCTTAAAGGCTTGGATGGGAAACAACTCACAGGAGGTGCTAGCTTGGTTTTTTTGGTGTGTCTGACGCTCCATGTGCACTCCTGGTGACCTATAAATAATTAATAATAATAAATCTGCATATGCAGAGCTGCAGACAGAGCCTCTCTCGTGCCTGTGCCCACACAAAGAGTCAGGCAGAGGCTTTTAGAGGAAAAAAAAAAAAATTCAATTTCTGCAAGGCCTGGGTCATGAAATTATAGCACAGGCTTTTATCAGAGTTACAGTCCCAAAATTTTAACCAGGTTTTGGGCAGAAAGAGGAGTTGCCTTGCCCTGTTCACCAGAGGGATGAAGAAAAGGGTGTTTGTCTCATTTTTCCCTCTCCAAGCTGCCTGTGCCTCTCATTCCCACATTATTTCCCTCCTTTCCAAACTGCACTGTCAGGAAAAATCCCAATAAACCACACATTGTGTGCAGGCTCATTTTGGGCTTTCCAAATAATGGCAGAGTGGGACTTCACAAAACCCTGAGTTTTTACATTCTTTTTTTTTTTTTTTTTTTTTTTTTTTTAATTTATTTATTTTTTTACCAGGGGTTTTATTTCCCATCACAAACGGTGCATTCATGCATTGACTGAAGTTCTGCCTGGGTTCCCTGCACTCAGGAATCCACATGGATTTATTGACTTACTCCTCTTTTCCCTCGTGCAACTCTGATTTTCTCCAAGCAGTTTCCAGACTGTGCCTCCACACAAGGATTAAATAAAAAGTTGATTAATTATGCGAGATATCTCATGATTAACTCTACAGACAGAGTAATTTTTTGATTTCCAAAGGGCACATTTATTTCAAAATTTAAAAGACATCACACATCCAAGGGACTTCCTGAGAGGGAGCAAAATTCACCATGCAGGACTTTAATAACACCCCCACTCCAGAATCCTTTAGAGCCTTTTGTAAGGACAATGGGCCAGATCTGTGTCTCAGAAAAGCCAAAATCAGCTCAGTTCCACTGAGCCAGAGCAGGAGGAAAGTGTGGCCCAGCTCCAAAAAAATCAGCAGAGCTGCGAGCGTTGACACCAAGCAAGGATCTGGCCATATGTGGATCTGCAGGAATATTTTGACTTTGTGTTTTCCCCACAGAACATTGGATAATTGGCACCGTTTGTGCCCCAAAGGAGCTGTGTCTGTGTGTCCTGTGCAGGGAGGAGGGAAAAGCAGGAATTCACTTTGAGGGCAGCAGATTCCCTTCCCAAAATCTTGGCCTTCAATTCAGCCCCTTTCTTTGCAGACTTTTCATTTTTTTCTGGGTATTTTCTTTTTTTTTTTTCTTGTTGTTCTTATGTTTTTTTCCCTGTTGATTTATTTGCAAACTTCAGGGTCTCTAAGCCTGGAAATGGGTCAGTGAGAGCTGAACTCTCCGAACAGCAGCGCCCTAATTACTGCTCAGAATTAAACTGCTAATTGGGAAATGGGGGTGATTCAGCTTTATCAGGGGGCTGGGGGCATTTTTGGTGTGTTTGGAGGCTGAAAAAGGGAGCTGGTAAATGCCAGCTCAGGTGTTCTGAGTGCAGAATTCAACACTTTGGAATGGTTATTAAGAAATATTAAAATACTAAATACTAATTAGAAGTATTGAAGCACTGAATAAGCCAGTCAGTGTCACTGAGCTGTTCCCAGCTCTGTGTTTCATTAAAGGAAGGCAAGATTCAACCTGCCTGTCCCCAAATCCCTGAGGCAGCCCCTGCCCAGCACAGCTCAGAGCAGCCCCATCCATCCTGAGCTCTCATTTACACCCTTCAGCTCTGCAGTTTGGAAACTTTATTTTTTACTGTGGTCAGAATTTGCTTTGATGGCCATCTTCAAACTTTATTTTTTGCTGTGATCAGAAGCTGCTTTGATTCTTGTGCTGTGCCAGCTGTGCCAGCTGTGCCCCCTGCTCTGCTCAGGCTCTGCAGGTAAACCCACCTCAGCAGAGAGCTCCAACTCCAAATTATTCACCCTGAACATCCCAGAGCACACAAACCTCACCTGCAGAGTGCAGCCAGCCCCTGTCCCCATAAATCAGCCCTGGTGGATGGGCAGGAATTATCCCAACACCAGATTCCATCACACACCACTGCAGCCATCCCTTGGCTGTCCTGTGGCCTGGAGAACCAGGAGAATTAATGTTCTTCCTGTGCCCACCAGAAATGTTTATGGGGCAGGATCACCCATAAATAATAATTTATTTTATTAATAAATTATTATTTGTAATAATAATAATAATTGTATTATATATAATAAAATAATAAAATATAATATATATATATATAATAAAATATAACTTTTAATAATTTATTTTATTAATTTCTTGTTCTTACAACCAGTCAAAAAGATTTTTTTTTTTTTTAATTTGCTGGTGTATCAAAACCACTCAGATTTTTGTAAGTACTATTTTTTTATTATTTTTATTACTTATTTTTATTATTTATTTTTATTATTTTTTATTATTTGTTTTTATTATTTATTTTTATTATTTATTTTTATTATTTATTTTTATTATTTTTTTATTATTTGTTTTTATTATTTATTTTTATTATTTATTTTTATTATTTGTTTTTTTTTTTTTAATTATTTATTTTTATTATTTATTTTTATCATTTTTAGCTGCTGTTTTACAGTTCTACAGATTTGTCTGCACACTCAGGGCTCAGGCTGTGTCACCAGGGCTGTTTGGGGACAAACTGAAGTCCCCCTGCCTCAGAGCTGGCAGTGCAGCAGGACCTGCTGTGGAGCCTCCAAAACCTGACTCAGAGGAGATTTCCCTAAACACTGGCTGGTTTGGGCTCAGCTGATGGAGCAAGTGAGGAGTTAATTAATATTGCAAATATTAATCAGTGCTGAGTCTGTGGGAGAAACTCCAGCCATCCCAGAATCTGCTCCTTGCTCTCCTGACTCCCCTGCAGCTCCATGGGGCAAATATTTTATGCAGCTGCCACGAGCAGACACAGCTCCACCACTGAAGATTTTTTGGAATATTTGCTTTCAGCCTTATTCTGGATTTTTTTTTGCAGATTTCAGAGCTATTTTGGTGCCTGAAGATGCAATCTGTGTGACCTTGGTGCTTTATAAACAACATCCCATCCTTACCTGGCTTTGGTACCAAAATCTCCCCCTGAATCTCTTGGCTTCTCAGCTGTCAAGTGTTTCTCCTCTTTTTTTTTTTTTTTTTTTTTTGCATCTTGGGAGCTCCAGAGATTAATTTGTTCACATAAATGGTGTGAGACACAGGGAGGAAAACATCATTAGTAGGAGAGGACAGCAAACAAATTTTAAGCAAGAAATGTTTTTTTGATGCAGTTACCTTCAGATGGGAGGGGAAGGAGGTGGGGGAGGCAGATTTTCCCTTTCTTTAGAAAGGCAGCAATTAAAACCTTCACATTTTTGTGCATGAAGGGAGTGAAAAAGTTTCCCAAATCCGCCACAACAATCTCCAGGCTGTCAAAATTTCACAGATGATTGCAATGTTGAGAAAACAAATCCCATTTTGAGACAACCTCCTGGAAGGAGCCCCTCCAAGTGCTCTGCAAACATCACAACAGGATGTTTTGACACTGGAGGCACTTCACCCCCGTCGTGAGGATGGGGAGAGTTGTCAGAACTGACACAAATTCCTACAACACATCAATTCCAGCAGGCAGGGAAGCGTTTATTGAGAGTGAAATGGGAAAAACCTCAGAGTGCCCCATGGCAGAGCAGCAGCTGAGGATGCAGCAGCAGCTCCTGGGGGGCTGTGTCCCAAAAAAACCTGCCAGAATTCCTGTCTGCCCATTGCTGACCACAGTCATGAGTGTTTGGGGCAGATATGGGTTTGGTGGATTTGCATATCAGGGGTCAATTGCCCAATTAAAGCTTCAGGTAATGAACAGAGCAGCAGCTGAAGATACAGCAGCAGCTCCTGGGTTCTGTGTCCCCAAAAAAACCTGCCAGAATTCCTGTCTGCCCATTGCTGACCACAGTCATGAGTGTTTGGGGCAGATATGAGTTTGGTCTATTTGCATATCAGGGGTTAATTGTCCAATTAAAGCTTCAGGTAATGAAGTCCCATTCCCCCAGTTTGCTCCTCCCTCTGGTTCACTTTTGTTTCTCTTTTCAGGCCTGAGGTGCTGATGACCTTGGTTCCCAGGATTGTTTCAGTCTGACCAAAGTGTGAAGAAATTTAAGCAGCATTCTATATAGAGTTCAGAGTTATTCACTCTGCACAGAACCTGAAAAATACAAAATCCAGAAACTTCAGGCATCACCCAAACACTCCCAGCTCCTGTCCCCTTGCCAGGGAGGTCACAGTGACAGCCCCAGCCAGGCAGAAACAGGGCACGAGTCCCAGTCCACGTGAGCAGGGGATGGCAGCCCTGGCTGTGCCCATGCTCATGCTCCTGATCAATCCAGAGCCAGCCCAGAGCCCGAGGGATCGATGGGGATGGGTGACACAATGGAAAATCCTGCCCTGCCCTGGGCTCTGAGCCACAGCAGCAGCAGCTCTGGCTGGTTTTGGTGCTCAGAGCCACAGCTGCTGCTGCTGCTGCTGCTGCTGCAGAGGGAGCCAGGCAGGGCTGGGCCAGCTCTGGAGCTCCTGGGTGGCCACTGAAGGAGCTGATTCTGGCTGGTGCTGGCTCTGGGTTTGGCACTGTGCTGGTTGGAAGGACAGGTGTCTGCCAGTAAAGGCAGGAGCTTCACTTTGAAATGGAGAATGTAAACCCCCTCCCTCCAGATTATTATAATTTTGAAATTCAGGGGCTCTCAGGCAAAGATATGGGAATTAGGAATAACAGTTCTTTACTAGGAAAATTAAAATAGAAATGCAGTATTACAAAGAACAATCCCAACCCTGCCAGAGTCAGAATCCAAGCTGACACCCGTCAGTCAGTCAGGGTGTTGGCACAGTCCCATTCCATGGTGGCTGCATCCTCCTGCAGTGGCAGATGTGGCTCAGCTGGAGCAGTGCTCCTGGAGAAGGTGCAGTTTCCTCTGAAGGTGCAGGGATGATGTGGAAAGGTCTGGCTTTCCTCTGGAATCCAGTGGAAAGAAGGTGCCTTGGTGTCCAAAATGTCAGTTTTTCTCTGGGTAGGAAAGGCTTGGCTCCTCCTGGCTGGAGCATCTCCATGGGATGATGGAATTTTATCAGCCATGCCCTGGGACTCACTGGCCAGGAGATGGAGGGAATGGGCTGTGGAAAGATAAAGATGATTGCCCCAGCTGGTTTTTAACTCCTGGAGGGAGGAGGATGGGCTGTGGGAAGATAAAGATGATTGCCCCAGCTGGTTTAAAGCTGGCCCATGAGCAGATAATGTGTGCCAGGAGATCAGGGGCACTGTGACAGAATTCACATTTCTGGCCACATCCTGGATTGTGACCCAAGACAGGCACACACCTGCCAAGAGGAGCCCACTGCTGGGTTTTTCCATTCCTCTCCCTGTCCAGAGCAGCTCAGTGCCTGTGTGCTGTGTGTGGGTGCACAAGCCTTGTCTGCTTCTCATCAGCTCCTTGTAAAAAAATCCATTTTCTTCTGCTTGGAAGTAAAAAAAAAAAAAAAAAAAAAAAAATCCCCCAAAACCCGCAACCCCAAAGCAGTGATGTTCTAAAGAGCAGTGCCAGCATTTCCTGAGCTGGACTGCAGGAGCAGAAGTGCCCATGGGGGATCTGGGGTCAGCTCTGCACCCTGAATTTGGTGCTCAGTTTGTGCAGCCTCAGGACCAGCCTGAGCCCAGGAGCTCAGCCCAGCTGCAGAACTGGGGCCTGCCCCAGCCCCTTTGCTCAGCCTTGCTGGTATTTTATCATCCCTGTGCCACACAAAACCAGCCCAGCCCAGTCCCTGCCCTCCAGCACAGAGCTGCCAGCATGTTCTGAGAGCTCAGGGAGGAGAATTCCTCATGGAAAGGGACAAAACAACTCCACACCAAACCCTGAGCTGACTTTCTACTTCATCCTCCCATTTTTCCACCCACTCTCTCCTCCTCCTCCTCCCTTGTCACATTTGGTTTACATTTAGTTGTTACAGAAACCCACAAGTTTTGCAAATGTAAGAACAATTTTCCCTCTAGAATATCGAGTTTCCCCTGGCAACTGCCTCGGCTCCTGGATTCAAAAATGTTATTTTCTTGACATATAAATAGGAGAAAGAGGCCAGCTGTAGTGCAGATGAAACGTGTCCTGCATGGTCTGGGATTCTCTCCCAAATCCTGGGAGCTGGAAACAACTTTTGTTTCCCTCCTCCCTTTTCCATCTTTTCTTTTTTAAGAGCTGAAAAGTGATGTAATCATGTGGGGAACTCCAGGAACCTGCACTCCAGGTCTGTCAAAGCTGCTGTTTAATGTCACAGATGATCCCTCCGAGCTCAGCAGCCCTTGCTGTCGTTCCAGCAGAGCACAAATCCAAGGAACAGCTTTTTCCAGTCACTTTTCTCAACGTGAGTTTTTATTCCCTCCTGAGCATCACCCAATTTCCCGGTGACAAAGGGAAATTCTGTGACTTCATCTCACTCTCAAACAGATGCTGTGTGGGGTATAAACAATCCTCTCTCAAAAAAAAAAAAAAAAAAAAAAAAAAAGAAAGAAAGAAAGAAAGAAAGAAAAAGTAAAACTTCTTGCTTTTATATAATTTAATAAAAGCCAGACTTGCTGTTCTGGTTGAGACACACTGGGGCTGTGTTCTAGAGAAGGGAATAAAACAAAACTGAGCCTAAATAAGAACCCTGGGACCTGAGGAGGAGGGAGCTGTCCTGGTGAGAACAGAATTAATAATTTCTGAATCTGCAGCGAGTCAGGAAGAATTGTGTGGAGTTTGCACCAAAATCTGCTTTGTTTCATCATTCTCAGCAATTCCTGAAGTAAAACTCATCCTGGAAGAGCTGGGAACAGGCAGGACTCAGCAGAGAGGCTCTGGCAGGATCTGAGTTCCCAAATCCTGAGGAAGGAAGGGATTGACCCCTGAGGAACGATCTGGTGCCTGCTGCTCACCCCATGGAAGCTCTGGAATTTCCCCAGGGTGGGTTTATCCTCATGGGGAGCTCAGCTGGGCTTTGCAGCCACTTTTAGGAGGGTTCTGATTTCAGATTGAGGCAAATCCAGCCAAGGATCCCTGCTGGTGCCAGCCTGGAATTCCCTGTGAGCTCTGGGGTGATCCCATCAGCAGCCTGGAATATCCTGGCATGGGGGGAAAAGGGAACTTGGAGCTGCTCCCAGCTGGAACCAGGTGATGGGGCACAGCCAGAAATCCAGAATTCCTCTTTCCCCTCCAAGGACAAGCAGCAGAACCATCCCACAGGCTGATCAGGGCCGGTGTGATCCCAAAGAAACGGGAATGCTGCTGCACATCCATCCCAAAATCCAGCAGGAACTGTTCCAGGTCCTGCCAGCAAGCCTGGGATAATAAAAGCAGATTAAGGCAAAGCCCTTAAGGGATGGTGCTGAAGATTATTCCTCTGAACCAATTAAGCATACAAATTAATTTCCTGAGGGGATGATGTTTTATTAGAAAACAGCTTTTGCAGAGACCCTGCAGTTTGCTTTGCTTGTGATTATTGTATTTTTCCCCCCCGAATTTGTTGTGGATGCTGCCATCACAGCAGGGAGAACATTTGCTTAGTCAGGCTGTGCTTTTCTAGACGAGCTCCTCAGTGATTTTGCTAGAAGCAGACAAATCCTAAATTGGCTGAAAAGGATGATTCACCACCAAAACTTAACAGCTGCCCCCTAATGCAAGAACAATGAGGTTGTTGTGTGTCGGTTCTGGATCAATACCTGACTCCATCAGAGGCACCAGCACCTCCTAAGTGCTGTGCAAGGAGCATTAATGCATCCTAAAGCTGCCCTTTATTCTTCAGACCCCAAAATTCTGTCCTGGCCAACTGGAAATGATCTCCTGTAAATGCTGTAAGAAGCAGGGATCTTAATAAGACTAATTCATATTTGTTTTTTTTTTTTTTTTCTTTTCCTCTCCCCTCCACCAGAAATACAAATTCTTTCTTTGCATCACAGGTGGGCCCTTTCCAGAGGATCTGAGCTACCCTAAGATCCCCTGAAAAGCTAAACTTGGTATTAAGAGCTCAGGCTGAGCCCATAAAAGAAAAGGAAAGAAATTCCTTGTTTCTTGGCTCCCTAATTCCATATATAGGGCGATGTGGGATGAGTGCAGCTTTGGCTGAGGATGGTATTTAGCCAGAAGGACCTTTTTGGAGGGATTTCTATGAATGAGTGATTCCAGCAGGGCTTTTCTGGGAAGTTTTTTCCCCAGTGGGGCCGAGCTCCTGATGTGTTCCAGATGAGCAGCACTCAAACTGGGAGCTCTAATTGGAAAGACACCAACGAAAAGAACAGAGAGGAGGGAAAAAAAAATAAATTAAAGTTCTTCTCTTGCTCGTAGCCTAAACCTGATGTTTTCCTGCAAATTGCACAAAATGAGGGACTGATAAGGAGGCTGTGCAGCCCTAATGAAAGGACAGGCAGTGATAGATGGATGTGTCTCCAAGCAAACAGCCAAGGTCTCTGCTGGGGCAGACTGGGAAGGAGATTTGGCACTTTTTCAGACCACAAGTTTATTTTTATGAGCTGGCCTGCACGGGTCAGCAGTGTGCCTGCAGCCTGCAGCAGGACAAGGAGAAGCTGCTCCTGTCTCAAAGGACGTCTGGATAAATGTGAGATTTCCTCACTCCAGTCTCTGTCTGCAGGAGGGGCAGCTGCTCATCAGCTCAGTCCCTTGTTTTGCTAAACCCTGGGAATTCCAGCCCCAAAAATGCAGGAATTCCAGCCCCAAAATCCTGGGAATTCCAGCCCCAAAATCTGGGAATTTCAGCCCCAAAATCTTAGGATTCCAGCCCCAAAATCTGGGAATTCCAGCCCCAAAATCGTGGGAATTTCAGCCCCAAAATCTGGGAATTCCAGCCCAAAATCCTGGGAATTTCAGCCCCAAAATCTGGGAATTCCAGCCCAAAATCCTTGGAATTCCAGCCTCAAAATCTGAGGATTCCAGCCCCAAAATCCTGGGAATTTTATGACCCAAACACCAGGAATTCTGGCTCCAAAAACCTTCTTTTTATATATAGTATTTAGGGACCCTAAGCATCAGCCCCGCCCCCTGGGAAAAGGCCACACCCCCAAAGGAAGAGGCCCCGCCCCAAAGGAGGAAGCCCCACCCCAAATAAGGAGGCTCCGCCCCCAGGGGAGGAGGAGCTTCTTTCTGAACAAAAGAAAACCTTCTCTCTGAACAAAGCTTCTCCATTCTGCAGAATTTTTGGGCAAAGGAAGCCTTGGAAGGGAATCCAACGATGTAGGAGTTGGATTTTGTTCCAAAGGTCAGCGACTTCTCCCTCTAAAATTTATCACTGGACTCAGCAGCTGCTTTAAAATCACTGAGCTCTGCATTGGCAAAGGGCTCAGTCTTAACTGTCTGGAATCTGATAATTCTGGTTCATTTATGGTTTTGTGAGGGAGGCAGATCCCCCAGTGAATTTCCACAGAGCCCATCCTGGGGCTGCTGGGATGGAGCCCTGGCTGGGGAGGACAGGCTGGGCTCTGATGGGCCCCGATGAGCCCCAGGTCTGGGATTATTTTTTGGGATGCAAACTCGTGTTTGTGTTTGCTGGCAGCCCCTTGGTGGCAGATTCCTGCCTTGGCCTCTGTGCTCCAGACACCCCCTGCACACACATTTGTCACTTTTTATGGGACTGAGCAGAACTGACCCTGCCAGGGTTGTTCACTTGGCTGAGCTGCCCCAATTTCCAGAAAAATGGAACCAGGTCATGGGAGCAGGAGTGATACCAGCAGCAAAAACAAATCCCTGCTTTGCAGCAGGATTAGCACCAACATTCCCTGGCTGGAGCTTTGTTTATGGTGCTGCTTTTAATTTGGGAATGTTTAAATGTGAATAAAAGTGCAGGGATACCCACACACAAACTGGGGTGCCCAGCTCTCCTGGCAGCTCGTTTTTTGGGGACAAAACCAGAGCTGGAATGGTCACAACTGCACTGAAACACTGCAGCAGCAGAGTCACTCCTGTTTATTGTTGTAGTTGTAATGGTTTCCCATTTAGAAGGGCCTGTATCAAATTTATACTCACTTAATATCTTTTTTTATTAGGCAGTTAATCACAGGGAAGGGAAAAAGAGGGAGAGAGCCTGGAGCTCTCTATTTCATTTGCTTAACAGAGGGGGAGTCAGAGTTTACTGACTTATCTCTTTATCTGATTTATCTGATTTATCTGATTTATCTGATTTATCTCAGGGAGGTGGTTTATTTTATTTTTTAATTTTTTAATTTTTTAAAATTTTATTATTTTATTTTATTTTATTTTATTTTATTTTATTTTATTTTATTTTATTTTATTTTATTTTGTTATGGTTTATTTTATATTTATTTAATTTATTGGAGGGTTTCTGGTGGGGGAAGGATTTCTGGAGAACAGGACTCTGCACAGAAGACTTTGGCAAGGTCACCTCAAACATGGGGTGAGGTTCTTTCCTCCTATGGAGAGCAGCCAGGATTCCCTTGGGACCAGCATTTTCCTTTCTCCAGGCTCTGCTCCTCCTCTTTGGCACCAAATTCCCGCCCTGAATAATTTTGCATTTTTCATTTCTCTTCCCTTCATTTGTTGCTGCCCACCTCAAGTCAGCTCTGGTTGCCCATGGCATAAACTGCAATTTAATTGTGTTTTAAATTAAACAAAATCATGAGATCACAACTTTTGTCTTTGTCCACTTTGCTCCTGCAAGGCAAGGCTGAGATTCAAAGGCAAGAGGAATTATTTTAGCCTAGAAAAAGCTGAATGAAACCACGTTTGGTGAACTTCAAACTTCAAACAAATAAAGCCCTGAGAAGGAGAGTTGGGCTCTTTTGGGCAGCCAGAAGTCACAACTGAGGTTTTACAGTTAAACCTCTGATAAAAGTGGCAGTAATTTTTTATGATCTCCTTTCTTGCAGCAAGGAGCTCTGCACAAGTGTCAGTAAAAATCAAAAGCACCCAAATAATGGCAATGGGTCCTGGGAGCAGCTGGCATGGCAGGAAACAGGCAAGATTTTGGGATAGGAAGTGGAAGTTTATTGCACTTGGCTTTCCAGTGGCTTCTCTGGGTTCCTGGGGCACATTTTGTCCTTCTCATTTTAATTTGGAGCCCAAAACTCCCCAGGAGGTGCTGGCCATTATTTATTGAGCTGGGCATCTCCTCAGGGGGCAAAACAAGCTGGGGAAAGGTTCAGAGATGTTCTACACTTCCCTCATCCCCATCCTCAGCTTTCCACCTCCTGAACGAGAACTCTGGGATAATGATGTTTTACTCAGGGAAAATTGATTTTCCCATTAAAAAGTGACTCTGAAATGTCTGGGATTTAAAGCAGTGATAGGTGTGAAGGGCCTAAACTGAAAATAAAATGTGCCTGAATATAGCCAGAGCTGAAAATAAAAAATGTATCTGAGCATAACCACGTTATGGGGTTGGGTTAGAGCTTAAATGAGGTTGAATTCAGCAGCTTTGAAAGATGCTCAGCCTGGAAAGAATCCTTGGATCTGGATTTTTAATGAACTCCCTGCAAGGCTCAGAACTCCTGAGCTGACAGGTGAAATCTGGGACACAGCTTCTCCCAGCAATCACTCCCAGGGATACAAATAAAATCCCTGAGGATGCAGTGTAAGACTCAGGGAGGGGCTCCCAGCCCTGGGGTGACACAGGTGGGTGACACAGGGCAGGGGGAGGTGACAAAACTCCCATGGAGGAGGAGCTGGGCATTGATCCTGATTTCCCAAAATGTGGGAGGAGGAGGCGAGTTCTTGGCAATCAGCCCTGCACTGGTGTGCCCAGAGCCAGAATCACGGGATGAATGAGGCTGGAAAAGACTTGGGGATCAGCAAAATGCTCCAATTGGTGCCTTTTTTTTTCCTAAAAAAGAGAAAATTCATGGCCATTTGCCACCCCATGGGAATCAGCTCTGCCCTGTGCTGGAGATGTCACCAGAGCCAGAATCACTGAATGAATGAGGCTGGAAAAGACTTGGGCATCATCAAAATGCTGCATTTGGTGCCTTTTTAAAAAAAAAAAAGAGAAAATTCATGGTCTGGCTCTTCCCCTTTGCCACTCCAGGAGCAGAGCAGCCCTGCTTGCTGCTGGCAAATCACCAGCACATTTCCACCCCTGCCTTTGGCTCCCTGGGCTTGAATTCTGCATTTCCAATGCACATCTCACCCAGAGCACAAAAAGATTTGGAGGGAGGGGATCTCTAGTGATCCCCCCACAGACACAAAACTTCCCTGATTTTGGGCTCTGTTCTTCAGCTCCTCCTCCAGCAGCAGGAACACAGGGTTATGTGGTCAAAACACATTTTTGGGCTCCTCCCAGCTCACCCCTGATCGTTTTGATTTTTCATATCCATCTCCCTGATGCATTTCCCTGTCCCACCCACGAGCTCATCCCTTCACTCTGGGAATCGGTGCTGCAAACTGGAAAGTTGTGATTTATCTCCTGCACATCCCTTGTGAGGATTCCAATAGATCTGTAAGCCCTGGAGTTTATTGGGATGGATGGGCACAGAAGTGAAGCATTATCTTAGCAGGAGCTGCTCAGGGAATACGGATGGGTTTCAGTGCAGTGGGATTGTGAGATCCATCATAGCACTGAGCAAAGCCCTGCTGATGGATCTGTGCCTTTAGAGAGGAATTTCAAACAGTTCCTTTCTATCCTGAGAGTCTGGGGGCTGGAAATCCAAGGGCAGGGTTTTCCTGCTTTTGGGCAAGTGAGGGCTGCCAGGGAATCCTTTCCTCAGGGGCCAGAGGTGCTCAGCCAGAGAAAGGTTCTTCCTGCTGCTTGTAGGGAGATGTCTTGGTTGGAAGGACAGGTGTCTGCCAAGAAAGGCAGGACATTCACTTTCAAATGGAGAATGTAAACCCCCTTTCCTCCAAATTATTATAATTTTGAAATTAAGGGGCTCTCAGGCAAAGAGATGGGAATTAGGAATAACAGTTCTTTACTAGGAAAATTAAAATAGAAATGCAGTATTACAAAGAACAATCCCAACCCTGCCAGAGTCAGAATCCAAGCTGACACCCGTCAGTCAGTCAGGGTGTTGGCACAGTCCCATTCCATGGTGGCTGCATCCTCCTGCAGTGGCAGATGTGGCTCAGGACAGGAGAGGATTTAAGCCCAGGAATTGGCCCAAATGAGATAAAAGTGCCTCAGTTTGAGTCCCCACTTGGTGTTTCAGCTTTGGGCACTTCCAGGGCTGGGGCAGCCACAGCTCCTCTGAGCAGAGAATTCCTTCCCCACATCCCACCCAAACCTCCTCTCTGTCAGTTTGAAACCATTCCCTTCATCCTGAATTGTAAGAAATCCCTCTCCACATTCCCTGTAGGCTCCCCTCAGGCACCCCCAGGTGTTCTTATTTCCCCCTGTCCTCCTCATTCTCTGTTCATCCTCTGAAGCTTTTAAATGCTCTGGTGTCCACTGATTATGGCCAGGACATTTTTACCTTCAAGTTTTACCTCTTCAGCCTCAATGACAAAATCTCAGCCTTTCCAAACCCATCTGTGGGATGAAAACACATCCAGAGACTCTTGCACAGCTTGGGCTTGGTTCCTCCACTCTTTCCTTCTCCTTCTCCTTCTCCTTCTCCTTCTCCTTCTCCTTCTCCTTCTCCTTCTCCTTCTCCTTCTCCTTCTCCTTCTCCTTCTCCTTCTCCTTCTCCTTCTCCTTCTCCTTCTCCTTCTCCTTCCCTTCCCTTTCCCTTTCCCTTTCCCTTTCCCTTTCCCTTTCCCTTTCCCTTTCCCTTTCCCTTTCCCTTTCCCTTTCCCTTTCCCTTTCCCTTTCCCTTTCCCTTTCCCTTTCCCTTTCCCTTTCCCTTTCCCTTTCCATCTCCTGGAAATGCCAGCCTAGAATCCCACCAGAAATTGTATTTTAAATCAGGGAAGTAGGAAAGGTGTTAGGACTCAATTCCCAAATTCCCAAAATTCCCCAGGTCAAAATTCCCACCCGAGGAGCAGAGAGCTGTGAACCACTGGAGGGATGATGGAGCTCCACACGAGAAAATATGTGACAAAACATGGTGGAAAAGAAGCTTCATTTCCATGACATATCCAGAGCAGGCACGTTGGAGGTGATCTAAGAGAGAACACCTTGCCATGCAGCATTAATATCCCAGGAAAAAATAACAGCTCTGCCTCTCAGAGCCTGGCACTTGATTTTAACAGGCCCAGAGACATAAAAGCTCCCTGAGAGCTGAGACAGACGGGTTTAAATCAGACAGAAACCTCTGCCAGCCCTCCCTCAGCCCTACAGGAGCTCGTTTATGATCTCATATTTTATTGACGAGGCTGACTTTGGTAAAAGTGCCCTGGCACGAGTGGTAATAAATGTGCATCGTCTGCTTCGGCTAATCCATTAACTCATTAAAATAATTGTCTTAATTTGATTGTTAAAGTGATTAATAGGGCAAGAGGTAAAGGAAATTAATGCTCCAAATTGAAGCATAACTGCAGCCGAAAAATAACTCGGTGGGACTGATGTGGTAACAAGGTGCAGGCTCGTGGTTAATGAGCCTTGGGCAGTTAAATATAGAAAAGAGAGACAGGAAGAAAATTCCTCAGTGCAGCCAGGCTGGGGTGATTTGGGACCTGCAGCCCAAAGTTCTGTCCAAGGTTTGCCCAAGCCTGCTGTTAATTCTAATATTGGTAGATCAGAGAATGGGAATAATTAATATCAGCTCCTGGATAATTATTTGGAGATGTGGAAGGGCCCAGGTAAAGGCTGTGGCTGCAGGATCACTGAATATTCCATAATCAGTAAATAATAATAATAATAATAATAATAATAACAATAATAATAATAATAATTACAGTGGCTACAAGTGTCTGGGGTAGAACGGAAAACTTGCTCTGGATCCTCAGAGTTTTTGTTTGTTTTTGGTTTTGGGTTTTTTTTGTTTTTTTTGTTTTTTTTGGTTTTTTTTTTGTTTTTTGTTTTTTTTTCAGTTCTGTTCATATTCATTCTTTGTTTTTATTCCTTGCTTTATCAAAATCCATTTTTTTCCTTTCATGTTTTTTGACTTGGGGATGGATTTTTTTTTTTTTTTCCCCTGCCTGGAGCACAGGGAGGAAATACCACACTGTGAAGTGCCAGTTAAAATCACCCAGGCAAACACTGCTGGGTTTAGGAGTCTCCTGGCATTTCCCCCCTGGGTTAGGGGTGTTGGGTTTGCTCTGCAAACAGAAACTCAAGGCTCCCAGTTTGATGAGGGTGGCACAAGGCAGCTCCTGCTCTGCACCTGTGTCACTGCTGCTCTGATTTCCCCTCCTCACTGTCATTTCAGGGAGTTTTGGGTTTGGATTGATCAGTCCTAGAGATCAAAACACTCCCCTTACCATGGTGGGTCTGCTCTGATGGCAGCTTTGGTCTTCAGCAGAGGAAATCTTAAATTTCTTCCAATTCTCTGCTGAACCTGCCACTGGTGGGCAATTAAAGCTGTGAAAAAACCCCAAACCCTGTAATAAATACAGCTGCAGAGGTTTCCTGTCAGCCCTCCTGCTACCCAAGGCTCGACAGAGCAGAAAAACAGGAGCAGTGGAATAAATATTGGATGAAATGAATGTTTGCTGTGATTGCTCCACACAGATAAGGCCTAACAGGGTGGACCAAGGGTTTGCAGAAAATACTGCAGAGCTCCCAGGCTGCAAACACCTGGGAGCCCTGGAGCTATTGGAGATTTCATAACTCAGCTTGGACAAGCCCCTTTGAGCAAGTGAATTGGATATAAAAGGGAAAAAAGTGAGAGTAAGAGAAAACCAGCAAAGCATGGGCAGGAGTGAGTGAGGCAAAAAAGAGAGAACAACTCTATTTATTTATCTCTCATCCATGGCATGGACAGCCAGAGCACCTTGCCATAAGCTTTATATTTATTTTTCATGTTTTTCTCTTTGCACTCCTTGATTCCCTCTGACAACAAAATCTGGCTGCCCAGATGTGCAGTGAGGGAGGGAAAAAAGGCTCTGGGCAGAGCTGCAAGTTCCAAAAGCAGCTCAGACTGAGTTTTAAACTCCAGATTTCTCCAGGACCAGGTGAGGGAGGTGCAGGCACAGCACAGATCTGTGTGAATCCTCTGAGAAAACACAATTTTGGCTGGAATAGTCTGCACTGACTGCTCTAAAACTGAATTTAAAACAGGGGCTTTTTTTTGTTTTTGTTTTTGTTTTTCCAGCAGCCTGAAGGTTCAAGCTGAGTTCCAGTGGGTATTTATGGGCTGCATGGATAGAGCTCTCACTTGGTGTCAAGTACTTTGTTGTAGCAGAGCAAACTGTGAAGGGAGAGAGGAAATCCACAGAATAGTCAGTCAGCAGCCAGAGTCACAGAATTAATCAGTAAATGATGTGTTTATTGCCCCAGTGGAGGGGGAAGGCAGACTGAGGTCTGCAGCAAGAATAACTTGTCTCTTTTTTTTTAAGGAAAATGAGGCTGCAGAAGTTTCCCTGATTTCCTCAGTCGGAAATGGCTGGGGCAGCTCTCACAGAGCCACGTGGCAAAACTGCTGCTGCTCCTGAGAGCAAATCAATGCCTCAGAAACCACCAGGAGCTGCTCCTAAAAGCAGACAGGACATTACACAGGGCTGTTAATTCAATTAATGGCCCTAGCTTAACTACCCCTGTGCTGCTGCTGATGGAAAATCCAGATTTTGGGTGTGTTTGACTCCACTCTGTGCCCTTCTTCAGCAAGGGGTTTGTGGATCTGAAGCTGCAAAGATATTCTGGAGTGGTTTTAAATGGGAAATGCCAAAGGGACAGAGCTGGAGTTAAACAAAGTGATTATTCCTAAACTGGAGACAAATTGTGATCACACCCTTGGGATCCTGCAAGCAGCAGCAGCTCCCACCAGCCCCAGCCCTGCTCCTCTGGGGGACATGGAAAATGAGAAAATGTGTTTTTTTCTGGTTCTGGGTGCTCAGAACTTCCTTGGACAAGCCCCTTTGAACAAGTGAATTGGATATGAAAGGAAAAAAAGTGAGAGTAGGAGAAAACCAGCAAAGCATGGGCAGGAGTGAGTGAGGCAAAAAAGAGAGAACAAATGCCAGGGGCATTTGTTTCTCTGATTTCCTTTTAATTTAGAGACCCTTTAAAACACCAGGCTGAGATATTTCAGCACTGCCCTGGAATGGGTTCTCCAGGAAAGGAAAACACTGAGAGGCAGATCTGGAATAACCTCTAGGTTAGGCATTCCTAGCAACCTATTCCTGTCCTGCTGTACGTGCTTTGGGTTATAAAAAGCAGGAAAAAAAAAACCCCAAAACCAGGGGAACTGCCAAAGCCCAGCATGGAAATTTTCCCAGCCCTGGAAGTGTCCAAGGCCAGGTTGGATGGGGTTTGAGGTGCTGGAAGGAGCCCTGCCCTTGGACAGAAAGGAAAGAGAGGAATTCCTGGCCAGGGCAGTGGGGCTCCCCTCTGCCTGTTTGATCTGTGTGTGTCTGACTCGGGGCTGCAGCAGCAGAGGTGTTTATTAACTCACAGGATCCTGTTTCTCAGGGGCCCCCGATGGAAAATAAACCTTGCAGCTTGTTGGGAACAAGAGTTCAGCAACACCAAGGGCTTCCCATGAGTGACTGGAGATAATCAAGTTCATTCCAGGGAGTGGTTTAAGAGTCCCAAGAGTCCCTGGAGCAGCCAGAGGGAAGCAGGGCAGCCAGAGTCCTTTCAAGAAACAGATTTATTCAAATACCCAAAAATGGGAATTGCTTCTCCTTATTTTAAGAGCAAACCTCACTCAAAAGTCATCTTCTTCAAGTGTCATCCAGAGGGATGATGGCACAGACAAGAATCCATTTCTGGTTTAAATTAGCCATTGTACCTCCTGCATCTTTCCCCTGAAGGTAGAATTTGCTGTGACATTGGCAGAGGGTCTGTCACTGTCCCCTGTGTCACCGAGCCCTGTAGTGGTGACACCAGTGACACCCAGGGGGTGATGGCAGGGCTGGCAGGCCCCAGGGGGGCTGTGGGTCAGAGCCAAAGAGCTCCAGCATTCCCCATGCCCTGGCACACCCCCCTCACTGATTTCTGCCAAACTTGTGCTCAGCAGCCCCAGCTCTGCCCCTGGGCTGGATTTCCTGAGAGCTCAGGGCACAACTTGCCTTGGGTCACAATCCAGGATGTGACCAGAAATGTAAATTCTATCCCAGTGACCCTGATCTCCTGGCACACATTATCTGCTCATGGGCCAGCTTTAATCCAGCTGGGGCAATCATCTTTATCTTTCCCACAGCCCATCCTCCCTCCAGGAGAGATCTCCTGTTCATGGCCAGTGAGTCCCAGGGCATGGCTGATAAAATTCCATCATCCCATGGGAGATGCTCCAGCCAGGGGAGGAGCCAAGCCTTCCCTACCCAGATAAAAACTGACATTTTGGACACCAAGGCACCTTCTTTCCACTGGATTCCAGAGGAAAGCCAGACCTTTCCACATCATCCCTGCACCTTCAGAGGAAACTGCACCTTCTCCAGGAGCACTGCTCCAGCTGAGCCACATCTGCCACTGCAGGAGGATGCAGCCACCATGGAATGGGACTGTGCCAACAC
The DNA here is from genome assembly GCA_030060385.1 of Muscicapa striata striata. NCBI lineage: Eukaryota > Metazoa > Chordata > Aves > Passeriformes > Muscicapidae > Muscicapa > Muscicapa striata. Next base: position 1,357,076 of record JAREIS010000122.1, read on the forward strand.
CCTGACTGACTGATGGGTGTCAGCTTGGATTCTGACTCTGGCAGGGTTTGGGATTGTTCTTTGCAATACTGCATTTCTATTTTAATTTTCCTAGGAAAGAACTGTTATTCCTAATTCCCATCTCTTTGCCTGAGAGCCCCTTAATTCCAAAATTATAATAATAATTTGGAGGGAGGGAGTTTATAGTCTCCATTTGAAAGAGAAGCTTCTGCCTTTATTGGCAAACACCTGTCCTTCCAACCAGGAGACAACTGCAGGGGGACATTCCCACAGAGGATGGAGAAAGGCCGAGGGAATGGTGCAGCCAGTTCCTAATTGCTCTCAGTTAATTAGGCTGCAGTAATTTCCTGCTAGAACAGGTTACTCCAATGTGCCAGAGGAGCACCCAGCACCCCAAATCTGTGCTCTGCAAGCCTGGCTCTGCTGCCAGGTGCTTCTGCAAACACCAGAAGGGACAGGGCAGGAGAAATTGTCCCTCTGGTGCTGCAGGAAGTGCTGTGACATCAGTAATTTCATCAGGGAGCTCTCAGGCATAACTGGGTTAGGTGGGACCTTATCTCCCCTGGAAGCTGCAGAGTGCTCTGGGGGATGTGATTAGGGGCTGACGTCACCCACTGCCAGGAAAAACCTGGCAAAAAAAAAAAAAAAAAAAAAAAAAAAAGGATTTGGGGGCAGAGGAAAGAGTTCAAACAGCCTGGCTGGAATCAGATGGATCCAAGCACAGCACTGCCCTGTCTCTGAATTTTCACTGATCATTTCACCCCCCTCCTTCCTTTGCCTCCTTCTGGCCTGGGTGATGCTTTTAAAGTGGAAATTGAAGTTTTCCCACCTGGCAGCTCCTGCTGCTGGGGTTTTCCACGCTCAGGGCTGGGCTGGAGGATCCAGCATCCCATGGCAGCAACTGGAGGTTCTGGATCTGTCACCTGGCACAGCATACAAAAATAACATTTGCCCCACGTTTTCTTATGTTTAAATTGCTCTGTAATCCAAAGGGCAGTTTGCTGCCAGCTCCTGCTGGAGATAAGAGCTCTGCATTTCCCTGACAGGCCTGTGACATCCCATGGAACGCCAGACAAGGAGATTTGTTAATCTGCCAGAGCTGGCATGAAATATCTCCCTTTGTGTGCTGACAACACATTAGCAAGAAGTCAGACCTGGGGACTGTTCTCCTCCTGAAACACCGAAAATTTTGTGTATAATTCATTTCCTCACAGAAATGGGAACTTAAGGGCACGTGGAAAGCATGAAATGGAATTTGTGGGAAGCGCCAGAGCTCTTCAGGACATTTCTGTGCCAAATCCAAGCCCACTTTGGCTCTAAAACAGCTGCAGAGAGAACAGCTTCAAAGCTGGGCAAGGGTCTGCTTGGAATCTCTGGCAGTTGGACCAGGAATTCTGGATAAAAGAATTTTCCCTCTTTTTCCCTTTTGTTTGCCCACAAACAGAGCTCACGTGCTGTTTGCAGCCCCTGGAACCTCTGGGAGAGGGGAAAAGCCTGGAAAAGCCTGGCTGGCATTGGGATGCCTTTGATGTTTCCATCAGCTCACACAGGTGATTATGGGCTGGAGAGAAGCAGGGAATGATACAGGGGAGAGGCAAAAGCTGTTCCCAGGTTTTCTGCTCCTCTGGCACTTCCTGAGAACTTCCAGGCTGGTTTGAGAGAAGGGGGAATTTACAGACACCCTAAAACACTGCTCTGCCCCCAGTTCTGGCAATTGAAGGTGAGAATGACACAAAAAGGTTGGAAATTGGAGGATTTATTTGCTGTGCTCCGGGAGTGATGTTCAGAAAGGTGAATATCTGAGGGGTGGGGTCTGCACACTCCTGAGCACCAGGTCAGTGCCTTCCACCACAAAAATTGTCCCTTGTTCTGCCTGGGATGCTTCTGGATTTTCAGCCCAGCTGGATTTTATTCCAAGGAGTTTTTCCACCCTGCACAGTGACATTGCTGCCTCACAGGCAAACCCAGCTGGGTCCAAACTCTCCTCTTGTCTCAGCACTTCAGCCAGAAATGTGTGTATTTCTAATCCCCATGTGTAAATCCCAGAAGGAAAAACTTGTTTTCCAGGTATTTGGGAAGGCTGAATATCCCTCCACCATTGTCAGGATTATTTTTGCCCCCCTGTAAAGCTTTGAAATGAAAGCCTCAAATGGAGAAGAAAAGGCAGCAGAGATAAATTTCAGAGGGGAGCAGGATTTGTGATGCTGATCTGCTACAGGAATGTGCCACCAAAGCCCTGCCCTTTCTATTTGCAGGCAGCACAGGCGTTTTTTCTCCTTTAAATATCACTTCAAGAGCATCAACCCTGCACTGCCTCCAACCCCCTGGAAAGGGAGACTGCCTCAGGACAAAGCTGGGCACAAAAGGAAAAGGATCTCCTGCTTATTTTTGTTTCTACCTTGCAGAGTTATTTATTATCAGCTGCTTGCAGGTACACAGGCAGCCTCCCCAGGGGCCAGTGCTGGAGAGACAGAGATGAGTTTACTCAGATGCTGCTGTCTCTGATGCACTCTAAAATTAGACTTTGTCTCCCTGGCTGCTGTGTTTGGATGCAAAGGAGTGACAAGAATTTTTCTCTCTCTTTTTTCTCTATAATCTACGTTTAGAGGGTGGGAGCCGCCCTGGTTTTTGACAGAAACAGGAGGAAAAATAGGGGGAAAAAATTCATCCTGAGGTCCCAGGTGCCAGATTCATCACCAGCAGGAGCTGTTGGTGTGGGCTTGGAGCCAGCCCTGCTTCCAGGTGCTAAATCAGAAAGGCAGTGGAGCTGCTCCCCTCCAGTCCCAGGGAGCTGAGCACCAGCAGGCTGCTCCCAAGGGAGAGAATAACAATAAACAGAGGGATTAGGAAAAGGCTGAGCAGGCAGGAGCAGCAAAACGTGCTGGGGAGGGAGGAGAAATGGGGCAGCAGCAGGAATTGCTGTGGGGGAGCACAGAGGGACTCAGGGAGGTTTTCCAGGGAGCCTCTGAAATTCTGTTTCACCTCCATCACCCTGACCTTGCTCAGCCCCTCTGGGCCCAGGCTGTGCAAACCATCCCCTTTCAGAATAAAGAACTCAGAATGAAGCTGAACAAAGAATTCAGAATGAAGCTGAAGAAAGAATTCAGAATAAAGAACTCACAATAAAGCCAAATCCACCTGTCATTTGTCACTGGACACAGAGGTTCCCCCCCCCATTTCTTTGCAGAAAGCTTGGGAGGTAATTAATATCATTTAAAATCATCACACCAGGTGCAAATTCCTCTTGGCTTGGCTGCAAAATAATCAGCTTGGGCTCTCAGTGAGGGCCAGGGGAGCTGAGCCCTTTCCCCAGGCCTGCCTGTTCCACTTAATGCGTGCTCCCAACAAGGTTAGTCCATTACAGGAAACTGGAGTTAGAGGCCCTTTTGTTTACTGTGTTGCACAAATTCAATTTGTCAGAGAGCTGGGTTTATGAATTAGGAATGAGGGATGTTAGCAAAATTAAATGATAAGGCCTTGGCCAGCATCCCTTGCAGCTGAGATGGGGCTGATAGGTTGGAGCAGCCAGGCAGGATCTGGTGAGCTGAAACAAAGGCACAGTGGAAATAAGTAAAAAAAAAAAAATTGTTATTGGGCATGAAAATCTTGTATCTCCTCTTCCCTGTCCTTGTGGTACAGATAAATGAGGGGGGAACATTAAAAAATGAGGATTTCTACTTTGGTGGATGTTGTTTGCAGCATCCTCACAGCCCAGGCCCTTGTTTGGGGAGCACAAATATCCCATGGCAACACCTGATCCTCCTCTTCTTGTGCAGGGAAAAACTGAAATGCTGCAGGTTGAGGTGGGAGGGCTCCCAGCAGGGAGGATGTGAAACAGGAGAAGCCAAGGAGAAGGAATTGCAGCCAGCAGGAAGGAATTCCAGGCAGGGCTTGGGGCACTGATGATTCCCAGATTTCCCCTAATGCAAAGCAGGAGCTGCACACTCTGCCTTGGGATGCTGCAGGAGGAAAACTGAGCTGGAAATGCCTTTTCCCATCAGCAGATTGGGTCCCTTCCTGGCTGGGCAGAGGAATTTTCTGTTTGGCTTTCTGAAAGTGCAGAGGCATTTCCATGTCCCTCAGTGCTGGACCTGCTGTGGAGCTGATCTTTCACAAGTCACTGCTCTGCTGACACCAAAATTTATGGAGCTGGAGGCACCTGGCTCTTGAAGGATGGTTCCTTGGGAGAGAAAAATGTTTTGCTTTGCATGGTTTGGTCTTGCTTGGAAAAAAAAAAAAAAAAAAAAAAACAACCAAAAAAACAAAACAAAAAAAAAACCCACAAAACTTTGAATTTTTCTTGCTGAGCTCCATTCCTAATTGTTTTCATCACCAAAAAAAAAAAAAAAAAAGGACAAAATTTGCCTTCAGTACTGGGGGAATGAGGGAGGAGGAGGAACAAACCAAGGGAAGGATCATTACAAAAGACACAGTAAATTATTCTGCTGCTGTGACATGGCTGGAGGGGGAAGAGGAAAGTTCCTTGGCTGACTGGAGTTGGAAACTTCCTGCCTGTCATTCTGCAGAGAAAACCATCAGCTACTTCATGTCCATTGTCACTTAGGAAAGTTTCATCCTTTCCAGGAGAAAAACAGCCTTGAAAATACCTCAGGGATAATTTCCATTTACTGAGAATGCCACCTGAACCAAAAGGAATTTCTCTCTCCCATTTCCTTCTTGCCCTGGAGGTAAAAATTTTAGGGAAAATCCACTTTTGCACCTGAATGTTCAGGGATTGATCTCCCAGAGCTGCTGCTAACCCAGAGTTAGCTCAGTTAATAAAATCTTGTTCCAACCTTCCCACCACCATTCCTCTCCAAATTCATTCATTACCCAGAGAACCCCAAGCAGAGCAAAGACTTTTTTTTTCATCAGGGCAAAAATCTGAGTTGAGCATCCCCAGCTCTGAAAATCTTGGTTTCTGAGCAGGCAGATAATGAGAAATTTAATTCTGGGAGACAGGAGACAGCTCTGAAGGGTTATAGGAGTGGGCACCCACCCAGAGCAGCAGCACAGGGACCTCGGGCTCCTCCCTGCCCTGCCCAGAAACTCCAAGAGGTAAAAATTCCTTATTTTACCTTATAAAGCAGAAATACCTGAACTAGAAGCATCATATCAAGCTTTACCAAATTTTTGTTCCTCTAATGCCTCGTGCAGCTCTCAGTTCTGTTTCCTGGGCTGTGATTTTGAGGAGGAAAATGTTTTTTTATGATTCTCTGTGAAGGGAAGGGAGGCACTCAGAGGATGCACCTTTGCCTTGAGATAACTCAGAGGAGTCCCCATGCTGTGAAACCTGAGAGGATTTAGGGAAAACTCTGCCCATAAAAGAGCATCAAAGAGTAAGAAAGAGATTTGAGGCAACAGAAAAACAGGGAAATGTGTGTGGTTATGAGAGGTCTCTGGGGAAAAAAAAACCAAAACAAACAAACAAACAAAAAAAAAAAAAAAAAAAAAAACAAACCAAAAAAACAAAAAAAAACCCAAAAAAACCAGAGCAATTGGGATGAACAAAAGTGTTTGCACCCAAATAATCAGGCAAAGAAACGAGGCTGGATCCCTGGACATGAGAAATGAGCTTTGCTGTGGCCTCTCCAAAGCACAGCTTGGCCCTGGTGAAGTTGTTGATGCTTAAAATGGTCCCAGAATTTGGAATTCTGCAGAAAGAGCACCCAGAATCCCAGGCTGGAAGAACAGATCATAAATGGGTTTGCTTTGGTGCTGAAAGCTCCCAGTGCCTGCCCAGCAATTTTCACTCCTTGGATGAGAAAACAGAGGGAGCAGAACAGTTCACAGCTCAGATCCCTCTCCCTCAGTAGCTGCTGCCTGTTCCACTGTTTGTGTTTACAGAAAAAATAAATCAGCAAACAAAAGGAAACGAACCAAACCCAAACAAACCCCTGCACCACTGCCAGCAGCACAGGGATCCTGGAGCCTGCAGTGCATTTACAGCTCCTTTATTCCACCCCTGCTTTAAAGCAAAAAAATAAAATCAATAAAAAGCCTGACAAAAGCCAGGATAAATCCCCCTTTTTGAGCAGAGGCCCCTCTGAATCACCTCAGTTCCTTGGGGTCTCACGAGGTGAGTGAAGTAATTTTTACCTTGCTTGGGTGATCTTGGAATAAGCTCATTAATGAATAGTTATTAATAGCCCTCGAAATGGAAATCAGGGATGTGCTGCAGAGGGGAAACTCCTGCAGATGAGCAGGGGGAGCAGCTCCATTCACAGGAATAAAACTCTTCCCTGGATGTGCCAGACTGGGAACTGGGAAGGGACTGCTTGGACTGGGACTGGGGGGACACAGGATTTACCTGGCAGGCCTGCAGGGTTTATTTTTTTATTTGTATTTAATTCATCAGTGTTGTTATTTTAAAGTGGTTTCCTGATACTTGTTCTCAGTCTCACACACTGAGAAGTTGTATTTCCCCAAATGCCCAGGCCTTCAGCAGAACTCCTAATTCCTGAATATTCCAGGGGCAAAACCCAGAGCATCTTGTTCCCCCAGAACTACCCCAGGTTGCTCCAAGCCCTGTCCAGCCTGGCCTGGCACATTTCCAGGGGTGGGACATCCCCAGTTTTGCTCCATTTAAAGTTTCAGGTTGCATCAACCCACAGCCCCTGAGATCTCCAGTTACACATCCAAATAAAAACCCAAGGAGAGTGCAGTGAATTTTTCATGGAAGTCTCTCTGTTATCAAACTCTGCAAACAACACCAGCCTCTCAGTATAGCCAGAAATCCTTTGGAAAACTTGTATTAAATACCTTCAAAAGCTTTTTTTTTTTTTTTTTTTTTTTTTTTTTGTAATTGCTATCTTTAAAATAATATATTTCCCTGATCTGAAATGGAATCAAGTGCAAGAATATTCAGGATGGAGCAGAGTTATTTTCACTTAGGAAGCAACATCAAACAACCTTAACAACACAGCTCCAGACACATAATGAAAATTAAAACCAAGCAACATGCAGATCTAATTACATTTTTAAATAGCGAGGAAGGCAGAGGAGAAGTGATTTACAATTTTTCCTGGTGGTGACTCTGCAGTAAAAGCAGAGCTATCCCCTGAGGATTCCTGAATCACTGAATATTCTGCTTTTCTCCCGAGGCTCTTTTCTATTATGTTTCCTCTACAGAGGGGTATTTGTGAGAGAGAAGAGAAGAGCAGGGCCTGGACAAAACAGCAACAAAATTAAATGATCTGTGCAATTCCCAAATTGCTTCCTGTGAGAAAACAACCATGTTATCACCAGGAGAGGCATTGCCCCGAGTGCTGCAGGACTGAGATACACTTGTCTGTGGGAAAAGACATCAGCAGGCACGTGCAGGAGTTTGGGATTTGGTTTGGGATTTTGGCAGATGGAGGAGTTGGGGTTATCCTGACCAACCCAGCTGATAAGAGCAGAGGGATACTGAATGGAAATTGGGTTAAAGCAAGAAATGCTCTTATCAGGATTCAAATTTCCCATTCTGGATCCTGCCCTTGGATTCTGCTTCACAGCAGCTCCAGGACATCTCTGCAGTCACTGGTTTATTGATGTTCAGAGTTCTGCTCTCAGGCCCAAACCCCAACACTGCAGCCCCTGCAGTGCACAGACCCTGCTGCAGCCCAAAATAAAGATGCTGGCCCAGAAAAGCAGGAATTCAATCCTGGGAAATCCCATCCTGGGAAATCCCATTCCTCAGCACCTCCCCAGCGTGGAATGGCTGCGTCCCATTTGTGAGCTGGGCTTGCCATGGGTGCTGTCAGCAGAGCTGGGTTTATCCTGGGAGCTGGGTTTATCCTGGGAGCTGAGTTTATACTGGGAGCTGGGTTTATCCTGGGAGCTGGGTTTAGTTTACCCTGGGAGCTGGGTTTACCCTGTGAGCTGGGTTTATCCTGGGAGCTGGGTTTACCCTGTGAGCTGGGTTTACCCTGGAGCTGGGTCTATCCTGGGAGCTGGGTTTACCCTGTGAGCTGGGTTTATCCTGGGAGCTGGGTTTACCCTGTGAGCTGGGTTTACCCTGGGAGCTGGGTCTATCCTGTGAGCTGTTTTTACCCTGGGAGCTGTTTTTACCCTGGGAGCTGGGTCTATCCTGTGAGCTGGGTCTATCCTGGGAGCTGGGTCTATCCTGGGAGCTGGGTTTATCCTGGGAGCTGGGTCTATCCTGGGAGCTGGGTTTACCCTGGGAGCTGGGTCTATCCTGTGAGCTGGGTTTATCCTGGGAGCTGGGTCTATCCTGTGAGCTGGGTTTACCCTGGGAGCTCTCTCCAAGCTGCATTTCCCCATCTCCCCGGGCAGGAAGGATCTGCTTGTCCCTCTCCTGTCCCATTCTGTGCTCAGTTCCCACGCAGAGCTCTCAGTGCAGGCAGGGCAGGAGGGTCCGGGAGCAGCAGGAGCAGTTTCTGTGCCAGCCAGCAGAGCAAACACTCCCAGGCAGCTGCTATTCATCCCTTCACCCTGGGCACTCTGGGGCTGCAGAATTTCCCTGACAGAGCTGAGCTGCTGAGGACAGGGTGGCTCTGGCACATTCTGCAGTGATTTTCACAGACACAAAAGCTTTTGGAAACACAACAAATCCACCACGGAGCTGAGGGCACCCCTGCAGCCACACACTGCAGAATCACAGAATCATTAAGCCTGGAAAACACCTCCAAGATCATTCTTTTCTCCTTTAATTCAGATTTTTTTCCCTTTTTGGCAAGATGAATAGAGCAAGGATTGTGTGGCTGACAGATCATTACTTTGCTCACCTCCAATTAAATCCTCCAGGAACGAAGATTTAGGAACCTGGGAAAGGAGCAGGTTTTGCAATCAAGACATTGCAGAGCTGGCACAGAGCACAAACCACTGACACCATCCTTGGACTCGTTCCTGGTGTGGAAACCAGAGCTGGGTCTAATTCAAGGTGTTGCAGAAGCCAAATGGAGAAGGAAAAGGAAAATCCCTTAGATTTGTCCTGGGTGTCAGAACTCACCTGGATCCCTGCAGAGCCACCTCCTGCAAGGGACAATCCAGGCCTTGTGATTAAACCACCAGGCACCTGATTGATGGTTTTAATTGGACTTTTTCATTATCTCAGTGCTCTGTATGAAAATCACTGACTTCACCCTTCACCACCTCACCCAAACAGCTCAGTCCTGTGGTTTTGGGGGCAGAGCAGGATCCAGGGGCAGCTGGATCCCAAATCCCTGTGCCTCTCTCCAAGCAGGGCTCAGCTGCTCTTTCCCTTCATGGATCTCACCTGGACAATGATTTCACCCTGACCCCTTCACCTGCAGCAGCTCAGCTCAGAAAGTTTCCCCTCATGGTTTTTCCATCTGGAGCTCAGCACCAGAGGTGGAATGAAGGAGGAATCCTCATGGGACTCTCCCTAACCCAGAGGGGAGCAGAAAGAACCTCCCCTGCCTTCTGGGTCCTTCTTTTGCCAAAATTGGCCCTGTCTGATCATTTTCCTTCCCAGCTGCAGGGTTTCAGCAAGCACCAAGGGCAGCTTGCAGCCAGAACACCCTGAGGAGTAACAGCACCCAGAATAAAACCAAATAAATAAATAAATAAATAAATAAATAAATAAATAAAATGCTATAAATAAATAAATACACTCCCTGGGTGTATTTTGGGCATTTTCTACCCAGGTTTTGCCAGCTCAGCCCATTTTGGAGGTGCTCCCACTGCAGATCCCTTGGCAGAGGGACAGGAGATAACCAAATATAACCCTGAGAACCAAACCAGTGCTCTGATGAACATTTAATTAATTTGCAGAAATGCTGCTCACCCATTAGGTGCCCCTCCAGCCTGGTTTTGGGTCCCCAAAGCTCTTGCACAGAGCTGGGGCTGCAAAACCCAGTCAGGATTTCTCCTGGTGCCTGGCACAGCTCCCACAGCCACAAAGGCAGGACACAAGAACTGGGAGATGGAAATTCTCTGTTCTCTGCTGCTCTTGGCTCTCTCTGCTCCTCCTCCTCTGGTGCTGGCTCCAGATGTCACCAGAGATTAGGACCAGGCTTTTGGAGCTGGGCTTGGGTCTTGTCCTTCCCTGTTAAGCTCCTGGTGGGGAAGGGAATGTTATTTACCAAGCTGATTTCCCACACACACCTTGTTTTTAATTTTTTTTTTTTTTTTTGGTCTGTGTGCACATTTTCAGAAGAGCCCCAGCCCTGTAAGGTGACCCTGAGCACCCACCAGGGCTGAGAGGGCTCCTGTCCCCTGGGAGCCCCTGCCAGGGGACACTAAATGGCTCTGAAAGGGCTTTTCAGGGAGGCTCTGGGAAAGGCCAGGCTCTGCTGCCCTGCACTAATTCCTCCCCACATTGTTTGTTTAACCCTGTGCTGAGCTGGCCCCAGCCCTGCCCCACTGAGAAACCTCTTCCCATTCTTTGGGAATGCCAGGAGCAGCCAGGGCCGTGGCACTGGAGCCAGGAGGAGCTGACCCAGGGAGGCAAAAGCTGATTAAAGTTGAAGGCCAGGGCTGGACTGATGACAGAGGGGTCCAGGGGGTAAAAAAACTCTGTAAGAGGCACTGGCAGAGAGATGCTGGCCATGCAGGACAGCTGTCACTGGATCCAGTGGTAAATTAAAATAAAATAATAAAATAAAATAAAATAAAATAAAATAAAATAAAATAAAATAAAATAAAATAAAATAAAATAAAATAAAATAAAATAAAATATAGAAAATAAGACAATAAAATATCGTCATTAAAGCAAATTTGAATAAAGCACCGAAGGGGATAAATTTGAAGTCAAGCAATGGGAAGGAGGCACATGTGAGGATGTGGAGAAGATCAAACCCAGCCCCAAAGTCCCATCCAACAGCAGCAACTCTCCCTCAAGGAAAGTTAGAAAATAAAACACTCAGGAAATGCTGGGAAGGCAGCAAGGGTGATTCAAATGATGTAACAGGAAGAACGAGGCAAAATAAAAAAGCAGCTTGATGATAAATGAGCCACTTCAGTGCTGTGGGGTTTTCTCTGTTCCTCACAGCCAGTGTGAGCCTCCTAAAAAAAATGAAATACTGCAAGAAACACCACAGAGAAACATCCCAGCAGCAACCACCTTTACATCCTAACCAAAAAATCCAGGTTTGCTCTTCCCCTGACACTGTCAGCCTCCCAGCTTTATGGGCTCTGGGTTATAGATGTTTATCACATTTTTATATATATATTTATATAGAAATATATTTATATCTATATATATATAGCTTTTCCTCTAGATTTACAGGCAAGGGAATTTTTCATAGCAGCCAGGCTCCTGCTTGTTGGATTTTTCGCAGGAGCCATGAGGAAGGAGAACCCTTAAATCACCAGGAAGCTCTGACAATGCAGACCCTACTGTGCAAGGCTGCTTTTAAAAAGCACTTACTTTTTATGGCCTCATTTAAGGCGACATTGAACGTTCTCAGGAAAACCTCCCAGTTCCTCCGAGGGTCCTGCCCTGCTCAAGTGTCTGAAAATCCTTTCCTGGGTGAATTCCGAGCCAAATGTTCTGTGAGCTGCAGCAAATGGAGAAAATGTGAAGTCCTCAGTGCTGGGATAAATCACCTGGCTGGGAGTGGGTGAATCCTGCAGGGCTCTGGTGCCCAGAGCTGCTTTTGTTGTTTGACTGTGACTGCCCCAGGGGAGGGCTGTGATGGGAAATGTCTTGGGTTGCAATCCAGGATGTGTCCAGAAATGTGAATTCTGTCACCATCTGTTAAACCAGGAGGGGCAGTGACCCTTATCTCTGTGGGGATATCTCCTGTTCATGGGCCATTGTTAAAAACCAGCTGGGGCAATCATCTTTATCTTTCCCACAGCCCATCCTCCCTCCAGGAGAGATCTCCTGTTCATGGCCAGTGAGTCCCAGGGCATGGCTGATAAAATTCCATCATCCCATGGGAGATGCTCCAGCCAGGGCAGGAGCCAAGCCTTTCCTACCCAGAGAAAAACTGACATTTTGGACACCAAGGCACCTTCTTCCCACTGGATTCCAGAGGAAAGCCAGACCTTTCCACATCATCCCTGCACCTTCAGAGGAAACTGCCCCTTCTCCAGGAGCACTGCTCCAGCTGAGCCACATCTGCCACTGCAGGAGGATGCAGCCACCATGGAATGGGACTGTGCCAACACCCTGACTGACTGACGGGTGTCAGCTTGGATTCTGACTCTGGCAGGGTTGGGATTGTTCTTTGTAATACTGCATTTCTATTTTAATTTTCCTAGTAAAGAACTGTTATTCCTAATTCCCATATCTTTGCCTGAGAGCCCCTTAATTCCAAAATTATAATAATAATCTGGAGGGAGGGGGTTTCCATTCTCCATTTCAAAGAGAAGCTCCTGCCTTTATTGGCAGACACCTGTCCTTCAAACCAGGACAGGGAGCATTTGATCTCAGCTGGAATTCCTGCAAACAAATTCTCCCACTCTGCCCTGGGAGCACCTTGGAAGAAGAGCCCCCAGTGACTGTCCCAGCCAAGTTTTGCTCCCGGAGCATTTAGAAGAGTGTGGAAGGTGTTTTCCAAAGGGATAAATCAGAGCTCCCAGGCTGCTCTGCACACGTTTGGCACCAGCCCTGAGCTCCCAGCCCCTCCTGGCAGGCATGGCAAGGGCTGGGCTCATCACCAGCTTCCAGCCAGGAGCCCAGATGGGATCTGAAGCAGGAGCAGGATGGGAGATGCTTTCAGGCTCGTTCTGCAGGAAGGGTTTGTCTGGCTTTGCCTTGGAGGTGCAGCTTGGCTCCACCTGCCTCTCCAGCTAAATGAGCCTCCCCTGCTCATCCCAGTTTTCAGTCCAAGGGAGGCTTCCCACAGGGAAGCAGCATCTGCTGAGCATTTGTGTGCTAAAAAGGGAAGGCAGCGCTGTCCTGCCCTCCAAAAGCAAACCAGGACTATTGGAGGGTAAAGCAGCAGCAGGGATGAGCAGGGACAGACATGTTTGTCATTAATACAGAGAGCAAAGGAGCTGCCCAGCACTAACCCAGCTGTGAAAGGGAGGAGGCTGAAAAATTCCTTTTTCTGCCCCATAAAAATCCCCAGTTCCAGCAATCTGATGCAGAACTGCCCAAGACACAAAACCCTACCAAGGTCCTGGGTATCACAAATCCTTCCAGCATTTGGGCAGCTGCTCTCCCCAGATCTGCAGGGTTTTGTTGGTTTATCTGGATGGGGTTGGATGGAAAGGGGGTTTGTGAGGCTGGGGGGGCTCCCAGCACCCACAGCACCAGGGCCAGGGCGTTTTGGGGTGCACAAAACCACAGAGCAGGGCACTGAGGGCTTATTATTCATCCAAAGGGACAGTCCAGCACAATCAGAGCTCGGAGCAAATTGCCTTTTCTTATCTCTAGCACAGCATTTAATGCATACAATGCATAATGCAACAGGCTGTGAAACCCAGGATGGGGGGGCTCTGCAGCACAGTCCCCCTGGAAACTGAGCTGGATTTTTGGAAGGACAGCTCTCACCTCCTCCTCTCCCAGTCTCTGCCCAGTTCCAGCTGCTGGGGAATATTTCCATTAAAGCCCCTTGCAGGAGCAGCTCTCCCAAGCACCCAGGAGTGCTGGGCTCTGCTTGAGCATCCCCATCTGATTAGATTTATGCAAATTCCTGTATTTATTAGCATAACAGGAAGATTGTTCTGCTGCCTGGGAAGGAACGAGCCCCTTTATTCCACTCGATGTGTCAGCTTGGAGCAGTTAATAAGATCTATTTGTAATCCATAGGTAGGCACGATAAAAGCAGGATAACTCAGCACTTCCACTGGAGAGGAGCTGCTGGGAATATGGGTAGCAGGGAACTCGGTGTAATTATTAGGAGAGATATTTAAATACTCTTCAGGGTAATTCTGGAGAGTGCAAGAGAAGCCAAACACACTGAAAATCTCATTTTAGCTTCAGCTGTTGACTGGAGGAGGCAGGAGGGAGGTGATGCCCCAGCCAGAGCCAGCCCAGCACACTGGAGGAGATCCATGGGGTGATGAGAGAGCAGAGCTGGCAGAAGGAACTGAGTCCCAAGCACCTTTTAAAGCTGAATTCACCTGTTTTCCTTGGTTTTGGGACTTAAAGGCATCAGAAATTTGGATTAAAGTTGGGTTAGCCACAAGATGAGCCACAGCTGCTGCCTCCAGGTTTTAGTTTTATTTAGAGCCATGGAATCACATTTGGAAGGGACCCACAAGGATCAGTCCCACTCCTGGCCCTGCATGGGGCATCCCAGATAATTTAATTTGGTTCTCTTCAGCCTGCAAAGCCTGCAAGGAAATCCCACCCTGATTTGTTTTGTGGGGGAGAGAGTTCTGAGCAGTCCTGTGCATCAGCTTAGCCCAGTCCATGGCAAGGACCCCGAGGAGGATCCAGGAATTCCACATGCAGATTCCAATACACCACACTCCCCTGCCTCCCACACGGGAGAGTGTCTGTGCTGGACACCAGCACTGCTATTATAATTTGTCCCTAATTGGCAATGAAACCATGTTTGCAACCTGCTAAAATGCCCACTTAGGCTGGGGGGGAGCAAACATTGGCCCATCTGCCAAGAGGTTTTGCAGCAGACGTTTATCCAAATAGAGAAATCAGCCTGCTATTCACATCTGATTAACAAACACAGCCTCTAATTAGCCCATGTGATTAAGATTCATTTGAGGAGTCACTTCAGCACATACATTAAACCATCACTCCTTTGCTCAGTGATGGTGACAAGGAGAGGAGTGGTCCTGCCTGGCTCCAGCTCTGAAGGGGGAAAGGATTATTTAGGAGAAATATTTAAGGCCATGCTCAGAGCAAGGATCAATATTCCACGGGGTTTTTCCCTCAAGGAGATTGTTGTAGAGGAGCTGTGGTCCAGACAGATCATTGAGGGGAGAAAATTTGCTATTTTTGACCAACCCACCAGCACTGCCTGTACTGCACCCAAAACCTGGCCCTTAAAGCACAAGGAGAAATCCCCCAGGATTTAGGAAAGACCCTCCCAACCCAACTATTTGAATTTCCCAGTCAGAACCTCCCACCCATGGATCTCTGCAGCTCTCCCAGGAGATTTGGCTGTTGGGAAAGTTGCTGCCTGAGCACTGCTAAATAACACTTTGCCTATTGTTGCCCTGCTTTGCTGCAACAATTTCCACAATCAGCGTGATTTGTAATGTGTCCTGTCCTCTGAATCTCAGAGTTATTAACCTTAACAATGTCAATGAGCTGCTGCAGTAATTGAGTCGCAGCAAATTAAGGGTTGACGTAATTATTAAGAGCTGCTTAGTACACAGGAATATTTTAATATGTTATTGATGCCAGCAGAGTGGGGCTTGCAAGGAGAGGAGAATTCAGAGTGGCTGCAGAGAAAGAATGAACCTGGGCAGCCCCAAATGCCAACAGGTGTCTTGGATTGTTGATTCCAGTTTCCTTGGAGTTCCCTTTCATATTTACAGAGCACTGAGCAATCCCATGGTGATGCTGAATTCCCAGTTATTGGCCTGTTTTCCTGGCTTTGCCAGCCAAGGGAAGGGGAAAAAGTCAAATTTCTTGGGTTTTTAGCCATGTCAAGGTTTTTGTTTGGAATTCCAATTCAAGGTTGTGAAGAGATGAAATGGGAAAACATCACATCCAGCATATTTCAGCAAAAAGAAACCTGATGTGCTTTCTTTAAGTGAGTCACTGGGGGAGTGTTGCTGCTGCTTTCATGAACATTATGTGTGCCATTAACATCTTTACTTTAATTAAAACCATATTGAAATCCAAAACAAAAATCCTAAAGTGGCTAAAAACCCATTAAAAACCCCCCAACCTTAGAAAGGAGAGAAGAGCTGAAACCTCAGAAATGATGGGATGTGAATGAGAAATTCCATAATGGCTCCTTAAAAAAAAAAAAAAAAAAAAAAAAAATCCCAATTACCTGGGAGGATTTTGGAGCTGCACCTGCACCAACAGGACAATCTGCTCTGTCAGCTGTACACAAAATAAAATAAGCACTGAAAAAACTCTTATCACTGCTTTAGTCTGCAAAGAATCACCTGAGTTGTTTCCAAAGCATTCAAGCTGAGCTAAAGGAAAAGAACAATAAAGTGGAGAAAAGAATGTTCAGGGGGGAAATGTGGTGTTAAGAGTTTGTTGCTTCTGCTAAATATTAATCTGGATTTCCTCTTGTACTGCACTGCTCCTACAGAGGAGTTACCTATTCCTCCAGGCCTGCTATATTAAAAGCTGTTTTATTTTTCTGGAGATAATTTCTCTGTGCAGCCCCCTCCCCCTGGTTCAGAATGGTGATTGTGGCTGCAGGATAGCGAGAGGCAATTTCTCACCTGCCCGATGTGATTCTGCTATCTCCACTTAGAGCACAAAATCTCCCATTACCTCGTCCATGCAGAGCATGCAAAAAACTCCCCTCGCTTCATTTCCCAGGCAGGGAGATGTGATATCAGCCAGAAGAAAAATATCCATGCAAATATTCCTTCCCTGGGCAATCTGTGTTTTTAAAGTTCTCTTTTCCCCACTAAAATACAATGTTTAGGTTGCTGCTGGAAGAGCAGTGGGCATTTCCAAGGAAATTCATCAGTGGGAATATTCCCTGTGGATGTCAAGCTCACAGCCCAGGCTGGGCTGCTCACACTTCTGCTGCCACATCTTCCCTTTCCTCAGGACAGAACCTTGCTCCAAGCTCCCAGGGCAGCAATTAATGTGAGGAAAAATAAGGAAACCAAAACCTGTCAAAGGAGATTTCTGTGCTGTGAATAATCAGGGTGGCAGCTGCCTATGGTCCCTGTCGGGTGGGATGTAAATTTATAAATTTATTGTTGTACAAAGGCTTCCTGGGTGAGCTGGGGTGCAGATTTCAGGGTGGTGTTTGGAACTTTTTCCAAAGTTCTTCCTGTCTGATAGTGTGGAGGTGTTAGGAGTTAATGCAGGGGGTGCTTTGGGGGTGGTGAACAGGGAGATGATGCAGGGCCAGCTCAGCCCAGCCTTGTGTCTCTAAAGCCAGGCCTTTGGGAAGGGGCTTTGCAGGACCAGCAGAACCTGGAGAGAGTGAGAGGTGCTGGCAGTTTCTGACCAGGGGGAGGAATGGTTTTCTGTGAGTTCTATCACTGGTCTCATCCCAAGGCACCCTCACTGAGAAAGGAGCTCATTGTTCCTGGCAAAGAAAGGGGTGAGGAGCAGGTCAAGCATGGAAATGTGCTCAAAACACCCCCCCAAGCCCAGCAGCCTCCCCTGGGTACCCCCAAAATCCCCACCCAGGCAGGGCAGCAGCTCCAGGTGATCCCAGCTCCCAGGGCTGGGACCTGCTTGGGCTCAGGGAGGGAAATGCTGTCCCTAATCAGGGCTGACAGGACAATTTTCTCCATCATGTCACTTGTCACAGGGGCCAGCAGCCTCCCCTCGCAGCCCAGGGCTTCTCTGGGAGCAGAAATAAATCCATTGTGGAGCCCAGCAGCTGCCCAGGGAGATGAGGAGCTGCTCTGCACAGCCTGGGTGCAAAGGGCCAGGAAAAATCTCCTGGAGTGTTGGGAAGGATAAGGATTTGACAGGAAGGTCTCACAGATGTGTAACAGAAAGATCTTTGAATGTGCCTTTATTCTTGTCTGCCCAAATCATGTTGTTATAAATGAGAAACAAAGTCTTGATATTTAGCAGAATTTAGATGGGTTTATTTTATATAGACAGAGCAATGTGAGGGGTCACTGCCCACTCCACACTTCCACCCAACTTGGTTTGCAGCTCCCTTTTTATAGTCTGGTTTTCCTTGTAGTAATCAATAATTGTTATTGTTTTGTTGTAGTAATTCTGCCAGGTGAGCAGTGGTGGGCAAAGAAACTTCCAAACTCCCGTGGGACAGTTCTTGGGACAATTGGTCATGGAACCATCTGGGCTTGGTAGATAAAAAACAGGAGAAGTGGGAAGCTGATCTTTAGCAGATAGTTTGTGATTGATCACACAAAGGCAGGAAATCTGATTCTGCAAAAAAACCTTTCAGACTGTGGAAAACCCTTTTTTTTTCTCATATACAAACTGGTATGCAATATTCAATATACAAAATTCATAACAGGAGGATTTAAACAGGATGGGTTTAATCCTATATTTCCCTTTATCTAGGTCCATGTTCTTTTCTTATTTTAAGTATTCTGGTTTATACAAACTCCAAAACTTCTATGATTAACACGAATCATTTCTCAATTATCACAATGTTTTGCAGTGAAAATCCGTGGCACACCCCGTTCAAAGCTCATCCAGGCGATGACACAGAGCCCTGGCACCGTCCCCCTCTCCTCCCTGAGTCATCTTCAGCTCTGGATAATTGGATCAAACACCAAAAACTGCCCTTGCAGAGTTCATGGCATCATTAGGCCTCCAGGCAGGGGGATTATCACCAGCAGGTGATTTGAATTGGCTGCAGCAGCCAGCAGAGGTAAAAATGTCAGTGATGTGTTTGGAATCTTGTGTTGCTGCCTCAGTTCTTCAGCGTGGGAGGAACAAACTGAGGGACAAAAAGCATTAAAGGACAAAAATTAGGCAAAAAAAAAAAAAAAAAAAAAAGAAGAAAAAAAAAATCCTGGGATGTTTGAGGGTTTTTGTATCTAAATGTTCAAATGGAACAATGAAGTGATGCTCAGAAGTTCTGTGCAGTTTGTGACAGCAGGTTCATTCACCTGAGCTGAGCAGTGATTCCCTGGAATTCTCGTGCTGGATTGCAAAGCAACCCCTCAATCTCAGCTCTGTGCCTCCCAAACATCCCCAGGGCAGGAGGAGCTGCAGAGATGAAACCCCTGATTCAGGGACAGGAGCAGGGGGTACAAATGGTATTTTGTAGTTTTTCAGGGGGGCTGCTGGTGGGATGGACTGAGCCTGTGGCACTCAGCAGGTTCAGTGCTGGAAGCTTTTAGGATTCTCAGATTCCAATAAGGAGAGGAAAGATTGATTTTAATTGCTAGAGCAGCACAACTCTTCCCTCCTCCACCCTCCCAGGGAAGGGATTTTTCCTAAACCTCCTTCCTGTCACCTCCAGCCATTCCCCTCCTGTCACTGCACATCCTGCTGAAAAGTCCCTCTCTGTGTTCCCTGCAGGCTCCAGTGCCTCACACCTGAGGAATTTTGTACCAGCCTGGCTTGAATCAGTTCTGAGGCTGCTTCAAACAGCACCAGGTGTGCCCAGAGGATGGAAAAGTGACAGTGACAGTGAGACACTCCTGCCTTGGGCCATCAGAGACCTGAGTGAGTGTTACATTAACAGGTCAGAGGGGCCAAGCTCCATTTGCTGTGATTATATTTGTCTTTACAACACGGGAAATTCAGCTTAATGCACTTCTCTAAATTGATTCCCAGCTGACTTGGTTTGAATGGGAGTTATAAAGTGAAATGAGAGTACCCACACTCCTCTGAGCACGATGAGACAACACTGCTTGGAAATTTTGCCTTTAAATAAATCATTCCAGTACACAAGAATGCCATCAACCCCTTGAGACCCCTTCTTCCCCCAGCCCTGGAGTGATGCTCCTTCTGGAAAGCATGGCAGGCAAAGGGTTAAGGGGAGAGGAGCAGTGGCAAAGAGAGAATTTGAGAAAATGCTTTGGGCTCGTGAATTCCAAGGGGAAAAAAAATCCATCCTTGTGCATGTGCTGGAAACACAACTGCAGTTAGCCCAGGGATTAATTTAATTCCCAGGTATCATCTTTTATTTCGGAGGGAAAACAAGGGGAGGGGGGGAGAGATCGATGTGAACATTTTCCTCCTGATTTTGGCAGCCAAGCGAGGTAACCATGGCGACAGGAGGAGCAGCATCTCTGTGCCTGGTAAACACATTCCCAGGATTTCCACAGCATGTTTGTGCTGAGCCCTGGCACAGGCAATTTTCACCCTGATACCACCCGGGGCCACAGCTCGGGGCTGGGGGCTCACAGAGTCACCAAATGTGGAGAAACCAAAGATTTTGTGGGGAAAACAAACACAGAGCCCTCCCCAGCATCCCTGGAGGGGTTGGGGAGCTCTGCTCCCCCTCTGGTGCCCTGAGCCCGGCCTAAGGGCTCCCCACAGCCAAAATTTGGGTGCCCTGAGCCCGGCCTAAGGGCTCCCCACAGCCAAAATTTGGGTTCCCTGAGCCCGGCCTAAGGGCTCTCCACAGCCAAAATTTGGGTGCCCTGAGCCCGGCCTAAGGGCTCCCCACAGCCAAAATTTGGGTGCTCTGAGCCCGTCCTAAGGGCTCCCCACAGCCAAAATTTGGGTGCCCTGAGCCCGGCCTAAGGGCTCCCCACAGATAAAATTTGGGTGCCCTGAGCCCGGCCTGAGGGCTCTCCACAGCCAAAATTTGGGTTCCCTGAGCCCGGCCTAAGGGCTCCCCACAGATAAAATTTGGGTGCCCTGAGCCCGGCCTGAGGGCTCTCCACAGCCAAAATTTGGGTGCCCTGAGCCCGGCCTAAGGGCTCCCCACAGATAAAATTTGGGTGCCCTGAGCCCGGCCTAAGGGCTCCCCACAGCCAAAATTTGGGTTCCTTCCTTGCCCACACGGAGTTTGGGTGGGTTTGGAGCTTTTCTCTGATTTCTGAGCTGGCAGAGCCGTTTGATCCCTGATGTTCTTCCACACCCTGAGCAGCCCCATTTGAGCTGGGAGCCCCCAAAACCAGGGCAGTTCCCTCATTAATTACAGCACCCTCATTAATTACAGCACAGAGCTCTGGGTGTCCTCTCAGCACAAACCATGAATAAAAAAAAAAAAAAATAAAAACCTTTTAAAATATTTTCCTGCTCTCCTCAGCCCTGCTTTCACTGCTGGACAGGAGGAGAAGCTGATCCTGGTGTGGGGTGAGAGGAGAACTCAGCTCAAGAGCAAGAGGTTATTCTGTGCTGAAAGCACTGGAGTGGAGGAAAGGAAATTTTTCTCTGTGTGGCCCCTCTGTGGGTGTTTTCCCAAGGAATGTGGAAATTTGTGCTGCTCACCCTCAGCCCCCTCAAGAACTCCAAGCCTGGTCATTTCCTCGCTGCTTTTGCATCTTTCTTTTATTCAATAAGAAGAAATATTTATTTATTTGACTCTCCCAGCTCCATCCCACGCTGATCTCCCAAACAGATCTGCCAAGTTTTACACTGGGGTCAAGGCAGGAAGAAAAGAAATTCCAGCAACATGCAAGTCTGCCTGGAAATCCAGACTGAGCAGCTCCCAGATGGGATTTTAATCCAAGTTTCTTCCCCTTTCAGCCACTGGCTGCAATCAAGACATGGCCTCGTTTCAAAGACAGATTTTCCTCACGTTTTCCTGCCTTTGCTTTTCTGGAGCCAGGCTGGTGCTGAAGGGAACTTGAGCAGCTCCTGCTGCTCTGCTCAGAGCCCTGAACCTCAGCAAAAGTTCACTGAAAGCAGCAGAAAAAGATTCAGGGATAACTGGTTTTAGAAGGGGAAGGAAACATGGATATTTCTGCCTGATTTGTCTAATAATCCAATCACTGCAACCAGGCCTGCTTGATAATTTTGACAAGCAGCTTTGGGAATCAGGAAATTCAGCTGCACACCTGAAATGCGCTGCTCTTTAAAAAAAACAAAACAAAACAAAACAAAACCAACAACAACAACAACAAAAAAAAAAAAAAAAAGAAAAAAAAAAAAAAAAAGAAAAAAAAAAAAAAAAAACCCACAAAAAAACCAAAAAAACAACCCCAAAAAACCACCAAACAAAAAAAAAATAGAAAAAGAAAAAAAGAGACTTCTGAAGGAACCTGGTTCATTACACAGCAGAAATATACTTTTTTTTTTTTTAATCATTTTTTTTTTTTCTTTCAGAATGCACATTTTTATCTCAGGAAGCCCATTGAGAAAAAGCAAATCTGGGGCATGAATAATAGCAGGCTGCAAAAAGAGCGAGCTGGGCTGTGGGCCCTTTGCAAGGTTTACCAAAAAGCTTCAATTCCGTGTTTTGTTCCTCCATTTCACATTAAAAATAAAACCTCTTGCTGAACAAATTTCCCCAGAGGCAACATCCTCTGAAGGTCTCCTGCCTCTTGCAGTGAAATCTCTGCTTATCTCAGTGCTGTGTTTCACAGCAGCCAGCAAAGAGAATTTTGGGGTTTTTGTCCATCCCAGACTGGCACAAACAAATCAGGGTCAGAATGGGGGGAAGGAGCCAGCAGAGAGTGAAAAGGAAATGGTTTATATATTATTATTATTTATATATTGGTTTATACATCCCTCTGATTCTTCAAAGCTTTCTGGATGCTAACCAAGACAGGAAAAACATCATTTTTTGCCAATTTGGGTGGCCCAGCTGAGCTGCTGCTGATGTTTCAGGGATGGGGAAGGGACCAGGCAAACCCCAAAAAAGGTTAAAATCACAGGGAGAGCTGACAATAATTTCTCTTTCTGCAGCTCTTCTGAACCCATCCTTGTGCCTCCCTTTCCCCCTGGAAACAAAGGGCTTTGCTCTCCTCCCTTGGGCTTTCCCCAAGCCTTTCTCACTCCCCTCGGGGAATTCTAAATTTGGACCACACCACGATGCTCACTCAGTGCTCAATAGCAAAACGTGTCCTGGTTTTGTCCCCCTGATTAATTCTGTGAGGGAGGTGATGAACTCCAGCCCTGACCTCCCCTCCCTGCCTGTCAGGGCCTTTCAGCACTTCCAGGCAGCTTTTAAGCAACTCCAGGAACTCAATCATCCCTGCAGAGCCTTTTTGTGGCTGGGAATTGAACATCCCTTGGCCTCAGTGGGGGAGTGAGATGAATGATTCAGGGATTTCAATATTCAGGGTGTGGGGAGAGGCCTGCAGCACCACTGCAGCATCTCTGAGCATCCTCACCTCTGCTCCAGGAGGAGAATCCTGTGGGAAAGGGAAAATTGCTTTGGGGATGATCCTGCAGGGTTTTCCTCCTTTGCTCCCTGAACACTGAAATCCCACAGCTCCCACCCCTCTGTGTTAGCAAGATTTTCCTTGGCAGTGAAATGGTAAATCCTCTCCTCCTGCTTCCTTGGATTTTTTTTTTTTCCCTCTCCCCTTAACACCTGAAGAAGTCTCACAAATCAGACAGAAGCCCTTTCAATTTATTTTCACTCTGATTTAATCAGGGCAGCTCTGGAGGAGCTCCACCCTGATCAAAGCAGAGCAAAGGCAGTGTGCACTGTCCCAATTTATCTGGTGTTTTTATACATAGATGTAGAAAATGTCTCTCAGAGAAGCAAAGCAACCAATTCCTGAGCATCCAGAGCTCCCTGGAACCACTGCAACCTCGGGCAGGTTCAAACCCCTCCCTGCCTGGGTTTTTTTTTTCACTGCCTGAGGTTCTCCAGGGGGAATCATTCCCAAAATCCAGGTGCCTGAGATCATTCTGAGCAAGTTCTCTGCACACTCACCCCAAACCCTTTGTGATGGAAATTCGGCTGCCTGCTGAGGGAGAGGAAAATGGATCTGATTCTCTGTGCTGTGCTCATCCCAGCTGGGGAAACCTGAAAGCAGAGCTCCAGAAATTCCCCCTGGGACTCCCCTGGAGCTGGGCTCATTGGCAGGCTCAGCCCAGAGCAATTTGCCCTCTCCAGGCCAGCAGTGACTTTGTGCTGGCTGGCATTTGGCATTTGGCATTTGGCATTTGGAATTTGGAATTTTGCATTTTGCATTTGGAATTTGGATTTTGGAATTTGGCATTTGCCATTTGGAATTTGCAATTTGCAATTTGCAATTTGCCATTTGGAATTTGTGCCCCTCAGCTGCACCTGAGCCTGCCTGGCACAGGGAATCCCAACCCAGCTCCAAATCTCATTTTGGAACCCAAATTTCTGGAGGCAAAGCAGCAGCATTGAGGATTCTCCAGCGAGGATTTGAGGCAGCAGCATCAACCACTGAAGAGTTGAAAAACCAATCCAGTTACCAGACTTTGCAAAGTTGAAAAAAATAAAAATAAAATTAAAAAAACCCTAGAAATTGTCTAAATGTGCCTGCTGGCTCCATGGCACCAGCCAGAAGCCAGGGCTGCAGATTGTCAGGCTTGTTTTTTTCTGGGTGTCACCCACTGCCTTCTGTGTGAGGACATTCTGTGTTGCCAGGTTCAGGCCTGGGCTTTTCACTCTACACAAACAGCTGAGAAAATTCAACAAACATTTGACAGATTCCTCAGAACTGGGGTGAGAAGGGCCTGGAAAAGCTTCTCAGGGCTCTGCTGCCCCAAGGCAGGATCAGCCTTCACTGACCCCTTGCTGTTTGTTCCCTTCATGAGATGAACTCCCCACCAAACCATTTATTTATTCCTTGAACAACCCTCCAGCTTTTCCTCGTGTCTAACTTGAAACCAAGCTGCTGGATTAGCTATTCAATAAAGCAGTGGTCAGAAAAATGACAATTTATGGGAGCTGAACAAATCAGAAGGGAAGGGGGGCTGGAGTCCCCTTGTAAATCACCCACAAGAGCAGCTGTGCATAAATAAATATTTATGGGATTGTTTCAAGTTGCAGCCAGCTCTGTCTCCGTGTTCCCCTTTTCTGTCTTTAATCCAGCTGGGGGTTTGCAGCAGATCACAGGGAATCTCAGAGCTGACATTCCAGCAAATAACTGCAGCTCTCAGGTGTCACTGCTGCTCCATCCCCCAACTCCCCGTGGCTGTTTTTGTGGATATGGCAACAAAACAGGAAAGCTGGAGCTGGCAAAGCAGCACAGATCTACAGCTCAGCCTCCTACCAACTACTATCCATGCAAGAGCTGAATTAATTATCATTTCTACCACCTTAGCTGAGCTTGATGTCCTTCTCAGAGCAGGTTCCATCAAGGATTTTACAGCTGCGTCACGCACGGATTTATCATTCATTATTTGGCCATTAAATGGAGAAAATGATTTTAAAATCCAAGCCAGAACCAAATCGAGCAGGGTTGTGGCGTAGCTCCTGTTCATTACAGGATCACAAATCCATGTAGGGGATCATTAATATGTTGCATTTAATTAGATCATGTACTGGTCACGTAGCGGTGGCTGCAGTTAAAGAAAACAGATTGCTGATTACAAGGAACAAATTTAGAGATGGATCAGATTAGTCACAGAATTGATGTCGGTGGTGTCTGACCAAAAGCTCAGGTTTTGTGCATTTTGTGCTGCTCAGAAATGAGAACAGGGAATGCTGCAGGGTCTGAATCCATCTGAACCCCTGCCTGGGTCCCACAGACCCCTCTGGGTGATGCTCCAGGGATGAGCAGCCCAGCCCAGCCTAGGTTGGAAAGCAGCACAAGGAAATTCTCTGCTGGGGAATGGGGAGATTCCCAGTGCCACAATTCCACAATTCCACAATTTCACAGCCCAGCCCTGGCTTTGAAAGGAGCACAAGGAAATTCTCTGCTGAGGAAGTGGGAAATTCCCAGTGCCACAGTTCCACAATTCCACAATTCCACAGTTCCACAATTCCACAGTTCCACAGTTCCACAGCCCAGCCCTGGCTTTGAAAGCAGCACAAGGAAATTCTCTGCTGGGAAAAGGGGATATTTCCAGTGCCACAGTTCCCCAATTCCACAATTCCAGCCCTGTGCATCCAGCCCAGCTTCCTGCTGCTCCCTTCCCCAGCCAATTCCTCCCTGCAGCCCCATGGAAAAGGGCTCAGCAGCAAACAGCAAAATCTGCAATTCCTGAGCAAAGAACACTCCTGGAACATCCTCAGCTGGGGAGGGACCCACAGGGATCAGTCCTTATCACCTGCCCCATTCCAGTTTATTGGAATAAATAAACTCTCTCCATCCAGCCACAGGTACTGGCCCAGTTTATTTTCTGCAAACTCTTGAAGTTTCAGTGAGCAGAGGCAGAGCTTTGAGGCACAGAATGTTTGGGAAATCATCTCAGCCCACTGTGTTTCCCTGCACTTCCCACTGCCAGCTCCCAGCACCTGGCAGAGCTGGAGAGCCTCGAGAACAATTCCCTGCCATCACCAAAATCTTCCCCCTGACTCTGCATCTGTGGCTCTCTCCCAGATAATCCTCCCCACTGTGCCAGAGAGCTCCTTAAAAAATGCATTAAGTCACACAAGTGGGTTCTTCACTCCTCTCTCTCTCTCTTCCCTGAGAGGAATAATGCACTCGATTCCCTTTGATTTTTTAATTTGAATCCCTTTGTTAGGCACACTTGGCACTGCTGGAAATGGCACAGAAGTGTTTTGTACCAGGAGTGGAGAGCTGAGCTCAGATGCCATTGCAGGCCTGCCTGTCACAGCCCTCCTGGGCTTAAAAACATCATTGTGGGTGTTGGGATCATCCCAAATATTTAAATTTGGATTCTTTTAGTTATCCTGATGAGCTCCTGTTCTCATGGAGAGCCAGGGAAAGGCCTGGCAGGCTCAGGACAGGCTGAGTTTTCTCTGGGAACATCAAAGTTCATCTTCACTTTACATTTACCACTCAAATAAGTGCCTTGCTCTCCACCTGTCTCCATCTAATTGTGCTCCTCTCTTTTTCCTGCAAGCTCTTCTCTCAGCTGAGACATCCTCCAAGTCTCTCTGCTCCTGTAACTGAAATTGGGAAAACTTTCCACTAAGTTATTCCCCAAAAAATCAGAACTTTTCACTGCAGCTGCTTATGGAATGTGCCTCTGTTTTATCACTTGGCTGAGATGGGAAAGCAGAGTATCAGAGAGATCAGGGTGTTGGATTTGTGAATAAAACATGAATCAGAGAAATTCCATGAGCAAGGAGATCCCTGCCCCTGGGTGCTGTTTGCACCTCTTGGTGAGTGCTTTGTCTGGAGATTCTTCTGGCTTCACTCAGAGCCAGGATTAAAAAACACACAAAGGAAACAAATTTTTTGTGTTTGGGCTTGGTTGTTTATTAAATCTTATCCAAAGTACAGAAAGTTGAGCAACATTTCAGCTACCAGCCAAAAGTGAGCAAAATGGAGGTGAGTTTAGCTGGTTACAAAGTCTCTTAAAGCTAAACAGCCCAATGGCTGTATAATATTTATATTTATATTTATATTTATATTTATATTTATATTTATATTTATATTTATATTTATATTTATATTTATATTTATATTTATATTATTATATTTTTGGCCCAATAACTAAATTCCTGTGACCCTCAGTGCAGCACTGACTGCCCAACCAGAAACTGCTGCCTGAAATCAGGGAGAAGGAGCAAGATGATAGAAAAAGACACCACCCCAAATCCCCCATCTTGTCCCATACCTATCACTACATTATAAAAATTTGGAAAAAATTCCAAACCCTTCACCGTGTGAAATCACACATTTCTATTTAACCACACACCCATGATTTTAACTCCATCACTCAAATTTTTCCAAGGCCTCAGGTCACAAGCAGTGTTCTCCAGGGGGTCAGAACCAGAAAGCACAGAAAGCTCAAAAATCCAGATTTCTGGGATTCAACACATGGAGCTGATGGATAACAACACCACGACCTGGGGGGACACTGGGGGCTCTGGCCATGATGATCCTATAAAAAAAAAAAAGGATAATTCCAAGTCCCAGCATGGAAGATGTCATTACAACTGCTTTAATGTGGTCATAAAACACAGACAAGCTTTGAAAGCTCATAATTCTTTCATAGAGATATTGTTTAAATATTTAATGCCCACATTAATGATATTCTAATCCTTTTGGAATATGTGAATTTGCACTCATTTGCATTAATTTTGACTTAGTTTAATCACATTAGAAA
Source organism: Muscicapa striata striata (assembly GCA_030060385.1). Classification (NCBI taxonomy): domain Eukaryota; kingdom Metazoa; phylum Chordata; class Aves; order Passeriformes; family Muscicapidae; genus Muscicapa; species Muscicapa striata. The sequence goes on from JAREIS010000122.1 coordinate 1,384,617, forward strand.
GGGGCCATAGACAATGGCTGGCTGTCAGGGGGTGTTTGTTAATTCTCACCACAAATCCTGTGCCAACACCACCAGTGCCTAAAAACAGCTTTTTGTGCAGGGAGAAAGTCCAGAAAAAAGATGATGATGCTGCCTTTTTAATAGGGAATGGGAATCCTTTTTTTTTTTTTTTTTTTTTGTTTAATTATATAGTGCTGTTTGAGATCCCAACTCACTGGGAGATGGGTTTGGAGCAGAGACCCAGCCCAAGTTTTGCTTTCACCAGGAGGAGAAGGGCTCCCAGTGAGTTGGAATCTCAAACAGCACTTCATAATTTAAATAACAATAATGATGATGATGATGATAATAACAATTATATATATATATATATATATTTTTTTTTTTTTTTTTTTTAAGGATTCTCATTCCCTATTAAAAAGGCAGCATCATCTTCTTTTCTGGACTTTCTCCCTGCACAAAAATCCGTTTTTAGGCACTGGTGGTGTTGGCACAGAGGTGTTGTGGTGAGAATTACAACCATTGTCTATGGCCCCTTTCTAATGAGATTTAGCAAACCAGGCTCTACAAGTGAATAGTGATTATTTGATCCTTTTCTGAGCTCTGTTTGCACTCCAGCCCAAGGTAAGGCACGTGCAGTTAGGTTTGTGCTTTTGCACACAGTTTGCCAATCAGACATCCCATGCAGAACCTGCCAGGAGCTGCTCCCAGGGCAGAAACACAGAATTTACCCAGGAGCTGCTCCCAGGGCTGGGAATCTGCTCCTCCCCTCCCAACACCCTTCATTTCCCCTTCAGACTCCTCCTGCACATCTCCAAATTAGCCCAGCCCGTGGGAAATGCACCTGGCTGTTCCCTGGGAGCTGCAGCTCCTCCTGCTCTGTGGATCTGCTCCAATTAAACCACTGCCAATTAATCAATAACTTTGTTTTCCCAGCGCCTCCAGCTCGCACAGGAGGGGGCTGGCAGAGCTTGGAGGGCTCATCCCACCTCACCCAGGTCTCCAGCTCAGTCTGGAATTGCAGGCACAGCTCTGGGAGGCTCTGGAACATCTGGAACATCTGGAACATCCTGCCAGGCGTGGAGGGGTTTGTGTTCAGCATCAGGGAAATCTCCAGTGGGGCTTTACATTGCAAATTTGCAATGGTAAAACTCAGCTTAGAGCTGCTGGGAACAAACTGGGTGGGGTTTAGGGGTTAAACTCCACCAGGAGGGGATGGTGATGTCCTGAAGCTCTTCCCTCTTGTCCCCTGCCCCAAAATGTCTCAAAACTGTCCCAAAATGTCTCAAAATGTCCCAAAACTGTCCCAAACCTGTCCCCTTTCTCTCCTGCTCTGCTTCCCAGTGACACTTGCATTTTATATCCAGCCCAGATTTTCTCCTCTGTCCCCCATGTGATCCTTACCAGGAGGGGATGGTGATGTGCTGCTCTTGTCCCCTACCCCAAAACTGTCCCAAAACTGTCCCAAAACTGTCCCCTTTTTGTCCTGCTCTGCTTCCCAGTGTCCAGCCCTGATTTTCTCCTGTTGATCCTGAAGCTCTTCCCTCCTGTCCCCTACCCCAAAATGTCCCAAACCTGTCCCCTTTTTGTCCTGCTCTGCATCCCAGTGACATTTCCATTTCATATCCAGCCCTGATTTTTTCCTCTGTCCCCCATGTAATCCTTATCAGGAAGGGATGGTGATGTGCTGCTCTTGTTCCCTACCCCAAAACTGCCCCAAAACTGTCCCAAAATGCCCCAAACCTGTCCCAAACCTGTCCCCTTTCTGTCCTGCTCTGCTTCCCAGCGACACTTCCCTGTTCCTATTTTACATTCAGCCCAAATTTCCTCCTCTGTCTCCCGTGTGATATTTCCATTTGGACGCTCTCCTAACGACCTTTGGCTGAATCTATGTCTTAATAACATCAGGATGTCTCTAACAAGTGTCTGCTGATATATGCAAGAACCTTCTGCTCTGGACTTTAATCATGAATAATAGAAACAATTTACGAGGCCCGAGGAGAGCGAGTTATGAATCTCCCAGCTCAGAGCAGACAAGATAAAGCAGATGAAAAGGACACGTTGTCCATTTACTTATTTTAAAAGGTTTGTTTGCTCTGGCAGCACGTGAGGGATGATCAAACACCTGGTAGCTTGTTCAGCCCCTTATCTCCCCGTTTTGCTGCCTGATGTGGCATTTTTTACACCCCTCCAATCTGCTCCTCAGCCTGGATTTATGGCAGCAGGGAAATGTTTAAGAGCAGGGTTTAGAGGAGATTTGTTTCCAGGGAATTTAGGGATGTTGCAAATGGAGGTGTGAGGAGTGGCAGGAGAGGCACAGAAAGGGGAGGAGACAGAAAACCATAAATTTTCAGAGGGAAAACCACACCAAAAAAAAAAAAAAATTTTAAAAAAAATAAGATAGCTTTTAATGCAGTCTGGTGGAAAATAATTTAATTTCATGTTTTGTTGCTGCTTTTGCAGACAGAGCTGGCTGTTTATCCCTGACTTAGGGAGTTGTTCTGGGATTAAACAACTTCCCTGGGATATCCAGGGAATTCCTGACAGCACCAGGAGAGAGCTGAGCACTGTGAGCCCACCTTGAAACTGCCCTCAGGGCTGGGATTGCCATCCCACAGCCCCAAAAATCTCCTTGCAAGGATGAAAAATCACAAACAGCATCCCTGGTCCCAGCTTGGAGGGGAGGAAAGGGGAGAAGGCAGAGCCACGTTTGGAAATGAACCTTCCTAGGGCAGAGATCAGATTTCCACAAAGCCCTGCAAGAAATTCTGCTCAAAAAGAGGTTTAAGAACTGGAATATGGTCACCAAAATCCTGCAGGGTATGGAAACCTAAACACCAAAGAATCAGCTCCAGGCACAGCTCTGGATTTGTTATTTTGTTCTCTTGATTCTGCTCATTCCTATTTATTTCTATTTTCAGTGCTGGTTTTACAAGCCCAGTAATGGAGAATTCCTATTGATTCCTATTTGGGTGCCAATAAATCCCATTAAAGCTAAATTGGCCAGTTTGGTTAAAATTAACCTTTCAGGTCAGAGCCTGGAATGGTGATGAATAAATCTCATTTTATGAGCAGCTGGACAAGGTCATGGACACGGGACTGGAGCAAAATTCTTTTTTCTGTTGCAGCTGGAGAACAACTGGACCCCACTCCTTGTGCTTGCAATGAAAAGCATTTCTGAAAACAAGAAACAGAAAAGCCAAATGAGCTCCAGGATTCCTGAAAAAACCATTTTTTTCCCTATTTGTTCACTCTTTTAATAATGCAGAAACCCAGTTCCATTCTAAATACAGAAAGTGCTGATTCCATTCACACCCCAGCATTTGAGTGGGAAAATGAGATTGAATCTAAGAGGGGAAGATGCTGAAAGACAGAAAGTTCATAACAAATAACTCAGTGCAAGGCTTGGTAATTAAACAATTTCAGAGCAACATTTGCTCTGGGTGGTTTCTGCGAAGGAAAATGAGTTGTTTATGAAAACTGAAACCCATTATTTATTCACAGCAACTTCAAATAACTTCTCTCCAGTTAAATATATTTAACTCTGCAATTTAATGCTGCACTGAATTGCTCTGTCTGGGTTTGCTGTGCTTCCCAACCTTTTTGGTGATGGAGAAGTTCCTTCTTTTTTGCCTCTGTACTGCTCAAACTAAAAGAAATCAGTCTGAAATATACTTCTCAATCTTACACTTTTTTTTTTTTTTTCTTCTGATTGTGACCAAAGTACAAATTTTTCTGAGTTTCAGTCCCTTCAGACCTTTTAATTTCCTCCCCTCAACAGACTGATAAGGATTAACAATAGCACCTGACACAAAGGCAACAAGGAGAGATAAGTTATTACAATTCTGGGACAGCAGCACCATCCCTGCCTTTAGAGATGACAGAAAATGCAGGGAAAATTACAATTTCTTTGCCAACAAAAGGTTTTAAAAAAACCCCTGCTGATAGATGAGATCAACTGGTGGGGAGAGGAGAGTGTGGAGCCACTGTAAAAATCCCTCCCTGGCACAAATTTTGGCAGAGAGAGCCCTGGGGAGGAAGGGCCAATGCCTCAAACCTGGTTTTCTGGGAGGTAATTCCAAAAGGGAAAGGCAGGTGAGTGGATGGAGCCAAGCAGAGCAAAGAATCAGGGAAAAAAATGTCCAGGACCAAAAACCCTCCTGGAAAATCAGAGGAAAGCCTCTATTTCCTGTGCTGGAGTAAATTCCTGGGTTTTTAAGGCCAGGAAGGATCATTCAGCTCCAATTGCACAATTCAGGCTGTTCAAATCCATCCTGGAATCCCAGAGTGTCCGGCACAGCTCGTGCTGGAAGCACGAGGCATTTTCCATGGAATGGTTTCACAGAGCTGAAAATCCTCCCTGCACAGGACAAACCTGGAGCTGGTCTGGCTCATGTCACAGCCTCTTCCCCCCATTTTCCCTTGGAGAAAATGTCTTGGGTTGCAATGCAGGATCTGGGCAGAAATGTGAATTCTGTCACAGTGCCCCTGATCTCCTGGCACACATTATCTGCTCATGGGCAGCTTTAAACCAGCTGGGGCAGTCATCTTTATCTTCCCACAGCCCATCCTCCCTCCAGGAGAGATCTCCTGTTCATGGCCAGTGAGTCCCAGGGCATGGCTGATAAAATTCCATCATCCCATGGGAGATGCTCCAGCCAGGGGAGGAGCCAAGCCTTTCCTACCCAGAGAAAAACTGACATTTTGGACACCAAGGAACCTTCTTTCCACTGCATTCCAGAGGAAAGCCAGACCTTTCCACATCATCCCTGCACCTTCAGAGGAAACTGCCCCTTCTCCAGGAGCACTGCTCCAGCTGAGCCACATCTGCCACTGCAGGAGGATGCAGCCACCATGGAATGGGACTGTGCCAACACCCTGACTGACTGACGGGTGTCAGCTTGGATTCTGACTCTGGCAGTGTTGGGATTGTTCTTTGTAATACTGCATTGCTATTTTAATTTTCCTAGGAAAGAACTGTTATTCCTAATTCCCATCTCTTTGCCTGAGAGCCCTTTAATTCCAAAATTATAATAATCTGGAGGGAGGGGGTTCACATTCTCCATTTCAAAGAGAAGCTTCTGCCTTTATTGGCAGACACCTGTCCTTCAAACCAGGACAGAACACAAAGGGATCCTCAAGCTGGGATACATCCCAATATTTCTGTCAGAACAGGGGTTGAGTCCAACCATCTCATGTTTGAGCTGAGTGCCCTGAAAACACAACAGGGTGTCTTCTGCTACTTCCACCTCACCACTTTCAAATAAAAATTGGAATTTTTCCTATTATACACCTGAAAACTGAAAAAAACTCCAACAGCTCTACCAAACCTTTGGGATTTGTGCCTGGTGAGATAAACCCGCTAGAGAAGAAAGAATTCTCCAGAGCCACCCTTCACCTCCTGGAGGTTCCCAGCCTTTATTTAATGCCAGCAATGAGGGAGTTAAAGCAGAGAGGAAGAATCCTCTGCAGGAGGGAAGCACTCCAGGAATTGCTGGGTGAGTGACCAAAATAACTCCTGAATTCCTGGCACTCCCAGAGCTGGGGTGAGGGCTGGGATGATGCTCCAGGAGCCAGCAGCTTTCCCTCTGCTTCTATCCTGCCTTTCCTGGAGGCAGCAGAACATCACCAAACTGTGCAGGGACGAGTTGAAAGCCCAGGAAAAACCTCTGGATTTGCCCACGGGATTTTCCCTGGCCAAGGGAGCTGAGCACATTTCCAGGTCAGGTTTTTTTTAAAATGCTTTTTTAGAGGAATCATAACCAGCTCAAGTCCCAGGGTGTTTGCATGCTTTAAAAATGATGGAATAGGAATAGAACAGGAGATAAAACTCCAGGATTCCAGGAGCTGGTGGTGATGGAACATCTCTGGGCAGATGTCACACATTAAAATGGCATTGAATGGAATTTCATGGGCACATCCTCAGGAGCACCCAGATCTCTTTTCCCTGGGGAAGCAGCAGCACCAAATCCCTGTGGGGCTCCTGTGCTGGGGCCAGCAGCAGCCCTGGTGTCCCTAAAGCAGGTCCCTGTGACAGTGGAGGAGGCATCCCGTTGCCATGGGAACAGCAGAGGGATGCTCAGAGCTCCTGGCTGGGTTATCACAACAAGTGGGCTCTCCAAGGAGCTGAGACCAAAGCTCTCCTGACAGGAGCCAAACCCAGCAGCAGCAGCCTCACAAAGCTCTCACTGCTACCTTGGAGGGTTTTTCAGACATTCCCAGGATGGAGGAGTGGCCTGGGTTGGAAGGGACACTGACAGCTCCACCTGGCACTGGGCACTGCCCACAGCCACAGCTGCTCTGGGAAATCCATTCCAGGGCCTCCCCAACCTCCCAGGGAAGGATTTTCCCCTCATTCCCAATCTAAACCTCCTCTCTGTCAGCCCCCTCTGGAGCCAGGCCAGGCTCAGAACACTGGAATGACAAATGCTGGATTTCAGGGGACACAGAGCCACGTGGGCAGTGACAGCCTGGAAAAAAGGAAAGCCAGGCCACAAAGCCTGGTTTAGTCCTGTAAACCCAGCCCTCATCAGGCACTCTGACTGATTAAATGGATCCCTGGCTGTGGGCATTAAATATTTATGTGCAGGGACTGCCACACGTGCTCAGAGCCTGTGGAGGTGAGAGCAGAGCTGTGCCTGCAGCCTCTGCCATGGCAACGGGGAGAAATCCAGGTGAGACAGGAGAGACAGGAGAGACAGGTGAGAAAGGAGAGACAGGTGGGACAGGTGGGACAGGAGAGACTGGAGAGAAAGTGAGTCAGGTGAGGCAGGAGAGACTGGAGAGACAGGTGGGACAGGTGGGACAGGAGAGACAGGAGCCACCCTGCCCCAAAGAGAGGTGGGGAACACACAGGGACAGCAGGGCTGGACAGAGGAAAAGCAGCAGGGAAGGGATTTTTCTCCTTGTCCCCAAGTGACCCTGGAAAAAGCAAAGCCCTGAGTCAAGGTGGAGGCTGAGGAGGAGCAGGGGGAGCTGAGCCATCTGCTCAGTCTGGGACACAGCTCTCCCACCTGCTGCTCACAGCCAGCCTGCAACAGCACTGCACAGAGCTGCCAGATATGCTGAAAATCAAGGGGCAACCCCCACGGGGCTGGTTTGATCCCCACAGAGCATCCCTGGCAAAGCTGGGCCTTGCTGAGGCAGCTCAGAGCTAAATCCTGCCTGAGATGTTTTCCTGCTCCATCCTCAGCCTGTTCACAGAGTGGGATTTATCAGCTCTGCCCTCTGCACTCTGCTTTTCATTAATACCAATATAGACTCACAATTCTTTACAGCCCTCATTACCCAAGTCAAAATAAAAGCAAGAAGCCCTAATGAGCTGCTAAAGTTGCCAAATGGAACAGAAGCTCTGAAGAGATACCACAGAGTGAGAGCAATTTTAAAAATAAAGCTTTTGGGTTAAGGCTTAAAGGAAAAGAGGCACCAGGCTTGGAAATGTGGATGCTGAGATTTTCCAAGCATCCCATTTTCCTGCTTCTATCTGATTAAAAAAACGAGTTCAAAAGAAAAGCAGAACACAACAGTAGGATTATTGAAATAAGTCCTTATTTCCTTATAATTAACAGCTACACTAGGACTTGATTTAATTGTTTCTGGCTTAATAAATGATCCCAAAACTCAGCTGGAAAATGAAAATACAAGCCTGGACTGGCACAAAGTTGAATTTAGCCTGCTGGGGACAGGGAAAGAATAGATATTAATATGAAAAATGTCACTCAGCCTCCTCTTTTTTCCAGAACCATCCCACTAAGTGCAGGCCTGGCCCCCTGCCAGGGCTGGTGCAGGGAGGGTCACGGTGCCTCTGGAACAGAAATTATTTGGAATCGTTTCTTCTGAGCCGCCATCATTGGGTTGTTAAAGGTGGTGGATTTATAATTTATACCACACCCAGAACAGGGGGCTCTGAGCTGCTGCTGGATCCATTCCCAAGGGGTTTGCACCTCCACATTTCCCATTTATCAGGGATATTCCTGTGCACGCTTGGGAATCCTGGAATCTGGAATGGTTGGGGTGCAGAGGGGATCCCAAATCCCAAATCCCATTCCAGGGACACTTCCAAGCCTTGACCTTGAAATCCTGGTGGGGTGGAGGCTGCAGCTCCTCCCGCAGAGCTTTGTTCCCATCCCCATCAAAGCCACCAGGGCGGGTTTTGTGTCAGCTCCTGGCTGATTAAAATCCTCAAATGATCAGGAACAATTAAAGAATTCATCTGCCCCAGCGCCAGGGCGGGCACGGGGACAATGGGACCAGGCAGCTGGAAATTATGGGAACTGTAATTCCTCTAATGAACCTTGCATAATATAGTCTGCAGATATACTTTATATATTTATATTTGTATATTTATTTTATATCTATTTTGGTTCTATTATATTTATATTTAGTTATATGTATATGCATGTGTAAGTATTTAGGTATTGATATATTTAAATATTGATATATTTATGTTATATATTTATATATTGGGGTGATTTAAAATAAGCAAGGGAGCCACAGAGACAAAACTGGGAATTTCCCCCTCCCAGATTTACAATCCTGAATTTCCCCTCTCACTGCTCTCATTTATTGAGGACTTTACTAAAGCACTCCATGCCAAGGAGTGTTTTTCTACAACTTTAAGCTGGATTTTATTATATTAAAAATACATAAAGCCTAAACCTTATTTTATTTCAATTTAAGTGCTCAGAGAAGTAGAAAGAATTGATATATCAGTAATAACAGAGGGGCGAGGGGAGAATTTATGGCTCCAGAATTGCTGAGGCACCACAATAAGAAGCAGCATTTCAGCCTTTCTATTAAAGTTCCTGCTATTAAAAAGTAATGGAAGTTTGAGGTCCCCCAGGGCTGTCCTTATCCCATCACAGTGATCCCAAAAAGCAGAAATTTGTCCTCACCTGAGGGCTGAAAACACCTCAGCTCCAAAACCAGGCATGAGGGGTTGCTGTTGTCAGCCCAAATTCATCTTTTTGTGCAGCCAAAAAGTGGCAGTGACAGGGATCAAAGCCAATAAATGGGAATCATTTATATGATAAATAAATAAATGGGATAAATAATAATAATTAAATAAATGAGATCAGCATCAAGAGGGAGAGGGTGGATGCCCCAGCACGTGGGCATTTGTCATCAGCACCAAATGTCATTTTCCCAGAGAGGAATGAGCCCTAAATTTGGGTGTTCCAGAGAAATTCCATGGAGCTTCTCACAGGAAGGGTGGAAATCATCCTGGAAATTCAATTTTTCTCCAAAAGTCTTAAAATTGGTCACATCCCAGCCAAAGCCACCCAGCAGCTGTAGGCAGCTGATTATTCTCCAACTCTGGTGCTCACCAGTAAATGATTTTTTCTCTGTTTTGCTCCACCCAAGGTCATAAACCACTGGAGAGTTTTTCTCCCTGCTGAGGCATCACCGTTTGCCCTGGTGCTGGGCTTGTCAGCCCCAATTGATTTGCAGAGCCTTTGGTCAGAGGCTGAGCTAAACTTAAATTCAGGAGGGGAAAGGTTGGTTCGATACCTCTCTGATATCAACTCTTCCTTCTCTGCTCCGACAGAAAAAGGTGAGGCAAAGGAATTGAGTCCTAAATGAAGCTTTCACTTCATTTACATGGGGTTTTCACTTCATTTAAATGGGGTTTTCACTTCATTTAAATGGGGTTTTCACTTCATTTACATGAGGTTTTCACCTCATTTGCTGTGTTTGTGTAAGGATTCCTGTGGCAATAAAGAAATTACCGACCTTTGCTTGATGAATGGAGGAGTAGAAGTGGGTTAATAACTCCTGGAGTTGTCTTGTGAATAGATCCAACCTCGCTTCACTTCTGTATTTCAGCTCTTATTTTGAGCAGTTTCCATTCATTCAGAATTTCACCCAGCTCACAGCTCCCTTAGCCACTGACAGAAAAATAAAATCTGCTAATTTGGAGACATCTGTGGGAGGAAAGGGGCAAGAAAATGAGAATTTCCAAGGGCTTGCACTGTTGCCACCTGATGCTTCAAGTCCTTCACCTCCCTCAACTGCCAAGAGCAGCATTACTCTAAATTTAGGCTTGAAAAAGTGACACCCGAATTTCTGTAATTCTTTCAGCTGCACAATCCTTTGCAGCTTCTCCCTCTGCTCTTCCATCAATGGTTCCAGCTTCAAATATTTGCACAGATCACTCAGATTGCAGCAATTGGGAGGATTTTACCCCTCTCATTTTTTTTATAGCTCAGCACCCCTGACCATTCCCCACTCTGCATAAACCTGATGGAGTTCAACGCATTTTGGTTGTTTGTCCTTCAGGAGAGGCTTTGCTTCCCAATTTCCCTGGTGAAGTGACAAGATTCAACAGAAATCATCTCACTCAGCCTCCAATTTATGAACCTTGGGACATTTTCCCACTTTGGGCCGAGGTCACCGTTGGATTCTCAGCGCGTCAGCGACGCCGTTCTTTGAGGCAGCATCAATTTGTGTCCCCTAATCAGCCCCATGAGACCCCCCATTTCTCTGCAGCCAGGGAATCTGTGCTTCCCTTTCTGCTGGGAACAAAGCCCCGTGTCTGGAGCAGTTTGTGTCACAGCCTGGGCTCAGTAATGATGCAGGAGCCGTTTGTTCCCTTCTCATCAGCGCAATTAATGACCCAGCCCAGGAGAACAGGCAGGACTGGGCCCCTTTGTTTTCAAACAGATTTTTTTTTTTCCCCCACTCTCTTTCCTTGTGTACACCAGACAATCTAAATTAATCTCTCCTCTTCAGGAATCAGAAATAGCTGTGATAGCCTTTCCCAGTTCTTGCCTCCTCCAAGAGTTTCAGTTCCATTCTCCTGCAGTGACCTGGTTAGAGCCCACCTCCATCTGGCTCCTTGGCAAGGTGTTGGTGCTTCCAGGGCAATTCCTGCTCTCAGCTCTTCCCACAGCCACAAGGAGAAGTTTTCCTTCGGGGAAATTCTCCACCAGCAGCAGCCAGAACTGAGGAGAGTGATATTTGAAAGCAGAGCTGGAAGAGAAGGAAGCAAAGCAGAGTTTGCTAATCAGGTCTGGATGTGAAAATTAATCTGGATTTGCTTCTGGGAGCTTAATTGTGAAAGGGAAGCACCAAAAGAGAGTTTAATGCTGAACAAACAGTCCCAAACTCCATTTTTTGCCTTGTTCTGCCTTTGCTCTGGGTTTTCTGCTCAGAGCCTGGCACAAATTCCCTGGCACAGAGCAGCAAGAGCTGTTTGCAGGCACAGAAGGGGCGAGCAGTGCTTGCCCAGCAAAACCAGCATAACCTTTCCTCCCTCAACAATTTCTGGGCAAGGCTGGCAAGCCCCAAACCAGATTTCTTTGCTGTCTGGGCCAGTTTATTCCAACCAGAAAGTTCCTCCCAGCCAGAGACGTGGGGTCACATGCACTGACCATCCCTCCCCTCTCTCCTGAGCCCTCCCAGCTATTCAGCCACTGATTCCTCTTCCCAAAAACTTCCCCAAGTCCTGAAGTCCTGTCCCAGAGCTCGTCCCCAGCAGGGGCTGAGGGGAGCTGCTCCTCTTGGGTGGCCACACTGAGTCTGTCACACCTGTCAGGAGGCTGAAGGGAGCTGAGCACAGGAATTCTGGCCCTGCAGAGGGAATTTGGAGGAGTCTGGGTGGGGATAAAGTGAATAAACATCCACTCAAGGCTGCTGGGACACCCCAGCCCCAGGACAGCCTCTCTCCTCTGCCCTGCAAATGTTCACACTGAGCTGAGAGACCCAGCTGAGCACTGAGCCTGGAAAATCATAAAATAAAATCCTTATTGAGGCAGCAGAGAGGGCCAGGCTGGCCAGAGCAGGATGCCAAAAGCAGCATTAGTTCCAGGGATCAGGAGAGACAAAACCCCACGTTTAACATCTCACTCCAGCAGCCCCAGCAGCCAGAGCTCCCTGCCTTTGCAATGTTTGTGCCCCTGACTTTCAGAGCACCAGAACCTCCTGAAGGGAGGAAAGGAAAAGACAAAATCAAGTCCAGCTGATTGCAGAGCAAGGCAGGCCTTGAGGTGCTGTGGAGACCAAAAAGGGCTTTAAAGCCCCAGGGTGGGCACCTGCTGCAGCTCAGAGCACTGTTTTATTTTAAGGTGAGCATTAATTGATTTCTAACTGTAATCACAATTACAGTGCCTTACCCTGATTAACAGAGGGCTTGATTAACACACAGGAACGTGCTCCTGTTTTCATCCTGGGGAGAGGAGGTGAAATGTGTTTTGATGCCATGGCTGGAGTGATAATTTCACCAGAGAACGTGGTGCTAATGCCAGGCAATTAATCATCTCTTGTGCTGATTTACAGCAAGAAATGATTCCTCGTGGCACAGAATGGGGTGGATTAAATGCAAGGCTTTGGGAGATATTTGGCTTTACCTCTTCCATGCTTTAGTGTGCTTGACACAGCAGTTTGAATTTCTGGGTTGCAAAGCATCTTTGTGCTGATTTTGTAAAGCTTCTGCCACATAATAGAAGCACATTACTGGGAGATTTACCAATGCTTGTACTTATTTATAGTGCTGCTCTTAAACTGAGATCAAGGCAGGGCCTTGGGAAGAGCTGCAGGACCACAGGCAATTTAAACCCAACATTTTCTAAGGGTACAATTTGAGACTTGGCCTTGGGGAAAGCTCCTATTTATTTTCCTCCTGGTAAACAGGACCACAGAGAGGGGAGGCAGAGAAGAACCAGCTCAATGCCTTAATTATAAAGCAGAGAGCTAAAATTAGAGTGGCTCTCCACACCAAAAAAGCCATGAAACAGCCCCTGCCTTCCCTCTCCCACCTGGTTTGGCCTCTAAGAAAAGGTGATTCAGAGTCAGGAGAGGGATAAATCTGTGAATTTTGGGCTAATTATTGAGATAAATACTGGGGTATTTATCATTTATTTATGACCAGGGATTTTGGGGTGTTCTGCAGCCCAGTCCACAGTGGCTCCTTCCCTTTCAACCCACGGTGCTCCTGCCAAGTGAGGGAGTTTCAAGAGCATTAAAAGTATTCCCAAATTCAGTATTTTCCTCGTTTCTGGATGAAATAGTGACATTGCTGGTCAGGGTGGCTGCCCCAGAAAAGACAAATTTCCCTCGTTTTACTGAGGCATTAAAACCAAATCAGACTGACCAGAGAAAAACCAGTGTAAATTACCCAAGTCTGTGAAATCAGCAGAGCCACGTTGATTTTTTTATTACAGAAATACACAGCTCTTAGTGCTGGAGCTGGTTTTCTTATTTTCTATTTGTGCAAAGCTGTGCAGCCAGAGGGCAAAGAAAAGGAATGTCTCCAACAAAGTCCTGCCACTGAGAGCCAGGAAAACAATCCCTGGGCAGGGGCTGATAAGGCAGAGCACAAAGGCCACGCAGGACAGAGACTTTATCACCTTCCTCTGCTCAGGGGAATCACATTTATTGGGGAATAACAGAACTAACAGCCCTGGGCAGCTGTGAGGGGCCAGAAGAGCAGATAAAATTTATTTTTGTGTACCCCAGAAAGGCTGCCCAGCCCTGCCTGGGTGTTTGCAGAGTGTTTGCTTTGGGCTGCTGGGCACAGGAGAGGAAGAAAGGAAACAAAAAGCAGGCAATGAAGGACAGAAATGTGGTTTTACAATGGGCACATCTGCTCAGTAGCAGCTTGGAAGCCAGGCTGGCTAATCACACTTTTATGGATTGGTACCAGAGCAAAATAAAACCTCAGCTCTGCCTGAGCTGGGGAAACAGGGCAGGGCCTGAGTGGTTTCTCTGCAGCTCTTGAAGTGCCTCTTATTCCATCGAGTCCTGTCTTTTCTCAGCCACTTTCCTCACTCAAACGGGGCCTTATTGAAATAAAAACTTTTGGTCCATTAAACATTTCAATGGAAAAAAAAATGGAAATAATTCAAATTAGAAAACCCCACTGATTGGTTTTGATTTATTCCAGTTTCCCCTGTAGTTTCCTCCCCCACAAAAGAGATCACAGGCACAAACTGATTTTTGCCCTGGCCACAGCAGCACAGAGCCAGTCAAACTCCACTTCAAAAAAGTCAGGGCAGGAAAAGCAAGGCAGGGACTGCTGAAAACCTTCCCAAAATCTGCTTTTAAACCACAGCTGGTTGTGTGCATGTGGCTGCTGCTGCTGTGGGGCTTTGTGAGCTCCAGGCAGCGATTCAGAGGGGGAAAAGCAGCTTCAGGTAATTTCAGCTGATCTCCCACCCACCCACACCCAGCCCTCCCTCTCCACTCACCTGACAAGCTGTGCTGGAGCAGAGATTTGGGAGGCTGAACCTGGAATTCCCAGCAAAACAGCCAAGATTTCCAAGGGAAGGGGAAAGCTCCAGAACATCCCTGCCCTCACCATGAGATAAAGGAGCCCATTAAAGGCCCCTGCAACCACCACTGTCCCAGCTTCAATCCCATTCTGGGCACTGAAATGAGGCAGCCTGAGCTCAGGCAGAAAAAGATTTATTCATCCTCCAGCTCGAGCCAGTTCCTTTTCCAAATTCTCACACACCCTGCTCCACTCGTTCTCCAAACACACCCCTAATGAAAAGGATTTGAAGATGCTGCCTTTCTGTTTGCTGATAAACATTGTTAATTGCCCTGATCAGACATTTATGACACTTGCATGCTGTTAAATGTCAGAAGTGTTTCCTTGAGCCATCCATCCCTCCAGAGAGACTGGAGCTCTGAGGGGCTCTGACTCCCTGTCACTACAGCTCATTGTTGTGCTCCATCCCATATGCACAGGGAAAATTAAAAAATCTGCAAGGCTTCCTCATCACCAAAATAATTACTGTCTGGGAGAAAGTAATAAAGTAATCTGTGTTAATTGAAACTGTGAAATATCTGCTTCTCCATCAGCTCGTTCAATACCTTGGATAAAGCACACAGCCCCTGAATTCAGCTCCTGTGCTCTGGATTATAAATTCTCCTCATTTGCACTCTCTCACAGCACTTAAAAACTGCAAGTGCTGATATTAATTATTTCAAGATTTTTTTGGCAGTCATTTCCTCTAATAAAATTCTCTCCCCTTAGGGAATTATGCATCAATCAATCTAACTTTCCTTGTGTCTTTCATGGAACGAGACATTTCAGCCTGGGCTCCAGCCTTCCACTCCCTCTCTTATTTTGAAGGTCACATCAACAGGCAAGGAGAATCTTTTTGCCAAACTCACTCTATAAAAAATAGCCCAGAAAGAGAAGATCTTGCAGGTTCCTGCATGGACACTGAGAGGGTTTAGCCCAAGCTGGTTGTAGATCCACAGAACCCCTGGAAAATTGTATTTATATCTAAAATATTTTTATTTACAACAGCCCAGTTCCTCTGCATGCTGGCCCATCAGTGCTGTGCCCTCTCAGCTGAAGAGCCACTTCATTTTTTAGGGAGGTTCAGAGGTTTTCTCCTCTTTGTCTCCTGAGGAGGATCAAACTCCTTCTCTAAGTGCTTCTCTCCCTAACATGACAGAGACATCATGGACACCAGTGATGTCCCCTCACCCTGAGCTGCTGGAAATAATCTGGAAATGGCTCAGGAATCAAAAGCAGAACACACCAGGAGCAGGAAAGGGGGAAGAGCCGAGTTCTTATCCCAAATGTTTGCTTTTCTATAAATATGGCCTTAATTACAGTATCAGCTTCAAAGCCCTGAGGATCCTCTGAATCCCTCTCCCTCTGCAGCAGCCACATTCCAGCAGAAAAGCCAAAGCCAGGAAAGCTCTGCTCACATTTCTGGGTGGCTTCTGTTTCAAAACAAACCTCGTGGAGATGCTCACATTGTTCTGGGTTTGCATCCAGCACGGGGCTGTCCAGCTTTTCCACAAATATTGTTATTTTCATGGGACTGAAGGAATTTCTGGCTCCCCAAAGTTGTTTATGTTTGGCTCAGCCCCTGCCCCTACAATTTCTGTCTCAAAGGAGATGCAGGCTCAACCAAAAATGTCTCAGCCACACAAGTAAATTCCATTTTTCACACATCCCCTCAACTCTTCATTAAATAAATTGACATTGTGTATGGGCACCCCCAAATCTTTGCATGTCAAATGCAAAAAAAAGTCAATTTGTTTAATAAAATAAATATAAAATAAATAATATATATAAAAAATAAAAATAAACAAAATAAATAAATAAAAATAAAAGTCCCAATCCCAGAGCCAGTGGTGCTGGTGGTCTCTTGTTTCATTCCAAGGGAATCAGGGAAGCCAGGACTCAATTTTCACAAGTCCTGGGTGAAAAATCAACAAGAAGTGGATTCTTGGTGGCTCAGATTTCAGGAGGATTGGGAGGCTTTGGTACAGAGTTAATTAGGCATTAAAAGAGTCCCATCAGAACTAGGGAAATATCATCCATAAATCTCTGTGCTGCCTCATTAGCCTTTAGGACAACAGCTCCAAGTAAATCAATCGATTGGGAAAAAAACCCAAACCAACAAACCAGGAGGAAGATTGAAGATTATTTAGAAATCTCCATTCCTACTTTGATCATGAGAGGAAGAGAAAAATAAACTCAAAATCCCCATTTTAAAGGGACCCAAGTAAATAAGGGGCCAAAGATCCCATTCACCTTGTGCTGTGGAGCCCAAATCCAAACATTTCCAGTATTTTCTCAGTCTCCTCACAGATAATTAATATTTTAGAGACATAAATGAGGCTCTGACTCATGGAGTGAGCTGTTAAAATCAGGGGAGAGAACAGAGCTGTGGTGATTGGAGGCTCCTGCAGCAAAGAAAAGGTATCAAAGCAGAACTTAGTGGGTAAAAGATGATGCTGTTTACAGAGGCAGCAGAAATTAAAGCTGAAATGTTTAATTATGAAGAGCAGAAGAGAGAAAGTACCAGACATTCTCAAGCACAGCTTTTAAATTAACTCCTTTGTGGATTCTGGAGAGCAAGGCAGGGGATCTGGGCTGAGTTAGAGCTGGGATCTTCCTCCCAGGCTGGGAATTATTGATCCCAGTGCCTGGGGGTGCTGGAGCCCCTTCCCTGGCTGTTCACACGTGGCTTTCATGGAGCATCCATGGAGAAACTCTTGGGGGAAGGAGCAGCAGCCTGGGTGGGCTGGGACAGGGAATTCTCCACTCCAGCTTTGCCCTAAATGATCTCCTCTAAAAACAAACCCAGACACCTCCTAACCCAACAGATCCCATGGTCACATTTGCATTTTTCAGCCCTAATTTCCCTTTAACTGCTCTGCAGAGCCATTAAAGCCCTGAATGTTGCAACAGAATCCCTGATTTCCAGCCAGGAGCATCCTGCATTAACAGCTCTGCTTCCAGCACCACATTCTGCATCCAAGACCCCGTATTTACACCCATTAATTACCCTAATTACCAGGGGGAAGAATTGCACAACTGAAATGAGAAAGCCAGGGATGCTGGAAGGAGCTGGAATGTTCATTCAGGCTCCTCCTGGAGACCCAGATGTGCAGAGTTTGCAGATGCAGGGGAGCTCCTGAGCCTGGGGAAACTGAGGCAGGGCCACAGCTGGGAGTGGGGCTGCTCCACTTGGGAAGGGTTCTGCTGATTGGGAAGGGAAAGGATTTTTAGCATCATCTCCCTAAAAGTGAATTCCAGAAGTTTTGAGGCTCCAGGGAATGAGGAGTGCCTGATAACTGAGGCAAAGCCCACTCAGGACATGGATCTGTGCAATAAATGTCCCTGGGGGCTGCTCTTGCCTTTGTCCAAAAGTGCCCCAAATTAAAGACCAGGAGGGTTTTTTCTCCATTTTTTGGACTGTCCTTTGTGCACTAGGTCAGGATAAGGATTCTGGCAAATCTTCCCTAAAAGTTCAAGCTTTGGCTTCACTACTTTGGTGTTGCTGAGCTGGCAATGTTTCTTGGTTCCAGCACCCCAGACAGGACCAGGGCACTTTTTGGTCATTAAAGAGCAAAGATTTCACCATCCTAAAGATATTTACAGTGATAAATGAAAGTTTATCATATGGGATTATTGAAACTAATTCCAATTTGCACAAAATTTTTGCTGTTCCCCCCTTTTCCAAGGCTGTTAGGACATCTCATGCTGCTCCCAGCTGGGATTTATCCAAGCCAGGCTGACTTCAGGCTCTGGTTTCCTTTGCTGCTTTTCCCCTGGAGCCTGTGCAAACTCCCAGCCTGATGCTGTCCCTTATCTCTGCCCTGCACAAACAACTCTGGGCTGACCTTTCTGAGGGAATCAATCCAGCCAGGGCTGACACAGCTCATCTGATCCCCTGCAAACCAGATTTTCCCTGGGCAGACACAGGGAAGGGTGGAGGAGTCCAAAAGAACAAACTTTTCATCAGGGCAGCAGGACAATGAACCCCAAGATGACAAAGTGCTCCAGCCCATTTCCATCTCTTTTACTTCTTTCCTCTCTTAAACCCAAGGAAAATAAATGGCAGGCCAAAAACTACAAGGTTTAGAGGGCAGGGAGGTTTTGCAGGCTCTCATGGGATCATTTTTGCACAGTTCAAGCTCAACAGCTTGAACAACTTGGAATTGGAAGCTCCTTCAGACAGCAAAGCAGAGAGGGAACCCACCAGTGATGTTCTGAGTCCCTTACAGGGTATTTCTCTTCCCCTAATTCTTGCACTGAAATAGGAGAGAAAATACAGGTACAAAACCCCCTCAAGAAAACATTTGTACCACTGAAATCCCTGAGAAATCTGATGTTTGTGGAATCAGGATTTACCCAAGGACTTGAACAGTAATTTCTCCAACGATTTTAGCCCAGAAAAGGAGAATAAACAGGCCTGGCTCTCTGGAGAGAGGCACCAGCCACAGATGTTTCTATTTTGAGTAAAACCAAACTGCAAAGTCGAGAGGAAAACCAAAAAAACAAGCACAGAGCAAAGAAAACAATCCCCAAGCCACACAAAAAGGGACTTAAACCTCTTCCAGCAGCCAAGGCTGGGAGAGAACAGTCACAGGCAGGTTGAATTTTCCAACCCTTGCAGACACTGAGGGGCAGCAAGAAGCTCCTGCTGGAGGTTGGTTTTCCCTGTGCTGGGCATTTTCTGTTCTCCTGCATCACAAAATCATTTGGGCTGGGAGAGACCCCCAAGGCTGAGTCCAAGCACATTAATAAATGCTGAAAAGCTGCAATTTCTGGAGCACAGGGTGCAGGTCAGGGCTGAGCTGTGTGTGTTCCATCCTCACTTCCAGCCATTGGCACAAACCCAGCAGCTCCCCCAGCCCAAAATCCTGGCAGCACCTCCTGCTGTCAGTGCTCATCCTCCCCTCAAAGAGTTTTGCAATTCTCACAGGGGAGCAAGGGTTTAATGAACTCAGTGCTCCAATCTGGGGGGGCTGAGATTATCTCATCATTCCTGCAGCAATGGGTGATTCCAAATTTTCTACAGGAAAATGCCTGGGGAACCCACAGGAATTACATGGAAAACTCTCCCATCAGCTAAAACCATCAAAACCTGCCCCAAAAACAAAAACAAAAAAAAAACAAGCCAGACTCTCAGTTCCTGAACAATCTCGATATTAAGGGCTGAGATCCCACATCCAGACTCTCTTAAAAATGGGATTTTGAGGGAGCTGAAGTTTTCACCCCTGGATGTGCAGTTCCAGAGATGCTGCTGAGTTATGTGAGGTGGGACAGGGTGAGAAAGGACCAGGAGAATCCCTCTCCTGTGGGTCTGTATCCTACAGATCCTTCTCCTATGGATCAGGAGGCTCAGCATCACAAGGAGAAGAGGGAAGATAAATCCTGAGAGTTTTCTCACAGGATCCAGCTGATCCTGCCAGATTGTCCTGCACAACCTGCACATTCCTGTCCCAAATCACAGCCCCTGTGTGTAACTCACCCACAGACATTGCCCAGCATCATTTTGGGGTCTGACTCCAAGGGAGCAGCTCTGACAGGGATGGGAGCTCTTCCCAAAAATTCTGTTCCAGTCCCCAGAGCCCCTCCCCAGGAATTGGGACATTTATTTGCTACATGGGAGAGCTGCACTTAATCCAGGCTGGAAAATCCAGCCTGAAAATTCCTTTTTCTTCTCTGGGAGCCACCCCCAAATGGCCAGGACAGGGGGAGACTTGTAGAAATTTTGGGACACGCTGGGCTGGGGGGAGCTGCTGCTTTTCTCCTCTCTGTGAGGAACAATGGATGAAACCAGAGTGACCCAGGTCCCAAATCCAGCCTGGCTCCAGCTGCTGACCCCGACTGGCTGAGGAGTTTTAAAGATAAGCAAAGAAACCCAAGGCTTTAATTTCACCAGAACTTTTCACCAAGGGCTGCTTGTGAAAGCAGGGATGTACAAACACAATTCCAGCTCTGGAGGTGGCTGAAGGAGATTCAAACTCACAACATTCAGCACCATGGGATGCATTTTAATTTTTCCTGTCATAATGTTTAGCTCAGGAGTGTAAATTCTGAAGCTCATGTCATCTGTGAGATGGAAGTTCATACAAAGAAGTTAATTTTTTCTCCTCACTGATGACACACAGAGCCTAAATCCCACCTAGGAAATAATCTCTGCATTAAATGAAAGTTCAGACTCAGACATGCAACCAGCTAAACAAATTAATAGAACTTTATTTAAGTTATAAATCTCAATATTTGCCTCTGTGCACCCCACTAGTCCACAGCAAAAAAAAAAACAAAAAAAAAAAAACAAAAAAAAAAAACAAAAAACCAACTGAGCCTAAACCTTTATTCCCCTACCCTAAATTTCGATTTTTTCATGTTTGTCTGAGGTTACACCCCATAAAATCACTGCATCCACTGCCACAGTCACTCATTAAGGGGCAGGAACTGGATCCTGCACCTGCAGCTGAACTCCTGCACCTTTGTCATTGTTCAATGCAGCAGAAGCAATAAAAGCTAATGAAGGGAAAGGCCCTGTTGTTTGTGGGCATGAGGAGACAGAGCCAGGAGTTGGCAGTTTGGACAATGAAAAGCAGAACTCCATCAGCTGCTGATTTGCCTCTTTTCTTTCTTTTTTTTTTTTTTTTAAACTCTCTCCAAGGAAAAAGAAAAAAAAATTAATTCTGCAAGAGCCACGAGTTAATTGCAGGCAAATTGATGGAGTTTGCACAGGAGCTGGAGTTGGAGATTAATTCAATTTCAAGGCATCTGGCAGAGCAAAGTGAAGCTGCTGCTGGGTGTTTGTGTGGGTGCAGTTTGAACATCCCAGAAATCCCTTGTCAGGAAAATGAACCCACAAACACCAGAGTTCATGTCCAAAAAGGAGACAGAGGAGTCCTTTTTGCTTTATTCCAATAAAGGGAGAGGCCATGGGGCATCCCCTGGGATCTCTCAGATTTTTGGAGGACTCAGCCTCCTTTTATCCCAATTTCCCATCCACATTTCCCTCTCTCTTTCCCCATTGCTGAGGTACCTGAGAGGCACAGACTGCCCAAACCCCTGATACCTGAGATTCCCCTCTCATGTACAACCCTCCCTTTGCATTTTTAATTCTTATACAATTCACAGTTTTTCCCCATTGCTGCTTTCATCTTCCAATATCCAATTTCATTTACCAGCAAACCCACAGTTTGTTTGTAAAGGCAAATCTCTTTTTCATTCATCAATCAGTGGAATCCATCCCATTGTCTCTTTTATCTCTCAGCACTGGTTTCATCCACCAGCAGACCCACAGCTCGTTTGTAAAGACAAGGATTCCAATATGGAACAACAGTTGGAGGAAACTCCCAAGCAGAGCTGTCAGAGCTGCTCTGTGCACCCAGGAGCTCAAAAAAAAATGTTTTTAATTCTTGAAGGTCGTGCTGGAATTGTTCCCCACACCCCTTCCCACCCCTCCCAAACCTCCTGGAGATTGTTGCTATGCCTTGGGTGAGCTGGGTGCTTGGTATGGAGCAGGGAGAGTGGCTTGTTTTGATTTTAGTTTAAATATTTAGACACAATTTGCATCTAATTAACATGCTGATGGTTAGGGAAGTGCAGAGCGGAGCTTTGTTCAAATGTCACAGCCAAGGCGAGCTGGCAGGGCTGTGACAGCCACCTCTCCTCCAAATTAGCAACCAGGCTGCCAGGAGGGTGTTCCCACCTGGGGTGCAATGACAGCCCGGTCTCTTGGGAAGGAAAGGAGAAATTCCTTGGAAAAGCTTCAAAATGCTGAGGTGGAGACTCGAACATCCCAAGTTCCTCCAAAAAAAAAAAAAGAAAAAAAAAACAAACAAAAAAAAAAAACCCAAAAAACCAAAAAAACCAAACAAAAACCAAAAAAAACCAAAAAAACCTACCAAAAACAAAAAAAAAAAAAAAAAAAACCCAAAAAAACAAAAAAACCCCAAAAAACAAAAAAAAAAAAAACCCCAAAAACAAAACAAAACAAAAAAAAAACAAAAAACCAAAAAATAAAAACAAACAAAACCCAAACAAAACAAAAAACAAAGCAAAAAAAAAAAAAAAAAAAAAAAAAAAAAAACAAAAAACAAACAAACAAACAAACAAAAAAACCCACCCACACTGCTAAATACTGTAAAAGGAGAAATAAGAATTTAGAATATTTTCCCATGTGTGAAATGGTCCCCTCCAGAAAAACCCCACTTTCACACCAGTCTGCCCCTCACAAATATAATTTTTCACCCTAAAAAAGCCTCATCCAAGCCTTGCTTCCCCTCTTCCAGCCAGGGCACGAGCTGAGCCAAAAATTCTACCCAGCAATTCCAGAGCTTCAGGGTAAATCTGGTGGGAAAAGCCCAGTGATCCCAATGCCCTGGAATCACTGCACCTAGGCAGGAACAGAATTCTGCCAGACACAGAAATGAGGGAATTCAGCACCCCCTGCTCATTATTTCATCCCCTCCTCTCCTCTTTCCTTGCTTCTGCTGCCCCAAGTCTCTCCCAGCAAACACCTCCACACAAAGGAGGGAATATCCTTCAGATGAATTTAACATCAAACCCAGAGCTGGGTGGGGAGTTGATAAAAATTCCATTTTTGGAGCACCTGTGGATAACATTCCCTGGAGGGAGCCAGGAGCAGCTTTTTGGGCAGAATCACTGGCTCACACCACCTACAACAGGATGGGAGAGCCAAAATTCAACCTGTGGGAGCCTCCTGAGTTTTCCAGCTCATCTTTCTCCTCACTGATCCATCATTTTCTCCCTGGCTCCTCTGCCCAGTTGGCTTCAGGTGCAAACCAGGGAAACGGCACAAAAATCGATTTCTGCATTTCAAAAAGGAGACAAATGGACTTGTTATCTTCAAAACTCTCTTCTCAGCCTTGAAAAGCAAGAAAAAGAAAAAAAAAAAGTACAAAAGAGCTATAGACAGAATAAAAAAGAAAAAAAAATTATTAAAAAGTGTCCATTGAAGTGTGTCCAAATCTGAGAACAATCTGTGAAACATCAGGAGGAGGAGAGGCCATGGTTCAGCCCAGACACAAAACATTCCCACTCCCTGAGCAGCAGTGGGGCATTTGCAGTTTGGAGAATGCTTTCCAACACAATACACTCCCATAATAGTCCCCGAGATGTAAAGCTAATCAGAGGGGACACATTCACAGAAACCCAACCTGGCCAAGTGGCCACCTTGGCGGGTTCTTCTGTTCAGAATTTCTTGACCTCTTTTCTTGCAGGGGGAATTTTTTCTTGCTCCCTCACATTCCCTTTCAACATCACTCTTGTTTCTGAGCGTTTCCCTTGGCTCTTGGATGGATAAAAAAGTGAAGAGTGGGGGAGAAGCTTGTGATGGAGCCAAAATCACTGGGCCAGGCACAGCAAAGGGTGAAGTGGCTTTTGTGCAGTGAGCTGCTTTTCCAAATTCTGCTGTTTAAAGCACCCATCTTCCTTCAGGTGAATGCTAATAAGCCATAAAAAAATAGATAAAGAGGAGTCAGTGCTCAGGAGCTTGTAAGCTTGGATTATATTAATCAATAAATACTCAGGACAAATCAGCACAGCTCTGTAAAAGGATTTTCCCAGCACAGTTTGCTATCCCAGCTGCTATAATTAGAAATTAGGGATCAGAGCCCTTTAGAGGGCAGAAAAATTCAGATATTACAATTTCTGTTACAACACACAAAACCTGGGTTGTATCAGGACCTGGTGGTTTTTGAGCCTCACCAACTTCCAGGAAGTTTCCTTGGCATTGAAACAGGAATTATGCAGCACCTGGATTGTTTTAATTTGATTTTTTTGCCCTTTGAATCAAATATTCTCTTACCAAGTGTTCAGCACTGAGAGCAGGCAGAGCTGAGGCAGCTGCAGTGGGGTCAGGGCTGATATTTTCCCAAGAAATTTGGAGGGAGCCAGTCCTTTGTCACATCCCAGGGAGCAGTGACATCAGGAATGTAAAGCCACACCTTGCTTCGAGTCTGTCACACCCAACTCCAAATTTTTGGGTGCACTTCATTTTGCTTCAATGAGCTCAACTCCTTTTTAATAGCCCCGTTAATTGCCTAATTGTGAAACCGAGGCTGCCTCTATCTCTGAAGCACATTCCTTGATGGAAAAAATCAGTTTGTGTGAATGGATGGCGCTGCACTTCCCCAGCAGGTGTTAATTGGGTTTGTGG
Organism: Muscicapa striata striata; assembly: GCA_030060385.1. Classification (NCBI taxonomy): domain Eukaryota; kingdom Metazoa; phylum Chordata; class Aves; order Passeriformes; family Muscicapidae; genus Muscicapa; species Muscicapa striata. The sequence goes on from JAREIS010000122.1 coordinate 1,409,021, forward strand.
GAGTGGGTAAATAGCTCTGGAGTGCAGCAGCTTTTACATCACTGTCCCTTCCCAGCCTGGGGATGACAGATGTTCATTAGGCAGAGCAGACACAACCATTCCCTCCCCTGGAATATTACCTTGCCTCATGAATATTAATTACCTCTCTTGTGATGGAGCAGGGCAGGGTTTGATCCTCATTTTATAGGCCAGGAGCAAAGGGAGCTCAATAATTCCCATTATTGGGAAGGCTGGGGCAGGATGCAGGAGCTGCACAAACCCTGTGGCAGGACCTGCACAAAGCTCTTTTTGGCTTTTTATTTAGAGTTTTTTGTTTTGTTTTTTTTTTTTTTTTTTTGGTTTTTTTTTTTGTTGTTTTGTTTTGTTTTTGTTTTTGTTTGTTTGTTTGTTTGTTTTGGTTTGGTTTGGGTTTTTTTGTTGTTTTTTTGGGTTTTTTGTTTGTTTTTTGGTTTTGGTTTTGTTTTTTTTTGTTTGTTTTTTTTTTTTTTTTTTTTTTTTTTTTTTTTTTTCCTCAGGGAATGCTGCTGGAGGATGCCAGCACTGAGGTCTGCAGGGAAGGACTCCAGGAATTTATTCCACCTCCCCAGGGCAGGGAGGTGAGCCCTGTCCCAACCTCACAAACCCTCCTCCAGAATATTTTGGACCCCCAGCAGCATCCCCTGATGGGGATTGATGTTCAACCCTCCCAGGAGGAGCTGGAATCCCAGCTCACCTTGTTTTGATCAGCATCCCTCACACAGACAATGCCTCTGGACATCTCTGATTCTTCCCAGGGAAGGAAAAATCCAGCACAGCCTCTCCCAGTTCCAGGGGCAGCCCTTCCCCTCCTCCCCCTGATTTCCCCTCCAGAAGTGCTTTAATTCCTCCCTAATTGAAAGCCACAGCTCAGCCCTGCTCTGAGAGCCTGGAACCCATCCTGGAGGCTGCAGCCCAGCCCAGGAAATGCCCCATAAATAATCCAAGGGGAGGAATCATTAGCCAGGCATCTTGTAATGATAATTTTAAATGGATGGGCAATTTATAGAGAGAATAATTACGAGCAAGGCCCTTTAACTATAACGAATGCACTCAGCTAATGACAACTGCTGCAGGCCCAGGCCTGGCAGAGTCTGGGCAGGGAACAAAATGCAATGGGAGGGACAGAAATGCAATGGGAGCAACAGAAATGCAATGGGAAGAATGCAATAGGAGGATCACAAATGCAATTGGATGGACACAAAGGCAATTGGAGGTACATTAATGCAATGGGATGGACACAAAGGCAATGGGATGGACACAAAGGCAATTGGAGGTACATAAATGCAATAGGATGAAACACAAATGCAATGGGATGGACACAAAGGCAATGGGAAATGCCTGCAAAGCCTCCAGGGGAGCTTTGGGTTTGCTCAAATTAAGAACAGGCAGCCCCTGCCCTGTGTGTGCCCTGCTGGAGCAGCAAGGGTAAGCTCAGCCTAATGGAGCAGCTCTGAGCTAAGCCAGGCCCAGCCTTGAGCCTGGCCTTGGTTCCAAACCCCAAAGCTTGGGTTAGGGTCAGGATTTCATCCCCAAAACCCCAGAACCTGGGTTAGGGTCAGGAGGGGATCCCACACCCCAAAGCCCAGACCCTGGGTTAGGGTCAGGGGGGGATTTCACCCCCCAAAGCCTGGGTTAGGGTCAGGATTTCACACCCCAAAGCCTGGGTTAGGGTCAGGATTTCACACCCCAAAGCCTGGGTTAAGGTCAGGATTTCACCCCCCAAAGCCTGGGTCAGGATTTCACCCCCCAAAGCCTGGGTCAGGGTCAGGATTTCACCCCCAAAGCCTGGATTAGGGTCAGGAGGGTTTCTCCCTGCAGGGCAGCTCTGAGCAGCAGCCCCAGCCCCCAAAATGCTGCTGAGCCTCACAGGAGATGCTGGGGAGAAGCAAGAGGAGCCAAAGCCCAGCACAGATGAGAGTGTGGAACAAGAGAGAGCAGCAAGGAGATTTTTTTGAGCAGGAAACCATTTTCTCACCTTATTTTCTGTTGATGTAATGAACTCCCTGTGCTCAGAGTAACCTCCAGGGCCATTTTCTCTGTAGCCACCACTGGAATATAAATAACCATCCCAAGAAGAAAAATGTGGGTTGGTTTGAACTCAGCACACCATTTAGCCTGCCTGGAAAAAACCCACAGACTTTTGGAAGAAATGTGACAATAACTGGACTTTAAAGTTGTTAAAAGTAAAAAAAAACACAACAGTGTTCTTTAATTTAGGGCCAGTGTGACCTGGCAATTAGTCATAGGCCAGGCTGCAGCTCAATTAAGACAAACAGCCCAGGGTAATGGAATTGGTAATGTGACCAACAGGAGCAACCTGAGTTATAGCCTCAATTTTCTCCGTGCCTGATGGGTTTGAAATAAGTTCAAAGAAGGTCAAGTGGTTGGGTTTTCATGTGCTGATCTCACACAAAGTTTTCCCCTCCATTTCCCTCTCCCTGTGAGCCCTCTGGGTTTGTCATCACTGCTCTGCCTCCCAGGCCTGAGGCTCCCCCAGCTGGGGCCAGGCTCTGAAGCAGCTCCAGAACAGGATCTAAGCAAGGGTGATCTGCAGAGTTTCTCAAGAAAATCTCATTTCTCATTCTCTCTGCAAGTTTTTTTCTGCCTGGTGTTTCTTGGGTTTTCCCCTTTCTCATGAAGTCAGCTCAGTGTTGCTGTATGAGGGTTATGGAGCAGGGAGAGAACACAGCAACAAGGCACTCTCTTACTTGGTGCAAGAAAAAGCAATTTATTGAAGGAAGACATGGCTTTAAATAAGATAGTTTGTAAAAACACAATACAGACAGTTCATTGGTCAGAAAAGGAGACACCTCTGGTCCCAGGCTTTCCCATGGATCCAGCAGGTGTTTATCTTTGTTATAATTCTTTCTCTTGTGTTTACAATAGAGAAAAGCCTCTAGCCTGGGAAAAATCCTGGCTGGAGCTGAGAAAAAGACTCAGAAGCTGAGAAAAGGCCTGGCTGAAATGTGCCCAGGCCTGCAGCAGTGTCCACAGCTCAGACATGGGAAGGGAGCAGAAAGCAAAGCCCTGAGAGTCTTTGTAAAGCTGTACAACCACAAAGGAGAGGCTGAAGCCACCTTGGGGCACCCAAGAATGGAAAGAGGGTTTGGGATCCATCTCCTGGGCAGCCTTGAGGGGTGGCTGATCCCAAATCCAGAGTGGAAAAAGGCACAGCCCCCACCCCACAGGAAGGTGCCCAGCCTGGGGGCTCCCAGTGCTGGGGAACACTCCCAGCTCCTCTTCCATCCCTGACACAGGGACCCAGCCATGGTGACATGTGCCAGCATCCCAAAACTCTGTCCCTGCTGCATTCCCTTGTCACCTCCCAGCCCCAGCAGCTGCCTGGGGTTTGTGCAAGGCAGCAGTGCCATCCAGTGGCTCCAGCCCCGAGCCCCCAGCCCCACCTCGGGGGCAAATCCAGCTTCATTTTCCCTCCAGCCCAAGGCAGGGATGGGCCAAGGGCTCTGCAGGGCTGCAGGGATGAGGGGAGGAGCAGCTGGGCATTGGCACAGAGCTGCTCTTGCAGTGAAAATGGAGCTTAACACTGGAGTCACACAGTCAGTCTGGGGTCTCAGCTCAGCCAGCAGCAGGGCAAGGGCTGATCTGGCTGATCCAGGGCCATTAACCCTTCTCCCCTTGGCCCTTCCCGTGGCCCTGGGCATTCCCAGGGATGCAGCTCAGAGCCAGCCCATCCCTGCACTCCCCAAGGTCTCCACACTCCCTGCACAGCTCTCACACCTGTCCTGCCATGCCAAGCCTCAGCTGCCATTTTCTCCACCTGCTAACCCACTTTCCTCTTGTTTTAGGTCCAAATTCTTCAATTCCCGAGGCAGGAATTTCCAGAATTTTTGCTGTGATCGCTGTCAGTGTGATGAGCTCTGCTGCCAGCACCAGTGGAGTGCAGAGCTCTGCTCCTGCAGCTCCAGGCTCTCTGTTTGTCCAGGTCTCAGTGGCCACATTTCCCCCTCACATCCATCCCCTCTCCCTGTCCCAGCCCCTGGGACACTGGGCTGCTCTTTTCTGGAACTGCCAAGGCTGCAGAAAATCCCCTTTATCCTCCCTCTCCCTCCTCAGCAGATAAACAGAGAAGAATTTATTCTTCCAAAAGAGAGTGAACCTCGAGCATTTACAGCATCTGAAGCATCCACCCTGACAGGGTGGATGTACATCCAGGAATACAGGGATTTTAGGGAACACAGACCCTTCTGGATAGGGTGTGGGGGGGAAAAAATCAGCTCCAGAATTGCAGCTCCTGCCCAGAGAAAGCTCCCACATGTGGTGAGATCTGTCCACATCTTCTCAAACAGAATTTCCAAACCAGTAATTCCTGGGAACTAACATGGAATTCCTTAAGGAAAGTGCTGCTCCAACATTCTCCACGTGGAACATCCCCACATCCATCTCACCTGCCCAGCCTCTTTCATTTCAGGGCATGTTTCTCCCAACCCATTAAAAATTAAAGCAATAATTAAATGTCCAAGAGCTCAGGGCTGAGCCTGGGGAGCAGCAGCAGCCCCCAAACCCCCCAGGCACACCCAGAGCATCTCCCCCTTGGCTGAGCTTTGTTTCTTGTTTGCATCCTCACCTCCAGCCAGCAATTTCCCTGCTGCTGCTCAATTCCAACATAAATCAGCCACATTAGACCAGGAGGCTCAGGAGCTATTAATTCCTGAGAAAAGGATAATGAAACCAATAAAATCAGAGCTTGCTGTCCCCAGAAAGCCACTGGGAGTCAGGTGTGAGGTGCAGAATGCCACGAGCTCCCCTAATTGCACTGTGTTGGCCTGGGGCTGCTGGGGAACTCTTTTTCTCAGGGATTAAGAGGCAAAAAAAAAAGTGATTTGATTCTAAACACTGCTTAGGAACTGCAGCCAGGCAAGATTTGTAATGGAGAGGCAAGCACAAAGAAAGAGGCAAAAATAAGGAATGTCCCAGGTCCAAGCCCAGTTCTGCCATTTCCAAGTTCAGATCCAAGTCAGCTTCACTTGTCCCCACCCACAGGGGCTGCAAAGGCTGGGAAAGCTGAGAAAACACCAAAATCTGCAGCTGGGAGAGGCAGGAGCTGTCAAGGTGTTTAATTCCTCACACGTTTTGTCCTCAGCTCCGCCATCAAAGCTCCCTTCTGCTCCGAGGAATAAAAAAAAAAAAAGAAAATCTGTCGGAAAATTTCAATTCAGGAGCCTCTATTTTGAAACATTTCCTGCCCAAATCCTACCTGCCTGATGGACTTTGCAGTGTCCCAGACAATGGGACCTGCTGAGCTCCCCAGCTTATCTGTGACCCCCTGAATGTTTGTCTGAAAGTGAAGATGTTGAAGTGCCCCACTTGTAAAAATCAATTCTGTGGTGTCAGCAGCAGTGCTGCCTCATCCCTCCTGGAAGAGATTCCCTCCTCTGACCCCCTCCAGCCCTTTTTAACCCCAAAGGTCCTTTCCTATTAAGATAAGGGCATTTTGTTGATGTGGGGGGAGGTTTCTCTTGTAGGGTTGAGTGGAAATGGCCTGGGATGATGGGATACAGGACAAAGCCATTTCTGACTCCAGAGAAACAACAGCACAGGATTTTTTCCAACCCTTTTCCCCAGAAAATGGCTGGGAACCTGGAGGTTTTTACAGCCCACACCATGGGCAGAAAAGGGGCTGAAATGGTTCTGCTTTCAAAAACTGGGAAGTAAAAATCTAAGCTTTAGACATAATGTCATTCTCCAAAACTGAGATTCTCTGATGATCATTTTAAGAGGTTATAAAGGAAAATAATCCTACCAAAAATTTTAATTTTTGTCCAGAAGTCTGTTTTCATCCCCAAACATCCCCAAAATGCCTTTTTTGGCACCTCCCTGCTTTGCAGCCTGGCTCTCCCAACACCCCCCAGCCCCAGACATTGTTTCCCATATGCTGCAGGCAGATGCTCACTTGGAGCTTCAAGGATTTGTTTGGGGGAGAAATTTTCCTTCCAGGAAAGAAGAGTCCTAAAATCCCAGTTCTGTTCTGATTCATCCCCTCATTCCATGTGAAACCCAGACAGCAGAGCCAGGGGGATGGGAGGTGCAAAAAGGGGTGCTCAGACCCACCCCCCCAGATTTCCCTGGGCTGGAAATGCTGGCATGGAGTGCCAGGGGTGCTGTTAAAAATCCATCTGCTGAGCTGGTTCCCAGCCATTCCCAAGGAAAGCTGAGTCACAACAAGCCCTGGTGCCAAATCTGAGTTTTCCTCTGAGTAATTATAGGAGGGACTAATTAAAAATTGATAATCCCAATGAAAATTGGCATTAAAGTCTATAAGGAGCCAGGGGCTGATCTTTGGTCTAAGGAAGCAGAGCCCTGGCAGCCAGGTCAGACAGAAAACACCTGGGAACCACCAAAGTGACAAAATATTGGGGGTTCAGTGGCTGCAACCCCTAAAAAATCAAGGTAGAGGCAGAGAGGGGAAAACAGAGAATAATTAATGCACTGTGAGTTTCTCTCCAGCCTGGAATAGGGACATGGAAAAGGCAGAGGCAGCTGGCAGAGTTTGTGAGGGTTGACTTTAAATTCTGAGGTTGGGGTTGGTTTTTTGCTCACTGGAACACTTGGGGCATCAGGGGTGCTGCTGCATTGAAAATATGTAATAATAATAATAATAATAATAAAATAATAATAATAATAATATCATTATCTCCCAGAGGAGCAGATCAGCTCATTCCAACTCATCTGAGCCCTCTGAGCTCTGTGAAACACTGATCCACATCTCAAGGAAACAAAGGAAACCCCAAATTCTCCCTTCTCCAACCCAAACTAACACATCCAAGCTGACTTTACAATTTGAAGTTTGACTTTACAACCAAGTGGGGGTTTTTTTTCCCCTCAGAGTTCTGTTAATTCCTTACATGGCACCCATGGCAGGGAGAGCAGTGCCTGTGGGATGGGAATTGTGCCAGAGCACAGCAAGTTCAGGATGAGGAAACCAATGGTTTTTATTTTTAGAAAACATCTGCCAAGGGAGCCCAGGCAGAACTGTGAGCACAGGGGAGCCCGAGTGCAGACAGGAATTGTGTTGGGAGCCACAAACCCCTGTGGGACAGAGCAGCAGGATCCCACAGGAGACAGAGCTGGGAGAGCTCACCCAGCCCAGCTGAACCCACCAGGATCAGAACACCTGCAACAGGGATGGAAAAAGCACCAGGAACAGAAGGTTTCAAGGGCCATGTCCATGACATTAATCTTTGTATTAGGAATGGTATAAAACCCTAATTTGACAATTTAGATTTAACAGCCACCTAAACCCAAGCTGTTAAATCATTTTTAGAGTACCCAAAGAACTCGTAGCTAATAAGTTCAAAGAAAACTTTTTCTTTTTTTGAAGTACAGCACAGAAATATGAAGAGAGCAGCAGGTCTGGGGTCCCTTCTGCTGTTCAGGCCCTGCCAAAGCCTCAGCTCATCTGTTCCACCAGCATTCACCAAATCACTGCAGGCAAATGCCATCCCAGAATTGGCCATTCCTTATGACCTTTGAGTTTCCTAATTAATTTCACTCCTCATAATGAGACATCTTTATTTATTGCTTGGGCTTGTCTCACAGTTCACAGGGAGCATTTCTGCTGCTCAGAGCCATTCACAACCTGCAGCAGGGTTGCACTTTGGACACCCCAAATTTTTACTTGACAACAGCTGATTTTTGGGGCATTTACTGCAAGTTGAACTTTGAGCAGGAGGCAGAGCTTTTTTTTTTTTTTTTCCCAGGGTAATTTTTGTCCATGTCCTGTACAAGAATGAGCATCTCCTCTAACCACAAACAGAGAATCCAGATGTGCAAACAGCTGGGAGCCTTCCTGGCTTGGAGCAGGGACTGGAGCCAAGCTCCTTGGCTGCCTCACATCCATCTCACTGTCACCTTCCCAGCAAGGCCCTGGATTAGGGCAGAAGGAAAGGTTTAAACCACAGCTCACAGCAGAAACTCAGCCCAGACTGAAATGATTGGCCCAGGCTTGGATGGGGGTCCCTGCCCTGAGCACAGGGGATTGTCACAGCCTGAGGAGGGGCCAAGCCTAAAGCCACAGCTCCTGGAGGATGGTTTGATCCTCCACAATTTAACTCCAGCCTGTGGCTCAGGGGAAGCATGGAAAAGCCAGCAGCACTGCCTCCTGCCCAGGGTGTTCCTACAGCTCGTGTGCAGGGTTAAAAATCCATCAGCAATCAACCAAAAAATGTCCTTTGTGCTCTCCTCTCTTGTTCAGACCTCGAGTTTCCCTCTTAACCTGCTCTCCTCCAGGTGCTGGGGGGGAATCACCCTGGACCTTGCCCAAAACCACACCAGTGACAGCAGGGGAGAGGAATTTGGGGGGAAAAGGAGCCTTAAAAGGGAATCTCTTGGAAGTGCCTGTGCCTGGTGAGGAGTAGGAAAGGATTAGATCACTCCAGGAACATTTACAGCTTTGCTGCAGAAAGGAAAGCTCGTGCTGCCATGTTCCATTTATTTCAGGCTTGGAGGAATAAATCTCATTAGGAGCCAAGGTTTTCTTCCCACAAGGATTGGGAGCATGTGTTCACACTTAGGGTAATTGCAAACATCCCTGGCTATAAAGAAAACAAACCTTGGTGCATCAGCAAGGGCTCTGAACCCACAAAGCCCTGTGTGGGAGAGGCTGCAGAACCCTGCAGGAGGGGCCCCAGCTGAGCATGGGGGGTGAGGGATCCTCAGAGGGAGGAATTGCTCCTTGAGCACAGACACTGCTCAGGGAGGTGCCAAAAAGGCGTTTTGGGGATGAAAACAGACTTCTGGACAAAAATTAAAAATTTTGGTAGGATTATTTTCCTGTATAACTTCTTAAAATGGTCATCAGAGAATCTCAGCTTTGGAGAATGACATTGTGTCTAAAGCTTAGATTTTTACTTCCCAGTTTTTGAAAGCAGAACCATTTCAGCCCCTTTTCTGCCCATGGTGTGGGCTGTAAAAACCTCCAGGTTCCCAGCCATTTTCTGGGGAAAAGGGTTGGAAAAAATCCTGTGCTGTTGTTTCTCTGGAGTCAGAAATGGCTTTATCCTGTATCCCATCATCCCAGAACAGAAATGCCACAGGATATTCCCACCATCAATCCATCCCAGTGTCACCAGTGCAGCTTCCACCCCCCTACCTGTGCTGCCTCCACTGGGCTCCTGTTCTGCAAATATTTTCTTCCTCTGCACTGAGACACCTACAGCAATCCATGTCTGACCCAAATTTATCAAGGAAACATTGAGCACAAGGCCACAAACACCCTTAAATGAGCTGCCAGCTCCAGAGAAAATCACTTGAAGTAAACTCTGCTGCTATTTTATATATATTATATTATAATTATATAAATATATTATATTATATTATATTATATTATATTATATTATATTATATTATATTATATTATATTATATTATATTATATTATATTATATTATATTATATTATATTATATTATTTTGGGGTTATTTTGGGGGTTTTTTTTTTTTACTGTACATTCACCTCTGGGTTACAGATTTTACAGATTTTTTTACAGATTTTTTGCAGATTTTTTTTTTGGATGTGTGCAGCCCCAGCCAAGGAGCCAAACCCATTTCATGGCTCTGTTGATGATTTTTATTGCAGAGAAAATCCCTGTCTGCTCGTATCCACATAAAGACCAACGGTGCAAGGCACAGATGTTGTGTTTGCCAGCAGGACCCAGGGAGCAGAGGAGGAAAAGGCAAGTTTTACACCCACACAGAATCCTCCCCACCTGAGGAGACCCAGCAGATGCTGATGTGAGCCTTGATTTGAAAGGGGAAGCACAGAGCATTCACTGGGGCTCCCAAAACTCCTAAAATTATACAAACTGTGCCTTAATGGAGAGTGTGGGCATGAGGAGCAGAGGTTCCTGCAGAAATGCAGCACAGGAGCTTGGCTGGGATGGGAATCTGCTGTGCTTGGAGCAGGAGGGGGAGAAGTTTCCTTTTAAAAGCATTTTTAATGGAAAATGGAGCAGGATGCATCCAGGCACATCTGCCTTGTGCTGACCCAGCAAAATCAGGAGGTTAGAAATGTTTGGGTTTGGGCTTTGTGTAGGTTTTATTTTGATTTTTGTGGTTGCTTCAGTCTGAGAGGAGCTGTGGGGACAAAAGTTTCCTGCCTTGGCCAGAAGCAGAGCTTGGAGCAGCCCCTGAGCCTGAAATGGGGGTTTGACAGAGAAACCAGGGATTCCTCCATGGGCTGGGAATTCAGCTGGGACAGCAAAGGGCAAGGAAATGGTCCCAGTCCATCCCCAAAGCCCCTGACAAGCTGAGACTGGATTCTCCTGCCCATTTCTGGTTATCACTGCTTTAACCTGCCCCAAAACCCCTCTATCCCCTTTCAACTTCAGCATTAAACTTGATTTTAGCTGTTACTCCACTTATTATTTAATTGCCATTGATAGATAAGCTATGGAGGAAGCAAATTCTTATTTTCAGGCCCATCCCAACTCCTTCAAGCTGGTTCTGGTTCTGTCCCTCTGAAAACACCCAGAGGGGGTGGGAGCTGCTCCCCTGCCCTGTGCTGGCTGCTCCTGCAGCACCTGAGAGAATTCCCAGCCAGGAGCAGCACAGGGAGTGCCCAGGGCTTGGTTTTATCCTCCCCACCCCATCAAACCCAGGGGATTGCTGAGGAGAGGAGTCTCTCCTGCTGCCACCTCCCTGGCTGCATTGAGGCAGAAGAATTAATGAATTAATGAAATAATGAATGAATGAAATAATGAAATAATGAAATAATGAAATAATGAAATAATGAATTAATGAATTAATGAATTAACGAATTTCTTTCCTGGTGCTCCACCACTCAGATCTCCTGGAATCACCCTGCAGACTCCATCTCCTCATCACTGGTGCCTCATTGCAGATTTGACATCTTATTGCAGCATCCCTGGAGAGGGGAGAGCCACTGCAGCCTCTCCAGCTCACAAAACACTCCTCAAAACCATGATGGGCTTTAATTTCATTTGGGTTTTTTTTCATTCCTCCAGACCTGACAGCCACACAGGGATTTTTAGTTTCAGTTCCTCAGGATTTTTTGTCCTTCAGGCACATCCCAGCTCCCAGAATATCTCCCTGCTGATTGCCTCAGCACATGGGGAAAACATCTCCCCTCTCCCACCTGTCTGCCTGGTGATGGATCTGTCTCCTGAACAGCAGCAAGAGCCACGTGTGGCTCCTCTGACTAAAAATAAAGAGCTGAATTCACCAGGCACCTCTGTGGAGCCCAACACCAGCAAACTTGGTTTCCCTGAGATGGTGCACGAGCTTTGTGCAGGACATTTCAGATTAAAAGGTGTTGGGGTAATTTTTTACTCTAAAATTGGCAAATGCAACAAAAGCAACAAAGCATTGCTGCAAGGAACGCTGGTGCAGCCAGGGAATGGGTTATTCCCAAAAAAACAGGCTGAATGTGGAATTTGGAATGAAGTGCAGCCCAGAGCTCTGCATGTTCCCTGCAGAATCCTGAAATTCTTGACTGGCCCCAATTAGCTCCATCCCCCAGGGGCCTTGGGCAGATTCAGCCCCTCAGGCACACAGGTGAGGGCATGGCACAAACTGCAGGAATGTGACATGATCAACGATTGGAATGAGAAAATTCCCTGTGGTTTAACATCCCTGGGATTTTCACCTCCCCAGACTGGGGTAAAGGTGGAGCAGAGCAGGGCTGGGACCTGCACATCGCTCCTGTGGCAGCAAAAAATTACTGAGCTGCACCTACACCACGAAATTTGGCCTCCAAATTGCCCCAAATCCAGCAGGATCAGCACAAAACTCAAGTGCCAGCAGTGCCAGCTCTGTGCCTTGTGAAGGTGCAGCCCCTAAATCTGAGCCCTGAAAATTCCTGGGCACAGCTATTCCCTCATTGCAGAGGCTCTGCAGCTTTGGCAGGGAAAGTTCCCTCCACAGGCACAGGATTTAAATATAAATGGGGAGCACAAGCAATTCCACATCATGGAAAAAAAAACAAAAACCGAGTGTGCTCGAGCAGATGGGTTTTACAGCTCCAATTATTACATTTCATTGTCTTGTGCTGGCAAAGTCTGGCCTTTATTATGCTCCAAAAACAACCAGGGGCTGCTGGCAGGCTGGGATTTGGGGAGGGAAAAGCAAGTGGGCACCCACAATGTGGGGCAAGACAGAGGACAACACCCCAAGGTCACCCCTGGGGCCCAAATCAGTCAAAAATTCTGTTTTGCCTACCAGAGATGCTGCAGTGAGAAATTTAATGTTACTCATGGGGGGGAAATAGTGGGGAAAAAACCAAATATTTGCATTCTCAGGAGAACTAAAGTAGAAACCATTTTCATGGAATTGCTCTCCTGGAATATGGTCAGGATTCCAAAAGAGAAAGAGGACATGGGGAAAAGCTTCCCAGGAGCTCTCACAAGATTGAACAGATCCATTTTTATGGCAAGAAGTACCAAGAGATGCCAAAATAGAGAATTTCTAGGGGGATATAAAAGCCACTGGCTCCTCACTTCAACCCAAGCTTTGAGAGACCCAGTTCCTGCTCTTCACTGGCTCCCAAACACCAAAGTTTTGGCATCCAGGGAACCCCAAACCTGCAGGAAACCCCTCTGTCCTCTCTCAAAACTTCCCAAATCCAGGAATTCACACCCAAATCTCCCTGAGCACCTCACACATCCCTTCATTTCCAGCTTCTGTGCCAGTTTGTGTCCCTGGAGCTGCTGGGTCTCACTCATTATGGGATGTTTTGTCCGTGGGATGCTCTGGAATTCACCCCAGACCTTGCTAACCTTTGTTTTTCTCTGCCATCCAAACCCCAGCAGCAAATTCAGGGTTTGGAGCATCCTGGAATATTCCCTGTGCTGCTGGAAAAGCTCTGCAGGGGAACAATTCCTGCCCTGGCGTGGCTGGAGGAACACAAAAAGATGAATTTCTCCTCCTGGAAATGCAGATAAAGGCCCAGGCAGAGCCTCAGGGGGACACATCACATCTGAGCAGCAGCAGAGATTTTTTGCTGTGTTGAAGTGTCAAACAGTCCGGCTATTTTTCCTCACTGAGTTTCAGAAGAAGAGGCCCAAGGCGTTTAAAACATGAAATTGTTATTTTCTGAGCCAAGAAGAAGTAAAGTATTGGGAAAGGGCAGCTTTTGCATTGAGTGAAACCTCTTGGAAATGCTTTTTCCCAGTTAAATAAAGTAAAATATATTGATGGTGCTCTAAAACTTGAAGGATTAAAGTCTTCTAAACATGGATAATTACTGATAAACAGGGAGTTTTTTAATGGATCTCGTCCCAGTCCTTGCTAAGTCAGAATAATTCAGAATTTCCAGCCTTCCCTGGAACCCGGCTGAGCTTCTTTCTTCCCAAAAAAACTCCTTAATATCAAAAATCAGGAATGATGGAGCCCATTCTTTATCCCTCTTCGACCAGTTCTTTTCCAAATGGTTAAAGTGCTTGACATAATTAGCAGCTAATTGTTAGCAGCTGTAGCCATTATCAGTTTAATTTCTAATTAATTGTTACAATTATTGTTGCCTTGCTTACCCCATCTCAAGAAATGTTTGTTAGAGAGGCAAATGTTACGTGGTAATTAACTCGCTGCTGAATTTGCAGCACTTCATTAAATATTCTGAAGCTGTCACTGTCTTCCCCCTTAAACAATTAATGAGTCAGGGGTCAATTAAGTGTGTTTTAACCTGGTCTCCTGGCAGAGAATTCATTGCATCCAGAGGAAATCTGAAGCTGCTTCTCATACACAAAATAATTGTAGGAAACCAAAACGCTTCAAGCACATCCTTGGTTGGTTTTTAACATTGTTACACCTCAATTTTTCTCATGCTGATGAAGAAAAAAAAAATCCCTCCGAGCTTCAGTATGGAAACAAATGCACCTAATGATAAATTAAAATATTATTTTAATAAAAAATAGAGTGGGGTTATTCAGAGCAGGGTAAGGAGAGAGCTTTCCCTGCAGCAGCCAAGAGCCCCGGACGAGCCCCCAGCTGAAATGAATGGGCCAGGAGAGCAGCTCCCTTTCCAAGGCTTTTACTGAGGACAGCTTTGGGTGCAGGACCCAAAATGGAATTTGGAATGAAGAACCCACGCACACAGATGCAGTTCCCAGCACCGGACAGCGCTGAGCAGGAGGCTCGGGGGTTTTGTCTCATGGCAGAGCTGCAGCCTCCACCCTCATGGGAGTCCTCAAGAAAAAATTCTCAAAAAAAAGCCCTGAAGTCCCTCTTGAGGATGGGAGACCTCAGGAAAAAAAAAGCTGTTTCAGCTTTTAGTCTAGAGTGTCATGCTGACCAGCTGCTGTTGAAGTCATGGTGACAGAATGAAACCCAGCTCTGGTTGATGGTATATGATTCCCTGTGATCCTGCTAGACTAGAATCACAGTTTTTATCTTTTTGCTATAATTAATTTGTTGTTTTGGGAGTCTGAACTGTACCAAAGCCCCCTCATTTGCATATGGTCCATGCACAAGTTCTTCTGGGAGCAGTGGGTGCGGTCCCTGACGGAAAAGGATCATGGATGGAGTGTAAGTAATGGAGGGAAAGGACAAACAACCAGGAGCACTGACAATTTATAAAGACATAAAAGATTAACAGCTGGGATCAACTGGATGAACATACAGACACCAACAGCTCGTAGTTAACTGGGTGGACATACAAATACTAACAACTGTAATTAATTGGGTGAACATACAAATACTAACAACTGTCATTGATGGGTGAACATACAAACACTAACAATTGTAATTAACTGTATGGGCATACAAACACTAGCAACTGTAATTAATTGGGTGAACATACAAATACTAACAACTGTAATTAATTGGGTGAACATACAAATACTAACAACTGTCATTGGCTGAGTGGACACCTTTGTAGGAAAACTTTCACCGAGGGATTTATCCTCCACATTCCCCACTCTCAGATGTTCTCTTTGTGCCCCGTTGGTTTTGCACTAACAGGATTTCCTCCCTCCCCAAGCCCATCCCTGCACCAGGGCTGCTCTTCCCAGCCATGGGTGAGGAATATTAATTGCATGAGCATCTCTCTGTGCTCTGAGCCAGCGCCTTTCCCTGCTTTGGCTTGTTGCTAGGGAACTGGGAATGGCAACTCATGGATTTATTTCATCTGCTCCAGGGCCTGCTCTGGCTGCAAACAGCAGCCACAGAGCAGGATCTGCCTGTTAATTATTTAGGGACTAATAAAAGAAAGGGAAAAAGTGGGAGAAATCTGTGATTTTTTTTTCCCCTCTCTCATCCCAGTTTGGTTTTTGGATTCCATCTTGAATCCCCAGGGGTTTTGTCACAGCCCCTGGAGGAGGGCAGGGCTGAGCTGCACCTCCCTGAACACCCCAGCAAAGGGCTGAGCTGGAATTTAATTATCCAGGAACTGTCAGCATGGCATTCCCTCATTTCCCTGCTCATTTGGGATGCAAACATCAGCCTGTCCCTGGGCTGGTGCTGTCCCCACTGCTCCTCCTGCCACCAGCCCAGCCCTGGGCATCACCTGGAAGGGACCAGCCTGGAAATGTCCCCTCTCAGCCCAGCTACTCCTTTCCTCCCTGGTTTAACCCCAGTTTTTGTCCCCAGTTGGCAGAAATGTCCTCTCTCAGCCCAGCTGCCCCATTCCTCACTGGTTTTACCCCATTTTTTGTGCCTAATTGGCAGAAATGTCCCCTCTCAGCCCAGTTACCCTGTTCTTCACTGGTTTAACCCCAATTTTTTTCCCCACTTTGCAGATTTGATGTGTTTGGAGCTGAGTGAGGGAGGGAGAGGATTTTATTCCTCACTCTTTTAAAATCTGCCACAGAATCCCTGTGAGTGACTGATCCCCAAGTGCCATCCCAGCAGAATCCAGGTGGGTTTTGGGACATCAGGGTGACACCTGTGCCCCATGGCCTCCCTCCTTCCTCAGCACAGGGCTCTGCTCTGCTCCACTGCAAATCCAGAGAATCCAGACACAGAATCCTGGGATGGTTTGGGATGGAAGGACCTTAAAGCCTTGGGATGGGGCAGCCACAGCAGCTCTGGGAATTCCATTCCAGCCCCTCCCCACCCTCCCAGGGAAGGATTCCTTCCCAAAATCCCATCTAGAGCTGCTCCTTGCACACTTCATGCCATGACACACTTCAGTATAAACCCCTTTTGTCAGTATAAACCCCTTTTTTGTCAGTATAAACCCCTTTTGTCAGTATAAACACCTTTTACCTTTTACCACGGGGATAATTGCCATTACTCATCCCCATCCTGAGCCATTCCCAGCAATATTTATCCACTTGTTCTGCACCCAGAGTTGGTTTTACAAGGATCCTCCTGCTTTGAAAATGGAGAGATAAATTATAGTGATTATTTTAATAGTTGGAAAAAAGGAGTTTTAGGCACTGCAGGCTGGCTTGCCCTGCTTTCACTGCCAGGCATTACAAGTGTGCATTTATTGGGGGAATTTAGCTCCCAACGCTGTGTTAAGGAATTCACTGTGCTCCCTAAAATGTCAGAATTTACCTGTGGCCTCCACTCAGCTGCAGGGGAAAATGAGAACAGGGCAGGAAAAAGATGCAAAATTGTAATATGTTAATACAGTAATAAATAACATTTATTTTTTCAGTGATTTTGCTTGACTTAAAATATAAACAAGTAAGGCTGATGGAGTCCAGGCATGATTTTTTTTCTAACTGGGAATTCTCTAAAATTCCATCAACACATCCCAGGTAATTTCTCTCAGATCCATTACAAGACACTCAACCAACCCAGGCAAATCAGCACAACACCAGGAGGGGAGCTCAGCACCTTGAAATTAAATTGTCCTGGAAAGCAAATGGCTGCCCCAAACCCCAGAACAGGGATGAGCCTGTGATAAACAACTTTCCATGGCTCTGCTGGCACCACAGAGTGAAATGTCACTGCTTCCCTCAGGACTTTGGAGGGGAGCTGCTCTGTCTGTACACTGAATTTCCCAATCATTATCAAAGCTGTCACTGCACAGGGACTGCAGATCTCCTCACACTCATTTCCCTCTCTGCTCACATCAGCTGGCACTCAGTATCCAGGGGAATTTTAATTTGGGACAGCTCCAAAGCAAAGCACCACATTCCCCCTCTGGAAGGAGGAGCCCATGAGCAGCCTGGTCAATGCCAACCCAAAATCCAAATTTATTTTGTAGCCAAACACAAGTCCTCACTATCAACAGCTTCTCCCCGATTCCATTTGGGGACTTGCTTGAATATTCTCATCACCATCATGGTTTTATTTCACAATTCCATGTTGGAAGTGGTGAAAATAAGTCATGGGTTTTTTTAGGTTTTGCTTTGTGGCTGACTGCTCTCCATGATTAAAGATTGGAGCTCATTACATCAACTCTGCACTTCCCTGGATTCTTTGCAGGGTGTGTGGACAGCAAGGAATGGTTTGCAAAACAACAACCAAAAAAAGCATTGTTGGAGCTCATTATATTTTAACTTCCATTGTACTGCCTGTGAATTTTTCTTTAATTACAGCGAATTCAGGATTTAGCAGGAAACTAAGTGTTTGGAATGGGAAAAAGGGAGGACTCAGAAATTCTGGCACATCTGGAAAGGCAGCAGATAGGCCTGGATTTAGTGCCAGGTGCTCAGTGCCATGAACATCGCAGGTTTTGATCAATTGACTCCATCCAAGGTGCCAGAGGATTTTAATCAGGGCGTAAAAACAACATAGGAAGGGTAGGAAAGTAAATAAAACAGGATTTATCCCTTTTGTCTCCATGAGCCACTTTCAGCTTTGGCCTCTTTAGGGGAAGCACCACCTGTGAGGCTCAATCCACACACACAAAAAAAAAAAAAAAAAAAAAAAAAAAAAAAAATTGGGATTTCCAGTGTCCAGAACCTTCCCATTCTTGTGGCAGCTCCCCTTTATCATCCCCATCATTTGCATCCCCATTTCCCGGGGTTAATGGGGTTAATTCCTGCATCCCCATTTCCCAGAGTTAATTCCTGCATCCCCATTTCCCAGGGTTGATTCCCACATCCCCATTTTCCGGGGTTAATTCCATTCCTCCATCCTCATTTCCCGGGGTTGATTCTTGCATCCCCAATTCCCGGGATTAATTCCATTCCCACATCCCCATTTCCCGGGGTTATTTCCTGTATCCCCATTTCCCGGGGTTAATTCCTGCATCCCCATTTCTGGGGTAATTCCATTCCTGCATCCCCATTATCCAGGATTAATTCTTGCATCCCCATTTTCCGGGTTTATTTCCTGCATCCCCATTTCTGGGTTAATTCCATTCCTGCATCCTCATTCCCCAGGATTAATTCTTGCATCCCCATTCCCCGGGATTAATCCTTGCATCCCCATTCCCCGGGATTAATTCTTGCATCCCCATTCCCGGGTTATTTCCTTCACCCCCGTTTCCCGGGGTTGATTCCATTCCTGCATCCCGCTGCTCTCCCTGAGCATCACCAGCCGCAGTTAGCGCCGTGTCGCTGTCACTCTGTGCCCATCGTGTCGCTGTCACAGAGACACCGCCGCTCCTGCTCCTTCCCTGCCTCTGCCCGTCCCTCCCGCTCCTCTTTTCCCCGCGGGTTTCCCTTTCTTCTCCGCATTGTGCGCGCACAAAAACCGCCTTGTCCCTGTAATTGCTGCGGGATCTCTCCGGGAAAGGGAAAACTCGTTTGATCACCTTGTTTTCCTGCGCGATAAACGCTGCCTTTAATCCGTGTGTTTTCCGTGCTGGGGCTGGGTGAGGAGTGAATAGAACCCTTTACATAACAGCATGTCAAATCACAAATCATTACAAATCCCCTGGAAGCCTCTCTCCCGGCTGTTAGCACACCCACAGCCTCAATCTTCGCAGAATTCTTCCTCTGAGGTCTTTTCCAGGGGCACAAAATGCAGGAGCAGCTGCTGGGCAGGATTTTACCCTCCCAGGTGAAATCCTCCCCATTCCAGGGGAATTTTCCCTGATTTTTTTTTTCCAAAATGGGAGTTTCCAGCACCACACAGAACCTGGTCACAAAATAAAGCAGCAGCATCACCTCTGCTGCCTCTTCCCGATGCTCCACTTTGCAGAGGATTGTCCAGTGTTTCCCAGTCACTGTGAATTCCAGAATAATCATATTTTTGCAGCAGGAATTGCATTCCAATCGAATCAGAGTGGTTGGAGCTGCTGTTATTACCCCACCATCATCACACCAGCACTAAACTCAGCCTAGTGACAACTTAGCAGAGAAAACCAAGACTAAAATTGGGGCTTGGAGTTTGGGGCTCTTCCACTTGGTTTTCTTCTTTTGTTAACAAGGACAAGGAAACCACTGGGGCTGCTTGACACCTTTTAGTGGTGTCAAATCCAGAGCTGGGCATGGAATGGACAGTATGAGGGGAAAACCAGGGAATTTCAGTCCAAACCAACAATTCCTGGAGCTGAGAACACAAGAAGGAGCCTCAGATTAGACCAATCTCACCCAGGGCCTCACATCTCCATTATTCCCTGATGATGACTAAAGTTACATTTAAAAAGTTTAAACTTTGTGTGATTTCTAACAATTCTATGCCTGGGATGGAAAGCTGAAGGGATTTTTGATTAGACCTTGATGGGTTTTCCTTCCACCAGTGAGTCCAAGCTCTCTTTACACCCAAATTAGCAGCTCAAGGGTGGTTCAGATGCCAAGGGATGGTTTGGGATGTTGGGAAATGAAGAGAGGTTGAACAACTGTTCCCTCCTGCCTCCCCCAGATCCCACAGAAAGTTAAAAGGCAGCACCATTCAGCACCACAGATAAAACCCTCCTGAGTTTTACAAGCAGAAAAAGTATTTTATTGGCACAGACTCTTTTTTTACTAACCTGGCATAAAAGCTATCAAACTATATAAATAAACCTGGGGAATAATCTCCTCCCTCAGCCAGGACCCTGAATGGGTTCTTTTTAAATGGGTTATAAATTCCTGATAAAGGATATTTCAGCTCCAAATTGCAGATTTAATGAGGCTTTGGCTGCTCTGCTCCTCCAGCTCTGCAGGGCAAGGCTGGGCTCAGGGGGCTGGACCAGTGGGATTTGGGGCTGGACCACTGGGATTTGGGCAGAACCAGTGGGATTTGGGGCTGAACTGATGGGATTTGGACAGAACCAGTGGGATTTGGGGCTGGGCCAGTGGGATTTGGGACTGAACCAGTGGGATTTGGGTCTGAACTGATGGGATTTGGGGCTGAACCAGTGGGATTTGGGTCTGAACTGATGGGATTTGGGGCAGAACCAGTGGGATTTGGGGCTGAACTGATGGGATTTGGACAGAACCAGTGGGATTTGGGGCTGGACCAGTGGGATTTGGGCAGAACCAGTGGGATTTGGGCAGAACCAGTGGGATTTGGGCAGAACCAGTGGGATTTGGGGCTGGGATGTGCCTGTCCTTTCTCCTAATCCCAGAAAGGTGCTGGGGGGCTCAGCCCCCTCTGGAGCTGAGGAAACCCTCTGGAATATTTCCCACACTCTGGGGCTGCCCAGGTTTGAACCTCCAGGCCCAGAACTAAGCCAGGCTCAGCTCTGCAGGTTTGGTGAGGACGTGTCCAAGCTGCTGGGACAGCACAGCCAGGCTTGGGCTGTGCCTTCACTTCCCACCTCTGCTTTCCCCACTTCATTTTCAAACCAAATTCAGGAGTGGAGCTGTCCTGGGGAGAGAGAGGGAGATCAGACAGAAATCCAGTCCTTGCTGGTGCCTGGAGCACATCAATCCCTGGGCAAGGAGAAGGCAGGTGAGCCCCCAGGGCCAGGGGAGGACACTGGGCTGAGGGATCGTTCCTCACCCCAGCTCCTCATCCACCCCTTTCTGTAGCAAAGAAATAGAACTGGAACAAGGTCAGAGGATGAACAAGCTGTGCCTGAATTCCCAGCTCAGCTGGGAGGAAGATGTTGGGAGATTTGGGAGATTTGGGAGCACAACCCGGGGGCTGTTGGGCAGAGCACCCTCTGCCAGCACAGGCTGTTGTCACATTGTCACATCAGGCTTTGTCACCGGGGATGTTTTGCTGAGCTGCGAGTGGCTCCCTTTGATAGAGCCGCTGTTAAATGTGCTCACATTCCCCCCCAGAGCCCTTCCAGAAGAAAGGCAGATGCTAATGAGTGTTGTTGGTTCTGCAGCCTTTCAAATCCGTGCTTTCTCCTTTGGTCAAAAAAAAAAAAAAAAAAAAAAAAAAAAGTTCTTTTATCCGCAGCGTTTTCAGTCCTGCTCATGCTGGAAGTCTTAACAAGAGAGGAAATTTTATTAGCAGCTCCTCACGGTGGGCTGAAGCTGACAATTAAAAACCAGTCCACACATTTCAGACAAACCTGCCAGAGCTGTGCTCCTTTCCCTCCAGGAGCTGCCTCTGCCATACAAAGTAAGGGAGAGAGCAAAGCTCCCAAATTTCAGCAGCAGGGCAAGGATTTTTAACCATTTTTTATCTTTATAAAGGCTGGATCTGAACCGTGTCGAATTCTAAATCCCACTGGCCTCAAGGTTGTGCTGCAGAGATGTTTTTCATGTGGTAACTGGAATTTTTAGGGGTTTGATCTAGGTAGAAACACCAGCAGCAGGATTTTACTTTGATATTTCCCCACCATCCCCTCAGAGCTCTCCCTGCCCAGCTGCACTGGCACAGGCACCTCCAGCTGGTTCCCAGTGGGAATTTTCAGCTGGAACCAGCTCCAGGGTTTTAAAGAAGCAGAGTGGGGATGGCTGACCCTCCCTGCAGCCCTGGGGCTCATCCTTTGGGTTTTTCACCAAAACCCTCCAAAGAAATCCAGTGGGACAAACCTGGGAGCATCCAAACATTATGGAAAGGGATTTAAATGTTCCCAGAGCCCTAAAACCCCTGGACCTCTCTGAGCACCACAAGGAGAATTGGGACTGTCCATCCCTTATGGAAAGGGTTTTGAATGTTCCCATTCCAGAGCCCTAAAACCCCCTGGACCTCTCTGAGCATCACAAGGAGACTTGGGACTGTCCATCCATTATGGAAAGGACTTTAAATGTTCCCATTCCAGAGCCCTAAACCCCATTTGGGTCTTTCTGACCATCACAAGGAGAATTGGGAGCATCCATCCCTTAAGGAAGGGACCTCAAATGTCCCAATTCCACAGCCCTAAACCCACCCTGGATCTCCCTGAGCTCCCCTTTTGCCTGGCAAATCAAAACCCCAAGAGCTGCACATCTGAGAGAGCCCAGACAGGGGCTGCAGCCAGGAATTTGTGTTTTGGGAGACAGTTTTGTGTGATTGACTTTAAATAGATGTTTCCTTCCCCGTTCATAATGAAGTGAAGGAAGCCAGAGGCAGAAATTATAAACCCAGCCTGCCCATTGCTTTGGAAGCAGCTTTAAATATTTCCCTCCCACAGCCAGTGCTGGCTCTGAGTAACAAATGACAGGCAGAAGAGAGCAGATGAGTATCTATTTATGCAGGAAAATGAAGTGTATGAACAGCTATTTTGAGGACAAATGTATTTTGACAGGTATCTAATTTCACTCTGTTCATAAAATGCACTTTCTTGCTTTCTGGAGTTGATGAGTGGTTTGGGGTTTTTTTTATTTTTATTTTTATTTTTTATTTGCAATCTTTGTCAGTAGGGAAAAAAAAAAAAAAAAGAAAAAAACCCACCCTGAAAATTATATTTGTCAAACATCAGAAAGCAATTTGATTTATTGTCATCACAAATGTGTTTAACAAAAAAATAAAATCAAATAGCCAGGCACTATTTATTCAGCAGAAACCCCAAATTAACAGGGATTGTGGTGAGGCACAAACACACAGGGGAGGACCCTGTGTAATCTGGCCATGAAGCAGAGCCCACAAATGTTTTCCCAACCTGGAATTCCAAACAAAAGAGAGGAGAAAACCAGAATTAAACTGAAATCAGCACTCAGCTCCCCACTGTCAGAGATAATTCCATAATTTCAACACCAGGGCCAGCTCTCCTCTGCTGGAATTGCTTTTGTTGTGGTGGTGGAAGTGGTTTTGGGGCTGCCTGCAGCATTTCCTGTGCCTGCTTCCCTTGGGGAGTATTTTTTGGAGGATATCACACCCCCAGAAACATGAACTGCCCTCTCTTTGTGGGATGTGCAGCATTCCTCACCCCTGAACAGTTGTGGGAAGCCCCAAGAAGCAGAGCAGGAAGGGCACAGCTCTGACCCCCCTGGACGTGGCCAGTCCCAGCCCCTGCTCCCCATGACTGAATATCTGAGGGAATTCTCTCAGTGCCTGTGCCATGGCTGTTTGCCTGACATCCCATGGGAATTTCACGGGTTTCAGGAGCAGGGTGAGATGTTTACTGCCAGGGAAATCCTGGCCTGGGGGAGCTGAGTTTAGTGAGTGAGGCTGTAGGGTGCTGAACCTGGAACTCTGCAGAGGAACGAACACTTCAAAACCAATTTTCCTTCAAAGTTAGCAAAAAAATCACAGTTGGAATAAAATGACTAAATATCATCTCATGCCAGAAGAAAAAAAGAAAAAAAAATAAAAAAAGGAGCAGCAGTTCTGTGGCTGTCAGTCCTCCCACACACCTTCCCAGCTGTCCTGAGCTGCCTCGTGTCCTGAACTCCCTCCTTGGCCCTTAATCCAGGCTGCATTTCTTGCTGAGGCCAATCCTTGATAATTTTGGGACAATGTAGGAAGGGGATAATGAGCACAGGGATGCAGGAGAGCAGGATGCAGGACAGGGATGCAGGACAGGGATGCAGGACAGGGATGCAGGGCAGGGATGCAGGACAGGGATGCAGGACAGGGATGCAGGACAGGGACACAGGGCAGGGATGCAGGACAGGGATGCAGGGCAGGGATGCAGGGACAGGGATGCAGGGCAGGGATGCAGGACAGGGATGCAGGACAGGGATGCAGGACAGGGATGCAGGACAGGGATGCAGGGCAGGGATGCAGGGCAGGGATGCAGGACAGGGATGCAGGGCAGGGATGCAGGGCAGGGATGCAGGACAGGGATGCAGGGCAGGGATGCAGGACAGGGATGCAGGGCAGGGATGCAGGACAGGGATGCAGGGCAGGGATGCAGGACAGGGATGCAGGACAGGGATGCAGGACAGGGATGCAGGGCAGGGATGCAGGGCAGGGATGCAGGACAGGGATGCAGGACAGGGATGCAGGACAGGGATGCAGGACAGGGATGCAGGACAAGGATACAGGACAAGGATACAGGACAGGGATGCAGGACAGGGATGCAGGACAGGGATGCAGGGCAGGGATGCAGGGATGCTGCGGCAGGATCTCTCTGTTGCTTGGCAACCCTGCAGCTCCTCCTGACTCTCTGAGCATCCCCAGCCCTGCCCTGCCCGTCCCAGCAGCTCCAGAGCCCAGGGGCCACCGGCCCTGCCCCAGTCGGGCTCCCCCAGCACAGCCCCGTGTGCTCCTGGAGAGCGGCTGCAGCCCCTGGATTCCCCCGAGGGCAATTCCCGCCCTCCCACACCGGCTTTGGAAGCAAAGCAGAGTAAAACCGGAGCTGCTCTGAACAGATCCGAGTGGTTAAAGCAGCCCTGTCCCCTCCCTGCTCCCAGTTTTTGGCAGGTTTTGGGATGGCAGCACACCTCGGCACATGTGCACTGCTGGCAGCAGCGGCTCCTCCAGCATCGCTGAGGATGGACAGAGATCTGCAGATCCGCAGCGCTCCTGCCATTCCTGCTTCATCCCAAACATTTATCAGCTTTCACTCCAAGCCTCCCACTCCCGAGCGTGCTCGCTCTCCCCCAAATCTGCTTTTTCTTCCCAATCTCTTTCACGATCTGCTCTGCAGCAGCGTCTCCAGCTGGTCCCTCCTGCTCTGCTGTGCCTCCCCTGGTGGAGGCAGGGAGGGGAATTTGGGAATTTGGGACATGCTGGGGAATGCTCTGAGGGATGCAAAGGAGATTCCTCAGTTCAGAGGGAGGAAAGGAACAATCCTGTGAAGAGCTGAGCTGGTCACCCCCCACTGCCACCCCAGCAGGGACAGGCAGAGCCACCCAGGGCTCCAGAACACTTGGCTTCCACCTCATCCCCATCCCTGATTTCCCATTTTCCTTCCTTTTGGGGCCACTTCCCTGAAAGAAGAGAAGCAATAAGAGCCTGATGCTGCTCAGAGCAGGGAGTGTTTGTCTGTGGCTTTGACCCTGCAGGAACAAGGACACGATTCCCTTCCCTGCAGCAGGAAAAACCCCAGAACAAATCTGCTTTGCTTTCAGGGCAGCACTGCTCCGTGTATGCGCTGCCTGCTTGGCTCCCCTGCAGTTTTACTGCTCTTCTGGCCAGGCTTTCTTAATCCAAAGGCTGACAATCATGAAAATTCCACTTTTTTTTTTGGGAAGAAATAACTAAAAAAACCCATTTAAAAATCCAGTTGTAGCAGCAAAAGCAAAGCCACGGGATACTGGGACAAATTTGGGCTGCCCATCGTCAGGGCGGTGTGGAGAAGCCCCCAGCACCCCAATTTTGGGTTTTTTGGCCCAGAACAGGCTGGACCAGCGCTGCGGGGCGTTGCCATGGTTACCGCACGGGGTCGCGTAGCAACGAGCATCACCGAGCATCACCGAGCATCACCGAGCATCACCGAGGCGTTTTCTGCCCCTCCGAAATTCCTTCCCCTCGCGTGCTGAGCTGCGCTGATCTGAGCCCCAGCACGGGCTCGCAGCGGGAGCCGCCTCCATGGATTTTGGGGCCGGCCCGGCCCCGGGGGATGCGGCAGGAACCAGGGGCGTGCCCCAGCTTTGGGCGGGAATGGGAATTCCAGGGGAATGGGGATTCCAGAGGGATGGGAATTCCAGGAGGATGGGAATTCCAGGGGAATGGGAATTCCAGGGACATGGGAATTCCAGGAGGATGGGAATTCCGGAGGATGGGAATTCCTGGGGAATAGGAATTCCAGGGAGATGGGAATTTCAGGGAGATGGGATTTCCAAGAGGATGGGAATTCCAGGGGGTGGGAATTCCAGGCGGGTGGGAATTCCCTGGGGGATGGCAATTCCAGAGGGGTGGCAATTCCAGGAGGACAGGGATTCCAGAAGGATGGGAATTCCAGGGGAATGGGAATTCCAGGGGGATGGGAATTCCAGGGGGATGGGAATTCCAGGGGGTGGGAATTTTATCTCCAGGAGTTGCTGTGGGACCGGTTTTTATCCCAGTGTCTCACTCCAGTAGTTGCTGTGGGGCAGATTTTTATCCCAGTGTCAGTGGGACAGGTTTTTATCCCAGTGTCTCACTCCAGGAGTTTCTGTGGGACAAGGTTTTTATCCCAGTGTCAGTGGGACAGGTTTTTATCCTGATGTCCCACTCCAGGAATTGCTGTGGGGCAGGTTTTTATCCCAGTGTCAGTGGGACAGGTTTTTATCCCAGTCTCTTGTTGAGGGGCTGTCCCAGCTCATCTGGCTCAAGGATAATGGTGATAATGATAATTTCCCACCCAGGAGTTCAGCTCTGCTGAGCCCCAGCCCTCTCCCCTCAGGCAGAATCATGCTTCCATCATGCTGACCAACACTCTCCCTATGTTGGTTGTTTGCTGTATTGACTCTTTTCCATCTGTTCTCTGGGAGTAAAAAAGGGGTTTATGCAGAACCCAAAATTTACATTCCACTTAGGAGCAGAAAGCCAAAATATTCTGTATCATCTGGTTAACAGCCCCGTGCCTTCCCTGGCTCTGAGCAGGCTGTTGCAGAGCCCAGCAGAGCAGAGCTGATGCTATTCACAAAACCCAAACTGGGCACTTGGCTCTGCTTTTCTGCCACACGGGTCCCAGGACCTCTGCACCCTTTGATGGGATTAACACCAGTTAAAAAAACACAGCAACTCTGACTCAGCCGTGCTGTTTGGCAGGTTAAACATCAACTTTAACCTCTCTCCCCTGGGATTGTGTAAGAGTTAAATAATAATGCATGGGTGAATTAAATAACATGCATGGGTGAGAGTTAAATAACAATACATGTGTAAGAATTAAATAAGAATGCATGGGTAAATTAAATAACAATACATGAGTAAGAGTTAAATAACAATTCATGGGTAAATTAAATAACAATGCATGTGTAAGAGTTAAATAACAATTCATGGGTAAATTAAATAACAATGCATGTGTAAGAGTTAAATAACAATTCATGGGTGAATTAAATAACAATGCATGGGTAAGAGTTAAATAACAATTCATGGGTGAATTAAATAACAATGCATGGGTAAGAGTTAAATAGCAACACACGTGTAGGAGTGAAATTTATGGGTAAGAATTTAACAATAAATGTGTCATAATTAAATAGTGATACATCTGTAGGAGTTAACAGTACATGAGTAAATTAAATAAGGCATGTGTAAAAGTTAAATAACAAGAAATGTACAAGAGTTAAATAACAATACATGGGTAAGAATTTAACAATAAATGTGTGAGAGTTAAATTGAAATACATCTGTAGGAGTTAAATAACAATACATGTGTAGGAGTGAAATAATACATGAGTAAGAGATAAATAACAGTACATGGGTTAGAATTTAACAATAAATGTGTAAGAATTTAACAATAAATGTGTAAGAATTAAATAGCAATACATCTGTAAAAGTTCAATAGCAATACACAGGTAAATTAAATAAAAATGCACATGTAAGGGTTAAATAACGATACATGGGTAAGAATTTAACAATAAATGTGTAAGAAATATATGAAAATACATCTGTAAGAGCTAAATAATGTATATAGATAAGAGTTAATAGCAATACCCCTGTAAGATTTAAATAATAATACATGGGTAAGTGAGAAATAACAATACATGGGTAAGAGATAAATAACAATACATGGGTAAGAGTTTAACAATAAATGTGTAAGAAATTAAATAACAATACCTGTGAAAGAGTTAAATAACAACACAAGGGTGAGAGATAAAAAATGTTGTATCTCTAAGAGATAACAATACATGGGTAAGAATTTAACAATGAATGTGTAAGAATTAAATAGCAATATTAAATAACAATACCTGTGAAAGAGTTAAATAACAAGACAAGGGTAAGAGATCAATAACCTTACAACTGTAGTAGTTAAACAACAGTGTATCTGTAAGAGTTAAATAACAACGCAAGGGTAAGAGATAAATAACAACACATCTCTAAGAGTTAAATAACAACACAAATGTAAGAATCTAACAATAAATGGGTAAGAATTAAATAGCAATACATCTGTAAGAATTAAATAACAACACAAGGGTGAGAGATAAATAACATCACACCTGTAATAGTTCAGTAACAATGCATGTGTAAGTTAAATGACAATAATCAGCACAGAGGTTCAGGCAGTGCAGAATTCAGGTTTTTGGGCCAGTTTGGCTTTTGCTGACCCAGGTTCCCCCTCTGTTATCCCTCCACATGTCCCTTCAGAGGAGGGGACACACAGGGCTCCAGAACAGGCTGCCATCAGAAAAATCAGAAAATGCACTGCTGTGACATTTGTGCTGGTTATTTACACGCAGCACTCTGATATTGAACTCCACAGAAATCGCTGGCTTTGCCTGGTTCCAGCTCAAACCCCACAAGGAGCAGGATT